>OZ007555.1:197692497-198939976 GCA_963931855.1 Philhelius festivus | reverse complement strand
AATGCGTTCACAGAAGGAAGTTATAGTAAAGGCTGGATTTTATGTTGCATCGTTGGAAACTTTCATGACGGTATGCCTGCATTAAATAATATTTTGAATGATCAACAAGAAATGAGCCCTCTCCCATATCTAATTGATTAAATCTAAAATTTTAAGGTACATACTTAATGCATGTATAATATCAGAGAAATTATTATTATTAGAAAATTGAGTTGAAAAATCTTAAAATATTTGAAATTTTTTACTTATATATAGTTTCAAAATTGAGAGAGCTTTTATTGTTTGATCATTTATTATTTGAATATTAATAACTTCTGTTTTGTTTAGATACTCAAAGCTGCAATGTCTTACATAACACTAATGCAATCAATTGAGTAGATGTAGATTGTATTATTACAATATCGATTTCTGATTGTATGATCAATATGGATTAACATAATACATCCATTGCAATAACAATGCGAGATCCTATTTATGGTGAACACGTTTTATTTTCATTTGATGATCTATATGGATCATTATCGACACGTAAATTCGACTATTAGTTCATTATTTTAACGTTACAAATACACAAACTATTGTACTTCAATCAAAATAAATAAATATAACTATCATAAGCAAAAAATCATTTAAATTGACTTCAAAAAATTAGATTTCAGAAAACTCAAAAACAAGAAGTGAATTCAGAAACATTTCTCACTTCTCCTGTCAACAACTGAGGAAAATATAGTTTGGATTTGCTTGCTTATGTCATTTTCCGTTGGTCGTCCAGAAGCGTTTGGAAGCGTCCAGAAATCTTCTCAAACCATTCCATTGGGAAAAATCGGTTCTCGATTTCAAGTCAGAATTCACTCATGAAGCAATAATACACATATGTATGTACATAATATGTACTCAAATGTAAGTTCAGTGTTCGCTCTCATCACAGATAGTTCTCAGATTTTCTCTAAATTATTTTACCTTTTTCATTATGGACATCCAATGTTCTCAATGTAATTTCCTTACTTCTAAAAATGACTCAATTTGTTGCGGAATTTGTTTATCCGGATTTCATTACAAATGTACAAAACTAAGTGATTCTGATGGCGCTGTGCTTGAATCTAATGATAATATTTTCTGGAAGTGCGGTACATGCAAAAACATTTCTTTTCTTAGTTGCATACCAATTATCAAAGACTTATATCGCTTTTTTATTGAGCATAAATCAGATTTTGATAATCTCGTTAAACCAGTACGTATAACACGCTCTCAAGCTAAGCCCTTGCCTGCTTATCCAAACAAAAACAACAAGCAACTGAAAATTTTGAAAGAGAAAAGCATTTCTTCTTCTCCTCGTTTCCCTTATTCACCATCACCATTGCATAAAGTTGCTCTCTCTCCGTCACCTACACCGAAATCTGGTGCGAACAATAACAACAAAACCCTCGCGAGAGTTAATAAACCGTTTACTTCCAAGTTAAATACAAAAACAGCAAGCAATTCGAACTCTTCTACGCTGAGTAGCGATTTTGCTTATGCTTTAAATGTGCAAGCATCGACGCGACGTCAAAAGGAAATGCGACAACGACGACGGCTGCTGTTGAAACTTGAAACATGCCCATCATCTCTATCCGCTGGTTCTGATAGAACTGAAACTGATGAAAGTTCATGTCGTAATCAGCGTTGCCGCCAAAAAAAAAATTTTCGTGCCACACTCTTTGAAAAAACGTGCCATTTGTGACATTTTCGTGCCATATGAAAAAAACTCAAGTTATTCCTTAAAAATAAATCTTAATTATGTAAATACTATTACAAACAAAAAACAAACAAAAAATCACTTCATCTATTCGTGCATAGGTATTTTCCAGAAATCGGAGTTTTTGGCAAGTTCATAATAATAATAAGTAATAAAGCTTTGTTATAATAAGTTGTTGCGTGGCAAGAGGAGGGGATGCGTTGGACCAAGGAAGGGCTGGAAAAAGGAAAAGGTAGGAAAACGAGTTAGGGATAGGTTGGAAAAGGGAAACAAGAGTGCCAAGTTCCGGGGAACGCGGCCTGCTTGCGATGCTCGGCAATTAGCTCGCCGGAATGGGGGGGATCTTGCCCCCGGAATTCAACCTCACCTGCAAACAAAAACATATATCAGGCCTACAAAAAAGAAGATACTTAAAGAGACGTCAGACGGACCATCACTACTTCGAGAGCACTGCAGATGTTTTCGCAGTGATGCCAACCCACCCAACCAAGAAATCCGTGGCAATCTTGGACTTCCCCTAGTTTAGACTATGAACACGTTCCGGTCACAACATCCTCACCGAAAGAAATTGGCTGCCTTCCACACCCCTGAAAAATAACTTCAAGCAATCATGTCTCGTTCAGTACGAAACAAGGAAACAACTAAATTTCATCACCAAAGGCTTTCTATGAAGTTTTATTTTAATAATCAAAATAACTCGGTAAATAAAAACTATCTAATATTTGAAGAATTTGAAAAATAGAGATAAATTCGCAATTAGAAAAGAGTTTGAACATTATTTTTACAGATTAAGACTTTGACAAAAAGAACACAAGGTGAAAATGAGGCGTTTCCCTGGATAATTTTTCTGATACCTAATGGGTTTATTGTTAAAACCGTCTGCGTGGAAATTCCCTACCTCGAAAGAGCTCTGTTGAGGAGTACTTATCTTAAAATTTTATAGAACGCGATCACGATCACAGGAAACACTTATATTCACTTACAAAAAAAAATCTAAATGGAAAATATATAATTTTTCAACATATTCAGAATCAAAAAAACAATGAAAATTTATTAACAAAATGAAAACTTCAAAGCCGAATACAAAAAAAATCAAAACTAATAAAGTAAATTTATAAACAAACTGAAATATCTTTTTAGATACTAATAGAACAAACACCACATATCCCTTTTCCAGCAATATAACACTCGTATCAAATTACGTTTAATTTTCAGCTTTTTGCATGGGTCGAAACTATCACTTTCTTGTGGCTTAGCAATTTTATTCCACTGTATCTTATTATTCTTTTTTTTTTCTGTTTCTTATATGTACCTGGGTTTGGTTTACCAACTCACTGCGCAATACCACACTCTTTTATAAGAGATGCTCCACTGACTTCCCCTTGGATTATTCGTTACGGGATTCAATAAATCAGCACCAGCGTAATGGATGACACTCGTTCTTTTCCAAAAAAAAAAGATGTTGGCAAGGAGCTCAAAAAAGGAATCCTTCGGTTGCAAAATCGCTGGGTAATGAACGAAGCTGGGTCCCGCAAAGGAATCCTCAATCGGCATGAAAAATTGCTGTGGCGGCCCAGTCCTTCACTGGCAACCTGGAACCGCCAGAAATCACAAGTGGGGTAGTGGGTAGCCTATATAATTTTGTTCACTATCTTTAGCAATGAATTCAATAAAGCACCATGATAATTCTGAAACTCACCTTAAAGAGTTGTATCTTTTAATTTGTTAAAAAAAAACTTGGTTCAAATTTAATTCTTGTATTTTTATATGATTTATCTTGAAACGATCTGTTAAACAAAATTTCGTAAGTATAAAAACTATTATTCACTATTGTAAATTTACCACGTACTATATCTAGAGGACAGGTCCTTTACCTGGGTAAGTTGGCTTATGAATGTCAGTTGGCCGAGAAGAAAGTCATACGAGAATCATCCCACTTCGATTCGACTATTCCTTCTCCCATTCTATTCGGATCATACGATCCAATTCACCCACCAGTTAAAACATTGCTATATTCCCAGCCTGTCACAGTATTGGTTGTCTTTAATTTTCTTCAATTCCTTATTTGACATTTTGGTAATGCCCATTCAGCCCTTTAACAAGTGCTTTCCACTTTGACTACTAGGTGGCGCTGGGCAGTAGAGTTGCAAGCCGATGGCAAGCAAGCAACTTAGATGGCCAAACATGGGCAACCAATAAAGGAAACATAAAAATATATCGCAAGGGAACTGAGTTCATCTCTGAACTAGATTCAACCAGTCAATCCGCTTTTATAAGGCGTTCTCTAGTTCGAAATCACATCGGGTTCGATTTCTTATAACTTTTGCAACTGCCACAGATATGTCATTTTACATCCTAGACGTGACCCAGCTGGTTAAGTGTCTTAAAAATTAGGTATATTTGGCTCGGGTTTATACATTTCTATTTCATTGGTCGCGTTCGGGTACGTATCCAAAGGTATCCGGATTTGTTGGTGTTGTTGTAATCCCATAGGAAAAAACAACTGATTAACGAAACAGCTGATGTCAAGCAGAAATCTAAAGCTATCCAAAAATTTTTGGTATACTTAACTATCCAAGGGGAATTTTGAAGAACAGCTGACATTTCAGCTGATCTATTTTCTTTTGTGTCGAGTACAGGGTTGGCCGAACTGTAACTTTTTAACATTTGTTACGTCTAGTACTAATTTACTAATTTTTTTCTTGATATAGGAGGTATTAAACTCAAACACCCATATTAATAAAAAACGCTTATTCCTTCTATAGTCCACTGTCTTACTAAACCATAGAATAGGAGTTTAGTCCTGGATTAAATATTTATATTAATAAAAACAAAATGTTCCCGGAATAGTAAAATGACGTTTACCAAAAATCCTTTTAAGAAAATCTTCTACAAAAGTAAGCAATCTCTTTTTTTATATTCTGTGGCTACCTAAATTGATTGTCAATCGCTTGTGTCTGACTGCGGACATTTCTATTTCTTATTCCTTCGTTAAACCACCTACTTCGGTGGTTTAACTTAATCATAATTAGTAAACGTCACTTAACAGAAAATTTGTTTTATTAATGAAATTTCGCACTTAGTCCAGGACTTAACGATAAACCTCCACTAAACCATTTTTATTAATATGGGTGAAATTCTTTTAGGGTATTCATAGAAATATGAAATAATGTTAACTCTTAAATATGACTTGTTATGGGATTATATGGACATATTATTTAGAGCTGAGTTTTTAGAAAAGGATTCTTTTAAGACTATAAGCTTATATAAACTTATTGCAAGAAGAGAAAATAGTTTAGCTATAAGATTTAAGTAGTTTTAAGCTGCAAAAGTGTTTACCTCTTAAAATAAAAATGTTATGAAACCCAGTTCAGTTTCATAACAAGATATTAATACTTAGGTATAACGAATGGGATATAAGAGAGTTGTATGGGAGTTTTTTTTGTCAGATTTCAAGAGTTTAGCTCTGGAGAGTATGTTAGTTGGGCTTATTCATTTTTAATAAGCGAAGTGAAAATGGCTGGTCAAAAAGCTAAAAGGCTGAAGCTGGATTTACTCCAATTAAAATGGAAAATGATCGTACTGGAGCTCTCTTCGACAAGTGTGCTGCGCTCCTTAAAAATAAACAGTTTCAATATAATTACCAGTTCTTGGTTTTTATTATTTTTTAAAAGTTTTTTTGGGAATATTTATATGTACGTACCTTGAAACGACAGCGTCTGCTCACCAAATGCAAACAAGCACTAAAACAAATCGTAGCTTAACACTGTCGGCTTAAATCTGCCCTTTTCAATTTACCTTTCCTCATTGCAGGATTAAATTATCAAAAATTTGAACTAAAAACTTAATAGACATCGTCAGTTGTATATATTTATAAGGGCTATACCATATTATATTCTTAAATATTTAATGAATTATTATATTAAAAATAAATTCATAGGATTTGTAATCCAGTATACATACATATGTATAATAATAATTGTTTGTTTTGCGGATTAGCAAATGGTCTCTTGCTGCAACTAAATCGTCACAACATACCTTGTACAATAAATTCAGCATTAAAAAATATCTTTAAATCATGTGTTCATAATCCATATCCTTTGATTATGCCAAAGAAAATTGTTTGTCTCCAAAAATAAACTTCCCATCTATCATATTTAATTCCTACAATTCCTCATCCTTATGGTAAATGAAACATTTTCAGTTTTTGTACAAACCTTCATAAGATCATAAATGTGCAAAATTGTTTGGTTTCCATTATTCTATTTTTTTTTATGAATTAACTACGTATGTAGCAGACGTAACAAATTGTAGTAAGTTAGGCATGTAGTTGAATCGGCCAACCCTGGACGATTCACGTCTTTTTTTGACTTTGACAGTAAATGTTACCTATCCGGTTTTGGTCGTTCGCCAACGTATCGGATACTAAAGTATCTTAGATACCCTATCGGTCTACGAAGTGAACGCGGCCATTTTTGTTAATTTTTATTTGTTCAAGAACAAGACAACAAGTCATTGACCTTTGGCAAATCAGCTGACGCCACCTAATGCAAGAAGACTTCATTGGTAAGTCATTAGTATTAAAAAAAAGTTTCTAACAAATAAATACTAACCGCTGTTTTTGATGGAATAAAGAAGTGTATAAATAATATAAATAAATAACATAAATAAATAAATAAATTTTAAATCTAAATAAGGTGCTAACAAACATTATTTCACGGAGTATTAATTCTAAAATATCACAGTCTGAGTATCACAGTTTCGTTACTAGGTTCGTGCTAAGGGCCAGCAATAGATATTTTTGTATATCTTCTTTTTTGGAATATTAAAAAGTTGTGTTTTACGGCCAGGTTAAAAAAAAATCGCGAAATGAAAACGAGTTTTTAACTCGAGTGAATTTGTATTCAGTGTCGTACCTTTCAGTCGATTCAAGAATTTTGAAATCACTGTAAGTGAAATTGGAAAAAAGATGTCATGGGTCCTTTTCGGATTGCGAATACAAAGCAATTTTGTTTGTGAAGTTTTTCTTTTGACTGTTGTTCTAAATTTTGTGTGTAAATTGAGATAAAAGTTATTCTATACTGTATTGTACAGAGTGCTTTACTGCTAGAAGCGGCAGTGCAACGTACCAATTGTGAATATGCGGAAGGAAGAAAAAATGTTGCGAGATAATTGCAACCCATTAGGAATTGATGACGACTTGTATTATGTTATCGATTTCTTATAAGTGATATTCCATCAGCGCCTTAGATTCCGGAAAACTTATTTTCCAGCTTCGTTGTTGAGGGCCGCGGCCTTACGTTCTCTTGCCGAAGGAAACTTTGCAAAGATCATATGAAAACAATTTTGATATTGGTGTTGGTTGAAGTACTGTGTCAAAGATTTTGATTAGGAGAGTGAAATTTGTCCAAGTTGAATTTAACGTGAAATGATTAATGGATATGTGAGAAAATCTAAACTATATTTTTTTCTTTTTGGAGATGATTTTTTTGTTTGTTTTTTTTTTTTGTTTCGATTATGGATAATCGAGCATATATAAAGCTACATGGGTGTAAGGACAGCTTGGATCAAATCGGCAAAACAAATAACTAATAAATTAACATATAAGTAAATAACACGCAGAGCTTATTTTGTCTAATGAAGAAAATTGAAGAGTTTAGTATACCAAAGGAACAAAGTGATTTGCGTTTTAAGTCACTTAGGGCGTTCTGAATTTCACCGTGCTGTGCGGAAGGGACATATTTAATCTTGAACAAATCTATTTAACTATTTTTGATACTTCGTTAATCGTCTTTTCGGGAATTATAAATTTATTTAATGGGCTTTCTACTTAAATCGGTGACTTTGTGTTGGGGTGCAGACCCAGTTAAGCATTTGAGTATGTTTAGTTTTGAAGTTGCAAAGATTATTAAGCGGTAAACAATCATTTTTAAAGATGAAACAAATGGAAATACGTGTGGTTTTGAAACATCTAGTTGGGGGTTTGAGTGAAAAATTTGTTTAGTTATTGCTTTAAATCTTTGGGGTGAAAAATCCCGATTTTCTTTCCGTTAAGATTTTCAAGTTGATACATATGACTACCTATTGATTTGACTATTCGGCACTTCACATACTTGGGGCATAGCTTTGCTGATAGGTTTCTTGAGGCATCACTAAAAATAAAATTTCTTCGGAATACTTCCTGTCCTGGTAGGTATCTGACTTTACGAGTACGTGTATTGTAGATTCTAGCTGATCGTGCATTTGATTTTAAAATATTTTTCCGTACCCGTTCTCGTATACACTCCAATCGATCCCGCCGAGGTAGAATCAATAATTCGCTATCGCCAACCGCGTTCAACTTTTGTGCTAGTTCATAGCTGCTACCGTGTGTCATAATGTTTGTACCAAACAACGCAAAGTATGGGGACACTCCAGTAGAACTATGAACTGCACTTCTTAGGGCACAAGCTATGTCACTGAGGTAGTGATCCCAATCTCTTTGATCAGTTTTGAGATACGCGCGGATGGCTGCTAACAACGTACGGTTGACTCTCTCCGACGCGTTCGATTGGGGTGCATAGTTGGCTGTTCTCATATGTTCGATTCCGTATTTTCGCAGGAAGTTTTGAAATTCCTTCGCCAGAAATTGTTTTCCATTATCGGAATGGATTATGCGAGGTACGCCGAACATATTAAACACTTCACAGTGTAAAAACTTAATAGCACTTATAGCGTTCGCGTTTTTTAGTCCTTTTAGAAAAACAAATTTGGACATGTGATCCAAAACAACGAAAACGTATGCGTTCCCAGTTATTGACCTAGGATAGGGACCCAAAAAATCTATATAAAGTTTTTCAAATGGACGATTAGAACAATACGAGTTAACGATGGGGGGACGAGATACTTGGCTTGAAGCCTTACATTGTTTACAAATGGAACAGTTAAACACGTATTCACGTACTTGCACAGTCATGTTTGGCCAATGAAAATGTTGCCTAATTCGGGATAAGGTTTTAGCGAATCCACCGTGAGCTGCTTTAGGGGGATTATGAGCTTTGCTTATTATTTGTTCGGTTAATCCTGAAGGAACCCAAAGAAGCCAGGAATGCTCTAGCATTACTTCTTCCTCTAACCTTCTAAACGCTCTTTTGTACACATAACCGTCTTCGACTTTCAGATCTGGAAGTTCATCGGCATGTTCTTCAATCGTGTCAATCAGGCTAAGGTATTCTTCGGATTGAAATTCAGTGGAGTTCAAATCTATTAGGGGTGCTATATCCTCTAAGTCCAGAGAATCTACATGTACTCGAGAAAGAGTGTCTGGAACTACATTCAGGCTACCTTTTCGGTGCTGTATGTCGAAGGCATACGATTGCAATACCAGACTCCATCTGGCAAGTTTACCACTTAGGTCTTTCATAGTCATGAGCCATTTAAGACTGGAGTGGTCGGTAATCACTGTAAAATCCATGCCCTCGACATACGGTCTGAATTTTTGCACAGCCATCACCGCTGCCATACACTCCTTCTCGGTAACACTGTAGTTTCTCTGGCTTTTATTGAACTTTTGTGAAAAAAAGGAGATTGGAACTTCCTCATTCTCCGAGTTCTTTTGAAAAAGCACAGCCCCGATTCCCGCATCTGAAGCATCGCACTGGATGTAGAATCTTTTGGAAAAATCAGGATGCGAAAGAACCGGTGCTGTGGTTAAGGTTTTCTTAAGATCCTCGAACGCTCTTAGTGCTTCATCTGTCATTTTGAACTTGGTGTTGCTCTTCTTGAGCAGATCAGTTAATGGTGCCGTCGAACTTGAAAAATCCCTAATGAATTTCCGGTACCACCCTGCTAAGCCAAGTAGCCTCCGAACCTGCCTTGGAGTTTTGGGAACTGGAAAATCCGTAATGGCATCCACCTTAGCGGGGTCGGTTTTGAGCTTCCCACCACCAACTATGAACCCCAAATACTTCAACTCTTTGAAGCAAAATTTGGATTTGGTCATGTTGATGGTGAGATTAGCTTTGCGTAAGCAGTCGGCTACTTCACTTACCAGGGCGATATGGGTCTCGAAATCCGGCGCCATGATAAGCAGATCATCCAGATACACGAAGACTCGATCCCTAAGTCGTGCAGGGATCACCTTGTCCATCAACTGGCTCAACCGCTGAGCTGCATTACACAACCCAAACGGCATCACTGTGAACTGGTACAAGGGTCTCCCCGGTACCGCAAATGCAGTCTTTTCCCTACTCTGTCTCTCCAGCGGTATCTGCCAGAAGGCTTCTTTTAAATCTATACTACTAATGTAGTAAGTATCGGGTAATCGGCTGAGGAGCCCCTCGATATGGGGGAGAGGATTCGCATTCTTTTTTGTCAGTGCGTTCACCTTACGAGAATCCAGGCAAAGTCTATTTTTGCCTGGTTTCCGCAAGAGAACGACTGGCGAACACCAAGGGCTCTCACTCTCCTCGATAACGCCGAGGCTCAACATCCGATCGAGCTCTTCATACAAAATGGCTTGTACCGCCGGGGAGACCGGGTAGTGACGCTGTTTCACAGGGGTCGCGTCTCCTGTATCGATCACATGCTCCATAAGCGTCGTCTTTCCGAGACCATCCCGGTCAAAACAGAGAAATTTCAGCTTGACTGCGTCCAGTCTAGCCTGCTGGTCGGGGCTTAACTGATGAGCGTTCGAGAAATCTGCTACTTCAGTTAATGTGATTGAACCTCGTATATTTGGAGCTATATGGAAGGATTTCCAGAAATCTACTCCGAGATAAATTTCTTGGTCCAGGTTCGGAACAAGATAGAAGGTTATCGTATTTTCAGTATTCTTAAAATCGATTTTATTTATTTCGTTAAATACTAACGGTACATATTTTTAAATTAAATACTAAAGGTACATATTTTTTTTTTTTTAAATTATAATTGTAACAAAAAAAAAAAGAGAAACTTACATCTAATGTACATTTATGGGTTATTTAAAACAAAAAATATTTTCTTTAAGTTAATTGATTTTACATTGTCATTGCTGGAATTGATTAAATGTGAATTTTTATTGTAAATATTAATTAAAAGATTTAAAGGACTATTAGCACCGTAATTTGATCTACTGAAAATGTTACATATTGGCAACTGTCTTCTAAAACTAAACCGACTAGCAATGAAATTCAATCGACATAGGATCAATGGAGCTGAAATCGACCCATTGATAATCCCGACAATAAAACAAAATTGTAGATACGCTCTGTGACTTGTTAGAGATGGAAGATTTATTAGTTGAATACGTTGAGCGTAAGGTGGCAAGGTAATTCGATTCGACCATGGTAGAAATCTTAAGCAAAATCTCAAAAATCTTCTTTGAACGGACTCCAATCTATTTATATGAACCGCATAATATGGCGCCCATACAACACAACCATACTCTAAGATGGATCTTACGAATGAGACATAAAGAGTTTTTAATACATAAGGATCACGAAATTCTCGAGCAAATCTTTTAATAAAGCCAAGAGTCTTGTTAGCCTTTTTAATTATAAAGTCAAAATGCTCAATAAAAGTTAGTTTAGAGTCCAAAACTATCCCAAGGTCAGTAAAACTTGACAAATTACAAAGTATTGACAAATCAATCACATAGTTATAGATAATCACATTTTTCTTGCGAGTAAAACACATTGTCTTACACTTGTCAATATTTAAAACTAAACCATTAATATTGCACCATTCCCAGAAACTTTTAAGGTCTCTTTGTAGAAGATAACAGTCTTCAATAGAGTTAATTGTACGAAAAATTTTCACATCATCGGCATATATAAGAGACATAGAATTAACTAGGACGGACGGAAGATCGTTAATAAATAGTACAAATAATAACGGGCCAAGGTGGCTACCCTGAGGTACACCAGAATTAACAGTAAAACATTTAGAACGTTCACTCTTAAAAACGACACTATATAACCTATCTTTTAAATATGAAGAAATCCATAACACATCTTTCGTTAAGACCCATATTTTGTAGTTTTTTTAAAAGTACGCGGTGGTTAAGTTTGTCAAATGCTTTGCTAAAGTCAGTAAAAATACAGTCAACCTGTTGTTTTTTTTCAAACGCATCAATACAGAATGTGGTAAACTGTAACAAATTTGTAATTGTAGATTTTTTTTTAACAAAGCCATGTTGGTTGTCACATAAAACGGTGGAACAGTGAAAAGAAAGATTATCACAAATAATAGATTCAAACATTTTAGGGATAGCAGATAGTTTAGCGATTGGTCTGTAATTTAAAACTAAGTTTTTTTTACCTTTCTTATGAACGGGTATAAGGAATGCATTTTTCCAAAGGGCCGGAAATTGACAGGTTTTTAAAGACTGATTAAACAGTACAAATAACGGATATGACATATATATTGCACATTTTTTTACCATAAAAGCGGGAAGACCATCGGGACCGGGACTTAGACAATCATCTATTTTATTAATATACTCTAAGATAGTCGCCTCAGAAATAATAAAGTTAATCGAGTTAAGATGTATAAACTCATCAACGGAGGAAGTATTATTTACATCGTAAGAAGATACTTCAAAAGCACACTGAAAGTATTCGGCAAACATATTTGCTATGTCAACTGGGTTATGACTTTCTGAATTTTGATAGCTCATATTGGTTGGGTATCCATCAGATTTTCTTTTAGAGTTAACATATTTCCAGAAATTTCGCGGATTAGATTTAAGGTCATCTTCAATTTTAGATATAAAGTCCGAATAAAGAAAATTAGAGTAGTTGATAAATTCATCTCTTAGTCTAGTATAGTCAATTTGAGCTTCATTACTCCAGGATCGATTCAACTTCACCCAAGCCTTGTTTCTTTTATTTTTAAGAGCTTTAATATGTTGATCAAACCACGGTGGAGTGTTACTTAAATGCCTTATTTTCCGTAAGGGAATGGTTTCTAAAAAACAATCAAATAAAATTTTATAAAAACGAAAGACCATTTCATCAAAACTGACGTTTAGAAATAATCTATTCCAGTTAATATCATTCAATAAACGGTGGAGTTCGGAAAAATTACACTTTCTAAAGTTGAATTCATGCATATTCTTACAATCATAAGTTATATTATTGATATTTAAGTTTAAGGAAATAGATAATGCGGGATGATGTCGATCTTCGTCAATGAGTTTTGTATCAGCGAGTAATGCAGTTCCGTCAGAATTGTTGAGGTCAGAAAAATACACAAGGTCTAAAATTTTACCAAGTTGGTTTTTGACATTGCTTAATTGATTCAGTCCAAATGAAGTCATTCCATCGATAAAAAGGACTTCGTTGTTGCTTGATGCATTGACGGCATGATAACATTCGAGTTCCGGTGATTTTGCCCATTCAAGATTTGGTAGATTAAAGTCTCCAATAACAAAAATTTCATCAGAAGGTTCGATTTTGTCATTTATAGCTTCTAAGCAGTCGATAAGTTTGTTGTAGACATCACAGTTGGAAGAAGGAGGGATATAGCAAACAACCACATATAAAAATCCAGACGGAGTTGATATTTTTACACAAATTATTTCAAGGTCGGAGTCCAAGAAATCGTCGACAAGATTACAAAACAGATGATTACGAACAGCTATTAACAAACCTCCTCCAACAGTTAATATATTCGGGTCATTATGGCGATCACGTCGGAAAATTTGAAAATTGGAATCGAATAACTCTGTGTCAGCAAAAGAAGTATTCAGCCAGGTTTCTGTGAGTATGAGAACATCATGGGGAATATTATTAACATTTTTATAGACCTTGTTGGTCTTTGTCCGGAGGCCGTTTACATTCTGATAGTAAATCAGTAATTTTTGTAGCTGCATTGGTTGAGGCTGCGCATTGTCGAACGTTTTTGAAAATGGTGTGAGTTGTAATTTGATTTTCTATTTTGATATTCATGCATGACTATTCCCTTTGGCCAGAATGAAATTGAGTTAAGGAGGTAGAAGATTGAGTCTGGTACTTTAATTTTAAACGATGAATATTTAGAAAAATTTCGATGGAGTATTTTTACTTTACTCTGACCAGCACTTTACCTATAATGGACTGATTCTTACCATCAGCTGTTTTGACACCGGAGTGAAAGGTTGTTATAGGGAGTTCAAGTTCTTCTACCAATTTCATACAATTTTTTCCTAGGATACTGACGGTAGCACCACTGTCTAACAATCCTAGGACTTCTTTGCTTTCTAATTTTATCCGCGCGTAAGGTCTAGGGTCTGTGGACAAATTTAAGACAGTAGAGGCAATACATTTTCTTAATTCTTTTCTTATTTTAAATCTTTTTCTAGTTTTAAGTATTTTCTTAGAAGGTTGGTGAACTTTAGTATTGAAAATCCTATCTCTAGTGCGGTAGTATTCCTCGATTCTAACATGTAAAGGTTTAATATGGCATAATTTTGGAATATTTAAACTTTTTGCATTGGAATTTTCATTATCATCTCGCTTTGAAATAGTCATTTTGGTATTTGTATTGCGATTTGTATGGTCCTCTTCTACTAGAGAACTTTCTTTCGAGTTTGCTTTATCACCACCAGCTGATAAACTTTGACTAATCAGGGGTTCTAGTTTTGTAGGGAACGCGAATCCCCCGAAACGTTCGCGTTCAACGATCGGTTTCCCGGGTTGCATCGCTTACAATGTGGGGTCTTCACTCCTTCGAGTCCGCACTTGTAACAGAACAAGTTAAGCGTTTCGGATTCACACTCAAAGTATGTGTGACCTGGCGCTTTGCAATTCCAACATACCAAACTTGGAGCATCGGCGTACTTTCGAAGAGGAAGTTTTGGACGGGCCCCTCCGAACTGGTATGCAGCTAATTGTTCCTCAGAGGTTTGATACTGGTGCTGATCCTCATATTCTAGCTCGTTGGCCATATATTTTCCTAGCGGCTTCATTGTTCTAGGATAGTCGCGATCTTTCTTCGGAAAAGCTGATTCGACATCCTTACAAGCGTTCCTCAGCTGATCCATGGAGTAGATCGGCATCGGATACACCAACTTCACTACTCGGTCGTTCAAATTTTTCTTGACGATTCTTACCAATTCCACTTCTGGAATCGGTAAGCGTAATTGCGATTTGATTTTGCTTATTGTCGCCAAGTAATCGTCTATGCTTTCCGAAAAACCTTGCTTACGATCCATAAGATCTCGCATTATATCATAATCGGAACGATTGTTTTTAAATTGGCGTTGCAAAGCATCTTTAAGCATCGGCCAGTCAGGTCGGTAGTGGTTTCGCTGAAACTGCCAAAACCAATCGTGGGCATTTCCCCCTAACAAAAGATGGAAATCACGTAGTATTTCGGCCCATGGACAACCATATTGGTTTTGGAGAGTTTCTAAACGAAATACAAAGTCTTCAACAGTCATTTTATCTGGTTGACCTTCGAATTTCAACCCCCACTTGTCGATTTTAATGGGAGCTTTGTATCCCGAAGACAACCAGTGGGGTGGAAAAGGTATCTGATAATTGCCATTCATTTGTGAGCTATACGGATTCGTATCTTGCCCATAAAAATCCTCATGGAGACCGTGAGGTTGGTGCATCCTAGCCTGGCTACGCCTGAGAGGTTCTTGGGGCCTTCTTCGCGGCTGTGCTAGAGGCACAAAAGCACTTCTGGCTGGATCAGACTGAGGCCGCTGTGGTGGGGGTTGGTTTAATGGAGGTGGAAAATTATACGAGGATGCTGGGGGTCTTGACATGGCCTCTGTATTTGACGGAGAGGGTCGCACCAGATTTAATTCTCTGAGGAAACCTCCAAGTTGGTGCTGGATTTCCTCTTTCAGCGTGTTGGTTACTTCTGTTTGTACGGACTCTTTGTATGAAGTGAAAGCGTCTACAATGGCTAAATTTATATAAGCCTTCAAGTCTTCTGGAACGATCCGTTTTTCTGGTCTTCTACTTGACGGAGGTCTTTGTGTCAAGCACTCTAAAATATCTCTAGAGCTACCACCTGGTTGAACATTTGCACTAGTTGGCCTAGAAATGGATCCCCTACCTACATTTGGAATAATTGTTTCGTCCTGATTTCCAAAACTTGGGTGACGAGATAATAGTGATTCCGCCCCTAAGCCACTTATACTGCTGAATGATGGAGGAGAAACCGTATCGATCGAACTAGCTGGAATGTTAGAACTAGCGGGTAAATTAGATGTAGACCGGGGAGGCTTTTCAAATGTAAGCGGAGAGTGCATAACACGACGTCTCTCACTTCCGTCTAACTGCTGACTAGCTGACCTAGTCAATCTAATGTTATCTTCTATTCCCGATTCCCGTATGATTCGGTTAATTCGATCATCATTGTCTTTATTAGTGGGATCCATTTTACGAATTTGGAGAAGTAATCAAAACAAAACAAGAAAAGTAGTTTACGAAAAAAACTTCAATAAAAAAAAAAATAATAAAACGAACGAAAAGAAACAACAAAAAAAAGATAGTGAACAAAATAAATGAATAAATTTTATGAAAATATCGAAAATACACCAGTAAGTTTTCTAAGAAGGGTTTTTTTTTCAAAAAAAAACTGAGCTCAAAAAAACACAAATATTACTGGTAAATTTTACTTAATCGTAGCATATAGAAAAGTTTTCGCTTAAGAAAACGATTATATTCGATCAACTAAGTATAAGTGTCATATAAGACACGGAAAATAACTAACTGTAAAAAAAATGTAATAAACGAACGAAATTTCGTAATAAACGAACAAAAAAATGAAATAAATAAATAATAGAAGAAGAAAGGAAAACAAATCTTCTCTTAAAAGTATTGTCTCGCTATAGACAAAAAAGCTAAAAAAAAACTGTATTTCGCAAAGTATTTATTTTCTGAATGGATTCAGGTATTTTTGTTTTCTTTATTTGTATAGGTTTTTCATACGCATTCGGGGTGCTTCAAGCAGCGTCTTCAGTGGTTTTTTTTTCGACTTATGATGTGACCATACTAATGGCATCTTTATAAGATAAGACAGCGGACAGACAAGATTAAATCTCTTGAAGTAGTGATATAGAAAAGGAATAAGAAAAATGACGACAAGACAAGAACTGGTTTTCCTCACTGATTCCGCGATTCTAGGCAGTCTCTTGGGACTTTACTTAAAAGACCTGAAACGGTGAGGGTAACGAAACCAATAAAGATGGAAAAAAAAACATTGGATGGTGCATCGATGACGACGAAGTGTCAATCATGGTCACCACATCCAAAACGAAATGAAAGTTATTTACTGGGAAAGAAATTGAAAATTTTGAAAGAAAATTGAAAAATGAAGTAAATATAAGACGAGTAGCTGTTGTCGTTGCAAATCTTCAGAACTCGTCGCGATACTCCAAAGTATGTCTAAGACTTTCTTGGTGCAGACTTACGCATCTAAAGATTTACAACAAGTTCAGTAGAAAAAGAGAGAAAAATGAACGAAATACACCCCTTTGACCACCATTGCATAGAAATTCAAGGTATTCGTCGCTATTCACTTAAGCATGTCTTGGACTTTCTTAGTGAAGACTTACGAATCCAAACAATCTCATCCCCATTCCGGCCAAAGACTGTAAAAATACATATAATAACCGCAGTCACTTTGAATTTTCAAAAGCTCGTCGCAATACCTCAAGGCATGTCTAAGACTTTCCTGAGGCAGACCTACGAGTCTTGAAAACTCAAAGTAAGTTTGGTTCGACGGTCACATTAACGAAGACTACAAAAAATCTTGGCGTAAAGCTAAGACGTTGGGCGCCATTTGTTGCGAGGCAAGAGGAGGGGATGCGTTGGACCAAGGAAGGGCTGGAAAAAGGAAAAGGTAGGAAAACGAGTTAGGGATAGGTTGGAAAAGGGAAACAAGAGTGCCAAGTTCCGGGGAACGCGGCCTGCTTGCGATGCTCGGCAATTAGCTCGCCGGAATGGGGGGGATCTTGCCCCCGGAACTCAACCTCACCTGCAAACAAAAACATATATCAGGCCTACAAAAAAGAAGATACTTAAAGAGACGTCAGACGGACCATCACTACTTCGAGAGCACTGCAGATGTTTTCGCAGTGATGCCAACCCACCCAACCAAGAAATCCGTGGCAATCTTGGACTTCCCCTAGTTTAGACTATGAACACGTTCCGGTCACAACATCCTCACCGAAAGAAATTGGCTGCCTTCCACACCCCTGAAAAATAACTTCAAGCAATCATGTCTCGTTCAGTACGAAACAAGGAAACAACTAAATTTCATCACCAAAGGCTTTCTATGAAGTTTTATTTTAATAATCAAAATAACTTGGTAAATAAAAACTATCTAATATTTGAAGAATTTGAAAAATAGAGATAAATTCGCAATTAGAAAAGAGTTTGAACATTATTTTTACAGATTAAGACTTTGACAAAAAGAACACAAGGTGAAAATGAGGCGTTTCCCTGGATAATTTTTCTGATACCTAATGGGTTTATTGTTAAAACCGTCTGCGTGGAAATTCCCTACCTCGAAAGAGCTCTGTTGAGGAGTACTTATCTTAAAATTTTATAGAACGCGATCACGATCACAGGAAACACTTATATTCACTTACAAAAAAAAATCTAAATGGAAAATATATAATTTTTCAACATATTCAGAATCAAAAAAACAATGAAAATTTATTAACAAAATGAAAACTTCAAAGCCGAATACAAAAAAAATCAAAACTAATAAAGTAAATTTATAAACAAACTGAAATATCTTTTTAGATACTAATAGAACAAACACCACATATCCCTTTTCCAGCAATATAACACTCGTATCAAATTACGTTTAATTTTCAGCTTTTTGCATGGGTCGAAAGTGCTTTCCACTTTGACTACTAGGTGGCGCTGGGCAGTAGAGTTGCAAGCCGATGGCAAGCAAGCAACTTAGATGGCCAAACATGGGCAACCAAAAAAAGAAACATAAAAATATATCGCAAAGGAACTGAGTTCATCTCTGAACTAGATTCAACCAGTCAATCCGCTTTTATAAGGCGTTCTCTAGTTCGAAATCACATCGGGTTCGATTTCTTATAACTTTTGCAACTGCCACAGATATGTCATTTTACATCCTAGACGTGACCCAGCTGGTTAAGTGTCTTAAAAATTAGGTATATTTGGCTCGGGTTTATAACTACATTTAACATTTCTATTTCATTTGTTAATTGGAACTGAAACTTGATGCAGAAGACATGGCGGCTATTCTTGGTAAGTTAACTTTTCCTTTTCTTTTGGCTGTATTATAGTTTTCTATATATTTTTTTTCTTTTTATTTCGTTTTCTAACCTTTGTTTTCATTTTAACGTTTCAGCTTATTTCAGGGGTTATCCAGGCGGCCGCAACAAAGTTAAATTAATAAATTAGCTGGAGGTTTGAAATTTTGACAATTATTAGGCTCAATAATTTCATTATATGACATTATAGCATTAATTGTTTTGTATGACAGTCTGTTTTTGTTGTTTGTTTTAATATTATTTAGTCTTGAAAACACTCGGCGAGGAAAACTAAGAAGAATCAACATAAATTTTGAAATATTAATGAACATTTCTTCGTCAATATTGTTTTTTTAATTTGTACAACTTAACCTCGAACATTTTTGAATCTTCAAGAAAAATATTTTCGGCTAGTACAATCTCAAAAAAATTTCTTATTTCGCCAAAAAGAACATCTTTCTCGCACTCTAATAAATGAGAAAATTCTGATAGGTACCAAAATATTGAAGTGTGGAAAAATACTTCGTATGTTTGGATTCATTTTTAAAAAGGTTGTGTAAATTATCTTAAACGCATTTAGGTAAAATAATAAAAAAAAACGTGCCATGTTGAAACTTTTCGTGCCACCGTGCCACGAGAAAATTTCCGTGTCAAAATGGCACGATCGTGCCACATCGGCAACGCTGGTCGTAATGCAGTTCTGAATAACAAAAAAAAAATATCAAAAGTTGTTGCTGTTGATGTGGTTGCTACCGTTGTTGCTGTTGGAAGCGATCGTGAAGGTGAAGGTGCTGCTAATGTTGTTGATGATGGTGTTGTCAGTGGTGTCTTTCTCAATACTGGCATTGATGACGCTGAAGTTGTTTTGCCTTCGGTTGGTGTTGGTGTGACTGCTGATGTTGGCAGTGATGTCGGTGTTGCCAATGTTGATTCTGGGACCACAACTACGAACCAAAAAGGGACTCTCACTAAGGATGCAAGTCGAAAGAAAAACTTAAATGGTCATCGTTCGAAAAAAACAATGTTTGGTACTGCTGCTGTTGCTGAAGGTGAGCTCACACTAAATTCTGTTCCCTCACTGCGGTTTCTGCATCTTTCTCGTTTGGCTAATAATGTGACTGAAGACAATATAATGGAGTATGCTGCAATTAAATTAAATATTCCGAAAAGCTGTTTCTGTTGTTCGATGCTAATTGCGAAAGATGCTGACCCTAATTCACTTCGCTATGTCAATTTCAAGCTAGGGATTCCTGCAAACTATTTTGATAAAGCCTTAGATCCATCAATCTGGCCTGTTAATGTGCAAATAAAAAAATTTGTAAATTTTCCAAAGAAGGACGACACTTCCAAGGCGAAATAATAGCATCTTCAACGCCTAGAATAAATTTGTCTGAAGTTCGTGTTTATTTTCAAAATGCTGGTGGCCTGCGGATTAAAACTAACCAGCTTTTCTTATCTTCTTCAATCCATGAGTTTGATGTGATTATCATTGTTGAAACGTGGCTTAACTCAAATTTTAACTCATCGGAGCTTTTCAACTCTTCTTTCAACTCTTCTTTCAACGTGTATCGCAAAGATCGTTCTTCTACAACAGGATGGGCTCGAGGAGGAGGCGTCTTGATTGCCGTCCGAACAACATTTAGTAGCACGCAATACAGTCTTTTGAATGACGGAGATGAAATTGAGCAACTTTGTGTTAGTGTAAGTTCCAAAGATTCTGCTGATAGTAAAGATTTATTTTTTATTGTAAGTTATATTCGTCCCATGAGTGGAATAGAAGTATACAATGAACATATTTCTAATGCTCAAGCAATAGCTAATGATTTAAATTCTAACCAATTCCTATGTATACTTGGCGATTTTAATTTAGGTGATATCGACTGGCAATACATGGAAGATGATCATGTTTTAATAACTTTTAATGTAATTAAAGACGTAGAAATGTTGGTTGTCGACTCATTATCCGCTATGGATCTTTTTCAAATAAATAATGTAAAAAACAGTATAGGAAGAATATTAGACTTAGTGTTTATAAACAATGAATTAAAACACTCTTTAGTTATGTCTGATTTTCCTTTATTAAATAATTCCATTCATCATAAGGCTTTATGCTTATCTTTTGAGTTTTATGATTATGCAAGTTCTTCATTAAAAAATCAGTATTTTTATAATTTCGCAAGGGCAGATTTCACTGAACTTAATAATTTTTACACGAATGTAAATTGGAATGATCTTATATACGGCAAGTCATTACAAGATATGTTTACTCAATTTAAACAAATATTGTTTGAAGGTATAGAGCGTTTTGTTCCTACCTCAAAAAGAAAAAAAACTTTTAAGCTTCCATGGTTCAACCCTAGGATAAAGAATCTTGAAAATGCTAAAAATAAGGCATTTAAGCGCTTTAAATTGACAAAGTTGCTTGCAGATCGGGAAAAGTTTTTCCAATTAAGAAAAGAGTTTGAATTTCTTAACAAGTTTTTATATAAACATTATTTGGTTAACACTGAAGCCAACATTAAAAATAATTCGAAATCCTTTTGGGTATTTATCAACTCTAAAAGAAAAGGTTCATGTTTTCCTCAATGTATGGAGTATGAAAACAATAAATCTAGCGATATTCAATCATCGTGTGATCTCTTTGCGCGTTATTTTCAAACGTCCTATAATTCTGATATAGTTGACAATATTGATGACTTATACCCAGACACTGTTCCTTTACTTAATTTTTCGTTAGCTAAATTAACAGAAGATGAAGTTTTAAAAAGTTTAAATGAAATAGATATTGCAAAAAAGGGTGGTTTCGATTCAATCCCACCTATTCTTTTATCAAAATGTTCTCTTTCCCTTTGTGGTGTTTTGACCAGTATCTTCAATAAATCTCTCTCAACTGGCATTTTTCTAGAGGAATGGAAGATATCCTTCATAGAACCCGTCTATAAAAATGGTCTTAAGCATTTTGTAAGCAATTATAGACCCATCTCAAAGCTATCTGCGATTCCAAAACTATTTGAAAAAATAGTAACCCATAATCTTTATTATTCGGTTAAGGAGTTCTTATCCCCTTACCAACATGGCCTAATATTGGGAAACAAAAAACATCGCATACGACTGTTCCTACGATTGTAGTCGAATACGAGTCATAAATATGAGTTTCAGAATATGGGTGAATGATTCGGGTGTCGTGTGATAGCTATTCTGTGGGAAAATTCTCTGATCGAATGGCCTACTGGAGAACGGAAAACAGAACAAAATTTGTTTTTGGTCTCCAACAATATAATGAAATGCTTAAAAAAACTCAAAGGGAAAAATACTCATGGAGTTTAACCAAAACAAAAATAAATACAAAGCAAACTCAAAAAAATCACATAGATAGGAAAAACAAACACGAATAAAACCCAAATGTCATTTACCTTAGGCAATTATTAATGGTCCGGCAGCTCCGTGCGAAGAATTATGGGCGACTTCTCCAAATAATATGCTATGAAAAAGTTAAGTTATCAATTTTTTGCATCAGTAGCGTACTAGGCTAAAGTTGGACTATGGCTGGTATGCAAAAAGATCAAGCTCAATCTCGCCAGATATTTGGGACAGAGTGGGTACCGAGGATATTCGATAGCCTAAGCTTATTTAGAAATCTTTGTATCTAAAAGAGAAGAAAAAAACTCTGTAAGATTTATCAAACTATTTAGTTGCCAAAACTCAAAAACCCTACCATTGTCTGTCCGTAGTGATGTTTTTTTTTAGAAATGCATTCGGAAGATATGCAGCACTTTTCATTACAAGAGGTACTCTCTAGACAAATACGACTGAGAATCGAACCCAAGACCCTCTGCATGACAATCCAACGCACTTATAATTTACCGAAGGCCACTAAAGCTTTCAGTCTCTTGCAGACTTTAAAAGCAACACCTGGGGCCAAATTACCGCATCAGTTTTCGAGTAATACGTGACTGAATTATGTGAGTTTGGCATTACCGCTTACGTCATCGAGCAATCGATTACTCTAATTTGACATTTTCATTCGATCACTGATGGGACTCACTTACTCGGTCACGGAAGCGGTAATTTGGCCCCTGGTTCATAATTAATATTTCGATATGACGCATATAGTAGTTCATTTATCATCAGCAACACATAAAATGAATAAATAAATCATATGGCCTCATAAGGGAACTCTAATATGATTAACTTTAAAATAATGCTAATTATAGGCAAGCACATTCATTATTGTGTACCTGTCTGATTTTGAAAAAGTTCTCTATTTCACTAGGCATCCAAATTCCTAATATTATACAAAATTAAGGCAATTAAAATTCTTCTATCAATATTTTGACTTGTCAAAGTAATAATAAATAACATATATCGTAGACTCACAGACTGTTGCAGCTCAAAGTCGTCAAATTCAAATTTTAATTAATTCCACCTCCGCAATCATACCTAATGACAATTACAGAATGACTTATAAGAAGCGATTTATATAAAAAGAACTTTCTTGATATAAACAGTCCAATTGTTAAAAGTTTTTCAGTATAGAAGTTAAAATAAATAAGATAATGGAAATCGGAACAGAAATATTCTATAGACAAACCAAATTACTAAGAGCTTTGGGACATTCATTAGTTCCTGAAGTGAAAGAACCCAAATGGCTACGAATTTCCCAATGGGTACTTTTATTTTGTGTCGTATCAGCCCAATATCCTTTGATAAATTATGCAATTTATCACAGAGATGATTTGAAGCTAGTAACAGAGAGTTTGAGCATTGGTTTAACCAACCTGCTATCGTTCATCAAGTTTTTAACATTCCTTGTTAATAAAATCATGTTTTTGGAAATTATGAATGAATTAAAAACAATGTGGCAGAATAGTGAGAAATAATTAATTCAATTGAAAAAATATTAAATAATGAAATTTTATACAAATGTAGGTGATGAATTTGCTTCGAACTGCATAAAACTATCCAACATGAAGGTGAATCGTGTAGTTAATTTCTATTTTTACTCAGCTTTCTTCACCGAAATTTACTTCATGATAACTCCTTTGGCCAAAATGGCTTGGGCTAAAGTTTTTCACTTGCCAATTGTCAAAGAACTGCCAATGCCAATGAGGTAAGTATTACAAGTTAAATGTGCGGCCAAAGAAAGAATCTCTTTTTTTAATAGTACGTCCGAATTAAGGACGTAAACTGATATGTATTCTCTGCTAGACGAGTATTACGGCGGAGTTCGTTTCTATTTTACAAGTTATATAAATGCTCCCTTTATTTAACTAAACAAAACAGTATATTTTAATTAACGAATTATTTGTTAAGAACAAAAATAAAAAATGCGGTACATTCTCTAGCCTTCTCTAGCGAACTATTTTTCCACTAATAAATAGAAACATTATTATGTTTCGTGGAAAACTGAGCAATATTAAAAAAACTTAATTTTTTTGTTATAGACAATTTGATGAAACAAAATATGACAGATTGTAAAAAGGTTGACAAGGGCTTAACTCATGCTAAATACTGATTCTTTTTGATCTTAACAGTGCAGAACAGATTCTTTAAGCACACATAATAATATTAGACCTTGTCAGATTTGAGATAAAGTAAAATTGGTAGAATTTTGCGATTTATTATTAATATTGTAATATTTTTGCTAGGTTCTTTAAATAAAACTTATTACTCCTTTTAGAATTTCTTCTTTATTTACACTTTTCAAATCAAAACAATAAATCTCAATTTGTAATCAACTCCAATACTTTTATTCAAACTTAAATCACACTTCTTTAATTACACTTTCCACAATCCAATAGTTCAGCTTTGCACACTTTCATAATCGAAAATAATCTGTCTTCCGCTCACCGTGAACACTCCCTTATATACTCAAACCAGTTGTTCTCGAAGGTTCTTGTCTAGAATATTCTATTTGCTTGGAATAAGGGGAAATTCATATGGAGATAGAATGTTCTAGTAGTTTGGAATAAGGGGAAATTTAGATGCGATGAAAAAGAGCTTTTTTTTTGTTCCTTCATAAAGCAGATATGTAATTCCCAACAGATGGCGCTGTAGGAGTATAAAGCTCTGTTCGCAACATTGCCCCCTTCTTAAGATTGTTCGTCCCGAACAACTCTATCACCAGTTCGGCATTGTATCCGTGCAGTCGATCGCTATGCACAACTTTTAGCTTTCCTTTTAACCCTCTTTGAATTCGGTAAACGACATCATTGATTTTCGTGACGACAGTATAAGGGCCTTCCCAGTTTTGTTGAAGCTTCGGCGACAATCCCTTTTGACGATGTGGATTATACAGCCATACACGATCTCCTACTTGGAATCCTGTCGTGTTTGCTCTTGTGTCGTACCTTGTCTTCATTCGATCGCTGTAAGTGCTCATTCTAGTCCTGGTTCTTTCGTGGATGCCGATTAGCCTCTCTTTTAGGTCACTCACGTAATCCCCCGTTTCCTGAGACTCTTGTGGTGGGTGTCCAAACCTTATCTCACTAGGCAGGCGTATGCTTTTTCCGAACTGGATTTCAGATGGTGTTTGTCCTGTTGAGCTATGTACTGCACTTCGATAGGCCATCAAAAATAGTGATATGTGCCTATCCCAGTTTCTTTGGTAGTCGCATACGACCTTAGTGAGGTGCTCTTTTAACGTCCTGTTGAATCTCTCGACCATTCCATCAGATTGCGGGTGAAGTGGTGTGGTTCTCGTTTTCTTAATGCCAAGGAACGCGCAGACCTCTTGAAATATGTTCGACTCAAAGTTCCTTCCTTGGTCAGAATGGAGCTCCATAGGCACACCGAACCTGCTTACCCAGTTAGACACAATCTGGTCGGCCACGGTCTTGGCTTTTTGGTTCGGGATAGCGTATGCCTCAGGCCATTTGCTGAAGTAATCCATTACCACCAGAATGTATTTGTTTCCATCATTCGTTTCCGGAAATGGGCCAGCTACATCAACAGCAATCCTTTCAAACGGTGAGCCAACATTATATTGCATCATTTTTCCTTGCAGTTTTCTACCAGGGCCTTTGGTTGCAGCACAAGCGTCACAATTTCGGCACCACTTTTCAACGTCGTCTCTTGCATGTAACCAGTAGAATCGTTGTCTCACTTTTTCTAACGTCTTGTTGACTCCCAAATGGCCTCCTGAAGGTCCATCATGCATTTCTCGAAGAACCTCTTTAATTTTTGATTGAGGTAACACAAGCTGCATCACATAGGATTTACCATCAGCGAACTCCTATTTTCGCCTAAGAACACCTTCTTGCACATGAAGTGAGTCCCATTGTGCCCAATAGGCTTTTAAAATTGGACTCCTATCGGAAATGTCATTCCATGCGGGTTTTCTTCATGTTCTTTCCATGCGAGAAGAGGTTCAATGTCGGGGTCTTCTTGTTGAGCAGATCTTATTTCTTCATTGCTCCATCCACAATTGGGGTCAGTCCTTATTCGCTGAATGTTGATGGATTCCTTTTCTTCTTGTCGCATGCAATGCTTGCAATCTATTTTACAAGGCCTTCGGGATAGTGCGTCGGCATTTGAATGCAGCTTTCCCCTTCGGTGTTGAATTTCGTAATCGTAAGTCTGCAGTCTTTCTATCCACCTTGCGACTTGTCCTTCTGGGTTCTTGAAGTTCAACAACCAGCTAAGAGCACCATGATCGGTTCGTAGAAGAAACTTCTGTCCATAGATGTATTTATGGAAGTGTTTCGTTGCCAAGATGAGTGCCAAGAGTTCTCTTCTGGTCACACAGTAGTTCCTTTCGGTCTTCGACAGTACTTTGCTGAAATAGGCGACAACCTTTTCTTCGCCATTGTGCACTTGTGACAGAACAGCGCCGACTCCCACGTTGCTTGCATCAGCATCGATGATAAAAGGCTTGCCTGGAGTCGGATAGATCAGCACCGGAGCATTGCATAGACGGTATTTCAGTTCTTGGAAGGCTTTTTCACACTCACCTGACCATCTAAACTGCTTGTTCTTTTCCGTAAGCTGATGCAAACTCTTCGCAATTCCGGCAAAGTTCTTAACAAAACGCCTGTAATAAGTACCAAGACCAAGAAAACTTCGTGGTTAATGTTTGTCCTGTGGTGTTGGCCAATTTTTGACGGTGTCAACTTTTTCAGGATCGGTCTTGACTCCTTCGGACGAGATGATATGTCCCAAATACTTTACTTCAGTCTGGAACAGTGCACACTTTTCTGGGTTCAGTTTAAGGTTAGCCTCTCAAAGTCTCTGGAACACACCCTTTAGGTTTTTACAGTGTTGGTCGTATGTCTTTCCGTAAACGATAACATCATCCAAGTAGACAAGACAAGTTTTCCACGTCAGACCTTGAAGGACACACTCCATCAAACGCTCAAATGTTGCCGGAGCGTTGCAGAGACCAAATGGCATCACGTTGAAATGCCAGAGCCCATTACCTGTGGAGAACGCTGTCTTTTCTCGATCTTCAGGGTGAATTTCAACTTGCCAATATCCACTTTTCAAGTCCAGTGTTGAAAACCAGTGTGCTCCTTCCATCGCATCTAAGGTGTCACTAATTCTTGGCAGGGGGTAGCTGTCTTTCTTGGTTACGCCATTCAACCTTCGGTAGTCAACACAAAACCGTGTACTTCCGTCCTTCTTTTTGACTAGGACCACTGGTGACGCCCAAGGACTCTTGGAGTTCTCAATCAAACCATCCTTCTTCATGGTGGTAATCATTTCCTCAGCTTCACCTTGTTTGGCCAGTGGCAGACGTCTTGCGGGCTAACGAATGGGCCTTGCATCTCCTGTATTTATTCGATGCTGTATCATTTGTGTCCTTCCACAAGTGTCTTCCCAATGATGACGTTTTGGGAAGAACAATCTGGGCCTGGTTCCACCATTAGGTATCGATGGCGTCCACACTCACCTTCTACTTTTGTCCAAACAAATACCTCAGAAGAAGTAGGAATAATCACGTCTTCTTTCATGACTGTCCTTAGAGCTGTTGTTCCTTCGTATCATAGATCTCTGTATTCTGGTATTTGAGTACCTGGTTGCCAATATCCAAAATTACTCGATGTTCTTTCATGAAGTCCATGCCTATGATGCATTCGTCACATATATCTGCCACCAAAAATTTGTGTGAGAATTCTAGATCTGCAATTCGAATTCTAAGTCGGACTTCACCATAAACCCTAGCTGCTTCTCCTGTGGCCGTTCTCAGACGGTAGCTATTGGTGTTGTGTAGCCAATTCAGGTGCACTAGGTCTTGACGCACAATGGAGGCGGTGGCACCGGTGTCGATGGTGACCACACGTTTGTTGCCATTTAAAGTTGCCTCGACAGTCAGACTTTTATTGTCTCGTTTAGTCTGGGAGACCTGGATGGTGTTTCTGGGGCCATCGATACCAGAAATCAGCTTCTGCCCCTCGAAGTTAGTTCTTACTTGTTGCGAAACTGTTCGGGAAGTAACACTGGTGTTATTGTTACCTTGTTCTGGGTTTGAAACTCCGTGTCCACAATGTTGACAAGCTCTTCTTGGTGGTAATCGACATTGACGCTGTAAATGTCCGGTCTTGTTGCAATTCCAGCACTTTGTAAGTCCGTTTCGTTGGTTCCTTTGGACATCAGTTCTTTGGCATGAGCATTCTTCGACGATGGCTTCTCTAAGTCGATGTACTCCGTGAAAAGCTTGCTCAGCTGCTTCCATTGTCAAGGCAAACGCTAATGTTTCCGAAAGAGTTCGTTTTCCAGCAGTTCGCACGGCCCTTTGAAGATGTATGTGAAATGGCGCGAACAAATGCCTCAACTGCGAACTGGTTACAAATTTCCTCTCCAACATCTGGATATGCAAGATGAACAAGCCTTTCAATATCCGCTTGTAGCTGTTGTAGAGTTTCGCCCCTCTTCTGAACTCTGGAATAGAGTCTTACTTTGAAGACTTCGTTCATAAAGCTATTGCCAAAGCATTCGTCTATAGCCTTAACCAAGAAATTAAAGTCACCGCTCTTATCTGTTGGTAGGGTTAGCAATAACTCAGCAGCTGCTCCTCTAAGAGCAAGGGTTAGAGCTATACACTTGTCGGCCTCATCCCATCCATTTGCTGTAGAAGCTGCCTCGAATTGCTTCTTGTATATAGACCAAGAAGTATGTATATCAAAGGTTGGAGGTTGCATCTCCTTTTTCCTCAAGGTTTTTCCAGAACTTTACCGAATCTTTATATTTGGAATGCGGTCTAACTCTTTTGAAAACGTTTCCATTTTGTTGTCGACTTGATTCCCTAGCAATGAAACACGTTCATCTAACTCTTTTGAAAACGTCTCCATTTGGTTGTCGACTTTATTCTCCAGCAATGAAACACGTCCATCAAGTGCAGATACATTATTCTCGATGTTAATAAGCCTGCCTTCTAGCATGTTTCTCTGCTCTTCGAGGCGTTCGAGAATATTCTTTTGTTCGTTTTTCTGTTCAATTCGTTGCTCTTCGAGAATATTCTTTTGTTGCTCTTCGAAACGTTCGAGAACATTCTTTTGTTCGTTTTTCTGTTCATTGAAACGTTCGTTTTGTTCATTTCGTTGCTCTTCGAGACGTTCGAGAACATTCTTTTGTTCTTTCGTTTGTTCATTTCGTTGCTCTTCGAAACGTTGAAGCAGAAGACTAATCATATTTGAAACATCTACATTTTTACTTACGTCTGCTTCCTCAGCGTCAGCTTCAAAGACGAAAATGTCCGGGTCTTCATTTTGTTGTTTCAAATATTCGGCCAAACGCAGAACAAGCTCATTTTTCGATCCTGCTCTAGAAAGTTCTCGCTTGCCTAATTTACTCTTCAGCTCATTACAGTTGAGCTCTTTTAGTAACTTGCTCATTTTTATTATTATTATTTTTTTTTCGCACACTTCACTGCACAATAAGTTTTATTCCACTTTTCTGACATCAATGTAATATTTTTGCTAGGTTCTTTAAATAAAACTTATTACTCCTTTTAGAATTTCTTCTTTATTTACACTTTTCAAATCAAAACAATAAATCTCAATTTGTAATCAACTCCAATACTTTTATTCAAACTTAAATCACACTTCTTTAATTACACTTTCCACAATCCAATAGTTCAGCTTTGCACACTTTCATAATCGAAAATAATCTGTCTTCCGCTCACCGTGAACACTCCCTTATATACTCAAACCAGTTGTTCTCGAAGGTTCTTGTCTAGAATATTATATTTGCTTGGAATAAGGGGAAATTCATATGGAGATAGAATGTTCTAGTAGTTTGGAATAAGGGGAAATTTAGATGCGATGAAAAAGAGCTTTTTTTTTGTTCCTTCATAAAGCAGATATGTAATTCCCAACAGATGGCGCTGTAGGAGTATAAAGCTCTGTTCGCAACAATATTGTTGCGAACAGAGCTTTATACTCCTACAGCGCCATCTGTTGGGAATTACATATCTGCTTTGTGAGGGAACAAAACAAAAAGCTCTTTTCCATCGCATCTAAATTTCCCCTAATTCCAAAGTACTAGAACATTCTACCCCCATAAGAATTTCCCCTTCTGGACAAGAACCTTCTAGAACAACTGGTTTGAGTATAAAAGGGAGTGTTCACGGTGAGCGGAACACAGTTTATTTTCGATTATGAAAGTGTGCAAAGCTGAACTATTGGATTGTGGAAAGTGTAATTAAAAAAGTGGATTTAAGTTGGAATAAAAGTATTAGAGTTGATTATAAATTGAGATTTATTGTTTTGATTCGAAAAGTGTAAATAAAGAAGAAATATTAGAAACAGTAATAAGTTTTATTTAACGAACCTAGCAAAAATATTACATTGGTGTCAGAAAAGTGGAATAAAACTTATTGTGCAGTGAAGTGTACGGAAAAAAAAAAATGAGCAAGTTACTGAAAGAGCTCAACTGTAATGAGCTGAAAAGTGAATTAGGCAAGCGAGAACTTTCTAGAGCAGGATCGAAAAATGAGCTTGTTCTGCGTTTGGCGGAATATTTGAAACAACAAAATGAAGACCCGGACATTTTCGTCTTTGAAGCTGACTCTGAGGAAGCAGACGTAAGTAAAAATGTAGATGTTTCAAATATGTTTAGTCTTCTGCTTGAGCGTCTCGAAGAGCAACGAAATGAACAAAAGAAAGAACAGGAGAATGTACAAAAGAATGTTCTCGAACGTTTCGAAGAGCAACAGAAGAATGTTCTCGAACGCCTGGAGAAACAGCATAGTGAACAAAAAGACCTTCTCGAAGAACAGAGAAACATGCTAGAAGGCAAGCTTGTTAACATCGAAAAGAATGTATCTGCACTTGATGAACGTGTTTCATTGTTGGAGAATCAAGCCGAACGTGTTTCATTATTAGAGAATCAAGTCGACAACAAAATGGAGACGCTTTCAAAAGAGCTAGATCGCATTCGAAATATAAAGATTCGGGAAAGTTCTGGGGAAACTTTGAGAAAAAAAGAGATGAAACCTCCAACCTTTGATGGACAGACTTCTTGGTCTATATACAAGAAGCAATTCGAGGCAGCTTCCACAACAAATGGCTGGGATGAGGCTGACAAGTATATAGCCTTAACTCTTGCTCTTAGAGGAGCAGCTGCTGAGTTGTTGCAAACCATACCAGCAGATAAGAGCGGCGACTTCAATTCCTTGGTTTTGGCTATAGACAAACGCTTTGGTAACAGCCACATGAAAGAAGTCTTCAAAGTGCAACTCAATTCCAGAGTTCAGAAGAGGGGCGAAACTCTACAACAACTGCAAGCGGACATTGAAAGGCTTGTTCATCTTGCATACCCAGATGTTGGAGAGGAAATTTGTAACCAGTTCGCAGTTGAGGCATTTGTTCGCGCCATTTCTGATATACATCTTCAAAGGGCCGTGCGAACTGCTGGAAAACGAACGCTTTCTGAAACATTAGCATTTGCCTTGACAATGGAAGCAGCTGAGCAAGCTTCTCACGGAGTACATCGACTTAGAGAAGCCATCGTCGAAGAATGCTCATGCCAAAGAACTGATGTCCAAAGGAACCAACGAAACGGACTTGCAAAGTGCTGGAATTGCAACAAAACCGGACATTTACAGCGTCAATGTCGATTACCACCAAGAAGAGCTTGTCAACATTGTGGACACGGAGTTTCAACCCCAGAACAAGGTAACAATAACATCAGTATTACTTCCCGAACAGTTTCCCAACAGGGAAACGAGTTCGAGGGGCAGAAGCTGGTTTCTGGTATCGATGGCCCCAGAAACACTATCCAGGTCTCTCAAACTAAGCGAGACAATAGAAGTCTGACTGTCGAGGCAACTTTAAATGGCAACAAACGTGTGGTCACCATCGACACCGGTGCCACAGCCTCCATTGTGCGTCAAGACCTAGTTCACCTGAATTGGCTACACAACACCAATAGTTACCGTCTAAGAACTGCCACAGGAGAAGCAGCTAGGGTTTATGGGGAAATCCGACTTAGAATTCGAATTGCAGATCTAGAATTCTCACACAAATTTTTGGTGGCAGATATATGTGACGAATGCATCATAGGCATGGACTTCATGAAAGAACATCGAGTAATTTTGGATATTGGGAACCAGGTACTCAAATACCAGAATACAGAGATTCCAATGATTTATGGGCACGAAGAAACAACAACTCTAAGGACTGTCATCAAAGAAGATGTGATTATTCCTACTTCTTCTGAGGTATTCGTTTGGACAAGAGTAGAAGGTGAGTGTGGACGCCATCGATACCTAATGGTGGAACCAGGCCCAGATTGTTCTTCCCAAAACGTCATCATTGGGAAGACACTTGTGGCTCCGAAGAACAATATGGTCCCCGTACGGATACTCAACACCAAACCGTACGATGTGAAGTTAGTGAAAGGAGAAGTTATCGGTAAGTGCGAATCTGTCGCAGCCATAACACGAATTGACGCTGAAACACCGAGAACGACATTAAACCCTGAGGAGCTCAATAGCATCAAGGCAAAGATACTTAATTCATCTAACCTAGACCAACGTCAGGTTAAAACGGCAGAAAGCCTTCTGAACGAGTATGCTGACATTTTCGCTTCACCAAACGGAAAATATGGAAGGACACAAATGGTGCAGCATCGAATAAACACAGGAGATGCAAGGCCCATTCGTCAGCCCGCAAGACGTCTGCCACTGGCCAAACAAGGTGAAGCTGAGGAAATGATTACCACCATGAAGAAGGATGGTTTGATTGAGAACTCCAAAAGTCCTTGGGCGTCACCAGTGGTCCTAGTCAAAAAGAAGGACGGAAGTACACGGTTTTGTGTTGACTACCGAAGGTTGAATGACGTAACCAAGAAAGACAGCTACCCCCTGCCAAGAATTAGTGACACCTTAGATGCGATGGAAGGAGCACACTGGTTTTCAACACTGGACTTGAAAAGTGGATATTGGCAAGTTGAAATTCACCCTGAAGACCGAGAAAAGACAGCGTTCTCCACAGGTAATGGGCTGTGGCAGTTCAACGTGATGCCATTTGGTCTTTGCAACGCTCCGGCAACATTTGAGCGTTTGATGGAGTGTGTCCTTCAAGGTCTGACGTGGAAAACTTGTCTTGTCTACTTGGATGATGTTATCGTTTATGGAAAGACATACGACCAACACTGTAAGAACCTAAAGGGTGTGTTCCAGAGACTTCGAGAGGCTAACCTTAAACTGAACCCAGAAAAATGTGCACTGTTCCAGACTGAAGTAAAGTATTTGGGACATATCATCTCGTCCCAAGGAGTCAAGACTGATCCTGAAAAAGTTGACACCGTCAAAAATTGGCCAACACCACAGGACAAACATCAACTACGAAGTTTTCTTGGTCTTGCTACTTATTACAGACGTTTTGTTAAGAACTTTGCCGGAATTGCGAAGAGTTTGCATCAGCTTACGGAAAAGAACAAGCAGTTTAAATGGTCAGGTGAGTGTGAAAAAGCCTTCCAAGAACTGAAATACCGTCTATGCAATGCTCCGGTGCTGATCTATCCGACTCCAGGCAAGCCTTTTATCATTGATGCTGATGCAAGCAACGTAGGAGTCGGCGCTGTTCTGTCACAAGTGCACAATGGCGAAGAAAAGGTTGTCGCCTATTTCAGCAAAGTACTGTCAAAGACCGAAAGAAACTACTGTGTGACCAGAAGAGAACTCTTGGCACTCATCTTGGCAACGAAACACTTCCATAAATACATCTATGGACAGAAGTTTCTTCTACGAACCGATCATGGTGCTCTTAACTGGTTGCTGAACTTCAAGAACCCAGAAGGACAAGTCGCAAGGTGGATAGAAAGACTGCAGACTTACGATTATGAAATCCAACACCGAAAGGGAAAGCTGCACTCAAATGCCGACGCGCTATCCCGAAGGCCTTGTAAAATAGACTGCAAGCATTGTAGGCGACAAGAAGAAAAGGAATCCATCAACATTTTGCGAATAAGGGCTGACCCCATTTGTGGATGGAGCAATGAGGAAATAAGATCTGCTCAACAAGAAGACCCCGACATTGAACCTCTTCTCGCATGGAAAGAACATGAAGAAAAACCCGCATGGAATGACATTTCCGATAGGAGTCCAGTTTTAAAGGCCTATTGGGCACAATGGGACTCACTTCATGTGCGAGAAGGTGTTCTTCGGCGTAAATGGGAGTCCGCTGATGGTAAATCCTATGTGATGCAGCTTGTGTTACCTCAATCAAAAATTAAAGAGGTTCTTCGAGAAATGCATGATGAACCTTCAGGAGGCCATTTGGGAGTCAACAAGACGTTAGAAAAAGTGAGACAACGATTCTACTGGTTGCATGCAAGAGACGACGTTGAAAAGTGGTGCCGAAATTGTGACGCTTGTGCTGCAACCAAAGGCCCTGGTAGAAAACTGCAAGGAAAAATGATGCAATATAATGTTGGCTCACCGTTTGAAAGGATTGCTGTTGATGTAGCTGGCCCATTTCCGGAAACGAATGATGGAAACAAATACATTCTGGTGCTAATGGATTACTTCAGCAAATGGCCTGAGGCATACGCTATCCCGAACCAAGAAGCCAAGACCGTGGCCGACCAGATTGTGTCTAACTGGGTAAGCAGGTTCGGTGTGCCTATGGAGCTCCATTCTGACCAAGGAAGGAACTTTGAGTCGAACATATTCCAAGAGGTGTGCGCGTTCCTTGGCATTAAGAAAACGAGAACCACACCACTTCACCCGCAATCTGATGGAATGGTCGAGAGATTCAACAGGACGTTAAAAGAGCACCTCACTAAGGTCGTAGGCGACAACCAAAGAAACTGGGATAGGCACATACCACTATTTTTGATGGCCTATCGAAGTGCAGTACATAGCTCAACAGGACAAACACCATCTGAAATCCTGTTCGGAAAAAGCATACGCCTGCCTAGTGAGATAAGGTTTGGACACCCACCACAAGAGTCTCAGGAAACAGGGGATTACGTGAGTGACCTAAAAGAGAGGCTAATCGGCATCCACGAAAGGACCAGGACTAGAATGAGCACTTACAGCGATCGAATGAAGACAAGGTACGACACAAGAGCAAACACGACAGGATTCCAAGTAGGAGATCGTGTATGGCTGTATAATCCACATCGTCAAAAGGGATTGTCGCCGAAGCTTCAACAAAACTGGGAAGGCCCTTATACTGTCGTCACGAAAATCAATGATGTCGTTTACCGAATTCAAAGAGGGTTAAGAGGAAAGCTAAAAGTTGTGCATAGCGATCGACTGCACCGATACAGTGCCGAAGCTGATGATAGAGTTGTTCGGGACGAACAATCTTAAGAAGGGGGCAATGTTGCGAACAGAGCTTTATACTCCTACAGCGCCATCTGTTGGGAATTACATATCTGCTTTGTGAGGGAACAAAACAAAAAGCTCTTTTCCATCGCATCTAAATTTCCCCTAATTCCAAAGTACTAGAACATTCTACCCCCATAAGAATTTCCCCTTCTGGACAAGAACCTTCTAGAACAACTGGTTTGAGTATAAAAGGGAGTGTTCACGGTGAGCGGAACACAGTTTATTTTCGATTATGAAAGTGTGCAAAGCTGAACTATTGGATTGTGGAAAGTGTAATTAAAAAAGTGGATTTAAGTTGGAATAAAAGTATTAGAGTTGATTATAAATTGAGATTTATTGTTTTGATTCGAAAAGTGTAAATAAAGAAGAAATATTAGAAACAGTAATAAGTTTTATTTAACGAACCTAGCAAAAATATTACAATATGAACATTTGGCATGAAGTTTGTTAGAATTAAGTAATTCTCCTATAAAATATATGAACACACTTTTTTTTATTCTACGATTTAACTTTTGCAGATTTTTTTTCGACTCAGAACATTCACCAGGTTATGAATACGCATTTATTTACACTGCCTTTTCAACTGGTGTAGCAGTAGCATACTTAGTTGCTATTGATGGTCTCTTCATAGCATTTGCCTTTCATTTAAGTGCGCATTTTCGATTATTACAACACTATATCGAAAACAATTCATTTAATAAAAATGAAGCTGCAATAAATTTTGATATTTGCTTTTATGTCAAATATCATTCAAAACTTCTAAGCCTTGCAAATAAAGTTAGTCACGCTTTTAAACCAGTTATTTTCATGCAATTTTTATTAACATCATTGCAAGTTTGTGTTATAGCTTATCAGTTGGTAACGGTAAGTTTTCTTTTTGAATCCTTTTCAAAATTATTTCCCTTTAAAATTGATTTAAATTTCGTTTAAGAATATGGATGCAATGATATTAGTGGCTTATGTGACTTTTTTGGTATCAATTTTGATTCAGCTGCTTATTTATTGTTACGGTGGAGAAAAATTGAAAACAGAAGTAAGTTAAATGGTTTCATTGAAAAACAAGAATTCATTAATTTTCTTTTTTCATAGAGTTCAATGGTAGGAATTTCTGTACAGATATCTGAGTACTACAACCTGTCACCTAAGCATCGCAAAATGCTTTGTCTAATTCTAATGCGTTCACAGAAGGAAGTTATAGTAAAGGCTGGATTTTATGTTGCATCGTTGGAAACTTTCATGACGGTATGCCTGCATTAAATAATATTTTGAATGATCAACAAGAAATGAGCCCTCTCCATATCTAATTGATTAAATATACAATTTTAAGGTACATACTCGTACTTAATGCATGTATAATATTAGAAAAATTATTATTATTAGAAAATTGAGTTGAAAAATCTTAAAACATTTGAAAATTTTTACTTTGTTTCAAAATTGAGAGAGCTTTTATTGTTTGATCATTTATTATTCAAATATTAATAACTTCTGTTTTGTTTAGATACTCAAAGCTGCAATGTCTTACATAACACTAATGCAATCAGTTGAGTAGATGTAGAATGTATTATTACAATATCGATTTCTGATTGTATGATCAATATGGATTAACATAATACATCCATTGCAATAACAATGCGAGATCCTATTTATGGTGAACACGTTTTATTTTCATTTGATGATCTACGTATATGGATCATTAACGACACGTAAATTCGACTATTAGTTCATTATTTTAACGTTACAAATACACAAACTACTGTACTTAAATCAAAATAAATAAATATAACTGTCATAAGCAAAAACTCATTTACATAAATTGACTTCAAAAAATTAGACTTCAGAAAACTCAAAAACAAGAAGTGAATTCTTCAGAAAAATTTCTCACTTCTCCTGTCAACAAATGAGGAAAATAAAGTTTGGATTTGCTTGCTTATGTCATTTTCCATTGGTCATCCAGAAGCGTTTGGAAGCGTCCAGAAGTCTTCTCAAACCATTCCATTGGGAAAAATCGGTTCTCGATTTCAAGTCAGAATCCACTCATGAAGCAATAATACACATAAATGTACTAGAATTCTTTTTTGGTTTTGTTTCGTTTCTGTTTGCTACGATTAAATTCGTTTACTTAATCCAAAATACATTATACAAATAACAAATAATAAATAATGTGGCAACACTGTTTTGCAGAATCTGCATTCTTTCACAGATACACACACAACAAAACAACGTCCTAGTCACATTATCTTTTATCCATTCGTTCACCGATCGTCGACTTATAAGCATCGCCCAACAGAACGTTTTGTCAACTAGTTCATTAAGAATTATTGTAATTTTAGTTTAAATAAACATTTGAATATTGTTAACTTAATGGTTATATTTTCATTTAACCATATTGGTGACCCCGACGGTTCCGAAAATAATCTTTAAATTCCGTAAAAAGACTAACAAAACTGAATTTACGCATTGGCCATTGACATCCGAAAAGTTTTTTTTTGTTGTCTCTAGTGTTTCCATCTTTTTCTTTTCGTGTTGGTTTTTACTGCTTGCGCATCAGTTAGACATAAACCGCAGATACAGAACACACATACATATAACAAATTTTAAAATTACAACAGTTGACTGTCGCCACCGACCTTTTTGTCTGGAGCAGCTGCAGAAACATCAAAAATAAAATTCGTACGTAAGTACATAAACAATTTTTTTTATTGTATATTTTGATAAAAAAAAAAACAATGGCTAACGAGGGGGGAAAGCAAATAGAACCCACAGTAGAAATTTCAAGAGTTGCAATCAAACCTGCGCCGTTCTGGAAAGCGAATCCACGGGTCTGGTTTATGCAATTAGAGTCCCAATTTACAACGGCAGGCATAACAGTCGATGAGACAAAATTCCACACTGCTGTAGGCAGCATCGATGGCAACATAATTTCTCAGGTCATCGACATCGTAGCAAATCCGCCGTCAAAAGACAAATATGCTACCCTCAAACAACGGCTACTGGAGCAGTTCGCGGACACAGAAGAAAAGCGCCTCCGTACCTTGCTCAAAGACATAGATCTGGGAGATAGACGTCCATCACAATTATTACGTGACATGAAGGGCCTTGCAACTGAGCAGATTGGCGACGATGTGCTACGTATCCTTTGGTTGCAACGGTTGCCTTCTCAAACCCAGGCGATTCTATCTGCAATTCAAGAAACGGACATATTGAAGCTCGGCACAATTGCCGATAAAATTCATGAAACTTCTCAAACTTCGGAGGTCGCGATGGTTGGTTTCAACACACCTTCTACCTCCATAGACTCATCGAAAATTTCCTCTCAATTGAGTGAACTTTGCACAAGGCTTTCGCGATTAGAATCCTCGCACGGTTTCCAAAGTCGTCGTAATCGAAAAAAACAATCAGGTTCCTCAAGCAGACGTCGTTCTCTTTCCAATCGCAAGAACCGTTTTAATCCAAATGCTGAAATTTGCTGGTTTCACCAGAGGTTTAAGAGCCAGGCGAGAAATTGCAAGCCACCGTGCAACTTTCAAAAAAGTCAGGGAAACTTCCCGGCCGGTCGTTAATGGCGACTGACGACAGTGGCCTTACTAATAAAAATTGTCGCTTATTCATCACAGCCCATAAAACGAATACAAAGTACCTCATCGATACAGGTGCAGATCTTTCTGTGTGCCCTCGCACTAAAAAAGATACTGCTCAAGCAGGCACTCATCTCGTCGGCTCAGAATTACAAGGTTCTAACAGCCATTTTTACGAAAAATGAGTTATGGATGTCGTTGGATTCGTATTTTCAAGCGCTTTCGAATGAATTCATAAACATGCACCTTAATTCACCCTATAAAGCGTAAACCGCAAAAAACAAAGGTTCTAAAAACCAAAATGAAGTTAATTTAAGAATTACAACGTTCTATGTAGCAAAATTGGCGGATAGAACTTTATAATTCTCTCTTTGACCAATAAAAAAATTACACATCTGCTTATTGACATAGAACCTTGTATTCCTTAATTTTGTACATAGAACCTTATAATTCTTATCGGATTGCCGAAAACGCAACAAAGTTCTATGTTGATCAATTTACCTTTGGTTTTTTCTTCGTGTTTTTGATATTGTTTACAAAAAGCTTGTGAAAAACTAGCAACAAGCAGTATCTCAAACCAAGTCTAACAATTTCAGAAATGTTTCATATGTATTAAGAGAACACAGGATCTGACGAAACTGTTAAATTTAATGCATATCGACAAGTTTTCAACACTCAATTTAACTTGGCTTTTCATAATCCAAAGAAAGATAGATGTGTTTTTTTTTATATTTTAAATGATTGATCACAGTGCGAGCGTTTAGGAAAGTGAGAGGGGATTTAAAAGGAGATACCGATGCACATTGGTTTTGAATGTCTGAATATCACAATGGGAAGGAAATATAGAGTCGGGTAAGGCATTCCACATTCGTGTAGTGCGGCTAAAGAATGAATCTCTGAAGTTGGGCTCAAGGGTAAACTGATGAGCATTCCCCGAAGCGCGAGTGTTACGGTTAAATTGTTTAAGGGGAGGAATGCAACTGGCTATTTCACTAGAACAATGTTTGTAAAAATAACGGTAATATAATGAAAGACAAGAAACATTGCGACGGTGCTCGAGAGATTCAATTGTTTCTGTTTTAGTCCTATCACCTATCAATTATTGTAAAGCTCTTTTTTGGATTCTATCCAAAAGACTCAAGTGGGTTATTGGAGCACCTGCCCAAATATGGGAATTATACTCGAGTTTAGGACGAATATAGGCTTTATAGATTACAGCCAGATCAGAAAGGGTAAAAAATTTCTTGCATCGTCGAAGGAAACCTAAACACTTAGCAGCGTTTTTGGCAACGTCGAATATGTGGTCATTCCACACAAGGTCGTCTGTGATGCACATACCGAGAACTGAGATCTGTTCGGTTTCCTCAATGCAAGGGTCACTTATGGATAGGAGACAGCATTGAGTTTTTGAAGCATTAAATCTATGCGAGGAGCATAAAATAGCAGTTGAAAACAACACTGTATCTGATGAGCTGGTTTTGAAATATAATGCGCATTTTCAGGAAAAGGAAGAGGCATACAAGCAAAGACAAGTTGACAGAGAAAATACAGTTCCAGTTTTGTGCTTTGACATGCAAAATGTACTTACCTGTCCAAAAGCTGATGCAAGCTCATTTTTTTACCCACTCAAAGTTAAATGTGCATAACTTTACAGGACATTTTTCGCTTAATAATAACGTCTATTGCTGCTTGTGTGATGAAAGCACAATGGGAAGAACAGGAAATGATATTGCTAGTGCTTTGCTGAAGATTCTAAACCGTGTTATGTCAAAACCGGCACTTGTTGGTAAACTTCATATTAATTGATTTTCATAAGCATCAGCCAGACATCCAACATATACATTTTAAATTCTCTACTCCAGGACATTCTACAATTTAGGAAATAGGTAATACCCATAGCTGCATTCAACGCGTCTTACGAATCGCGATTTTCATTCACCCTTGTCATTCAAAAAACAAAATCTTACAGTTTTGCAAATGCAACCGTTAGATTTTAAAAATGTTTACGAGTGTTGTAAGATTTTAAATATTAAATTAATACCATTTTCGAAAGTTGTCCAACTTCAACTTACACAGAACCTTACCGAGGTGTTTTTTAAGACTTCCCATCTTGAAAAATCTCTTAAAAGTGTAGACTTAGTGTTCAAAAACCTTAAGAAATAAGAATATGTGGTCTTTTCAATGGCCAAATTTAAAAGAGGTACAATTAAAAAATGACCTTGCAACAAGAAAAATCAAACCATTTAAAGCAATGCTTAAATACATGCCTGCAATTTATTGATAAAGAAATTTCGAAAATATAATGAAAACAAGAACAAATATCCAATATGATTAATTAAAATTCTTGTTTGTTTAATTAATTTATAATATTCTATAATTTTCTTAAATGTATTCACATATTTACTTGAACTGTAAGATATATATAAAATATACTATGAAAATTAAAATTTTAGTTTGTTTAATCAAATTACTATTTATTTTCTTATTTATTTAAATGTTGTACCTTTAATTCATTCAATCAATAATTAAAATATTAGTTTTATTATATTTATTATTTATTCTCATTATTTTCTTATTTACGTAAACGAACTGTTAAATATATGAAGTTAATTATATAGTGTACTAGGTGCTACATGCATTAAAAATACTATATAATATTTTCCTATAATAAAAATGTAAAAATCAGATTATTGTTTTATATTTAGTTGGAGAATCATTTCAGATACTCTATTTTGCTGCTTTTATACTATGAATACCATAGTTTTTTTCAACGACTAAACTAAATGTTAGAAATCTTCATATGATTAAATAACAATTACAAGGTTCTATGTGGTACATAGAACCTTCACCGAAATTTGAACTACATGGAATTGGCTTATAGAACTTTGTGCAAAAAATTTAATTTGCAATTAAAAGGAAATTCCTCAACACATAAACAAATAAATTATATTTTTATTAGTTATTATCAATAATCTATCGTTTGTTATCATTCGAATGTAAATCAATAGCCATTTAATACGAAATCTGAGCATCAAAAACTTAAAAGTTGAATAACTCGAAATGGGGGTCGGTCGACATAGAACCCTGTAATTCTCAGCCGACGATCTGTATGCGGCTAACGGTTCAAAAATTACAACCCATGGTCAGAAGTTGTTGGATTTAGATTTGGGATTAAGGCGGAAGTTAAGCTGGCATTTTATTATTGCTGATGTCAGCCGCGCAATTATCGGGGCTGATTTCTTAACCCATTTCGATCTATTGGTGGATTTAAAGAGACAGCGCCTCATTGACAATAAAACCAAACTAACTGTCCCAGGCAAGTTGCAAAAAGCAGACAGTTACTCAACCATTAAAACTCTTGACAAAAATAGCGCATACTACAGTGTTCTGGCAAAATTTCCATATATAATAAGACCTACCACCATTCGAAAGGAAATCAACATTCCTCTCAAGGTCAAGCATCAAATTGTGACCTCGGGACCTCCTGTTCACTGTCGAGTTCGAAGGTTGGCACCAGATAAACTTTCAGCAGCTAAGAAGGAATTTCAATTCATGATGGAACAATGAATATGTCGCCCTTCTAAGAGTCCGTGGGCAAGCCCGCTCCATATGGCTCTAAAAGCAAATGGTGAATGGAGGCCTTGCGGGGATTTTCGTTTGCTCAACGCCGTGACGAAACCTGATCGTTACCCGGTACCTAACATCCAGGACTTTACTCTATACTTAAATGGGAAAACAATTTTTTCAAAAATAGATTTGGTCAGGGCGTTTCATCAAATTCCGATGGATCCTCAGGACATTGAAAAAACCGCAATTATTACACCATTTGGGCTCTTTGAATTTTGCAAGATGACGTTTGGACTCCGCAATGCTACCCAAACTTTTCAACGTTACGTCCACGAGGTAGTGCAGGGTTTAGATTTTTGTTTCTCCTACATAGACGATTTCCTCGTTGCATCATCGTCTCCAGAAGAACATAAGGCTCACTTGGAACAACATTTTCAGAGACTCAACGATCACAATTTCGTCATCAACATCGATAAATGCTCTTTAGGCAAAGAAAGCGTAGAGTTTTTAGGACATCTAGTTTCCAGTGATGGCATAAAACCACTTCCTCATAAAGTACAGGCCATCTTAAATTTTCCGAAACCAAAAGATGTCAAAGCACTCCGACGTTTCCTTGGAACGCTAAATTTTTATAGAAAATACTTACCAAATGCAGCTCATCTTCAAAGCCCACTAAATGATTTCTTGCAAGGTAATCCGAAGAAAAACAAAGAATTATTCTGGACAGCTAAAACTTCTGAAGCGTTTGAAAATTGCAAAAAAGCCATGTCAGAAGCTGTAATGTTAACTCATCCTTGTCCCACAGCTCAATTCTCTATTATGGTTGACGCATCAGATACAGCGGTCGGAGGTGTGATGCAACAGAGACGCGGTAAGGACTGGGAGCCGCTTGGATTTTACAGCCAGAAATTAAAACCATCGCAAAGAAAATATAGCGCTTATGATAGGGAATTGCTGGCGATCTATCTCACGATTAAGCATTTCCGTTACATGCTAGAAGGACGTGAATTTACCATCTTCACCGACCATAAGCCGCTGACTTTCGCATTTCATCAAAATCCGGAAAAACTTTCACCTAGGGAAGAACGTTATTTGAGTTTCACAAGTCAGTTCTCAACAGACATTGAGTATATTCCCGGTAAGGACAACGTGGTGGCAGACAGTTTGTCTCGCATCGACACTCTTGAATTGACTAGTACCATGGATTTCCATAAAGTGGCAATGGAGCAGAAAACTGATGCAGATTTAAAAAAGCTTTTGACCAGTGCAAATGCCTTAAAGATGCAGCGTTTTAAAATTCCCGGCTACAATGATGTAGAGCTGTTTTGTGACACATCTACACAAAAGATTCGACCTTACATCCCGAGCTCATGTCGCCAAGAAATTTTTCAGAAATGTCATTCCTTATCACATCCAGGAGGCAATGCAACTTTAAAACTTTTACAGTCACGTTGTGTTTGGCCTTCCATGCGTAAGGACACAAAATCTTGGGTTAAACAGTGCATTGCTTGTCAAGAGTCAAAGATTGGAAAACACTGCAAATCACCCATAGGACTTTTTGCTATTCCAGACAATCGATTTGAACATTTAAACATCGACCTGATAGGTCCGCTACCCATATCCAATGGTTTCTCGTACTGTCTCACGATGATCGATCGTTTCTCAAGGTGGCCGGAAATCATTCCGATAGTCGACATGACTGCAGAAACTGTGGCGCTAGAACTTTATAACAATTGGATTTGTCGGTTTGGAGTTCCTTTAAGATTAACCACGGATCAAGGCCGACAATTCGAGTCAACATTGTTCAAGGAGCTGAGCAGAATTTTAGGCATCGAACACATTAGGACTACACCCTACCATCCGTGTGCCAACGGAATGATTGAACGTCTACATAGAACTTTAAAAGCAGCAATAAAATGTCATGACTCCTCTAACTGGACCGAAATCTTACCAACAGTTCTATTAGGATTGCGAACATCTTCTCGGAAGGATATTGAAGCAACGGTTGCTGAGATGTTATACGGAACCACTTTACGGATTCCTGGAGAATTTTTCCACGAATCACCTAAAACGACAACAGTTAACACGAATGATTTTCTACAAAGTCTTAAATCGAGAATGAATTCAATTCGACCGGTTGCAGCTTCAAACCATTCTAACAACAAATCGTTTATTTTCAAGGATCTTCTAACGTGCACTCATGCATTTGTCAGGACAGACTCAGTTAAAAAGCCTTTACAAAACCCTTATGAAGGCCCTTATAAAATTATTAGTAGAAACAAGAAAATTTTTAAAATCAATATTAAAAACAGTAATAAATATATTTCTATTGATAGGCTTAAGCCAGCTTATATCCAAGATTCAGAAGTAAGTTCCGAAACCAATGATCAACAGCCTTCATCTTCGAGTCATCCGATTCACATCGAATCATGACCACCTTCTCCATCCACTAATCCTACTGAAGCAACAACATCCAGACTAGGACGCAGAGTGGTTATGCCCGCAAGATATCGCTAACACTAGGCAGGGGGTGCTGTGGCAACACTGTTTTGCAGAATCTGCATTCTTTCACAGATACACACACAACAAAACAACGTCCTAGACACATTATCTTTTATCCATTCGTTCACCGATCCTCGACTTATAAGCATCGCCCAACAGAACGTTTTGTCAACTAGTTCATTAAGAATTATTGTAATTTTAGTTTAAATAAACATTTGAATATTGTTAACTTAATGGTTATCTTTTCATTTAACCATAATAACTATCGCAGATTTTCACCAACACAACGATTAACTAATCCAAAGGCAAAATTTCAAAGTTGAGTAGAAGAAGTGAGTAGCGTTCCATTGGATTTCGGAATTAGTGGATCCTTGAGTGAAACCAATGCAAAACGACATTACTCTCTCATCTCACACCCAAAACCATGACATTTCGTGCAAAAAAATAAGTAAACAGACCTTTTGTGGGGTTTACCAATAGCACGATACTAAATAAATCATTTTTCACTAATACTGGGTTCAACCTCGGAATAGCCGAAGCACTTCCAGCCTTATTTACTAACTCGTTTTAGCGACGGAGTAAAGTTACTTCCACTTTACAACGACTCTAATCCTGAAAAGCTTATTTATAATGAAAATGCACGAGAAACAGCGGTGGAATAAGCTAAAACTGGTTCATAGAAGGTTTAAGGCCGTTTTAGTATCTAAGGGGCCAGTTATAGCTTTCATTGAAATGCATCATTGGAACAAATCAGTGGAATGCTGACTTCATTTTTTTGACAAGCCAGTTATTGCAATCATTGAAAAATTGGTCTCAGTAAAAGATCATGTCATCCTGATTACAACCAATTCTATGCATTTGAGGTTAGAGTTGATCATTGAAAGAAAAACTGACATTTGAGAACAAAAAGAGAATCGAACACATTCAGTGGAATGATTGTGTCCCATATTAAAGAAACGAAAATCAGCTGTTCATTGAAATTAATTTCTATCAGTGAAATAATAAAAGTGGATTTAAAAGAAAGTTTAAATTAGAATTTTGTATATTATAGAGTAAAAAAAATCTACTACTCATTACCTTCATTTTGGTACCAATTAAAGTCATTGTAGTTTGTTTGTTCGTCTTAAATATGGGAATGAAAATTTCCAATGATGCATTTCATGATAGCTATAACTGGCGCCTAAATGTCATTTTGAGATGACATTTTGTGAAATTTACAAAAAGGAGTCTAAGCAATTTTTTTTCGTTTGTTACTTATGTCGATTTCCTTTACACACTAGGGATTTTAGGGATCTCGATCCCTTGTCAAATTTTGACTTTTACGACAGATTTTACGTTCCTTCACACAAAAAATATATTTTTTTTGACAGAGATCAAATCCTTCGAATCCGTATTTGGAGAGGGACTTACATGTATACGCGAAATACGCACACTAAAAGACAAAATTTGACAAGGGATCGAAATCCCTGACATTAGACGAAAAGGATAGATATTTTGCATTTATAAATTATTTATATTTTTCAAACGCTTTAACAGTTGTACGGTATTGGGGACGCAATGTGGTTGGTATAAGTAAGTGCTTCGTCTCGGTTTAACTATTCCGAGGTTGAACCCAGTTGAAACTGAGGCAAAGGGAGAGGATAAATTGGGTCAGGGAAGGAAGCAGAAACTATTTTTATTGGTCTGAAAATGAGGAAGCTAGAAATGATGCAGAAGAACGATCGGTAAACCAATCGGAGATCGGGGACTGTCACAAAAATTAACCAGAATTCTTCAGGATGCTGGAAGAGAAATAAGGGGTAGGGATGGGGAAGGGAAGGGACAGAATATCCACTGCGTGAGTCGTGGCATGCTTGCGTCGCGCGGCTAAGCTCGTCGGATCTCACCTGTTTCAAAAAATAGATTCATCATGCCAAAAAAATACGAAAATACCACCACTTCTTGTTTTACCACACCTTGGGACGCTACTGGTGACATCACAGCCTGGCCTTTACCCCTCCCTACCTGGAATCCGTCCGGCCTTATGTTTCGAATTCCCCTGTTTCGGAAAATTTATGTTAGGATTCCGTCAAGCCATCTTTTCCCGAAAAGCCTTAACCAGCCGCCGTTCTACACCCCCTGAAAATTCTGATTCTACTCCATTGAGCTTTTGTCAAGCCCAGTAAAACTCCAAGTTTCCATTAGTATTGGCGTGACTTACAAACATTTTATTCTTTATTTAAATTCCTCATAACAAAATATATCTGTATCTAAGTTTTTCTTTAAGAAATACAAAAAAAAAATCTAATCAGCCTTATTGTGAGTTTCACCCGAACAGCATTCCACCCGTAAAATTTGACATTTCACTTTTCGCCTATTGTGAGTTTCACCCGAAAAATTATTCATGTTCGAAAAATTCCCCTTATTGTGAACAATCATTTCGGGCAGAATGATATGCCATTGACAGCCATAATTTTCATTTATTTTTATTAGGCGAACGAGAGCACAATAAGACGGAAAATGTGAGTTGTTTCTTTATTTTTTAAGATAAAATTTAAAAATTAATGTTTTTGTTAAAATGCAGGAGCAAAGCAATAAAAAAAAGACCAACGCGATATGCTGCTTAATAAAATGCAGGAGAATCCTGAAATTGCCAAGGGCTTCACTTAAAGCAAATCGGGAGAAAGTGGCCGAATTTCGGCAGAAGTGAAGAGTGAGTTTGAGTGGATAAAAAGTAAGAATAAGGCTAATAGTTCAGTCATTTTAGGCATTTTAAACGCCAATCTGCGGAAAAATTCCTAGTGAGCTGAATTTTTGTATACACCTTTATTACGGCATTGTAATGAAGATGTGAAAAATCGACATTGATATCGTGCCGGCTAAAAAAGTTGTAGGGGTCAAAAGGTCACAAAAATCAGTTTTTCGCAAATATCTCTGCTCTACTGCTCAGAGGTCAATAAAGGTCATTATAAAAATTGTTTGTCGTGAAATTGTCTACAAAAAATGTCTCTTGCATTTTTCTGTAAAATTAACCGTTTTCGGAGTAGAGCGCTGAGAAAGCGAATATATTATGACGATGCACTCGTTTCCTCACCACCTTCGAGGTAGAATGCAGTGCACGTTTTTTTTACATGTTTTCCCCCGTAGGCATAATCCATGATATGTAATCAGAAGTTTTTTTTATTTACGAGTGAATAATTTTTTATTTGAATACAGAAAAATACAGAAAAATTTACTTTAGTATATATTTTTTTTTTTATCATTCATTGTCGATATCTTCAGTTTCTGTGTCATTAACAATATTCTTCACTAATATTCTTCGTAGTAGCATTGCGTTTGGGTATATACCAATTACCAAGTATAATGGAGAACAGGAAAGCTTATATTTATTCCCAAAATATAGAAAAAAGATAGAATATTAGATGCGTTCTTAGACATAGAGGGAGCCTTCGACAACACATCCCACGAGGCTGTAGGCACAACTTTTGTTAGGAAATGCGTACCCATCACCATAACTAGATGGAAATGTTAGGCACTAAACATACTGTCACAAAAAGGACAAAATGTAAAAAAAAAGTAATCACAACAAGAGGCTGTCCTCAGGGTGGTGTATTATCACCCTTGTTGAAGAGTCTTGTAGTGGATGAATTGTTAGAGAATCTTACCTCCCAAGGTATATTCTCCATTGGATTTGTTGATGATGTTGCTATCATAGCCGTAGGTAATCCAAAGAGGACTAATAATTACACGGAAATGGTGTCTATCTGTAGGATTATCAATAAACCCCTCCAAGACGACAATCATACCATTTACAAGGAATAACTTCTGCCACATATGAAACCTCTCCATCTAGCTGGTGAAGTGGTTGAAACGCAGAGAGGTGTAAAATATCTAGGAATTCTACCAGATAGTAGACTCTTTTTGAACAAACACTTAAAAGCTATAGTCGGGAAAGCCACAAAAGCGCTAATGATTTGCAAGAGACTTGCTGGCAAGTCATGCAGATGCAAAACGAACATCCTTAGCTGGATATACACTATGATGGTAAGACCAATCATTACATATGGGGCGTTTGCATGGCACAAGAGAACCGAATTATCAAGAACAAGGAAAGCTCTAGAAAAAGTCTAAGGGCTCGCGTGTATCTGTATTAAAGGAGCAATGAGAACCTGCCCTACCGCAGCTATAGAGGTTCTCCGCTATCTATCCCCTTTACACGAGGCCATCAGAAGTGCGGAAATGGGAGTTATCTTGAGATCCTCGAAACAAATATCATCAAGTGGCACACTGATGGATCGAGTCCTTAGCAGAATAGTTTCAGATTTCTGAAACTGACTTCCATATCATCGCAATATCACTGAATCTTGTTGAAGTCACAGTGCATAAGAATTCTTATGACCTCAATTTTGGAAGCTGTTCTGCACACTATTAGGTCGACGGCATACACAATTGCCCGAGTTAGACTACCTTTTAGATCGCTGGTGTAAATGCTGAATAGAATCAGCGAGTTACCACAACTGAAGACCATTTTTAATATCGAAGATTGCGGTATGCAATAATTATTGTTAATGACACCGAAACTGAAGAGAGCGACAATGAATGATAAAAAAAAAGAGGCTGGGTGCGACCCACACTGATAACTTTTGTAGTCTTGAAAACTTTATATTTAGTTTTTTTCAAATAACCAAATTTTCAGCGAAACAAACTTTAGCTGTATCTGTACTGTATCTGTTGTGGTAATTGGTAAGATATTTTGTATACATACTTCGATCATAGAGCAGTAGATGGAAGATCGAAGTAGGTGGTTTCATAGTGTAATTGTTTTGCTTGTGGCATACTATGATATTAGGAAATTTGCTTTTTTTTTGTTGATGATGAGGATACTTAGTCGCCCATTTTATGTTTTTTTTCTTACAGAAAATGTGTTTAACTAATTTTAAACTTTTCTATTTAAAATGTTAAATTTCTTGTAATAATTACGAAGGTTGGTAGGTACATATTATATACTGAATTATAGATTTCCGTGTTTTTTAATATATCTTTGTTCCTACACCTAAGAAAACCTTGAGTAGAATTTTACATCTTTTTCATGGACAAAAAGATAAAAACATATTGTGACGTTTTCTTCAATTTTACCATAGCTATTAATGGAATTTGAATATGTGGGACTTGGGTACAACTGAACAACCTTATTCATATACGTATGTACAGTACATACATTCTTCTAAAAACTAAGTTGATAATAAAATTATAAAATTATGTATTATATTATAGAAATTACTTTATTATTTTAGTTCTGTATGTTTTCTCATTAAAATAATGTTGCCCCCTGAAATTTGTATTATCCGCCAAAAAAATTATGCTAAGCGACATTAATACAGATCTGATTGTCGTGAGCAACAAAAAATTTTGTTAGATGTCACTTAGTTTGACCAAAATTGTCTCTTAGCACACTATGATTCAACTAGAACTTTCTTCGTTTTTTTCGTTTCCTGAACAATTTTAGAAATGTCGCTTAGTATACATTCTTACGGGAAAGTATCGATGTATAAAACAACATACTTTTAGAAGGCACTATCGGTGTTCATTCCCAAGAAATTCGACTTGAAATACAATTTTAACTAGGTTTCACTAGAATTTTTAATAGTTTTTTTATTTAAAAAAAAAAACTATTAATTTAAAATTTGTCAACATTTTACCAATTGTACAAAATTATACTATGTATAAAATAAACTAAATTAGAAGTCAATATCACTACTTGTTGTCGAGAAATTTGAGTCGAAAAACAATTTTTACCAATTTTCAATAGAATTTTATAGAGTTTTTTATTTTTTTGTAAAAAAAACTGTAAACTGATTTTTTTTGAAATTTTCAGCAGTTGTCAAACACATTATTTTTCGTAAAATAAAATTATTTTGAGTTTCAAATTGTTTTCCGTTATGAAATTTTTTTTTTCAGTTTTTTTTATTTAAAAAAATAACGGTATGTTCATTTTTTCCCAAATGCATACTAAATCTGTATGACCTTATAATGAGTACATTAAATTTAATTTGAAATCAATAGCATTATTTTTTCGTGAGATATTTGAAACTAACCAAAATTTTTACTTTTTTTTTAAACCGTTATAGTGAAAAAACTACTCACTGAATTTTAATAAACGCCCTTTCAGCCTCTTTCGAAGTTATTATCTATTAAACAAAATTTATTTGAAGTCGATATCTTTACTCGTTCTTGAGATATCGACGACGAAAAATGGTACCAGAACGTACGGACGTACGAACGTACGCACGTACGAACGTACGAACGTACGAACGTACGAACGTACAGTGGTGGACACAAATTTAGCACACTGAGATGTGTACTACCATATTTTTAATTTTCTCTCTTGTTTTGTTCCAAGCAACGGTACATTTTGAACTAATATATATGACAACAAATCAGAGAAAACAAAACTGTATATTTTCATATGCAATCCAATTACATAGTGAAAAAATCGTTGATAGTTTGTCATTTGCATTGTTTTTGGTTGGACATCAATTTAGCACGTGTACAAATTTTGGTTATTTTTTTTTAATTTGTGGGTTTTTAAGAGAACAAAATTATTTTCGAGGTAATTTTAAATCTTCTTAATGTTATATATTCAAATAAAATTTAAAAAAGACATTAAATAGTCATGGCATAAGGGCAATGGTGTTCTGAGGACAAAAGGAGTATTATCATTAAGATGAAGTCAAAGGGTCGCACAGTAACGGAGATTTCTGAGCTGCTAGAATGTTCCAGGAAGATGGTCTACAATGCTCTTAGACATTTTGAAAAGTATGAAGTGACAAAACATGTAAAACAAGCCTCTCGCACACGAAAGACAACAAAGAGGAAAGATAAAGTCATTTACATGTTATCAACAAAGGATCCATTTAAGACCTCTAGTGTCATTCGAAATCAATTAATGGAGAATTACAATGTCAATGTATCCTGAAGAACCGTGAGACGACGCCTGAATGAAAAAAATTTGAGAGGGTGCATTGCGCAAAGAAAACCATTGGTTTCGAAAAAAAATCTGAAGGCTAATTAGAGTTTGCCAAATTACATCTATGCAAACTACTAAATTTCTGAAAAAATGTACTTTGGATGAATCAAAGTTCTGTCGATTCGGATCAGATGGAAAAAAATATGTGTGGCGTCCACAAAATAAGTAACATGATCCAAAATACATCATTAAGACGGTGAAGCACGGTGGTGGAAACGTGATGGTCTGGGCTGCCTTTTCTTGGAACGGTGTTGGTCCAATAGTGAAGATAGACTCCAAAATGGACCAGCACCTGTACAAAGATATTTTCTCGAACCATATGATTCCATATGCCGAAGATAATTTGCCGGTTTTATGGCGCTTCATGCACGACAATGACCCTAAGCACACTTCAAAACTAGTGAAAAGTGCCTTAGAGGTCAATAAAGTGAATGTTTTAAAGTGGCCTGCTCAATCACCCGATCTGAATCCGATCGAAAATTTGTGGAATGACGTTGAGCAACACATTGAAAAACAAAAAACGAAAAATTCAACAGATTTGTGGCAAGAGATACAGAATGCTTGGTATTCAATACCTAAGTAACGCTGTGAGGCCTTATACGAGAGCTTGCCAAGAAGACTCAATTCAGTATTAAAGAACAAAGGATTTCCAACCAAATATAAAAGAAAATATAGTTTTAGTAACGGTAAATAACATAACTAAGCAATTTTAATGAAATGTGCTAAATTCATGTCCAGACAAAAAAGTATGTTTTCTGTTATTTTTTTCATTTTTTTCTTTCAGATATAAAAAATATAAGATTGTATTTTGGAAAAATATACTTATATCCGTAAATAATGTAGATAACATAAAAATGAAAATATTGAAATAGAACCAAATTTTGTAAATATAGTTTAATTTTTTCTTTTATTAATGTGCTAAATTCTTGTCCACCACTGTACGTACACACACACACACAGACATCTCTCTAAAAATGATTGATATAGCCTCTAGGGACCTTGAAACGTCGAGAAATGTCAAAAATTCCAATTTGACAAATCGGACCGATTACAATAACTCCCTATGGGAAGTTAATTATGTATATACTAAAGTTAATTTTTCTGTATTTTTCTGTATTCAAATAAAAAATTATTCACTCGTAAATAAAAAAAACCTCTGATTACATATCATGGATTATGCCTACGGGGGAAAACATGTAAAAAAAACGTGCACTGCATTCTACCTCGAAGGTGGTGAGGAAACGAGTGCATCGTCATAATATATTCGCTTTCTCAGCGCTCTACTCCGAAAACGGTTAATTTTACAGAAAAATGCAAGAGACATTTTTTGTAGACAATTTCACGACAAACAATTTTTATAATGACCTTTATTGACCTCTGAACAATAGATCGCGAGATATTTGCGAAAAACTGATTTTTGTGACCTGATATCAATGTCGATTTTTCACATCTTCATTACAATGCTGTAATAAAGGTGTATACAAAAATTCAGCTCACTAGGAATTTTTCCGCAGATAAAACCTAAAATGACTGGACTATAAAAGAGGACTGTGCCAAACCAACATCGTGGTCTTTGCCAACTTCTTTTTGTTACCCACCCTCTGCCTGAGGTACTGATGAAATCAGGGAAAATAATAAGGATTAATTCCTTTTCACACTCATGCATCTCCAAAGGATTACAGTGATCCCTAAAATTCCTTCGAAGTGCTCGCTCCTCAAACATTTGTTCTTCCTCAGACAAGATATGTACATATGTAGCGCTATGCTATGCTATATTTATGATAAATTATCCTTTCTTTATTATAAAATAACAATTTAATTTTATGTCCTGAAATTCTTATTTAACAATTTTCAAAACAAACATATGTTTGTTCAAACTCACAAGAAGGTCTGTTCATTTTCCGAACCCGATAAGTCCGCTGTTTAAAAATAGGTGTGCAAATTATTCGTTTCAGATAATCCAATCAAAAATTGGGAGCCACAATGAGTGGCACTACTACCAGCCTAGCCACAATTTTATCACTATATTTCAAGTAATTTCAACAAATAACTGATGCCTCAATTATAGCACTATTTTAGTTAACAGAGAATTTGGAGGTTGCATTTCATTCTCCGTTTCCATCATCATGAACGTGCCTATTTTTCGAACTGTCACTCCTGATTCGAAGTGAAATTTTTATTCGGGCGAAATTCATAATAGCTTTTAAAATTTCGGGAGAACACAATTTTTTCGGGGGAAATGTTTTCCGGCGAAACTCACAATAAGGCTGAATATCTACCCTAAAACCTGAAATAATATATACGAGTAACACTTAAACTTTAATACGAAAATTTAATGAAATGGTAATAGAAAATTATTAAATACATCAACTTAATTAGTAATGATCAAAAAAAGCAAATTTAGAAAAAAAGTATAAAAAATACGAGTACAACAACTACAAATTTGACTTCTTCAATTTCTCTTTCGGCTTAATTCGATTAAAAAAAACCTATTTGGGTTCAAATCAACAGATATTTTGGGCGAGCGTGAAATGTCGAACGGCCCCTACTAACGACTAGATTCCTCCCTGTTCCCTTGAAATTAGTTTACTAACGACTTTGATTCCGCCGCCTAAAAAAAAAAAATTTACCCCGATTACCCTACCTGCAGAGAGCTCTTTGTCGATGGTTCTGACCGGGGGAAGGCAAAATATTGCGCCAAAAAGGGTAAACGAGGAACCTCTATCGCGGCTATTGACTTCAGAGATTTGTCTGTCTCAATCACCCAAAGATTATCAATTTTTTTTTTAACTCTGATTCTTGACTTATCTAATCTTTATCAAAAAAGGAATTTTCACTATTTACGGGACCAAATACAAATAGACTATCACGCCAAATATATTCTACATTTCACTAATAAACACGTAAAGCTGTTGCTGTGACGATCGTTGAAACTCTTGCGTATTCGCAGGTCGTGCCTCCTTTCTTCCTACGACTCTATGTATCGGTGTAGGTATCGCTTATAGGGTTGCTGTTTTTACGGTATATGCATACGTGCTTTGAAAATATATAGGATAAGTACGTGGAGTGAATCTTTAATTGATTTGGCTTCGTAAGATACCACTAGGTTTAGGTTGCGTCCAGTTCGATAGTGTACCTGACTTATCATTGGCTTCCGAACTGGATCGCCGAGTGGAAACAAAACCCTAGGAAAAATTTACTTGGCTGAACCACAGACAAGAGAAATATACAGATGTAGAATACCAGAACAAAAGCATGTTCAAAAAAAAATTGAAACCTAGCATACCAAAATGAAAATCTAGCATACCTCATGCTCATACCTGTTTGAAACTCTGGCATACCCTCGGAATTTCAACATAACATCCATCCACAACCGTTTTCAATAGCAAAACTGCAAAACGTTGTCGTCGTCGACACGTGAGCTCTGCATTTATTTTATGTAAAAAATATAAACTAAAAATTTTTTCGAAAAAATAGTTTTTGGATTTTTAAAAAAATAATACATATTTTTTTTTGAAAATTCAATATCTTGAAAACCGATACACGCTTAAATTTTTAAATTACGTTTTAAAATGTATTTTATTAAATACTAACAATTTGCATATCAATTTTTTTTATAAAAATTTTAAGGAAAATTTAGTACACAAAAAACATGTTTCAGTGTGTCTGTATGTCTGTACCTCTCACTACAGCCTAAACCACTGGACCTATTTCTTTCAATCTCGGTAGTTAAGAGTCTTCGGTGATTCCCTAGAGGAGAAATTGAAATTTTTTTTTTAGCTCCAAAACTAAGGGTACCCCCCATACACCCGTAATGCAAAATCTTATTTATCTCGAAAACGGCTCTAACGATTTTGATAAAAATAATTAAGTGTGTTATTATGGACATGGACTATATTTTAGTGAAAAAAAATTTGGGGGGAAATGTTATTAGGGGTACCTGTCATAGAACGGTTTTTTTGATTTTCGAATTTCTCACCAACGGCTCTAACGATTTTAACCAAAATTTTTATACAGGAGCTGCCTTGCATTTGAAAAAATATAAACTAAAAATTTTGTCGAAAAAATAGTTTTTGGATTTTTAAAAAAATAATACAATTTTTTTTTTGAAAATTCAATATCTTGAAAACCGATACACGATTAAATTTTTAGATTACGTTTAAAAATGTATTTTATTAAATAATAACAATTTGCATATCATTTTTCTTATAAAAATTTTAAGGAAAATTTAGTACACAAAAAACATGTTTCAGTGTGTCTGTATGTCTGTACCTCTCACTACAGCCTAAACCACTGGACCTATTTCTTTCAATCTCGGTAGTTAAGAGTCTTCGGTGATTCCCTAGAGGAGAAATTGAAATTTTTTTTTTAGCTCCAAAACTAAGGGTACCCCCCATACACCCGTAATGCAAAATCTTATTTATCTCGAAAACGGCTCTAACGATTTTGATAAAAAAAATTAAGTGTGATATTATGGACATGGACTACATTTTGGTCAAAAAAAATTTTGGGGCAAAATGTTATTAGGGTTACCTTCCATAGACCCGTTTTTTTGATTTTCGACTTTCTCATTAACGGCTCTAAGGATTTTAACCCAAAATTTTTAGCAGGAGTCCCCTTAAGTTTAAAATAATATTGTATATATTCGAAAAAATATTTATTGGGTTTAAAAAAAAAAAAAAAATTAAATCAATATCTTCAAAACCTATGAACGATTATTTTTTTAAATAATTTCCTAAAACCAATATTATTAAATACTTAAAATTCGCATCCCACATTTTTTTCTTGAAAAATTTTAGAGAAATTTCTTATATAAAAATTTTATTAAATAATAAAACAATTTTTTAAAGTTTATTTGCATAAATTCATACTTTTCCGGAAACCAGACGGCAATTTTATGCATTTGAACATTATTATCTCATTAAATCCATGTTTTATATTTATAAAATGTATATTAAATTCCAAAGTACTTTTACATAAGAGCAAGTTCGTGCGATCCAGTCGTGTATTTTATTTGTTTTGGGGTTGATCGTTGATTTTTGATTTCAGTGTAAATCAAGTAATCAAGTTTCGAGAGGGAATGCTTGTGATGCGGATTGCTTTTTTTTCAGCTTACAAATAATTTGCACTTTAAAATTTTTGCTTGATTGCCAGCGTTAAATTACATTTTTTTTTCAGATAGGTACCAAATAAGCTTAGCATTTGTATTTTCTTAGAACAAGATTTTTATTTTCAAAATGTTTTCAACAGAAAAGCACAGGTACGGGTACCGTGTTAAATGTTGTATTTCTTCTTGTGGTGCCAAGAGGCAGGATAATTTAAACACTAATTTTTTTAAATTTCCTGATCGGGAAAAAAACCATGTTCTTTTTAAGGAGTGGCATGATGCCTGTAAATTAAAAGATGATCTTCCAAAAAATCTCTTTGTTTGTGAGATTCATTTTGAAAAAAATTGATATTGAAAAAATATCTTAAAAAAGGGTCTGTTCCTAGTTTATATCTTGGCAATAATTCTTTTAATTCTTTGGGCTCAAAGACGTATTTGAAACCTAATATTTCATCTGAAAAAACTTTAACTTTACTGGAGTTTCAATCATTTTCAGATGGAAATATTTCTACTGCTGTGAGTGATGCACATTCAACAGAAAAAATGCACAAGACTATAAAAACGAAATTTTGCAATTAAAGCAAAAAATATATTGTTTGGAAAAAAAATTACAGATCGTAAGAAAAAAAAGCAATTTAAAAAATATTGCTTCAAGACGGAAAATTAAAACATTAAAAGTAGGAAGTTTGTCAAATAAAAAAAATAAACCAAAAAACACAAAAACAATTTCAAATTTAATTGATTCATTGCCTTTGACAAGCAAAAATGCAAAAGATTTTTCAAAAATGTTACTGATAAAGAAAAAAAAACTATTATAAGGACGAAAAATGGCTTTCTCAAAATTTATTTTTTAGAAATGCTGCTCTTTACAACTTTATGAAAGAAACTCTTGATTTGCATCTTCCCCATCCAACTTCTTTATACAAGTGGATGGAAATAAAACATCTGTCTCCAGGTTTCTACGAAGAAGTTTTATCAAAAATAAAAGAAAAGGTTGAATTACCTGAAATCAGTAAAAACGTAGTACTTATGTATTTTTGATGAAATTTCTATAGAGGAAAATTTTACGTATAATAACTATAAGGACAGAATTGACGGGTTTGTTGACTATGGTGATGGAAAAAGAGAACCAATCAGAGGAAAAACTATTTGTGTTTTTATGATTAGGGGGCTTTGCTAAAATTTTAAATATCTTTTGAACTATATTGTGAGTTCAACATCTTGTTCCGTTTTAGAATTGAAGCAACAAATAATGAAATGCTTAGATGTTTGTAGAAGACTTGGGATATTTGTTCGGGCACTAACATGTGACCAAGGTTCAACAAACCGAAGCCTGTTTACAAAACTGGGAAATAGCCAAGGAAGCGCTGAAACTAACGAAAAAAATTGGTTTGTTCACGAGGGCAAAAAGATATACCTATGTATGTTTTGATATACCTCATCTAGTGAAATCTATCAGAACTAACCTTATACCTTCAGATTTTTATCTTCCTAATGGAGATGTTGTGTTGTTCAGCCCAGCACACGTAGACCCTACAAATTTTCAAAAAATGTCTGTTAGCTTGGCCACTCAAGTATTTTCAAACAGTGTTTCATCGGGAATTTTGGCAATGCTTGAAGCTTCTGCTAAGCTTGAAAGAAAATCCAAATCAACATCAATTTAAAAAAAAAAATTAATACACTGTTTGACGTTTTAAATGGACACCCACCTCTAGTGAGACAAGCCCCAAATATTGAATTCTTGCAAGAAATGAAAGAACTATTATCGTTAGTAAAACTCGATAAAAAACAACAGTCCATTTTTTAAAGAGGGCGGTTTCAACAATAGCATCTTTTCTTTCTTTGGCTAATGATCTATTTCAAGAGCACTCAGATTTTTTCTATTTATATTTAAACAAATTGAACTAGGATCCACTAGAAAATTTGTTTTCCCATGTTCGCGCCCGCAACGCGAACAAAAGAAATCCTAATGTTTTTGAGTTTCAATCAATTATTGCGAAGATTATTTCACTGAATCTACTTTTTGCTTCCAAATTCTCCAACTGTGAACAAGACTCCGATGAAATTCTCGATGTTGACTGGTCTACGGTAGTAAATAATACAAACGAAGAGTCGATTTCAGGAGCCAATACAGCCACAAACTTTAATCCGCACTTTGACATAATAAGTTGTCTTGATTCAGATGAGCAGCCATCTAGCTCACTAACTGTCAAAAACATATCCATTCGCTACTTTGCAGTATACTGTTATTATAAGCTATTCAAATCGATGAAAGAACCATGCCATAATTGCACTCAAACATTAATTAAAACAGATAAAACACTACACAAAATTCTGAATTTCTTATTCATCATAAAGCATACTTAAGTTCAGAGTCAGACTTCGGAAAATTATTTCCACCTTCCAATGAGTATATTGAAATCTGCAAGCTTCAAATAAATGTTTTCGAAAACATATAGGTACACACAGTCACAAAACCTCGCCCTAGTGACACAAGAACGTAACTACATTTTTTACGATTTTGGACTGGGTATGCTACATTTCTTAAAATATAGCATTTTATATTTTGGCAAAAAATTGTACCTCTTAGTGAAGTAGCTTAGAAGTTACCACTTGCCGTATCAACATTTTTTTCAAAATAATTCGAAGCAAACAAACGTATGCGGCGTTACGTTTCTATGACCCAAATTCTAGAAATTTGAATGAAGATACGTTTCTATAGAAATGAGCTTTAACCGTTTGACCTGCACGTGTACTTCAAATTCAACAACTAATTGTCATGTCATCAATTAAGATTTGATTAAGCTTTTGTTGATATTGAAGTCGATACAGTTAACAGCGTTGGTGAAGAGAACGATGCTACACCAGAAAGAAAGCGAAAGCTTGATCCCAAACCGTGGAAAAATAATATTCGAAAGACTTTATTTCAATCGGATAAGAAATCATATGTATCAATCCGTTGGAAAAGAGTCAAAGTGCAAAGTGTACAACCCAAATACTGTTCAAAATGCCCCAGAAAGTGTAACACTTATTTTGACAAGAGGCAAGGCATTATTCCCATACAACTTTCTGTGAAAAGCTAAGAGACACCAAAAAAACAGATACAATATCTTACTTCGTTGATCGAAGAAATACAAAAAAGTCAGTTAGAATTCCAGCTCAACATTCACGACGACGACGTGCGAACACAAAGTTGTTTTGGCACGAGTACGATAACTTGGCCGCCAAGATTTGATGACGGATTTTTGTAGAGGGTTCAAAAACAAGCACTTTTTACTATGGGAGATAAGAAGAAGAGATAAGAAAAGCCAAAAGAAATAGTTTCACAAATTTCTGTGAGAATATCTCAACAACCCCTGCAGCGGCAAGACTGCATAAAGCTCTTGCAAAAGAGAAAACACTAACATCACTGGCACTTCGGTATAGTGATGGAACGTTCACCGAAAATGAAGAGCAAAGGTGTAACCTGCTGCTCAACACACACTTCCCAGGCAGTTTACCATTAGATGGTAACTTGGTAGAGAGAACACCTCTCATACCAAACAAAGAGGACTGGAAAACAGCCACGACCATTTGCACAGGTAAAAGGATTGATTGGGCAATTAATACCTTTCAACCCTACAAATCACCAGGTGCAGATGGTATCTTCCCAGCTCTTTTGCAGAAGGGAAAAGAATTCCTTATGCCCTATCTCATTAATATTCTACGGAGTAGAATTGCTCTTGGGTATATACCAAGTCTATGGAGAACAGCTAAGGTAATCTTCATTCCCAAAATAGGGAAAAAGGACACAACCCATCCAAAGTCTTTCAGGCCAATAAGCTTAACATCCTTTATACTGCAAACTCTGGAAAAGGTAATTGACAACTTCATAAGATCAGAAGTGTTAATAAGTAGGCCTCTCAATCAGCGACAACACGCATATAGGGCGGGCAGATCAACCGAGACCCCCCTGTTTGAACTAACAAATAAGATCCAAAGAGCTTTAGATGTAAAGGAAACAGCATTAGCTGCTTTCTTAGACATAGAAAGGGCCTTCGATAACACGTCCCACGAGGCTGTAGGCAAAGCTCTTGTTAGGAAATGCGTACCCAACACCATAACAAGATGGATAATAGAAAAAATGTTGGGCACTATACTCTGTCCAACAAAAATTGTCAGTACAGGCCTTATGGGAGAGCTTTTTCTAAAGCAGTGGCGCCTGATGCACCCTCACTACAACGCGTTAGGAAAAATACCACTAAAAAAAGAGCAAGCCACTGAGGAATTGTTGTTGTAATTCTTTGCAAAAAGTTGTACACCCCAACACGACCATCGTATCCCACTGCTAATGAGATACTGTCAAGAGTGTCAAGTGTCACTCAATACGATCGTCAGCGTTGCCGCTGGGCTTCACGAAAGTGTAACACATTTTTTTAAAAAACGTAACAAAAGCGAAAAAAATGTAACAAATTGAAAAAAATTATTTAAATCAAAGAATGCTCTTGAACTCAATTTTTAATTTTTAATAGGAACATAAGTTTTCTTCATCACAGTTTTTAAATTCAGTACAAAACTATACATTAAATAATAAGTTAATAAATTATTATAAGTAAGACACATTTTAAGTTTTACATGGAACATGTTTAGGCAAATTAAGAGAATTGATCTTTTATTTGTTTTGCAAACATTATTGATTCAATGGTATTCAAGTGATACCTATTGGTTAAATCATTTTTTATCAAATTTAGCTCTGAAAAAATACGTTCTGCTGCCGCAGAACTGTGTGGTAAATTTAATATTTTATAAACAAATTCTGTTATATTTTCAAAAAGATTTTCTTTTTGAGCATTTTGCAAAGAGCCAACATGGAATGTGGAAACTGGAATACTTTGAGGAATGGATATCTAACCATGTTTATATGCTGGATCGAGAGATCGAGTTTGAATTTGCAGTGAAAGATATACGGCTTTTAAACGAAGCAATATTACCTTGCGATTTTTAAGCCCGTTGGTGAGAGACGTGTGTGGTGGCGGGGTTACATAAGGCGGAAGATGACTCCAAAAGAGAAACTAAGATTAAAAATCGCTTCCGTGTAAAAGCAGTATTAGCAAGATTTCGACTAAACTGTAACTGAACGAGTTCGATCGAGTCGAATGAAGGTGACTTCAACTCAATTTAGGACGTAGGTGTACAAATAGGTGGAAGTGTTGCTTAAGCGCACTTCACACTGATTAAAAAAATCATAAAGTAAATTTTTAAAGAAAAAAACAGTTTAGAGAAAAAAGTGTAACAAAAAGAAAAAAAAAAGTAACATAGTAACAAATACAAAAAAATTAAGAAAAGTGTAACACTTTTGTTACACTTGTAACATTGTGGCAACGTTGACGATCGTGCGCTCTTTATCTACATAAAAATAGAGTTACCATTACCAGTATCATTCTCAATTGCAAGCAAGAGCATTTTCAGTGGTTTTTATTAAGGAGCTTTTGGGATTTGAAGCTTTTGAGAACACATTTTAAGAAGATGAGTATGTTGAGTGTTGTCATATTGGTTTTCAACTTAAAAAAAAACGCGCATATTATCTTACCGCTTGGTGTTGTGGGAAAAGGTAAATTAAATATTGTTTTCAGTCGTTTTGAATCGGCAGACGGTAGCCCTACGCGTTTTTTACTTTCATTTGCGGCGATTTATAATGTAAACTACGGAATCCCTATGAGAGCTTTAAAAGGCGACACACTTATGCATGGCAATGCAACCAGAATGAGAGACAAATGTCCTATCTTCCCTGTACTGACAATTTTTGTTGGACAGAGTATAGAAATGCAGAGGCACAAGCAGGACAAAATGTAAAGAAAGTAATCACAAAGAGAGGATGTCCTCAGGGCGGTGTACTATCACCCTTGTTGTGGAGTCTTGTAGTAGATGAATTGTTAGAAAATCTTACCTCCCGAGGCATATACTGCATTGGATTTGCCGATGATATCGCTATCATTGCAGTTGGTAAGTTTGAAGAAACTCTTTGCGATATTATCCAAAGAGGACTAACAATTACAAGTAAATGGAGTAGGTCTGTAGGGCTTTCAATAAACCCATTCAAGACAACAATTATACCATTTACCAGGAAAAGACTTCTACCACATATGAAACCTATCCGTTTGACTGGTGAAGTAATTGAAATGCAGAGGGAGGTAAAATACCTAGGAATTATACTAGATAGTAAACTCCTCTGGAACAAACACATAGATTATATAGTCGGAAAAGCCACAAAAGCCCTAATGATTTGCAAAAGAATTGCAGGCAAATCATGGTGATGCAAACCGAGCATCCTTAGGTGGATGTACACTATGATGGTAAGACCCATCATTACCTATGGTGCGGTTGCATGGCACAAGAAAACCGAATCAACAACAACTAGGAAAACCCTAGAAAAAATCCAAAGGCTCGCATGTATCTGTATTACGGGAGCAATGAGAACCTGCCCTACCGCAGCTATTGAGGTTATCCTCCACCTATCCCCTCTACACGAGGTCATTAGAAGTGCTGGAGTGGGAGGAATCATGAGGTTCTCAAAGGAAGGAACTGGGACAGGTAAAATTATCGGTCTCAGAGAAAGGGACCTAATTGACAGGTCCACAATAACAAACCTTATTGACATTCCAAGAGATGGAATGATCAAAAAACATAATTTCGAGAAAAACTTTCTTACACAGCTTAGTAACAAAGAAGACTGGGTAGGAGAGGATATAAACTATACACTCGAAACAAATACTATCAAATGGTACACTGATGGATCGAGAACAAGCGAAGGGACTGGTGCAGGAATTTTTGGGCCAAAAACCAAACTTTCCATACCGATGGGACAGTCCACCAGCATCTTCCAAGCGGAGGTAAACGCGATAGGGAAATGCGTAGATCGCAATCTCGAAAAGAATTATCGTAATAAGAACATTGCCATTATGTCAGATAGTCAGGCAGCACTAAAGGCACTAAGCTCATACACCATCAACTCTAACCTGGTGGGGGAGTGCATAAGTAGACTAAACGAACTAGGCAAACAGAACAGGGTCACTCTTTATTGGGTACCTGGTCACGTTGGTGTTCTTGGAAACGAAAAGGCAGATTCCCTAGCAAAATTAGGAGCTTCAACTCCCCTAATAGGGCCTGAACCCTATTGCGGAATAGGTGAAAATGTCATCAAAACCAGAATTAAACAAGAAGAGGAGGCAGACAGAATCAAAAACTGGAATGAACTCCCAAGGCTGGGACAGGCGAAACTACTGCTCGGGAACTACAACCGGCAACGTTTCGAAAACTGTATCAACCTAAGTAGGAATAACCTGAGAATAATAACAGGTATTCTAACAGGACACTATAAACTTAGAAGACACCTTAATCTACTTGGTGTGGTTAGCAGTGCCACTAGCAGATTCTGCAACATGCATGAGGAAACTCCGGTACACATACTCGGAAAGTTTTGTCCAATCATGCACCAAAAGAAAACCCATCTGGGACGGTACCAGGTGGAAGTGAGCAACCTACCCTCTCTAAAAGTGCCCCAAATACTAAAATTCCTAAAGGCAATAGGTTTGGAGGAAGAACTGTAGGATGAGCCAGCTCATCATTATAAAAAGGGGCACAATAGATCTACAGGTCACAGTGCAATAAACCCCAATACAATTCATTCATTCATACTATGGGAGGGGGGGGTCTATCTCCCCCCGTTTAGGAGGTAGGGGCACTTTTAGAAAAAATGGTTTAAATTGAAAACAAAAATATTTAAAAAAAAACGGCAACACTTACAATAAAGTGCTATACTGCGTTTGAAATCCAGAAGATTTTTCTATAATCCTGCATTTAAATTAAATTAATCATGTCAATGGTTTTTGAGAAATTCGCATTTAAAGTCCAAATTTTGATAAAAAAACGTGAAAAAAAAGTTTAGACCGATTGTTTTCAAAATTGTGAAATGAAATTGTAAATAAGCTTATATGTGTTTCATGTATCTATCAGTACTTAATCGAACACAAAAAACCGCATGGTTCTTTGTCTTCTGGTTTTTGAGAAAATCGAAAATAACTAAAACTACTTTTCTATAAAATGTTTGTTATTTTTTGCTTCCTTACATGAATAAATCAGTGCTAGCTTCCATTATTACAATATATAAACAGTAAAGTATGTATGGGGGGGCATGCTGCCCCCCTGCAACCCTCCTGCTTGCCACACTATAGGATTTGGGGAGGGTGCGAGAATCTGTATTTAAAAAAATTCAAATTTATTCTATTTATCCAATGTCCACTAAATACATATATTTATATAAGTAGCCCAAAGTTTCAAACTTACAATTTTCAAATATTAAAATGCATTATGAAAAATTTACATGTAATGCCCTACTGCTCGACTGCAGCAAATATATATAATTTCTTAATATGTATCTTATGTTTGTGTCTTACATACATATGTACCAATTTATATAAAGCAACTGAAATGTTCAAAGTATACCAACTTAGATGAAAAAAAGCTAACAGTGAAGTGTTTTTTTTCTCTAAGTGAAAAATGGCGGTTAAACATCCACTACTCCATCCCAAATTGAATAATTTTCCAATATTTTCTTCTTTCGGTGATTTAGTGTCGACCAACGAAAAAAACATTACTTTTTTCGAAGAAATTGGCTTAATACCAAATGAAAACTCAACTCTCGTGGCGGTGTGCAATTCTGGGTAACGCTAAATGAATCGCTGTACTGAACTAACAAAGATGCATTATGTTTATTAACATTAATCCTTTAAATGGAATCACCGTCACCACTAAAAATCAAAAAAGCAGTTTTGGTAATTTTCGGTTTTCTCAAAAACTAGAAGACATAGAACCATGCGGTTTTTTGTGTTCGATTAAGAACTGATAGATACATGAAACACATATCAGCTAATTTACAATTTCATTTCACAATTTTGAAAACAATCGTTCTAAACTTTTTTGTTCACGTTTTTTTTTATCAAAATTTGGACTTTAAATGCGAATTTCTCAAAAACCATTGACATGAGTAATTTAATTTAAATGCAGGATTATAGAACAATCTTCTGGCTTTCAAACGCAATATAGCACTTTATTGTAAGAGTTGCCGTTGTTTTTTTATATATTTTTTTTTTTAATTTAAACCATTTTTTCTAAAAGTGCCCCTACCTCCTAAACGGGCTGAGATAGACCCCCCCTCCCATAGTAAAAAGTGCTTGTTTTTGACCCCTCTACAAAAACCCGTTATCAAATCTTGGCGGCCAAGTTATCGTACTCTCCCCGTTGTTTTTCCTAATTAAAAATGGTCTACAAATTCAAAGGTTTCTCAACGTTACATTCAACGTTTCTGAAAAACTTTTGAGAAATATAGTAAGAAATAAATTAGATTGTAACGTTGTCGCATTTGCACTGGCCTAGTGTAAATGCGAAAGTCATATTTAATAAAAGACGTTTCGCAGTTTACAAGCTGACCGTATACAAGTTGGAACCAAAGAAGCTACCTGTTTTATGTGGCATGAGGGAATGGCTAGAAGAGAGCCGAACGAAGTAGCATCATGTCTTTATAATTATGTATTTTAGGCAACATTGCGACGGTAAACCTTTTGTCCTGATGAGTGATACTTGTGGAGGGCAGAATCGAAACGTAACCATTTTGAACTCGGACACTATGATGAAATGCGATTCCGTTCATGCCCATATTGAACGATGTTCTTAAAAAAAATATATTTGACCTCGTTGGATATTACACTGTCGTAAGGATTAAAAATCTTAAGGTTGATTCTTAAGGGAATAATATTAATTCGCTAAAAATATCTTCGCAGCAGTATAATAAAAACATATTTTTTAAGTATGACAAAAATCTGGAAAGTTCAAAGCTGTACCTACAAATAATTCCGCTAAAACTGAGAAGAAGTCTACGAGATAGCTTCAACCCATTTTAAGTTTCAGATAATTTGTTAGTTATTTTTCAGTTCAACTCATTGTTCTTTTTAGATTTTTGACCGATGCAGAAAAAATTTTCTCTTCTTATTCGTTCTTTTTATGATATAAATTTTCTTTTTTGTTAACTTTATTAATAAATTATTTCTTTGAATAATCTTCTTTCATTTTCAATAATTTCATATGGAAACGATTTCAAATCTCAAACACAAAAACTTCGATTTTATTTAAATCACCAAGAATTCTAATAGAGCGAGATTTCAATTCGCCAAATCAAGTAAAGATGAGTTAACAAAATTAACTCAATGCTTTACTGGACCTAAGTGTATTAAAAGAGACAATTATAATGATCTGTTGGACCTTTGTAGTGTAATACTCTCACACTACAACGATTTCTACAAATCGTTAAAAACTTCCTATTTGGATGATGAAAGTGTTATCTTATGTATGTACTTATATTACAAGACAAAAATTAATAAAAATTAAATTAATGAGAAAGTTTTTTTGAAAATTATTCTATTCAAAAACGTAACAAAACAAAATGGGTTAAAGTTACAATTATCGGTTGAGGCACATAAACGTAACAGTATATCTTTTCACTTTATTGAATAAAATATCTTTTAAACCACAAACAAAATGAGGAACATTTTATCTATTCTATAGCTAGTATGTTAATATTGAAATTTTTAAAAGTGAACCTTACAAAAGTATTCGTGGAACTCAGAAAACTATAGAAAATATTGACATACGTTTTTGTGTCACTAGGCCAACGAATTGTAAACAAACAGCATCATGCATGAGCATGGCAACATTTGTGTTCATAAAAGTAAACTTATGTCGTTTTTATTTGGCAATCCGGAATCTCTCTCCGATCCGGAATCCCAATTGAACACTTTTGTTTGCTTCTGATGATTCTGGGCCTTCATCGCGTAATTTTTAAGACGATCGTCGTCCAAACGACTGTCGAACACGATGTCGTCAAAAGTTTGCTTCGTGTAAAGTTTTAATCGCATCGTTCGGTCGTGCCGTCCATCGTCCACAGTTTGAGAACATCAAAAAGCAACAAAAATGTCATTTGCGCTGTCTGGTTGTAATCAAACTAAAGTTTTCGTCGGAAGTGAGAGAGGATCCGATGTATTCCTTATTTCCTTTACATATGTGAAATCAATTTCTGTGTGAAGATTCCGATCTCTCGACAGATTTTACGCTCCTTCACACCAAATTTTCGAATCCTTATTTGAAGAGGGTTTTACATGTATACGAAATACGCACACAGAAATCGACATTAGTGTCCTTCGCATTCGCATTAATTCGATAGTTGATTCGCTTTCATTATCATCGAAAAATAACAAATTTTAATTAATTTAAAATAAAAAAAAAAAACTTCCAAAAATTCAAAAAATCCACAAAATGTATGAGACGATTGTAAAATAGCAATCGTTCAGTCGACCATATTTGACAGTTCAACTAGTTAGTCCCCTATTACACGATGTCTCACGAGACGAGGCTCATGTAAGTGCGAAAAAGAAAGCAGATATGAGGAAATGAGATGCAAAAAAATATTCCCGGTGAGTACCGGGCTGATTTTAGGTAGTCTCATTTTGACGTTTCTTTTTCTCAAATTCGTTTTATGTTGTGTTGTGCATTAAAAAATACGAACAACAGTCAAATTTGAGACATGAGTCTCATGAGAGATGAGTCAACGTGTAATAGCTTCTGTCTCACGGGATACAAATTTAAAAGGAAAGTCAAAAATGAGACATGTCTCATGAGGCAACGTGTAATAGGGGACTTACATGAAGCTAAAGTTGAATCGCCTTAACGACATCGTCCAGACGATTCAAGTTTGTATGTGTTATACCATTGTTTATATACAAATATACAATGGTTATACGAAACAATTCAATCGTTCAAACGACGTCGTCAAACTATCGTCGTCTTAGACCCTGTTTAGATTGGGAAGATTGAGAACGGACTGGTGAGTACCATCGTGTTTACATTAAAAAAAGTTTGAGGCGCCTCACGATGGGTTTTACGTGGAATTATTTGAATCGAAACATTTTTTTATCGTCATTAATAAATATTTATCAGGAAACTGGTTTGCTCTTTTGTCCAATTCTTCATTTTTTTCCTTAAAAAATTCACGCGAACAAAATTAAATACTTTTAAAGACAGACAGCTCTTGTTTTCTTGAAAATTGACAAATTGAAATGGACAAAATGAAATAAAACGAAACGTTTTGGTTATGAAACAGTACTCACGAGTCCAGTTTTTATGTTTTCTTCATGCCTCACGAGACCTCTCACCCCGCACTTTTCTTGCCATCAAATTGCCGTGAGTCCGTACTCAATCTTCCCAATCTAAACAGGCTCTTACGCGATGAAGGCCCTGAAGTTTTGTTTGATTGTATATTATGTGAAACATCAAATGCGTACTAATGAGCCTGTTTAATTCGGCCAACCCTGGTTCGCACAATTTGGATACCAAAAATCACAGCTGTTGAGGTTGACGTTTAAGTATATGAATGTGTGAGTGCTTCTGGTTTTGCTTCGGTTCTGATTTCAAATCCAGAAGCAAATTTATCTTCTTTTCAGAATCAGAACTGTCATTTTTTCCCAATGAACACTTTCAGAAGAGTCCGGAAGACTTCCGGATTGCCAAATAAAAACGACATTACAGTCAACATGCGGTCAATTTGGCATGATGTGTTTTTTTTATGTTGCTGAATTTGCAGGAAAATGGCAGAGGATCAAATGTGAGTAATTTTTTTTTTTAATTAATTTATAATCGTACAAATATTGATTTGTACATCTTTGATAAGAAATTAATAACTATCCATCCCTAGGATTGAATACGAGGCCAAAATCTGGTCCGATGCTGATATCGAACCATTTTGGCAATTATGAACTCATTTTTAACAAATTATGATGACTGCATACATGCTCTTGTAATTGTGTTCATAAATGTATTCGAAGCATGTTTCAGGCAGGGCAGGGGCAACAAACATTGCAATTACGAACTCAGCCAACATGTTTTTCTTTCCCATATCAGGTGTCAATTATTATCTTCGTTCTATTAATAAATTAATTAACCTCGGTTGCCATTCTTAATCAATAAAAAGTCAACAAATAAGCAATTCGCACGACCAGATGACAAAAAAAAACTATACCGGCACTTCCCACATAATTATGTATGTATCGGGTGGAATATACGATCTCCACTCACCTGAGTTCACGTCGCCGCCGAACGGTCTTGGAAATCGCTTTCGGGATCCGGTGGCGAAAACCTACCACCTAGAAAGGCCCTGACCACTCACACGTCGACTGTACCCTCAAAAGAAAATGAGAACCTTAGGTACCTCCGCTGGTTGAGCGAAGGACGTTCCCATGGTAAGTTTCTCATGTGAACAGAATCTCGTTGTGGTTATCACAATGAGCGGAGTCCCTAGCCGAATACGAGGTTGTTACTGCTTCCGAAACGGCTCAGAAACCCTACGGTTACCCTAGTCCTCAGAAGGTATCATGGTGGCATATTTATAACTAGCTGTGACCTTTATTTTTTCGTTTTTATTTGAAGGTAGCCAGAACACAGTATTAGTGAAAAATAATAAATAAGGCTGTTCGGGTTTACGCCACGTCAAACAAATTCTTATTTATAATATATTTTCTTAGCCGTATTAGCTACGCCTTCCTTATGTCAAATATACTACCAAAAAAAGTCAGCAATCTAATGTCGTTTTTATTTGGCAATCCGGAATCTCTCTCCGATCCGGAATCCCAATTGAACACTTTTGTTTGCTTCTGATGATTCTGAAGTTTTGTTTGATTGTATATGTGAAACATCAAATGCGTACAATAATCAAAATCAAGAAAAATGTTTGTTGAAAGCAGGGTTGGCCGAATTGTCACTTTTTAGAAATAACTACATTTGTTACGTCTGCTACGTATTTTATGTAGTTAATGTAGTTAAATGTAGTTAATTGTAGTTAATGTAAGAAATTGTAGCATTGCTGTCAATTAACTGTCAGTTATGCATTCGAAATTCGAATTTTTAGGCTAGTCGCGCACTGGCAACTGTGATCGAAATCAAATAGTTTAATCACCAGTTGAAAGAGAACCGCACACTGGCAACTCTTTACTCACACTCGCACTCTTTTCTCTCTTGCACCTATAAAAAACAGCTCAACTGATGCGAGGCAATCGTTTAGTTTGTGTCAAAACACAAACTTTTTAGTTTCGAGAATCGAGTTGCTCTAAGTGCGCGGTGTCCCATATAAGCCCATGTGTTTCATTTTAGCAACCAAACAGTTTCGAAACTAAAAATTGAATGTGTGCGCCTAGCCTTAAATTAAACGTTCAGTTATTCCTACAATTCTTCATCCTTATGGTAAATGCAACTTTTTTTTTACAAACCTTCATTAGATCATAAAAGTGCAAAATTGTTTTTTTTTCCTTTATTATATTGAATTTTTATGAATTTATTACTACTAATATGTAGCAGACGTAACAAATTGTAGTAAATTAGGCATGTAGTTTCTTCAATAAACTACGCGTGGTTAAATACTACTTTTATATGCAGTATCGAAAGATCGAGTTGGATTAGGGTCGGATTTTCGACTCACATTTCTACTCGACACCGCTGAGCGATTGGGATCGAGTCGAACGCAGCTCATTTCAACTCAATACAGGTATATAAAGGTTCGAAGCGAGGTTCAAGCTCGTTTCAATACCTCATATAAACGTAGTAAATCATGTAGAAAACGTAGTGTAGTTAATTCGGCCAACCCTGGTTCGCACAATTTGAATACCAAAAATCACAGCTGTTGAGGTTGACGTTTAAGTATATGAATGTGTGAGTGCTTCTGGTTTTGCTTCTGATTTCAAATCCAGAAGCAAATTTCTCTTCTTGTCAGAATCAGAACTGTCATTTTTTCCCAATTGAACACTTTCAAAAGAGTCTGGAAGGCTTCCGGATTGCCAAATAAAAACGACATAAAACTCTGGTTGTTATACACGTAAGCAAACCCCAGCTGATTTCCATTATTGTTCGTTTTATTATAATTGTATGCATATTAATAATTGAATACATTTAAAATTGAATTGTATAATGTTCAAATCCAATAAATGAATGTAAAAACCACATAGCGTCCCCAATACCGTAGAGCGTTTGAAAAATATAAATAATTTATTAATGCAAAATATCTATCCTTTTTGTCTTAGTAACAAACGAAAAAAAAATTGCTTGCACTCCTTTTTGTAAATTTCACAAGATGTCATCTCAAAATGACAAAATGACGCATCAAGTAAGATGTTTAAAGTTTAACTACATTTCAACACAAGCAAATGCATTTGTTTTTAATTCCGATTTGAATTTGTTAATTGCATTGCGTTTTTCTTTAGAATAAAAACATCCATATTTCTTGTATTTAAATATTACAATTTTCATAAATAATCTTACGAAAAATTGATTTGCTAATGCAGAAGTTACAGAAGGTATAATTTATTTAAATTTGAATCGGAAACAACTTTCGAATAGAATCAAAAGTAAAATCAAGTTACATAGTTGGGCCCCAGGGCTTCGGGTTTCTCCGGTTACTTTTCTTTCTCTAATAAACAAAACATAACAAGAAAATGTACAGTTGTGTTCATAAAAATAGCAGTGCTGGTCACACTTTATCAATTAGTCAATAATTTTAAAGACGCAGATTAAATTAACCTGTTATTTGCATCTAACGGTCTTTCATTTTTATATTTGAGGCTTTAAGTTTGAAATTGAACCAAAGTGTTTGAAAAAGCAAACAGCAAACTTCTTTTCACAAATTTGAAAACTTTAGTTATAACATTATGAATTTAGAAAAAAAAAAAAAAACAACATTATTCACTTGAGCAAATTATAAATCGAAGAAAAATCTAAAATACGGGTTGATTGCTGTGCAAAACATTTGCAACTTTGAACCATGTCTTCCAATTTTCTTACTTTTATGCAAGAAAATTCTAATATTTTATTGCATACCCTTTATTTTTGATAACAGCAGCACGTCTTCTAAGCATAGAAGCAATGAGGTTATTAATAATAGTTTTTGGTATGTTATTCCACTGCTTTTGAATTTCAGCATAAAGATCGCCCTTCCGCTTAAAAATTTAGTATCCGATTCTTCTTTTTATTATTTCCCACAATTTCTCAATGGGGTTTAGGTCTGGGGACTCAGAAGCCAGTTTTTGGTCAATCTCGACTTGTGCTTGGGGACGTTGTCGTGTTGGTCCAGTCGAGTGGCATTTCCCAATCCGCATAAGGAAGCATTGTGTTTCTTAGAATTCCAACGTATTCTCCTGACTTCATTATACCCTCTACTTGTCGAATTTTCCCAATTCCTTGGCCAGAGAAGCAGCCCCAGACCGTTACAGATCCACCTCCGTGTTTAACTGTTCCTCTGGTATACTTTGGATTTAGTCTCTCACCTCTTGGGCTCCTGACATGTTGCCTTCTATCAGATCCGTGCATATTAAATTTTGATTCATCAGAAAACAAGATTGTTTTCCATTTCGACAAATTCTGGTTGAGATGAGTTCGTGCGAAATCCAAACGAGCTTTTCCCCCCTATTATGAAAGACAACTCAACTTTAGTTTAGTTGTAATTATTAGCATTGGTATTATCGATCACAACCAGTTGACTGTCAAAGCACAACCAGTTGTCGATTAGCAGACAACTAACAAAATGGCCGACTTTTCAGTTGTCTCTTTGTATTATGTAAGTAAGTTGAGTTGTGCTTCGGTTGTAATAAGCGTCAAAATCAAACAGCTGGTTCGAAGCAGTTATGTAGAACATTTTAATGAAAGAATCTGCATTCGGATACAAAAATATGGACACAAACCAGTAAGTTAAACAACAATTTTAATAAAAAGAGAATGTAATGTGTATTTTAGTTTGAAAACTACGTGGCCATCACAATTTGAACGACTTGTTGTTCTACGTTAGCTGAGCATTTATCCATTTTCCATAAATAAGTTCCTCAATCACATCTACCACTTTTTTAATACAACTGACACTATCGATTGAGTCAGTCCTAAATTAAAATCATTGCCTCTACACTTTTGGCAACTTCCTTTGCTCATGAAACGAAGAGCAGTAGCAAGTTTAGCAATTGATGGAATCGCTGAGGAAAGTTGGTTGTTTTAGGAAAACTTTATTTCGAACCACAAAAACGCATACTTTAGGAAAAGAAGTGTACATAAGTTTATTAAATATACGGATATTCTTTTTTATTTTGGCTACAAGGAATTCTCATCTTTTAAATCACCGAAAAACAAATCGGAAGAATTTTCCATCATACAATTTCTTATTTTTGATTTTGTATTTCATGTTGAGCAGCTGGTTTTGACAGCAAATAGACTCCTAAAAGACGGCAACGTATTTTTTCGTTACAATTAACTTTGGTTGACTTGCAAAATACGAAAAATTTGTTTGGTTGCCTAAGAGTTGAGTTGTGTTGATGACAACTCAACTAAGTTGAGTTTTAATCCATAATAGGCGCATTTAATTTTTTTTTTTTTTTTGAAATAAATGGCTTTTTCACTATTTGGAAACCACGCAATCCGGCCGGTAATTGTAATTGAAGTTTCACTTCTTTAGAAGATGCTGTTGGTGTTTTCCGAAAGAAAGCAATAATTTTCCTGTCTTCTTTTGCTGTGGTTCTACGTGGTCTTCCTCCTCTTTGATGACATACCAACTTTCCAGACTTAATATCCGACAAATGGTAGATTTATGTATCAAATATTTGATTGAAATTCCTTTCAGGGATAATCCCTTTTTGAAGTCACTCAAAATTCTGGATTTCATTTCTGATGAATACTTTTTTCCGGCCATTTTAATTAAAATTTGTTTATTTTTTACTTTTTTTATTTTTGTTTATCTTAAAAAGCTTATGTCTCGATCAAACACGTATCTAATACTTACTCAACGAACCAAGCTACAGAAACAAATTTACCGATTTCATAATGAATCAAATTCACCGTTATCAAAATTAGTCATGGCCGTTAGTTGCACAGCCAAATGCAATACTTTTTTTTCTTAAACAGTTGCATTTGTTGTAATTGTCTATAGATTAGTGGTTTCGAATTTTGTACAGTAAGGTTGATATACATGAAGTCTAGAGCAATGGAAATAATTTCGTTTTAACATCTTTGAAATGACGAATATGTTGTATTTTTGATTGATGATAATAGTTGCAAATGTTTTGCACAGAACTGTATGTAGAACCTCTTGTGGGTTAATTTTAAAATAAAAATTATACATGCATTCGTACTCTATCGGCGGCCATCGTTACGATAAAAAATATGCGAGTATGACCGAAAAGCACGAAAAACAAGCGACTACAGATAAATCAGAAATAAATCATGAAGCAGTTTTCATTTCATAGCGTAGCTATCTCTTTTAACATATTATTAACATCCATCGAATGATGCAAAATATTTATTGTTAACCCTAGAACCCTACCCAGGGTGCTATATCACCCTGTGCTTAATTTAATTGATAGTATTTTTTAAACAAGTGGGAGCACAGGTTCGTTATTTTTTCTATTCTCTTTTAAGTTTCTATAAATTTTTGTGATTTTCTATTATTTAATTATTTAATAAAGTAAATAACAATTTTTGATGTGTACACATCTTTCCCGGCGGTAGAGTGAATCCAAAACGTGGGTAAAACTTGTAACCCGTTACGGTTACACGTTACGGTTACACATTACGGTTACACGTTACGGTTACACGCTACGGTTACACGTTACGGTTACACGTTCTGTGTAGCAACCTACCTTACCGACGATTGCATTTAACACAATGTTTACATTGGAAATATTAGGTGCGTTTTATTATTCACAAATCTATCTGGATCCGGATCTGGATTAAGTTTTAACATGTATTACAAAAACAATTTGGGATCCTGTTTTCTATCGGGATCTATTTCAAAGATCCAAAAATTAGTTATTACTCTGGCAAGTAGATGGCTTTTTATGGTAAGGTAGTGTAAACTACAGTGTAAAGAAAAGAGACAAGAAATAATTTAAAATTTCCAAACCCAAGGATAAAAAGAGACTGCCTTATAACACTGCTGTCACTAAGATCCGTATCGTTTTATTTTCAAGGGAAGATCCAGATCCGGATCCAGATAGATTTGTGAATAATAAAACGCACCTATTGCGAACTTACGACATCGTGTTTACATTAGCCGTGTTTTATTGGTTAGTGAATACACTACATATCAAAATTTAACATTGAAAACAACAACAAACGATTAGTGAATAAAAATAAGCTAGTAATTGAAATGGATAATTTAGTGAAGATAGAGTTTCGGATGTTGAAATGTAGGAGGTGTTTAGGTGGTGTCCGAAAAAGTAAGGGTATTCATGTAACGAGATAATTTTCCGCTTTGTAGAAAGATATAACTTTCCGCAGCATGTTTTCATGAACACCCCCTAAGAAATACTTGCGTAAACGTGGGAAATATTTTGTGAAATGTCAAATTAAAAGTCAGAATCCATACTTCTTTAGTTTACGAGGTTTATTTCTGCACTTTCCGCAGCAAATTTGTGAGATAATTTTATGCGATTTGCAGAAACTTTTTCCCATACAAATTTTGACAGCTCGTTTCTGCGGAGATAAAATTATCTGGTTTACGAGGTTTACGAGAGTTTTCCGCGCTTACATGAATACCCCTAGTATATGTGGCATACTTGAGGGTATGTTCGTTGGTATTTATTTTGTTATACTTTGCCGTTACTAATCCATCAAAGTGTGATCGCTCCGAAATTTACAGAACAAATATTTTTTCAAATGCAAAACTTTAATTCATACCATAATTCCGGCTTTACACTACTGCCATTAATTTTGTCATAAAATATTGAATCAATTTACGCGAAGGCGATTGGTTTCGATTGATATATTTTATCAGTTCACTGGCATTTGTTCAAAAATGTCATGTAATTGCGGCATTATGTTGAATTTATATAACAACTGAAAAAATTGCACATTTAAGTTAAATTAATACGATGTTAAGGCTGTTTAAGTATGGAGCTAGGTTAAGACAACGATTTTGCAAAATTTTAATCAGACACAGCATCATACTTTCTCTACACTTTTATTGAAGTTAAACTCTCAGAATAGGTACCTATTTTATTTTGTTAGTATCGTTCTAACATCATATGACACTTTAACATTTAAAAACGTCAAAATAGGTCTGTTTTCTTAGTTTTTTGCACGAACTACCATTGTTTTAAGGTTGCTCAGAATCAATTTATTAAAAGAAATTGCCTTAGGCTAGGCGGTTTCTTAACTGTTTGGTTCAAGAAACTAAAAAGTTTGTGTTTTGACACAAACAAAACGATTGCCTAAAATGACTTCGCTATTTTGTGTAACATATAATTATATGCACCTTCGCGGACATTCAACCAAATTGTTCATCTGTTTTCTATAAGTATCCAAACAGTTGTGCAACTAAAAATTGAATGTGCGCTCCTAGCCTTAGGATGATATTAGTTAAAAAATATTTAAAGTTAGAAAACTACTTTAAAGTTAGGAAATATATAAGAAGTATAATACTACTACCTTAATAAGAGGCTGTTTAAAATTTTGCGCCAATATTATTTTATTGAGTACAATGTTTTTTTTCTCCAATACTCCAATACATATATGTGAGAACATTTTGAGTAGATAGTATTTTATTGAGTACAATGTTTTTTTTCTCCAATACTCCAATACATATATGTGAGAACATTTTGAGTAGATAGTAGAAAAAATATATATTTTCGCACTTTTGTAAGTTTTAAATCAAATTTAGCAGTGAGAAAAACTCTAAATCAACTCGATCTGCATTTTCATGAATATTTCAACTCCAGCTTAAAACGAGATACAGATCTTTCGAACACATCCGTGTAAGTTAATTCAACAAGTAGGAAGGAAGAGTGAGTTAAAGAGTGAATAAAGCGTTTTTTTGGTGCTTGTATTACTGCGCTAGATATAGATTACCAATAAAACGCGCCTATTGGAAACTTTGAGTACTGCAATCTCGATTTTATTACTTTCCATTGCTGGCTAGAACTAAATTCAATCCATTAACGAAAGATTTCATAGTGTGTTCATTCAATGTTTTTTAAACAAATCCAGTTCACGTTAGTGATGGACAATTAAATTTTATTTTATGCTCCCAAAAATGTATTTTCAGAATTGACATTAAATAAAATGTACGATTGGGTCGCACGAACTTGCTCTTATGTATTTGCAAAATCGTCGTTTTAACCAAGTCTCATTGTAAAACAGCTTTAATATCGTACTTATTCGACTAAAATTTTGCATCTTTGTCTTTCTAGAAAAAATTTGGAATTTTGTTTCTAAATACAAAAAAAATAATACTCACACTTTTGAGGAGCTTTAGCATAAAAAAAAACGATCAAATTCGGTTGTACCGTTTACGAAAAAATCAAAAACTTAAAAAAATGTTCCACAAACCATTTAAAATGTTGTTCAGGGCAATCAGTTGACATCTACAACGAAATATTCTCGATACGTCAAAATTTAATTTGTCCTCTATATCTGTCATATACCATATAATTATTTTAATTATCGAATTAAATATTCTTTATTATATCAAAGTATACTTTCGGCATTCACTATATCAAAATATAGATCGTTCTCCATCTCTCAAGCCATGAACTGAATGATGACTGCGAACTTCAATGGATTAAAAAAATTAGGTTTTGCCACTTATAATTCCATTACAAGGTGGAAATGATGTCAATCGGTTTATAAATCTCTGACGAAGGGAGTAAGATAAAGTACAGAAACATAAAAAAAAAATTAAAGGATTGGTTTGATTTTGATAAGATGAACTCTCCATCTAGTGGCTTGTCAAAAAAAAAAGTTTTGACAATTCGCTGCATGATAAGTATATTTGTTGGCGGCGTTAAGCCAGATATACATTGTTCAAATGCATGGCAAGCACGTGCAAGTCTATTATTTCAGTGGCAAGAAGGACGTTGCCCTTTGTGAGTTTTTTTTCTGTAAAATTGTGTTTTTACGAATTTCTTTGAGATTTTTTTAAATTTTATCCGAGTAATTTGTTTTATTTTGTCTGTCCATTTCATCATATAATTTGGTTTTTTAATATTTTAATCAGTGCTTATTATGCTGTGCTGTGTTCTCATCTCTTCGACGTACTATACGCAAATAAACCAATAAATGCATGATAAATCATCAATCTTGCATATACAATATTTCTATGCAGTACGCTAGATTGAAAGGATTTGGATTTTTCTTCAAGCCTACATCCGATCTATATGTGTGACTTTTTCAATAATATACTTACACGCGTGCTTGTCATGCATTTGAACAATGTATATCTAGCTTTAAACGCAATTGCTGAGGTTGAGAAAAAGGCGGAGTTATCGTTCATTATTCTTTGCGGTTTTCTTTTTTTATATTTGGCGTTCGCTCAGTGAAATTCACTTAACTGAGTAGAGTAAGGAGTGTGAAAAGATGTCTCCTTTTTGCATGAACAAAGTTAACTTACATTAAAAATCGCTGTGTTTAAAAGCACTGATGTACTCGAAATTAAGCCAAAAGAGAAACAGAGATTAAAATCGGATTCGTGTAAAAACAGTCTATTTTCTATCAGATAACATCCCTGTTTGAATATATGTAAGTGCAAAAAGCAACATCCCTGTTTAAACTAAAGTCAAACAAACTTTACGTTACGCAGCGGAGTCCACTTACTCCTAAGGCCGGGCATTCACGACACAAAATAACTGCGGAAACTGACATTTCACTCAAGCCGGTTTGTGCAAAACACGATACAAGTAAACTGCACAGTTCTCAGTTTTAAAAAGTTTTCATTCTGTAAGCATGTGTTCATATCATATAATCATCGGCTCCGGCACCAGCCATTATAAAAAAAAAAGGCTCAACTTTCCAAAACGACAGCAGGAATTTTCACATGCGGTTTTCTTTATTCGATAGATAATCACTTAAAAACACTATTTATCGCAATCTTAGAGTGAGGAAAAAATTATTTCTATTTTTAATTAATTTTTAAAGTTTCACTTTTTCATACAAATTGTACACAATAATGGCTGTGATCCACATGAAAATTTTTTTTTTTTGCTTTATTTTGACGTTTCTCCTCTCTTTCTTTGGTTCAGTGATTTTATACGCGCTGTTTTTTTGGGATATTCTGGAAATTTATTGTTTATTTTGGAAGTACAAAAGAAACTTTGCGGGCACCCAACCTCGCACCTACCCCAAATCCTATAGTGAGCCCAAGCAGGGGGGTTGCAGGGGGGCAGCATGCCCCCCCATACATATCTCACTGTTTATGCGCCATAATGCTGGATGCTAGCACTGATGCATTTATGTGAGTATGTAAGCAAAAAACAAAAAAGTAGTCTTAGTAATTTTCAATTTTCTCAAGAACTAAAAGACATAAAATCATTCGGTTTTTTGTGTTCGATTCAGAATAAATAGTAACATTGAATACATAAACCAATTAAGCACTTTAATTTACAATTTCGCCAAAAAAATTGAGTCAAACAAAAAGTGAGGTTAAAACCGAAAAAGAAAATATTTTTTTTTAGGATTTAGGGGGGTTTCCTCACTCTAATATTTTAACCCTGTTCTATTGAGACCCATACCTAACTGTAAAAAAAAAATCAAAACTCAACTCCTGCTGTCGTTTTGGAAAGTCGCCCCAAAAAAAAAAACAATGTACACAGCGTAAATAAAATTTTTCAACTGAGCGGTTGCACAGTTTTTGACATTCACGACACAAATAACTGCACAAATTTAAGACTTGAGCAAAAATATCAAAAATTTTTGATTTTTACACAGTTAACTGCACAAACCGCACAAACAACCCCATTTACAACACAACTAAACTGCGCAAACCCCAGTTTGCGCAGTTATTTTGTGTCGTGAATGCCCGGCCTAACACACGCCACGAACTACTTCATCGAAGCATATTGTCGATAAGGTTTTTGGGTTGTGTGAAATGAATAAGTGCAGACACGGCAGTTCACAACTGCTTGGCTCGAGCAACTAAAAGGTTTGTGTTTTGACTAAAAGGCTCTGTTTTTTAATAAGGAATAATCATAGATGTCTATAGTTTCTATGTGTAAAGCTACATATATGTAGAGATATTTTTAGATTTAAGTACAAGTGAAAGGGTTAAATTGTGGGAAAAAAGTGGCTTCCATTTGAATATATTCAGGTCTATCATGGTAACAAATCGGGGAAAAAATCTGCCCGATTTGTACGAAATGTACGAAATTTGTATCATGGTAAACGTTCCGATTCACAAATCGGGGAGAATTACGAAAAAAAAATGATGTGCGTTGGTGTTTTAGAATTTAGCGATGAATGACGATAAGCTGTCAAAATAATAAGCAACGAGTCGCGTTCTTATGCGTTGCACGACGATTTTTTTCTTTCCGATTTGCCCGCCAAGAAATCATAAGTGAAAAGTTTCCCGAAGCCTAAAGAAGCAAAATTAAATTAGCAAAAATGATAAAAGTGTAAAAAGATGAGTAAATAAACATTTTTATTTAAAATAAATTGTTGTTATTATTGTTATTCATACAGAAATTATGTTTTACTCTTTTAGCAAAAAAAAAATAAAAAACAAATACAATTCGACCGTCTGCTTATTTTGGATTTAAAGTTTTGATAGATATACCTACGTAAATGTCAACAACCTGCGTTGGTATGCATCAATATTTCTTCTACGATTCTGTTACCATGAACACAATATATTCCCCGATCGTAACTTTTCCCCGATCGTAGAATTCCCCGATCTGTTACCATGATAGACCTGATTATGTACATACATATCTAAAGTCACAAACTAAATAGTACGATTGCATTGTATGTTTATTGAGTACGTTCGATAACAAAAATTTGGCACTCGGACGAACGTTGATGTTTACACATCTTAACCGTGAGTCCTTGCACTCACACTTTTTTTTTTTAAATGTTAAAAGACTTGTATTTAAAGAAATATCTCGAAATAAAAACCAGGGTGCCACGGCAACCAGGGTAGGAAAAGTTCACTACAAATATGGGTAGGGTTCTAGGGTTAATTAAAAAGAAAACTACAATTTTCATTCTTTGTGAGAACATTTTCTCTCTTTTTTCTACATTACAAATTTCTTTGTATTGCAGGTATTTTCTTATTCAATAAGTTACTTCTCTTAAAATCGAAAATATTTTATAAATAAATTTACGAATTTTATTTGCACATTACTAATCTTTCGGGGCAATTTTATTGGCCAGCCTCTTCATTTGGCTTGGAATTTTCTTCTTCGATTTCTGCAAAGATAATGAAAGGAAAAAAACTAAATTATGCAAAAAAGTTACGCAAATGATTGAAAAATTTGTAACCTTGTTAACTTTCTCAGCCTTAACTCCCCGAAACTCTGACTTCTTTTTCTTTTCAGCTTGAGGCCCGTTGTTTTGGTTCTTTTTGCCTTGAATGCGTTTGGATTGCTTACCCCCTTTCGGCTTTCCTTGCCCAAGAGTCTTATTCTCAGCGATTCTTTTGTTTTTGGATCCCAGTTTATTGACGGAATAGCGTTCCACGTGAATCGGACGTTCGTCGAGTATGGTGCCTTTGAGTTCCATAGCCAGGCCAACTGCGTCGGGACTCTTAAAGCACACATACGCCGTACCATTGCATCCTTTTTTGTCGGAACTCTGCAATGTTCGGACGTATTCTATTTCACCACAACTCGAGAATATCTGATGGAGGCTATCGTCAGTGGCAGCTAGAAATTCAATTCAAATTATTGTGTGGTTCAAAGACCGACGAAAAATGATATAAGCTATTAGAAAGTGTTCATACGAAATAATTTAAGAGTACTTACAGTACTTCAAGTTTCCAACGAAAATTGTGTTCTTGGAATCTGAAGAATTTTGTGTATTTTCGGCTTTTTGCACTCGCAAGATATGACCCTTAAAAGTAATGCCGTTAAGCTCCAACGCTTTGGTAGCAGCCTCGATGTTATCGAAGAGAACATAAGCATTTAGAGCTGCGGATTCTGTACGCATTTTGTGCTTGAAGATAATCCTTCCGTTGGCAGTACGGAAACGAATAGTCATGATACTTCCACAGGAAGCGAACAGTTTTAAGAGTTGAACTCGTTTGGTATTAATTGGAAGATTGCCAACGAATATTGTTTGCCCAGGACCTGCAACTGATTCTAGAAATGAAAATAATAGTAAGGAAACTCGTAGAAACTCAATCAAAACCTCAATCTACCTGAAGTTTTCTTCTTTTCTGAAGCAATTTTCAATTTTTTTTTTAACTTATTTTTTTCCCGTTTTGCTTGTTTAACGCAAGCTGGTATGTTTTCTGCAACATCCCTTTTAATATCAGCGGAGGCAGCATGCGTTACGTCGACTTTAACTTCATTGGCTTTTGCTTTTTGAACACCTTTTGGTGCACCTTTTAAAGCTTTTTTAGCTTTTGATTTCTTGTCGGCAATTTTAACAACTACTGGCAAGGCACCAGCTAACACTTCTGCAAAAGTGTCCAATGGACCCGACTTTATTTTTTGCAGTTTTAACTTTTTTTTCTTTGAATTCTCGGTCTCGATTTTCTTGATTTTTGTATTGGGGTTTTTATTTATTTTTTTAGTTTTTGACATTTTCATTTAATTTAATTTAATTAAAACCACGAAACACGAAACACGATGCAAAATATAAAAATAAACCTACAATTTTTAATATGTAGAAAATTCACAACAAATCGAGCACGTGTGAAAGTTTTTGAAGTGACAGATGACAGTTTCATATGGATTGGCCGCGTTCAGGATTCACTTGGATATTCTCCTATGACTGCCTTCAAATATTACTTTGACTGCCATTTACTACGTTTATATGAGGTATTGTAAACGGGTATTGAGTTGAAATGAGCTTCGTTCGACTCGATCTCACTCGCTCAGCGGTGTCGAGTCGAAATATGAGACGAAAAACCTGGGTCGAGGAGTTGGCTTAACAAAATGTTTCACGATCGCTCAACACCATTTCATCTCAACTCAATATCGAGCTCTCAACTCAAATGACAAAAAACCTGGGTCGAAAATCCGACCCTAATCCAACTCGATCTTTCGATACTGCATATAAACGTACAGCCGTATTTATTAGAATTCCCTAAACGCGTGAATAGTTATGCAATGCATAAGGACTTATTCATCCACTATGCAAATTCATATTTATAAAACATTTGCCTACCCTGCATAGTTATAATGAGCTTGTGTCAAATAAAGTACCAAAAAGTAAGAATCTATTACATTTAGCCTTCATAACACTCAGCTGTTTATCAAAAAAAAAAAAAAAAACATCTTGTCTGTCTATCGAATTTAATAAACAAAAAGGAAACTACCAAAAGCTAAAAGAATTCCAATAATTAACTTTGATTCACCAGATAAAGTATGTTATTATCTCTAGCACAATACTGGAAATCAAATTGTTATTCGTTTCATTATAGCTGGAATACTCCTCAGACAAGTTTCTCAGGATACAATTCAATAATGCAAGATAATAATTACAACACTAACACACCGCATGAATAAAAATGCGTGGAGAGACATCACCAACAAGCATATTTATCTATTTAATTCTAAACAATTATCAATTCAATTTGTTTTTAATATATTAGTATAACATTTTTGTTTCAATAAATAAAAATAACACAAAGTTTTAGTTTCAATATTAAGTCAAAGGCATTTTTTTTGTTGATAATCTTTATAATTCAATGTGATGTCAAAGTGAATGTGACAGTTCAATACTAAAATGTCCTTATGTAGGCACTATTCAACCTCCAGACGCGTTTAGCTTATAATGCCCCTATTCAACGTCACATAAGTTTTATAAATAACGATTTTGCGTTTAGAGGCATTATAAGGGTTGCATAGCCTTATGTACTCACTATAATGAGTTTATAAATATGGCTGGTAGTATTTATGGTGGATTTACATGGTGTCTGCATTTAATTTCTGCAAATAAAAGGGATACCAAATACAGACGAACATGTTCATCTTTATTATAGTAGGTGTATTCACGATCTAATGCAACAGGTCTAGTATCATTGTAAAAATGCAGAAGTGTAAAATCTTACAACACTGCATTTTGTAAATTTGCGATATTTTCACATTTTTCTATAATTTTTGTTGACGGACGCATGATATGAAAAAAACATTCAATCGAAATGGAAGAAAATAGAGGTAAGTTAAATTTTCATTGCATAGTTTCTTATTAACAGGCCAACAAGTTATAGCAGCTTAGACTAGTCGCGCACTGGCAACTGTGATCGAAATCAAATAGTTTAATCACCAGTTGAAAGAGAACCGCGCACTGGCAACTCTTTACTCACGTTCACACTCTTTTTTTTCTCTTGCGCTTATAGAAAACAGCCCAACTGTTGCGAAGGCAATCGTTTAGTTTGTGTCAAAACACAAACTTTTTAGTTGTTCGAATCGAGTTGCTCTAAGTGCGTGTGTGTCCCATATAAGCCCATATGTTTCATTTTAGCAACTAAACAGTTGCGAAACTAAAAATTGACTGTGCGCGCCTGGCCTTATAGGAAGTAAAAAGAGCTACCACCTGTGTATTCTCTCCCACTTTCGGGTATCGGCATACATCTGCCTCTCTCTACTTTTTGAATTAGTACGATGTTTTATGGTGGATTTACATGTATCTGCATTTGATTTCTGCAAAAAAAAATGCAAAATACAGTCACATTTGTTAGATAGAGAGAAAAGAGCAAAATGTAGAAGAACTTTATTTCTGCATTATAGGAAATTCGAGGAATGCAGAAGTCAAGTCAAGTAAAGACGAACTTGTTCATCTTTATTATAGCATATCTCCGTCTGCATTTTGTAAATTTACGACATTTTCACATTTTTTTCTATAATTTTTTTTTTTTGACAGGTGCATTGTGTTATAAAAAACATTAAATCGAAATGGAAGACAACGGAGGTAAGTTCAATTTTCATTGCATTATTTCGTATTAACAAGTCAATAAGTTATAGCAGTTTATAGGAAGTAAAAAAGAGTTACCAGCTGTGTATTCTCTCCCACTTTCGGGTTTCAACATACATCTGCTTCTCTCTACTTTTCTGCATTTTGCAGATGCAGAAACATGTAAATCCACTTTTAATATAAAACTTGGTTAAAACGACGATTTAGCAAATTTTAATCGAATCGAACTCTTTTATTAGAGTTAAAATCATCGAGTACCTATTTTAATTGTTTTAGTATCGTGCTTACTTCATATGACTCCTTAACATCTACAAACGACAAGATAGGTCTACTTATCTAGTTTTTTTTTACACGAACTATCGTTGTTTTAGGTGTGTTCAGATCAATTTTTTATTTGTATTAAGATATAACATATAAGTATGATAATTGATCAATTTGTATACTTGAAGTAGATTAGGTGTGTTTTTTTTACCTTTTCAATAGGCGAAGATAAAAAAAACGATGCCTGGGGCAAACAATTCACATGTTAAATGCAACAACAACTAAGCGTATATGGGCATCAGCGATGCCCCGAGAATTTTCGGGGCTTAATTTTTATCGGGGCTTAAAACTGTGCTACCAAAGCGATGAATTGTATACAAACGTCAGATAAAAGAAAACAAGAAGAAAATTATTTTTTTTTTTTTTATTCAGTTGACGTTGACAGCTGCGCACCCGAAGCCACATTCATCAAAGAAGTGTAAGTTTTCTGAAAAAAATAATTAAATATAAAATGTATTGACTATTTTTTTTATTTGTAGAACCTTTCGCAGTGCCAACACAAAAGAACCAGGTGAAATCTCAGCTCCCTAATCGAATCTATGTATATGTATATGTTGAAATTTTAGTAAAAAAAATGATTAAATTCGTGTGAAAAGTGCTGTTTTAATTTATTTATTGTTGGCCAACCTATATGTAGTCACTCCAGTGCTTTCGAGTTGAGATTCATATTGGAGAGTTGAATTTGCATACAACAATGGCGTCTCCGTTTTCATCGCCATCAAAACAAGAAGAACAAATTGCGACATCCAAAAGTAGTGTGAATGTGATTAATTTGTATCATCTAATTCTGCGAAACTCACTCAGTGGGCTCTAACCCGCAAAGGCGCTCTTAATTTAACGCAGTAAGTTTGTTATTGGTGCATAAAAAAGAAGTATTATATGAATGTTAATTTTTTTTAAGCAACTGGGGAACTGAAAGTGATCCAGGACCCATGTTCTGTAACTCTCACATCGAGTGAGTTTTCGCATAAACGGTGCGAATCAGAACAAAAACACTGCGGAATGACACAAAATTCTGTTTTTCACACGCAACTGTTTCTGTAACTTTTTTTCACTCGATCAAGAACAAAATGGAAAAAATTATTGGATGTATTGGAAAAATGAAAAAAAAAAAACTGTATCTGTAAGTCTGAAGTCGATACAATCTTTCGATTTTTCTGTCAAAATAATTCGACCACTCTGATACAAGTGAGAAGTGAGAACAAGACAATAATAATAAAAATCAAATATGACGGAAAATAAACAAAAGGTAAATAACTTATTTTGTATATTGTTTGATCAGGAAAATTATTATTTTTATCCGTAGAAAATTCAAAGGATCTCAAAAGATCAAAAAGAAAAATTGGTAGATTACATGGCAACACATTTAGATTTAGCGAGAGGCCAATTCGGCGGACCAAATTCAAATATTACGTCTGTGAATGCACATCATATTTCTACTGTCACTGTGTTCATTAATTACAAGCACACTTTACATGTTACATTTTACTTGTTTTAAAAATTTGAATTACTGCAAAATAAAAAACTTGAACACTTCCACCTTTTCAATATAAAAGAAAAAATAATTTTTAGTTAAATGTGAAATAAATTAAAGCTGTCAGTTTAAGGGAAATGTAAACATTTCTTCCATTGGAAACTGGAAACTATGGTTTTCGCACAGGGGTGTTTTCGCATCATGTTATAGACACAGTTCATTTTCCAATATAGAGAAACGATGAAATTTTTCGTTCCACCTCTAATCGACTGCGAAAATACTTGACCGAGTTACAGAACATGGGTCAGATTTCAAGCACAATGTTGGCAACTCCGAACCCATTGACTTCGGACAAATTGGTGTGATGGTTCCAGATGTGTATGACTGCTTTTAAACGAAGCAATATTACCTTGCGATTTTTAAGCCCGTAGGAGAGAGACGTGTGTGGTGGCGGGGGTACACAAAATTGCTAGGGTTGGAAAAATTGCAGAGTTATCGTTCTTTTTTCTTTGTGGTTTTCTTTACTTGTCAGGTATGTTTCATTTCTATTTGGCGTTCGCTCAGTGAACTTCGATCTACTCACTAGAGTAAAGAGTGCGGAGAGATGACTCCTTTTTGAATAGAAGAAAAGTTAACTTTCATTAAAAATCGCTGTGTTTAAAAGCATTCATGCAATCGAAGGGAAGTCAAAAGAGAATCAAAGATTAAAAATCGCTTTCATGTAAAAGCAGTCTATGCTGCTTGTAAAAAGTATGTTCAATGAAAATCATTAAAAATTTCAATTCACATGATTTTCCTTATTCCAGATTCGAAGAACAAGGAGTAGCGTTCAAAAAGAGACCAGATGATGGTCGCATGAAGGGCCTGGCATTCGTGATGGTTCCAGATGGCTATTGGATCGAAATTTTCAATGCAAATACTGTTTGTTATAATTGTTAATTTATTTCTATTTGATTTGTCAAATAAATGCTAAAGTATTTCTAATTCCTCCTGGTCTCCTTCCGTAGGGTATACAAAAATGTCTCTCTTCCTAGCCAGAAGCAATTTATTTCTATATGGATGTGTCGATAGTGAGTGTACTACTCCTCCATGGGAACCTGAAAATAGTATGCTATTGAATCGGTCTGTCTGTCATAAACCCTGAAATGGACCTACCTTATTGGAATTTTCTGAAGAACTGTCCCCTCCAACAAATCCCAAACTATGGCATGCCCTCCACTCGATCCAGAAACAATGTGTAAGTCATTCGCCATTATACCACATTCGATTTGATACTGTTCCGGATTCTGTCCTTCGTATTCCGATAGCAGTGTCCCATCGTTGTTATCGAGCAAACGAACATCCTGACAGGCAGCAACAACACAATTTGACTTCTTAGTTTGCACCAAATACGTAATTGAAACAGCTAAATCATCATATGTCATTTCTCCAGCCCGGATGTCATAGTATCGAATGCATCCATCAAGCGAGGAAGCTATAATTTTATGATCATCAATAACGATCGAAGTAATGCAATCTTTGGCCCCTTTCATTGTTTGGACAGGTTCTAGTTTGCGTGTGCGAATGTTATGAAGAATCTTCATTGAATCGAACACATTTTACGCCTCCGAAGCAATTGTTGACCAGTAGCAACATCCCAGTAGATGATACTTTTGTTTAGATTAGCACTAACTATATGACAACTATCACAGCTTCCAGCTACGTCAGTAACTTCATCGGCATGTCCACCATAGCTTCACACGCTGAAAAAGTTAATCGAAATTGGGGCGAGATTTCGTGCGAGGAATATCTTTTCGAAAGAAGAAAGCGTGAGGTAGAAATTCTTAAAACATTAACCAAACAGGATCTAATTGACTTCCTTTTGGAGAACGAACGTAATAACCTCAGGAAGCTGTCAGTGCAAGTGATTGGCCACAAGAAAGATGCAGATTTAATCAATTCCAACGATGAAGCTCCAACGCCTAGCGAAGATGTTATCGAGGGTTACATAAATTTGTTAAACCACCTAATGTTCTGAATTTCAGGAAACATTTGACTGTGTACCCAGTGACCAAGACAAGCACTGACCCCATCAGTTCTCCAATGAAAATTATAGAAAATTTTTAGACATTTTACTGAAGCAAACATTAATTACGGCTCAAATTGTATCTGTTTTATTGTTTTTTTTTTCTGCTGTGAGATTTTACGTTGAACAATAAATTGGTTAAAGTTATGTTCTTCCATTTCATCGTCTGCAAAACCAACATGTTTTTCCTCGTTGCCCTCTTCATCATCAGAACTCTCATTCCCAGGATGTTTGAGGTATATATCGGCGAGATCGCGGCCAACGGAGACCTAGTAAGACGGGTATTCATAATAAAGTTTGTATATCTTCTATATCTTATATACCTCTTCAATAAAAGTCGTAAGAGGTACTTCAGAACCGGCACCAGTACTTGAAGCAATCTGGTTAAGCTTTTATTTGAAATGGAAACTGTCGGTTATTCACAGCAAACCAATCCTTTGAGTTACTAGGTGTGTTTTTTTTGCAAGTCCATATAGAATTGTAAAAAAAAACGACATCGGGACTAAGCGCTTTACATGCAAATGCAACAACTACTTAAATCTATACAGAGTTAGCTAAGACCAGATAATTATCGAGAGTTAATCTAAGACCCGATAAAAATGGTGATGCCAAAATAGTATTATCTATATGTTATCGATAATTTGCTCAGAGACGTCAAAAGTGAAGTTTTTGGATTGGTTGATGCTAGTCGTCAATAAGCTGACAAATGTCATAGCGTACACAGTGCTTCCAGTTATGTGAAAAAAAAGCTCCTAAATCCCGATGTCGTTTTTTTTTACAATTCTATATGGACTTGCAAAAAAAACACACCTACTATACCGCAAAACGACTTTAGCTTCTGTAAAATGACTCTTGGGCAATTGATTGTTGTTAATTGTCATTCATCATCCGGCTCGGCCTTGATTAAACCATGTAAGTATAAGTATGATCTGAAAAATAAAATACAAAATAAATTATGCGAAACAATGCAATGAAAATTGAACTTACCTCCATTCTCTTCCATTTCGATTTAATGTTTTTATATAGCGACGAAGGATGGAAATGTCAAAAATGTTTGATAGAAGATAGGTGAAAGAGATTTGATTTGTTTTAAAATGTCATTCCACAGCACAGTGCTGCTAAGTTTTTTTGTATGCCAGGATGCGTTTTATTTATCGTCGCCTATTGAGCCTGTAAAAAAAACACACCTATTATTAACTCAATTTTAAACATTTTGTTACAAGCATCGTGCTAAGCTATGTTTTTCTAATAAATTGATTCAGAGCACACCTTAAATTATAACAGATCATGAAAAGAACTAAGTAAACAGACCTTCGTTTGTTAATAAGTTAAACTCTCTTTTCTTCTTGGAATAAGGGAACGATGAAAATTTATAAATGTTGATAAAAATTTACTGTAGTTAACTTTTTACAGTACTTTTTTGAACTTCGGAGAACTTAAAAATTAATTGTAAATGCTTATACGAATCTCAAGGTATAAACTTTTTAAGTCACTAAACACACCTTTTGACTACCACACGTGCTCTCTTAGTCCCCTATTACACATTGCCTCATGAGACATGTCTCATTTTTGACTTTCCTTTCAAATTTGTATCCCGTGAGGCAAAAGCTATTATGGCCAAATCACAATCTCGCGTTCGTCGGTCCGGCGTTAAATGGGCGTTTGATCGTATATACGATTTTGTGTGTCAAAAAGCGCGACCGTAGCATTTGTAAAACGAAATTTAGCTTCAAACCTCGAGCGTTGACTGACATCTTTGATAAGTACCTACTTAATTGTTATATTCCAATGAATTTTGTTACTGTTTATTAATTTACAAGGTATATAATATTCCGTATTTTAAATTTTGGGCATTTAAAATAGTTAATTTGTAAAGCTATTTTCAAAGTTAATAGGGTTCATACAGCCGGGTTAAAGATTTCTGAAACAATATAATTATTTAAATAAAAACAGAACCACACTTTTTTTGATTTAATTATTTATAAAAAAAAACTTCAATTACTTAAGAAGTACTTTGAACTTTGAAAACAAAAACAAAATACGGCCGACAATGAACTGTCAAACGCCCGACCGAATAGAAAATAGATCTACTTTTGCTTTGGCCTGGCGTTGGTCTGACGTTTACGATATTACGATATAAAGCGGTCGCAACGCCGGAGGTAACATTTCAGATTGCCTCATAAGAGTCTATTGTTTTTATTTAAAATGTCAAAGCCCGACCGATCAAACCCGAGATTGTGGTTTGGCTATTACACGTTGACTCATGTCTCAAATTTGATAGTTGTTCGTTTAATGCACAACACAACATAAAACGAATTTGAGAAAAAGAAACGTCAAAATGAGACTACTAAATATCAGCCCGGTACTCAACGGGAATATTTTTTTACATCTCATTTCCTCATATATCTGCTTTCTTTTTCGCACTTATGTGAGCCTCGTCTCGTGAGACATCGTGTAATAGGGGACTTACTACGTTTGTATGCAGTATCGAAAGATCGAGTTGGATTGGGGTCGGATTTTCGACCCAGGTTTTTCGTCATTTGAGTTGAGAGCTCGATTTGGAGTTGAGTTGAAATGGTGTTGAGCGATTCTGAAACATTTTGTTAAGCCAACTCCTCGACCCAGGTTTTTCGTCTCATATTTCGACTCGACACCGCTGAGCGAGTGAGATCGAGTCGAACGAAGCTCATTTCAACTCAATACCCGTTTACAAAGGGTCGAAGCGAGCTTCAAGCTCGCTTCAATACCTCATATAAACGTAGTATCTTTCACAAGTGGACGATTGTACCTTTTTGTTTTTAATCATTTTGACAGTTCTTACAAAAATTTATTTTCCCTTTTGTATTTGGTCTCTGCTTGCTCTGGCTGGCTGTTTGACCGCGTGTTTTTCTTCGAATTGTGAAATTTTGTGCTTAAATTTACCAAATTAAAATTTAAAAATGATAAGCAAAGTGTTGAAAGCTAAAAAAGGAGAAAAAGCAAACTCAAAAAGTGAGTCCAATGGTATTATCAAAACGGCAGGCAAAGAAAATCCAAAGAAAAAGAAGCGGCAACTGGAAAAAGTTAAAGCAGTTAAGAAAGATCTTGTGGGAATTGTAGACAAGAAATCAAAAGTTAAGAACGAGGTTTCAGAACCAGCAGCAGATAATGTTGAACACGATATGATTCAAAATGACGAAGGTGATAGTGGTACTTTAGGTATGTTGATTTTTTTTAATCGAAGGTTTTCTGACACCATTTTCATTAATAGAAAACGATGTTGGCCCTGAAAGAACAATCGTTATTTTCAATCTTACAAAGAAAACCGCCGATCGGGTGCAACTTGAAAAACTCCTAGCGCCCTATGGAAAGGTTTTGTTTATTTATTTCCGTAATTTCACCAAAACTAAAATATCGGCTCACGTTGTCCTCGATAGCGTCGAAGCTGCTGCCAAAGCTCTAAAGCTCACCGGCACTATCTTAGATGATGCAACTATTTCAGTGCGAAAACCTATAGATGTTGCAGAAATACATGTTAACGAGAATACAGTTGTTGTTAAATATGAAAAGTCCTGTAAGTACACGAACAAAATTAAGTAGGAAAACTCTATTTGCACAATTATCTTATCGCCCTATCTATTTTCCAGCTGTTACTTTGGAAGACCTCACTCAGACTTTCTCGAGCTGTGGCGATATTATATCTATCAAAACCCTTATGTCTAATAAAATGCAATGCAAAGGTATAGGTAAAGTGGAATTCAAGAGCCCCGATGCTGTTAATTTGGCTTTAGAAATCAAATGTACCTTGAACGACGAAAAACCAATTTTCGTCAAACGGTATTCCGACGAAATTGAACCTAAAAAACCCAAGTCAAAAACTAAAAAGCCACACATAGAGTCAAATGCCGAGAATACAATCTTCGTTAAAAATTTAAAACTTTGTAAGTGCTCCTTTGTAATACATTTCGAAAAAAATCTATAGTACTGTATCTTTTTGACACTCGACTTTTCAGCTGAGAATAATAAGAGCGTCCATAAGATCTTCTCGAAATTTGGCAAAATACAATATGTTAGTATTTTAAAAAACTTTAAGGAACACGTTAAATTAGGTAAGGCTTTTGTGTGCTTCGAGAGTGCCGAAGCAGCCAGTTTGGCCTTGAAACTCAACGACACCATGATCGATGGACAACAAATTTATGTCGAGCCGTATGCCAACAAGCCAAAGCGGCCACATAAAAGGTTTTCGCCAAAACCTAGCTCAGACAAAGTTAAGAAGGTTACAAATTATAAAATCATGGGTGAAAAATGTTTGTTTAATTTTGATTCCCTTATGTTTTCAGGCACCGAAGAAGTTGAATAAAAAAATTCCCGCCACAGAATAATAGAATACAATCTGTATATTTCTGTTTTTAATTAAAAAAAAATTAAATTTAAGAATAATGAAATTTATAAAAACAACGGATTTTCTTTTATTTTTATAACAATGGTTTTAGAAGTAATGCTGTCAAAGCGTTGGTTGCTATTAAAACCCTGTGTTATCGTGTGCAGAACGAAAGTATATAATTATAGGGTAATATGGGGTTATCGCGAATAAAATTTCAATACAACACAATTTCTGTTCTTTTATTTCAGGATATTTTATTGGTAGAAAATGTATTCCGTTATACGTTTTATCGAAAGAATGAGAAGGCAAAAGTTTTATTTTTGCTTGAAACGCCAGCAAATAGTATCAATCAATTAAACTATACATACATATGTACCTCCACAGAACGCTAGTATCTTGGCGCTTAAACGGAATTTAAGTAGCAATGTTTTCGTAAAAGATCCTATACAAGCTCAAGAACATCCTGAGCATGGGACAGAAGCATCGAATTCTCAAAATTTAATACAAATTAAATTAATTGCTTTGGGAGAAAGATTCTCACGGTGATTTTTGGTCCAGAGACTGGCTCATTCTAAACCGTAATCTCCATCTAAAGTTAAGTAAGCATCACATTTAAATCATTTATACCCGTACTGCACCGGCAGAATCCGCAGATTATACAATTATATATTTTTCACTGCTGTTATGTAAATATACAACCATACATATTGAAGACTTATAAAAGAAAAGTATATGTTCTTTCAAAACTTATTCATGCTTATTTTGACATTCTCGTGAATAGTCTATTCGTTAGAATGATTCTATTCCTTCGAATGAACTTTCTTAATTTTGAGATTCGAACGAATAACATTCGTTTGCGAAAGATAGCATAAAATGAACTTCAAAAAAAATTCATTTTCATTGTCAGCTGTTTGACATTTACTATATTTCTATTTGAATTAGTATGACCGTTTTACATTTTTTTTTGTTTCTAAACATTTTATAGATGTTGGATAAATAAATCAAGAAACAAAATAAATAATACACTTTTTCATTATAAAGTAAAGTTTAACCATAAAGAACTACATATTTATTACATCTTTTGTGTCAACTCAGCTATTTTGAAACTATTCTTAAAAAAAATAAGTTGTTCATGACGCGTTCTAAATTTTTATTTTTTTTCGTATACACTTGGTCACACTAAAATATCGAAAACAAAAGAGAAGTTTTTGTGAAATGTCAAAACCAAAAGGTGAAATCTTTGTTTATTTGCAATTGTTTTGTTTATTGTTTAATAACTTAAATTTCTTTGATAAAACATTAAAATAATAAATAAAAAAATAAAAATATGGCATTTGTGTTGTTTATAAATGAAGATGGCGTTGAAGAAGTGCAGAGGAGAAGGATAGTGGATGCTTTCCGTATCAACTCAACGCGGGTGGTAAAAAAACCCTTTGCTACCTCCGGGTTTTTTTCCATTATTTTAATTAACTTTTCCATTTGTTCGCGGTTTGTCCAGTTGGAATGCGACCTTTAAACATAAAACAACAAAAAAATTATTAAAAGTAATTTATTTTCCATGAAATAATTAAAAACTTACATGTTTTGTTGTTTACTCGACAGAAAAATTCAAACGACACAAAAATGACATTGAATTCTATTCTTTCGAATGTCAAAATTGAATTAGCTTTCGCAAATGAATGAACTTTCTATGGATTGGGTGAACTTTCGATTTGTTCGATTAACATTCTAATCGCCGAGTCTCAAAATTAAGTTTCAACGAATTCGACTCACTTTCTAACGAAAGAGAATGTCAAAATAAGCACCTATATTTTGTATAAACCAAATAAAAAAGCTAAATGAATTTCCTAAATTTTAAAGGAGCGAAGAGTTTCACAAAATTTGGAAATCAAACTTGCAGGCTGAGATTATTCTTTGAAATAGTTGACAATTTAAGCATGCAGATATCAGAAAGGTTTGCATCCTTTGGAAAACTAAAATATTTCGATTTATTGATCGGGAAGAAATTTATTAAATATCGCCAAAAAAAAAACAATTTTCCTGAAGAAGTAACTAAAAATCTAATTACAAGCTATAGAGCGCTTCTTTTCTGCATTGAAGAAGATAAAAACGTGCCTTCGAAGTACTCAGGGTGTCTATCGAAAAGGCTCTTTCGAAAGAGACTAATTTTCATCGAAAATTTTGCTAACGTTGAACGACGAACCGAATTTATGTATCGATACATTTTTAAACCTTTTATCTGGGCCCGTATTACAGATTACGAAACAAAAGGCAAAAAAACGATACCCTAGAAAACGATAGTCAACACATGGACCGATTATGGTTTACGATAATGGATGCATCAAAATATTGCCTGATAAAATAAAAAAATCTATTTTTCTAAGCGCCTCCAACTTCATTCTTTCAATATTTCTGTCAAAAATAGTACATGTGTCAAAACAATGAAATACGGGTGCCAAAAGCAGTCGTAAGAGAAAACGATTATCGTTTTAAAAAAACGAAAATCATAAAACGTAATCGCAACTTAACGATAACGAGGGATTTTAAACGATAATCGTAATTCGTAATACGGGCCCTGATGTTATTAATTTATGATATTGTTAAAAAAAAATTTTCAAACTTCCTCATACCATGGAGCTAACCCAATACTAAATATCAGGAATCGCCACTGCATATTAACCCTGTCATGAAGTAAAGATTAAACATTGCTGATGCATTATTACACTTAGTAGACGATTTTCTTTGCATTCTTTTGTGACTTAAAAAAGAGATAAACTAAACAAAGCCACTTTTAATTTTTAAATAATTTTAATCTGATTCAAAACTTTTTAAACTTCTTTGCATGATATTTTCTTTTCGAATTGAGCCGGCTTCTTGTTGGCCTTTTTGATAACCTTTTTACCGATTGCAAGCATTCTTTTCTTGAGTTCGTCTTTGTCAAGATTCTTTAACTGTGGCCTAGTGTTCAAATACCGTACGACCCTAATTGGCCTTTCGTCAAGCATGGTGCTATTGAGTTTCAAGGCTAACTCAACTGCCGCAGGACTTTTGAAACACACGAAAGCCCTACCTGGCTTAAGTTCTTCTTTTTTTGCCAAGAGTTTAACGTATTCTATTTTACCACACTTTGAGAAGCTCCTTTTGAGGCTTTCCGAAGTTGTAGCTGAAATGGTTATGGTGTTAAATAGATACAATAATTGGAAATTCTTCTTTTTAAATAAAATAATGATTCTCACCTTTGTCCAAATTTGAAACGAAGACTGTATTTGTACCATCTGAAACCACCTTTTTTATATTAGGATCAAATACAGCCTCTTTGAATTTTGTCACAAGTAGAGGCGCACCATTTAGCAGAGTTCCATTAAGACTCTGCGCTTTGTCAGCAGCTTCGACGCTATCGAGGACAACGAAAGCCTTTGTCCCTGGTTTATTGATTGTTTTCGCGAAGAAAACTTTGTAGAAAGTTTTAAAAAGAATGGCCATTACCTTGCCATAGGGGGCGAAAAGTTCAACAAGTTGGGCACGATGGGTATTAATTTGAATGTTATCAACGAAGAGTGTTTGCCCAGTACCTTCAGCGCATTCTAGTTATGAAAACGAATGTAAGAAAAACTTTCAGAATGCACACTATAACTACCTGATGTTTTACTGTCTTCATCAATTTTAGCTTCTGATTGTTCAGCGTCTTCTTCGTCGGTTTCAACGTCAGATTGTTCCATGGCTTCTTGTTCAGCGTCTTCTTCATCAGTCTCAACTTCAGATTGTTCACTGCCTTCTTCTTCAGATTGTTCAGTGTCTTCCTGCTCAGTTTCATCTTCAGATTGTTCAATATCTTTTAAAACCACATTTTTAGCTTGTGGTTTCTTGCCTTTTTTCTTCATTGGGATTTCATCAACTTTAGTTAATACTTGTGGTGTAGTCTTCACCAATCCAGCCTTAACTGAGTTCTTTACCTTTTCTAATTGATGTTTTTTTTTCTTTGAATTTTCTTCGCCGATGTTCTTAATAATTTTATTGGAATTTTTTTCACCTTTGAAGTTTGCTTTTTTATTTTTTAACATTTTTATTTATTTTATGATGTGCAGGCTACACAAATTTATTAATGACCAACACAAGATAATTCAAAATATCGAAGAACACGTGCTTAAGTAAAAATATGGAATTAGTAAGAAAAAGAGAAAGAGACTAGACTACAGCAATGAGGTAAATATGATGTTTGTTGTGTAGTGTGTAAATGAATCCAGTGATTTAATAAGAAGGAAGCAACAAAGGTATCAAGAAAATTTACTCAAGTGCTTATGTGCGCAAGAAAGAAAAAGACACTACGTTTATATGAGGTATTGAAGCGAGCTTGAAGCTCGCTTCGACCCTTTGTAAACGGGTATTGAGTTGAAATGAGCTTCGTTCGACTCGATCTCACTCGCTCAGCGGTGTCGAGTCGAAATATGAGACGAAAAACCTGGGTCGAGAAGTTGGCTTAACAAAATGTTTCAGAATCGCTTAACACGTTAACACCATTTCAACTCAACTCCAAATCGAGCTTTCAACTCAAATGAAGAAAAACCTGGGTCGAAAATCCGACTCTAATCCAACTCGATCTTTCGATACTGCATATAAACGTAGTAAATAACAGCTTCAGTTTTATGTGATTGTGATGTCAATAATTGACAACTCCGTAAAGCCCCATTCACATATGGGAATTGGGTTTGTTTCTCTTTGGCCCTTAGTAATAGACATTCATAGAATCGGTTTTATAGGCTTTTCACACCACATTAAAATCTCGGATTTCAGCAACAAGATTACGAAATCTCGTTGAAGCGTTCGCACCGAACAGAATCAGGATTTCGTTTGACGTTTCTTTCATCTTACCAATTATTTTTAATTTCTTGTTTATGTGAACAAAAAACAAACATACGGAATTATATATTAGTATTCATTTAGGTAAACAAAAACATATATTTTTATTTTTTTCATTTATTTAAATATTTCAATGCACCTCTATGAAATTCCTTAGCTGATTCAATATATGTATTCTTTTAGAATGTTGTTATTAGGTGCGTTTTATTATACACAAATCTATCTGGATCCGGATCTGGATTAAGTTTTAACATGTATTACAAAAACAATTTGGGATCCTGTTTTCTATTGGGATATATTTCAAAGATCCAAAAATTAGTTATAACACTGGCGAGTAGATGGCTTTTATGATAAGGTAGTGTAAGCTATAGTGTAAAGAAAAAAGACAAGACATAATTTAAAATTTCCAAACCCAAGGATAAAAAGAGACGGGCTTATAACACTGCTGTCAGTAAGATCCGTATCGTTTTATTTTCAAGGGAAGATCCGGATCCAGATAGATTTGTGGATAATAAAACGCACCTATTGTCGGCATCCATTTCATTTAGTTTTTCTACTATTATTTTAAGGCGCTCGTCAATGATTTAAAATTCATCATTTTCCATTTTTCCTGCTTCTTCGGATATAATTTATCTTCTCTCCTTCTCTCCCCACAATTCAAAGAGGGAATCCTTTTTGTTTATCTGCCTTTTCGCTTGCTGACAATTTGCTGAAAAGGCAGAACATTTCGAAAGGTTTGTTTGTTTTGACAATCTTGTGTTTGAAAGTAGATTTTGAAGAGATTTTGTCGTAATCTAGTAGATTTGGAAATCTGAAAATGTATGGGAAATCTAGTAGATTTGGATGAGATTTTGAGAATTTTGCTCGAAATCTAGATTTTGATTAGGTGTGAATAGCGTATTAAGATCACTTTTTGTTAGATGTAGAAGAGTTGCTTTTAAAATTTCGTAGTAACAGATCAAATTTAACAACAGTCTTATTTATACCAATATTTGTGACTCATTTTCATAATTTCGTTATTGTGAACTGATACACAAGCAGATTTCTATTAACCAGATTCGTAAAGTTCTATTGTGATTCTATCATTTTAAATTTAACTTAGTTAAGCTAAGTGTACACGATTGGTAGATCTTACAATATTGTTAGATCTGTCAGTGAAAAACATGCTTACAATGTCTTACAATCGTGTAGTCTTACAATTAATTGTCAGAAAATTTGTCTGACAATTAATTGTTAGATCATTGTCTGACAATTAATTGTAAGAAACCTGACAATCATGTGTACGCTTGCTGACAATCGTGTAATCTTCCAATTAATTGTCAGAAAATGTATCTGACAATTAATTGTAAGACGGTAAATTGTAAGGTATTTGATAATCGTGTACACACACAATTTATTGTCAGGCCTTCCAATTTTTTCAATGAAGAAATTGTAAGATGTTCGTTTTTTAGCATCATACAATTTTTTCATTGTCAGAAAATTTGCAGCCAAGGTTTAATTGTCAGTTTCCATAACCAACAAAAACTGACAATTAATTGTGTGTGTACACGGTTGGTAGAAAATCTACCAATTTCTTACAATTAATTGGTAGGTATTAAGCGGGCTATCTGAAAATGAATTGTCAGCCAACTTCTGACAATTAATTGTAAGAGATTGGTAGATTTTGTACCAACCGTGTACACACACAACTTATTTGTCAGCTCATTGGTAGATAATTGTCAGACATTGTAAGATCTTACAATATTGTAAGATCTACCAATCGTGTACACTTAGCTTTACAGGAAAGCCGCTTTTAAGTATTTATACTCGTACAGCCATATTTATAAACTCATTATAGTGAGTACATAAGGCTATGCAACCCTTATAATGCCTCTAAACGCAAAATCGTTATTTATAAAACTTATGTGACGTTGAATAGGGGCATTATAAGCTAAACGCGTTTGGAGGTTGAATAGTGCCTACATAAGGACATTTTAGTATTGAACTGTCACATTCACTTTGACATCACATTGAATTATTATAAAGATTATCAACAAAAAAAATGCCTTTGACTTAATATTGAAACTAAAACTTTGTGTTATTTTTATTTATTGAAACAAAAATGTTATACTAATATATTAAAAACAAATTGAATTGATAATTGTTTATAATTAAATAGATAAATATACTTGTTGGTGATGTCTCTCCACGCATTTTTATTCATGCGGTGTGTTAGTGTTGTAATTATTATCTTGCATTATTGAATTGTATCCTGAAGAACTTGTCTGAGGAGTATTCCAGCTATAATGAAACGAATAACAATTTGATTTCCAGTATTGTGCTAGAGATAATAACATACTTTATCTGATGAATCAAAGTTAATTATTGGAATTCTTTTAGCTTTTGGTAGTTTCCTTTTTGTTTATTAAATTCGATAGACAGACAAGATGTTTTTTTTTTTTTTTTGATAAACAGCTGAGTGTTATGAAGGCTAAATGTAATAGATTCTTACTTTTTGGTACTTTATTTGACACAAGCTCATTATAACTATGCAGGGTAGGCAAATGTTTTATAAATATGAATTTGCATAGTGGATGCATAAGTCCTTATGCATTGCATAACTATTCACGCGTTTAGGGAATTCTAATAAATACGGCTGGTACTTTATAATGTTTGGTTAAAATCGGTTAAAACAGTTTCGCAACTAAAAATTGCTAGTGCGCGGCTAGCCTAAGTGCGCGGTGTCCCATATAAGCCCATATGTTTCATTTTAGCAACCAAACAGTTGCGAAACTAAAAATTGAATGTGCGCGCCTGGCCTTAGGCTAGCCGCGCACTACCAATTTTTAGTTGCGAAACTGTTTGGTTACTTATAGAAAACAGATGAACTGTTTGGTTGAATGTCCGTGAATTTGCAGATAATTATATGTTCAATAAAATGGCGAACTTATTTTAGGCAATCGTTTAGTTTGTGTCAAAACACAAACTTTTTAGTTGGTCGAACCAAGCAGTTTCGCAACTAAAAATTGCTAGTGCGCGGCTAGCCTTAAGCGTAGGTCTACCCCAGAAGCAAACTCAAATCTCATGTAAAAACGTGTACATGTATTGGTGTACAAATATGGCTCTCTTAGTTAAGAATTTTTGTGTTAAGAAAATAAATTTACCTCGTCTCGTCTCTTCAGGATACCTCTTTTTTCGCATCACGCTTCATGCATAGAGATAGAGAAAGATAGAATATCAAAAAAAAAAAAAAATAACAGAAAACGGGAACAAGGCACGAGTGGCAAGCTGGCAAGCCGCACAGGCAGCGCACAAGCATTTGATTTTGAATTGACTCGGATTGCGCAAAAGATAAATGAAAGTTTTTTTTTCCTTTTGTATTATGGGTAGACAAAATAATTTTTCGTGAATCGTGATTGTTTGAGGTTTAGAAAAGGGAAATTGAGTATTTTGCATTCAGCGCGCACAATTAGACAGAATAATAGACAGTTTGTTTTCTGTTTTATTTTTGGTTGCAGGTGAATTGAAACTTTTCGCATTTAGGTAGATAGAGTTTTTATTCTTTGCGTATGTATACAAGGTTAATCTGTTGGTTCTAGGACTTTTACTTTTAAGGATATTTTAAAAAATAAAGAAAAGGGAGCACAGATTTAGACATTAGGAACGCAAGGAATTTGCTCTGATATTTATAATTTATTTTTAATGTAGACAATTAATTTTAGGAAACAGTTCACAATTCAAAAATTGCTCAACTAAAAAAATTATTAAATTTCCTAACCTTACCTTACCTTAATACACTTTCAAAAATAATAATGGTAACTATGTACCTATACCTATAAAAATGTTCTTTTGAGTCTTTTCAAAGGGCTGTAACTCTGCGAAAAGTGATCGTATTGGGATGAAACCAAAAGCGTTTTAAATATTTCTTTTTCTTGTTTCAGAGTTTCTAAAAATGAGAAATATCCATAGTCAAACATTTTCAATTTTTATTTTTTTAAAGGGCTTCATTGTCTGGAGGTTATTTATGATTCAATAAAATTAATAAGTGCAAAAAAATATAGCCTCAGATTAAAAAGTGGTTCCGTCTTTGACCACTAATTTACATGTAAAAATTGACAACATAAAAGGTAAATTGGGCAGTTTTGAAAACGTGAATAAATTTGTTATAGATAATGGATTCTTTGAAACAATTTATGGAGATACATAATTGATTTTTTACAATTGACCGTTCATTTAATAAAAGTGGAAAAGTGTTTTTAAACAAACAGATTATCAATTTTGAAATTGGTTGATCAAACCGTTCGTTTATTATCTATTGTTCCTGAATATTATGTACCTAATCATCAAAATAAAAACAATGATAACAATTTTCATAGTTTTGCATTTGTTACATATCTTAGACTTGAAGTCCCTATCAGCGTTACCATTTCCGGAAAAAAATCGAAGGAGATTTGAAGAAAAAAGTGATGTAAATTGGGAAAAATCGAAGTAGGTTTTAAAATGACTTTTAATTTACTTTTAGAAAAATTTGAACTGGGAATTTTCATAAGTTGACATTACAACACGAAAGAATAATGATTCCGTCTATCTGCAACTCTGTACCTCAATCTGCAGCCACTTTAGCTCGGTTCCTTCCATACAGCCATTATGAAATATTATAATTATTTTGAAAATGGCTCTAATGCTTTTTTTTTTTAAATTATGTATAGATAACTGTACCAACAATGCAGTCCACACTTTGGTAAAAAATAAATGTTATTATCGGTATCTGTCATAGAACCTTCTTTTTATTTTCTACGTTTTCATTTGCGACTCTTCCGATTTCGATCACAATTTTTACATCGCAGATTCTTTGATTTTGAAATAATATTGTTTACGACAAATGTTTTCCTTAAATGTATCTATACTTTTAAATACTTAAAATTATCAATACATTTTAAAGAAAATTGTGTATAAATATTTAATTTAATTTAATTAATAAAACATTCTTTTATAAAAAATAACATTAAAATTACTATATTTAAATATAGTTTAATTTAAAATTAAAAACGCATATGCAAGCGAAATTTTCATAGGATTCGTGTACACATCAGTGTGTTGAGTTCCTATGCTTTTAAACTTACTTATTTGTGTATTTTGATTGTGTTGAGATTCTTTTTTTTTTTGTAATTCGATGAATCTCTTCTTCGTTGGATTAGAAATTACTCGTACCTTTCGGACCGTTTACTAAAAGTAGTTTTGGACGGTTTCAAATCTGATATCCACAAAATAAATGCTGGTGTGCCCCAGGGGTCCGTTTTGTCTCCGACAGTTTCTGTCTATAACTGTTGCTCCGCTTAATTATTTTGCTGACGATAGTAACCTCAGCTTTTCATATTCGTTTTTAGATTCACATCCTTGTCCTCGGATGTGGACTACCAATGGCAGCGTATGATAAGCTCATTAAATTATGATCTTCGAAAACTCAATGCTGTTTGGCACTTGCATCGAGGAGACTGAACAGCTTCTAGGTATGTGCATCAGAGACCATCATTTGTGAAGTGTTAACATGTTTGACGTAACCAAAAACCCCGCTAAGTGTTTAGATTTCCTCCGCCGATGCAAGAAGTTTTTTACCCCTATACTAATCTGGCTGTAATCTATAAGGTCTATATTCGTCCAAAGCTCGAGTGTAATTCCCACTAGGTAGGTGCTCTAAAAACCCTCTTAGGCACAGAATTCAAAAGAGAACTCTAAAAATGAAAGGCGACCGTTGTCTAACTGAAACATTTGAATCTCTCGAGCACCGCCGCAATTTTCATAAACAGCGCTCTAGTGAAGTAGCCAGTTGCGTTCTCCCCCTCAAACAATTCAACCGTAATACCCGTACTTCTAGGACTGCTCATCATTTTACCCTTGGGCCCAATTTCGGCCGTACTGTCAAGTACAGTGATTCCTTTTTTAGCCGCACTACACGAATCTGGAATGCTTTACCCGGCTCAATATTTCTCACTCATTGTAATGTGCAGACATTAAAAACCAATGTGTATCGGTATTTCCTTTCTCATCCTATCCTACTTTCCTAATTTCTTGCACCGTGTTTAACATTTTATTGGTATTCATAACCCCTTGAGTGCGCGTTTAATATAAAAAAAAATACTATCTAGTGAAATAGAGAAAAAGAAGTAGATTTGGACTTTTTTTGTGAAATTGAAGTAGGTTAAAACAGAGATTTTTAAAATGAGGTAGATTTCAGTATTTTGCTGATGGTGCGAAGTAAGAAGTAGATTTTAAATATTTGGAAAAAAAAGTAGATCAAAGGGCACGGTAGTGCACAGCCAAGTTCTGGCACTACACCCTTTTTACAGGAACAAACTCAGGCGATTTTTGACCCCTTCCTATCTTTAGTAAAAATGAAGTCAGAAACTTAAAACTCCGAATATATGCTAAGCTAGTCAGGCACAGGCGCCTCACCAAATATCAATTTTCTAGCATAAGCGGTTCCTGAGATATAAGGCCTCAAAAATCACAAAAACCGTAACTGACTGACTGACTGACTGACTGACTGACAGATCATCAAAATTATGGAGCACTTCCCGACATCGTAGAATCTTGTTATTTTGCACAACGGTAGGTCTTGTCATGTAAGCAGAGGAAAAAATCGAAAATTTGAAATTTTCCATTCAGGGGGCGTGGTATCCGCCCACTTTCTCCGAATTGGTGTTGGTTGAATGGAGCACTTCCGACTGCTGTATAACGATGAAATTTGGTGAACCGGCAGGGCTTATATTGCATGTAAGGAACCACAAATAGGCACCAAGATTTTCCTTTCAGGGGGCGTGGTATCCGCCCACTTTCTCCGAATTGTTGTTGATTGAATGGAGCACTTCCGACTGCTGTAAAACGATGAAATTTGGTAAAGTGGTAGGGCTTAAATTGCATACAAAGAAAAAAATATAAAATTAGCAGTTTTCCATTCAGGGGCGTGGTGTCCGCCCACTTCCTCAGAACTGATGTAAATTATATATGGCGCACTTCCGATTGCAGTAGAACAATGAAATTTGGTAGAACAGTAGGGCTCAAATCGCATATAAAGGACCAAAAATAAAAATCGAGTTTTTCCATTTAGGGGCGTGGTATCCGCCCACTTCCTCAGAACTGATGTAAATTATATATGGCGCACTTCCGATTGCAGTAGAACAATGAAATTTGGGAGAACGGTAGGGCTCAGATCGCATATAAAGGACCAAAAATAAAAATCGAGGTTTTCCATTCAGGGGCGTGGTATCCGCCCACTTCCTCAGAACTGATATAAATTGTATATGGTGCACTTCCGATTGCAGTAGAACAATGAAATTTGGTAGAACGGTAGGGCTCAAATTTCATTTAAAGGACCAAAAATAAAAACTAAGGTTTTCCATTCAAGGGGCGTGGTATCCGCCCACTTTCTGAGAAAATTTTTAAATTATATGGAACACTTCCGATTGCTGTAATTAAGATAGGTTTGTTAGTGTTAGGTATCTTGCCAGGATAAGAAGAAATAATTGAAGCGCAAATCAAAACAACCATTAACAAAAAGAAAATATACCAAAAGAAATAGGAAGCTATAAACTAAGTTGATTTTAGTAGGTAGAGTCCACCCTTCTATCTTTCCGTATCCTTCGAGATTTTTACATGGCAAAACATTAAAATCTTTGCAAAAAGGAGTGAGATCAGACCAAAAACATAAATGTTAAAAAAAGAGCCAAGTTCTTCTATACAAAAACCTTTGTGTAACAAGTCAGCCGTGAAAAGTACTGAGATCTAAAAGTACGCCAAGTTCTTACTTCATGAAGGTTTAATACCGAATATTTAAAGTAAAATAATATTGAAACAGCTACAATGTAATAGAGAAATTTTATTATTTAATGACTACTGACTAAAGTTTGATGGGCTTACTTGGCAAGTTTTTTCTTATGCACAATTCAAAAGGTTTTAAAAACTTGACCAGTAAACCCATCAAACTTTAGTCAGTAGTCATTAAATAATAAAATTTCTCTATTACATTGCACAGTGGTTTGGGTTGTATGGAGACAACGTCATAATTCAATAACTTTCGAACCAAATGTCCGATTGTAAAGAAACTTTCAGATATGATAAAACACATCGTAAGAAATCACTAAAGAAAATTTCAGTCCACTGACACGCCTACTTACACGGTTACATTTGTAGAATGTATAATGTTAACGTAGAATTTCCTTAAGCGGACACGGAATTTTTTCCACACTATTAAGCCATTCAGAATTTTTGTGGAATAGATATGTTTGGTTGTTTCTACACTCCTTCAACTTAACATATACACATATAATCGTTCACAAATATAAAAAATGTGAGATTTTAAGGAGTTATAGTTGAAATTTTCTCCATTTTGAGAACTTTTATTAGGGATGACGGTTATTCCCAATTAACCGGTGTTCAATTTTTTCGCTTATTTTCCCTCTCGATTTAAACTGACGGTTTCAACCGGACAAAATAAGCGGTTCAATAACCGGCTTTCGGTTTTTTATGTAAAAATTTGTTTACGTTCATATCAAATAAACTATAAGTACAAACAAACATGCATGTATGTAGGTAAGCTTTTTTCAGAAAAGAAAATCCTCTAGTTAAAGTGTTTTTATTTGAGATGTTTTAATTGAGATGAAATAAATATGAGTTAAAAAAAAATAGGTACAAGCATATCTAGTTAACACAAAATTTAAATTTTTTTTCGAAAAATTCTTTTTTATTTAACGAGAAAATAGTCGACATTTCATTTTGAAAATTAATAAATAATAAATGTGTTCCTTTTATTGTTTTATAAGACTTGTATCACTTGGTCGGGGAATACGGTTACCACAATGAATTAATTTTAAAAATTCAAAAAAAAATTTACATTTACACAATAATATTCAAAACAATACAACGCAATTTTGCGAAAGTGTGTAGTTTAAAACGATTTCACTTTCCTACCACTACACTTACTAATTACTCTATAAAAGAAAAGATGGAAGTTCTTATGAGACAAGGAGATCTTGTTTCAAAGACGTTTTCTACACATTTTTTTATTTCTGTGGTGCCAAAGTAAATAACCGGTTAAAAACACCGGTTTTAACCGAGATAAAAAAATCTCTGGTGGAAACCGGTAAAATGAAACAAAATAACCGTCCGGTTTTTCCCATCCCTAACTTATATTATCCATAACGGTATTGAAAACCTGCGTTTTTTTCACCCAACTCGCCGTTTTTCGTTGACCAAATTTCGTAGATATTCTTTCTTGATACCAAGCAAAAATACTTCGTCCCTAAAGAAAATTTTTAGAGAAAAAAAAAATTGTTATTGCTCAAAACCGTGAAACTAAAAAATTAATTGTGCTGGTTGTGGGTGATTGTGGGTGCCAAGATTATGTTTTCTAAAAGCTGACTATTCACTCTATATAACACAAGGACTGTTACCGCTATGTGTGGCTAATTACTATATTAAAACTTTATTTAAACATTGAACAAAATGACAAAAAACACTAAAATGGTACACGGTTTTACTAACATTAATTATAAACCAAACATCCAAATATTGACAACGAATTAATAAAATACTCTAAATACCTTACTTTTGTAATTCCATTGCGAAAAAATTGCAATAATATAACTTTTATTTAAAAAAATTCACTTCAAACTACTCACAATTATTTAAATTTATTTTCACAAAAAATTGAATATTTGGCTCACTTTGAAAGCGAAAATAAAACAGATAACACGTGACATGTATGTCAAAATACTTGCAACGGTAAATATTGAACTGTAATCTATTAGAAAAATACACTTGAAACAAAAAACAATTGCTTTCATTTTTTTATTTTTGTCGTATGGGCGAAACCACAGTGCATTGTAGCTGTTTCAATATTATTTTACTTTAAATATTCGGTATTAAACCTTCATGAAGTAAGAACTTGGCGTACTTTTAGATCTCAGTACTTTTCACGGCTGACTTGTTACACAAAGGTTTTTGTATAGAAGAACTTGGCTCTTTTTTTAACATTTATGTTTTTGGTCTGATCTACTATAATTGAAGTAAAATGGTGCCCCTGGTTCCCATTAGCTGAAACAAATTTTGAAGAAAAAGTTTGTCAATTTTATTTCCAATAACATCATTGTATTTTAATTTTACTTTGTATACTACTATACTAATTTTAAGCTTCTATTTTATTAAGCAAAAACTAAAAATGCATTTTATATAAAAACTGATCTCATTCAAAAAACAAAAAACCAATTTCATTAAGTAATTTCGAAATTATTCACAATTTGTCTTTTTAATTTTGACACCAACAACACTATTGGAAAACTAATACTTGTTTTTTTTTTTTACAAATTAAAAACTAATTGATAATGAATATATGAACATACATATGTTATGTATATTATATAAAGGTCGTTCTTATTAGAACTGGGCCAGACTTGCCTATTGTCCTTTGTTAAAAATTATCTCATTTCGAAATTTTCAACGAAATTACATCATGTGGCCGAATGAAAACGAAGTAGGTATTACATATACATATGTATGTATTTTCTATTTGCTTACTTTTTATCAATTTTTTTTGCTTGGGTTTTTTGTTTCCTTTGTTTGTTTTTGGAGGCATTATACCTTTGCAGCTAGGTTGTTGCAAAAAAATATTTATAGGTATGTACAAAATAGATTTGCACAATAAAAACAAAACAGAAAATAACAGTAACGAGAGTATTATCTATCACCATGACATATTGAAATAAAGGTGACAACTCTTCCCATGTAAAACCAACAAAAATACATAAAAGAAGCGCACTTCCCATATTCTTTCTACATACTTACTTTGACATACCTCCCAATTTCACCATTCTTCTACCAGTGGAATACGTCACCACCGAAAACTAAATGTGATCGAATTTTCCTTCTGAACTTATTTATATAAATATATACATAGGTATTTAGATAAATAGATACCTGCATACATAATATTTTGGCGCCTTCCACTTGCCATATCCCTTGGTTGTTGCGTATTCGCTTACAAAGTGAAATGCAATTTCATCATCTAATATGTTTTTGATACATCCATTATCTACCTACCAACGCAAAATTAAATCAAAACAATCCTTACGATACCAAATCAAATCACGGCGTTGCACCTCTACATTACCTATGAACCTACCTATCGGAAAAAAAAACAACACAAAATCTATTGTATATATTTATATGCATTATGTATGTATCTTATTCTATACACAACATCGCAAATTTCATTTCTTCCATCATCTACACACCCTTTGACAAAAAAAAAATGAAGATCACTATGCATCGCAATGTATTACTATGTGTGTACCTAAAATGGCTTTCCATAGAAGAAACAAAAAAAAAAAACAGTAGAAGTGATGATAGATCGCAAATAAAAAAATACAAAAAAACAAAATTTATGACAGCGAATTTGTGATATACCTACTTATATACTTTTTTATACATACACAAAGAACATTTTTCCACTCTACCTCCGACAATGTGGAATGGTCATTGCATCATTTACCTACTAAAAACAATCATTTCTAACACTTTTTTTTTTTATTTTTTCTGTTCTTGTAATACGAGATGACAAGTCATAAACAAGAATAAAAAACTAAATGAGCCCAGACAAAAAAAAAGAATCAAGAGAGCGGATGGGCGGACAAAATTCTTTTGCACAGAGAACACGAAACCTTCTCTTTCAAAGCGCTGATATTGCAGCGGCATTCTTGTGAACTGAAAACTTACTTGTGTGCGTGTGCAAAGGAACTTTTTGTTAAAAAATGCAAAACAGACCTCTTTTTTAAAAATAAAATTAAATAAATATTGAGTGAAAAAAGTATTTTGTATTTTTGAATTTAGTAAATAAAATATCAAACAAAAATAAAAAAAATATGTGAGAACTGTATTATCAATACTTTTCTTGCAAATGCATTATAAATACTGTCATATTGAATTACATTTTTATGAACCTTAGATGAGTTTTATTAAATTTTTAAGACCGATACGCTGTTCAGGGAATATAAATCTTCCATTTAAAAATTATTTCCAAAAATTAAAAAATATAACTCTCAATTTCCCAGGGTAGAGAACAAAATATTTGTAAAAAAATGTATATTTTTTGACTTTTGTTAGTAAAAAGTTACTGTAAAAATAAAAACAAAAATAAAAAAAATATTAACGTAATTGCACATACTTGTTGGCTTTGTATAAGAGTGAATTTTACTTCGTTATCTTTTATACTTATGAAGTTTTATCCAGTAGAGCATTCATACCACTATGCAAATTTCCTTCGTTTTTCATAGTTTTGTATATTTTTTTTTTTGAATAAATAATATAACAAAATAAAAAAAGAAGACCGATACATGATTTGAGAATATGTTGTTTCTATAAAAAAAATATAAAAAAAATAAAAAAGTAATATTTTCGGAATTTCCCTATCATTTGAATAAGGACCTTACTAAAATGTATGATTTTTCCACTTGTGTGGCAGTTTCTGGGCACACAATTTTTTTATATTTTTTTCAAAACTGCAAAAGTATTTTGATTAACATTTTTCTAATCGATGACCGTTTATTTCATTGAAATATTCTTAAAATTGTGAAAGTTATACAGCTTAGCGCAAAAGTCTAACCTATTTTTTCAAGGGACACCTACCCTTAAGGTGGAAATCTTTTATGATTCATAACAGAAAATCCATAACAGAATAACAGATGTGGGTGAATAGACCTAAATATGGTGGGCTCGTTTCTACTCCAAATGGCGTGACTATCATAGGGGCGCTAGCGCTACTCAAATTTGTGTAAGACAAAGTTATTTGACAGCGGCAACCAAAAAAAAGTTTTTGGCAGGATTGATTGCCTTGCGGGAAGATACTAAGTTAGAACAAAAGAATTGCATACAAATTAACAAACAAAAAAACATTTTATTATTCAATATTTTTGTATCATTAACTTTTTTAAGCTAAATATTTCTACAAATTTATTTTTTAAAATCCAACTAAAACTCATTACATCTTGAGTTCGTCTTCGAATTTGGATTCGTTTTTCGGTTCGAATTGTGATAGTTTCTCAATCTTTACCTCATTACAAAGGTGACACAAACCACTTGCAGGGAATGGATCGCTGATGTCGGAAAAATCATTCTGCTGTTCATCTGTCTTATGTCGATTTCCTTTGCACATGAGAAATCAATGGCCGCGTTCACTTCGTAGACCGATAGGGTATCTAAGATACTTTAGTATCCGATACGTTGGCGAACGACCAAAACCGGATAGGTAACATTTACTGTCAAATACCCCTCACACACGCCACCACCGATCAACCAAATCGACAAAATACTTCGCTTTTGTATGGGCATTTACACGCCAATACGCCGATGTAGAAGTATATGCCAAAATCAGCTGTTAAATGGTAGGGTTGTGAAATTTTAAATGAAAAGTGAAAATTATCGAAAAATATTTGAATTTTAATGCTCCAGAACTACTTTTTTGTGTTGATCAGAGCTTTATTGAATTGTTGCTTAAGGAGATTAAATTTTATTCTTATTTTATCAGACGATTTGTAAATTTTAACAACTAAAATCGAATAACATCATAAAAAACTGTGTCGACGAACTAGTTCGGTCCTTTTCACACGCCATGTCGGCATACTACTTCGATTCCCAGAGTTCGCACTGCTATGTCGACACATATTCATTTCACACGACCCAAAAACCATATCGACAATATGCTTCGATGAAGTAGTTCGTGGCGTGTGATAGGGGTAAAAGTCAAAAAAAGACGTGAATCGTCCAGGGTTGGCCGATTCAACTACATGCCTAACTTACTACAATTCGCTACGTCTGCTACATACGTAGTTAATTCATAAAAAAAAATAGAATAATGGAAACCAAACAATTTTGCACATTTATGCTAGCCGCGCACTAGCAATTTTTAGTTGCGAAACTGTTTGGTTCGAGCAACTAAAAAGTTTGTGTTTTGACACAAACAAAACGATTGCCTAAAATAAGTTCGCCATTTTATTGAACATATAATTATCTGCAAATTCACGGACATTCAACCAAACAGTTCATCTGTTTTCTATAAGTAACCAAACAGTTTCGCAACTAAAAATTGCTAGTGCCCGGCTAGCCTTATGATCTTATGAAGGTTTGTACAAAAACTGAAAATGTTTCATTTACCATAAGGATGAGGAATTGTAGGAATTAAATATGATAGATGGGAAGTTTATTTTTGCAGACAAACAATTTTCTTTGGCATAATCAAAGGATTTGGATTATGAACACATGATTTAAAGATATTTTTTAATGCTGAATTTATTGTACAAGGTATGTTGCGACGATTTAGTTGCAGCAAGAGACCATTTGCTAATCCGCAAAACAAACAATTATTATTATACATATGTATGTATACTGGATTACAAATCCTATGAATTTATTTTTAATATAATAATTAATTAAATATTTAAGAATATAATATGGTATAGCCCTTATAAATATATACAACTGACGATGTCTATTAAGTTTTTATATGAAGGTTTTTTTATAATACAAACTCTATATACTACTGAAGTAAATCAGCCAAGTAGAAGACTTAGCACTATTATTGGACTTGTTGAATTATTGATTCAAATTAGCTTTTTTGGCCTTTAGTCCACAAAAATTGGCGTTTCGTCCGGGTGATCTCACATGTACTCATCAGTTGACTTGTGAGGACTTTGTCAATACGCAATTTTTGTTAAGTTCAGTTCATCTTACATGAATTTTTTGACAAAAATCCAATGTGAACTATATCCAACAAAGATTAGGATTGTAATCATTGATGTTGGAATTTTTTTTTGCCCGTGGCCTGGCATTGAATATTTATATGAAGGTTTTTTTATAATACAAACTCTATATACTACTGAAGTAAATCAGCCAAGTAGAAGACTTAGCACTATTATTGGACTTGTTGAATTATTGATTCAAATTAGCTTTTTTGGCCTTTAGTCCACAAAAATTGGCGTTTCGTCCGGGTGATCTCACATGGACTCATCAGTTGACTTGTGAGGACCTTGTCAATACGCAATTTTTGTTAAGTTCAGTTCATCTTACATGAATTTTTTGACAAAACTCCAATGTGAACTATATCCAACAAAGATTAGGATTGTAATCATTGATGTTGGAATTTTTTTTTGCCCGTGGCCTGGCATTGAATATTTATATGAAGGTTTTTTTATAATACAAACTCTATATACTACTGAAGTAAATCAGCCAAGTAGAAGACTTAGCACTATTATTGGACTTGTTGAATTATTGATTCAAATTAGCTTTTTTGGCCTTTAGTCCACAAAAATTGGCGTTTCGTCCGGGTGATCTCACATGGACTCATCAGTTGACTTCCGATCTCGACAGATTTTACGTTCCTTCACACCAAAAAAATCGATTTTTTTTTTACAGAGATCAAATTCTTCGAATCCGTATTTGGACACCAAAAGAAAAAATTTGACAAGGGATCGAAATCCCTAGTGTGTAAAGGAAATCGACATCAGTGTTGCCGCAAGCCAAAAAAAAGAGTCGCTAGATCGACCATAAAAATCCGTTAGATATGCTAAAATTTTGAAAAAAGTCACTAGAAAAAATTTTCAGTACACATATCAAAAAAAAAATATTCAATTATAAAAAAAAAAATATTTTGTATAGTAAAGAAAAACTTATAAGCATTAAGTTAACATAAAAATCCTAAGAAAAAACAAAAACAAATTAAGTCTAAAAAATACTACTATTTTTCATTTTTTAAATAAAAAGTAAAGAAGTTTCAATAATAACTTCAAATACTTATTATAAAAATAATCGATCACAAATAATTATAGCCATTATAGCATCTTCATCAATTTCATTGACTTCAATATCGAAAGCATTATTGAAGTTATTTTTTGAAAACAAGTACATATCGCACCCTTAGAATAAAAGTGACCTAACTCAAAATTCCCGTAACTTCTGATTTCGAAATAAATTGACCTTAAAATGGGATCTCTAAATCCCTGTGGTGAAAAAGATACCGAAATATGAGTTAGAAAGGGACAGTCTATACATCAGTCACTTGAAATATGTGAGCGATACATTCAAACTTACTCAAAACTATACTTTCTTGAAGACTTTATTGCTCATTTCCCACAAATTGCTATTCTTCAGTTAGGCCACTTTCATTCTAAGGGTGCGATGTATACATGCTTACAAAAAAAGTTAAGTTTACTTCCAAAATCTCCACTGCTGCCGACTCGACAAAACCAAACAAAAACAATTACAGTTAAAATTGTAGGTACATAAAATAAATCAAAGAAACGAAATGACTAGGTAGTCTAGTTTCTAAACCATATACCCGCCCACTCGCAATCACAATCGCTTTTCGTTTCGTTTCGGTCTTCTTTTGTGTGGTGAAGTTCCAATTTCAGTTCAGTGGTTGTGGTAAAAAAAGAGTCAATCGAATATCATTTCATAAGTGACAAACTCTAATGCCAGGGATGTAACATCACCAGGGGCGTAATATTTACAAAAAATATGTTCTCGCAAAAAGTCGCTAGAAAAGTAACTAGAATTATCTAGTGACAAAAAATAATATTTTGTCGCTAAACTTTTAAAAATTCCGCTAAATATAGTGACAAAGTCACTAAAACGGCAGCACTGATCGACATTAGTCAACTCCAGCTGTTGATAGATCTCCTGATTGTAGTCGCCATCCTTGGTAAATCCATTGTATTGGTCACATTGTGGGGAAGCTATTCGCCTCCAAGTAGGGAAATTTAATATTTTGATTACAAAACCAGCAATTAACAGTCATTTTAAAGTTTGATCTTATTTTTACGTATAATTTGTAAAGATTTAAAACAGTCACAAAGCTTATTGATATGCGGTTTTTTTTCGTTTTTTTTGCAAACAAGCCTGGAAATTTACCGAGTGCTTCATATCACATGCGACCGAGAACGATGTGCGAGGAGAAGGTAAACACAAATTGACAGCATATACAGCTGTATCCTTAACTTACAGAAAGTGAGAGAGCGACCCCTATCACAACTGCAAGTACTACAATGCATTAGGGATAGGCACGAGCCCTCCATATTATATATACTCAAAGGTTTCTAGACACTTTCACATTCGTATTTATAAATTTTCTCCGACACTTCAATTCAATTGACGTACTATAAGTACTTCAATGCTTTCTGTTAAAAGAGAATACGGCAATACTTAAGTTTTAAGGCTTAGAGCAAATTATGACAGCTCCTGAACTTTGACAGACCTTGGTGAAAATTTTGACAGTTCATTAAATTTGTTGTAGATTTTGTAATAGATTAAATAGAAAGTCTGGAGACTAGTTAGTGAAAGGATAAAATCGTTTATTGGTAGCATTTTATTTAAGCTCAGAATTTTGTTTAAACCTTCCAGTTAACTAATGTCGATTTCCTTTACACACTAGGGATTTTAGGGATTTCGATCCCTTGTCAAATTTTGTCTTTTTAGTGTGCGTATTTCGTATACATGTAAATCCCTCTCCAAATACGGATTCGAAAGATTTGATCTCTGTAAAAAATAATCGATTTTTTTGGTGTGAAGGAACGTAAAATCTGTCGTAAAAGTCAAAATCCCTAAAATCCCTAGTGTGTAAAGGAAATCGACATAATAGTCAACTTTAACGTTTGATTATTAGTAAGGCCCATAGTATTGTTGCAAACAGAGCTTTATACTCTTACAGCGCCATCTGCTGAGAATTGCATATCTTCTTTATGAGGGAACAAAAAAAAAGCTCTTTTCCAATGTCATTCTAAATTTCTAAAAAATTCTAAACAAGAACCTCAATATGTATTTCTCCTTATTCCAAGCAACTAGAACATTCCCAGACAAGAACCTTCGAGAAGAACTAATTTGAGTATATAAGGGAGTGTTCGCGGTAAGCGGACACATTTTATTTTCGATTATGAAAGTGTGCAAAGCTGAACTATTGGATTGTGGAAAGTGTAATTAAAGAAGTGTGATTTAAGTTTGAATAAAAGTATTCGAGTTGATTATAAATTGAGATTTATTGTTTTGATTTGAAAAGTGTAAATAAAGAAGAAATTCTAAAAGGAGTAATAAGTTTTATTTAAAGAACCTAGGAAAAAATATTACAGTATTATCATGGAGCGTGATTTTGCATTGCGAACGCTAGCCTGGTGGTGGCGCAGAAATTAGCGGATGCTTTTACAGTGGAGAGTAGGATAACATACAAAACAAGTAGTAAAACATTCAATTTTTAGTTCCGCAACTGCTTGGTTCGAGCAACTAAAAAGTTTGTGTTTTGACACAAACTAACAATCACAGCACTTTAAGTAAGGCTGGCTCAATCGTGAATACGCGTACCGCTCCCGCTCTCGACCAATGCTCATTATGACTGGAAAACCAGCAACTCAGCGGCGTCAAATGATACTTCTTTATCTTATCTCCCCTCGTTAGCGTTAGTTAACTAGAAATGCATTTACCACTTAAAATTGAAAAACAAAAATTCTGCATTGTCAAACTACATATAAATTAAATATGAAAATAACCTTGCTTTTAATTATTAAATAATAAACTTAAAATATGCCCGCTGAACACCCTTTACCAATTCAAGGGTAAATAATTGATAAATAAAGTACCAACACCAATATTTACACCCTGTTTTCCGCCTTTGCACAACTAGCGCTAATTCCCGTATAGCTTAAAATGGAACCATGGTAGCTAAACAAAAATGTATTATTCACCACTTAATTATACCGGACAACATTCACTTATCTTTCATTACAACCAACTTTACTCATTCATGATTAAAATAATCAGAGCTACTGTCCGCTGTTGGTTGAACATGCTCCTTTTATACTTAAAAAGTTCTGGGCTTGGCTTGAAGGTTCTGGTATCTGCTTATTTAATTTCTGTACGGGAAGTTATGCTTTTCAGATGTGTTGATAAAGGGTAGTGTGGTAAGATTTCAAAAGCTACCTAATGTAAGTAGTAAACCATTTCCAAGAGATGGCGATAAATGATTCGAGAATCGTTATAATTCAAAAGTAAAAGCCGTTACAATTAACAGATTTATTTATGAAATAAAAAATACACGCTCTTCAAATAATATTTTTTTTAATGAGGAATGAATTCCGTTATCATCTCGCCATAGCGAACACCACGGTAACTGCTTGGCCGACCTCATTTTCGAAGGCGTACGGCCTGATAACGCCGCTAGCCCATAAACCGCACCAAACAGTCACTCTTTGTGGATGCATCGGCTTTTAAATAATCACTCGTGGATTCTCATTTGCCCAAATGCGGCAATTCTAGTTGTTAACGATTGCACTGATGTGACTCGTGCCTCGTCGCCGAAGATGATTTTCTTTGTAAAGTCACCATTCACTTCTATCTGTTCAACCATTCGGCGTATTGACGGCAAATTATAGGTCAGGTTTGAACTGCTAAGAATTTTTGTTTGAAACCTAAGTAATAGAAAGTTTAAAAAAAATTGAGACCTAAAATTATAAAAAAAAATTATATAGCTCCAAAAGGAAGGGAAATAAATTACACGACTGGGTCGCACGAACTTGCTCCTATTTAATAGACTAGGAATTTTAAAAACGGAGTTTATTAAAGAAAACTGTTCATAAGGATAAAATGAATTTTTTAAATTCTTTTAGTAGTAAGAGATAAAAACAGAATGCTATGCAAATATAAATTTATGCAAGAACAAAGATTATAAGTCGTTGTAGTGGTTCCTTAAAAAAAATAAGCTTTTATGTACAAAATTTTTAAAACATTTTTAAGAAAAAATTTTGGTACGCCAATCTTAAGTTTTTATTATTGTACGAATAAGAGTCTAATTTCCAAAAAAAAATACTAAGCCGTTCTTGAGATATCGAATTTTCCAAAAAAAAAAAATGATTTTTTTTCTAAAAATTGAAAATAATATTTTTTTTTTAAGTTTTGAAATGCAATGTTTTTTAAACTTTTTAAGAGCTTCTTTATAAAAAATTTCATAAAAATCCGTTATGCTGATAATGAGAAATTCAAAATTCGAAAAAATCGTTCTATGGTAGGTACAGTCAGTAATATCTAGATTTCAAATTTTTTTTTATTAAATTATAGATCATTAAAATCAATCAAGAGAAAAAAAATTTTAGCAAAATTCTCGGAACCGTTTTCGAGAAAAATACGATTTTCGAAAACCATTTTTTAAAATTTGTATGGATGGTACCGTTAGTTTTAGATAAAACAAATTTTTTTTCTCAAATCTTGTAGATTATGTTAAAAAACTTTTATTTATCAAGTTTGAAAAAAATCGATCTTGGAGTTTTCGAAATATTGGGCTTGCAAAAAAAAATTTTGAATGTTTTTTTTTTAAATCCAAAAAATAAAGAATTGAAAATTTGAATATGCAATAATATTCAAACTGTAGAGGAGCTTTACCATAAAAAAAAAGATCAAAATCGGTTGTACCGTATTCGAGAAAATCAAAAAGAAAAAAAATGGACCCAGGGGGGCTACCAAAAATAACAATTTTTTGGAAAACTAAATGAAATTTTTCAATTTTTTTTTTAAAATTCTGTGGGACAGTTTTTGAGAAAAAAAAATATTTATAAAATTTCGAAAAAAAATCGTATGGCAGGTACCGTTATTTTTGGTCTTAAGAAAAAAACGTGTGTGGGAAAAAAAAATAAAACTCATAACTACCAAGTTTGAAGAAAATCGGCGGAGCCGTTTAGGCTGTAGTCGAACCGACAGACAGACAGAATTGCGAGACCCACTTTTTTGGTCTTCGCTATCATCGTAATGTCAACTTTGATCAAAATCTCGAGTTCGATTTTTTTTTACGAATGCATAACTTGCCTTATAGTACCTATAAGTCGCAAGTAAAAACTACCTCCTTACCTTGATCGATCTCAGGATTCTATATCTTCAATAATGGCTTCAACGAGTTTGCTATAATTTTTAAATCCTATATTGATGCTACTCGGTGTTTCATGAGTTCAAGTTTCGAGAGAAAGAAACTGGGATGATCTCGAACTGAAAACTTGATCCTAAGAAATAAAAAACTACTAAATTTGCGAGAAATGAGAAAGAAATTCATCGTTACACGGGAAGATTTTCCAAAAATTTCATTTCTCTTAAACAATTTTAACAACTAATGAATCATGATATCTGTCATTTGAATGAAATCAGAAATCGTCCGGGTAAGCAAGTGCATCGCTGCTGTTACCTAGATCTAAAAAGTTCATTTCAACCTTCGGATTTAAAATTTACTTTTCATTTACATATTTTCCAAAACAATAAAGTTCAATAAATGGTCCAAAAAGAAAATAACACTCTCGTCGCACTTGATTAATTTTTAGGTTCTTCAATAATTGCTCACACATGGAAACACGAACTTTACTTTTTGTCTCATTCCCTAGAAAGGGCTTAAAAACATCTCTAAAAACACCACCTCAACTCACCGGAATCAAACTCAAAAAACGAACGACCCCATTACTTTGGAATAATTTCTCCCCTTTTTGTTTGCTTGGCAGAATACTTGAGTTTGAGTGCAGGAAGTTACCGACTTTTTAAAACATTCTGAACGAGCGGATTTTAAGCTCCGGAAATAAGTTGATGATGTTCTCTCCCAATTCACAACGTCATGCCATGCTATAAAATGACTAAATGAAAGTTCAGGATACCGAGAAGAAGAAGTGAGGGATAGGTGCAGCTATATTGCTGATGAGCATTCTGCACAAAGCAACAATCGAAGCAGTTGAACATAAACCAGGGCTATAAGTACTCGTATATGTAGGTATCCGACAGGTTCTGTTGCTGTTGCGGTTGATTCTGGTTCCATTAGGATTTTAGAACCCACCAAAGTTTGTCATGTTGTTAGCTCATTAAAATTTTATTGGAAAAGGACATTCTGGGGGTTCTCTATGGTGGTCACAATGCGGCATATGTTTCTCTTTCTGTTACTGGAATAAATGCGAGCCACTTTGTTGGAGAATAGCCAGTATCTAAACACAGACGACAACATCAAAAAGTTAATGCAAATGAAGATTAAATGTGTTCGTCCGGTTAGTGGAAGAGTGGGCCCCAAAACTTTTGAAAAACCATACGACCATGTCGAACAGGGTTAAATTTGAAAGCTAGTTCCGGTTATGACTGTGAAATTTGACCGTTTTTGAAATTATAATTTAGTTTTGCTAACATTTTTAATTAATATGAGTAAAAGACTCATTCATACATGAATGCAATGTTGTATTTAAATAACATATAAGGTTTAAAATTTATAATCGAAACTGATACAGCTACGGTTCAAAAAATCAAACCAAGAAAGTAAATTATAATCTTTGTATTATAACCTATAGTATTATCATGGAGCGTGATTTTCTGGTACCAACCCTATCCTGGTGGTGGCGCTGAAATTAGCGCTAGATTTTACAATGGAGCGTAGGATAAGATACAAAACAAGTAGTAGAAAAGAGAATATTTTATAATAAAATTTAGCAAGTACTATTGCTATGCTTAAGATGTCGCTTCAATCGTTCGTCTTCATGAGAGGACTATAAGTTTTATATACAAAGATAATATTGATAATATTTATTTGAGCGATGGGGAAATTAGGGAGGGAGAGACAGGAGGTTACGATAAAACAGTGTCAAGTAAATTATTCCATAACCTAAAAAACGGTGCGTTCAAAATAAAGCTCGAGGGAGAATTGATGAGTATTCCTAGCAAAACGGATATCACGGGTAAACTAATTGAGGGAAGGAATTGAACTGGATACTTCGAGTGAGAATTGTTTTTGAAAGATGCGATAAAACAAGGAAGCACATGAAACATTCCGACGGCGTTCAAAAGATTCCATGATAGTTCTGTTTCCTATCAGTTTTAACCTTCTGCTCTGGATTCTATCCAATAAATGAGGATACATTTGGGCTGTACCTGCTCAAAAATGTGAGTTATACTCGAGTTTTGGAAGAGCCTTATAAATTGTAGTCAGATTATAGGGGCTGACAAATTTCTTCCTAAGCATTTAGTAGCGTTTTTGGTAGTCTCGAGAGGTCATTTCAAGGAAGATCATTGTTGTACTCGGTATGAGTACTGACAGCTTTTCGGTTTCTTGGATGAAAGTCCCATTCGAGGGCAATGTCATAGGGGGTACATTTTGATCAAACGACATTAAACAGCATTGAGTTTTCGAAGCATTAAGCTCCACACTGTTTAGTATAGGTACCCCATTTAGCAATACCTTAAGGAACGGAGTTGAAGGAGCTTATCACACGGTACCATCAATTTTTAACTTCCGAAGAAGACGGACGTGAATTTGAGAACGAGTATGAGAAGCTGAGGATAGAGTAGTCGGCAAAACAATGTAGTGGTTTAGAAGTTTCAGACAAGAGATCGTTTATAAAAATGAGGAAGAGAGTGAGAGACAAAACGAAGCCCTGGAGAACACCAGTTTTTATTTTGTGAAGATCAGACCTGAAACCGTTCAATACAATATGTATTGAACGATCCAGAAGGTTATTTCTAATGCAAAGATTAAGTGTTTCATGGATAGCAAACGCATGCGTTTTCGATAAGAACCCCTGGTGCCAAACTATATCAAATGAGAAATATCAAGCGCAATAATCGTACTTTCTCCAAAACAATGTAAAAATCTGTTTTACTCTTCGGTGAGATAAGACTTTAGATCACCAATGGAAAGATTTCGATCTTCGAGATATTTGTTGAGCCGATGATTGATCAGCGATTCCATGACCTTGAAAAGAAAAGGCGTAAATTGGTCAATAGGAAGAGGGGAAGGAAGGGCCGCCTTTTTTTTAGGAACAGGCTAGACCAAAGCTGTTTTCCATTCTCCAGAGAAGATTACAGAACAGATGAGAAAGCTTACGAAATGGTTTTACCTGTGAGAAAGAACAACTCTTCGAAAGAATGAGGGTATCAGGACCAGCGGATTTGTTTGTATCAAGATCCTGAAGGGCTCTTGCAACTATTAAAGTGTGGAAATATATCTGTCCCATTGAATGATTTACGTTCTAAAGTACAGAAGGGGCTTTGTTGCTGTCAGGCAACGTAAATCTAGCAGAAAATTAGCTGCGAGTACATTTGCGTTATCTGAAGAGCTAGTTGTCGGATTATCGGGTTAGGTAAGCGTTTTAACAGAAGACGAAGTTGAATTTTGTATGTTCTTGGGAGTTTGATGAAAGTTTGTATGAGCCTCATTTATTGCTTTTGCAATGTGTAAGATGAGACTCATCATGTCTGAACTCAATCTTTCCAGTTGAAACTGGTTCATTCCCTGTAATATTACCTATTTGCAGTGAGAAGAATGTCATAGCCGGGATCCCGCTGGTTATGGCTATGGCTGACTATGGCTTCTGTCACCAACTCAATTTCGATGTTGGTCATCTATCCACAAATAATTTATAAAGATGGATATTTTAAAATAATTTTTTGGGGGCGCGATGGTTGTGTGCTCGCCTGTCAACCTCATGATTACAGGTTCGATCCCTGCCGTCGTCTATGTCGTCTTTAATTCCATTAAAGCCTTCTAAACAAAATTGTCATCAATGGGTTGCTGGTTTACTCATTACATGTTGTTTAGGCATAACACTAACAACATGTGATTGAGTTAAACTAGTATGCCCAACAAGGATGAATACGAATAAAATAATGCGAATTACAAGGGACATAGAAATTAGGACACGGCATTTCTCCGCTTTAGTTCAGCCGCCATCCCTGGAGATAAAAAATCTGAGACACAAACTTTCAGTCTCAGAACATCGTGCCACATCTTTCTTTCCTATCCTTCTTTCTCTTCCGTAACTTCACGCCCGCGCTGTGTTGAAACATTTAAAGGGTAATCATAATCCCTTAAGTGCGAGTAGATTATAAAAAAAATCAAAGTTTCGAAGGTTCATTGTATTTGCAACTTTTGAGACAAAAGTTACTTGAGCAAAAAAATTGTATGCATACATTCTGTTACTTTTTTCAAAATTAGCAAAATGTTAAACCTTGCAAATACCTCAAAAAAAGATGAATCCAAAATTTAGTCAACAGCTCATTTAAAATGCTAAACCGCTTTTAGGACAATGTTTTTCCGGCGGTACTTTACTTTTCTTTGCATGTCGCATGGATCCGGTCACCGGAAGTTACAATTAATAACCCATGACTTATTCAAATTGTCAATTTGTTATAATTCACTACGTACATACATACTTACTACGTACATATTTGAATTAAAATGAACGACTCAAATTTAGTGACCGCATCTGTGGGCCCCATTGGTATGTATATAGTATTATATAAACACCCTTTTGCTATGTTAAATTATTAAACCCTCTTACAGTTATCTATATTTAGGTATATCGGTTGGTAGCCATATTATATGTATATATATGAATGTACATTTATGTTGTATGTACATAGATATATACCTTGAATTCTATAATCTGTTTGCATTGGTTTTCGACGTTCATTACTTTGTGATGAAGTTGTTAAATGGAAATTTGCTTACAGTATTTACATTTGGATTTAACTATAATGTTTGGTTTGTTTGTATACTGTTTGGTAGAAACGAAGAGGATTTAAATATCATTTATGGACATGGTTTGTTTTTTTGTAGCAGCTGTTCGTTAACAAAGGACAAATTCGGCGAAGTTTTTTTAAGCTCCACAAGATGTTAATTAGTATTGGTAGTTCCGTGAGGAATGGAAAATGGTCAGTCGATTGGGAGAGTAACGAAATCCCGCCGCACAAAATCCCGCCGAAAATAAAAATAAAAATCCCGCCGACAGATATTTTTGGAAATATTTGGCGGGATTTTCAATACTATTTTAGTACTATTAATAAAATATTTTATTTTGATTTATTTTTAAACAAATGAAAAGTATTTAAGGAATTGTTGGTTCCTCCTCCATCTTTAAAGAGGTAAGATGATTTTCAAATTTCAATGGTTTGGCCAATTATCTTTGGACATTTGACCAAAATATTTTTGGACTTTGCTTAGTCATGAAAGCTGCAACAGTTTCATTGTTTTCCAAAACTATGAGATTTTTCGATCTTTCTTTTTCTAAAACACCAGCGAACTCTTCAATAAAAGCGGATACATTATATAATTGCAACCTATAAACACTTAAAAACACAAAGAATTCTTTATCTATGTTAATGAAGACTTTCAACACTCCGAAAATCTACTTCAGATACTTAACAATCCGTAAATTCTTCTTTAATAAAGCGCATCCAACACCACCTGAAGCATAATTTTCATTCGTTTTTGCAAAAAAAAAATGAAACCAGGCAATATATAATCACTTTTTTCAAAGCCATAAATCCAAATTTCAGAAACAAACAAAACATCTGGAATGTATTGAAACGCGTCAAAATGAGTGACAAGAACGGAAAAATTTTCACGGAGGCTCCTAATATTTTGGTGAGCTACAAAGAGTTTATCATTACAATTCGAATTTGAAAATATGTACATTAGAATAATTTGAACTACTAAAATCGAGAGAGAAAAGTCATCAATCAAATCATTTTCATCTTTAGAATTCATTTAAAAAGGAAATATATGCAAAATTGCATAAAAAGAAGCACTATTGTTAAGTGCAAGATCACTAAAAGATTTAATTGTTTTTAAACTATAAATATGTATACATATTTAAAACCTTTTTGCTTTTTTGTATCTTTGGCTTGCATAAAAAGAGCCTGTGAAAATTTCGTAAGTGCATCGTTAATATAAATAATGTTCCCTTTGCCGTCTCTGCTGCCACCAGCGTCAAGTTCATTATCGCCGCCTTCGTTATTATGATTCGATGAGAAAAGCTTATTTTTTTTCTTTGCTTTCTCTTTCATTGGTGCTTATTTTGTCATTCTCTTTCGTTCGAAAGTGAGTCGAATTCGTTGAAACTTAATTTTGAGACTCGGCGATTAGAATGTTAATCGAACAAATCGAAAGTTCACCCAATCCATAGAAAGTTCATTCATTTGCGAAAGCTAATTCAATTTTGACATTCGAAAGAATAGAATTAAATGTCATTGATTTTAGTGTCGTTTGAATTTTTCTGTCGAGTAAGCAACAAAACATGTAAGTTTTTAATTATTTCATGGAAAATAAATTACTTTTAATAATTTTTTTTTGTTGTTTTATGTTTAAAGGTCGCATTCCAACTGGACAAACCGCGAACAAAAGGAAAAGTTAATCGAAATAGTGGAAGAAAACCCGGAGGTAGCAAAGGGTTTTTTTTACCACCCGCGTTGATACGCAAAGCATCCACTATCCTTCTCCTCTGCACTTCTTCAACACCATCCTCATTTATAAACAACACAAATGCCATTTGAGTTAATTATAATAATTTGACCAATTACTTAAACTATGAATGTTTATGATAAATCGGGCTTTTTTGGTCACTTTCTTCTATATGCAAATAAAACTTTATTTCATACTTTTTCCCTACGTTTCGTCGTAATTTTTCGACTTCATCAGGGGTAGTTTATTAAATCTGTAGAAATTTAAAGATAACAGTTTACACTTTTTTTAAAATTTTTTTTTTTTTTTTTTTTTTTTGAATTTAAACTTACATGAAAAACTTTTGTTACATTTAAAAATAATTATTGATTGATAATATAAATAATAGATAATTAAAACTTTGAAATTTTCTAAAATAAAAATGAATTATTTAATATTATTTGAAAATAAATAAATGAAAAATTTAATAAAAACCTACAGCACAGCACTTTAGAAAAACTAAATGAAAATAAACAATTAATTTAATAAGAACTACACCGCTCTTAATGCAAGAGAATAACTAGTTATTGTGTTGTCTCTATCTTCCTGTGTATTCATTGTTTTGTCTATATTTTGTTGTATACGTAGACTTTCAAGTGTGTATCTATTATTTCTTCTCTTTTCCTTGTCCATTATTATTGTATTATCAAAGTCCGCAGAGTGTCCAGTTTCTAGTATATGTTGTGATAGTCCAGTGGATTCTCTTTTGTTTCGAATATCCGCTTTATGTTCAGTTAATCTCGTCTCCAATGATCTCTTAGTTGTCCCAATGTAGATCCGATTGCACGTCTCCCCTTCCTTGCCACTGCACCCAATTTTATAAACTATGTCATGCTGTTGTTCTTTTTCTATTTTGGTTTTTGTGTTGGTGAATAGTTCTCTTATTGTTGAATTTGATTTGTGAGCGAATGTCACATTTTCTTTATTTATTATTTTATGTAAGTTTCTCTTATCAGTTAGGTTTGGGATATATGCAATACCATAATTTTTTACCATAATATATGCAATACCACAATTTTTAAAAAAAGTGTAAACTGTTATCTTTAAATTTCTACAGATTTAATAAACTACCCCTGATGAAGTCGAGAAATTACGACGAAACGTAGGGAAAAAGTATGAAATAAAGTTTTATTTGCATATAGAAGAAAGTGACCAAAAAAGCCCGATTTATCATAAACACAAATGCCATATTTTTATTTTTTTATTTATTATTTTATGTTTTTATCAAAGAAATTTAAATTATTAAACAATAAACAAAAGAATCACAACACAACTAAACAAAGATTTCACTTTTTGGTTTTGACATTTCACAAACACTTCTCTTTTGTTTTTGATATTTTAGTGTGACCAAGTGTATACGAAAAAAAATAAAAATTTAGAACGCGTCATGAACAACATATTTTTTTTAAGAATAGTTTAAAAACAGCTGAGTTGACACACAAAATTTAATGAATATGTAGTTCTTGATGGTTAAACTTTACTTTAAATGGAAAAAGTGTATTATTTATTTGGGGAGAGTACGATAACTTGGCCGCCAAGATTTGATAACGGGTTTTTGTAGGGGGGTCAAAAACAAGCACTTTTTACTATGAGAGGGGGGGGTCTATCTCCCCCCGTTTAGGAGGTAGGGGCACTTTTAGAAAAAATGGTTTAAATTGAAAAAAAAATTATTAAAAAACAACGGCAACACCTACAATAAAGTGCTATACTGCGTTTGAAAGCCAGAAGATTGTTCTATAATTCTGCATTTAAATTAAATTACTCATATCAATATTTTTTGAGAAATTCGCATTTAAAGTCCAAATTTTGATAAAAAAAACGTGAAAAAAAATGTTTAGACCGGTTGTTTTCAAAATTGTGATATGAAATTGTAAATTAGCTGATATGTGTTTCATGTATCTATCAGTTCTTAATCGAACACAAAAAACCGCATGGTTCTATGTCTTCTGGTTTTTGAGAAAACCTCCGTTTAAGAGGTAAGGGCACTTTTAGAAAAAAATGGTTTAAATTGAAAAAAAAAAAAATATTAAAAACAACGGCAACACTTACAATAAAATGCTATACTACGTTTGAAAGCCAGAAGATTGTTCTATAATCCTGCATTTAAATTAAATTACTCATGTCAATGGTTTTTGAAAAATTCACATTTAAAGTCCAAATTTTGATAAAATAACGTGAAAAAAAAGTTTAGACCGATTGTTTTCAAAATTGTGAAATGAAATTGTAAATTAGCTGATATGAGTTTCATGTATCTATCAGTTCTTAATCGAACACAAAAAACCGCATGGTTCTATGTCTTCTAGTTTTTGAGAAAATCGAAAATTACCAAAACTACTTTTTTTGATTTTTGGTGGTGACGGTGATTCCATTTTAAGGATTATTGTTGATAAACATAATGAATCTTTGTTAGTTCAGTACCGCAATTCATTTAGCGTTACCCAGAATGCACCATGAGGAGGTAGAATTGCATCTGAGTCAGTTATTTTGTCAGTTAGTCAGGAGTTAGTCAGTCATAGTTAGTTAAAAATGTACAAAATGTATTAAAAAGGTGTGTAAGTCTCGTCAATAAAGCCATCGTCCGTATTATAACTGTCGAGTTCGTTGAGTTACTCTTTTATGGTGGGAAGCCGAGGATGTTTTGCCGGTAAAACACTTTCTAAATTTTCGCTCTGAAGGGTGGGAGCATCGATGTCTTTTAACTGTAAACCCTCACATATATCACCATCGGTATAACAAGGTTAAACTTTTTTTACATCTGACAAAAACTCTATTATTTGCGAACCCCAGTCGTACTTATATTTCCTTTCTAGGCAGTATTTTCGAAAGAAAAATAGTGCCATGTATTGGTGAACATGGTCGGAAGTTTGTTTTGGTTTTCAAGATCGTTTATTGTATTTTATATGTATTTAGTGGACATTGGATAAATAGAATAAATTTGAATTTTTTTAAATACAGATATTGTGAATGCGAAAGAAACTTTGCATGCACCCAACCTCGCACCTACCCCAAATCCTATAGTGTGCCCAAGCAGGGGGGTTGCAGGGGGGCAGCATGCCCCCCCATACATACTTTACTGTTTATATATTGTAATGTTGGAAGCTAGCACTGATTTATTTATGTAAGGAAGCAAAAAATATCAAACATTTTGTAGAAAAGTAGTTTTAGTTATTTTCGATTTTCTCAAAAACCAGAAGACATAGAACCATGCGGGTTTTTGTGTTCGATTAAGAACTAATAGATACATGAAACACATGTAAGCTAATTTACAATTTCATTTCACAATTTTGAAAACAACCGGTCTAAACTTTTTTTTCACGTTTTTTTTTTATCAAAATTTGGACTTTAAATGTGAATTTCTCAAAAACTATGGACATGAGTAATTTAATTTAAACGCAGAATTATAGAACAATCTTCTGGCTTCCAAACGCAGTATAGCACTTTATTGTAAGTGTTGCCGTTGTTTTTTAATTTTTTTTTTTTTTCAATTTAAACCATTTTTTTCTAAAAGTGCCCCTACCTCTTAAACGGAGGTTTTCTCAAAAACCAGAAGACATAGAACCATGCGGTTTTTTGTGTTCGATTAAGAACTGATAGATACATGAAACACATATCAGCTAATTTACAATTTCATTTCACAATTTTGAAAACAACCGGTCTAAACTTTTTTTTTCACGTTTTTTTATCAAAATTTGGACTTTAAATGCGAATTTCTCAAAAAATATTGATATGAGTAATTTAATTTAAATGCAGGATTATAGAACAATCTTCTGGCTTTCAAACGCAGTATAGCACTTTATTGTAGGTGTTGCCGTTGTTTTTTAATATTTTTTTTTTTCAATTTAAACCATTTTTTCTAAAAGTACCCCTACCTCCTAAACGGGGGGAGATAGACCCCCCCCTCCCATAGTAAAAAGTGCTTGTTTTTGACCCCTCTACAAAAATCCGTCATCAAATCTTGGCGGCCAAGTTATCGTACTCGTGCCATTTATTTTGTTTCTTGATTCTTTATCCAACATCTATAAAATGTTTAGAAACAAAAAAAATGTAAAACGGTCATACTAATTCAAATAGAAATATAGTACGAGTAAATTTCAAACAGCTGATAATGAAAATGAATCTATTTTGAAGTTCATTTTATGCTATCTTTCGCAAATGAATTTTATTCGTTCGAATCTCAAAATTAAGAAAGTTCATTCGAAGGAATAGAATCATTCTCATGAATAGACTATTCATGAGAATGTCAAAATAAGCATGAATATTAGCTGTATAGCTGTTTGGTTTTGACATCAGACAATTTAATCACATTATCTTGTGGTTTAATTTTGATACATGCGAAATGAAAAATAGAATTGCATTCGGAGCACGTAATTTTTTCTCAAGTATTTCTGTCGATTTTTTGAGAACACTTTGAACAAATCATTTTGATTATTGTAATTAGGTAAAGGTAATAAAAAAGTATGTTTCAAAATGTAATGCGCACCCCACGACAATTCAACTGAAACTGATGTTGTGCTTTGACAGTCAACTAGTTGTAATTGATAATATATCTATTCTAAGAATGACAAATAAAGCAAAACTCAACATATGTATGTAGTTGAGTTATCGTCCATACTAGTGGTGTCAATCTTTTCTGATGATATATTACATCTACTAAGATTAGGTCACCAGTTTCACAAGCCAAGTTTGTTGAGGTCATCTTCCATCCATCCGTCGGCGTCGTATATGACGCAGCCACATCAGTCGTTTTACAGTTCGTTGTTCTCCTCTCACCGTCTACCTTAGACAAGACCAAATATCAACCGAAAAATGTTCCCCCCAAAACAGCCTAAAACCTTCTCATTCAACTTTGACAAAGATATATGTCTTTGCCTTTCTATAATACAACTGAAGCGGGATGATCAGTATCTTATAAAAGGGCTCTTCAGATCCTCGAGAGCTGGGCTTGCTAATTAATTCACTTTTTAACGTAAAGAGATATTTGATTGATGGTATCGTTGTCTGAGTTGCGATTACATTTACAAAAGGTGTGTTTTATTCATTGCTGTTGTTTGTCGAGGGAAATTTTGCTGCGCTAGCTATGCAGCAGTGAATAAAACACACCTAAAGTCCCTTACTTTCTCAAAGTTATTACTGCCCTTCCTTTTCGGTAACGATCTGTCCAAAACGTCAGTGTTGGGTATTCTTTTTTAATGACAACATGCACTGCCCGCTGAGACCAGTTTCACCGCTAGACTGGCATAGCGCAGTATTCTTGCAATGAAGTTAATGTCTTCGTATCCCTTAAAGAACGTTTTTGACAGCAGAAACAGGTAAGGTGTTTTTCGGCGTTGATGGGGCAGTACATACAGTACAGTACAAACATTACACATACAGTTCCGAACTTTTTTGTCCTCCTTTCGTTTAGAGTTTCCATCATTAGAAAATCCATCCGTATCCGAGGCTTGTTGATAACTCGCAACTAAATAACATTATTTGGCCGAGAATTCAACCCAACGAAGTTAAGACACTCGTTCAAGAGGAAGTCTGAGAGTAAAAGGACGGGATCTGGAATAACCTCTTCTAATAGACTTTAGGTTCGAATACGTTATATTAGTCCTTATACATAAGCTTATGTTTGCAATTGCAGGTAATCAAAAAAAACGCCTTACGTAGAAATACTCATAAATGTGAGCCGAAAATAGTTATTTCAATTGATATGTTTCAGTAGCTGTCAAAGTTACCAATGACATCCAGCTGTCAGTGAGTCTTAATAATGCCGAATTGTGGCATTCGGCCTAATTTCGCTGTGAGAAATTTAAATTCACAGTCGGATTGCTGTTATTTTCTACAACAATTTCTTACTTTTTTTTTTACTAAATTATAAGAACAAATATTCAAAAATCTCGGTAGTTCTATTTTTGGCTTTTAAATTTAAATATTTTTTACGAAATCTAAACCTTTTTCAGAATACTTACTATACTTGATGACCATTGCAAGTTATCTTATCCTGATTTTGTCTTTCTTTTTATACGGACATAAATCAGCAGGGGTCCGCCGAAAAGAATCGAAAGGAACACAAACACTGGGTATAGCAGAGAAAAAGAAGAGAGAGAGAGAAAGTGTATACTTTTAATGAGGACATCGATATTGGTTTCAGCAAGTTATAGTTATCCATCGGAAAACCCAAGTCAATTGACGCTAGCCATCATGTGTTCAGGCCGTCTATTTATCTCCCCATGCGACGTGCAATTGACTCCAATTAAACAGCATTTTTTTTTTATTTAGGGCCAAGACCCAGCTCAGAAATAGAGGCTCACAAGGACAGAAATTACGTTCTGCCCTACGTGGGATCTGGGATACCTTCTTTTATAATAGGTCATTAAATAAAAATACTAAGAAAAATCCCAATTAAGGAGGTAACATGTAATCGTATCTGATCCTGGACAAAGGGGCATTTCCTGGTGTCAGCTTCAGGATATCCTACGCAGAAACCGGCACAGGGTAACGAAAAAAAAAACTTTATTCCCTTTTCTCTGATTTCATATTGAGATGGAAACGGAATGGAAGTTTAGGTATGCTCCACCCTTAAGTGTTGAAAATTTGTTGAGAATTGATGCTTTGCATCCTTCTCGAGAATTGTGATTGTGAATGTTGATGGATTCAGGATATAAGGCTACTGAAGTTGCACTTCCGACACCTTATCCGTAATCATATTCCCGGAGTGCCACATCCACATTCGTATTTTGAAATAGATTATCGCCCTAAGATAACAAAACCCAAGCCAAGGAGTGGTAGTGTGGCATGGAATATGCCTGAGTTGGGGATTTAAGAGGCTTTACCTGATTTAGCTTATGCGTATACAATACCCTTTTGAGTAGGAGTGAAGTCGGAAAATGTTTTCATAACCATTTTTTTTTGTTGATTTCATTTTATACCCAAGGGTAAAAGTCAAGCCGCCTACTCGTCCTTCTTATATTGAATAAGGAAATTTTCAACCCCATCATCATCATCATCACTAACCACTTTACGTTCCACTCGGTGTTGTCGTCGTCGACATCGTCATCATCATCATCATCGTCGAAGAAAATCGGTTTTCATTTTAATTTTCTTTTTTTTTCATGTTATTTTCGGGGCTTTTGGTCGCTTTGCTTGTTTTTCTGAGGTTGAGGCTGGAAATATTGTTAGTCTGGGTTAAAGTGGGTAAATTGGTTTTTCATTTTTTGGGGACTTGTTTGTTTTGTAAAAAATTGTGTTACATATATACATTTACTTATTTTCTTATTCCTGCAACACTCATGTTGTATTTGTGGTAAATTGAATTCGCGCGAATTTAAATTTAGTTTATTTTCATATAAATTGAGTTCCATTGTATATGAAAAGTGTGTTCCTCTTTATTTGAATTCAGGGGCTGTTACAAATGAGGGTTTATGAGAAGGCCTAATCGGCTGATTATTGTGTTGTGGAGGTTTAAACTTTGAGAACAAGTAAAATCAAAGCAAAGTATTTATAGAAAAGGTACACTGAAGAAAAAATCAAATGTGGTGACCTTAATCTAAATTTATTAGATAATAGAAACAAGAATTTCATTGAAATGGTGGATTCCTTTGGTTTAAGTTTCATTAACACTAAGTACACTGGTATCACACGCAACCAATCTGTTTCAGATAGAATTGATATTGAGGAACTGAATAAAAAATTTGATCAATGTGAATCAAACCATAACAATGTTTCTATTGATTCACACAAATTTAATTGAGCATGGGATTACATTTTCGCTTTCGGGAGTTGACGAATCAATTGTTGGTCTGGAAATATTAAAAATCAAATCTAAAGCTGTTGGCTCTGATAACATTCAACCAGATTTTATAAAGATTCTTCTTCCAGTTTTGCTCCACCAAATAACCCATATTTTCAATACAATTCTGACTACTTCCGTCTTTCCTGATTTCTGAAAAAGAGCTAAGGTTCTGCCATTGCCAAAAAAATCAGCAGCAAGGAAAACCGAATACAGAACAATTGCAATTTTACCTTTCTTAAGCAAGGTTCTCGAAACAATTATGAGTAACCAGATCAAGATTTTCTTGGATGAAAATAAACTGATTGCTTGCCACCAGTCTGGATTCCGAGCTAAACATAATTTTAGCTTGGCTCTAATCAAGATATGTGAAGATATACGTGCTGGTTTTGATAGTGGTTGGATGGGATTAGTTGTATTTTTGGATTTCTCTAAGGCATTTGATTGTGTCAATCATAATATCTTATTGAATAAATTAAATGTAATTTCTCTTTTGAAAACACCTCATGTAATCTGATCAAATCATATCTTTCAATCAGGTCACAATATGTGTTTCACAATATCTAATAAGTGTTCATCTTGCTTAAGGGTTTGTTTGGTGTTCCACAAGGCTCTGTGCTCGGACCGCTCCTTTTCTCCTGTTTTATAAACGATATAAATGAACGTTTTTCAGACTGCGAATATCATATACATATATGCGGATGATGTTCACATTTATAAAATGTTTCCAAAATCAAGTATAACTCACAGCACGGAGAAAATGAATCATGAATTATATAAAATATTTACCTGGACGATCGAGAATTAGCTGAATCTCAATCCTAAAAAGACAAAAGTCATGGTTTTAACAAGAAGCAGATGTAGCGAACAGTTCCCTGTTTTCTTTCTTAATCAGACTCCAATTGAGTATGTGGAAAATATAAAAATCTTGGCGTTACTTTAACAATAACTTGGATTGGGGTATACATATCAATAAGACAGTTTCAAAAATTTATGATGCACTCCGTGGTTTAAGTCCTACCTCTGAATACTTGCCAACCAACGTAAAGCTGAAATTAGTAAAATCTTTTATTTTGCCTCTATTTTTGTACAGCTGTGAGCTATTTTCTAATCTGGACTATGAGTCTAGCAGAAAATTAACTATATAGCATACAATAGTTGTGCCAGATATATTTTTAATTTGAGGAGATATGATCATATCTCTGGCTTCACTAAACAAATAACAGACTGTTACTTAACAGCCCTTTTAAAATATCGTACTCTGTTATTATTGCATAGAATCATACAATCTGGAGAACCAAAATATCTATTTAACCATATCTATTTTGCTAGAAGTAACTGAACACTACAAATAATTCTGCCGAAGTATACGTTTCTGGTGACATCAAGACAATTTTTTGTGCACGCGATTCACCTCTACAGAGAGATGGCATGCCAGATGACTGAACTATCTGGTCCATATCCATATGTCCCAACCACATATCCTATGTCCTGCATGAACTACTGAAAAGTAAACCTGCTAAAAACTACTAAACTTTTCTAATACTAATAATCTAATTTTTTTATATGTATATACTTAGTCAACTTTCTCTGATCATCTCCTTTCTCATCCTGTTCCTTTGGTTCCGATCGGACACAGTCCTGCTATTCTCCGCCTTATACGAGGATAAGCGGAATCACCCTACTATCCTGAACCAGTCCTCGACTGAGTAAAGGAATGGATCGGATGGGATGAAGCCCCTTAGACGCACACATTCATAATAATTGTATTCCAACCCTTGTCTGTCTGTCTTGTGTTCTGTATAGTCCAAGTCAAAGTCGAAACAATGCCTCTCTAACACCCGAATCTTTTTATTTGACATGGGCCAACCTTGAACCACACCGGGCACCAATAGGCAATCATTAGCCGGATGAGGGCCATGTAGCAAATCATCTTCACCCTGCTATCAAGTCAGCTGTTGTAAAGCAATCATTTTGTCAGGGCAAAAGATCCATTTTCTCGCAATATCGCTGAATCTAGTCGAAGTCTGTACGCTATTAGATCATCGACATACGCAATTGCCTAAGCTAGACTACATATCAGATCGTTGGTGTAAATGCTGAATAGAATCGGCCAGCTGACCGCTCACAAAGTTGTCATCAAATAATCTGGGCAGATACCAGTATACTGCCTTTTAGTTTGGTTCCATTGAACTGATACTTGGAAGAAGACTTATCGACCGGAGATTCGCCGGATTGGTGTTCTCCATTTTCAGGATGTACCAAAGCTGTTCTTCATCGCACTGGATAATATGCATTATTCATTGCGTTGTTAAACAGTGTTGCATAAATGTCCACTGCCTCCGAAGGTAGATGTCGTAGTACAACGTTGGATATACCATTGACTCCTGCGGACTTGTTTTTGTTTAATAAGTTGACGATGAGCTGGAGGTCTACCTTCAAAACTAGCAGAAAACTGAGCCCGTTTCGCTCGGCGATCATGGTGTTTGTGAAATGATCATTATTGAGTGCTTGACTGATACTGATAACTTATAGGTCTTACATTTATATATTATTATTATTACTCTTATATGTACAAGTTCCTTAAGACTGATGGAAATTGGCAAACGATGTACTGAAAAAAGGTTGCAAAAAGATTCGACATAAAATTAAGTAAGCTTACAGATAACTTTCAAAACCTTTTTAATTCTCCACTGCATGTCGTGGCAACACTAGGTTATAATTTGTACCTCGAAAGGGTCCTGCTGGAACCATATATCGTCTAGGTTCAATTTGGAGCATACAAAATTGGCTTTCTTTCTGTAACGCTCGTCATTGACGGTGACCACCAACGTGGTTTTCGAAAAAGTACGGACCAATGTCACCACCCCGCCACCGGCCCAAAATTCACACCAAGTAGTAACTTGTGTCGTCCCAAAAATCTACATACTCCAATTGAAAAATCAATTACTTGGACTACTATCAACAGCTGTTGATTAGGAGAAAATCTCACTGTTAATAGCAGCAACTTTCTAGTATGTAGCTAATGAGTTCGTCTACCACGGAGTAAACATTGACTCCATGAATATCACTTTAGTGGGGAATCCACACCTACTTCGGTTTGGCTAAAAAATGCGTTTAGAACTCTTCATATATGTAAGCCAAAGTGTCAGCTATAGATATTAGTGCCAGCCCTGTCCACTTTATAGGGTTTTTTAGAAATAAAAATTGTTCTACTGATATTTAATTCTGCGAGCGAGGAAGGCAAATGGAATAGAAGATACATAGTAGGCCAAATATGACAAAATAAGACCGACCTAAAAGTCAAGTCAAAACAAGTCAAATAGAGTGAGTCTTTTCATCCCAGCTTCCAAGTTTGCCCCATTGACCTTAATCATTTACATTTCAAAAGCATATTTAAATTCCTATTTGGCTAAAAAATAAAAACCATGGTTAATTTTTCTCAGTGTATAAGCTTAAAAATGTTATTGTTTCACATTAATTTATTTATTTGAAATTTCACCACATGATTTCTTTGCAAACTTATGAGAAATAATTTCTATTACGAATTCTTTTACTGAGAAAAAATAAATCAATTGTTTTTTTTTTAATAAAAGTTCTTTTATTAAAATTTTGGTTTAACATATACATAAGGCTTAGTTATAGATATTGTACAGGGTTTTTTCAAACTGCTGATGTCATAAATGCAGTGTGTGGCTTTCCAAATAGTTGGTATTGATTTAATTTATTTTTGTAGACTAATCATACCTTTTTATTTTAAAATTTCTGGATTAAGCCAATTGTATTTTTTTGGTTCATCAATTTTGGATGCATATTGCTTTCTGAATCTTTACAGGGTCTACGAATTTCAAAGTATAAAACTGAAGTAAAATAATATTCTTGCATTATAGCTTTGCATATAATATCCTATAATATTATCATGGAGCGTGATTTTTTGTTGCCAACGCTATCCTGGTGGTGGCGCTGAAATTAGCGCACGATTTTACAGTGGAGAGTAGGATAAGATACAAAACAAGTAGTAAAAAAGAGAATATTTTATTATTAAATTTAGCAGAGACAAATCTAACAAGTACCAACGCTATGCTTAAGATGTCGCCCCAATCGCTCGTCTTCATGAGAGTACTATAAGTTTTTTATACAAAGCTAATGTTTAATCTAATATGGTGGAGAGAAAGGACTGTGCGCTGCGTATAGGCGGATGGATACATGGGAACAGGTCGCAAGCTCCTTAAATATGAACAACTATCGTTAACCATGTCGTGAGCCAGTAACAAAGCTCAGAAACTGCATCCTCAAGCGTTCTGCTATTTCTTTGGGTAATGGACAATTTGAAGAAGTTGACATAAGAAACTCATCAGGTTCTTCAAAAACTATATCATCTGGAGTGAATTTCAAGTCATCCTTCTACGCTGTTCTAATTCCAAAATTAGTATGCGTAAAGTTTAAATCCAAGAGAATCATTTCAGACAGCAAATTGCAACCTTTGGCTGTCGGTTGAGGCGCTCGATAACCGATTATCGGTGGAATGACTGAGAGCATTAAATATCTGGCTCTCGAAATGAACTCCCTGGTCAGTGGTTATACGAATACGTGAAAAAGCGCGCAAAAACAGCTTATGATCTGTAGGGACCGCTACATGAAATCGTTCAAAAAAGTGTTTGAATGTTCGTGCCGCTTAGTACAATACATGCTCTTCCATACCATATCGTATATGGGCTTCGTTTTCTCAGAGATGGTTGTAGCTTCTGACTGAAGCTCCCTAACCCTATTCCCAAACTTCGTTGCGTAGTTACTTAAGTAGTAGCCAAGAAACGTAACGTTGCGAAGCTGTTCTTTACAAGCTTTAAATGCTGCATTTCGATCTTGCATCCTTTCGATTCAGTCAGAACTTTCGACACAGGAATGCTTGAGGCGTGTTGGTAGCGTTTCTTTGAAATTTACGGTTAAAATAAACCAATAAATTCACAGATGTTTAACAGTCTCTGGTTGATTAAAATTGATTATGGCTTCTACTCTGCCTGGTGGAGAGTGAATTCCTTTAGTTGACACATGGTATCCAAGAAAATTGACCTCGGATTGACCAAAGAAAAACATTTTGCGTGTTGACAAAAAATCCAAATTGTGGAAATCGCTTGAAGAGAATTTGTAGGTGATTTTGGTGTTCATCATTGTTATTAGAAGCCACCAAAATGTCGTAGATGTAGGGGTATTCCAAGTCAAGTTCTCTTGTCACCTCATCGATAGGACTGCGCCGCATTTAGAAACACAAAAGTCACATATTTGAATTCCAAAACGTCAAAAGGCGTAATGATCACAGTTTTACAGAACTGGCGCCACAAAGATGTGGTTGAAAGCGAAAACTAGAATAGGGTGGAGAACATCTTTTTACAGCAAGGTTTGATGTGTAGTCCTTCAGAACTCCAATAGGATAGCGGTATGGAACGGTTCGTGCGTTGAGTTATCGAAATATACCAGATGACCTCTTTTTAGGCATTCAGTGAAGTAGAGACGGCCAAGGGCTCGTTGAACGACATTATGTATAATACTATAAGCTTGAACATTTTTTCAGACCCCTGCTGAATCGAGAAGGCGCGGCGCGGGCGTGCTGTACTTAAAAGCGGAGGAACAGGTGTAGTTGTTATGTAATGCTGAGTTGCGTGCTTGGCTGTTTTACATAATATGCCATCAGTTCTTTTGATGTTGGGAAATTTTTCTAGTAACTATATGCGCAACCACGATGACGTTTTGGGAAGTTCTCTGATGGTTGAAAGTGCAGTTGCTGAATCCAGCAAGCGACTGTTTTTCAGATCTGGAAGTAAACCAAAATGGTTGAGGAAGTTGTAGCCTATAATTGGTTTTTCGATGTCCGCTACTGCGAAGCGCCAAATAAAATTTCATCTAAGACCGAAATCGATGAACCCATAAGTCCTAATTTGAGATTCATTTGATGCGAGTAGAGAATAAGCAGCTTCTCCTTGATGCTGGTCAATTCAATTTTCTTAGCACTGATACTACCAAGGTCCTTTAATCGGCGTCAGTTGTAAAAAGGGTATGGAATGGGATCTTACACGGCTTGGCACACGTTGACGTTCATAAGTTGAGTTTTTGAAGGAACTTACGAGCTCACATATTACTTCTCCTTTTGGTAAATTAGCCAAAGGGTATCAAAATTATGAGCTGAGTTATGATACCTACAAGGAATGCATCAGAAATGTCTCTTCTTAGATCTCATGTGACCAGAATTTCCTTGCAGCTTATGCAAATTTGATTGAGTGAAAAGAAGATCCCTAACCTCATGAGTCAGGTGATACGGTGCGCGTTCGGCATTCAGCATATATTAAGAAGTTCGATTTTGCTTAAAAATATAATATAAACTCTCCTTCACTTAGTTCGACCAGAGATTGGCTTTTGACTAATTTACCTATACGATTTTCTATGGTTACTGTTTCGACTTGAGAACTTAAAGTTCAATTGGTCCAATAGCAATCAAACTTTGTTATTTGGTTACAATCTTAAAACTTTATCCGAACCTTACATACGAATATTCCCGAGGGCAGATGACAACAAAAAATTTAATACGTTCAATGTTGCTTTTTGAATTTCATTACCGTAAAACTTTTAATGGCCTCGTTCATGCGATGACACAATCACAACTTCAACAATACTTTCCTGCAAAAACAAAAAAAAAAAAACCTAAACAAAAACAGAACAAACCCTAACAAAACAAACACATTCCAAAGTCCTCAATGCCGCAAAACGCCAACAATTTACCAAAATGGAAGAAGGACAAAAAGACAAAAGATCACAGGCACATCATTCACTTTTATTCACAAAATCTCATATCCTTTACTTGGTTATAAGAGCAAAAGTAGTTGAATGCGTAGTTTCGTTTCAGATTTCATTTTCACAAATAAACTCCCTCCGACTTATTCTACGATTCTCGAAGTCGAAACTGTGCAAATTTGAATGAATGGAACTTTCAAAAGGGGTTTTTCTTCAGAGCGCATCCAAATGGAAAACTTTAATAAAACTTCTCCTTGTCTATGTTTCTTATTCCAGTGAGGACTGAGGATGTTGATGCTGGCTGCCTGGTTTGAACACAAAAGTCTAACAATAGAGCAACATATGATTGTATGATTTAATAATAATCCAAGGTACAAAAAGGACCTTTGCAGAGGATAGGTAACCCAACCCACGTCCGAGTACACACAAAATGTGTGCACACGTGAGAGGTTTATTGTTGCACTCTTGGTAGTGCGGTGAGGTGACGAAGCTTTCTTGGTAATGAGGGATGAGGTATGTACTGTACATGCGGGTGTGTCACAAGCTTCAAAGAAATTTAAAGTCCCTTTTCTGGGAGGGCCACTTCAGAACTTGGGTTATCTGTTGATCCCATTTCTTCATTGCTCTCCGGAGACAGCAGGTAGTCGGGGTAGTCTAGTGGACCAACCTTTTTTCCGATCCTGCCGCCTGAGCTCTTTGAGTGCAGGCTGTATTTGCTTACTATTAGTCAAATGATGTTCCAGTGAGAATGGAGGTGAGCCACCAGGAAAAGCAAAAGGGTTCTTCCGAAGTCGTTTGGGGACAGACAACAAACAGAACAGAGACATAGGAGGAGAGAAGCGTGACGTCTTTGTAAAGGTAAATTTAATCAAGAAATTACTCCTCCTCGGGGGACTTAATTTCATGCACATTGTACGATAAAACCAGAGAGCTGAGGATTTTAAAAAAAGGACTTTGAAACTGCGACCCAACTAACTGACAGAAGACAGGAGACAAAGAGCATACCTACCTTCTCGAGACAGACAAATGAAGGTAACAAAAAACGAGTGATGACAATGAAATTGGGTGGAACGAAGAGTTTAACAATTAAATTGCAGTATAATAACTTAATTTTATATTACATTCATATACATACCTACATACAAACATACAGAAGTAGGTTCGTCCTGAATCTGCCATGTGCAGCATTTTTGGAAGTTTTGTGTTTAATTTGTTTCTTGGAAAATCATGTTTTGCGAACTTTTATAAAACAAAAATATTATAATGTTGGATGTTTGGAACGATGTGTGTACCGGTATCTATTGTTTCGGAAAATTTTTGAAATGTCAATAGCGAGGCACCGAGTGTGTAAGATTGAATTTGTTTTTAAATGAAATACTCGGATTAGAAAACTTTTAGGAACATTTAGTTCAAGTTTTCACTTGTATTTTGTAATGTTTTGAATCTCTTGCATTCAACTTTTAAATCATTTGAAGGTATAAGTTTTTGATGTGAATATTACGAGCAACTTAATGAAATAAGTTGTAGAAACGAAACAACATTACATTTTTACACACATGAATGTTTTCGTATTTGGACATTAATTTACCCCTTCATAGATGTGCGCCATGTTGTGAAATAAAAATTGACAATAGTGTCAATCCATTCAAATTTCAAAGTTCCAAAATCCCACAAGGTAAAATAAAAATGTAAGCCTTGAATAAAATTACTTTTAAATGTAACACTTGAAATATTGGAACTAAAACTTGTGGTCTAGAGTTAAATATTTTTCAACTTAAAAGTTCCTTTACTAACCACAAAATGTATTTATTATTTTATTAAAAGACCAGAAATAACTTTTTATACAAAAAAATACCAAAAAAAGAGGCTGGGTGCGACCCACACTGATAACTTCCCATTTGTGGTCTTGAAAACTTTATATTAAGTTTTTTTCAAATAACCAAATTTTCAGCGAAACAAACTTTAGCTGTAAAATTCAAACAAACATTATTTTAAGATTGAAAAGCATTTTAATTATTTAAAGAGATTTGAAATTGAGATTGTTGATGTTGATCGTGAGCAACAAAAAATTTTGTTAGATGTCACTTAGTTTAACCAAAATTGTCTCTTAGCACACTATGATTCAACTGGAACTTTCTTCGTTTTTTTCGTTTCCTGAACAATTTTAGAAATGTCGCTTAATATACATTCTCACGGGAAGGTATCGATGTATAAAACAACATACTTTAGAAGGCACTATCGGTGTTCATTCCCAAGAAATTCGACTTGAAATACAATTTTAACTAGTTTTCACTAGAATTTTTAATAGTTTTTTTATTTAAAAATAGAATATCTGGGTTATGAAATTTTTTTTTTTCAGTTTTTTTTTTATTTAAAAAAATAACGGTATGTTCATTTTTCCAAATTTTTTTTTCAAATTCATATCAAATCTGTATGACCTTATAATGAGTACATTAAATTTTATTTGAAATCAATAGCATTATTTTTTCGTGAGATATTTGAAACTAACCATTATAGTGAAAAAACTACTCACTGAATTTTAATAAACGCCCTTTCAGCCTCTTTCGAAGTTATTATCTATTAAACAAAATTTATATCAAGTCGATATCTTTACTGGTTCTTGAGATATCGACGACGAAAAATGGTACCAGAACGTACGGACATACGAACGTACGGACGTACGAACGTACGGACGTACGAACGTACGAACGTACGAACGTACGCACATACACACACACAGACATCTCTCTAAAAATGATTGATATAGCCTCTAGGAACCTTGAAATGTCGAGAAATGTAAAAAATTCCAATTTGACAAATCGGACCGATTACAATAACTCCCTATGGGAAGTTAAAAATATACCGAATATATTTCGAGCAGATAAGCGGCTCATCATCCGCGATTTACACGATATAATATGGATGGGCCAAATACAAGTTTCTTTTTAAAAATGCAATCAAATTAACAAAATTTAAAAGAAGTTCTTCGATAATAAATAATTTAAACAAATTACAGTTGGTTAACTTTATTAGACTAATATCAACTCTATAACCGTTCACACTGAGATTACTATCACGAATGATAGAATTATTCCATTTCTTCTATATTCCCCTCTTTACAGTATGTTGTTCGTCTCATCTCTGTTTCTCAATGCTATCTCTGTCTGCTACTCTGCTACAGTTTCGTCCATCCTGACTTCCTCGACGTCCTCGTCGAGATCAGCATCTAAGTGTATCCATTTTTTCATTCTATCAGCAGCACAAACCGATGAATATGGTTTTTGCACTCTTTGTGCATATAGAATATCACGAACATATCATGGGCCAGCACTGTCGTGACTATATAAGGGCCCTTATATTTCGGTTCGAGTTTTCTTGATGTCCCTGAAGCAGCTACTCCATCGTTCAATAACATCACAAGGTCTCCTACCACATATTTTCTTGCTTTGATTGATGGTGGTTTCTCTTCTCTAGTTGTGACACACTTGTTATCTTCGTTGTAAGAAGTCCAGGGTCGTTTCCTTGACTGTGTGCATTCCCGCGCAAAGTGTCCCTTCTGATAGCAATTATAACATACAACTCTATTTAAGATTCGTTGTTCTACGTATCGAGGTTGCGACCTCATGTGACCACCACCGTTTACTGAAGAATTGTGTTGATTGTTGTAAGTAGATCTTACATTATGTGTCGTACCTTGCCTCAGATTACATCTTATGCTATCAAACCATTTTATTTTTTCAACTAACTCCGCTATGTTCTTAATTGTTCCAACTGCCAGACTTGAACTCATCAAAGAGTCGTTAAGTCCCGTTAGTATATATTGAATTATCGTCTTATCAGATAGTTGTATTTTTTTACCAAGCATATTCATTTCAAAACAATAATTTTCGATGGTCTCAATTGGTTTACGAACCTTTTTTGATAGCTGTTGGTGAATTTCCATTTCGCCGTGTTGGTGAGTAAAGTTTGCTCTTATTTCATTGGCCAAGTCAGTCCAGGATGTAAAGGCTCCTTCAACCGTGTCCCACCAGAAACGTGCAGGCCCTTGCATTTTCGATGCTGCAGCCATTAGGAGTGCTTTTTCGTCCCAACCATATATCTTCGTCAGCGTTTCAACTCTATTTATCCATGAATCGGCTGACATCGATAAAATATCGCCTGGCAAAAATATCGGCAACGCATCTGCAATCTCCCTAATACTGCACTTTACTTTTGAGGTATGCGGTATATTCATACCTGGTGTAATGCTTTGCTCCAACAATTTTAATTTTCCACCTAACTCTTTTTCTTTTATCATAAAAGCCTTTTCCTGTTCTATGAGATTTTTTTCTCTTCTAATAATGTCTCACTCTCGGGAACGTGCATCTTCGTCGGTCATTCTATTTTCAGCAGAGGCAGACGACCCAATTGTTAAATCAGCTGCACATTCTCCGATATTCGAAGCAAGGTTGAGATGTTCCGTTGGTGCACTTAAACTTGAAGGAGAGAGCGCCTGTTCTGGATTGATTTGGTTTTCTTCGAACTGTCGTATTCGGTTTAACAGTACCCGTTTTGTACCGCTTGTACAAAGGTTTCTGTCCTTAAGTTCTGCACGTAATTGTTTTGCTGTCATACTCTCCATGGTATCTACAAAAATAAATTAATTTGATTCTGGATCAACAAAGATAATTTTTTTTAATTTTGTTTTACTCGGAAAGTTTAAATACTTTCTTTTCATCTAATATCTCATAACTATAACAAATTCAGATCATAATATCTTCTAACAAGAACAAAGAAAAAAAAATATTTTTCAATCCAAAATGCAAATATTGAACTTCTTCCTTGTTTCCCTCATGTACGCATTCACTGAAACGAAGATCCTTTGCAAAATAATTATCTCTCTCTACTATATTCCTTTTTCCATCCCTTTTTCGTAGACCGAAAACTGAGTGCTATCTCGCTCTCATAATAACAAAATACTTGGTGCTGTTGCTCTCTTCTCTCTTTATTCATTACAAAATTTTTTTTTTTGCAAACAACAGGAAAGTATTGACCATACATACATACTATGCCGTTATTCTCTTAAAAACGGTTTTTCGTATAGACACCATTCCGTGAAACCGAAATCGTATCTAAGACCAGACAATTAAAAAGATCATTTCTTCATTGTCTTCATAAATACACAAAAAAAAACATACAAACATCTTCAATGTAAATGCGACATGAAGAAATCATTGTGTGTGACTCAAACAAAACACACAAAAAAAAAAAATACTTGAGAATATGAACACTATTTCGTCGAACCGAAATCGCGTTTTAATTCCAGCAAACTTAGTCTATCCTGCGCTATCTATTTTATATTCAAGTTATTAATGCTTAAATGCCACTCAACACTCATGATCTGAATTTTAATTGTATAGAAATAGATAAACACTTTTCACCTGGGTAGGTATATCCCGCTTCTGATCTTTAAAAGAAGTTCTTCGATAATAAATAATTTAAACAAATTACAGTTGGTTAACTTTATTAGACTAATATCAACTCTATAACCGTTCACAATGAGATTACTATCACGAATGATAGAATTATTCCATTTCTTCTATATTCCCCTCTTTACAGTGTGTTGTTCGTCTCATCTCTATTTCTCTATGCTATCTCTGTCTGCTACTCTGCTACAAAAATTAAAGTTTTTCAATGTATCATGGCTTTTTAATATTCTATCACTCTAATTTTCCAAGACCTTGTTGATGGTTTCAGGCTGTAGCTCACGGATTGCTTGGATGATAATGGCCTTAAGTGTTTGAATCGTTTTCGAATTGTTGGGATAACATCGGTCCTTTCACGGTTCCCTACAAAAAAAGTCCGAAGGGGTCAAATCGCAGCTCAACACGATTTTGGAATTTGGTGCATAAAAGATCAATTGTAAAAGATCTAGGCATAGGCTATGTGACATGGCGCCCCATCCTGCATGAACCAGAGTTCGTCGAAATCCATGTCAAATTCATTAAAAGAAAGTGACTCATTTCTGTAAAAATTTCGAGCGGGAAACAGCTGTCAGTGTCAAAATGCCCATCATTTAAAAAGAAACCACTAAATGGCCCACCTTTTACTCACAAAAAATAGATAAAAGAAAATTGAAGAAAGTGAGAACATTAAAAAGGAAATAAAAAGAATCTAAATAGAAATTTAAAAGTGAAAATTATTAAAGACACAAATAAGATAAGAGAAAATAAAGAAAACCCAATATTTCCGATGTGTGTGTTCATGATATCGATACCTTCCCGTAAGAATGTATTAAGCGACATTTTTAAAATTGTTCAGGAAACGAAAAAAACGTCTCATTTAGTTATTTTTTTGTGTATTTTATTGGAAGAAACAGATTTGGAGAGGGATTTTTACAATACAAAACTTGACATCATTGCAAAATCGAAATTTTAATCAGATAAGAAGTTTTTGTCGCTTAGTACATTTTCGTGGTCAAAGCATTGGCGCTTGATACAATGTCAAATGGGCTTATGATGACAACAACAAAAAAACACTAAATAAATGGAAAAAAAGTAGTAGCCTACTTGATAGACAATAATTGAAAAGCAAAGACAATAGACAACCATATCTGGAGTATTATAAGCGACAAAAATGGATCAAGTTCTATTTGGATGAGTGTGCTAAGCGAAAATTTCGGTTAAACTAAGCGACATATAACAATTTTTTTTCATGGACGTTTGGTTGCTTAAGACAATAATATTTTTAAAAATGTCGCTTAGCATAATTTTACTGGCAGATAATACAAATTTCAGGGAGCAACATTATTCCAGTGAGAAAACTTGGCGGTTACTACAATTTTATTTTCTCTCTAGTTTCTTTTGCAAACATGATAGGGCAGTGAAACCCAGGCCAAAATGTGGCGTTTAACTTCTAGTATAGTTCCACATCAAAAAGTCATTTTCGAAAAAATTGTCGCTTAATACATTCTTACGGGAAGGTATCGATATTTGCTGTTTTATGGATGTACATACATGTACAACGACTTGTAGGCATCTAATTTTCATTCATTGTTTACATACATACATATGTAAGTATACTACATGCTACGCGTAGCATGTTTTTAAAACCTTTTGAATTGGGCATAACAAAACTTGCTAAGAAAGCCAATACAATTTTAGTCAGTAATCATTAAATAATAAAATTTCTCTATTACATTGTAGCTGTTTCAATATTATTCTCCTTTAAATATCCGGTATTAAACCTTCGTGAAGTAAGAACTTGGAGTACCTACTTTTAGATCTCAGTATTTTTCACGGCTGACTTGTTACACAAAGGTTTTTGTCAAAATCTCGAAAGATACGGAAACATAGAAGGGTGGACTCTACCTACTAAAATCGACTTAGTTTATAGCTTCCTATTTCTTTTGGTATATTTTCTTTTTGTTATTGGTTGTTTTGATTTGCGCTTCAATTGTTTCTTCTTGTCCTGGCAAGATACCTAACACTAACAAACCTACCTTGATTACAGCAATCAGAAGTGCTCCATATAAATTAAACATTTTCTCAGAAAGTGGGCGGATACCACGCCCCTGAATGGAAAACACCAACTTTTATTTTTGGGTCTTTACATGCCATTTGAGCGCTACCGTTCTACCAAATTTCATTGTTCTACTACTATCGGAAGTGTGCCATATATAATTTACATCATTTTTGAGGAAGTGGGCGGATACCACGCCCCTGAATGGAAAACCGCTAATTTTATATTTTTTTTTTGTATGCAATTTTAGCCCTACCATTTTACCAAATTTCATCGTTTTACAGCAGTCGGAAGTGCTCCATTCAACCAACACCAATTCGGAGAAAGTGGGCGGATACCACGCCCCCTGAATGGAAAACCTTAAATTTTGATGTCGGGAAGTGCTCCATAATTTTGATGATCTGTCAGTCAGTCAGTTACGGTTTTTGTGATTTTTGAGGCCTTATATCTCAGGAACTGCTTATGCTAGCAAATTGAAATTCGGTGAGGCGCCTGTGGCTGACTAGCTTAGCAAATATTCGGACTTTTATGTTTCTGACTTTATTGGTACTGAAGATAGGGAGGGGTCAAAAATCACCTGAGTTTGTTCCTGTATAAAGGGTGTAGTGCAAGAACATGGCTGGGCACTACCGTGCCCTTTGATAGTTTTCCGCTGTTGTTGTAAATTGTTGTAAACTATGTATTTGTATGTTTTCTTTCTCCATTGCTTTTCGTAGTTGGTTGGTGATAGCTGGGATGTAAGAAAAAGAAATCTGATGTGTGTTATTTGTTTTTTACGTTTCATTCTGTGTAAAGAATGTAGTGATCTCATTTCGTTTGATTGTTTTTTGATTATTTTCTCAACGAGTGGCTTTTTAAATCCATTGACGTTAAGTTACACAAGTTAATCAAACTCTTTTTTGAAGCTGCGTAGGGATGAGGTCAGCTCGCATAACCGAAAAGTTATGAGAATGGAAAGCTGCAATCTTATGTTGTTGTGAACAAGAATGTTAGTCTTGGCCAAGCTAAATTTCGGCGAAGAGCTATATTTGTATGCCTTAAGCATTTCCTAAAAGTCCTACATTAAGTTTTGATCAACGCTCAAGACCATCGGTTGGTGAAAGGGTGTGAAATAGTATTATTTTTTTTTTTAAATTTCTAGATCAGGTTTTAGAAAAATAAGAACAAAATGTGAAGGTAAAAGTTTTAGCTAATGTCATCTAAAATAAAAAAAAATTGATAATATTTTCGGTGTTGAAGCTATGTCCTTGCTTCAAAAATTAGCCTTAACTGAATGTAAATAGTATCATTCGGGGGCTTAGGAAAAAATGTCTGTGCTGTATAGTTTGTAAAAAACAGGTAAGCAGTTTTGGCACTTAGTGGAACTTAGGTGGGTGAAAATTCATATCACACGGAATTCAGACTGCCTGGTACTTCTTGGGGTCTCTATTCTTCCCTCACCATGCCCTTGCCATATATGTACGTAATGATGTTGCTTATCAGCTTCAACCACAATATGGCACTTCCTTAAATACAAACTTCAATTTCATGTCGTTTAAATTCACAGACCATAAGCGCATCATTCTCTTTCTTTATTTATCGCAGCCGAAGTTTGGATAGTTACTCGACTTCTAACGACTCTATGCAAAAAATTGTTTCTCCTTTCGTTATTCTGGGCGATTTTAACGTACAAAGTTCTTGGTGGCTACGCTATTCTCGTCAGCTATTACCCGAAGAAAGTTATGTCGAGATTGTTTCTGACTTAAACAACATGACTCAGCTCGTTCACGAGCCTACTCGTGTTCCTGACGTTGCAGTTCAATCCGCCAACACTCTAGACTTGTTTTTTACCTCTGATTATGACGAATACACTATCAAAATACCGTTTGGCAATACGAGAAAGCCAAACGGGAGATCTCAACGATTTATTCAGAAACTTTAACTGGTCGCTTTGGACTCCAGTGAAGATATGGTCACAAATTTAATTCTTTTCGGAAGACAGATTTTATCTCTAATAGGATAAAATCTATCAAACCGAAAGAAAATTATTGGTTTGATTCGAACTGTTAAGAGGTTCTTAAAGTCATAAAAGTAAGTTTCCGATGTTATAAAGCCAACCCTACTGAGGAAAAGCGGAATAAGTTCAAAGAAGCTGGAAGGACCTGTAATTATTAGAGTAAGTGCGGCAAATATGGCCTACCCTTAACATTTTTTTAAATAAAACCATACATTTAAGTCGAATTCATTTATTTTTTTCGTAAACAGTTTAACAAATTATTTGTACTTCAGTCTTTAGAAACTATAACTAAAAAAAAACACATAACAAAAAGTTAAAAACAAAAACTTAAAGGAACTTCATATTTGAGTTTTAAAAAAATTGCGGTTAATATGGCCCACCTGGTGTTAAATATGGCCCAGGGTAGGCCATATTTAACACAATGTTTTTTAGTGAAACTAAATACTTAATATTTATTGGGGGCTATGGGGAACAAAATTTCCCTCGGAATTTTCCCCATCTTTGAAAATTGGGAAAGTCAATACTTCTGCACTGTTCATTGTAAGCTGGCGCACTGGCCTTTTTTAATGAGAGCCAAAGTCACTATAAAACTTAATTCCCGACATCAATAAATTCTAAGGGAAACTTTCGAAATTAGTCGAGATGACAGTTTTGAAAGTTAGTCACAATTCCCAAGCAAATTTAATTTACGATAGACCCCATTGACTTTGGAATTAAATTGGACTTTGGAATGAAATAACTTTCCTGAATTTCTTATGAATAAGCCGTTTCTGCGCGAATGCGTTTTTTTTTTGTTCGGTATCTGTTTGCTTTCCAACATCATTTTCTTCTTCTTAATTTCTTTTCTCTCTTATGCTTCAGATTTATTGATTCTTCTAGAGAAGTTTTATAAGGAGATGAGGAAATGATCTCCGATTTTCCTCGTTTTCGTCCTCGATTCGATGTTTTGTTTAACCTTTACAGGAATAGGAGAAATTTCATGAAATTTCTCATGCCCCCTCAATATCACATGGATTGGTAGGCGCAAGATTTTCTGCGTTGAATTGAGATTTTGTTGAATCAACTTCTTCTGCTGATAAAAAATCGTGGTCTTGAAAGATATTTTTTTAACAAATGGCCAAAACCATATCGACGAAAAAGCTTTAACTGCAATCTGTCCAGTTTGAGTCTTAAGGTATGCTCGACCGAATAGCTCAATTATGACGAAGTGTGATAAGGCTTTATAGTTTTTGATGACCAATCGTCCAGTTTCCTCGTTCAAGTATCTACTTATTTAAGGGTCCCATAAAAGTCTTGTCCAGCGGCTGTATCTTATAGCTCGAATGCGGATGAATGGATAGAACGTGAATACGATTTTTTCTTGCGAGGTCCACAAGCTCTATATTTCTTCCATGGTTTTTGACTTCATTTAGACATTTTAGTCTTCAAAATAAAAAATTTAAATAATTTAATTTCATTAAAGCAAACGTGTCAAATATGGCCTACTGGGCCATATTACCAACACATGGGGTAGGCCATATTAAACACATTGTGATTATTTCATTGATTTTAATTTTAAATACACTTCATAAACTTTTTTTCTTAAATAATATCACACAAATTAAGAAAATACATAACAGTATTTAATTTTAGAAAAAAGTTGCCAATTTAATTCAAAATTCGATATAAAAACACTTAAGGAAACTTGCCAAAAAATTACATCAAAAATACAAAAAACGGAAAACGCCGTTTATTTTCCACGACCGGCGCGCCACACTCACCACAAAAGGCTGATGCTAAACCGGTTTGAAGGCGTTCGCAATAAATTTTTTTTTATTTCGCTGTGGGTTTTGGTTTGCGAAATAGAGCAGTAGGCCATATTACCCACGTAGGCCATATTTGCCGCACTTACTCTATATTGAAAGAACGAAATTCTTGCATGACCATAAATATTACGGCAAACAGTACTACCAAAGGTAGTAAAATTTTTTGGTAATTTGTAAAAAAAGTACGTTCCCCAGAGCTCCACTTAGACTCCGACTCTCTTCTTCATGTTTATCAACGATCTCCTAATCTGAAATTTCTAATCCATTAAATTGTTTTGCTGATGATAGTACCCTCAGCTTTCCATATTCGTTTCAAGATTCATAATTTCAAGTTGAACTCCCGAACTTCTCATATTTGGGTAGGTGGTCCAATAACACATTTGAGAGCAAGATCTTTTGAACCAGTCGTGTATTATATTTCATATAGTTCTTACCTATTCCTTAAACAATCATCTTAAAATTGTTCATTATGTAAAAGCTCTTGTGGTCATGTTTTTGATGAAAAGTTCATGTTTGAACTGCTCATCAATTCCATTTTTTTTAAAATGAATTCGTTGTTGGGGTTTTTGAAAAGAAACTCCATTTTTTAATTCATAAATGTAATATGTATATGAAATTAAGAACCTTTGTATGTTTATCAAATTGTAGATTAATAAATAAACAATAAAAGTATAGCAGACACATTTGCATCTCTCGAGCACCGTCTCTCATTATTTTATTGCTATTTTTTATATTTATATTTCTAGTGAAATAGCCAGTTACATTCATTCCCTTAAGCAATTCAACCATAAATGCTCAGTATATCCTTGAGACCAACTTCATACGTACTGTGAAGTACAGAAATTCTTTTTTCAGCCGCACTACACGAATGGTGATTGCTCTATCTAGCTCTATTTTTCCTTCCCATTGTAAACCTCTAAAAAGCTTGAACTAAAATTCGAATGTTTCCTCTACGCAGCACACCAAATTTTCAAGAAAATCCGTCTATCTGTTCTCTAGCTTGATGTGCACTTGTAAGATTTGACCGAGATATATTTTTCAAGAAAGCAACCTATTTAGTTACAGGTTAGTCGTGATTGGAGTGATTTTGCAACAATATTATCTTGCAGTAATTTTAGTACAAGCTTCAGAAGTACCTAACTCATTCTATCGTATTTTCCTTATTTCGATCCCATCACCTATGTATATCTGGGTTTTACTTTGAGGTTTCTTAAATTTGACCCATAGAGAGCTCATACTTCAATCGCTATTGGCTTAGCAAATGGAAAGTCAATACCTTAAACACCTTTTTATTCCTTCTTCGATTATGCTTACTGCCTTGGGGACTTAAAGAATAAAGCAATTTAACAACTCAACAATGTAACCCCTTGGGCTATTTAGTTTCAACTTTACTTCCATCTAGCGACCCAGCACCCCCATCATCCCTACAGCTTCTCGCAATAAACTCTTTGCAAGAGTCACACAGCTATCCGCGGAATGTGTCAGTTGCGCCGAAAACCATCTATCTAACTTATTCCTAATTGAGTTTGCCAAGCAATAGATTAACAGGTGGAATACGAGTAGTACTGTGTTCATCAGAAGACTGCGTAGTGGAGTGTGTTTGAATACTCCTACGTTCAAAAGGCGCCATCCATTCGGGGACATCTACTCAATTAGCAATTGTCGTTGTCAGAGTGAACGTCGCTCGGGAACTATGGGCCATCACTGTTGTCTTTGATGTCGTTCTCCATCAACCAACTGTTCGTTCTTCACGTTGTTTGATTTGTCGTCGTTCAGGAGATTGCCTCAAGCTATAAGGATAATCCATTGCTGTCATGTTCATGATTTGTCCACAGTCCAATGTCCAGTACACCTGTTCGCCTATGCATTAGCACCGAAACCGAACAAATCTTGCATTTTAATTCACAGAATATATTGTGTGCGTTTTGGGGCCAGTGAAGCTATGTTCTCTTTGTCTCTAACTCTATTGTTTTCGATTTTAAACCCGGATAACTGTTTCATTTGTGGGAAGAATGAAATTTGCCGCGCAGTTTGCCTCAGAGATTCTGGTTATTGCCTGCCTGCTTTGTTTGGTTGCTGTGTCTTTATTTGGTAATAATGTATGACCCACTTTGGCCGCTAGCTATCCATTGAAGTTTTGCAGTCATTTTATGTCGAGAAGACCGGTATTTGCGTTTATACTGTGGCATATTTTACATTTTGTTTTTAGCTTGGTGTATTATAATATACATATACATATACATAAGTATGTAAATTGTTGCGGATGGTAAATATGATTGTAAAAACTTTGGCGCAAAATTTAAGTGGAACTAGACTGATTTTAAAACTGTTTCAGTATGATTTTAGGTTAAAAAGACGATTTTGCAAACTTTAACCGAATTTAGCGCCATTTTGTTACATATCTACTAATTTATTACAAAATTTAATTTTCCTATACTGTGGAAAGGAGTTGAGTTATATTAAAATAAAAAGGAAATGTTCAAGAAATAGTAAAGTGAGGATTATCAAAAATCTACTGGAATAAGTTAGAATTCTTTTTATGTCTAAGTTATCCACCTTTTTCGGTGGCTTATCAATGAAACCAAGCACTTAATCCAGCACTTAAATATAAACCACCACTAAACAGTCTTTATTAATTGGGGTCTTAAAGTTTGAATCACCGAGTTCTATTTTAGATTTGTAGTATCGTTCTAACTTCATATGACACTTTGACGTTTACAAATGTCAAAAGATGTGTTAACTTACTTGCTTGCACGAGAAGAAAAATTTATTTTATATTTAATTTCTGTATAATTCACATGCACTGAAGGGTTTATTGAGAACCTTATAATGTTAAATATAAACATAGCACGAGGGATGGCGATATTAGGGAGGGGGAAGGAAAGAAGGTGCCGAAGAACATTGGTTTAAAAGTTTCAGATTGAAATGGCAAGGGGAAACCGTACCAGGTAAATTATTCCATAAACGTGCTGTGCGAATAAAAAATGAATCTCTGTATTTAACGGTACGTCCAAAATTAGGTTCGGTAATAATAAAAAATGACGAGAAGTTTGGACTGCACCTGGTCATAGATGTGACTTATACTCAGTTGGGACGTTTAATTTCCTTGCAAATTATAACCAGATTAGAGGTGGTGAACAATTTATTACACCGATAGAGAAATCCTAAGCATTTGTCAGGGTTTTTGGCGATCTCAAGAATGTGGTCATTCCAACGAAGATTATCGAGACACACAACACATACCGAGTAGTGACAGCTTTTCAGCTTCTTCGATGCAAGTGCCATTCAAGGCATTTCAACAACAAAAAACAGCATTGAGTTTTCGAAGCATAAAGCTCCACACGATTTTGTATACATGATACATTAGTGATGCTGTAAAGATTGAAGTTTATTGAACTTATCATACGCTACCGTTTCAATATCAGTTCCAAAGGAGATGGATATAAATTTGAGAACGAGTGTGAAAAGCTGAGAGTAGAGTCGTTAGCATAACAATGATGTGGATAAGAAGTTTCAGATAAGAGATCATTTATAAAAATGAGGAAGAGAGTCGGAAACAAAGCGGAGCCCTGAGGAACGCCAGCATTTATTTGGTGAATATAAGACTTGATACAGTCCAATAGAACATTTTTTGAACGAACCAGATGTAAATTTCTAATTCAAAGAATAAGGTTTTCATTGATACTAAATGCTTGCAATTTGTATAATAGAGCCTGGATCCAATCTCTTTAAGATAGAAAGATAGAGTAAGGCGTTTACATCGAAGGTTGGGAATTTTTTCCCCCTCATCTTCATCCATTCAGCTTCTGTAAAAATCGTTTGAGAGGAGGCCAAGTCGCGCAGCGTGCTTCTTAACGCTAAAGCAAGTGGTGATATTGTTCCACCTAAGGCTCCCAATCTCTATAGCATCTAGATTTAGCACAAGCTAACATGTTGTATACAGAGTTTTTGAGACAGAGTCCAGATATTTTAAGGCTTGGCTGTCTGACAAGCTCCAGTTATCGTTTGATAATATTCCATTCTCTAAACCAAGGTCAAACTTCCTAAAGTTTCACAGGGACATAATACAATGATTAGGAAGATGAACTAAGGGACCTATGTTTAATCTGTCTCAGAAAACACCTCGACCAACCCTGTCATCGGTTGTTCATCCATAAGTATACAAATGAACCGATACATCTTTGAAGAATGACGCATCCTCCCAAGTACATCTGAATGGAATAGTACCTTGAAAGTTTTTGTCAAAATGTAATCGAGAAATGGTGTTGTCGATCTTACTTGAAAAGAATTCAGAATTATGGAGTGGCCTGGCCAGTCTTATTGTTGATCCATTGTGAAGAAGCCTTAAGACGAATGACTGAATAAAAAAATCTCTTCAAATCATTGATCGGGACGATTTTACTTCGCGATTTTACTTCGTCCCTTTGTAGCCTCGGAAGTAAATGTTTCTATTATATAGATACTCAGTTTGCTCAAATAACTCAAATAAAATTTGAAAAGTCTTCGTTTTAACCAAGTTTAAACATTGTTCCAATTGGCCTAAAATTTTGCGCCATTGGCTTTAATAAATACAAAGAACCAATATACAACAATAAATAGGGTTTTTGAGCACGCATTTAAAGATATACAAATTTTAGGTATAAATGTATACATAGGTACTCAATTCTACCAAAAGGTTTCAAATGCTTCACGCATGAATAAATCGCCAGTCTTGTATATACTGAGTTTTTGTTCAATCAAAAAAATTATGACAATTTTTTCGTTGTTGTAAAAACTCATTCATTGTATGGAACTAAAATGACCCTTGAAAGCAATTTAAAATAAAGAAAACGGACACTGAAAGCCCTTAGAGGTAACAAGCTATTCAAAATATTTTTTTTTACTGTGGCAATAAAGGGGCCGTTCTGGATTCGTAAAAACAATAGAAAAAAGTGATTCTAAAAAATACTTCGTTCTTTTCTGTTTGTACATTTTTTCTGAAAAATTAAAAATTAATTAATTACTTTCTTCTTGGTCTTTACCTGAAAACAGTAGATAGTGAGCTCTTCAATTTAAAAGATTGGTGTTAAATATACATATGTATGTACATATATTTAAATAGTTTTGATAAGAATTGAAAATCGTAGAAAAAATTTACTAATTTCTACAAGTTAAATGGTGAAGAGCTTTGTTTTGGTTTCTAGGATTGTGACTGACGAAATTGAGAAATTTTGTCTTTTTTAAAGCGATTTTTGGTTTGGAATCATACCTATATGTAAGTGTGAATTTTTGATATCTAAAAAAGTGAATCGAATGAATAGTTTTCTCGCAATTCTTGCGCAGTAAGTTCTTTTAAGTAAGTGAGTGACAGAAAGAGATAGAATTGTGAGTTGTGCAGTCAACAGATCCTGGAAATACATAGTCGATGAATCAAGAATATGTCGCTAATTGCTCTTCGTTCTCTCAGCGAAAAGTTAATTATTAGATGACTGTCTCGATACGGCCGGCGGCGGCGCACAGTGGGGAAACGGCGGAAAAAACCCATATTTCGGAAGTAGGATTTATTTTGATATTGCACGTGTTTCTAACAGTAAATTAGTTGAAGAATCAGAAAATGAAAACTGTTTTTCAAAAAAAAATTTGTTGGCCTGGAGATTTTCGCTCAAAGTTGAAAAATAGTGAAAACTAATAAAAATATGCGTGGTTTTAAAATTATCCATTTACCCTAAAATTTCAGGGTTTGAAACCATTTTTTTTGTAAATAGGCTTAAAATGAATAGACAAACAATATGATACATTAGTTTAGCGAAAAAGAATTTAATAAGATTTTTTTGACAAGAAAACATTCAATTTTAGTGACTTTTTAAGTTCACATAAGGTTTTAACTACTTCCTCTGTTTGCCTCTGTTGGCGGATAGGTTTCGTTAGATAGTGTTGAATCTCAGCAATAGTTTTCAAAAAAAATCTCACCCGAAGACGTCCGTATTTGGTTTTTAAAGCAATTCCAACCTGAAAAAGTCATCCAAAAATGCAAAAAAAAAAAATAGGGCAACATAAAAAAAAGAGCAGCTCTTTTTGCCAGACAAATCTTTCTAAATGTATTTTGGTATGTTGAATCTGAACGTGAAGTCCGTTTTGCGAAACAACTCAAAATTGTTGATTAAATTGCAAAAAACATTTTAAAAAACGCACAATTTTAAAGTTTTTCGCATTTTAGTCAAACATTTTGGGGTGTTTAGGCAAAATGGATTTCACATTCAGATTCAGCATATACCAAAATACATTTAGAAAGCTCAGATCGATCAAAGGAACTACATATTATTTTCTCTTTGTCTGTCGCTGTTGGCATCAGGACTTTGTATTTGAAACCTGCATTGCACATTTACCTATTAAAATAAATGTTTTTCATTAACCCACTTTTTTGACATTATTTACAACTTTGGGAATGCAGTAAAACCGGTTATTTGAAGCCTCTCTTATCTTTAATTGCACTTGTCTCCAACAGAGATAGAATGATATGATAGAATGTCCCGCTAATTGATGGAAAAGTTTGGGTTCGGTTGCTATAATTTAAATTATTTTTTGTTTATTTGAATTGATTTTTTTTGTTTAACAGTTTTTTATATACAGTCTATTAAAGCTGTAAATTTTATTAGAGTCGGTAAACATCGACTACTGATGAGCCCACTGTCGTACCTGGGCGAAATGCACCTTGGAGTTGAGATCACTTGAACTTTTTAATTGAATTTAATTCAGTCACTCCACTTAAACAGAAATAATTTTCATTTCTCTATGTATTTATATATACAATATTTGAAACTGAATTTATGTATATATTTCAAAAAAAAGAAATCATTGATTTTTCGATAAAATTTGGTGTTTCTCCGTGATCTAGGTTAAATATCCAAAAAAAACAAAAACTGGTTTTCAGTTTTTTTAATTTCATTTTTTTATGAGTGGGCGTGGCAATGGGTGGTCATTGGTGTAGATTTGTCTTGCTATTGGCTACCTTCCCTGCAAATTTCATGAAAATTGGTTCAGTAGTTTAGTTTTAATTGAGTTTTTTCCGGTCTCCCATACAAGGTGCCCCACTGTGCGGCGGTAGAATCATAGGATTATACCAAGACAGACCACGCGTGGCGAAACGTAGGAAAATACATTGAATGCCTTTGAATCTGGATATCCTAGTGTTTAGTTTTCTTTAAGAATATTCTCGATTCAACGATGGATATGGGTTGATAATGAAGAAGGGGAAAATTGGATGCGTTTTCGTGAAAACGTGATTAAATTACATTTGGCAATGCTTAGCTCTAAGCAATTTTTCAGGAACCTGATATAGAAACTGTCAAGATCAAGATGAAAAGGAGTTCAATCATATGTCGAAGAAATGGTCTAAAACACTAGGTAAGGTCGGCGTAAAGTGAGGTATGAGAATATTTGATGAACATTTAAATATCGTTAGTAGTAATAATAAAAAGGATAGGTCCTAAGTGGCTGCCACTAGGGATACCAGAGGTACATAAGATATCATTGGGGAGAGAAGTATCTTAAGGAGATAGGTTCAAGCCCAACACTGGATAATTTGAACAGAATAAGCTTAAGTGAAATTTAATTAAAGTCCTTACTAAAATCGGTTAAGATAATTTTTTTTTCCCTGCAGTTCTCTAAGGCTGAGAGGCTCAAGGATATGAGCTCAACGAAATTAGTCGTTTAGACCTTCCTTTGAAAAAGCCATGTTGTCTAGAAGAAATAAAAGACTTAAATCGAAAATTTAGCGAAGATCCCTCACATTCTTGTAATAAAAGGAAAGAGGGAGGTTTGACAGTATGTAGTGAAGAGTAGAAGAGGAAGCAGATTAGGAATAAAATGCTACTCTGAAGGCTCGATATCGATTTCTAATGAACAAGATAACATGTCTGTGTGAGAAGGCATTCCTGTTGAATGGAAACCATGACACTTGTATATGTTTTACCTTCGCAGCAAACCGAAACTGATTTTTTCGATCGAGTAAAGACGCCTAGAAGGTACGAGTGTGGTCATATATTTTCTATCTCTTAGTCCGGCGTGAACAATTCAATTCAATTCAATTCAATTTTGTTTTATTGAACATACTATTTACAATTTGGCTTACAACTATAATAAGATACTCGTACTATATATCTATGAAAATTTATATTTGTTGGCTCGTAGGGGGCCTAACTACTCGTATATACAATGACTTAAGTTTAATTATTTTTATATAAAATTTACATGACGAAAAAAAACATTAAATTTAAAAGGTCGGTTGACTGTATTGTCCTCAGGGTGTTCATTCCCGGTTGTCAGAGGTGATATTTGTGGGTTGTGGGCAGGGATGGCGCTTTAGCCGCGGTGGTAGGCTGACCCGATGTCAGCGTAGAACGACACTACTTTCTCGTTGTCCATGATTGCGTTGTCATCCAGAGTTTCCATCACACTGAGCTACCTCGGTTCGGGATGTCGTTCTTCTGTGGTCATCCTTCTCATAAGCTGATTCGGGTGGTCGATGATGTTCCGCATTAGTTTCTTCATTGAATCAACTAGATATTTGTCCAGTGGGATTAAATTCGCTAATGTGTAGTAATGAAAGAAAAGAGAATTTTTATTAATGGCGGAGGTATGGTGAACGGAGTGACAATCAGTGAATCAGTTTTACACCGGGGGAGCAGAAGGGGATCAATTAATTATGGCTTTGTTGTAGATGACTGGGTAATAAACTTGGGGAAAGATGAAGAACTGTGTGTGCAGTATAAGATGAAGTGTTTGAATTAGATATAGGTGAAACTGTTGAAGGACAAATTGGCTGGATATTTTCTTAAAGACAGAGAGTTTAGGATACTTGGCTCGACACTAGGATCGAAACTGCGGTGAAAATATTTTTCGTTTCTCTAAAGTCTTCTTTCGAATTGAACAAGTTGTGACAGAAAATACAGAACGGAATTTTATGTAAAAGATCTTTTTTTTACCAATCCTGTTGAGAGCGTTGTGATTTAAGAAACACGGCCTAAAAAGCCATCTACTCACCAGAAAAAGAACTAATTTCTGGATCTTTAAAATAGATCCAGATAGAGAACAGGATCCCAAATTGGTTTTGTAATACATGTTAAAAATTTATCCAGATCCGGATCCACATAGATCCGTAGATAATAAAACGCACCTATAGACAACACCTACGTGACACTGAACTGGTTCTAAACCACTTGAAAGCGCTATCATCATCAATGAATGATATTGATGTAAATGACATATGGTTCCAACAGGACGACACTACATGTCTTACCGGTCACAGCTTATGTCACAATGGACATTAGTTACGAACCATTTAAGGACATGGTTATCTTCCGAGGAAGGGACTACGTTATCTAGCCAACGAGATCGTGCAATTTGACGTTTTTTTTCTGGTTTGGCTTATATGGCGATATTTAATTTCTGTATAACCCGAAATAGAATTTTTGATGTGTAAACATCTTTCCCGGCGGTAGAGTGAATCCAAAACGTGGGTAAAACTTGTAACCCGTTACGGTTACACGTTACGGTTACACGTTACGCTTACACGTTACGGTTACACGTTCTGTGTAGCAACCTACCTTACCGACGATTGCATTTAACACCATGTTTACATTGGAAATATTGCGAACTTACGACATCGTGTTTACATTAGCCGTATTTTATTGGTTAGTGAATACATTACATATCAAAATTTAACATTGAAAACAACAACAAACGATTAGTGAATAAAAATAAGTTAGTAATTGAAATGGATAATTTAGTGAAGATAGAGTTTCGGATGTTGAAATGTAGGAGGTGTTTAGGTGGTGTCCGAAAAAGTATATGTGGCATACTTGAGGGTATGTTCGTTGGTATTTATTTTGTTATACTTTGCCGTTACTAATCCAAAGTGTGATCGCTCCGAAATTTACAGAACAAATATTTTTTCAAATGCAAAACTTAAATTCATACCATAATTCCGGCTTTACACTACTGCCATTAATTTTGTCATAAAATATTGAATCAATTTACGTGAAGGCGATTGGTTTCGATTGATATATTTTATCAGTTGACTGGCATTTGTTCAAAAATGTCATGTGATTGCGGCATTATGTTGAATTTATATAACAACTGAAAAAATTGCACATTTTAGTTGAATTAATACGATGTTAAGGCTGTTTTAGTATGGAACTAGGTTAAGACAACGATTTTGCAAAATTTTAATCAGACACAGCATCATACTTTCTCTATACTTTTATTGAAGTTAAACTCTCAGAATAGGTACCTATTTTATTTTGTTAGTATCGTTCTAACTTCATATTGTAAGACATTTTCATACACTTTAACATTAATGTAAATATATTATTTTGTATTACTTAGTAATATCTTTCATTCAAGTATTGACTACATATATTATTAATAAAGGTTTTGCTGAAAGAAGAAGTCATTGATTTTTAATTAATTTAGAAATATTGCATAAAATAATTCAATATACTTTTCTTGTGTTCAAATCAATTTGAGGTTTTTTTTAAATAATCTCTCATAATATGACTCCTTAACATTTAAAAACGTCAAAATAGGTCTGTTTTCTTAGTTTTTTGCACGAACTACCATTGTTTTAAAGTTGCTCAGAATCAATTTATTAAAAGAAATTGCCTAAGGCTAGGCGGTTTCTTAACTGTTTGGTTCAAGAAACTAAAAAGTTTGTGTTTTGACACAAACAAAACGATTGCCTAAAATGAGTTCGCTATTTTGTGTAACATATAATTATATGCACCTGCGCGGACATTCAACCAAATTGTTCATCTGTTTTCTATAAGTATCCAAACAGTAAGTTGTGCAACTAAAAATTGAATGTGCGCTCCTAGCCTTAGGATGATATTAGTTAAAAAATATTTAAAGTTAGAAAACTACTTTAAAGTTAGGAAATATATAAGAAGTATAATACTACTACCTTAATAAGAGGCTGTTTAAAATTTTGGGCCAATATTATTTTATTGAGTACAATGTTTTTTTTCTCCAATACTCCAATACATATATGTGAGATCATTTTGAGTAGATTATAGAAAAAATATATATTTTCGCACTTTTGTCAGTTTTAAATCAAATTTAACAGTGAGAAAAACTCTAAATCAACTCGATCTGCATTTTCATGAATATTTCAACTCCAGCTTAAAACGAGATACAGATCTTTCGAACACATCCGTGATAGTTAATTCAACAAGTAGGAAGTGTGAGTGAGTGAGTTAAAGAGTGAATAAAGCGTTTTTTGGTGCTTGTATTACTGCGCTAGATATAGATTACCAATAAAACGCGCCTATTGGAAACTTTGAGTACTGCAATCTCGATTTTATTACTTTCCATTGCTGGCTAAAACTAAATTCAATCCATTAACGAAAGATTTCATAGTGTGTTCATTCAATGTTTTTTAAACAAATCCAGTTCACGTTAGTGATGGACAATTAAATTTTATTTTATGCTCCCAAAAATGTATTTTCAGAATTCACATTAAATAAAATGTACGATTGGGTCGCACGAACTTGCTCTTATGTATTTGCAAAATCGTCGTTTTAACCAAGTTTCATTGTAAAACAGCTTTAATATCGTACTAATTCGACTAAAATTTTGCATTTTTGTCTTTCTAGAAAAAATTTGGAATTTTGTTTCTAAATACAAAAAAAAATAATACTCAAACTTTTGAGGAGCTTTAGCATAAAAAAAACGATCAAAATCGGTTGTACAGTTTACGAAAAAATCAAAAACTTAAAAAAATGTTCCAAAAACCATTTAAAATGTTGTTCAGGGCAATCAGTTGACATCTACAACGAAATATTCTCGATACGTCAAAATTTAATTTGTCCTCTATATCTGTCATATACCATATAATTATTTTAATTATCGAATTAAATATTCTTTATTATATCAAAGTATACTTTTGGCATTCACTATATCAAAATATAGATCGTTCTCCATCTGTCAAGCCATGAACTGGATGATGACTACGACTTCAATGGATTAAAAAAATTAGTTTTTGCCACTTATAATTCCATTACAAGGTGGGAATGATGTCAATTGGTTTGTAAATCTCTGACAGAGGGAGAAAGATAAAGTACAGAAACCTAAAACAAAAAGTTAAGGGATTGGTTTGATTTTGATAAGGTGAACGCTCCATCTAGGCTTGTCAAAAAAAAAGTTTTGACATTTTCGCTGCATGACAAGTATATTTGTTGGCGGCGTTAAGCCAGATATACATTGTTCAAATGCATGAAAATCACGTACAAGTCTATTATTTCAGTGGCGAAAGAACGTTGCCCTTTGTGGTTTTTTTTTTCAGCAAAATTTTGTTTTTACGAATTTCTTTGGGATTTTTGTAATTTTATCCGAATAATTTGTTTTATTTTGTCTGTCCATTTCATCATATAATTTTCGTTTGGTGTTTTAATATTTTAATCAGTGCTTATTATGCTGTGTTCTCATCTCTTCGACGTACTATACGCAAATGAACCAATAAATGCATGATCAATCATCAATCTTGCATATACAATATTTCTATGCAGTACGCTAGATTGAAAGGATTTGGATTTTTCTTCAAGCCTAAATCCGATCTATATGTGTGACTTTTTCAATAATATACTTACACGCGTGCTTGTCATGCATTTGAACAATGTATATCTAGCTTTAAACGCAATTGCTGAGGTTGAGAAAAAGGCGGAGTTATCGTTCATTCTTCTTTGTGGTTTTCTTTTTTTATATTTGGCGTTCGCTCAGTGAAATTCACTTAACTGAGTAGAGTAAGGAGTGTGAAAAGATGTCTCCTTTTTGCATGAACAAAGTTAACTTACATTAAAAATCGCTGTGTTTAAAAGCACTGATGTACTGGAAATTAAGCCAAAAGAGAAACAGAGATTAAAATCAGATTCGTGTAAAAACAGTCTATTTTCTATCAGATAACATCCCTGTTTGAATGTATGTAAGTGCAAAAAGCAACATCCCTGTTTAAACATAAGTCAAACAAACTTTACGTTACGCAGCGGAGTCCACTTACTCCTAACACACGCCACGAACTACTTCATCGAAGCATATTGTGGATAAGGTTTTTGGGTTATGTGAAATGAATAAGTGCAGACACGGCAGTTTACAACTGCTTGGCTCGAGCAACTAAAAGGTTTGTGTTTTGACTAAAAGGCTCTGTTTTTTAATAAGGAGTAATCATAGATGTCTATAGTTTCTATGTGTAAAGCTACATAAATGTAGAGATATTTTTAGATTTAAGTACAAGTGAAAGGGTTAAATTGTGGGAAAAAAGTGGCTTCCATTTGAATATATTATGTATATACATATCTAAAGTCACAAACTAAATAGTACGATTGCATTGTATGTTTATTGAGTTCGTTCGATAACAAAAATTTGGCACTCGGACAAACGTTGATGTTTACACATCTTAACCGTGAGTCCTGGCACTCACACTTTTTTTTTTTTTTTACAAATTTTCGATCATTTTTACCACCTTTGACCCTTGTGTCATTGCAGTATTTTCTGTCTTAATTTTTGGAAATGTTTAAATTTGGTTTTTAATTCCTTTTACGAGTAAAATGATTCTTTTACAGTCTCTCGGATATAAGAGCAAAAATGGGCGATACTTTCATGCCCTTTAATTTATTCAATTCACTGTACAACAGAGAATAAGAGACACACAAAAAAAAACCTGAATTCCAAATTCAAATTCAAAAAGAAAATTGTATTCAATTCATTGTGAAATGGCCGGCGGCTTTCAACGGCTGCTCCTGACAGGATGTACCAAAGAAGATCCGTACCAATGTCCGCCGGGTACTTTGGTTCCCATTTCAAACGAGTAAATGTTTCAACTGTCACGGACATCCAACTCCGGATGTAGGTACGCACCGGTCGGTGTGCGCGTGGGTTTAGTATTTTTTTTTTGGGGCGTATGGGCAGATTTGAATGGTGAATGATGATGTCAAATTAAACGACATCGGCATGGCAAGGCAGCGAATGACCAGACCATTTCACTGGATTTAATGGTAGCACAAATTCATGGTTTGTGACTTAGGGCGTTTAACATGTAAAACAGTATTTGCATGAAAGGGCATGTCATGAGATACCAAATGCAGTTCACTGTTTCTATCATGCTTGTCAGGTGGGATGGATGCAGGATGCTTAGGATAGAGGATATATAGAAAAAAAGTGTATAGGTATACGTACATTATACTCGTACTTCTGCCTGACCATTCGAGTTCGAATGGAATATTTATGCGATGCAAATTACCCCAATATAGGATTCTTTCGTAAAGAAATATTTCGAATCCGAATCAAGTCTTGTTTGAAGTGAGATATTGAAGCGAAGAAGATTTTAATTAGTAGATATCGAAAGTCTACCACACCTCTCTGTTTAGTGTCAGTTCTAGGTCTAGGGCTAATAGTTGGCATAGTTTCGGAGATTATCTCAAACGAAAAATTCGAGCTAAGGGAAAACTAAATTACATTAAATGTACCTAGTCAGTTGGTAATTAATCCCATTGAACGACGCAAATCCTTAACGAAAACGATGACCCCATTTGAGGCGATTATTAAAGGTGAGTTTATTTTGTCCTTAACAACGTAGTTACATAATGCTTTAATGAAAACCTTGTGTACTTATCCTGTGGAAATATTATGAACTTTAAAGCGTAATTAATAGATATCTACAGAGCATTTTGATCTAGCAATAAGCATGTTCTCGTGACTTATAGCCGCATATTTGATAAGTGGAAGTTAGGAAAACGATAAAATTGTCTTGTATTCTCGTCCAAGCTTGGACACCAATAGAGTATAGATTTTAGGAAATAATTTCAAAAAATAATCGTTCACACGTTTTAAAGATATTGGTGCAAAATTTTAAACAGCCTATTATAGAGGCTTAACAATTTGCTAACTTTATAGTAGCTTACTAAATCAATCTTAATTTTAAACCCTCCGCGATGGGTTTTACCTTGTCGTTGTGGGGAGGCTTAGTCTATTTCTCCGGCTATACAGACTAGCTGGGGACTTAGACAACTAAGAAAACCCTTAGGATAATTTTTCCCAGTTCTATGTAAGGCGAACAAAGATTAGGATTATCGTTCCTAGTTCGCTGTAAGGTGAACAAAAATTAGCACTATCGTTCCTAGTTTGCTGTAAGGTGAACGAAGATTAGGACTATCGTTCCTAGTTCGTTGCAAGGCGAACAAAGACTAATAAAGTGATTAGGGGAAGTCACTGCCGAAACATAAAGAAAAGTAACCGAGATGGTTATTCTCTTTTGCTCTATGTTTTGGTTTCAGCAATCCAGATAATCGATGGTCCTACCCAGTGCCAGAAGATTAAGAAAGATTGCTTAGGACTATCGTTCCTAGTTCGTTGTAGGGCGAAAAATACTAATCGTAAATATTGGTGCAGATTGTGCCATTGTGGTTGGCTTCGGTCAGCTATGGTCTTCACCACGGAGTTTCTACTCCATAATTTTGCTTAGTTCTTTAAGCGCATATTATATTATTGGAGATATTTTTAAAATAACCTCATAATATTGATTCAATTAAAATTAATTTATTAATTTATATAGAAAAATAACCCAAATTGGGTACCTCGGGAATAATGAGATTTAATGAATTTATCCCCGCTAATTAGAGCCCCCAGGGTGTAAAAACCTTGGACTCATTATTAATTGGGTAGAGAGCACGAGGTGGCTGTGGTTATACAAAACAAAGTCACGCGGTTGGCTATTGTTACCGACAATAGGTAGATGGAAAAACACGGACCAAGGGTGGTACTACCTACACAGTGAAAATTTGGAATAGTATGGAGATGCTTGCTTGTACTCCGAGACAAGACCGTACGAAACATTGTTCGATAGCAATGTCGAGTTGGTTTGTCAAGGAATCAAGAACTTGCACCTGCTGCAAAGGAGTGGCTATACCTTTATTCCAAAGATAAAAAGCAACTGAGACTATGTCTGATAATTGAACCCGTAGTGCTTGGTAGGCCAAGTAGTGAGATACGGTCTTAGCTGACAGGTGCTCACTATAAAACCTACTTTAGTTCTTAATTTTAAACATTTTCTAACTAGTATCGTACTAAAGGAATTTTCTTAATAAGTTGCTTTTGAACACACCTAAAATAATGACATTTCGTGTAAAAAAAAGTAAGCCCACGAACCTTTTTTGATGTTTGCAAAATGTCAAACAGTCATATGAAGCTAGCACGATACTCAAAAAAATAAAGTAGGTATTCGATGATTTTAACTTTAATAAAAGGGTAGAGAAAGTTTGATTATATATTTGATTAAAATTTGAAAATACGTTGTTTTAACCTAGTATCAAATTAAAACAGCTTTAGCATCGTACTATTTCAATTAAAATTTTGCGCCATTGATTTTTCAAAAAAAAAAAAAAAAACAAAAAAACTTGGAATTTTTTTTTTAAAACCCAAAAAATATTTTTTCGAATATTTTTATATGCAATATTATTTTAAACTTAAGGGGGCTACTGCTGAAAATTTTTGGTTAAAATCGTTATAGCCGTTAATGAGAAATTCGAAAATAAAAAAAACGGTTCTATAACAGGTACCGTTAATAATATTTTGCCCCAAAATCGTTAAGAGCCGTTTTCGAGACACATATAAGATTTTCCATTGCGGGTGTATGGGGGGAACCGTTAGTTTTGGAGCTAAGAAAAAATTTCAATTTGCCTTCTAGAGAATCACCGAGGACCCTTAACTATCGAGATTGAAAAAAATACCCCAGTGGCTTAGGCTGTAGGGAGAGGTACAGATATTTACACATATAGACATACAGACAGACAGTTAGAATTGTGGGACCCACTTTTTTCATCTTCGCTATCATCGTAATGTCAACTTTGATCAAAATCTCGAGTTCGATTTTTTTTTACGAATGCATAACTTGCCTTATATGTACGTATTTAGCACCTATAAGTCGCAAGTAAAAATTTGTACTTACATTGAAATTCTTTTAGTAAAAAAAATTCCCATACGCTGAATGTTGTAGTTTAAATATCACTCACCTCGTCTTTCGAAAAAGGTAGATGTAAGTTTGATCATATGTACACAATAATTCGTACAATGTACTCAAAAAAAATTTGTACTTCTTGTTTACGAATAAAATTAGTGTATTAAACGAATAGATTCGTGGATACTACCACAGTTATTAGTAAAACTTTAAAAATGCATTCGTAGATATACATGCCACTGTATGAATACTTCGTATATCTTACGAACATTTGTACAATGCACAAATATTTTCTTCACGAATGTCATTCGTAGCCACTTTACTAATAAATTTTTTGAGTGTAATAGTTGCACTCGCAAGAACCACAACTGCAGAGCTGGTAAAATTCAATAGCTGATAGCTTGTCTTCAAGATTTGAGCAATAATGTAGTTAGTGCTATATAAAAACAAAAACCTGTTTCTTGCCACGGGTACTGCTTCTTGCGAGGAAGAGAAAATTCTTCCAATAGTGATTTCTGCCTACAGCATGCAAACAGGAATGAAGTAGAGTTTTAAGCCCTAAGTTCCTGAATCTCTGCCAGTCGTTTGGGCTCAAATTTATTTTTATTTGTAATAGTTTGGGAGATTGTCGTATATTGTCATTAAGGTGTGTGAAATATATCTTCATATACTCGTATGTTGATTTTACAGTACGTCTTCCTATTAACATCTTGTACTCGTATCTTGTTAAACATTTAACATGATAAACCGTGATAAAAAATATAAACCTGATAAGACGATAATTTTTGATTTATTTTCAATGCTATTTTCTATGACTGTATATTTTTGGATTGTGAATGACCTGCGTGTCATATAATAAGTAATTATAATGCAGAATTGGTAAGTTTAAATGATAGAAAAATTCTTTTAAGTAATTTATGTAAATGCATGAATAGAATAATTGGGAAACAGTTGTAACTCGGCCCAGAAAACTGATTTCTGAACTAATCTATTTGATCTTATCTATATAAAATTAAAGCAAAAACCAGGAGTCTCCGAAAGTCACCAGATCCAAAAGATTTCTAAAAGCTTAAGCATATTGAGCGACTAAGTTCTCTTTTTTGGTATCAAGGACATACCAAGTAAATCTGTACATTTTGTTTGCTTTAGCAGAAACTAAAAGCTCTCAAATTAATTGAAAAAGGTCACATGTGCCCAAATATTTACAGTTTTTGTTTTAATAAACAAACAAAAACAAAAATATATGGAAACAAAACTATTTCCGCATTTGTTGAATTTTTGGTGGGTTCTAGTTACTATAAAAAGTGAATGCCTTAGAGCACTCACTATTGTTTTCAACATGAAGTTACTTTGCGTGGTTGTTACACTTGTTTTGCTTGCAGTTCAATTAGCAAGCGGCTCGCCAGTTAGCTCAGAATGTGGGGACATGGTTTGCCCCATGATCTATGATCCAGTTTGTGGAACTCTCAATGGACAGCAAAAGACCTTCTCAAACAGTTGTGTTATGGGAGTTGAAAATGACTGCCAACCTGAAGGACAGAGTAAGTTGACCATATATTGTTGATATTGTTTTTGTTTAATAATTTATATTTCTATTTCTTCCAGAATACCAACCTTGTTAATTTACGATTACATTTTTGTCGAAGAAATAAAATTTAAAAAAGTATATTTTATGTTTAAAATTCTTCTTTGAAAATTGTGGTGCTGCTGTGCTGATCAAAATCGATTGAATAGTTAGCGAAAAAGTCCGAAGAATATCAAGTTTATGGAGAAACAAGAGTTTTGTAAGGGTTTTAGGATTACTTCTAGAGCTAGTAACTCCAATTGCACCTCTGTGGAATACATACGACACTCGAGAAGAATTCTCTCTAGCAAAACTACAAGGATAAGATTTTATGATTGAAATTGTTAGGTTTATCGTCTCTGAGTATTCGATAGAACGGCTGTAGGCTATAATAAGAGATAGGGGATAATTTTTACTCTTACAAGAGTGCCCTATTTTGACAATTTTAAAGTACGGACCAACTACAGACTAAAAGTCACATAAGTATATGAACGGACCTGCAGATTCAATTCACGTGAGATATCATTTTTCAAACTATAAATAAATTTAAGCATCATATTTCAAAACACGATAACAAGCCAGACAGTTGTGATTTTGGAATTAGTAATAAAAGAGTAAAGACATTAGAACCTACCATTTCAACCGACGAAATTTATCCCAATACCCAGGCACGTAATGATTCTAAAGAATGCAATCTCTTACTACAAGCCCAAGGTTCTTCTTGTCAAAAACCACTTAAAATTGATCTTAATAAAATATGTACATAAATAAAGCAATAATTTTCTTTGCACATCAATTTTTTAAACATTATTGTCATATTATGAATTCAAGAATAAATCTTCCATGCACTTTATGCATAAAAAGCTCTCTTCAATTCTTACATACAACTCTTCAAAACTTAATTTTTCAGGACGGTTTTCCCAAATTTTGCAACAGTTTGCCTATTGATTTAACAAACTCCCATATTACCTCAATCTTTGCACACATTTTTCTTTCGGAAGCCAAGTTTAAATTTAAACCTACAAATTTGTATACTGAGGTAAATTATCTCTTATAAAACATTTACATAATGTATTTCAACAACTTAATTTTTAAAGCAAGTTAATAACAAATTCTCAACACAACAATTTCCGTTTACAGAAATCTCATATTTTTAATATTTTATTTTCATTTTTTATTGACAATTTTTTCTTGGGTCAACAATCTATAGTTTTAAAAGTCTGACATGTTTAGTTCTTGATCCAACAATTAGATTTTCAATTTTCATTAACAATGCGTCTTTTTCGCAACAATTTTGCTCTGGAAATTTTTAGTATTTTCGTATTTGGCAGTACAATTTTAATTGTTGAGCCATTTTAACAACGCGTTCTTGAGGCAACAATATAAATTCTTGAAGTTTTTATATTCTTTATCTTTAAATAAAGAATAAAAGTTCTTGCTTCACGGTCAACACTTGCTTCTTAAGTTAAGATTTTAAGTATTTGGGTTCATTTTAACCTATGAAAATTGTTGGTTCAAAGTTTAAAATTTTTGATATTACGATTTTTTCTGAGTGATAAGCTTAAGCATAGCGAATAAGTTCTCTTTCTTGGTATCAAGTAAATACAAAGTAGATCTGTTTACTTTGTTTGCTTTAGCAGAAATTAGAAGCTCTCAAAACAAAAGAAATTTTTTCCAACTTATTTGGAGAGGTCAAATATACGCAAATATTTGCGGTGTTTTTTTAATAAAAAAAGATATTTTATATGAAAAATATTTTCTAATTATAATTCTACCATATTGCCTTATGTAAACAAAAATATTTACTCAGTTGAATTATTGAAAAATTGGTCGATTCTGGTTACTATAAAAAGTGAATGGCCTAGCCTAGAGCATTCAATATTATTTTCAACATGAAGTTACTTTGCGTGGTTGTTACACTTGTTTTGCTTGCAGTTCAATTAGCTGGTGGCTCGCCAGTTAGCTCGAATTGTAAGAGAGTAATGTGCCCCATGATCTATGATCCAACTTGTGGAATTCTCAATGGACAGAAAAAGATCTTCCCAACCACTTGTGCTATGAAAATTGAAAATGACTGCCTACCTGAAGGAAAGAGTAAGTCGACAATAATTGTTAATATTTTTTTATTTATAATAATTTGTATTTATATTTCTTCCAGAATATCAGCCTTGTTAAGTAACGATTACTTTTTTGTCGAAGAAATAAAATTTAAAAAAGTACATTTTATGTTTAAAATTATTGTTTGAAAATTGTGGTGCTGCTGTGTTGATCTTAGTAAGTCTGAGGTTGAAGAAGCTTTATTATGCTTAGATCTGAACAAAACTGAAGGTCCAGACAATATTCCATTAATAGTCCTAAAAAATCTTCAATTTATCTCTTTCTAAAAGTTTCTTCTCAAATTCGCAAATCGACAGCAACGAATTTAGCGATAATGACGAATGAGATTATTACTTATATGGAAAAAGGCCTTAAAACTGATATTGTGTCTACTGGAAAATTAGTTCTTACTCTGGCGGATAGATGGATTTTTATGGTAAAATAGTGTAAGCTACAGTTTAAAGAAAAAAGACCAAAAACATTTGAAAATCAACAAACATAAGCATAAGGGAGATGAGCATACAGCACAACTGTCACTATGATCGGTATCGTTTTATTTTTAAGAGTTAATCTATATGGATCATTATCGATAATAAAACGCGGCTAATGTGGCTTGTAAATCATATTTGACTGGAAGAGTGCAAGTTGTGAATATAAGAAACATAAATCTGATGATATAAATGTCCCATCAGGTGTTCCACAAGGAAGTCATATGGGACCATTGCTTGTAAGTATGTACTTACGTCAAAAATGACGATTATTTGAAGATCAAATTGAAGTTGATTATGCCAAAAAAAAATCACCAGACAAAACGTAGATTATTGCGATTTTATAGGATAAGTAAGGTCTTGGATTCAGCAGCATTAAAAAAGGTAAAACATTTCCGTCGGGATCGAAATTCAATGCCAATCTTCCGATACAGACTCCGAGCGAGGCATTCGAAAACATATCCTCCATTATGACTATATACAGATATCACTAAGAGACTGAACGAAAAAGAAATATGTTTGGCATGCCTCATATATAAAATTTAATAAAGCCTTCCATAGCGTATGGACCACACCGCTATGTTTCCTCGATGCCAGTGCTGATATGATTCCAGAAGTGATTTTTCTTGGGATGCGTACTTTTATTTACTTTTATTCCTTACAGAATTAAGAGTATACAGCCTAAGGAAAAGTGTTGGTTTAATACAAGCTGTAAAGAAGCTGTTAGGTTGAGAGAAGTAAGTTTACGCTCTTACAAAGCCAACCCAACCGATGGAAATCGGAAAAAAGTTTAAACAAGTCAGAAACCAATGCAAAGCTGTCATAAAAAGAAACAAATTCTTACATGATCGTAGTAAAAATTCAACTTCATCTTCGGTTCCAACGCTCATCTACAATGACAAACCGATAACTAGCTCTTTAGATAAAACAAATGTACTTGCTGCTCATTTTGCTCCTAGTTCTACGTTGCCTGTTAGCAACATTGCCCCTCCTGTACTTGAGAATGTAAATCATTCAATGGGACAGGTATATTTCTGCACTCGTACAGTTGCAAGAGCGCTTCGAGATCTTGATATAAACAAATTCGCTGGTCCTCATGGTATATCCCCATTCTTCTGAAAAGGTGTTCTTCATCGCTGGCAAAACCATTGTGTAAGCTTTTCCATCGCTAATACTGTTCTGGAATCTTCCCTAGAAGATGGAAAACAGCTCTCCTCCTAACGACCATCTACGTCCCTTCCTTCCAAGGTCATGGAATCGCTGATAAATCAGCAGCTCAAGAAATATCTCGAAGATCGAAAGCTTTTTAATGACCGGCAATACGGCTTTCGTTTCACTGGTGATCCGATGGCATATCTCACCGATGACTGGAACAGATCTTTGATTTGGAGAAAATAAAATTACTGCTCTCGATATTTCTAAGGCATTTGATAGAGTTTGGCACCAGGCTCTCTTATCGAAAATCCGTGCCTCTCTTATCATGGAAACACTTATTCTTTGAATTAGAAATTACCTTCTAGATCGTTCAATACATGTTGCATTGGAAGGTTTCAATTCTGATCTTCATAAAATAAATGGTGGTGTTCTCCACGGCTCCGTTTTGTCTCCGACTCTGTTCCTCATTTTTATATTTACTTTATTGTCTGAAACTTCTCATCCACTTCATTGTTTTGCCGACGACTCTACTCTCAGCTTCATAAATTAATTTGTTATAATTCTATATCGATGTAAAAAATGTTTCACCCCTTCTGATCTGGCTACCATTTATAAGGCGTTTATACGTGCAAGACTCGAGTATAACTCACACCTCTGGGCATAACTCTCCACTTATTGGATAGAATTCAGAACAGAGCGCTAAAACTGCTAGGAAACAGAGCTGTCATGGATTCATTCCCATCTCTTGAACACCGTCGGATTGTTTCATGTATTTTCTTATTTTATCGCTTCTTTCACAAGTAATGCTCACTCGAAGTAACCAGTTGCATTCCTCCTCTTTATCAGTTTAACCGTGATACCCGCTTTGTAAGGCATGTTCATCAGTGCACCCTAGAGCTTAACTTTGGTCGTACCGTCAAATATAGAAATTCGTTTTTAAGTCACACAACACGATTATGGAATAACTTACCCGGAACGGTTTTCCCTTGCCATTTCAATTTGCAAACATTCAAACCAATGTTCATCGACACCTCCTTTCCCCCAGCCCCTAATTTCCTCATTGCCCGTGCTGTGTTTAACATTATAAAGTGAATTAAAAAAATGGGATTATTTTCAAGCTGATCAGAATGGGGTTTCTAGAATATTTGGTAAGTATAATCAACCATTTTCTAACAAACACAGCAGCTGTTTTGTACAGGTTTTGAACACAAAATTAAATATGAAGCACATCAGAGAGAGCAAGAGTACCACAAGGCTCCATGTTAGGAACATTTTCATTCAGTATTTATACTGCAGATCAACCAGGAGAATACACCAGGAATGAGTAAAACATTTTGTGCCAATTACACCATCACATATCGCATGCTTAATTGAATACTGACCTAACTCGAAAAAACGATTTTTGGGAAGTTGCAAAAAAAGATCTTGCTATGAGGATTTGTCCTACTTGTTGATGGATAAAATTAAAACTAATTCATGAATTAATCATGAATACTGTTATTCTTAAAGTTTGATAAACTATTCATGAGATCTGAGACTTAACGTAACTCAAAATTTAACTATCTCCTAATGGGACAGTATTCCATTAAGCATGCGATATACAACTTTTCCATCACTAGAATTGGCTGGTTGTGTGGTACAAGACTACGGCACCAATCATTGGCACTACTACTAAATGAAATGGTTGAAGATCAACAAACGTGAACAAGAACTTGAAAGAAAATTGCCTCCAGAAGTCAAAACATTATTATCAGATTACCAGACAGGTCCGGTATTCACAACACACACAGCACCTTGCTATAGCAAACCTTAAACGTGCAAGCTTCTCCTTCCATCTGTTATCATACTTTAATGAGAAGCCAGAACGGACTCAGCAAGAAGACGAAACGAAGCTAATCACGCACGTTAACACGTACGTCTGTTCAATTTTTTAACCAACTGGTCAAACATTTTGGCGCTTAGATACTCGACTCGAACAGACTGGAACTACAGGAGACCATGCAGAGCCAAACGGATTGGTCGTTCGACCGAGAATATCGAGGCTGTGTCTGCCGATGTCACTCAGAACGAAAAAACATCCACCAGACGACGGACCACGCAATTGGGCATCACCAGACGGATCATACAGTGATTTTTAGTGAAATATTGATATAGGTACAAAAAGCAAACAGTGCATCATTTAATGCCTGCTGACCGTCTGTCGTGTATGAATTACTGTCCAGCCATCCTCAATATAAGCAACGAACAGGACGATTTTGTGTCGAAAATCATCATGAGTGACGAGGCGCATTTCCTATTAAGCGTTTACGTCAATAAGTAAAATCTTCATTTCTGGGGCATTGAAAATATCCGCGTGTGATGCACGAAGATCCATTACATCCACTCAAAGCCACTATGTGGTGCGGCCGTATTTTTTTGAAGACGCCAATCAGCTATACGGTCACTGTTACTGGCGAACACTACAGGACCATGATAAACTACTTCTTACTTTCGGAATTGACTGAGCGGGACTTGCTGAAAATGTGCTTTCAACAAGACAGTGCAAGCACACACACAGCACGAGCTGCTTTGGATATTGTGAAGGAAGCGTTTTCTGGTCGCTTATCTCCTGTTTTGGTGATTTGGCATGGCCCTCAAGATCTCCCGGTTTAACCATCCCAGACTTCTTTTTTTGGGGCTACTTGAATTCGCAGGCTTATACCAACATTTTCATTGCATTTTCAGACACACAAGTTTGACATTGATATAGAATTCCATCAAACTTTCATTTTGATATGACAACTTTTGCAATCATGTTATTAGTCTCTTTTCATCTGATTAACCAAGGTTCAACCATGGTTCAAGTATTTGATTGGCTATTATCACTTACTCTACCCCTGAACGATACACGGTTCAACCTCAGTTAATTCGCCAAAATCCCTTTTGCTACGTTTTTGGCTAAGTCGAATATACGAGTATGATAAATCCATAACAAATGGTCATGCAGGTGTCATTCATGGATAATGGCATGAGTGGTGCATTTCACTTGGCCGACAGAAAACAGCTTTGTGTTTTCGAAGCATTAAATTCCACGCTGTTGTTATTACTCCCCATTGTTTATTGCTGCCAAGATCGGAATTTAATTAGCTTAGCATACTCTACCACATCCATCAGCCCAACAACCGGAAAAAGGGTTATGACTCTGGAATGAAATATAAAACATTGATTGAAACAATGAAGGGGATTAGAAGTGTTAGAAAAAAAGATCATTTTAGAAGATAATGAACAGAGTCGAAGACAAAGCAGAGCCTTGTGGCACAACAGCATTTATTGGATGATCACCAGAATTAAATCCTTTCAACACAACTTGTATTGAGCGGTTGGAAATGTAATTTCTAATCTAATGAAGAAGAGACTATTTGATACTAATCGCACGCGTTTTCGATAAAAGATCTTCGTGCTAAACTCTATCAAATGCTTTAGAAATATCAAGTGAAATTACCTTTCTTTCTCCAAAATGATGTAAGAATTCTTTCCACTTTTCAATTAGATATGCTTTCCGATCACTAGTGGACTTAGCTAGTAAAGTCGTACTATCGTTATTTAAGAGCTTTCGATTTTCGAGATATTTCTTAAGCTGATTTTTGATCAGCATTTCCTTGACGAAAGGGCGTTAGTGCTATTGATCTGTAATTGAAGGGGGAAGAAGATTCGCCTTTTATGGGGACAGACTGGACAAAAGCCGTTTTTCATCTACTCGGAAAGATACCCAGAGAGTAAGACAGATGGAAATGGTTTTTCCAGTGTAGATGTATTTTAAGATCTTTGGGCAGTCTTGCGATTGTATGAGAGCGAAAGAAGATTTGTTCCTTCCTATAGAGTCATTTATTCTCCCAAGTACAGGCAAAGTCGAATTTGCCACAAATTGCGTTGCAAGAAAATTAGCTTTTTCTTGGTAGCTGAAAAAAAGAGCGTTATTTCATTTTAATATGTAAGCAAAAATTATCTCTTCGATTGTAAATCAATTTAACAGAGAATTATTTACATTTTCCCTTCTGTCATAGTCTTGTAAAATCAGCGGCATCATAAATACAAATTCCAGTTTGAAGGCATTTTGAGAAGCAGAGTTAATACTGCTTATTGACAATAATTATGAACGCAATTTACGTAGGACCCACACCAAACACTGATCTGATCGTGTGAATTGCTATCGTCCTAAATTCGACGGTTTTTGTATCTGCTGAATATGATTTTTAGGACGCGCGTGAAATTTTGTTCGAACTGAAGACTTTCATAGAACATTATTATTTGGACATATTGTTGAACCCTATAACTCTCCATGCCTTATTAACAAGTCAAACTTCATAAATTACAGCCAATTTGTCAAATATAGCTTGAACAATATATGAGCCATCACATATGTATGAGCAATCACCTCTCAAAGTTCAGAAATCCTTCTTGGAAAACCTTTTAAGTGTGGTGGACATACAAAAATACGGCAAAATATATGTGACATTTATTATGCTGTCATATAAATAGGGCTATCACATGTATACAGGGTGGGCCATCTAGTTGTTTCTTTTTAAATCATATGTATGTGATTTTGACACTGACTGCCGTTTCCCGCTCGAAATCTTGACAGAAAGTCCGTATCATACCTCCGCAGAACAAAATCAGTGCCTGCTGTACGCAAAATTGCGCAAAAAAATCGTGAGACTGGTATGCTAGTGGACAACACTCATGGTCCCCGTCGTCGTGCGGTGCACACAGCCGAGAATGTAGCTGCTGTAGTCGAGAGTATGATAATCAATTCACGACCATCAAAGCGGCATCGATCTTAAGAACTCAACATTTCACGCACTAGCCTGAAGAGAATTCTGCATAAAGATCTCGGATTATTCGCTTACAAGGTTCAATTGACTTCAGTCAGCAATTGAAGGCGCACGACCATCCGCTTCGTTATCGCTCGCGCTGCGCAGTTTGAGCTGCTCTAAAGCTACCTTAACAAACAAAATTGCCACATCTGATGAGGATCGGAAAATCCACACGTTATTGTCCAGAAGCCAATGCATCCACAGAAAGTGACAGTTTGGTGAGGATTGTGGAGTTGTGGCATTATTGGACCATTTTTCTTCGAAAATGAGGCTGGGAATAACGTTTCGGTAAACGGTGGGCGTTATGATAACCGACTTTTTTTTAATGACATTGAAGACATGGATTTAGACGACATCTAGTTCAGAGAAGATGGCGCGCCATGTCAAACCAAATTCCCAAATCGTATTATCAGCCGTCTTGGTGATGTCAATTGGCCGCCCCGGAGCTGCAATTTGACCACTTTATACTTTTTTTTGTAGAGAATCGTGAAGGACCGATGTTATATCAACAATCCGGAAAGGATTTAAGCATTTAATGCCAATATCATCCAAGCAATCCGTGAGTTACAGTTCGAAACCATCACCAAGGTCTTGGAAAATTGGAGTGACAAAATGCGCTACTGCGAATCCAGCCAAGGCAACTACTTGAACAACGTTGTGTTTCATAATTAGTTTGCTCTTACTAATAAGCCCATAATACATGGGGAAATTTAACTTTGTTCATTTTATTGTATTTTCAAAAAGAAACTTGTATTTGGCCCAATATTTAATTGAATCCACGATTCTTCTTTTGAAAGACAATCATTTAGCGCACCGCTGTTATTGTATCAGTATTTTTACAATCAAAAATTTTTAGAACCAAAAGTATTGAACTGATTATGGAACGAAACACCCCCGTTAGCATATAGTGGTCAGTTATATACCAATCTAGGACAAAAGGACATGCTTTAAAAATGTTTCTGCAACAGAGAAATATGTATATTCATTATGTATATTATTTATGTATATTATTTAGTATATTCAGTTACACTAGTAGGAACATTTATAAGTGACTCTAGGCCCATCGAAGAGATAAGGGGATAATAGTTATCTCAACTTAAGGGTAACCCTAAAATATATTTTTGTCACCCACAAAATTACATAAATAAATATTTTGAGAGTTCCTATATTGTTTAAGAAATAAATCAAATTTCTTAGCAAACTATTAATAGTTACATATTATCTCTAAAACTATCCTATCTTTCAAGCTGGAACCAACCATACACATTATGAAAATTTCCTTGAAATTGCTTGTTTTCTTTTCATGAAGGTAGTCCATTCAATTCTCTTTGAGAAGTTAACTCAGTATACAGAGAAACAGCATTACAAAATTATTTCATTCCAAAGTAAGGCCAACCACTTAAGTCCTACATAATGAGTGTGTTCATTCAAATGCTAATTAATTTTGCAAGTACCACATTAATTGCCCACCTCTGCATCAGCATCAAAGCTTCTTAAAATACGAAACGATTATATGTACCTACCCTCAAGGCCAACAAAAAAAAAAAAGGAAACCAAACAAAACTTCCTGACTTAGATCCATTATTTTTTTTTTTGTGTTTTTATTATTCAGCACTTTGAATGTTACATAAAATGAATAAATTTACTTTAAATTGATTGCCTGTGATGATCACCGTTGTCACTTGAGGGATTTTTAATTGGGTGGAATGGAACTCCTCGTCCTGCGTCCTCGGCCCACATATCACTCCCTCATGCACACCCAAAACAGCAGAAAGGATACGTTGGCCTAATGGAATGCAAATAAAGTTAAATAAAAAGGCAACCTAAAACGAGGGATAAAATTATGTCAAGACCAGAATCAGAGAACCAGACACGAGAGTTCGTATTCATTATTTTTTGCTGGTACTGGTACCGTTACCGTATACCTTGTATTAACCTACTGGAAATACGTACAAAATGATTTCCAAGCTTCATTTCCATGGAAATAGAATAAATTTAACGAAAATGTTTGCAATTAGCAATAATGGAATTTAACAAAGTTCCAAGGACTGTCCGAATTACTTTACAAGAGTACAAATTCTGTTATCCTAGGGGTTGATGCCTTGATGGTGTGTGGATAGGTATGAGGCGAAGGTTGGATTGCACCTTCCTGGCATGCAAATAGAATTTTGAAAACTGAATCTTTTATAACATTGAATTTCCATTAGGTGTTTGAATTCACTTGTCCGTGCAAAGAACTTTTGGTGTGAAAAGCAAATATATAACATCCTTTTTTCACACTTCATTTTTTGTTTCTCGTTTGCAAGACTTTCGTTCGGATTTGCGTTTGGCTCAATATTTATTATAGAAAAATCTTGGTTTCCATAGAAAATGTTCCATATTTCCAACAGCGAACATGGTGACAATCGAGATGAGACACGTTAACACTTGGATGGACTACGAGTACAACTGTAAGTCATCGACAACGTTGGATATTTGTTCGAGACTTACGCTTCACTTCGTAGAATTCTTTCCGTTTCAATACTTGCTTCATTTAATTTGTATCCTTCGACACACCGAAGAATTGAAATTGTTGTTTGGCGTTGTTTCATCTGTCGATATTTTAATCGCACGTCCTGAAAAAAAGTGTCATATTCCAATAGCGAAAAAGGAATATACTTTTGTTGAGAATCATATTATGTCCATATAGTACCTATGTGTATGTATGTACATATGTATAAATTTATTTAATATCGGAAGGTTCCCAATAGCTAGATAAATGTGTTGAACGATTCCATAATGTCATCTCATCTCCAATGCAGCTCTCAGCGTGTCACAAAAGTTAAAATTGACTCAACTCTTGCTGCAGCTGGTTTTGATGCAGCTTCACATTGTAGCATTGTTTACTATTTGCCTACATTTCTACTATGACAGCTACATCATTAGGGATTTTTCTTTTTAGCCCAGATTGGGGCACTGAGCTGTCAAAAAAAGGATTATGTTAATTTTTTAACTCGTTTTAAGCTCAGAGCTCGATCGGGGTTGACTCAATGAGCTCGGTAAAAAAGACCGAGCAGATCGAGCAAAAAGCTGAGCATGGCTAATTTTATTCATTTTGCATTAAACAGAAATTTATTAAAAAGAAAAATTCTTGAAAACACTTTCACAACTTTCACAAACAAAGCTGGAAAATTATTTAACAAATGATACAATAACATTTAAGTGCTCAACAATGTTTCTTAAATTGGTCGGAGATTTCAGGTCACGCTCGGCTTCGAGCGAGCTCTATTCGCTCAGGCTCCGGTCGGGGTTAGAACAGAAAAACGCTTATTGTGTTCAACCAGTAAGAAATAACGTATTTATTTATGAAAGAAAATGAACGCGTTCAGTTTAAAAAAAAAATCAAAAAAAAAAAAATGTATTGAGGAATGTATTCAGCACACACAAAAAATGTAAACAACGTGAAACAGGTTCATAGAAATTATTATGAAAAAAAAAAGAAAAAAGGCAAACAAATTACAAAAAGAACTATTTTTGGTTAATAAAGGGTGGTTAAATTTTAAGAGCCGATGTGGAATGTGAACCACACCTAAACGTCAGGTTTTTTCTGCATTTCATTTGACATTTCTCAATTTCAGACTAACTTAATTTTAACCATGGAAAGATACACTTTGTGATTTTTTCCGTCAATTTAATCGTACAAATGTGCTTACAATCGGAAAAATCGTGCACAAATTTGAGCAAACCGGGTCGCGTATTGCCAAACTGTATATCAGCACAGATCTCCATAGTCTGTGCTCAGCCATTTTCTGCTCACCGAATTTGAAAGTATTGTAGAGCAAACTGTATGCTACGGCTACCACAGAGCGCTCTGTGGTCACATGCAGTTTGCTTGTAAAATATTAAAAAAGCTGAAGCAAACTATATGCTAGTTCAGATCGAGCAATGTACCTGCGATTACAGAGCCATCGTTCACGTTGGTATAGTTATTGTGTGTGGTGAGTTCTGGGTTGGTATACATTTTGCTTAGGAAACTAAGAGCAAAGTACCTGTGATTACAGAGCCATCGTTCACGTTGGTATAGTTATTGTGTGTGGTGAGTTCTGGGTTGGTATACATTTTGCTCAGGAAACTAAGAGCAAAGTACCTGTGGTTACAGAGCCATCGTTCACGTTGGTGTGGTTATTATGTGTGGTGTGTGGTGCCGTGACATAAGGCCAAGTGACAAAAGGCCAAACATAAAATGTTTTGTCTTGAGCAACAGTACCTTGGGTGGCCCGCTTCGCGGGTTTTCAGGATTTTAACTTCCTTTTCGGGGCTCACACCCGCTCACGCAACTCCGTTGCTCCGCTTAGGGTATGTTCAGTCGCCAGGCAGGCGCCTGTAGCAACAGTTTTGTATTTTACATTAATTGGAGTAAACAACTAACAGTTATGTACTGCTGCTCAGGAAAACTGTTGCTACAGGCGCCTGCCTAGCGACTGAACATACCCTAAGCGGAGCAACGGAGTTGCGTGAGCGGGTGTGAGCCCCGAAAAGGGATTTAAAATCCTGAAAACCCGCGAAGCGGGCCACCCAAGGTACTGTTGCTCAAGACAAAACATTTTATGTTTGGCCTTAAGTCACAAACAAATTTGGCCTTTTGTCACTTGGCCTTATGTCACGGCACCACACACCACACACAATAACCACACCAACGTGAACGATGGCTCTGTAATCACAGGTACTTTGCTCTTAGTTTCCTGAGCAAAATATATACCAACCCAGAACTCACCACACACAATAACTATACCAACGTGAACGATGGCTCTGTAATCACAGGTACTTTGCTCTTAGTTTCCTGAGCAAAATGTATACCAACACAGAAAAATCTGCTTTTGATCTGACACAGTATATAGTATGCTCTTAATTTGAATGAGCATTCTGTAGTCTATTATAGAGCGTCGGAGCTCTGTACTGATATACAGTTTGGCAATACGCAACCGGGTCTGTAGGAGATGTGAAAACACCAGTGCATGATCGTACAGCAGAAAATATTGCTGCCGTTCGCGATAGTGTGGCTTAAGAGCCGTCCACCTCAACTCGTCGTCGTGCCCAAAAATTGCACCTCTCACGCTCGTCGTTGATGAACATTATACATAAAGACTTGCATTTACACGCTTACGAGGTACAATTGACAATAGAAAATCATCTTCAGTGATGAGGCACATTTTCACCTCAGTGGATTCGTCAATAAGCAGAATTGGCGCATTTGGGCTAATGATAATCCAAGAGTGATTGTCGAAAAACAAATGGACCCACAAAGAGGGACTGTTTAGTGCGGTTTATGGGCTGGCGACATCATCGGGCAGTATTTTTTCCAAAATGAGGCCGGTCAGGCAGTTACTGTGAATGGTGCTCGCTATCGTGAGATGATAACGAACTTTTTATGGCCCGAATTGACAGATATGGATGTCGACGATATGTGGTTTAAACAGGACGGTGCCACTTGCCACACAGCTAACGAAACAATGGCTCTTTTGCGCGACAAATTCAATGGCCGTTATATCTCACGTGGTGGCGATGTCAATTGGCCGCCAAGATCATGTGATTTGACACCGTTGGACTTCTTTCTTTGCGGTTATTTGAAAGAAAAGGTGTACGTCGATAAGCCAGCGTCATCGAAAATTTGGATCATCGGATGGAGGTGTGCCGCCGAGGTCGCGGCGGCCATTTGGCCAATATTTTGTTCCATACATAATTGAACCATACCATATTATCATAATAAAAAGAAATGACAATAATTTCCTAAATAATTTGTGTTTTATTCAAAATCAACATCGGCCCTTAAAATTTAACCACCCTTTATATGAAAAGTGGTAGCAAAGCGACACGAAGCGAAGAGATTGAGCAAAAAAGGTTCTTTAGAGTCACGCCGATAGTAGCTCTACTCAAGATGCATTCATAGAACTACGGTAAGGGGTAGAAAACAACTGGCTATTTCTTTTAAATATTGTTTAAAAAATTGCGAAAGTAATATTTAAACTTAGAATTTGCCTATGCGTACGATTATGTCCTGTACTGAGTTTTAGTAGCACAGAAGATTTAGAGGTTGAGTTCTTCGGATCGTGGAACAATTTTGTGAGTGATTTCTGCCGCTAGAAGTTGCTTTTACAAAATCGCGAGCAGAATAACCTGTTGGAGCAAAACGACTTATTCATATATTGAAAATACACTGGAATTAAAAGAATAAGAGTAAGTTTAAAGCAACATCAGAAAAGAACTTAGAGAACTCCAGGAATCAAACGAACTTGTAGACATAATAATTGTTCTAACGAAAAACCCACAAAACAATAGCAAGTAAGAAAAGTAGAAGTGGTTTCACTCAGAATGCTCAATCAAAAAACCTTCTTAACGCTCCCCTTTAGTACAATGCACAGCCCAGTTGATAATAGATGACTTTCTAAAGAAGTTATTGAGAAAGCTAAAATAAATAAGGCACCTGGAGATGACCGCATTCCTTTTGAGCATTACGATCATTTTAACAACTCAATATAGGACGCAACCACTGATCTCTATAATACACTGGAAGGCGCATTCATCCAAAAAAGTTGACTCCATTTGAACATTGTTATATTATGAAGCTGCCCATCACGGTGCCGTATAACAGTATAACTGTATAACATCTAAAACAGCATCATAAAGCACGGAACAGATTGAACCCGCAACAGTACTGTCAACAGCAACAGCGGCCGCCATTAATTTAAAACCAATGCATTTCAATTGTTCAACACACATAAGAACAGCAACAGCAACGCCAACAGCGTCGTTAGGCCAAAGTCTTAAACTTGCTGTTGCTGGTGCAGTACTGTCAACTTTCCCACTGCAATATTTAGTGGCATCACAAATCAAAACAAAATAGAACGTAAAATAATTTGTCCATTTTGCTACTTTTTTCTTTTGGTTGAAATTATCGTGTGAATAAAAAACAATAAATAATTTTTGATAAACTAAAATTGCAAAATTAGGCTGAAAACACACCGGATAAAGCAAAACATGTTTTTTTGTTTCGTGAAACAAGAGAACATTGTTTCTTATGAGACTAAACACACCAAAGAAAACGCAACAAAACACATGTTTTTGTTTTGAAGTGTTACGATGGTGGTTGTCGAAAATACATGCTATTGTATACGAGCAACACACAACGAATGCAACAAAACTGTTTCGAACAAGGGTCGTTGATGATAATTGCATACTTTCTTATGGCGCAAAGCACACCAAATGAAACAAAACATAAAAACAAAAGCAAAACAGAAAAACATGTTTCGTTGCCGATAGCTGACCTATTGTTTTTTGCAAAACAAAATTTTGACTCTGTTGTTTTTATTTTTTTCTTTCGTTGCACTTTACACATTTATTTGCTTCTACGTTTACTCTGTGCGCAAATTTTAAATAAATATGAAATATGTAGATGGAGAGAAGTTCATTTTTTTTTTTAAATTAAGGCAAGAAGCCCTATCTATAATTATAAAGATAAGGAACATGCCAATAAACTTACTATTGATAAGCTGTGGATTGCTACTTCCTACTACGACATTTGAAGATTGGCAAGATTAAAAGCTTTTCTCTTTTCTTATAAATAAACACATAATGTCGGTTTTGTTTTATTTCATTTAAAGTTATTGCCAGTAGTGTCATTATATTTATTTTTATTTATTTTCTTTGGTTTTTAATATTGTATTTTATTTTAAAAAATTTAGAATTTAATGTGTTTTTAATTTAAATGTAACAAGAAACAAAACCTCATATTTAGGCTGAAAACACACCGGATAAAGCAAAACATGTTTTTTTGTTTCGTGAAACAAGAGAACATTGTTTCTTATGAGACTAAACACACCAAAGAAAACGAAACAAAACACATGTTTTTGCTTTGAAGTGTTACGATGGTGGTTGTCGAAAATAAATGCTATTGTATACGAGCAACACACACCGAATGCAACAAAACGGTTTCGAACAAGGGTCGTTGACGATAATTGCATACTTTCTTATGGCGCAACGCACACCAAATGAAACAAAACATAAAAACAAAAGCAAAACAGAAAAACATGTTTCGTTGCCGATAGCTGACCTATTGTTTTTTGCAAAACGAAATTTGGATTCCCTTCTTTTTATTTTCTTTTTCGTTGCACCTTACAGATTTATTTGCTTCTACGTTTACTCTGTGCCCAAATTTTTAAATAAATATGGACGAAGATGGAGAAAAATTGATTTTTTTAATTGAGGTAAGAAGTCCTATCTATAAGTAGTTATAAAAATAAGGAACATAAACTTACTATTGATAAGCTGTGGATTGCTACTTCCTACTATGACATTTTTGAAGATGGGCAAGATTAAAAGCTTTTCTCTTTTTTTATAAATAAAAACATAGGCGTAAAATTTTTAACAGCCTATTATTAAGGTATTAGTATGATACTAATTAACAATTTGCTAACTTTATAGTAGGTTACTAACTCATTCTTAATTTTAAACATTTTCTAACTAGTATCGTACTAAAAGAATTTTCTTAATAAATTGCTTCTGAACACACCTAAAACAATGACATTTCGTGTAAAAAAGTAAGTACTTGAACCTTTTTTGATATTTGCAAATATCAAAGAGTCATATGAAGCTAGCACCACGATACTAATAAAATAAAGTAGGTGTTCGATGATTTTAACTTTAATAAAAGGGTAGAGAAAATTTGCAAATTCGTTGTATTAGCCTAGTATTGTACTAAAACAGCTTTACCATCGTACTAATTCAATTAAAATTTTGCGCCATAATGTCTATTTTGTAAACAGGAAATTGTTATTTGTGTTAACTTGCCATAGAGTTATAATCTTTCAGTCGGAGTTAAGCTTTTACGATAGTTCGTATTTTGTTTCATTTCAACGCACACCAAACGAAACAAAAAAACAAAACGTTTTGTTTTGTTTTATTCTGTTTCGCTTGGTGTGTGTTCAAATAAAAAATGTTTTTTTGACTATCGAATAAAAAACGTTTTGCTTTATCCGGTGTGTTTTCAGCCTTAATAAAACAACCCCTGAAGAAGTTGGGAAAATCCAACGAAACGTAGGGAAAGAAATATGAAATAAAGTTTTTTATTTGCATAACGAAGAACGTGACCAAAAAAGTCTGATATAAAATCAAACAATGTCGGTTTTGTAAACACAAAATTGTTATTTATGTTTACTTGCCGTAGAATTATAATCTTTCACCTGGAGTTAAGCTTTTACGATAGTGCGTAATTTGTTACATTTCAACGCACACCAAACGAAACGAAAAAACAAAACGTTTTGTTTTGTTTTATTCTGTTTCGCTTGGTGTGTGTTTAAATAAAAAATGTTTTTTTGACTATCGAATAAAAAACGTTTTGCTTTATCCGGTGTGTTTTCAGCCTTAAGTGACCAAAAAGTAATAAAGAATAAAAAACTATTGTGAGTGTTAAAAAATCGCTGAATAAATGAAAAAATTACTGTGCCTGCCAGTCTTTTGCCTAAAAACAGAACTGAAACGACATTCCTTCAATTTTATTAAATTGTCAATTTGTCAATCAAAACAAATGATTTTCGTCCAATTTTCAATTTATTATTTTATTTTTAATAATAAATATTTAAAATTTACAAATAATGCGAGAAATAAGAGAAACAGATTGGCGGTGTGTCAATCTTAGTTCGAGCAACTAAAAAGTTTGTGGCTTGAGGCGAAATTTGTCAGTATTATCAACACTTAAATGAAAATGTAACAAACATCTTTTTGATTCGTCTATTTATTTTGGTTTTGACAATGGAAGAATTGCTAAAACCAAATAAATTTTAGTACGACAAATTGTGCAAGTCATATACATTGACGCAATTTACGTTAATTTTTATCGTTAAATGTACGGCAAAATCATTTCGCATTTGAATTTATTTTAATTATATGCTGTCAAAAACGCTATTCACGTTGTAATCTATTTCACAAGACTTTTGATGTTGAAGTTTTCGTTGCTGTTAGACTAGGCACACATTCAATTTTTAGTTGAACAACTGTTTGGTTGCTTATAGAAAAGAGAAGAACTATTTGGTTGAATGTCCGCGCAGGTGCAAATAATTAGATGTTACACAAAATAGCGAACTCATTTTAGGCAATCGTTTAGTTTGTGTCAAAACACAAACTTTTTAGTTGCTCGAACTAAGCAGTTACGAAACTAAAAATTGAATGTGTGCACCTAGCCTTAAAGTTGCTGTTGAAGATGCTGTGTCAATCTGTTTCCCGCATAAACAAGTGCAGTCACATTTGTTTTCCTCTTTCTCATGTCAAAATATTTTTTTTTTGTGAAAAGAAGACGTCAAATTATGAAGCTGCCCACCGTCTGTCATCTTCAATTGTAGTCAAAAAATCTGTTATACAATGTAGGGAATGCGCTATCCAGTGTATTATAGAGATCAGTGCACGCAACTGATGAATTTTTATTGCTGCTTACTAATGAATTCAACAATATTTTCGAAACGTAATAGTTCCCGAAAGTTTGAGAAAATCAAAAAAGGAAACTACATAAATATGATGAAGCACCTAATTCTAGAGGTATTTCTTTTTTTTAATACAATAGGCGTTTTTCATTTTTAGTTCAGAGCAGAGCCTGAGTTGTCAAAAAATAAATTCTGTTTCTTTTTTCGTTCTCAGCATGTTCTGATTCTGAGCGTGTTCAGAGTGAGCTCAGAATAAAATAACTGAGCAGACAGAGTTATACTAAGTTTTCACCAAGAGTAAATCCGCTAGAGATTTAAAATAAATCTTGAAGTGTTTTCACCAAAGAAACTGAGATTTATTTGACGTTTTCACTCTGTCATGTCATTCAATTGTCAATTTGAACAAGAGAAAAAAAAAATTGGAATTGGATAGTAAACAGAAAAAAACAGATATTTCTATTTTGTGTTGATTCTCAATGAAGAAAGGTGCGTTCATAGGTGCGTTCTACAAAATAAGGTTTGTTTGTTTTGCGAATCTTCTGATTGTGAGAAGATTTCAAGGAGATTTATTTTTAATCTTCATTTGAGGTGATTTATATTTGTATGGTAAATCTACGAGATTTAAGGAGATTTATGGTAAATCCACTTAAATCCCGGATTTACCTTTGGTGAAAACGTAGTATTAAAAATATGGATGAAACATGACATTTTGTTCCCGCCTCGGCTTCTTATGGAGGCTCGGATCCGAGTGGTCCAATTTGTAATGCCTCTTTCAATAGATTCGGCTGAATTTGAACGATGGTTTGTGTTATTTTCAACTAAAGACGCTCGGTCGATTGTGGTTTATTCAAATAGACCTGCCACTTCAGGAAACCTTACAAGAAAAAGTCTAGCGGGTTGAAATCGCATGACTTTGATGGTTTCCAAATCACGTCACGAGAGATAACCTTACCCACAGATCATTCATGCAGAATGTCAATCGTGGCTTCCGCTGTGCGGCATGCAGTGCAGTCCTGCTGGAACCGCATGTTCTTAAGGTCCATATGGTTCAATTTGAGCCATGAAATTGGTTATCATCATTTTGTAGCGTTCGCCATTGACGATGACCGCCACACCAACGTCGTTTTCTAAAAAGTACGGACCAATGTCGCCACCCCGCCCGCGCCGCGCGCAGGCCTAAAATCCATACCAAGCGATGAGTTTTTGAGGATGCATTGTCACTTGGTAAATCTCAAGTGTTTTGATATCGTCCCATATACGGCAATTCATCAAAAACTGCTCCGAAGCAAACAAACGGCGTTATCTATTGTAATGAACTTTGAGTTCCTAGGTCAGTTGGATCTTTTATGGTTGTAGGCCCAAGCCCCACCGCAAAATTCGCCAAGTTGAAGTCTGCGAAAGGCTGAGTTCTTTTACATGGCAATGAATCGAATACATCGGGTTCTGCTGTACACTTGCACACACCGCAGCGATGTTCTTAGTCGATCTTGCTTTCCTTTGACGTACGAATGTTGGCTGATTGAGTACCGAATCAGTCGTCTCCTCGATTTTAGCCACCAAACGTGCTGTTCTACTGTGGTAATTTGGCATAAGTGACTAAATAATAAATATTAGCTTAGACAGATGTCACCAAAATAACATGGCCGCCATAGGCCACCAACATTGAAAAATGCTTTATAATTATTTAGTTCGTTTTTAGTCTTACAGGTTTTTCTAGCTTGTTGAAACATATTGCGGTTTTCTTCAGTGGGGTTGACTTAATAAACTTACTTCTCAATCCGTAAGGAACTAAGTTTGTATTCACATCTGCGCTAGAGTTAATGTGACTATCAAAGTGACCTGTTGTATGCATCGGAGAAAGGTGAACCAAGGTCATGCATATTAGTAAAAAAAGACTTACATGTATTTTTACTCCCCAATTACAGCGACAAGGACACTACCACCGCTGTCATAACAACGGATAAAGCCACCTACTGGCTCATATCCTCCTACCTTGGCCACGACAGCCCAGTTCCAGGAGACACCTTAAGGAAGGCAATTGCGGACGCGCAATCGAAGAAAGTGGGTCTCCTAATTGGAATGGACGCTAACGCCCATCACACGGTATGGGGTAGCTCTGATATAAATGAGAGAGGTGAGTCCTTATTTGATTACATACTAAGCACTAATCTACTCATTAATAATATTGGTAAGGAGGTGATTTATATTTGTATGGTAAATCTACGAGATTTAAGGAGATTTATGGTAAATCCACTTAAATCCCGGATTTACCTTTGGTGAAAACGTAGTATTAAAAATATGGATGAAACATGACATTTTGTTCCCGCCTCGGCTTCTTATGGAGGCTCGGATCCGAGTGGTCCAATTTGTAATGCCTCTTTCAATAGATTCGGCTGAATTTGAACGATGGTTTGTGTTATTTTCAACTAAAGACGCTCGGTCGATTGTGGTTTATTCAAATAGACCTGCCACTTCAGGAAACCTTACAAGAAAAAGTCTAGCGGGTTGAAATCGCATGACTTTGATGGTTTCCAAATCACGTCACGAGAGATAACCTTACCCACAGATCATTCATGCAGAATGTCAATCGTGGCTTCCGCTGTGCGGCATGCAGTGCAGTCCTGCTGGAACCGCATGTTCTTAAGGTCCATATGGTTCAATTTGAGCCATGAAATTGGTTATCATCATTTTGTAGCGTTCGCCATTGACGATGACCGCCACACCAACGTCGTTTTCTAAAAAGTACGGACCAATGTCGCCACCCCGCCCGCGCCGCGCGCAGGCCTAAAATCCATACCAAGCGATGAGTTTTTGAGGATGCATTGTCACTTGGTAAATCTCAAGTGTTTTGATATCGTCCCATATACGGCAATTCATCAAAAACTGCTCCGAAGCAAACAAACGGCGTTATCTATTGTAATGAACTTTGAGTTCCTAGGTCAGTTGGATCTTTTATGGTTGTAGGCCCAAGCCCCACCGCAAAATTCGCCAAGTTGAAGTCTGCGAAAGGCTGAGTTCTTTTACATGGCAATGAATCGAATACATCGGGTTCTGCTGTACACTTGCACACACCGCAGCGATGTTCTTAGTCGATCTTGCTTTCCTTTGACGTACGAATGTTGGCTGATTGAGTACCGAATCAGTCGTCTCCTCGATTTTAGCCACCAAACGTGCTGTTCTACTGTGGTAATTTGGCATAAGTGACTAAATAATAAATATTAGCTTAGACAGATGTCACCAAAATAACATGGCCGCCATAGGCCACCAACATTGAAAAATGCTTTATAATTATTTAGTTCGTTTTTAGTCTTACAGGTTTTTCTAGCTTGTTGAAACATATTGCGGTTTTCTTCAGTGGGGTTGACTTAATAAACTTACTTCTCAATCCGTAAGGAACTAAGTTTGTATTCACATCTGCGCTAGAGTTAATGTGACTATCAAAGTGACCTGTTGTATGCATCGGAGAAAGGTGAACCAAGGTCATGCATATTAGTAAAAAAAGACTTACATGTATTTTTACTCCCCAATTACAGCGACAAGGACACTACCACCGCTGTCATAACAACGGATAAAGCCACCTACTGGCTCATATCCTCCTACCTTGGCCACGACAGCCCAGTTCCAGGAGACACCTTAAGGAAGGCAATTGCGGACGCGCAATCGAAGAAAGTGGGTCTCCTAATTGGAATGGACGCTAACGCCCATCACACGGTATGGGGTAGCTCTGATATAAATGAGAGAGGTGAGTCCTTATTTGATTACATACTAAGCACTAATCTACTCATTAATAATATTGGTAAGGAACCTACATTTGTAACCAAGGACAGGAATGAGGTACTTGATATTACACTTACCTCTGACTCGATCCATAACCTGATTTCAAACTGGCATGTCTCAAAAGAGAATTCCTACTCTGATCACAGATACATTCAGTTTGATCTCAGTGATGTGGCAATTATATCTACGGGATTTCGCAATCACCGTAACACTAACTGGGAACGATATAGGGAGGTACTTGCACAACTGCTTGACCACAACCTTCTTAAAAGCTCCTCCACCAAAGATGAACTAGACCTCTCGGTAAATCATCTCACCGAAGCCTTCAATGAATCAATGAGGACTTCATGCCCTATTACCATAGTAAAGGGTAAAAAGAAACCTCACTGGTGGCACAAAGATCTAGAACCATTCAGGAAGAGCTGTCGCAAACTCTTCAATAGATCTAAATACACTAGATCCCCCTCTGATTGGGACTTATATAGACAAGCGCTAAGGCAATATAAGAAAGAATTAAGGAAGAGCAAGAGTTCTTCTTGGAGAAACTTCTGTGGAAAAATAGATAATACTTCAGAAGCCTCAAGACTCAGGAAAATTCTCTCAAAAAGTCCAACTATACCCAGTGCTTTAACGACAGATGCGGGCACATGGACTACCACAGATGAAGAATCTCTTAATCTGTTATTAGACACCCACTTTCCAGGTAGCTCTAATATACTTTACAACTCAACATCAGAGTCTCAAACCGCTACAAGCGACACAGTTGATCTAATAACGCGGGAAAAACTGCAATGGGCTGTAGACAGCTTTGATCCATATAAATCTCCAGGACCAGACGGAATCATTCCGGCCGAACTACAAAAATGCTCTGACATGATCATTCCACCATTGGAAATCATTCTGACGAGCTGCGTAAGGTTGAGATATATTCCTAAAGCCTGGAGAATGGCAAAAGTAGTCTTCATTCCTAAAGCAGGGAAACCCTCTCACGTTAGCCCTAAAGATCTACGACCAATCAGCCTATCATCCTTCCTTCTTAAAACCTTGGAAAGATTGATTGAAATTCACATCAGACATAACTTAAAACCATGTCTCATTTCCACAGCTCAACATGCGTACTCTAAGGGAAAATCAGTAGAAACAGCACTTCATTCGCTGGTACGTGGTATTGAATATTCCCTCAAATACAAAGAATACAATCTAGTAGCTTTCCTAGATATCGAAGGAGCTTTCAACAACGTCAGCTACCAGGCGATCACAACAGCAATGAACAAGCTGGAATTAGAGAAACCACTCATTGATCTTATAAGTCTCATGCTCAAAAGCAGGATAATAACTTCCAGCATGAGAAGTTTTACTACCACCAGATCGGTGAATCGAGGTACCCCCCAAGGTGGGGTCCTTTCGCCTCTCTTATGGAACATGGTAGTAAACTAACTGCTAACATCAATGGAAGCAGAGGGTTTCAAGGGGATTGCCTATGCTGACGATGTTGCAATATCTGTATCTGGGAAACATCCCCAAGTTCTCTCAGAACTCCTACAAAATGCCTTAAATAGGCTAACAAAGTGGGCTAAGCAGTGTGGCTTGGACGTCAATCCACATAAAACAGAATTAGTACTCTTTACGAGAAGGTACAAAATTCCTCAGATTAACCCACCCAAGATTAAAGGAATACCATTAAGCTTTTCCGCCCAAGCCAAATATTTAGGCCTCATTTTAGACAAAAAACTAAATTGGAAGGCAAATATTGACGAAAGAGTAAAAAAGGCTACCGTAGCGCTCTTTACTTGTAAAAAGGCAATAGGATCGAAATGGGGCTTCTCCCCAAAAATAACCCACTGGCTATACACCTCGGTTATTAGACCGATACTCATTTATGGAGTTGTCGTATGGTGGACCGCACTGGACAAGATGGTAAATGTAAATAAACTCATCAAAGTCCAACGGTCAGCAGGTATGTGCATCACAGGAGCACTTCGCTCGACACCAACTGCAGCCCTGGAAGTGCTTTTAAACCTAATACCTCTTGAAATCTTCTCCAAAATGGTGGCAGCCAACTCATGCGTGAGACTTAGAGCCACCTCTCAATGGATCAGTAACAATACTGGTCATACAATCATCTTAGACAACTTCAGATCTATCCCAGATCGCTTAGACTATACCACCCCAAAAATGGTATTCGATAACAACTTCCTTGTCTCCATCCCTTCAAGATCGTCTTGGGAAGAAGAGAGACCCCTGGAAGACAATGCGGTACACTTCTATACAGACGGTTCAAAGACCGATTACGGCGTTGGAAGTGGCATCTATTCAAAACAACTGAATCTCAGTCTTTCATATTGACTTCCCAATCAATGTAGTGTATTCCAGGCAGAAGTAATGGCGATTATAGAGGCACTATCCTGGCTTACGAATCTTCTCGGACAGCCAAGCCGCCCTCAAATCTCTCGCGCCTGTCTCCACTAACTCTCAATTAGTCCACGATTGTCGATCATCTCTGAATGAGATGACAGAACAGTTTAATATTCACCTTATTTGGGTGCCGGGCCACAGAGACATTCCGGGAAATTGCAAGGCCGATGAGCTCGCCAAAAACGGAACACTTCTGCCTACTGTTAGACAAAAACATAACATAGGAACACCACTTGCTACATGCAAACATCTTCTCAAACAATATGCTCTAGAATCAACAAATGCTAGATGGTCACAGGGTACCACCTGCCTGGCAACTAAACAAATATGGCCAAGCATAGACCTAAAACGGTCAAAAGGCTTGATCTCCCTGAGCAGACAAAATATAAGCTCTACAATAGGAGTTATAACAGGACACTGCCTCATAGGTAGACATGCTTTGAGGCTAGGAGTCTACACAAATGACTTCTGTAGAAGCTGCATGGACGAGGAGGAAGAGGAAACAGTCCAACACCTTCTATGTACATGTCCAGCACTCTCCAATAGAAGGAATAATTATCTCGATAATCCCTTCTTCGATAATACCAGTGAACTGGCAACAATCGACACAAAATGTCTCTCTAACTTTATTAAAAGCACGAAATGGTTTGTTTAAATTCATTACTCTCCCATGAGTAACTTCTTTAGTGGTATCACAACGGATCCTTGAGGTCTAAGTCAGTCAACAACAACTAGACAGCCACTCCAACCTAACCTAACCTATCAGGGTGGAATCGGCTAAAGTGATATGTTAGGTTAGGTTTAGGTGGCTGCTGGCCGGAAAAGCCAACACACTTAGACCAATATTTGCTCCGTTGTGATACCAAAGGATTCCAAAGATCACCCTTACTCGTTAAACCATTTGGAGCTAGCAATGAAGCGTTTGAGGCTGTGAATGTCGGAATTTCTTAGATCACTTGGATCATTATAGTAGAAGTCCCCCAAGTGGAGTCTACGTCTTTGTCCTAGGGCAGGACAAGAACATAGAAGGTGAGAAACTGACTCCTCTTCTTCTTCATCCATGCAGCTTCTGCAAAAATCATTTGCTCCAAGTCGAAAAGCATGTCTACCTAGTAGGCAGTGTCCAGTAAGACACCAATAGAAATTAGTTGTTTTGAGCGTTTAGCATTAAACAATGGCCAAATTAGTTTTGTAGACTGGCAAGTTGGGGTGCTGGTCCATATATAGTTTACTTTCTTAATGGTATCATGCTTTAGCATAAGTTTACAAGTAGCTGGAGGCATACTGATGTTAGACTTGATATCCGACAAAGGTAATATTGTACCATTTTTTGCAAGTTCGTCGGCTTTACAGTTACCTGGAATCTCTTTATGACCCGGCACATTAGGTGAATGTTAAACTGTTTTGCCGCCATCTCTACCAGAGATGATCGACAATTTTGGGCTGTAAGTGAGTTTGTGGAGACAGAGTCCAATGACTTTATGGCAGCTTGACTGTGTGAGAAGATGCCTATATCAGTAGTTGATATCACGTTTTCTTTGAGCCAAGAGAGGACTTCTGAGTTCTGCCTGGAACATGCTACCGTGATTGGGAAGACGAAAGGAGAGACAAAGATTTAATCTTTCGGAGTATACGCCTCCACCGACCCCGTCATCGGTTTTAGATCCATCTGTGTAGAAATGAATCGTTTCGTCTACCAAAAATGACTCATTTTCCCAGGTAGACCAGGTAGAGGAAGAGATGGCCACTTGAAGGTTTTTATTGAACTTTGGATGAGGGGTGGTGTAATCGAAGTTACTGGGTAGAGATCTGAACGATTTCAGTATAATGGAGTGGCCAATAGCATTATTGATCCACTGCAAGGAGGCTTTAAGCCGATTGGCTGTGCTATCAGGTGATTGTTTGCTAAAGATATCTATCGATATGAGATGAAACAGAACTTCAAGTGCAGCGGAGGGAGTTGAGCGGAGAGCTCCACCCATGATTACGCAGGTTGTTCGTTGGACTTTGCTGAGCTTGTCGCGGTTTATTGCTGTTTTCAGCGCAGTCCACCATACTGTTACTCTATATGTAAGGATCGGTCTAATGACCGAGATGTATAGCTAGTGTGTAATATGGGTTTGTAGACCCCATTTTTTACCTATGTACGACTTTCTTGCAAGAGAATGGGGCTATATTGGCTTTGTTGATTCTCTCTTGAATATTGTGCTTCCAGCTTAATATCTTGTCCAAAATAAGACCCAAATATTTTGCCTTATCTGAAAATTTAAGCGGTATACCTTTGATGTGAGGAGGGTCTATGTATGAGATTTTATATTTCTTAGTAAAAAGGACAATTTCAGTTTTGTGGGTGTTGACACCGAGTCCACATTGATCTGCCCAGGTAGTAAGCTTGTTTAAAGCATTTTGTAGGAGTTCCTTCAGGGTGTTAGGATGCTTTCCAGATATCGCTATCGGAACATCGTCCCTCTCTTTTTAAAATTATTAGTAGTTCGTTTACTACTAGGTTCCAAAGGAGAGGAGAGGAGAGAGGACACCGCCTTGCGGAGTACCTCTACTGACAGTTCTTCGAGTAGTAAAATCACCCAGTTTTGAATTTATAATCCTGCTTATCAGCAAATTATTTATCAATTTACTGATCGATTTATCTACCTACCTTCAGAGATGACAGCACAGATGTGATTGCGGGTGTGTCGACATTTTTAAAAGCTCATTCTATATCTAGGAAAGCAACTAAAGTGAACTCCTTGTCATGAAGGGAATGTTCGACAGTACGAACCAGCGTATGTAGAGCGGTTTCTACAGATTTCCCTTTATTATAGACATGTGAAGCATTGGATAGTAAAGATTTATCAATGTTTGCCCTCAAGTGGACTTCAGTCAGACGTTCAAATGTTTTAGGAAGGAATGATGAAAGTCTATTGCTTTCCCAAATGGTTCTCTTTCTGGATTTTCTTGGAAGGTAGTATCGGATATATAGTCTGGCTTTCCTAAGGGCAATAGTAGGTTATTCAATTAGTCAAATTCAAAATTATTCAATTAGTCAAATCTCCCGTTATCATGTGTTATGTGATAAAACTGTTAAGTTAAGTTAAGTTAAGTTAAGTTAAGTTAAGTTAAGTTAAGTTAAGTTAAGTTAAGTTAAGTTAAGTTAAGTTAAGTTAAGTTAAGTTAAGTTAAGTTAAGTTAAGTTAAGTTAAGTTAAGTTAAGTCCAAAAATGCTGATTAGCTTGATAATCAAATCATATCTATATGTTGAAAGGTAGTAAAAAGTAGTAAAAAGATGTAAATTGGTCTCTTGTTTTTATTGAATCAAATAATTTTCAAAATGAGTTACAATTTCACTGCTTGCAATCCATAGAATTCAATAATTTAATATAATCTACAATATAGGAATTCAAAGAACTATATGGCACATTATAAAGTGACTTATTAGCCATTAAAGTTGCGAATTGCGAATACATGTTACCAAAGACCTCTCTGTTTGTTTGAAGGAACAACATTGAAAAATCACGGATATATTGGTTGGCAAAGTTGTTCACAGCCACACTCCATTCGGTGTTCAAGTTATCTACAACAATATCTCCTATTTGTACCGAATGTTCCAAGTTCGACAACTCTACACCACCGGCTTCATTTTGGCCAACAGTTACACCCAAGGTATTACGATAATTCAATAGTTGAATGTTAATGAAACCTTTGAGTGGTTGGACATATTTAAATCCGGCAAGAGCAGCTTCGACTGTCAGGTTGAATTTACCCAAAATTTGGATATCCTTGTAGAGCATGTCGATTTCGGTGCGATTGGTGGACGCATTGGTGGATAGTTGGATGATAAGATAGTCGTCGAGTCCGGTTATGATGATGTTTTCAATAGTTCCATTCAATCTGTTTTAAGAATTAAAAATTACTATCCTTACTCGATTAGCCTTGTAATGTGCCAACTTACGAAAGATGTTCCATATTCCAGTTTACTTTGAAAGACTGCTCACGGAAGGGTGCTAATGGGGGCAAGCCAATGGTAGCATTGCCACAGGGCATGATTTTCTTATATGCAGTCATGAGTTCGGACAAAGCCTCACTCAGATCAAGAGTAGTTGCATTCTGAGTTGATGTCACATTAGCTGCATCTATGCTTGGCGATTCGTTCAAGAGGTTGTGTTCTATAATGTTGGTATTTATGTCAAATAAAAATCTAGTCTTATTAGAAATAATAGTCTTGCTTACCATTTGATGGAACGATGTTGGCAAAGCTGGCCAATGCCAAAGTGGCAACTATCAGCGAAATTAAAAGCACGTTCATTTCGAATTAAGTTCTGTTGATATTGTACTTCTGGCAGCAACTTTTATAACAATTTTTCTGCCAAAAGATATCAAAAAAAAGTTGTATCACTATAGAACTCTTATCACAGGAAAATATTATCTTTTTTTGACAACTAACATTATTGATGTGAAATGTTATTGAACAGAAATATCGTTCCTAGTCATCAAAGTTCGTAAACATTAAAATGAGAAAATAAGATTTTAAGCTTGATCGAATATTGTGGTAGTCACCAAAATCTTCAAAATATACTCGGTGTAGATAATGAACTCTTATCGCAGGAAAACATTTTTTATTTTTAAAGTCATTAAACAGAAATATTGTTCGCAGTCATAGTGTGGTAATCGATTGCAATTAAGTTATTATTATTTGCTACATGTAGCTGACCCAAAAACGAAGATAGAATTTCTTAAAAAAAACCACCTTTCTCTTAACCAACATTAGTTTTATGTTTTCAAGCTAACTTTTACCAACCAAATAAGACAAACTGTAGGAGCTGACAAATTATGAGAAATCTTGAAGGTACTTCGGTTGTTAGAAGTAGATTTGTATGGAAAACTTAGTAAAAGAAAGAGCTTTTCCCATATAAATTCAAGTAGACAGTTTCATAATTAGTTACAACTTGTTTAGTAAGCTATTGACTTATGTTATCAGTTCTTCTGTCTTCTGGGTATATGCTTGCTTTAATGTATATGAGCTCTGAATGGAGTAATATATTTTCATCTGGCCATTGAATTTTAAACTATGACAGTTTTTCTTGTAAGTCCAAATAGAATTGCATACATAATGGGTATTTCAATAAGAGCTTTACAAAAGTTTTTTTAAATAAAACAAAAACGGTTTTGGATATCAATAAAATTCTTTATTCTTGTGAAAGTACGTTTGATGCCATTATGTATGGAACTCGATTTCTTTTGCATGGCCACCACCACGTCCAGACGCTGAACCCAATTTTCGACGGTTTTCAATCATAAATCGGCCGATACTGCTGCAATTTCACGTTCGATATTCGTACGAAGTTCATCAATCGTCGCTGGCTTGTTGGCATAGACCATAGACTTGACGTAGTCCCACAGGAAATAGTCTAACGGCGTCAAATCGCACGACCGAGGCGGCCAAGCGACTGGACCATTTCGTGAGATAACACGTTCTCCAAACTTGGTTTCCATTAAATTGATTGTGACATTCGCTGTGTGGCTTGTGGCGCCGCCGCGCCGTCCTGTTGGAACCACATGTCCTCCAAGTCCATATCATCCAATTGGGGCCAAAAATATTCGGTTATCATTGAACGGTAGCGATCCCCATTCACAGTAACGTGCCGGTCTTGATTATCACGGAAGAAGTACGGCCCAATGACGCCGCCGACCCATAAACCACACCAAACCGTAATTTTTTCGGGATGCAATGATGACTCATGGAGTACGTGTGGATTGCTGCCTGAGCAATACCGCATATTTTGTTTATTGACGAAGCCATTCAGCCAGAAATGAGCCTCATTGCTGAAGATGATTTTTCGATAAAAATCCGAATCATTTTCAAGTTGTTGCTCAGCCCAATTCACGAACATACGACGCTTCTGGTGGCCACTGACTCCGAATTTCGGTAGTAAATTTTAATAATTTCGACTCGTTGTTATATATATCTTTCCATCATGAAACGGCAAACCTTACTGAAGAGAAATGTCAAAAGAGCGGCAAGAAATATGGCGTCGTTTGCTGTCCCTGTCGCTCTACTTTTGTAGCGTCCCTGTTGAAAAACCCCTTAATACCGACATTGCAGCTAAGCGATTTAGCGATTTACACGTAAATACAAAAGAAACTAATACTTTATCTGGTTTTATGGAGACTTATTTGATCTCTAGTTCCGATAAAAGCTGTAATTCCGGTACGAATTATCACTTTACAATCGATATGTTTTACTGGCAACATAAAAATATCTGAGTTGTCAAATCAAACAGCTGTTTTATTGAAGCAAATTGACGATCCGTTTTTTTTTAAATATGCTCGCACTCACCCTTAAACTAATTATCACAGCGAGGGTTAGGAAAACAGGGAAGGTCTTAAAAGATGCACATACCTTTAAAAATATCTAAGTATTACAATGGGAGGGAAAAATAGAAATAGGTACAGAAATCTACATTCGTGTAGTGCGGCTGAAAAAATAATCTTTGTACTTCACAGTACCTCCGAAGTTGGGCTCAATTGTTTTAGGTAGGCATTCAACTAGTTATTTAACTGATAAAAATAGCGAAACAATAATGGAAGACATAAAATATTGCCATTCTGTTCGAAAGAAGCAAATGATTCTGTTATACTTCTATCGCCTATCATTTTCAAAACTCTCTTTTGAATTCTATATTTAAGTCTCAAGTGGGCCATTGGAGCACCTGCGTAAATATGGGAATTGTACTCGAGTTTGGGACTAATAAAAGTTTTATAAATTACTGAACTGAAAGCTGTTCGATTTCTTCAATGCAAGTGCCAATCGAGAATAATGGCATAAGGAGAGTATTTCGCCTTAATAACATAAGACAGTATTGAGTTTTTGAAGCATTGAATTCAAATGATAATAATGACGAGGAGAGTCGGATACAAACCGGATACCTGGGGTACACTTACATTTAATTCATGAATTTTACACTTGAGACTATTCAATGCGAATTTTATAATTCAACGAAGAGGAGATTCATCAATGCCAAATGCAAGCACTGAAGAGAGCTTGATGCCAAACTCTATTAAATACTTTTGAAATACCAAGCGCGATAATATTAGACATTCTAAGGACTAGTTCCACTGCTCGATGTAACGGTCCATCAGATAACCAGTGGATCTTCTATTGCTACGAAATCAGTAATGCCGATCATTAAGAAGCTTTCGTTCTTCAAGATATTTCTTAAGGTGATTATTAATCAGCGTTTCCATGACTTCATGACCTTGTAAATAAGGAACGTAAGTACAATTGGAAAAGTCTAAGTTTTCCCAGCGTTGAAAACCACCTCTTCAGAACACTGGGAGGGATACAGGATACTATCTTGGCCAGCGGATTTATGTATGTATAAGATTGGACCTATGGAAACGTTTGTGTTCTCAAATACAGGAGGGGTAATCACATTCTTGTGTACTCTTGACTTTGTCTATTGAGCTGACATATTACTGAGAACGAGCGTTGAGACCGAGGAAGAAGTAGTATTTCGTAGATTTTTTAAAAAGGACCAACAATTTGGCCGAGCAAGAGGTCTTTCTAGCTTTTTTGAACTTATTCCGGTTTTCCTCAGTAAGGTTGGCTTAAACCATAAACTTACTTCTCTCACCCTGATAGCCTCATAACAGCGCAAATCAAACTACGAATTTTCTTTCGGGTTGATAGATTGTATCCTATACGGAATAAAATTCTGGTTCTGCAAAGAACTAAAGTTGTGATCATATCTGCTTTGGAATCAATGTCACTATCGAGGAAGAGGAAGCATAGTGATCAGTTGCAGTATTGCAGATCTCGCATGACCAAACGGTTCTCTTCATGGTTTTCTCTTTAAACGAGAAGAGGTGTAGTAGATTACGATGTGTTTTATTGTGTGTTTGCTTATGTATAAACATCCGGAATTCAGATCCACCACACAACCGGTCCAACACACGTATCCGAAATTATTTAAACTGTGCCAAGTTAGGCAGCTTGTTGACTGGTGGGAGCTAATGAGTGATCATCTGGTCCCCCAGCACCAGAATCCTTCATCAAAGTTCGCTAGCTCGTGGTCTTAAGAATCAAATGGAGGCTATGGCCTAGAAGTAACCGAAGTTCGTCTTTGAGCAAATTTGTCACGTGAAACAAGAAATCAAGTCTTTGATCTTTATTTCAGAAATGTAATCAATGTCGTCACAAGATGCCTATCCTACGAACACTTAAATTGAAGAGTGATTTCAGAATGGATTCGATTAAGACGTTGTTGAAAGCCTTTGCTACTTTTAAGAAGGTAGCGAGAGTATATTCTTTAAACTTAAAAGTTTCCCTAACTGTCCGCACTACTTTGTGAAGGGCCGTTTCTGTGGACTTACTCTTAATAAATGCATGTTGAAAGTTTTCAAGAAGACATCCCTTAGGATGTCTCTAATATGTACGAGTATGTTCGGGAATGCACTCCAAAGTTTTAAGCGTGAAAGAAGTCAGACTAACTTTGAGAATTATTTCCAGCCGCATCTTGCAGTTTTTGTAGTATAATTGGCCGTATGCAGTCCTGGGTCTATATGAGACTTATATGGATTGAAAGCATTCATTGTGAAGGCAATTTTGGTAATTTGCACTGTACGGGCCAGTGTTAAATTTTACGCGATCTAAGCGTTTCAAGGCTGATGTTCCTGTAATTATTCTGAATGAGTGATTTCCGGTTATAATTGATTTCACTTTAACACCAGAAAACTTGTTGGTTTTGAAGTAAATGAGTACAACCAAGTATATGTATATGTATTATAAAGAAACAAACATCTGTTCAACGACTAAGAAAAAACTTCAATATTCAATGCAATAAGTTCGAAAAAATTAAGGAGTTTATCAGGGTCAATTAAAAGTTCACGAATGCCACTTTAGTAAAGATGCAAAAATATTTACCCTAGCAAACCGTTCCTGCTTCGGTTTGATCAATTAAAAGATTTATTTTTTACAATTTTCTGAAATGTCTTAAGGTCCGTTAAAACCGGTTATCCATTATTTACTGGACACCATGTATAATAATAGTAACTAATGACACTCGGCGGTCAGCCATCAGACGAATAGGGGGAACAACATGTAGCATACGAAAACATGCACGTGCCGTAACTATTCGGGACTGGTGGAAGTGTGATCATAGCCTCTCCGCGGCGGCCGCTAGAAACAAGCCTTTTAAAAAAGGTTTGGCTAATATGATCAGGCTGGTTCCTCAGGTTGGCGACAGGTTAATTCCCTGTCCCGTAAAACTAAAAGAATTACGAGACCGACAACAAGCCTCGGAAACGGACTGATCTCACGACGACAACCCACGCAAAGAAAAAGGAAAAACGATTTACGAATTTTCTTATGGAACGTACGATCGCTCTATAGAGCTCGAGCTGCTCAGCAGCTAGCCGATGCCCTGTCAAAGTATAAAGCTGACATAACAGCTCTTCAAGAAATCAGATGGACAGGGAATGGTGTTTTACAGAAGAAAGAATATGACATATACTACAGCTGTCATACAAAACACCATGTGCTCGGGGTAGGCTTCCTAGTCAGCGAAAAAATGAAGTCTACTATCATCGGCTTTAACGCTATAAGCGAAAGGCTATGCACCCTTCGCGTGCGAGGCAAATTTACGAACATCAGCCTCATTAACGTTCACGGACCTACGGAGGAGTCGTCAGACGAAGAAAAAGAGACTTACTACGAACAAGTCGAGAGGGCCCTCAATGCCTGTCCAAGGTATGATGTTAAAACCATCCTTGGGGATTTGAACGCAAAAATAGGTCGGGAGCCGGTATTCAGGCATTACGCAGGCACCCATAGTTTGCATGAGAACACTAATGACAATGGACTTCGAGTCTTAGAATTGGCAGCATCGAAAAACATGGTCGTTGCGAGTACCAGGTTCCCGCGTAAAGATATCTACAAAGCCACCTGGGTATCACCTGATGGAGTCACTCGTAACCAAATAGACCACGTGTTGATAGACCGTCGCCACTACTCGAACTTGATGATGGTACGAACGTACCGAGGTGCCAATATCGACTCGTATCACTATCTTGTTGGTATGGTTTTCCGAGGGCGGATTGCCTTGCGAAGACGCATTGCATCCGCCGATCAGGTTCGAATCAACACGGCTGCCCTGCGCAATGAAAACACCAGTGTTTACGACAGAATTATGTAATAGATTGACCACTTATTCTATTATAATATTGTAAATCTGTTAAAAGATGTCGCCCCTAAATGTAATTCAAATTCACCACACTCAAAAGTAATTGTACCTTCCTGCTTATCAGGTTGCTAGCTTCTGGTCCTTCTTGTATAAACCTTCAACGAAGTAAGTTCTTTTCATCAGACAATAAAGAAATCTTGTACGAAATTAAAACTACGTTTTATTCACATATATACTGCTAAACCAGCGCTTACAAGGGTCACCTTCATCCGCACCCGAACATTTGGTCCAGTCGAACCTGATATTAAGAAGAAATCAAGGTTCATCTCTTCTTATTTGATTGTGTTTCACCTTTAAATCGATTGCCAAGATACCCACATCTTGCCAAATCACTCTACGAGTATCTACAAAAGAAGAACCTAATCGACATCCTAAAATCGATCGAATCTACGATTCATCATTCGCAAATCCTTGCGAAACTTCATAAAAGTTCGAATTAAGTTGATCATTCGATATAAGTGATCAATCTAATCGTCACCTACTGTGCATGAGATTAAAAAACTCCCGCGCAAATCTAATATTCATCATAGACGAACATCATTATCCAGTATATAACCGAGCACGTGATCTAGAAAGTGCATAAAAAACTTTCAAGTTCAAGATCAAGCTCAGCAATCATCGTACATAAGTTCCAGTTTCCAGTACATAAGCAGCACTTGGCCAGAAGTGCATTTCAATTCAAGTTCCAGTTCATCTGTACATATACTCCAACTCTCCAATCTATTCGCCTTGAGAGAGGATCAACTATTCATATATCACACCCACACATCTTTACCTTCCACGAATTCGCCGCTGCAAAGAGAATCATTTGCCCTTGAAGACATCAAAGACGCTCCAAATTAAAGTCATCAGTCAATCTTAACTATCAGGTGCGTGCATACATTATATGTTATAAAGTAAGTGCAAGAGTTTTTTGTCCTAGGTTATTTTGTCTATTTTTTACGAATATAATAAATATCGCGATTATCTGAAAAGATCAGAAAGCACTGAAAAGTAGCATAAAAACAAGTTTTCTACAAGGTGGTAACGTATTTGTCCGGTTTTTTATTAGTTTTTTCCAAAATTTCGGGAAGCGTTAGAATTAAAAGAGAAAAAGAAATATTGATAACGGTATCATTTACCCTCTTGTGTTTTAACATTGTGCTGTGAACAGTGTACGGTAAATTATAATTGGAAACGTGCTTTGTACTGGGGTTAACTGTTTTAAAAAAACCTGCAAGCAAAGTTAAAAAAAAAAAAAAAAAATTGTGATCTGATTACGTTTGATTCATATGTAATTCTTTGGATAATTTTTCTCATTTTTTCTGGGTGAGTTTTCTTTATTTGTTGAGTTGCTTCATTTAAGGGATTTTTTCTATTATTTACGAAAACAATACGTTATTTGAAACAATATGACAGTTCTAGATGATTTTATAGTTTCTACCGATGACTTGGTAATATTTCAAACCAATTATCAAAAAATAGTTCTGAGTGACGAGACAGAAAGTAAATTAGAAGCATATAAGTCTGAATTAAATAATCTCTGGTTTCAAGTAAAACGTTGTTACGCTTTATGCCTTCAACCTGATGCCGACAATGCCAACGGTGGCGCAGGTGCTGGAGATTATTTAGAAACCCTAAAATCAAGATATAGGTCTTCTTCAGCAACATACATTGATTGCTTAGCTGAAATAATAGAAAACATTAAAAAACTTCAGATAATTAAAAACGATAGTACTTCTATTACTACTCCGTCTTTAAACCTAGACTCATCCTCGTTTCCATGCATTAAAGTTCCAGCTTGCGACACCGAAACTTTTTCTGGTGATTATCTGTCCTGGCCGTCCTTCCGTGACATGTTCACGGCCGTATACATAAAACACCCAAAACTATGTTCCGTGCAAAAACTATTTCACCTTCGGGCAAAAACAAAAGGCAACGCCTTAAACATTGTTTCTAAATTTCAACTTACAGCGGACAATTTTGAATTAGCTTGGGCTGCTCTGGCAGATCAATACGAAAACAAACGAATATTAGTCAATAATCAACTTAAAACCCTATTTAATTTGCCTGTAATCACCTGTGAATCTAGCACACAAATCAAAGACATTCAACGTCAGATTAATGATGCAATTTCGAATCTCAAAACCCATAAGATATCTACCGAATCATGGGATCCAATTCTTGTCTATCTGTGTTCTAGTAAGCTACCAGAAGTCACATTATCCTTATGGGAACAATCAGTTCAAAAGCCATGTGATATTCCTCCATGGAAAGACATGGATCTTTTTTTGACTAATCGCTATCGTATATTAGAAACAGTTTCAGATATAAAATGTGATGTTAAGCTACCATCTTCTAATGTTTCAAAACCTATCAAATCTTTACCATCGAAAAAACAACAACATAAGGCATTTCATGTAAAAGCAAACAAAGCTTCGCAATGTAAGCTTTGCAAAGGATATCACCATTTAAGATTTTGTTCAAAGTTTACAAAAATGCCAATGGAAGACAGAATTTCAACGATAAAGTCTTTAAATTGTTGTGAAAATTGTTTGTCTCCAACACACTTAGCTATTGATTGTCAAAGTAGATATTCCTGCATGCAATGCTCACAGAGACATCATAGTTTATTGCATGTTAATAATTCTACAGTTCCTTTCACTAATTCGGCGATACATAAAAATAATTCTTTGAATCCTGTATCTAACTCTACTTCAAATTCCACAGAAATTCTCAAGCCATCTTCTAGTTTCCAAAATACAAACCCTTCAATACAGTCCACTTCTAACCCTGTGAAAATTCAAACTTACGTTTCTCGACATAATAATAAGATACTTTTGGCCACCGCTCTAGTGAATGTTCATCACTTAGGGGATCAGTTTTCTCTCCGTGCTTTAGTTGATCCAGGATCTGAAGTCACCTTCATAACTGAGCATGCCCAAAAAAGATTAAATCTTCCAGTGAAGCCAGTTCAAGCTTCTATTTCTGGAATGAGCGACGTTGTTACGGCTATCTCCTCTAAAATGTGTTCCCTTATTTTAGGTTCAAACTATGAAAGCACAACTATAACAGCTACAGCATACGTATTAAAGCGCCTTACAAGTAATCTCCCTTCATGTGATATACATTCATCAGAAATTTGTCCTATCGATTTCAACCTTGCGGATCCTTACTTTTACGAAAGTTCTCTTATTGACTTAGTCATTGGTGCTGACGTATACCCTTCTATTATAAGGGAAGGTATCAGGTGTAACGTTTTTGGTTCTTTGCTAGGCCAAAATACTATCTTTGGCTGGGTTCTTTCAGGACCCCTTCAATCTAAAGATATAAAGAGTTTTTCGACTATTGTATCTAGTCTCAACGAGACATCCCTAGATAAACAAATTTCTGAATTTTGGAACGTAGAAGAGGTTCCCGATTCGAAAAATCTTTCGACATCTGAGCAATACTGCGAGGAATTTTATGATGCTACAACGAGCAGAGATGTAAATGGTCGTTACGTTGTTAAAATTCCGTTCAAACAACCAACGCCAATACTTGGGCAATCCAGAGACATCGCACTTAAACAGTTCAAACGCAACGAGATGAGTTTATCTAAGAAACCTGAAGTTCATTCGCAATACAATAATGTTCTTCAAGAATATCTTGATCTTCAGCATATGAACAGAGTTTCGCCCTATCAAAATCGTCAAATAAGTTCATTCTATCTCCCACACCATGCGGTACTAAAACCCGATAGCTTAAGTACAAAATTAAGAGTAGTTTTCAATGCATCCAATGCAACGAGTAATGGCACCAGCCTAAACGACATCTTGCATCCTGGTCCGGTACTGCAATCAGATTTGATGACACTTATTTTGCGATGGCGTTTCTTTCGCTACGTATTCAACGCGGATATCGAAAAGATGTACCGCCAAATAAAAGTTCATCCTAAGCATACACCATTCCAACGGATATTGTTTCGTGAATCCGAAAGTGGGGATATACATGATTTTGAGCTCAATACTGTTACTTTTGGGGTAAATTGCGCACCCTATCTTGCTTTAAAAACTTTAAAAAGGCTTGCTGATGACGTTAAAGAGGTCTTACCACTTGCTTCTTCGGTCTTGAAAACCGACTTCTACGTTGATGATGTTTTGTCAGGAGCTCATGACCTTCACACAGCTTTAAGAACTCAAAATGAACTTATATTGGCCTTAGGTTCAGCGGGTTTTTCACTCCGCAAATGGACAGCAAACTGTACCCAACTTATAGACAATTTTCCGTTATGTGATCTCTACAATCAAGAACTTCTTAAATTCGAAGACGAAAGCAACACTAAAACCCTCGGCATTCAATGGAATGCTAAAACAGATGCATTTCATTTCTTTGTTGAAAAGTTCGCTTTTGCTACAACTAAAAGAGCTGTGCTTTCAGTTATAGCTCGGTTGTTTGACCCTGCAGGATGGTTATCACCGGTAATCATCACTGCAAAAATAATAATGCAGCAAATATGGAAAGATGGCACGTCTTGGGACCAAAATCTTATGCCCCTAACGTGTCATCGCTGGCAGGTGTTTTTTGATAATTTTCCGGAAATTGAGTCCATAAAAATTCCGAGATGGGTTCAATATACTCCCAACTCAAATTCGAAACAAATCCACGGATTTTGTGATGCGTCCGAGAGTGCCTACGCTGCCACTCTATATTTGCGTATTGAGAACGACACTCACAATTGGTCAAGTTACCTTCTCTGTGCAAAAACTAAAATAGCCCCGGTGAAAAATCTTTCACTTCCACGACTGGAACTTTGCGGTGCTTTGCTTCTTTCCAATCTCGTTAAAAAGGTTCTTCCTGAACTTAACTGTCAAAACTATAAGCTTTTCTTGTGGACTGACAGCTCCATTGTTTTATGTTGGTTAGAAAAACCTTCATGTACTTGGGCTACCTTTGTTGCCAACAGAGTATCCCTCATACAGGAAAATACCTCCAACGCTCAGTGGATGCACGTCCGTTCAGCTGACAATCCAGCCGACCTTGCTACTCGAGGGTTGACTCCGATTCAACTCAGAGAAACTAGCCTTTGGTGGACAGGTCCTTCGTGGCTTAGTCAGGCTGAAAAGTTCTGGCCCAGATCACTTTTTACTTGCCCAAGAGATCAAGATTTGGAAAAAAGACCAATCAAAGCAAATCACACCAACGCCGATGTAAATGTTTTCAATATTGAAAACATTATTTCAAAATTCTCGACCTTTCCAAAAACAGTGAATGTAGTGGCCTACATACTGCGGTTCTTCCATCGAACCCATTCAAAATTAAAATCAGAATTTAATTATACCTCTAAGGATTTAACTTATCAAGAAAATATTCGGGCAAAAAATCTTATACTAAGATTAACTCAATCGATGTACTATCCCGCCGAGTACTCCATGCTTTCAAAAGGCGAGCAAATTCCTGCTAAAAGTAGTCTAGCTAATCTTAATCCTTTCATGGATTCGGACAAAAGTCTTCGAGTGAATGGTAGATTAGCTCACTCATCGCTTACAGCGAAAAATACCCCATAATTTTGCCTTACCATGCCCACATTACAACACTCATCATCGAATTTATTCATAAAGTTTCACTTCATGGTGAAAATCAACTGGTTTTGCGTTTGACACGATGTGAGTATTGGATTCCGAGATTAAAAAATCTCGTAAAGAAACTTATTCGATTTTGCAAAGTTTGCACAATTCATAGAAAGGAAATGAGACAGCAAATAATGGCAGCTCTGCCAATTGAGCGAACACACATTTCACTACCTTTTATAAATACTGGGTTAGACTTTGCGGGTCCATTCACGATCAAAACATTTTCTGGTCGTAACTGCCGCTTATCCAAGGGATATGTGTGCTTGTTTGTATGCTTTTCTACAAAGGCTATTCACTTGGAAGCTACCAGTGATCTTTCCAGTCAGTCCTTTTTAGGAGCCTTAAGCCGCTTCATTGCGCGTCGAGGTATGCCTAAAACCATTTTCTCCGACAATGGTACAAATTTAGTGGGTGCTAGCAAAACCATCGCAAACGATTTCAAGATATTTAAACGATCACTTCCTTCAGTGGCTTCCGAGTTCTACAATGATCGAAATTTAGAATGGAAATTCATTCCACCCGGTGCGCCTCATATGGGTGGTTTGTGGGAAGCAGGAGTTAAGAGCTTTAAAAAACATTTCCGGAAAGTTGCTGCTGACCACAAATATACGTTTGAGGAGTTTTCTACTCTCCTAGCTAAAGTTGAGGCTTGTCTGAACTCTCGGCCGATTTCTCCAATGTCAGACAACTCTCAGGATATTTTGCCCCTTACTCCAGGTCATTTCCTTCGTGGTGGACCCCTTTTAGCTCCACCAGAACCAGACCTTTCCAACTCGTCTTTAAGTTGTCTTAACAGATGGACAAAACTAAAAATACTCCACCAGCAATTTTGCGCAAGATGGAAAAATGAATATTTGTTAGAGCTTCAAAAGCGTCACAAGTGGAAATACCCTCAGCAAAATATAAAGGAAAACGATTTGGTAGTTATAAAAAATGAAAATCTGCCTCCAAACGAATGGCGGTTAGGTCGCGTCATTAAAGTTTATACGGGAATTGATAACTACGTTCGCGTTGCCGATGTTAGGACACAACACGGTATAGTGACCCGTCCAACCGTTAAGCTTTGCGTACTTACCACTGATTAGCAGCTCGTTCGTATGTCTATAGTTTTTGTCATTCTGTTTTTTTCAGTTTTCTATTTTCTAAATTCTAAAGCTTCGATTTTAAGCTCAAATCTCTTGCACTGATTTTTAAACTATGTTATGCAACGCTTTACTAAAGTTTGTAAATATTAATTTCTTATACATATATTATATTTGTTTAATTTTCAATTTTGTAACTTCATTATTTAAATTAATGTATCTATTTTGTATAAGATTATGACCAGGAGCGTAGTTGCATCATGTGTTGCTGCAAGGGGGCCGGAATGTTTACGACAGAATTATGTAATAGATTGACCACTTATTCTATTATAATATTGTAAATCTGTTAAAAGATGTCGCCCCTAAATGTAATTCAAATTCACCACACTCAAAAGTAATTGTACCTTCCTGCTTATCAGGTTGCTAGCTTCTGGTCCTTCTTGTATAAACCTTCAACGAAGTAAGTTCTTTTCATCAGACAATAAAGAAATCTTGTACGAAATTAAAACTACGTTTTATTCACATATATACTGCTAAACCAGCGCTTACAAGGGTCACCTTCATCCGCACCCGAACAACCAGTAACACCTTTGGTAATGCGTTAGGACTCGCCCTAGAAACACCTGACTTAGGGAGAGTAAGTCCTGGAGCCAGTATGCTGGGCGTAAATGAAAAGTGGACACGTCTTAAAAATACTGTCATTAGTACTGCCAACTCCATCTTAGGCAGCAGTCGTAAAAATCGGAACGACTGGTTTGATGATGAATGCAAGCTAGCGACTGAACGTAAGAATGTTGCGTACCGAGCAATGCAACAATCTCATAGAACGTGGGCACGCGAAGAGGAATATAAAGAGCTCAGAAGAACAGAAAAACGGCTTCACAGACAAAAGAAATCAGCCTGGGAGAAGAACCTAATCTGTGAAATAGAAAATAGCCGAGAGCGAGGTCCGCACCAGGCGCGGAAGTTCTACCAATCCGTCCGAAACATGACGCAGTACACACCACGCTGCACATACTGCAAGGACGGAGAGGGAAATCTGATCACCGATCCTGAAAGCATACTGGAGCGATGGGAAGTGTACTTTAATGAATTGCTAAATGGTCAGCTCACTGCAGAAGTGGAGGCTCCACTACTTCAAGAAGAATACCCTATGTTACCGCCACCACGCATAGAAGAGGTTGAGAAGGCTATAGGCCGGCTTAAACAGAATAAATCCCCTGGAGCCGATGGCATACCAGCCGAATTATTTCATCACGGCGGGCCAGCCTTACGTCAAGCAATTCATGATATTATAGTGCACGTATGGGAGCAGGAAGAATTGCCAGAAGACTGGCGAAAAGGCATAATATGCCCCATACATAAGAAGGGAGATGTCACAACGTGCAGCAATTATAGAGGTATCACGTTGTTGAGTACCGCCTATAAGATACTCTCCTCTATCCTACAAGACCGGATAACCCCATACGCTAAAACCGTCATCGGACAATATCAGTGTGGTTTCATTCCAGGCAAATCAACAACTGATCAGATCTTTACACTTAGGCAGGCGATGGAAAAATGTCTAGAATTTAACATTCCAACATACCATCTGTTTATAGACTTTAAGGCCGCCTATGATAGCATAGCCAGGGTAGAACTTTACAAAGCCATGAGAGAATTCGGCATCCCAAATAAATTGACAAGACTATGTAGGTTGACCATGACCAACGTAACAAGCCAAGTAAAAATAGCCGGATTGCTATCCAGACCAATCAAAATCTTTAATGGACTCCGACAAGGGACGGTTTGGCCTGGCCTCCTCTTCAACCTGGCGTTGGAGAAAGCAATCCGTGACTCTGGCACGGCAACAAGAGGGACCATCGTCAACAGGTCCAGCCAGTTACTAGCTTACGCAGACGACATTGACATCATCGGAAGAACCGAACAAGCTGTACACGATTCCTTCATCCAGATCGAGCAGGCGGCACAAAATCTGGGGCTGCACATTAGTGAAGGTAAAACAAAGTACATGGTGGCGTCGAATGCGAGAGGAACAGTTGGTCAAACAATCAAGGTTGCGGAGCACGAATTTGAAGTGGTGCAATCCTTTAAATACCTTGGGTCAATAGTAGCAGCCGATAACAATATAGAAGAAGAAATACGCGGGCGGCTTCTCAAATCCAACAGAGCCTACTATAGTCTGTCAAAGCTTTTCAAATCCAGAAATCTCACCATAACTTCAAAACTGCTGCTGTACAGGACCATGGTCCTGCCAGTACTCACATATGGATCCGAGACTTGGGTGCTTAGCAAAAGGCACTCCGACCTCTTAGCTGCGTTCGGGAGAAAAGTCTTAAGGAGAATTGTTGGCCCCGTATGTGAGGAAGGACGATTCCGGAGACGGTACAATCATGAACTGTACGCAATCTACCTTGAAGCAGATATCGTGACAAAAATCAAGCTCGGTAGACTCCGGTGGGCAGGGCACCTAGCTCGCATGAGCGAAGAGGAACCTGCTCGGAAAGTTCTTTGTGGTACATTCTATGGTAGACGACAGCGTGGTAGACCATGCTTGCGCTGGAGAGATGGCGTAGACCAGGACGCCCGAAGCCTTGGGGTGCGCAACTGGATGGCGTCGGCTAGAGACCGGGATAGGTGGAGAGACTTGTTGAAAGAGGCCAGGACCGGAACCCGGTTGTCGAGCCGACGATGATGATAATGATGTACTCGGTTGCTTTAACCAACTTTCATTGTATCAGTCAATCTTTTTAATTCGATTAGATCTTCTACTCGGTTGAAGATTGGAGCAGCTAAACTACTCAATTGTTTTTACCAAATAACTCACTTATTTAGTATTATTAAATAAATCTGATTAATTCTTTCCACCTTACGTTCGGTTTAATTCAAACGAGAATATTGTTCAATAACGAATAAATTGCTCGGTTAAAATTAAAAGACTTGAAAATAGCGAGTTTTTTTGTAAATATAAAATTTTATTCAGTGCGACGACTTCTTACGAGAAAGGGATAAACCTCCAAGAGTACTTCTTGACAAAAAAAAAAATGCTTCTTATCTTAGTTCTTCGGACTCGACAAATTGTAGGTCTCCATTATTTCTGCATACAACACCAACATAGAAATGATTGGGAGTTGTTAGTCATTAGATCATTGTTTTGTACGAGCTGTTTTGCTTCAAATTTAATTTTTTTATGAAACTAAGAAGACCTAAGATGTGAACCCTACCTTTCTAAGATACTATTTAGAGTTCTCAAAGAAATTTAATATTCGGGTTTTTAGCAAATAAACGCTGTAATTTCCTAATGAAGTGTTCTTCATCCGATTATGTTTTTTTCTTGAACTCTAAATATACTTCATATATCTTCTTGGAGGGTCAAGGCTAGAGGTTACCAAGTTCTAACGTAGCAAATATTTGAGTTCGTAGAAAAATTCAGAATTTTGAAGAGGGTATGGTCTACTTGAAAGTTGAAAGACATTCCAAGATCCATTATTTTAAAATTTCTACAGATAGTTATGTATTTGTGACAAATATATGCTCAATTTGAAACCACAACTCAAATAATGGGACGTTAAACAACATAAATAATAACCTACAGTAGGTTCAACAATTTGTTGACTCTAAGAGTTTCTTTTCAAACAAACCCTATTTATAACTTTGAAATCAATCATTTAGTTATTTTTTTTGTGTATTATATTGGACGAAACAAATTTAAAAATGTCGCTTAATTCTTTCTTACGGGAAACAAATCTATTTCGTCCCATAAAATACACAAAAAAATAACTAAGTGAGACGTTTTTTTCGTTTCCTGAACAATTTTAAAAATGTCGCTTGATACATTCTTACGGGAAGGTATCGATAATATTCAAAAACCATAAGCAACACCACAACTGTGTGTCCCCTACCTAAAATTGATTAAGAGATCTCTTTCTACAAAATTTCACAAAATGTTTACACAAAAATAAGTAGTGTGTTATTTATCAAAACTAACCATGTCTTTGCTGTTTCAAATTAACACACACATTCCAACATAATAATTAATTCCTTAAAACATGGTGATAAATTCTAACAACCCCTATAACCACATACTTACACCCTCTTGAGTGGCAGAAGCTTAAACATCCCTTATGGTTCCTGATACCTGAGTGTTGCCTTGATCTGATGCTCTATAACAACAAAAAGAGTGATTCCCAACTCTGAAGTTCTAATCTCTCAAGTCAAAAGTTCACAAAACCACTATCACTCACCACATTCAAAGAGAACAGGGACCACAGACAGCAATCGAAAGGGAGTATTCTCCATTGATGAGGATAATCAGGGCAATCCTGTTTCCAACCTCCGATGTCGTATAATAACTACATCCTGTAAACTTATTAAATTCTGTTAATCCCATCACATTTACAATTTTTAGTCTTTTTTGTTGCATTTTTTTTTGCTATTTAACGACACACAAAATATATGAGGCTGTCTCTGAGGGAAGATTATAAGGAGGAAGCATTATTTAATTTTTGGAAGATACCATCTCAGGAGCTCAAACGTTGCTAATTGAAAAGACCAGCAGCAAAAAAGAGAGCCCGCGCATTTAGTGGATATGTATATTCTTACCTCCAAAATGAAGAAGATACGGGCCTTATATACAAGATTCGTATGGCTGAGTCCTGGTGTGGGAGTGGGGAATATTCTTTACATCGACCTGAACAAAGTGAGTTAAAAGTTTTAGAGCAAAGCCTTTTGTAAGCAGCTTAAGAAGCTGTGTAGATGGATAAAGTTTTCTATTTCAGGAGACTTTTTTTTTTCATATTTATCCATGAACAAAGTTTTAGAAGGTATATTAAGCACCAGCCGAACACGGTTACCGCTATGCTATTTTAGTAACGATTTTACAAAACAAATATTTACCTACTGTAGGGTTTTCAAATAATGACTTGACAACTTTGAACTTTCGCTGTGACCGGACTCTTGAACCAATGACAAACTGTCAATGTCAAAGCATTCAATAAAAACACACGAAGAGAGTTAACAACAATTTTCTTTCTTCAGTGATGAAGCCCATTTTTGCTAAACGACTTCTTCAACAAATAGAATCACCACTTGATGAGTCATTAGGCCGGTTTTTTGTTGATTTAAATAAGTGTCACGTTACAGTGACTGGATATCACTACAGAGACATATGTTGCAACGTTATTACTTTGGTCCATTGCATGAACTAGCCATAAGTGATATGGGGTTACAACAGGCCACACAGCAGGTGTAGCAATCGATTTATTGAAAACTCAATTCGATCAAGATCAACGTGGTCTATAGAGAAATGGTCGTGTAAATTGGCCGCCTAGATCGTGTGATTAAACACCTCTAGAATGTTTTTGTACGTCATATCAATGATCTATACCAAGAAGTCGGCGCATTTACTATAGAGCAGCTCAGAGCTTATATTGGACTACGAGTATATCGGCCATTTCCGTTTTTTTTTTCGAAATGTTTTCCCGAGTCATTAAAAATTGGTTTCAACGAATCGACTAACGGGGTCAAATCGCATGAATTTGATGGCCAATTCACTTCACATCTGCGAGAGATAACCTTACCCTTAAATCGTGCATTAAGAATGTCAATTGTGGCATCCGCTGTGTAACGTAACGCCGCCCGTCCTTCTGGAATCACTTGTCGTATTGATCCATATAGTTCGATTTGACCCATAAGAAGTTGGTTATCATCACCACTGACGGTGATCGCATCACGAACGTCGCGTCGTTTTGAAAAATTAAGGACCAATGACACTGCTGAAACAAAAATTCACACCAAATGGTAAATTTTTGAGGATGCTTTGTCACCTTGTGAACCTCGTGGGGATTTTGTGTGGTCCTATATATACGGGAATCCAAAAATGCGTTTCGTCCGTAATTTGATAATTTTTTGGCCACAACTTAGGTACTCTTCCAAACGCTCCGAAGCCCACACGGCGTTGTCTGTGGATGAGTTTTGTGTTGTAAGGCTTAATCCCGATACGAAATTCACCGAGTTGAAGTCTGCGAAAGGCCGAGTTCTTGTTCTTTCACGGACCGCCATCGATTATCGGCCATTTTAAATTTCGCCACCATACTTTGAAGAGTCGACACGTCCACCGTAAAATGAACACAACGCGCGCAACGTTTGCATTAACGAGCAATCATTTTGATATTAAAGTCTTATCATTTGGAGTCGCTGTTTAATCGTGTTACTTGCCATGTTGATTTGACAGATGGACTTCATAGGCCGCCAAAATCTACCCACGCCCGCCATTTGAAAAGTCGTTTTTTAAGAACCAATAGTAAAATTTTCGAAATATCTCAAATGTTTTGCGTTTTATTTAAAAAAAAAACAAGTTCCCAAATTCTTGTTGGAAAACTATATAGGTATTGAACCAGAATTAGATACGAGTGGATAGTTTGAGTCGTCGCTCTATTTCAAGTTTAAGCTCGCAAATAAATTGAATCGTTTTGAAATCTTTTTTCATATTCCTCGTTGGCAACCCTGATTTTAGATATGCAAGTTAAATAGAATACTTTATCAGTGTTATTATGAAAGATGTGAAAAGGGTTTATTTGATAAGAGTTTCTGAGGTTAATGCAAACTTAAACAATTGAGTGTTTAGCGTTAAAATTTTGGTCTGTACAAAGATAAGAAAACTTTAAGAATGTTGTGCAAACTTTTTGGCAGTTTTTCTAGAGTTTCCAAAGAAGTTTTATCTAACCTTAACCAAAAAATTATTTGTATGTACCATGTACAAATTTAAAGACAAAATTAACTACGAGTTAGAGACAAAACCTTCTTTACAATAGTTTATCAACCAAATCCTCTATGAGTTATTATTTACCTTGTATAGGAACAGCTATTCTATCCTCTTTATTTTTGAGAAAGGGTTCTGACAAAAGAAATGAAGTATTTCAATATATTATTAAGATTTGTATACATATAAGACACTCCATATAGTAATTTCATTAAAGTGATGCAGGCCAACACCAATTTGAAACAATGTCATAAAACGATCTACAAGTTTGAATAAGTTTTGAAGGCACTTTGAGTGCTCAAATGCAGATGGTAAGTTATTTTTGAATAAAATCAAAAGAAAAGTACCTAAATGGCTGCCCTGTGGTTTTCCAAGGTTAACGTTAAAAGTCTTGGTCTTGCAGGTATGGCCATTGAAAAATACGGAGTAAGATCTACTGCATAAATGAGATTCAACAAAATGGTCGCTAAATCCCAGCTTTCTTAGTTTTGATACTAATAACGATACGAGAGCTTATTGAATGCCTTACTAAAGTTAGTGACGATACAATCCACTCAATTACTCCTTTAGAATGAATCAATACAATTTTCAGACAAATCCATGAGAAAAGTGAATATTGCAATAAGTCTATAATTGCCTTTTATCCGGGGTGGACCAGAGACTCAACTAACAAGCTTCTCCAGTAAGCTCGGTCCCTAGGTAGGCGTCTCCAGTTTCGCACGTCAAGTTGGTTGAGTTCCTCTCCCACTTGTGTCCGCCACCTGAGTCGCCGCCCGGCTCACAGGGTTAGATTTGAATTTCGCTATACAGCCCGTACAATTCATGATTATATCTTCTTCTCCACTCACCGTCTATGCAGACGGGACCAAAGATTAAACGGAGAATTTTCCCCTCGAAACATCCTAAAGCGTTTTCATCCACTTTCGACAAAGACCATGCCTCTGCACCACAGACAAAGACTGGGATAATGAGAGTTTCATAGATGGATAGTTTAGTTGCTCCAGAGAGGACTGTACTACTCAATTGCCTTGCAATGAAGCAGCGATTGGCAAAAGTTATTCTCCATTTGATTTCAGCGGTGGTGTTATTGTCTGAATTTATAGCGGTGCCTAGGTATATAAAGTTCTTAACTACCTCAAAATTTTAGCTGCCTGTGTGTCCTTTCTTGATGACATCATATATATTTGATATTGCCCTCATTTACCGCTAAAACCATCTTCTTCGCTTCCGTCTCAATGCTCAAAACTGAAGCATTTAAACACTTTTCAAATGTGCATTTATAGATTTAAAATTTTTAAAGAAGAAGGTGAAGAATTAAAGAAGAATGGGCAGAATTTTGTTGCAGAATTTTGTTCTATAATAAATTGATATATTATATTAAAAAAAAAAAAAAAAAAAAAAAAAAAAATTGTTATAAAAATGTTATTAATTTTGAATAACTTTATTTGATTTTATTTTAATTAGTATTTGTAAGCTTAAATTTTAATCTAACCACTCTGTAAAAAATACTATAAAAGACTTAGTCTTACTGTATTATCCAATAAAAATTGAATTGAATTGAATTGAATTGAAAATGCGTCACTGACATCAAGCTTTGTTCTTCCAAAAATGTGGACGGACTTTTGAAAGATTTTGCCTCTTGTTTTGAAGTGTGAGTTGTGCACTATTCTTTCAAAAAGGATATTGAAGAAGTCGCACAACATAGTATCGCCTTGCCTAAAACTTTTTTGATATCAAATGCATCGGAGAGATCTTTTCTGACCTTAATGGAGCAGCGTGCGTTCTCTATCGTCATCCAGCACAAACGGACAAGTTTGTCAGGGATGCCAAAACTAGACATTCCTCTATATAGTTGGTTCCTATAAATGCTATCATATGCGGCTTTGAAATCTATAAAAAGGTGGTAGGTTTCGATTTTTAGCTCGTGGGGTTCTGCAGTAATGTGAATATTTGATCGATGGTGGACTTTCCTGGTCTAAAGCCGCACTGATATGGACTTGTTCAAGTTGTTGTCGAAAGGCTTCAGAAGGTTACTTAATACGGCAGAAAATATCTTGTACGCGATGTTCAGAAGGCTTATTTGGCCTCTGTATTTGGCGCACACACAATGCTGAGGTTCTATTCATCGGGCGCATGCTTTCTTCCGACTATATTTTGCAGATGAGCTAGTGCATACTTCCAACGAAGTCATCACCTGCCGCTTTGAACAGTTTCGTAGCGAGGCCGCCAGCTCCAGCGGCTTTGTTGGACTTGAGATTCGATAAAGCTATCTTCACTTCTTCCAGGTTGGGTAGGCGCCGGCGTCGCCTAAGTCGAATGGTACTATATCTACAGCGGAATTGTCTTCTTCATCGCCGTTATAAAGTTTGGAAAAATGGTCTTCCCATATTCTTGGCATAATTTGCGGTTCTAATGCATGACTATCAATGCAGGATAGTGAAGGTAATATTCGGCTCGTGGATTGTATCCTTATGATGTTTTACTGCCGTTTGGTAAAACTTCTGGACCTCAGTTCTGCTATGGTATCCCCCTATTTCCTAGATCGATCGCTTCTCATGCTCCTTATTTTTCTTTCTGAAAAGCCGGTATTCTTCTCTCCTCTTCTGCTCGTAGACCTCGCGAGCAGCTCTGGCCCTTCCTTGCACTCATCGTCAAACCAGGGGTTTCCTTGTAGGGATCGTGTAAAACTCAGCATGTCAGACGCATCTCTGATGGCTCTTTGGCAATGTTTGCCACTGGTTCTCAATACTTGATGCTGGTGGCATAGGACTTATTAAAAGGTTGTTAGAAACTCAATCGGAAAAGGACCTTCCGATCTCTTGCGATTGTAAACGTCCTCGCAGTACTTCCTTGTTTTGGCTTGGGTCAGGATATCCGCAGCTGGATCTTGGCTACAACGAGCATGAGGTAGTGGTTCGAGTCGGTGTTAATCGCTCGGAACGTGCGGACATCCCTTATACTGGAGAAGTGTCCTGAGTCGATCGCAATGTAGTCAATCTGATTCACGGTTGATTGATCAGGAGATTACCATGTCTCACAATGTTACCACGTCCCGCCCCACAGCGAAGTCGATCAGGCTGAATCCGTTATCGGAGGTGGTGGCGTGCAGGCTTCCTCCAATCGTATCACCAAATACATATGTCTTCTCTTCCTATCTTGGCGGTAAATTCTCCAAGTACAATTTTAATGCAATAATTATGACACTGCTCGTATATTTTATCCAGGAGCTCGTAGAATATGTCTTTGGCGTCTTCATCTTTCTCGTCCGTTGGGGCATTCGCGAAAATGAGGCACATGTTGGCGAATTTGGCCTTGATGCGGATTGTCCTAAGGCGCTCGTTCACACAGTTGAAACTGAAGACTTTTTGCCTGAGCAAAAAAAAATTGCTCTGAATGTTGGCAGTCTCCAGAAATAAGAGGCTCAGTTCATTTTCCACTCCAATTTCACCATCAATGGTAGTGAACACTAGATCAAGAAACTTTGCATCAGTATTTAAAACATTATTTAATTAATGAGGCCAAAGTTTTATTTTTACTTGCGACTTATAGGTACTATAAGGCAAGTTATGCATTCGTAAAAAAATCGAACTCGAGATTTTGATCAAAGTTGACATTACGATGATAGCGAAGACCAAAAAAGTGGGTCTAGCAATTCTGTCTGTCTGTCGGTTCGACTACAGCCTAAGCGGCTTGGCCGATTTTCTTCAAATTTGGTAGATATGGGTTTTAATTTTTTCCCTCACACGTTTTTTTCATTTTTTTTTAAAACCAAAAATAACGGTACCTGCCATACGAATTTTTTTCGAAAACAAATATTTTTTGTTTCTCAAAAACTGTCCCACAGATCTAAGAAAAAAATCCAAAAAAATTCATTTAGTTAAAGTTAGGTAATGGTTGAAAGAAATTTTACAAAAAATGGTTATTTTTGGTAGCCCCTTGCAACCATTTTTTTGTTTTTGATTTTCTCAAAAACGGTACCACCGATTTTGATTATTTTTTTATATGAAACTTTCCCAGCAGTTTTAATATTATTGTGTATTCAAAATGTGAAAAAAAAAATTTTGGATTTTAAAAAATAACTCAAAAATTTTTTGTGAAAACTTAATATTTCGAAAATCCCATGCTCGATTTTTTAAAACTTGATAAATAAAAGTTTTTTAATATTAATTATAAGACGTAAGAAAAACAAATTAGTTTACCTAAAAATAACGGTACCCTCCTTACAAAACTTAAAAAATGGTTTTAGAAAATCGTATTTTTATCAAAAACGGTTCCGAGAATTTTGCTACATTTTTCTTTTGATTCATTTTTACGACCTTTAATCAAATAAAAAAATTTTGAAATCAAGATATTACTGAGTACTGACTGTACCTACCATAGAACCATTTTTTTTTAATTTAGAATTTCTCATTACCGACCAAACGGATTTTTATGAAATTTTTTATTTATGAGCTTCTAAAAAGTTTGAAAAACATTGTATTTCAAAACTTTAAAAAAATAATTTCGGAGTTTTTGGAAAAAAATCTATTTTTTTTTTTGGAAAATTCGATATCGCAGAAATGGCTCAATTTTTTTGTTTGTAAATTTAATTTTTTTTGAAAAACAATAAAAACTTTAAATTGGCATACCAAAATTTTTTCTTATAAAATTTTGTATATAAAAGTTTATTTTTTTAAGAAACCAGTACAGACTTATAATTTTTCTTCTTGCATAAGCTTGCTTGAATTACATGGCATCCTGTTTTTAGCTCCAACTACTAAAGGAGTTATTTTAGTCTATTAATAAATTGATTTTATGCTTTTGAACAGTCTTTCTCTCATAGCATTCATTTTTGAAATTCTAAGTCTATTACATATGAGCGAATTCGTGCGACCCAGTTCTGCATTTTATTTCAAATAGTTAAGGTATAGCAGAAATCTTACTTATTCGTCTATAATTTGTTATTTCCTGTTTGGAACCAGATTTGATAACGATATCTTCCATGAATTTAAAAAGAAACCTTTAGAAAGAGATAAATTGAAGATTTGCGTTAGCGCCTGGGCTAAGGCAGTTGCAAATTTTAGGAGCATTGGTGGAATATTGTCTGGACCTTCACTTTTGTTCAGATCTAATCATAATAAAGCTTTTTCAACCTCAGACTTATCTACATACTTAGATCAACACAGCAGCACCACAATTTTCAAACAAGAATTTTAAACACAAAATATACTTCTTCAAATTTTATTTCTTCGAAACTGGAGTCGTTAAGTCACAAGGCTGGTATTCTGGAAGGAATAGAAATAATAAACTATTATACAAAAAGAATATAAACAATTATTGTCAACTTACTTTGTCCTTCAGGTTGGCAGCCATTTTCAACTCTCATAACACAACTGTTTGGGAAGGTCTTTTGCAGTCCATTGAGAGTTCCACAAACTGGAGAATAGTTCATGGGGCACAACCTCCTCTCACAATTCGAGCTAACTGGCGAGCCACTATAGCTAATTGAACTGCAAGCAAAACAAGTGTAACAACTACGCAAAGTAACTTTATGTTGAAAATAATATTGAATGCTTTAAGCCATTCACTTTTTATAGCTACCAAAATCCAGCAATTTTACAATAATTCAACTGAGTAAATATTTTTGTTTATACAGGGTGATTTGCATAAGGTGTGACAAAAAGCTAGGGCGTGTAGGTTGGACTTAGACAAGAAAAAAATCGTATGGGAGCGGGGGGTCTATTTCCCCCCGTTTTGGCGGGGAGGGCAATTTAAGAAAATAATCACTTAAAACAGAAAAAAAAATTATTAAAAAATAACGGTGATACCTACAGAGTAATGCTATAGCATTTTGAAAAGCCAGAAATACATTCTTTAATTCTGTTTTTAAATAAAGTTGTTCGAGTGAATAGTTTTTGAAAAATTAATTTTCAAAATCAAAATTTTGAAAAAAAATGAAAATTTTGTTTTTAAACAATTTTTTTTCAAAATTTTACGTAATTAGGTATTATTTTTTTATTCAATATTCAATGTTTTTATTAATTTTTGATCAAACACAAAAACCGGATGTCAAAATGTTTTGTAGTTTTTGAGAAAATCAAAAATAACAAAAACTACTTTTGTTCTGAGCAAAGCCTTTTATTTTAGTTTTTACGTTTTTGGATTCTTAGGTGAACTTACGATTGAAAGGATTAACTTTCTTTTTACTATTTTTTTAATTATCGTCTTATAAGCATACAATAAAGTGACAAAGTACTGGATTAAACATATTTCACACATTTTTTCATTGAGAACACCTGCGTGAGAGCATTGGTTTAAAATTAACCTGCCACTTTTTTATTATGGTGGGGTCGGCTTGGCGACGCGACCTGTTTTGTTGTACAAATTATTTCTAATTTGAATGTCGAGTCGTCAACATATCACTATGTCAAATTACTCTCGTGCCGAATTAACAGATATGCATTACTGCTACGGTATGGCTCATGGTCGAAGTCGTGAAGCGCAAAGACTCTACGCTGAAATGTATCCCAATAGGAGGTGTCCCAGTCATACGATATTTTCAAGAATCCATCAACGTCTTCGAGAACACGGAGTACTGGAGCACCGAGGGAGAGAAAGTTCATCTTCTGCATCAGTACACATAGAGGAAAGAATTTTGGATATGGTCCGACGTAATCCCTCCCTTAGCACAAGGAGAATAGGTACTATGCTTCAGTTGCCCCAAACTAGAGTATGGGCAGTGCTTCATACCGACCATTTACACCCGTACCACACTACACCAGTTCAGGAGCTAACCGCAAACGACAAGTTACTGAGAGCTGCATTTTGTCGAACATTATTGCTATGAGATGAAACTGAACATAATTACTTTGGAAGGATATTCTGGACGAATGAAGCTCAGTTTACCCAGAGATGGAGTAACAAATTTCCACAATTTACATCACTGGAGTAACAAAAGTAGTTTTTGTTATTTTTGATTTTCTCAAAAACTACAAAACATTTTGGCATCCGGTTTTTTGTGTTTGATCAAAAATTAATAAGAGCATTGAATATTGAATAAAAAAATAATACTTAATTACGTAAAATTTTGAAAAAAAATTGTTTAAAAAAAAAAATTTCATTTTTTTTTTTTCAAAATTTTGATTTTAAAAATTAATTTTTCAAAAACTATTCACTCGAACAACCTTATTTAAAAACAAAATTAAAGAATGTATTACTGGCTTTTCAAAATGCTATAGCATTACTCTGTAGGTATCACCGTTATTTTTTAATAATTTTTTTTCTGTTTTAAGTGATTTTTTTCTTAAATTGCCCCTCCCGCCTAAACGGGGGGAAATAGACCCCCCCTCCCATACGATTTTTTTCTTGTCTAAGTCCAACCTACACGCCCTAGCTTTTTGTCACACCTTATGCAAATCACCCTGTATAAGGCAATATGGTAGAATTATAATTAGAAAATACTTTTCAATATAAAATATTTTTTTTTATTAAACAAAAATAAGTTGGAAAAAATTTCTTTTGTTTTGAGAGCTTCTAATTTCTGCTAAAGCGAACAAAGTGTTCAGATGAACTTGGTATTTACTTGATACCAAGAAAGAGATCTTATTCGCAAGAAAAAATTGTCAATGAAAAATGAAAATGAAATATTAAAAATGTGCGATTTCTTGAAACAGAAATTGTTGTGTTGAAAATTGGTTATTAACTTGCTTTAAAAATTAAACTGTCGAAATACATAAATACTCGTATCTTATAAGGTTTATTGAAATATAGATACATTTACCTCAGTAAACTACATGTTTGTAGGTTTGAATTTAAACTTACCTTTAAAACACCCCTTGGTTTTAGTAAACGTAGAATTTTGTCTTCAACAAAATAAAACATAGACGATGAAGCAGACAAGACGCTAAAAGTTTTCTATGTAATATAACGAATTACATATTTTATTTTTTTCATATTAGCCATACTTAAAAATAATGTACATACATAAAAGTAGATTTAATGAAAAAAAAAGTATTTATTAAAACGAACAACTTCTTCCGAGTTATTTAAAGTGACACTCCTTACCCACGTCGAATGCCAGAAATTGTGCTAGATACAAACATTTTTGTATAATTGACATATTAAAAAAATATTTTGTTCTGAGTCCAAAAAGATGTATAGTATTTTTATTACCGAAGGTTCAAATTTGATAAAGCAATTGATTTTAAAAAGGTTTCCTTTGAAATTCAAACTTTCAACTTGGCTTCCGAAAGAAAAATGTGTGCAAAGATTAAGGTAATATGGGAGTTTAGTTAAATCAATAGGCAAACTGTTGCAAAATTTGGGAAAATCGTCCTGACAAAACAAGTTTTGAAGAGTTGTATGTGAGAATTGAAGACAGCTTTTTATGCATAAAGTGTATATGGAAAATTTATTCTTGAATTCATAGCATGACAATACTGTTTAAAAAATTGATGTGCAAAAAAAATTATTGCTTTATTTATTTTATTAAGATCAATTTTAAGTGGTTTTTGACAAGAAGAAATTTGAGCTTGTAGCAATAAATTGCATTCTTTAGAATCATTGCTTGGGTATCGGGATAAATTTAATCGGTTGAAATGGTAGGTTCTATTGTCTTTACTCTTTTGGGACTAATTTCAAAATAATAACTGTCTGGCTTGTTATCGTGTTTTGAAATATGATGCTTAAATTTATAAATAGTTTGAAAAATGATATCTCACTGGAATTGAATCTGCAGGTCCGTTCATATAATTATGTGAATTTTAATCTACAGTTGGCCCATACTTATATCATATCCATATCTCTTATTATAGCCGTGTTTTTATTTTTTTCAAAATACGACCTGAAGCATAACACCTACAGCCGTTCTATTTTCTTTTCGAATACTCAGAGACGATAAACCTTACATCTTATCCTTGTAGTTTTGCTAGGGAGAATTCTTCTCGAGTGACCCATGTATTGCACAGAGGTGCAATTGGAGTTACTAGCTCTAAAAGTAATCCTAAAACCTTTACAAAAATCTTGTTTCTCGATAAACTTGCTATTCTTCGGACTTTTACGCTAACCATTCAATCGATTTTTTTCACCACAGCAGCACCAAAATTTTCAAATAAGAATTTCAAACCCAAAATATACTTTTTCAAATTTTATTTCTTCGACAAGAATTTAATCGTTAATTAACAAGGCTGGTATTCTGGAAGGAATATAAATATAAATTATTATAAAAAAAATATTATTAATTATTGTCAACTTACGCTCTCCCTCAGGTTGGCAGGCATTTTCAACTCTCATAAAACAACTGTTATCAAAGGTCTTTTCCTCTCCATTGAGAGTTCCACAAACTGGATCATAGTATAAGGGGCAAGGCCTTCTTACACAATCTGAGATATCTGGCGAACCGCTTGCTAATTGAACTGCAAGCAAAACAAGTGTAACAACCACGCAAAGTAACTTCATCTTGAAAACAATAGTGAATGATCTAAACCAGCCGTCGGCAACCTTTTTAAGTAGTCAGGCACAGTTTTGAAATCCAAAAGTTCAGCGGGCACCACCCAATGAAAAATCAATTTTTTAATATGGCAATAATGTCAATTGAAATAAAATTTATTTCATTTATTTTTACTTGCGATATATGTAGGTACTATAGGGCAAGTTCTGCATTTGGAAAAAAATCGAACTCGAGATTTTGATCAAAGTTGACATTACGATGATAGCGAAGACGAATAAAGTGCGTCCGGCAATTCCGTCTGTCTGTCTGTATGTCTGTACCTCGATCTAGAGCCTAAGCCACTGGACCTATTTTCTTCAAACTCAGTAGTTATAGGTATTCGGTGATTCCCTAAAGGGGAAATTGAAATGCAAAATCTTATTTATCTCGAAAACGGCTCTTACGATTTTGATAAAAAAAATTAGGTGTGATATTATGGACATGGACTACGTTTTGGTAAAAAAAAATTTGCGGAAAAATGTTATTAACGGTACCTGTCATAGAACTGTTTTTTTGATTTTCGACTTTCTCATTAACGGCTCTAACGATTTTAACCAAAAATTTTCAGCAGGAGTCCCCCTAAGTTTAAAATAATATTGTATATAAAAATATTCGAAAAATTATTTGTTGGGTTTTTTTGAAAAAAATTTTTTTTTTGAAAAATCAATATCTTCAAAACCTATGAACGATTATTTTTTGAAATTATTTCCTAAAATCAATATTATTAAATACTTAAAATTCGCATCCCACATTTTTTTCTTGAAAAATTTCAAAGGAATTTCTTATATAAAAGATTTATTAATTTAATAATAAAACGATTTTTTAAAGTTTGTTTGCATAAATTCATACTTTTCTAGAAATCAGACGGCAATTTAATTTTAAATTCATGTTTTATATTTATAAAATGTATCTTAAATTCCAAAGTACTTTTACATAAGAGCAAGTTCGTGCGATCCAGTCGTGCATTTTATTTTAAATTCAATGTGAAGTTTGACATTAGCCGTGTTTTTTTTTGAAAAGTTATCCGTAGTACAGTAGGATTTTATATGAATAACAAATACAACATCCGCAGTAGGATCACTGCCGATAAAAGGAGAAGTGAAATCCTGCTGCGGATAGAGATTCGACGTTTATTGGAGTATCGGCAGTGATTCGACTGCGGATGTTGTATTTGTTATTCATATAAAATCCTACTGTACTACGGATAACTTTTCCAAAAAACACGGCTATTGCAAGTTGTCAGCTAATTCATTATAATTTGTCAAATAAGTCGAATTGGCAGTTCTTAGGCATTGGTCCAAATGAGCATCTGTAAGGGTCGTTCGGTACTTCGATTTTATACATTTATGTATATTTGAAAACACACATTCGCAAAAATATGTGGATGCGCAAAGAGAGCTCAATTTTATAGCACAATTTCTTTACATTGGATAGTTACATTTGCTAAACAAACTCCAGAATTTTTCATCGTGATGATATGACTTTAATTCGATGTCATTTGTCATTTCCAATTCTAGGTCCTCTTTATTTAAAATATCGAAATACATAGTTGCAATTTTAATAGCAATATCGTCATCCAGTTGGGTAAAAGGGTTGATGAAGAATATTACATTTTTTTCTAAATTATTGAAATCTTCAAATCGGTTATTAAATAATTTAAAATGTCATTTTGCATAAATTAAAAAGTTATTAAAAAATTAAAGTCGTTTGGAATGATGATACATATGAAATGTGTTTAAATGCGGGCATCTCAAGATTATCTCGCGGGCATCTTGGTGCCCGCAGGCACTTCGCTGCCGACTCCTGATCTAAACCATTCACTTTTTATAGTAACCAGAACCCACTAAAAATTTAACAAATGCGTAAATAGTTTTGTTTACACATATTTGTATTGTTGTTTTTGTTTGTTTACTAAAACTGTAAATATTTGCGCACATGTGACCCTTTTTTTATTAATTTGAGAGCTTTTAGTTTCTGCTAAATCAAACAAAATGTACAGACTTGGTATTTCCTTGATACCAAGAAAGAGAACTTATTCGCTCAATATGCTTAAGCTTTTGGGAATTTTTTGGATCTGGTGACTTTCGGAGTCTGCTGGTTTTTGCTTTAATTCTCTATGTAGATAAAATCGAATAGATTAGTTCAGAAATCAGTCTTCTGGGCAATTGTTATTATTTTATTCATGCATTTAAAATACATAAATATTGTAATATTTTTGCTAGGTTCCTTAAATAAAACTTATTACTCTTTTTAGTTTTTCGTCTTTATTTACACTTTTCAAATCAAAACAATGAAACTCAATTTATAATCAACTCAAACACTTTTATTCAGATTTAATCACAATTTTTTAAAAATACTTTCCACAATCCAATAAGCAATACTTTTGCACACTTTCATAATCAAAAATCAACTGTCCTGGCGCTCACCGCGAGCACTCCCTTATATACTCAAGTTAGTTGTTCTCGAAACCAATTCGCGAAGGTTCTCGTCTTGGAATGTTCTAGATGGTTGGAATAAGGGAAAATACATTTGACATTGGAAAAGAGCTTTTTGTTTCTTCCATAAAGTAGATATGCAATTTTCCAACAGATGGCGCTGTAGGAGTATAAAACTCTGTTCGCAACAGTACTATCAAGAAGATGATCAGTTTCAAAATAATAAAACAACTGATGTGAATGAAGTAAATAAACTTTTCAATAATAATGATATCTCACTTGAATTGAAACTGAAGGTCCGTTCATATACTTATTTGAATTTTAATCTACAGTTTTTCCGTAGTTACAAAATAGGGCACTCTTTTAAGAGTAAAACCTGTCCCCTATCTCCTATTACTCCTTTAAAAAAAAAATATGGAGCTGAAGCAGAGCACCTACAGCCGTTCTATTTTCTTTTCGAATACTCAGAGACGACAACTTTAGGTAACAATTTCAATAATAAAATTTTACCCTCGTAGATTTGCTAGAAGCAATTCTTCTCGAGTGACCTATAGTTAAAGGTATGGATTGAATGTATTCCACAGATGTTTAATTAGAATTAATCCTAAGACCCTTACAAAATTCTTGTTTCTCGATAAACTTGACATTCTTCGGACTTTTTCGCTAACCATTCAATCGATTTTGATCAGCACAGCAGCACCACAATTTTCAAACAAGAATTTTAAACACAAAATATACTTTTTCAAATTTTATTTCTTCGAAACTGGAGTCGTTAAGTCACAAGGCTGGTATTCTGAAAGGAATAGAAATACAAATTATTATAAAAAAAAAATATTATTAATTTTTGGTAACTTACGCTCTCCCTCAGGTAGGCAGGCATTTTCAGCTCTCATAAAACAACTGTTATCAAAGGTCTTTTTCTCTCCATTGAGAGTTCCACAAACTGGACCATAGTATAAAGGACAAAGCATTCTGGGACAATCTGTGGTAACTGGCGAGCCGCTTGCTAATTGAACTGCAAGCAAAACAAGTGTAACAACCACGCAAATTAACTTCATGTTGGAAATAATAGTGAATAAGTGAAAGCTCTAAGTCATTCACTTTTTATAGTAACCAGAAGCCACCAAAAATTCAACAAATGCGTCAGTAGTTTTTTTCCATATATTTTTGTTTTTGTTTATTAAAACAAAAACTGCAAATATTTGCGCACATGTGACCCTCTTTAATTAATTTGAGAGCTTTTAGCTTCTGCTAAAGCAAACAAAATGTACAGATCTACTTGGTATTTCTTGATACCAAGAAATAGAAATTATTCGCTCAATATGCTTAAGCTTTTATAGGAATCTTTTGGATCTGGTAACTTTCGGAGTCTGCTGGTTTTTGCTTTAATTTTCTATATAGATAAGATAGAATAGATTAGTTCAGAAATCAGTCTTCTAAGCCGAGTTGCAATTGTTTCCCAATTATTTTTTTCATGCGTTTAAAGTACATAAGTAACTTAAAAGTTCTATAAAAGCTTTTTCTATCATTTAAACTTACCAATTTTACATATAATTACCTATTATTCGGCACGCAGGTCGTTCACAATCCGAAAATATACAGTCATAGAAAATAGCATGGAAAATAAAGCAGAAATTATCTTTTTATCATGTTTGTATTTTTTATCACGGTTTATCATGTTAAATTTTTAACAAGATACAAGATGTTAATAGGAGGACGTACTGTAAAATCAACATGGTTTTCATGTTATATGAACATACATTTCACACACCTTAATGGCAATATATGACAATCTCCAAAACTATTACAAATAAAAGTAAATTTGAGCCGAAACGACTGGTAGAGATTCAGGAACTCGGGGCTTAAAACTCTACTTCATTCCTATTTGCCTGTTGTACTTAAAATTTTCTGTCGATACGAAGATGACAAACAATCACTATTGGAAGAATTTCCTTTTCCTCTCAGAGTCATGTAAGTTTATTTCTTCCTTAGTGGCTGTCAACAATGTGTGCTTGCAAATGGAGTCTTTTTTTCTGAATGATTAAACTGTGTGCCACAGGGATCTATTCTTAGACCGAATCTCCTCCTATCACATAAAAGAGCCATCACAAGTTGATAATAATTGCCTGATTCATCTATACGCTGATAGCGTGCAGCTCCTTATGAGTCGACCTAAAACCTAATCCTCATTTAGCCTTGGTCTCAAATGAAGCATATATTTACCTTCACCTCATGAAATCCCTGCCATGTAAGCTTTTTATTTACCAGTTTAAAGCCCATTGAAGTTTGAAAAAGAAATTGTTTACTTTTCCAGCACCGCTAGAAACTTAGAAGTAATTTTTAATCGTGTACCTACCAGGGTTGCAAAAGCTTAAGTCACTTGTTAGCTTAAGCTTGGCTTTAATTCACAAGCTAGTGAGTGACTTATGAATTAAAATAAATATAATTCAGCAGCTAGGAACTGACTTATGAATTAAAAAAAATTTAATTCACAAGTCAGTTGGTGACTTGTGAATTAAAAAAATTTAAATCATAAGCTTCTTAGTGACTTATGAATTAAAAAAAAATAATTTAGAAGCTACTAAGTGACTTATGAATTAAAAAAATTTAAGTCATGGGCAAGTAAGTGACTTATGAGCACTTCTGTGTCAAATAAAATGCATTTGCTATTTTTTTAATAGGAATTTCAATTTAGATTGAATTGGCATTCAATAAAAGACTGTGTTGCACAGGTTTAATAACTTCAAATAAATCTAGTGTTTTGAAAAGCCAATTTGAACTTAATTAAAAATAGTGAAAAGTTAGATGTTAAAGTGAAGATTTAATTCCTTTTATTATCCACTATATTGATAAAAAAAAATTGGCTTCTTAATTTTAGTGCAGTTCTAGATTTTGTTTTTTGTCTTTGATAAATGTAGATTGCTGTTTAACAGATTACCTATCGGAGAAATCAAATAATTTTAGTAAGGATAGTTGATAGTTTATATTTTATCCTTTTTTCCTTTACACACCTGGGATTTCGATCCTAGATCTAAATTTTTTGTTAAGTGTGCGTGTTTCATGAATACATGTAAATCCCTCTTGATACATAGTATCGCGGCTGTTATTAAATCTGAAATTAAAACAGAAATTATAGAAGCCCGGTTCGTGTCGATTATGATCGACAAAACATCAGATTTGAGTCATAGGGGACAACTGAGTGCCATATTTCGGTTCTTGTCAGAGAATGGAATACAAGAAAGATATATTGTATTTTTTAATGTTTAGGCCTAGTCTTAATGCAGATGAGTTGTCCCATCATATATTCAATATTCTTGACACATATATGAATGCAATTAAAAATTAATAGAACATTCCTAGAAAGGTGCCGCAGTTATGTCCGACGAAGGGGGTGGTGTCTAAAAGGAGGTGCTTTTTTATTATGTTTTAAGCTCATTGTTGATTGAAATATTAATGTCTTAAAGTATAAAAAATATAGCTACACATTTTTTGCTAAGTCAATGTGGAATGCATTTGTAGATACCATGTCCCTACTAGAAATGTTGTTTTTAAGGTTCTAAGATTTTTTTTTTTTTTCATTTTTACAGGTGACAAAATTTTATAACGTCTTCCCATTTAAAATTATCCACGCCACGCCACTGATATGTATCTATCTCAGACACAAGAAACGTTAAGAAATTGCGATTTGAAAATATAAAGAATTTTATGGGGCCACCAAAAGAAACAATATATATGCAGTTAAAGATGTGGATACAATGATAATTCTCTGTCAGAGTTAAAATTGATTTTGAAGAAATTGCTATCCTATACAAACCATGTGAAAATAGAAAGCCAGCGCTAGCAATGAATAATAAAATTTTTGAAAAGATATCAGTGCAAAAATTCAAAAAGATATTTACAGAACTGCAAGAAAATAAGAAAGAAAATTGTCTAGACATTATAATTATTTAATTCACCAAGAAGAATAGAGCATGCGAGTGAGATGAACAAATTAATAAAAGAATATCATGATGACAAGTTAGGAGGACATATAGGTATTAGAAGATGCATTGCGAAACTTAAGCAGATATATGTATGGAAGAATATGAATAAGATGGTTAGAAAATACATAAATAGTTGTAGAGTTTGTAATGAAGTTAAAATTAATAAATATACTAAAGAACAATTCGTAAAAACAGAAACACCTTGCACATCATTTGAAGTAATAACAGTAGATACGGTAGGACCACTCAGACCATCGAATGGATACAGGTATATTCTCACCATCCAATGTGAATTAACCAAGTTCATAGAAGCATTTCCACTAGTCACTAAAGACGCTGTTTCAGTAGCAAAAACCATTGTAGAAAAATTAATTTTGAAATATGGTTGTTTTAGGAAGCTAAAAACAGACAAAGGCACAGAATTTACTAATGAACTATTAGTTAATATCTGTAAATTACTAAAAATAGAAAAAACTACGTCTACACCATATCATCATGAAACTTTAGGGACAGTAGAGAGAAATCATAGAGTTCTAAATGATTATTTAATGATTACAGACGGAAAAGACGATTGGGAAGAATTATTACCTTACTACACTTACACATATAACACCACACCACACAGTACTACAAATTATTCACCATTTGAATTAGTATACGGAAAATTATGTGCTTTACCTTGTGAAATTATTAAAAATAAAGAAAAAACATAAAATATTGATAATTATGTTAATGAACTAAAAATAAAATTGAAATACGCTCATGAAAAAGCTAAAGAAAATTTAGAACAAAGTAAAAATAAAACATATACAAATCAATCTAATGTTAATAATTCAAATTAAAGTTGGAGACTATGTCTATTTAAAAGTTGGAAATAAAAAAAAAAAGTTGGATAAACCATTCAGAGGTCCTTATAAAATAATAGAACAAAATGGACCAAATAGTATTGTAAGAATTGTTAATGAAAATAAAGAAGTTCACAATAATAATTTAATAAAAGCAAGAAATAAATAAAAATATACACATATGTATATACATATATATAATGTAAATTTGTAAATATACCCATAATTTTTCAATCGCTATGTGTAACAAGATATAATTTCAAAAAATAATTTTATCATTTAAAGATAACAAAATAATTTTTTTTCTAAAGGGTGAGGGTGTTGTGTGTAACACCCAAAAACCAAAACAATTAATAAATGTAAACAATAAAAATCAAAACAATAATAATGTAAACATTCATGAACTCGACGCATATCGACCTACATGTAATTGTGTTTAATCATCAGCCGTCACCAAGCGATACCATCGTGCATTGAACTGATCAAAGGGCACGGTAGTGCCCAGCCAAGTTCTGGCACTACACCCTTTTTTACAGGAACAAACTCAGGCGACTTTTGACCCCTCCCTATCTTCAGTACCAATGAAGTCAGAAACTTGAAATTCCGAATATTTGCTAAGCTAGTCCAAGCACAGGCGCCTCACCAAATTTCAATTTTCTAGCATAAGCGGTTCCTGATATATAAGGCCTCAAAAATCACAAAAACCGTAACTGACTGACTGACTGACTGACTGACAGATCATCAAAATTATGCACTTCCCGACATCGTAGAATCTTGTAATTTTGCACAACGGTAGGTCTTGTCATGCAAGCAGAGGAAAAAATCGAAAATTTGAAATTTTCAATTCAGGGGGCGTGGTATCCGCCCACTTTCTCCGAATTTTGGAGCACTTCCCGACATCGTATTATGGAGCACTTCCGACTGCTGTAAAACGATGAAATTTGGTGAACCGGTAGGGCTTATATTGCATATAAAGAACCAAAAATAAACACCAAGGTTTTCCTTTCAGGGGGCGTGGTATCCGCCCACTTCCTCAGAACTGATGTAAATTATATATGGCAAACTTCCGATTGCATTAGAACAATGAAATTTGGTAGAGCGGTAGGGCTTAAATTGAATACTAAGAAAAAAATATAAAATTTGAGATTTTCCATTCAGGGGCGTGGTATCCGCCCACTTCCTCAGAACTGATGTAAATTATATATGGCAAACTTCCGATTGCAGTAGAACAATGAAATTTGGTAAAGTGGTAGGGCTTAAATTGCATACAAAGAAAAAAATATACAATTTGAGGATTTCCATTCAGGGGCGTGGTATCCGCCCACTTCCTCAGAACTGATATGTAAATTATATGGTACACTTCCGATTGCAGTAGAACAATGAAATTTGATAGAACGGTAGGGCTCAAATTCTATATAAAGGACCAAAAATAAAAATTGAGGTTTTCCATTCAGGGGGCGTGATATCCACCCACTTTCCGAGAAAAAGTTTGATTTGCATAGAGCACTTCCGACTGCTGTAGAATGATAAAGTTTTGTGGAAGGGTATAGCTTAATGTACATTCAAAGCGAAAAATAGAAAATCTAAGATTTTTCATTCGAAGTGTATTTTTATTGTCATTTTGAAACTATACATGCATTTTGAAATTTCATAACTTTTCTTAGAACTAGAGTGCTCGATTTGGTACTCTATGTTATGTTAACATTAATGAAAAAAAGAAAACATTTGCATACCTGAAAATATTATGTGTTTACATAAAAAAAAAACTCTTAACTGTGATGTGAACTATAATAAAACCACTAATTAGGCTGTTAATTGGTGGTCTACCTTCATTTAAAAAAAGGAGTTAAAATTGCAACAAAAACATCATCGCATCCTCAACAATTATTGCTTTTTTATTACTTTGAGCGGATGTAGGTACTAGTACGAGTATTTATAATTAAGGCAGGTAAGTTAGGGTAAGGTATCTTTCCAGGACAAGAAGAAACAATTGAAGCACAAATCAAAACAACCAATAACAAAAAGAAAATATACCAAAAGAAATACGAAGCTATAAACTAAGTTGATTTTAGTAGGTAGAGTCCACCCTTTTATCATTCCGTATCTTTCAAGATTTTGACATGGCAAAATATTAAAATCTTTGCAAAAAGGAGTGAGATCAGACCAAAAAAATATATGTTAAAAAAAGAGCCAAGTTCTTCTATACAAAAACCTTTGTCTAACAAGTCAGCCGTGAAAAGTACTGAGATCTAAAAGTACGCCAAGTTCTTACTTCATGAAGGTTTAATACCGAATATTTAAAGTAGAATAATATTGAAACAGCTAAAATGTAAAATGTAAAAATACTGTCATTAGTACTGCCAACTCCATCTTAGGCAGCAGTCGTAAAAATCGGAACGACTGGTTTGATGATGAATGCAAGCTAGCGACTGAACGTAAGAATGTTGCGTACCGAGCAATGCAACAATCTCATAGAACGCGGGCACGCGAAGAGGAATATAAAGAGCTCAGAAGAACAGAAAAACGGCTTCACAGACAAAAGAAATCAGCCTGGGAGAAGAACCTAATCTGTGAAATAGAAAACAGCCGAGAGCGAGGTCCGCACCAGGCGCGGAAGTTCTACCAATCCGTCCGAAACATGACGCAGTACACACCACGCTGCACATACTGCAAGGACGGAGAGGGAAATCTGATCACCGATCCTGAAAGCATACTGGAGCGATGGGAAGTGTACTTCAGTGAATTGCTAAATGGTCAGCTCACTGCAGAAGTGGAGGCTCCACTACTTCAAGAAGAATACCCTATGTTGCCGCCACCAAGCATAGAAGAGGTTGAGAAGGCTATAGGCCGGCTTAAACAGAACAAATCCCCGGGAGCCGATGGCATACCAGCTGAATTATTTCATCACGGCGGGCCAGCCTTACGTCAAGCAATTCATGATATTATAGTGCACGTATGGGAGCAGGAAGAAATGCCAGAAGACTGGCGAAAAGGCATAATATGCCCCATACATAAGAAGGGAGATGTCACAACGTGCAGCGGTATCACGTTGTTGAGTACCGCCTATAAGATACTCTCCTCTATCCTACAAGACCGGATAACCCCATACGCTAAAACCGTCATCGGACAATATCAGTGTGGTTTCATTCCAGGCAAATCAACAACTGATCAGATCTTTACCCTTAGGCAGGCGATGGAAAAATGTCTAGAATTTAACATTCCAACATACCATCTGTTTATAGACTTTAAGGCCGCCTATGATAGCATAGCCAGGGTAGAACTTTACAAAGCCATGAGAGAATTCGGCATCCCAAATAAATTGACAAGACTATGTAGGTTGACCATGACCAACGTAACAAGCCAAGTAAAAATAGCCGGATTGCTATCCAGACCAATCAAAATCTTTAATGGACTCCGACAAGGGGACGGTTTGGCCTGCCTCCTCTTCAACCTGGCGTTGGAGAAAGCAATCCGTGACTCTGGCACGGCAACAAGAGGGACCATCGTCAACAGGTCCAGCCAGTTACTAGCTTACGCAGACGACATTGACATCATCGGAAGAACCGAACAAGCTGTACACGATTCCTTCATCCAGATCGAGCAGGCGGCACAAAATCTGGGGCTGCACATTAGTGAAGGTAAAACAAAGTACATGGTGGCGTCGAATGCGAGAGGAACAGTTGGTCAAACAATCAAGGTTGCGGAGCACGAATTTGAAGTGGTGCAATCCTTTAAATACCTTGGGTCAATAGTAGCAGCCGATAACAATATAGAAGAAGAAATACGCGGGCGGCTTCTCAAATCCAACAGAGCCTACTATAGTCTGTCAAAGCTTTTCAAATCCAGAAATCTCACCATAACTTCAAAACTGCTGCTGTACAGGACCATGGTCCTGCCAGTACTCACATATGGATCCGAGACTTGGGTGCTTAGCAAAAGGCACTCCGACCTCTTAGCTGCGTTCGAGAGAAAAGTCTTAAGGAGAATTGTTGGCCCCATATGTGAGGAAGGACGATTCCGGAGACGGTACAATCATGAATTGTACGCAATCTACCTAGAAGCAGATATCGTGACAAAAATTAAGCTCGGTAGACTCCGGTGGGCAGGGCACCTAGCTCGCATGAGCGAAGAGGAACCTGCTCGGAAAGTTCTTTGTGGTACATTCTATGGTAGACGACAGCGTGGTAGACCATGCTTGCGCTGCGCTGGAGAGATGGCGTAGACCAGGACGCCCGAAGCCTTAGGGTGCGCAACTGGATGGCGTCGGCTAGAGACCGGGATAGGTAGAGAGACTTGTTGAAAGAGGCCAGGACCGGAACCCGGTTGTCGAGCCGATGATGATGATGATGAAAATGTAATAGAGAAATTTTATTATTTAATGATTACTGACTAAAATTTGATGGGCTTACTTGGCAAGTTTTTTTATGCCCAATTCGAAAGGTTTTAAAAACTTGACAAGTGAACCCATCAAATTTTAGTCAGTAATCATTAAATAATAAAATTTCTCTATTACATTGTAGCTGTTTCAATATTATTCTACTTTATATATTCGGTATTAAACCTTCATGAAGTAAGAACTTGGCGTACTTTTAGATCTCAGTACTTTTCACGGCTGACTTGTTAGACAAAGGTTTTTGTATAGAAGAACTTGGCTCTTTTTTTAACATATATGTTTTTGGTCTGATCGTATTACACACTAAGCATGTTCGGTCACTATGCGCCAAGTGCATAGATCGATTTTTGCTTATGACTGCAATCATATGCGACACATTGACTGAGCATTCGGAATGCCTATGAGGAAATACAACCGAAGGTGTATTTTGTCAAGTGAACATTTAATTCTTACGTCATGTGGGACAGTGTAGTGTAGGTCATAGGCAAAATAAATCAATAAAGAAGTAGGATAAGAATATGTATTGAAAATGATATTTTGTAAAACTAGTTGTAAGTATAAATAGAAGAAAATTTAGAAAATAAAATTTGGGCTAAGAAATAAATTTTGTTCGTAAGAACTGAAGACTGCCTCGTCTACCATTACAACAGTGTTTTGAACAGCGATCCTGCTATAAATAGTGGTGGTTGTCGCTCTTTTAGATTATAAATCAATATTTTCTTCACAATGAAGTTTCTATGCATTATCGTAGCTATTGCTCTGCTTATTGCTAACCTGAACGGTGCAGACGCCTCCTGTAGGCAGGATTGTGATAAGATTTTTATACCCATTTGTGCCATCAGCAGCTTGAGTGGTAAAATTCATTGGTGGCCCAATAAATGTGAATTCGATAATATGAAAAACTGCTCGAAAACAGCTTCAGGTAACTATTTTTTTTTGGTATTGGTTTAAAAAAATTCATTCAGATCTGGTTTTTCACCATTTCACTTACATATCCCTGCAAAGTACGCTTAACATCAATTTGGAAGTTCTAATTAAATTAAGTTCTACACAGGGTGTGAATTAAAAGAACAGAATTACAGACTTAAAACTAATTCCTCTTCTTTGCTCTTTTCAGAATATAAGGAAATCGAGTGTGATATGTAAGTTGTACTCAACGCTGGAGGCCATCGCAAAAACAACAAGTCTAAACTATTTCTTGAAATTGATGAAAATAAGCTCAACTTCAATAGTAGAATACTGGTTTTCTTTTAAATGATATTAATAAAATAAGTGAAACGTTGACATTTTGACCTTTGCCTCATTATAATAATGATTTATTTCTTCTCGGTTTTTGTAAAACATGTTAAAAGAAAATATATTATAACTACATCCGTTTTTTTGACTGTCATGCTGAGGGTCTTGGCTCCGATTCTTCGTTACTTTAAAAATGATTGTCGAAAAGTAATGCCTCTTTCCTCAAAGAGTATCACTTGTCATGAAAAGTGCTGTTCATAAGCCGTTCGGAATCGGTTTCATCCATTCCAAAACACATAGGAATGGTTGAGAATTAGTAGTCACTTTTCTTAAGAAGATTCCATTCACAGAGATTCGATGGCAGAACTGTTCAATTTCTTTCAGCTGCGAGTCTGGATACGGTACTCTTCCCTCTCTTCTATTGCTTATCGCTGTAACATTTCAATATACATATGTACATATATTCATCTCACTATAAATTTTTTTTGTGATTATGTCCTGTGACTTTTGATGGTTAGTATTGGCTGTAAATGAATGTGTAAAGGAGAACATTTTTATCCGGTGATCTGACCAGACCTTTGCTTCAACAGAAATGGCCAGAGTCAATGGTTGTCCCACGAAAGGTAGGCACTTCTACGATGTTGGATATTTGCCTTGCATCAATCCCATGGTGGATTTGGTCAATGATTTGACTATCTAAAAAGTACCAGTAATCCTAGTGATTTGTATATGTTTATATCACCCAAGATGTCCCTTTTCAATCCCGTTAAAATTGTACTTCATTCCCACTTGGTATTCAACTCTACGATCTCTCCGAAATAATAGGAATAAGTCATGGAAACCATACTTAAAGTGAATAACTGCCTCAGATTGTGCACGCTATCAACAAGCATCCTTGTATTTCTCCATATCAGGGATATTTTTTATTTAAAAAAAATGCAGAACTGCCACACCATTTCTACCAGTTCTTTGATATTAAGAGAAAATCCGATGGGTTCTCTTCCAAGTTCTTAAGTTTCTCACCACAATTTCTGCCAATTCTAAAATACTGACCAAACTTTTCGCGACATTTTTCAATTCTTGTTCCAGTAATCGGTGCCTAGAAATCTGACCTCAACTATTAAAGATAAATTTTGAACTGTCCGCAAACTTCTACCAATAATAAGGTCCTGGAATCTTCAACAGACAAAATAAATATTTTCAAAGATGACTTCTCCCTTTGCCCTTACGGCCTTCCTGCCATTTTTCTCAAAACCTGTGTCAATGCCGTCTTTCAGGTTCCTACGACTTTATTTCAGCTCCCTATTTCTCAGTGCACTTTTCCTTTTGTTTTGAAGTTCTATTTTATCATTCTCATCCATAAGAAAGGCAATAGGAATGACATATTAAATTACTGTCCTATAGCTAAGCTTTGCTCTATCACCAAGTATTTTATCTACGACTCCAAATAATCTCACTATAAAGCCTTATTTGCGACATTTAAGCAGGGGTTTTTGGAAGGTTACGTCACCTTCCACTTATTTAACTAGATTTTACTTTAAGTCCCTTCGTTGGTAATCATCACTTCTGACTTACAGTGAAGCGTTTGATAAAATCTATCACCAAATTATCAACGTTCAGCCTAAAGCAGTGGTTTTCCCAGTTCGTTCTTTTTATGTGTTAGATACGAGTACTAGTTGGAAAATCACCAGTACAGGATAATTTTCAAATTTTCACCTGTCATTTTTGCCGTTTTAAGCGTCCCACAGAGCAGTCATCTTGGTATCAGCATCAGTTATATAATTAAGAACGCAGACTTTTCTATTTATGTGGATGACATGGAGATTATTAAAAAAAATTCCACTCCTTTCGTTTCTCTTTTGCTGCAAGATGTTTTAAATTAATTCCCCAAATTTGTTCTTTTGGTGCAACCAAAACTTCTTGGAACTCAATATTAGTAAATGCCAAACCATACATTTTTCTCGAAAGCGCCTCTCCCTACCTCCTAGAATTTATTTCTTCCACGATGAACCAATTCCAGTTGTATCTTTCATCCATGATTTAGGCTTTATATGTGACAAAGAGTTAAATTTTCGTGCTCATATTGGTCAAATAATCAACGAGGCCAATTCTTCCCTCGTTCGGTTTTATTAAACGATGGTGTAAGGTATTTTCTAAGCTATACCGATTTAAGAATATGCCAGTCAGGTATTGTCCATATCACTCACTACCGCAGAATTGAAGTTGTACTAAGAAGTTTTATTCGTTTTGCTTTACGCGGTCTGCCTTGGAAAATTCAAGCACATTATTACATTAATTATTCATATTCGGAGCAAAGTTGTTGAAATATCCGTGTGTTTATACATTTGATCATGTCGAATTCCTAAAAAATAATATAATAATTAATGGAAGAACTCAAAAGGTAGAGAAAACCGAATATGGGATGAGAACGTCAATGTCAACTCTTTAAATCAGGAATTTATCACGTTACCGACAGTGGAAGGGACTGGTCAATATTGACCACATAAATGTGGGAACATTTGATGGCAATTCTACAGAGCTGGGCCGACTTAATTCTTCCGGAGAAATGGAAATGGAACTTATCGACGAATATTGAGGTTGAGGATTTTCTTTTTTCAAAAATGCCTCTAATAACTTTCTTTGCAAAAATATTTCTATTTCGTAGCAATTTTCTAAGTTATGGAAGTAAACTCGACGAAAAATTCCGGTATGGGTCTACTGCAGATTTATCAGCGGACCACGAGTCATATATATTAGAAGTTTACTTTTTTCGATATTTAAATAGCTACTCTTGGTCTACGTCAAAATTAAATTTTTAATAAATCTTCCAAATTTATAAGAAAAGGCATATGGACAAATTTTGTGTAACTTTGTTGTGACTTGGGGTCTCTGGTCGAGATTCTTGAAGTTCCTGGCTGCCGAAAAAAAAAAAAACAAAACGAGGCACAGTGCGGCCGAAGGCATCTTTTTGCAGCCAAAAGTCCAAAATAAAAGTTTTGAGTTAGGGGTTTTTTGTCATCAGGTTGTCTAAAGGAGACACCTAAGAGATGAAAAATTTTGGTAGTAGAGTCCCTTGCCTCAAATTCCCCCATAATCTCAGTCTGAATGTGGCTGCTAAGTTAACGTAGTCACACATCGTTAAGATATGGTAGTGGATACTTCCATCAAACACGTGTAAAAGTTTTTATTTTCAAGCAAATCTATTGCAATAAAATGGATTCAACAGCTGCAGGTACGTAAAATAAGTTAAAGGATTTTTGAATGAAAATTCCTTAATAGTACATTGTTAGACAGAGATATGTCAACACAATTTATTAACTTGAAAAAAAAAAACAAAAAAATATTTGTTTGAGTGAAAACTTTTTTTCTTGCTCTCAAATCTATTTAAGATAGTTAATAAAAGTATTGTGTACCAAATAAAATAAAATTCAGCTGCCCGTAGCTGCCCGTTGAGTTTTTTTGTGCATTAAGGTACTAGTACGGTCTAGAACGCCAAAAAACGCACGATTTTTGGGATTTTTTTTCTCGGAAACTTTATAAGATAATACTCGTAACATGACGAGGCACAGTGCGGCCGAAGGCATCTTTTTGCAGCCAAAAGTCCAAAATAAAAGTTTTGAGTTAGGGGTTTTTTGTCATCAGGTTGTCTAAAGGAGACACCTAAGAGATGAAAAATTTTGGTAGTAGAGTCCCTTGCCTCAAATTCCCCCATAATCTCAGTCTGAATGTGGCTGCTAAGTTAACGTAGTCACGCATAGTTAAGATATGGTAGTGGATAATTCCATCAAACACGTGTAAAAGTTTTTATTTTCAAGCAAATCTATTGCAATAAAATGGATTCAACAGCTGCAGGTACGTAAAATAAGTTAAAGGATTTTTGAATGAAAATTCCTTAATAGTACATTGTTAGACAGAGATATGTCAACACAATTTATTAACTTGAAAAAAAAAAAAACAAAAAAATATTTGTTTGAGTGAAAACTTTTTTTCTTGCTCTCAAATCTATTTAAGATAGTTAATAAAAGTATTGTGTACCAAATAAAATAAAATTCAGCTGCCCGTAGCTGCCCGTTGAGTTTTTTTGTGCATTAAGGTACTAGTACGGTCTAGAACGCCAAAAAACGCACGATTTTTGGGATTTTTTTTCTCGGAAACTTTATAAGATAATACTCGTAACATGATTTTTTTTTAAATAATGAATACATGCGTCAAGAATACAAATTTTATGACATTTTTAAATTTTGGCAGAATTATAGACGGTGCAAACGTCAACACATCAAAAAATACATTGTCCCATTGCGGACAGTTAATCTCAGGATTGGCTGGACTGAAACAAAAAAAAAACAAACTCGGTTATTTAAAGGAAGGTTTTTTACGAGACAATTTCGCACAATTTGTTTTAAAAGTAAGAAAAAATGTCAAGCTTTGAAAAAATAATTTTTTTTCTGGAAAATTTGATGGCCATTTTTGGGTCGCCATTTTTTTGTTCATAACTTTTTGGTCAAATTGTGGTAAATTTTCTTAGAAAACATAAAAACAATCAAGTTGCAACAAGTTTTTTGAAAATCCGGAGATTAACTGACCGCAATGGTACAATATGTTTTTTGAAGAGTCAACGTTGGCGCCCTCTATAATTCGGCCAAAATTAGAAAATTAAGACAAAAAAATGTTCTTGTACTTTTGACGCATATATTTATTATTAAAAAAAAAATTATGTTATTATCTAATAAAGTTTCCGAGAAAAAAATTCACAAAAATCATGCGTTTTTTCGCGTTCTAGACCGTACTAGTACCTTAATTTACAACAATATCCCTGGTATTGTATGCCCACGTTAGTTCACAAACTTTTAATTCATGGCCCCGAAATAATAAAATATTCAGTGTTACCTATCTGTCAAATGTCCGAAGATGCACAAAAAGCATGTAATAATTTTTTTTAAATCTATCAAGCTAATTTCGCAAGAAACCATTATCGTCAAAATACAATGGAGGATGTTTTTAAAAGATTCCTTGGCATCTGATCCATTAATATCTTGTTGTGGGGAATTACCTCTAAGACCACTTAAATCTTTGTCTAAAGACTGTATCAATTTGTTAGCACCTCCACCTGTAAATAATCAAACTTAAGATAAACAACAATCTTTTGACAGCTCTTCCGCTTCTGAAACAGATACAGATGTACATATGTAGATGATTGTGACTGTTACGAGATGGGCAATGAAAAATTTTTCATGTAAATATGGGATTAACTTATATAGACTATTGTTTGCTCAATTGCATTTTGTATTTCTAAATTTATGATTCATAAATTACTGTGTTCGATTTCAATAAAAATATATAAATAATTTTTTTCCATTTTTTTGTTGTTATTTTATATTGCTATATAGCATTCCACCATTTTGAATTTTTTTCATTTTTAATAAATTTTTAAGTACATGCCCTAATAATATTAAAACAAAAGTTTTTTCGTATGAAATAACGCAATAACATAAAACAAAAGTTTTTTCGTATGAAATAACGCCATACGTTTTTCGACTTTTGGCTGCACAAACCGGCTTTCGGCCGCCCTGTGCGAGGGTAGAGGCTGTGCTATCGGCGGTTGAGATTCTTTTCCGCTTAATCGTTTAGTGGCAATTTTGCTTGCCGAAAATAAAAGCAAGTTGTCATCGCATAAATATTTTTTACGTTTTACTTAAATAATAAATGTTTCAACCTTAAGTTTCTCCCTGTCGATTGTGGCGCGTGGTCGATGAGTAAACTACAGGCGGAAATTCTAACCAAAAAATAAAAGGAAAGAATAAGCCATTTTGTAACTCTAACCATTTTTAAAAAGACGATCGACCACGCCGCCAGCACAAGGAGACCAAGTAAGAAAATAATCTATTGTATTTCATATAATTTATTATCAAAATTTATATTTATATTTAAAGATATAAAACACCAACAATAACAACGTCGCCATTGTTAACCTTTCGGTTAAAATAAAACTAACAATAAAACATAGTTTTATATCTCCGATGTTTTAATTTTCTATTGGTCGTTCGTCGTCAACACAAGTCGTAGTAAGTCCAACAAGATGGTTTTCATTTGGGTGCAGCACCAAAATTTTCAGGTGCTTTGTATTTATTATAGATAGATAGATTGATAAAGTCTTTATTTTTTCAATCATTTAAAAGTACAATATTTAATTATTTATTATTTTTTTTATTTATTTCATGATGTGTATGCTAACACGGTAAGATGAATCTTATAAGTTCGTGATAGTTTTAATAATGTAGGTACATAGTTCAAGTTTAATTAATAAAAAACAAAGAAAAGAGCAAAAATTAACTTTAATGATTTTTAAAAATCTAAATATAAATCATAATGAATTCTAAAACAAAGAGATGAGAATTTATGAGTAAGGAACAGAAAAGATAAAGGAAAGAAATTAGAAGTTAGTTGCTTCGAATAATAAGGAAATCTTTTAAACTATTTTGAAATCGACGCGCATTGTGTATTTCTCGTAAATGAGGTGGGAGTGAATTCCAAAGGCGGATTGCAGCTATAAAAAATTGTCTTTCTGATGTAAGACAGTGGAAACGGGGAAGTATTAAATCATTTGATCTGCTTGATACCGAAAATCGAAGAAAATCATAAAGATATGTTGGTTGACCTGTTCTTAAAATAGAAAACAACAATTTCAAGGTTCGAAACTTAATAAAACTTTGAAATGACATGTTAAGGAGTTTCAGGCTCAGATGAGAGACATGATCATATTTTCTAAGTCCGTGTATGTAACGAATAATACTATTGAATGCTACCTTTAATTTAGTTTTGCTAGCAGAATCACAATTAAAAAATATTTCACAACCAAAAGTTAGAACAGGGATAACCAGCATTTTGGCGAGAATCATTCTTGTTTTTAAAGGTGTAAACTTTTGAAAAGTCCACAAATTCCGGAGAATTCCGTAAGTTCTTCCTACTATTAAATTAATATGGTCATTCCACGTCAATGTTTTGTTAAAAACCATTCCTAAATTTTTTGATGAGTTTACAAATTGTAAACAAACGCTGTTGAGCATTACTGGTGGAAAGTAAGAAACATCTAACACTTTTTTAGAGATGACAAGGCATTTGCATTTGCTTGGATTAAGATTCAAACCATTTCTTTCTGCCCAATTAGAGATTCGGTCAAGATCCTCGTTAATATTGAAAACACAGTTTTCTATAAGGCCTAATGGACAACTTCGGTATATTTGAATATCATCTGCGTAGAAATGTTTGGAAGAGTGAATAATTATTGACGCTATTTCGTTAATATATAATGAAAAAAGGAGAGGAGCCAGTATCGATCCTTGCGGAACACCTCGTACTATAGGAAGGAAATCAGAAAGCTGATTATCAAGACAAACGGCTTGCTTCCTATTGGTTAAGTAAGAGGACAACAATTTAACCGCTTCTGGAGAAAAATTGAAACGTTGACGCAGTTTATTTAGGAGAACAGAATGATTAACCATATCGAAGGCCTTCGAGAAATCAAGAAGAACCAACACACTAACACAATCATTATCAAGTTCGGTTCTTATATCTTCAATGACTTTCATCAGCGCAGTTGTACAACTATGTTTGGGTCGAAACCCAGATTGAATATTGGCTAAGAGGCTGTTACTCCGTACATAACTATTAAGTTGAGTTTGCATTATACGTTCACAGACTTTTGACAGAAATGGAAGAATGGAAATCGGTCTGAATTCATCACATAAAGAATTTTTTGGGATGGGTATAATTTTAGCCGATTTCCATTCTTGAGGAAAAATTCCACTAGTAAGAACAGTGTTGAAAATATGTGTTAAAGAGGGCAGCAACAAAGGCAAAATGGCTTTAAGGAAAATAGGGTTAATTCCATCTATCCCCACTGCATTAGATTTAACTGCAAGGAAATTTTCAACAACAACTTCATTCGTTACTCCTGAAAAAGAAAAAGAGGAGAAGGAAAACATGTCTTCAACTCGTAGGTCATCTCTTTCTATGTCTCCTGATTGGGCTTGGTTTAAAGGAGATAAAAACTTTAGATTTAGTTCATTGCGGTCAATGTTTTTTTGAATAACTGGACGTTGTTTTCCGATTCCAAATTCACGAAGGTTTTTCCAAAGTTTTCGGCCATCAGAACTTGAGTTAAGGCGGGTGGAATAAAATTGTTTTTTTGCAGTTCTAATTTCTAAAACAATTTTGTTACGCAAAATTTTGTAGGCTTTATAAAATTCTTCGGCCCGATATCGTATCCACCATCGGTAAGCTTGATCGCGCTGGTTAATAAGCTCTTTAATTTCATTGGTGAACCAGGGTTTCGGTATCGAAAGGGATCTTTTGGTTATAAGTGGGACATGGGTATCGAACAGGTTTATTAGGTTGTTATTCAAAAACTCAACTTGATCATCGGGTGAGGACATAAGGTAAATATTTTCCCAAGGAATACAGCGAATATGGTGTTCGAGTAATGATAAGTCAATGTTTTTAAAGTTCCGTACTTGAAAAGACGTCTGCGTGTTATATTCAGTACTAAAATCAAAAGTCAGAAAAATAAGATCGTGGCATGAAAATATCGGAGCAGAAAGTTGGTCGTAGCATAACACTTTGTCTATATTATTAACAAAGAAAATATCCAGTAAAGTGCTTGAGGTTCTAGTAAAGTGAGTGGGAACTGAAGAGTTAACGGGATAAAGATCATAAGAACTCATTTCTTCACACAGACTTTTATCAACTAGAATATTATTATTAAGGTCACCGCATATAATTAAATTAGAAGATCTTACCGTAATCTGCTGAATTAGACTGTACAATGGTTCTGTGTCAACATATCTATTTGGCCGGTAAATAGTTCCCAACAGAAGGCTATTTTCGCTACCTACAACATCTAAGAACAAATATTCGTACATGGAACCTGGAGAGGAGGAGCAAATTACTTTACATTTCAAACCAACTCTAATATAAATCGCAACCCCACCACCACGACCACGACCACATCTATCGGACCTAAAAAGTTTATAACCATTCAATTTATAAGAAGCATCGCTAATGTCAGGAGAAAACCATGTTTCGGAGATACACACTGCATCCAGTTTCGATTCCTCCAACAAATATCTAAATTCGTCGATTTTCGGCAACAAACTTTGAGCATTAATGTGAGCGACCTTAAAACCAACTCTACGCTTGCAAAAAACTTTAAGCATTGTTTTTAGTATAGCATCGCTGTCACCACCCAAGGGATTCACATTTGGCTCACTCAACTCCGTAATTTATAGTTATGGAGCGAGGAAATAACAATAACAAATACTAGTAATCCTAAAACCTTTACAAAAATCTAGTTTCTCGATAAACTTGCCATTCTTCGGACTTTTTCATCAGCACAGCAGCACCACAATTTTCAAACAAGAATTTTAAACACAAAATATATTTTTTCAAATTTTATTTCTTCGACAATTGATTCGTACATGTACAAGGCTGGTATTCTGGAAGGAATAGAAATATAAATTATTATACAAAAACAATATAAACAATTATTGTCAACTTACTCTGTCCTTCAGGTAGGCAGGCATTTTCAATTCCCATAAAACAACTGTTTGAGAAGATCCTTTGCTCTCCATTGAGAGTTCCACAAACTGGATCATAGTATAAGGGGCAAGCCATACCCCCACATTTTGGGACAACTGGCGAGCCGCTTGCTAATTGAACTGCAAGCAAAACAAGTGTAACAACCACGCAAAGTAACTTCATGTTGAAAATAATAGTGAATGCTCTAAAGCCATTCACTTTTTATAGTAACCAGAACCCAACAAAAATTCAACAAATACGTAAATAGTTTTTTTCCATATATTTAAGTTTTTGTTTGATTATTAAAACAAAAACTGTAAATATTTGCGCACATGTGCCCCTCTTTAATTAATTTGAGAGCTTTTAACTTCTGCTAAAGCAAACAAAATGTACAGATTTACTTGGTATGTCCTTGACCATAAAAGAGAATTTAGTCGCTCAATATGCTTAAGCTTTTAGGAATCTTTTGGATCTGGTGATTTTCGGAGTCTGCTGGTTTTTAATTTTCTATATTAATAGATAAGATCGAATAGATTAGTTCAGAAATCAGTCTTCTGCGCAATTGTTTCCAATTATTTTATTCATGCATTTAAAATACATAAATAACTTAAAAGTTATATAGAAGATTTTTTTTATCATTTAAAATTACCAATTGTACATATAATTACCTAGTATATATGGCATACAGGTCATTCACAATCCGAAAATATACAGTCATAGAAAATAGTATGGAAAATAAACCAGAAATTATCTTCTTATCAGGTTTATATTTTTTATCACGGTTTATCATATTTAATGTTTAACAAGATACAAGATGTTAATAGGAAGGCGTACTGTAAAGTCAACACGGTTTTCATTTTATGTAAGATATATTTTTAACACACCTTAATGACAATACCCAGACGCCAGACAATACTCCCAAACTAATACAAATACCAATAAATTTGAGCCGAAACGACTGTCAGAGATTCAGGCTTAAGACTCTACTTCATTCCTGTTTGCATGCTGTAGGCAGAAATCATTATTGGAAGCATTTTCTCTTCGTCACAAAAAGCAGTACCCGTGGCAAGAAGCAGGTTTTTGTTTTAGATAGCACTGACAATATTATTGCCCATAATCTTGAAGACAAGCTATCAGCTATTGAATTTTACCAGTTCTGCAGTTCTATTACACTCAGCAAATTTATTAGTAAGATGGCTACGAATGACATTTCGTGAAGAAAATATTTGTGCGTTGTACGAATGTTCGTAAGACTTACGAAGTATTTGTACAGTGGTATATCTACGAATGCGTTTGTAAAGTTTAACTAATAACAGAATCCAATTTGTCCCTCGTTTACAAAAATGGAAATCTTTGAAACCTGTATGGTATAACAAAAGGCTTTTAAACCTTAAAAATATTAAAAATAAAGCATTAGCGAAATGTAAAATAACGGGATACCACACTGATTATATGGTTTTTAGTAACCTTAGACGAGATTTTTCAGTCTTAAAAATAAGTTCCTATACAGAAATTAAATTTTGATTATTGAAAACAACATACAAAATAATAGTAAATCGTTTTGGTCTTTCATAAACTCAAAAAGAAAGTCATCTGGAATTCCTCAGAATGTTAGTATCAATGGAGTCAATTCGTCAAATATCGATACAAATATTGATATATGGAACTTCTTGCTACCTTTTTTTAGTCTGTTTACTGCTCCCCAATAAACACTTTTGTGTCTAATTTGGATGAAAAAGTTGATATTGGTTCAATCGAATTGAGTTTCCACGATGTTTTAGTAGCGCTTCAGGCCCCTTAAACTAATAATAGTTGTGGTGCCGACAACCATTTTGAAAAATTGTAGTGATTCTCTTTGTTTTCCTTTGTTGAAAATTTTCAATAACTCATTGTCCATAGGGTTCTTTTTACCAGAATGGAAGGAGGCATTTATTTTTCCTATATTCAAGGCAGGTTCTAAAAATTTAGTAGAAAATTATAGGGGAATAATCTGTAAACTCTCAGCCATCCCCAAACTTTTCGAAAGTTTGGTTAAAGATAAAATAGAGTTTTTGATAAAGGAATGCTTATCTGAGTCACAAAATGGCTTCGTATCTGCTCGGGCTACTGTGACAAATTTGGCAAATGCAGAACAAAATGTCAAGTAGATGCTATTTGCACCGACTTTAATAAAGTCTTCGATTCAATAGATCATATTATTTTACTAAAAAAGCTTCACTATTTTGGTTTTCATTCTAAGATGCTTAAATGGATCTCTTCGTATTTGAAAAACAGAACTCAACGAGTAATGATTGATAATAAAGTTTCTAGAAGTATAAAATGTACCTCCGGCGGCGCGGCGCCATTGATGACTGTGTAAAAACTGTGTAAAATGACTGTAAAAATTCAACAAGATTTGAACCATATTTCAAAATGGTGTTCTTTAAACAGTTTGAAACTAAATATTGGAAAATGTAAAAAAATGTAAGAAAATGTAAAACTATCACTTTCCATATAAAATTGGATCAAATCCTTTGATTAAAGTGAAGAATATCAAAGATCTAGGCGTTATTTTTGACAATACATTTTCTCCAAAAAAGCATATAGATTATATTGTTGGCTAAAGTGAACACCTTACTTGGTTTCATTAAAAGCAATAGTAAGGATTTTACGGATCCTTATGCTCTGCTAACCCTTTACAACTCACTGGTTAGGTCAACAATCGAATATGCTGATGTGATTTGGAACCCATGTTATAGAGTTAATTCGGATAGAATTGAACAGGTTCAAAGGCGGTTTAGTAAATTTGTGTTTTGTAAAATGCGTTGGTATTTTAGTCCCGATTATAAAGCAAGATGCCAATTGCTCGGAATAAAATCACTAGCATCTAGAAGAAAAATTCATGATGTAATGTTTGTGAGAGATATACTTTGCTATCACATAAGAAGTCCGTTTTGCTTTCTCAGATTTCCATTTATGTACCATCTAGACAGTTAAAACCAAGTTGTTTCCTTTTTGAACAACTGCACAGATAAAATTATGGAAAAAATTAACCAATATCACGAGCAATTTCCTCGTTCAATGAAGTATGTATGTGTTATTTTTGATTTGCTACATTTATCTCGAGATAAATTTAAAATTGAATAATTATTTGAATTTATATTTTAAATAAATATGTAACAACTTTGTAATTTCATCTGATTAATAATAGAAAAAAAAACAAGGCAAGTTATTCATTCGTAAAAAAAACGAACTCAAGATTTTGATCAAAGTTTACATTACGATGATAGCGAAGATGAAAAAAGTGGGTCTCAGAATTCTATCTGTCTATCTCTATATCTGTATGTCTGTATGGCTGCACCTCTCCCTACAGCCTAAGTCACTGGACCTATTTTCTTTAATCTCGATAGTTAAGGGTCTTCGGTGATTCTCTAGAGGGGAAATTGAAATTTTTTTTTAGCTCCAAGGCTTACGGTTCCCCCCATACACCCGTAATGGGAAATCTTATGTACTCGTATCTCGAGAACGGCTCTAAGGATTTGAAAAAAAAAAATTATGTGTAATATTATGGACATGGACTATATTTTGGTAAAAAAAAAATCTTTGGAGCAAAATATTATTAACGGTACCTATCATAGAACCGTTTTTTTGATTTTCGAATTTCTCATTAACGGCTAAAACTATTTTAACCAAAAATTTTCAGCAGTAGCCTCCTTAAGTTTAATATAATATTGTGTATAAAAATATTTGAATAAATATTTTTTGCGTTTTAAAAAAAAAACTTTTAATTTCGCAAATGCTTTATTTTTAATATTTTTAAGGTTTAAAGGCCTTTTTCTACACCATACAGGTTTCAAAGATTTCCATTTTTGTACACGAGGGACAAATTGGATTCTGTTATTAGTTAAACTTTACAAATGCATTCGTAGAAATACCACTGTACAAATACTTCGTATATCTTACGAATATTTGTACAACGCACAAATATTGTCTTCACGAATGTCATTCGTTGCCATTTTACTAATAAATTTGTTGAGTGTAATAGAACTGCAGAACTGGTAAAATTCAATAGCTGATAGCTTGTCTTCAAGATTATGGGCAATAATATAGTCAGTGCTATCTAAAACAAAAACCTGGGGTGGAATCGGCTAAGGTGATAGTTGATTGTGATTGCCATCTTGACAATCGCTCTCTCTATATTTCTTTATTGATATGATGGAGACAGCTATATAGTCAAAATGACAATCACAATCAACTATCACCTTAGCCGATTCCACCCCTGTTTCTTGCCACGGGTACTGCTTCTTGTGAGGAAGAGAAAATTCTTCCAATAGTGATTTCTGGCTTTCTGCCTACAGTATGCAAACTGGAATGAAGTAGAGTCTTAAGCCTGAATCTCTGACAGTCGTTTGGGCTCAAATTTATTTTTATTTGTAATAGTTTGGGAGTATTGTCTGGGTATTGTCATTAAGGTGTGTGAAATATATCTTTACATAAAATGAAAACCGTGTTGACTTTACAGTACAACTTCCTATTAACATCTTGTATCTTGTTAAACATTAAACATGATAAACCGTGATAAAAAATATAAACCTGATAAAAAGATAATTAATTTCTGGTTTATTTTCCATGCTATTTTCTATGACTGTGTATTTTCGGATTGTGTAGAGCTGCGTGCCATATAATAAGTAATTGTAATGTATATTTGGAAAGCTTAAATGATAGACAAATCTTCTATATAACTTTTAAGTTATTTATGTATTTTAATGCATGAATAAAATAATTGGGAAACAATTGCGCAAAAGACTGATTTCTGAACTAATCTATTCGATCTTATCCGAAAGTCACTAGATTCAAAAGATTCCTATAAAAGCTTAAGCATATTGAGCGAATAAGTTCTTTTTTATGGCATCACCAAGTAAATCTGTACATTTTGTTTGCTTTAGCAGAAGTTAAAAGCTCTCAAATTAATTAAAGAGGGGCACATGTGCGCAAATATTTACAGTTTTTCTTTTAATAAGCAAAGAAAAACAAAAATATATGAAAAAAAACTATTTACGCATTTGTTGAATTTTTGGTGGGTTCTGGTTACTATAAAAAGTGAATGGCTTTAGAGCATTCACTATTATTTTCAACATGAAGTTACTTTGCGTGGCTGTTACACTTGTTTTGCTTGCAGTTCAATCAGCAAGCGGCTCCCCAGTTATCTCGAAATGTGGGAATATGTTTTGCCCCGATATCTATGATCCAGTTTGTGGAACTCTCAATGGAGAGCAAAGGATCTTCTCAAACAGTTGTTATATGAAAATTGCAAATGACTGCCAACCTGAAGGACAGAGTAAGTTGACAATAATTGTTTATATTGTTTTTGTATAATAGTTTATACTTCTATTCCTTCTAGAATACCAGCCTTGTGTAATTACTCCAGTTTCGAAGAAATAAAATTTGAAAAAGTATTTTTGTGTTTAAAATTCTTGTTTGAAAATTGTGGTGCTGCTGTGTTGATCTAAATATGTAGATAAGTCTGAGGTTGAAGAAGCTTTACTATGATTAGATCTGAACAAAAGTGAAGGTCCAGACAATATTCCACCAATACTCCTACAATTTGCAACTGCCTTAGCCTAGCAGCTAACGTAAATCTTCAATTTATCTCTTTCCAAAGGTTTCTATTTAAATTCATGCAAGATTTTGTTATAAAATCTGGTTCCAAACAGGAAATAACAAATTATATACCAATCTGTAAGATTTCTGCTATACCTTAACTATTTGAAATAAAATGCCCGACTGGTTCGCACGAACTTGCTCCTATGTAATAGAGATAGAATTTTAAAAACGAATGTTATTAGAGAAAACTGTTCATAAGTATAAAATTAATTTTTTAAATTCTTTTAGTAGTAAGAGACAAAAACAGAATGCTATGCAAATATGAATTTGTGCAAAAAACAAAAATTATAAGTCGTTGTAGTGATTTCTTAATAAAATAAGGTTTTACATATAAAATTTTTAAAATATTAAAAAAAAAGACTTGTTAAGTCAACTTTAGGTTTTTATTATTGTACGAGTGAAAATAAAATTTCAAAAAAAATATTGACCCATTTTTGAGATATCGAATTTTCCAAAAAAAGAAATGATTTTTTTTTTCAAAATTCAAAAAATATTTTTTTTTAAAGCTTTGAAATGCAGTGTTTTTAAAAATTTTTAGAAGCATCTCTATAAAAAATTTCAATAAAATCCGTTGTGTCGATAATGAGAAATTCAAAATTTTAAAAAATCGTTCTATGGTAGGTACAGTCAGTAATGTCTTGTTTTCAAATTTTTTTGTATTAAATTATAGATCTTAAAAATTAATCGAAAGAATAAAAATTTAAGCAAAATTCTCGGAACTGTTTTCGAGAAAAATACGATTTTCGAAAACCATTTTTTAACATTTGTATGAAGGGTACCGTTATTTTTAGGTAAATTAATTTTTTTTCTTATATCTTGTAGATTATTTTGAAAAACTTTTATTTATCAAGTTTTAAAAAAATCGAGCATGGGGTTTTCGAAATATTGAGTTTTCAAAAAAAAATTTAATTTTTCGCATCAATGAGGATCTCAGTAGTATTGGAAAATGGGCTGATATTAATGGCCTCACCCTTAATCCTGAGAAAACACAAGCTTTAATGATCTCAAAGAAGGCACTTTGTAATGAAGACCTTCCCTTGATTACTTTAAATAAAAAAACAATATCATATGTGAACTCTGTGACAAGTCTTGGTTACAAAGTAACTAATGACTTGTCCTGTAGAGAGCATATAAATTCTGTCGTTGGGCGAATATATGGAACTCTAAGGAAACTATGGATTTCAAATAATTTTACTCCCAAAGAAACGAGGCTTCATCTGATGAGAACTTTGTTAGTTCCAATAATATCTTTCTCTGAAGTTGTATATCCTAAGCTTGATTCTTTGTCTGAACATAAACTCCGAGTGGCGTTTAACGATATGACAAGATATGTTCACGGGCTTCGAAGATATGACCATGTTTCTCCCTATAACTCAAGTATTCTGAATTGTACTCTCCTCGAATATACAAATTACCGGAATTGTATCTTTTTGCATAAAATAATTCAAACAAAAACACCTTATTACCTTTATGAAAAAATTCGGTTTTGTTTCTCTTCCAGAACAGTAAACATTGTAATTCCTACCTTTAAGTATCTTAATTCATCACGACTATTCTTTGCAAATAGCATTCGCCTCTGGAACTCCTTGCCATTCGACATTAAACAAATTAGAGAGATAACAAATTTTAAACGTGCAGTATTTAATCACTTTAGTAACCGTTTGTAAAATATATATTTTCGTAGGTAATAGAGAAAACATTTAAATTTCGGAAAAGTATGTAGTTGTTATTAATATTAAAATCTGTACATGCTTTTTATTTAAATTTAAGATTACGAGTAACTTGAATTGTCCTTAAGTATCTAAGTATTCTATATAACATAATTTTTTTTTTCTCTTTTAATTTCTTATATATAACCAACATGTAAAATACTTTAAAAGACTGTGTCTTAGTGTATTGTACCAATAAACTTGAATTGAATTGAATTGAATTGAATTGAAAAACTGCTAGGGAGCCTTAACATAAAAAAAATGATCAAAATCGGTTTTACCGTTTTTGAGAAAATTAAAATCAAAAAAATGGTTCCAAGGGGGGTACCAAAAATAATATTTTTTTGGAATTTTTTTTTCATTCATTACCTAGGTTTAACTAAACGAGATTTTATGAATTTTTTTTTTAAATCTGTGGGACAGTTTTTGAGAAAAAAAATATATATAAAATTTCGAAAAAAAATCGTATGGCAGGTACCGTTATTTTTGGTCTTAAAAAAACAAATAAAAAATCATCCGGGGGAAAAAAATTAAAACCCATATCTACCACAATATATCTAAAAAATATCAGTTTTCCAGCATGGTTTTGCTGTGGGCAAATCGGCAGCAACGGATTTAGCGATAATGACGAATGCGATTATATTACTAATTTGGAAAAAGGCCTTCAAACTGATATAGTGTTTACTGGTTTTTTAAAAGTTTTGATAGAGTTAATCATAAAATACTTCTTCACAAGCTCTGTTCTTTTGGTATGTAAACTCTTCGCTGTTAATGTGGCTTAAATCGTTAAATCATATTTGACTGGAAGAGTGCAAGTTGTGAAAATAAAAAACCGTAAATCTGATGATATAAATGTCCCATCAGGTATTCCAGGAGGAATTCATTTGGGACCATTGATTTTTTTTTTTTTTATAATCTACTCGCGCTCAAGGGATTATGTTTACCCTTTAAATGTTTGAACACAGCGCGGGCGTGAAGTTACGGAAGAGAAAGAAGGATAGAAAAGATGTGTGGCACGATGTTCTGAGACGGAAGGTTTGTGTCTCAGATTTTTTATCTCCAGGGATGGCGGCTGAACTAAAGCGGAGAAATGCCATCCTAATTTCTATGTCCCTTGTAATTCGCATTATTTTATTCGTATTCATCCTTGTTGGGCATACTAGTTTAACTCAATCACATGTTGTTAGTGCTATGCCTAAACAACATGTAATGAGTAAACCAGCAACCCATTGATGACAATTTTGTTTAGAAGGTTTTAATGGAATTGAAGAAGACATAGACGACGGCAGGGATCGAACCTGTTATCATGAGGTTGACAGGCGAGCACACAACCATCATCGCGTCAAAAATGACGATTATTTGAAGATCAAATTGAAGTTGATTGTTCCAAAGAAAATCACCAAACAAAACGTAGATTATTGCGATTTTGTTGCAGTCGTTAATTATATCGACTGGAACAAACGGAATAGGAATCCTGGAAAAATTCGATAAAATGGGTTTCTGTATCTTTGAAAGTCGATAAGTTTTTCTCTTCAAATGTCAAAATTTATCCCTACATAAAAAGCAGGCAAAGCGCGAAGGCAAAGAAAAATGTCGGAGGCAAAAAAGGTAATACATAAATAATAGGGTGGGTCAAAAAAATCAAGTATTGTTTTTTTTTGGATCCGACACATGAAAACTAGTTCCTAGGTACCTGTAGAAAGTACTTACCAAATATTAGCTCTTAATATTAACGGGAAGAATATGCTCATCATAGTTTTCCATTTTCAATTTAGTATCATATAAAAATGGTCATATCTTATCAACAATAGATCGTTTAACCAATCGCATAGTCAATATTTGTAGAAAATTGAACGCTCTACAAAAATGGTCTTATATACTTTTTTCATTAATCCAACCATTTAAAAGATATTCAACGTCAAAGATTGAAGTATTTTAAGGAAAGTAACTTTTTCGTTTTTAATTTTGTAACTTAATAAAAAATAATTATTGTCAAATGAGTTTCAATTATTTCTATAGGAAATTGAACGCTCTACAAAAAAGATCTCTGTAGTTAATCGATTACTCAAGCCATTCAAAAGATATTCGCAGTAGAATTCCAATGCCTACTGATTTTAGTAGTTTTTCATGAATATTCCCAAATAATCCAGTTAATTTTTGAATTTTATTCGTAGAAATACCACTGTACAAATACTTCGTATATCTTACGAATATTTGTACAACGCACAAATATTGTCTTCACGAATGTCATTCGTTGCCATTTTACTAATAAATTTGTTGAGTGTAATAGAACTGCAGAACTGGTAAAATTCAATAGCTGATAGCTTGTCTTCAAGATTATGGGCAATAATATAGTCAGTGCTATCTAAAACAAAAACCTGGGGTGGAATCGGCTAAGGTGATAGTTGATTGTGATTGCCATCTTGACAATCGCTCTCTCTATATTTCTTTATTGATATGATGGAGACAGCTATATAGTCAAAATGACAATCACAATCAACTATCACCTTAGCCGATTCCACCCCTGTTTCTTGCCACGGGTACTGCTTCTTGTGAGGAAGAGAAAATTCTTCCAATAGTGATTTCTGGCTTTCTGCCTACAGTATGCAAACTGGAATGAAGTAGAGTCTTAAGCCTGAATCTCTGACAGTCGTTTGGGCTCAAATTTATTTTTATTTGTAATAGTTTGGGAGTATTGTCTGGGTATTGTCATTAAGGTGTGTGAAATATATCTTTACATAAAATGAAAACCGTGTTGACTTTACAGTACAACTTCCTATTAACATCTTGTATCTTGTTAAACATTAAACATGATAAACCGTGATAAAAAATATAAACCTGATAAAAAGATAATTAATTTCTGGTTTATTTTCCATGCTATTTTCTATGACTGTGTATTTTCGGATTGTGTAGAGCTGCGTGCCATATAATAAGTAATTGTAATGTATATTTGGAAAGCTTAAATGATAGACAAATCTTCTATATAACTTTTAAGTTATTTATGTATTTTAATGCATGAATAAAATAATTGGGAAACAATTGCGCAAAAGACTGATTTCTGAACTAATCTATTCGATCTTATCCGAAAGTCACTAGATTCAAAAGATTCCTATAAAAGCTTAAGCATATTGAGCGAATAAGTTCTTTTTTATGGCATCACCAAGTAAATCTGTACATTTTGTTTGCTTTAGCAGAAGTTAAAAGCTCTCAAATTAATTAAAGAGGGGCACATGTGCGCAAATATTTACAGTTTTTCTTTTAATAAGCAAAGAAAAACAAAAATATATGAAAAAAAACTATTTACGCATTTGTTGAATTTTTGGTGGGTTCTGGTTACTATAAAAAGTGAATGGCTTTAGAGCATTCACTATTATTTTCAACATGAAGTTACTTTGCGTGGCTGTTACACTTGTTTTGCTTGCAGTTCAATCAGCAAGCGGCTCCCCAGTTATCTCGAAATGTGGGAATATGTTTTGCCCCGATATCTATGATCCAGTTTGTGGAACTCTCAATGGAGAGCAAAGGATCTTCTCAAACAGTTGTTATATGAAAATTGCAAATGACTGCCAACCTGAAGGACAGAGTAAGTTGACAATAATTGTTTATATTGTTTTTGTATAATAGTTTATACTTCTATTCCTTCTAGAATACCAGCCTTGTGTAATTACTCCAGTTTCGAAGAAATAAAATTTGAAAAAGTATTTTTGTGTTTAAAATTCTTGTTTGAAAATTGTGGTGCTGCTGTGTTGATCTAAATATGTAGATAAGTCTGAGGTTGAAGAAGCTTTACTATGATTAGATCTGAACAAAAGTGAAGGTCCAGACAATATTCCACCAATACTCCTACAATTTGCAACTGCCTTAGCCTAGCAGCTAACGTAAATCTTCAATTTATCTCTTTCCAAAGGTTTCTATTTAAATTCATGCAAGATTTTGTTATAAAATCTGGTTCCAAACAGGAAATAACAAATTATATACCAATCTGTAAGATTTCTGCTATACCTTAACTATTTGAAATAAAATGCCCGACTGGTTCGCACGAACTTGCTCCTATGTAATAGAGATAGAATTTTAAAAACGAATGTTATTAGAGAAAACTGTTCATAAGTATAAAATTAATTTTTTAAATTCTTTTAGTAGTAAGAGACAAAAACAGAATGCTATGCAAATATGAATTTGTGCAAAAAACAAAAATTATAAGTCGTTGTAGTGATTTCTTAATAAAATAAGGTTTTACATATAAAATTTTTAAAATATTAAAAAAAAAGACTTGTTAAGTCAACTTTAGGTTTTTATTATTGTACGAGTGAAAATAAAATTTCAAAAAAAATATTGACCCATTTTTGAGATATCGAATTTTCCAAAAAAAGAAATGATTTTTTTTTTCAAAATTCAAAAAATATTTTTTTTTAAAGCTTTGAAATGCAGTGTTTTTAAAAATTTTTAGAAGCATCTCTATAAAAAATTTCAATAAAATCCGTTGTGTCGATAATGAGAAATTCAAAATTTTAAAAAATCGTTCTATGGTAGGTACAGTCAGTAATGTCTTGTTTTCAAATTTTTTTGTATTAAATTATAGATCTTAAAAATTAATCGAAAGAATAAAAATTTAAGCAAAATTCTCGGAACTGTTTTCGAGAAAAATACGATTTTCGAAAACCATTTTTTAACATTTGTATGAAGGGTACCGTTATTTTTAGGTAAATTAATTTTTTTTCTTATATCTTGTAGATTATTTTGAAAAACTTTTATTTATCAAGTTTTAAAAAAATCGAGCATGGGGTTTTCGAAATATTGAGTTTTCAAAAAAAAATTTAATTTTTCGCATCAATGAGGATCTCAGTAGTATTGGAAAATGGGCTGATATTAATGGCCTCACCCTTAATCCTGAGAAAACACAAGCTTTAATGATCTCAAAGAAGGCACTTTGTAATGAAGACCTTCCCTTGATTACTTTAAATAAAAAAACAATATCATATGTGAACTCTGTGACAAGTCTTGGTTACAAAGTAACTAATGACTTGTCCTGTAGAGAGCATATAAATTCTGTCGTTGGGCGAATATATGGAACTCTAAGGAAACTATGGATTTCAAATAATTTTACTCCCAAAGAAACGAGGCTTCATCTGATGAGAACTTTGTTAGTTCCAATAATATCTTTCTCTGAAGTTGTATATCCTAAGCTTGATTCTTTGTCTGAACATAAACTCCGAGTGGCGTTTAACGATATGACAAGATATGTTCACGGGCTTCGAAGATATGACCATGTTTCTCCCTATAACTCAAGTATTCTGAATTGTACTCTCCTCGAATATACAAATTACCGGAATTGTATCTTTTTGCATAAAATAATTCAAACAAAAACACCTTATTACCTTTATGAAAAAATTCGGTTTTGTTTCTCTTCCAGAACAGTAAACATTGTAATTCCTACCTTTAAGTATCTTAATTCATCACGACTATTCTTTGCAAATAGCATTCGCCTCTGGAACTCCTTGCCATTCGACATTAAACAAATTAGAGAGATAACAAATTTTAAACGTGCAGTATTTAATCACTTTAGTAACCGTTTGTAAAATATATATTTTCGTAGGTAATAGAGAAAACATTTAAATTTCGGAAAAGTATGTAGTTGTTATTAATATTAAAATCTGTACATGCTTTTTATTTAAATTTAAGATTACGAGTAACTTGAATTGTCCTTAAGTATCTAAGTATTCTATATAACATAATTTTTTTTTTCTCTTTTAATTTCTTATATATAACCAACATGTAAAATACTTTAAAAGACTGTGTCTTAGTGTATTGTACCAATAAACTTGAATTGAATTGAATTGAATTGAATTGAAAAACTGCTAGGGAGCCTTAACATAAAAAAAATGATCAAAATCGGTTTTACCGTTTTTGAGAAAATTAAAATCAAAAAAATGGTTCCAAGGGGGGTACCAAAAATAATATTTTTTTGGAATTTTTTTTTCATTCATTACCTAGGTTTAACTAAACGAGATTTTATGAATTTTTTTTTTAAATCTGTGGGACAGTTTTTGAGAAAAAAAATATATATAAAATTTCGAAAAAAAATCGTATGGCAGGTACCGTTATTTTTGGTCTTAAAAAAACAAATAAAAAATCATCCGGGGGAAAAAAATTAAAACCCATATCTACCACAATATATCTAAAAAATATCAGTTTTCCAGCATGGTTTTGCTGTGGGCAAATCGGCAGCAACGGATTTAGCGATAATGACGAATGCGATTATATTACTAATTTGGAAAAAGGCCTTCAAACTGATATAGTGTTTACTGGTTTTTTAAAAGTTTTGATAGAGTTAATCATAAAATACTTCTTCACAAGCTCTGTTCTTTTGGTATGTAAACTCTTCGCTGTTAATGTGGCTTAAATCGTTAAATCATATTTGACTGGAAGAGTGCAAGTTGTGAAAATAAAAAACCGTAAATCTGATGATATAAATGTCCCATCAGGTATTCCAGGAGGAATTCATTTGGGACCATTGATTTTTTTTTTTTTTATAATCTACTCGCGCTCAAGGGATTATGTTTACCCTTTAAATGTTTGAACACAGCGCGGGCGTGAAGTTACGGAAGAGAAAGAAGGATAGAAAAGATGTGTGGCACGATGTTCTGAGACGGAAGGTTTGTGTCTCAGATTTTTTATCTCCAGGGATGGCGGCTGAACTAAAGCGGAGAAATGCCATCCTAATTTCTATGTCCCTTGTAATTCGCATTATTTTATTCGTATTCATCCTTGTTGGGCATACTAGTTTAACTCAATCACATGTTGTTAGTGCTATGCCTAAACAACATGTAATGAGTAAACCAGCAACCCATTGATGACAATTTTGTTTAGAAGGTTTTAATGGAATTGAAGAAGACATAGACGACGGCAGGGATCGAACCTGTTATCATGAGGTTGACAGGCGAGCACACAACCATCATCGCGTCAAAAATGACGATTATTTGAAGATCAAATTGAAGTTGATTGTTCCAAAGAAAATCACCAAACAAAACGTAGATTATTGCGATTTTGTTGCAGTCGTTAATTATATCGACTGGAACAAACGGAATAGGAATCCTGGAAAAATTCGATAAAATGGGTTTCTGTATCTTTGAAAGTCGATAAGTTTTTCTCTTCAAATGTCAAAATTTATCCCTACATAAAAAGCAGGCAAAGCGCGAAGGCAAAGAAAAATGTCGGAGGCAAAAAAGGTAATACATAAATAATAGGGTGGGTCAAAAAAATCAAGTATTGTTTTTTTTTGGATCCGACACATGAAAACTAGTTCCTAGGTACCTGTAGAAAGTACTTACCAAATATTAGCTCTTAATATTAACGGGAAGAATATGCTCATCATAGTTTTCCATTTTCAATTTAGTATCATATAAAAATGGTCATATCTTATCAACAATAGATCGTTTAACCAATCGCATAGTCAATATTTGTAGAAAATTGAACGCTCTACAAAAATGGTCTTATATACTTTTTTCATTAATCCAACCATTTAAAAGATATTCAACGTCAAAGATTGAAGTATTTTAAGGAAAGTAACTTTTTCGTTTTTAATTTTGTAACTTAATAAAAAATAATTATTGTCAAATGAGTTTCAATTATTTCTATAGGAAATTGAACGCTCTACAAAAAAGATCTCTGTAGTTAATCGATTACTCAAGCCATTCAAAAGATATTCGCAGTAGAATTCCAATGCCTACTGATTTTAGTAGTTTTTCATGAATATTCCCAAATAATCCAGTTAATTTTTGAATTTTAAGATAGTTCATGTTCTATTTCAGGAAAAGAAGGTTTTTATTTCAGAAATATAATTTAACATGTCAGCAGAAAAAAAATTCTATTTCACCATATGAAATTTTATAATTTAATACAGTAGTGATACAAAATGATTCAAATTTGATTCAAATATAAGTCTTTAATTCGGTCATCGAGCACTTTTAAAGACTTCTGATCAACAATATCGAATAACATTTTGAGTTCATTCTGAAATGTTGCTTCTTTCTTTTTTTGTGCATTTGTTATGACATGGAAGAATTCTTTTCACTACATTATCATTACTAGAAGTCGGAATATCATTTTTTCTCCATAGCTCTATAACCTGATCTGCTACATTTTTAGCACTTTGTTTCACAGAATATTTAAGGATATTAAGTTGATGAAAAAAATACACACATAACCTCTTTCACTGTTGGTAATTTCAGTTCAAGAATTTTCGACATCGGTATGATAATCAAAGGGATTTCTTTATTCATATTAGATGATTAGAATCCGAATCGCATTAATCAATAATATATTAAAACTCAGCTGTTAGTTAATTGGTTTAAGTTATACACAAGAAGACAACTCAGAGCTCCAAAAACTATGTATGCAATGTAGAAATATAAGGGGAAACATAGAAATGACCTGAAACCACAGATGGCGCTAGTATGGCAAGTACTGAGTAACAGAACTACCAACATTCGAAATTAAATTTTCAAATTCTCCAAATTCTGTGGAAAAAAGGAATTTAAATGACATTTTAAATAAACCCGTTGAAAAATATTAAATAACAATCCTAAACTGTAATAAAAGTTATAAAAAGAAAATATCGTTAAAAATTGATTCAAAAAAAATATATTCTAAAACAAAAGATAACATATCGCTTGCAAACCGTCATTCTATCGAAATAAACTCAAATTCTCATGAATATTGTCAAAATTCATAAATTAACTGGATAAATTGGGAATATTTATTGAAAAACTACTAAAATCAGTAGGCATTGGAATTCTACTGCGAATATCTTTTCAATGGCTAGAGTAATCGATTACCTACAGAGATCTTTTTTGTAGAGCGTTCAAATTCCTATAGAAATAATTGAGACTCATTTGACAATAATTATTTTTTATTAAGTTACAAAATTCAAAACAAAAAAGTTATTTTCCTTAGAATACTTCAATCTTTGACGTTGAATATCTTTTAAATGGTTGGATTAATGAAAAAAGTTTTAAGACCATTTTTGTAGAGCCTTCAATCCTACAAATATTGACTATTCGATTGGTTAAACGATCTATTGTTGATAAGATATGACCATTTTTACATGATACTAAATTGAAAATGGAAAACTATGATGAGCATATTCTTCCCGTTAATATTAAGAGCTAATATTTGGTAAGTACTTTCTACAGGTACCTAGGAACTAGTTTTCATGTGTCGGATCCAAAAAAAAACAATACTTGATTTTTTTTACCCACCCTAATAAATAATAAATACATACTTAATTGATTTAAAAACTAAATTGGGGAGAGTACGATAACTTAGGCGCCAAAAATTGATAACGGATTTTTGTAGAAGGGTCAAATACAAGCGTTTTTTACTATGGGAGGGGGGGGGGTCTATCTCGCCCCGTTTAGGAGGTAGGGGCGATTTTAGAAAAAATGACTTAAATTGAAAAAAAAAATATTAAAAAACAACGGCAACACTTACAATAAAATACTATACCGGTTTTGAAAGCCAGAAGTCTGTTCTATAATCGTAAATTTAAATTAAATTATTTATGTCAATAGTTTTTGAAAAATTTGCATGCAAACTCAAAATTTTGTTAAAAAAAATGAAAAAAAAAAGTTTAGACCAATTTTTTTCAAAATTGTAAAATGAAGTGCTTAATTGGATTTTTGTGGTCAATGCTACTATTAATTCTGAATCGAACACAAAAAACCGAATGGTTTTGTCCCTTCTAGTTTTTGAGAAAATCGAAAATTACTAAAACTACTTTTTATGAAATTTTTGATTTTTGGTATTTAACTACGGTGATTTCATTTTGAGGATTAATGTTAATGTGGTTCATTTGTAGGTAAAGTACAGCAAATCATTTAGTGTTACCAAGAATGCACCAGAGGAGGTAGAATTGCATGGCATTTCGCGTCTCAGTCAGTCAGTTTGTGAGTAAGTCAGGTGTTACTTAAAAATAGTCAAGTCAATTTTTCAATGTTCAATGTATTAAAACCGTGTTTACAGGCATTTTGATCACAAAAAAAAATTATAGCAAGCAACTCCCGAATCTCTAGCCAGTAATGAGGCCCATGGAAAAATGTGCCGATAGATGGGTTTATTGCTCTGAGATTAACTTTTATATGGATTGCACCAGAGAAACTTTTAAATCATTAGTTTTAAGCAAAATTTAAGTAACGTTATTTATTAAAATAAAAGATTAACTATGTAAATCATTTAATATTTTTGAATTTTATATACCCACCTACAAAATTGTAACTATATATTTACTTATGTATCTTAGTCTGTAAGAGTATAATATGCTCTGGTTGATGAATAAATAATAATAATAATATTGTATTCTTACAATTTTTGTCACCTTTTAGAGTTGGAGTTTAGGGGAGTTGACGCTTTAGTTGGAATTAGACCAATTTCTTCTAAGAACGCGATGCTTTTGAAATATTTTTTTTGAAATATTGAAAAGTTATTTAATTTAGGATGAAGTAGTGGATGCTTAGTCGCCATTCTTTATTCCAAGAAAAAAATACTTCACTCTTACAAAGGTTGAATAACGAATGACCTTGGTAAACAATAACCTGTACCATATTAGCATTAAAAACAAACAATAAACACACATAAATTTGCTGCATTCGTACAGTAGTACCTAGGTAATGTGAATTTTTCACAATGTATTAAATTTTCATGTCTGAACATTTTAAATGTGCAACTTTGGGCTACGTACATACATATATTTAGTAGACATTGGATATAGACCATAGGGTAAATTCAAAGTTTCTTTAAATCCAGATTCTGTAAATGCAAAAGAAACCTTGCATACACCCAACCTCGCACCTACCCCAAATCCTATAGTGTGCCTAGGCAGGGGGGTTGCAGGGGGGCAGCATGCCCCCCCATACATATCTCACTGTTTATACGCCGTAATGCGTAAGCAAGCAAAAAAAGCAAATATCCCATAAAAAAGTAGTTTTCGTTATTTTCAATTTTCTCAAAAACTAGACGACATAAAATCATTTAGTTTTCAGTTTTTGAATAAGAATATATTAGAGCAACGAATTTTAGGAAAAATAATAATATATAACTTTGCAGTTTTGAAAAATTAAACTTTAAACTTTTTTTTTTATGTTTTTTTTCACCAAAATTTGAGTTTAAAACTCGTTTTTTCAAAAACTGTGCATAGATTCTACTTGATTTAAAAATTATCTAATAGATCAGAGTATTGGCTTTAAAAAAAGGTATAATACTTAATTGTAAGTATTACCGTTATTTTTTAATATTTTTGTTTCCATTTTAGTACCTTTTTTATAAAATTGCCCCTCCCGCCCAAACGGGGGGAGATAGACCCCCCCCTCCCATAGTAAAAAATGCTTGTATTGAACTGTTCTACAAAAAACCGTTATAATTTCTTGGCGCCTAAGTTATCGTACTCTTGCCACTAAATTAAAAAGAAACATTATTTTAAGATTGAAAAGCATTTTAATTATTTAAAGAGATTTGAAATTGAGATTGCTGATGTAAAGTTTCGAAAACACTGTTTAACGTACATACATCATCTGAAATATGTCCGGAAGTAAAGGAACAAAAACCAATACATTTACTGAAAATGCCAAAAACTCACCACAAACCTCCACTTAAAAATCAGCTCTCCCAAATATTGCCACTCCACTGGATGACAGTAAAATGTGGGAAAAAATGGATGAACGACTTGCAAAACAAAGTGAGTTTATTATATGGAGGGCTCACAGCTGTACCGAACCAAGTCATTTTAAAGAAATCCAAAACTAACGCCAGGATTTCCGCAAAATTGACCTCTATTTAGAGCTGTAATGAACTACATAGTTCATTTAGAGCTACATAGTTCTATTTAGAGCTGTAATGAACTATACATATTTCATTACAGCTCTAAATAGTGGTCAATTTTGCGGAAATTTTGGCGTTGGTTTTGGATTTTTTTAAAATGACTTGGTTCGGTTCAGCTGTGAGCCCTCCATATATCATTACTTTCAACACAAATTAAAAAGTCTGAAGAAACATTAAACAAAAAAATCGAAGAACAAATTACCGAAATTAAAACGGAATCAAAAACTATTAATAAACGCCACACTATCGATATTAAGCCACCTTCTATTAATAGCATTTTTCGTACCTGATCGTTAAAAAAAACCACCAAAAGCTCCGCGATTCTCATCAAATTTAAAAACACCTTACGACAAAAACTACGTTCTAAATTCGATATCCAAACACCGAAGTGACCCAAATAAAAAACAACTTTGTCTTTCGCGACGCCGACGTAGGATTGACACAAGATAAGGAAACACCGATCTTTCTACGAGAATGTTTGACAAAAAAAATTATCATCTGCTGCAGAGTGCACTTCGTCTTAAAAGTCTAAACATTTGTCATCAGTATACACAATGCTCGGATTTGTTTACATAAAACGTCAATTAGATGAAGAAGCACATAGAATTGAAAACATAGAAGATTTAAATGGAGTTGCTATGCCTACACACACGCCAGTTATGTATTACAGCGCTTCTCAAACTTTTTTCATTATTATTTTATACTTTAATTTTTTTTCTCTCTCTTATTCAAATTTTCTCATTATTCTTTTTTTATAATTCAAACTTATATTGTTTTATTAATTTAATTAAAATTCTTAAAATCATTTTTCTCTAATTTCATTTCTTGTTTTAATCTCTATTATTTGTTATCTCTTTAAATTTTTTTTTTTTGGGGCGACTTTCCAAAACGACAGCAGGAGTTGAGTTTTGATTTTTTTTTTTACAGTTAGGTATGGGTCTCAATAGAACAGGGTTAAAATATTAGAGTGAAGAAACCCCCCTAAATCCTAAAAAAAAAATATTTTCTTTTTCGGTTTTAACCTCACTTTTTGTTTGACTCAATTTTTTTGGCGAAATTGTAAATTAAAGTGCTTAATTGGTTTATGTATTCAATGTTACTATCTATTCTGAATCGAACACAAAAAACCCAATGATTTTATGTCTTTTAGTTCTTGAGAAAATTGAAAATTACTAAGACTACTTTTTGTTTTTTGCTTACATACTTTCATAAATGCATCAGTGCTAACATCCAGCATTATGGCGCATAAACAGTGAGATATGTATGGGGGGACATGCTGCCCCCTGCTTGGGCTCACTATAGGATTTGGGGTAGGTGCGAGGTTGGGTGCCCGAAAAGTTTCTTTTGTACTTCCAAAATATTGTAAATATTATTGTTTCTAAATATTCAAATTCGAAAAAAGGAAATTTCCCCGAAATTTCCCTTAAATAAATGAATAATTTCCTAAAAAAATACAAACGAAAACAATAAATTTCAAGAATATCCCAAAAAACAGCGCGTATAAAATCACTGAACCAAAGAGAGGAGAAACGTCAAAATAAAGCAAAAAAAAAGTTTTTCATGTGGATCGCAGCCATTATTGTGTTGAATTTGTATGAAAAAGTGAAACTTTAAAAATTAATTAAAAATAGAAATAATTTTTTCCTCACTCTAAGATTGCGATAAATAGTGTTTTTTAGTGATTATCTATCGAATAAAAAAAAACCGCATGTGAAAATTCCTGCTGTCGTTTTGGAAAGTTGAGCCTTTTTTTCTCTTATATTTCTACACTTCTTGTAATCTTTCTATTCTCATTACATTATACATCACATTATAATATTTTATTATTGCATTAAATTTGCTTTGTGTAAAAATACTTCCTTTTCTCTTTTTCTCATTTGATAATCATGGTTATTGCTGTTATAGGTGGTAGTTCCACATACGTCTCTAGTTTTGGTGTTTTGCGTTCAATGGTTAATGTTTTAACTAGCCAAAGAAGCGGGCTTTAAATTATGTCATTTAAATGCACAAAGCTTGTTACCAAAGATTGATGAGTTCAGGGATATTTTTGGTGGAGGCAAGGTCGATGTAGTGTTATAATGACGAACTTTGTGGACTAGGTGGACTTAAGCTTTTTCGTTGCGATAGACAGGGACGGATTGGTGGGGGCGTGGCTATATTTGTTCGAGAGGGTATCTCATACAAAATTAAATATAATTCAATAGCTGGAAGTACTATAGAATATGTATTTGTCAACCTTATATGTGGTGAACATAAGTTACTTATCGGAATAATATATAGACCAAATAAAAACATAAGCTTACATTACTACACTATCAATTACTGGATGAAATCTCTGTTCAATCGACTAAGTTAGTTTTATGTGGAGATTTTAACAGCAATCTATTAGCTGAAAGTAATTTAATTGACGGAATGACAACTTTTAACTTGTTTCCAGTAAATACAACTATCCCAACACATTTTACAGAAGATTCGAGAACTTTATTAGATGTTTTTTTCGTAAGTGACATTTATAAGGTACTTTTTCACGATCAGGTTTCAGCACCAGGTTTCTCAAGGCACGACCTTATTTATATGACATTTGATTTTGAAGTTCAAGCCCCAGATGTCTTGTATGATTATAGAGATTTTAATGCAATTGACTACGTCACTCTAGAACAAAATGTTCGAAATATCGAATGGAACAACATTTATTACTTAACGTCTCCGAATTACCAGTTCGATTACTTAAACTCACATCTATTATCGCTTTTTAATAATCATGTTCCTCTACGTACAAGAATGCGAAGGCATTACCAACGTTCATGGTTCACAATAGAAATTCGTGAACTAATGCAGGAACGAAACCAAGCATTCTATAAATTGGAAGCGGTATAGGCTTAAAGTATTTTTAAGAAACTATCGAACTTTACGTAACTTAGTTGTTGAAAAAATACGGTGTGCTAAAAAAGTTTTATATATAGTAACCGCCTGAACCCATCTATGAGTGGACCACAGTATTTGAGAAAATTATGTAAAATCAAATAAACTGTCATCTGCGGAGAAATGATATGTTATCACCGAAACAATCTGGTTTTAGGGCAAATCACAGTTGTTCCACAGAACTAATAATTGTTATTGAAGACATACGAAAATCATTAGATGCTGGTAATGTGAATTTCTTAGTTCTGTTGGACTTTTCAAAAGCATTTAACACCGTTGATCATGTTAATCTTTGCAAAAAACTATCACGGTTGTACAAATTGTCGTATTCTGTCGTTAAACTGATATTGTCCTACCTAACCGGAAGAAACCAAGCTGTAGTGGTGAATGGGAAATCATCTAACTTTCTATGTACATTTAGAGGCAGGGGCGTATTTACCCTAGGGCTAAAAGGGCTACAGCCCGGGGCGGCAAGGCTGCAATTGGCCAATTTATAATATTTTTTTGAAGCGATTGAACTTTGAAAATACAAAATACATACAAGCAAAATGGTGCAAGCCGCTCCTAGCAATTGGTCAATTTATAATATTTTTTTGAAGCGATTCATTGAACATTCAAAACATACAAGCAAAATACCGCAAGCCGCTTCTAGCAATTGGCCAATTTATAATATTTTTTTGAAGTAATTGAACTTTCAAAACACTCGAGCAGAAGGACGCAAGCTGCCCCTAGCAATTGGCCAATTAGTAAATTTTTTTTGAAGCGATTGATCTTACAAAACATACAAGCAAAAGAGGCCAAGCCGCCCATAACAATGGTCTAATTTACGGTATTTTTGAAGGATAAACAAAAAATACAAGGATTTAAAAAGTGTTATTTTTAGAGTTTTTTAAGCATGACATTTTTTTCAGTGCCGTGAGTGTCCGGCTGTGTGAGAGTTCACTGTAACATGTTACTCACTTTTTTCGCCATTTACTATTTATTTTTTATAAACGATTTTTTATAATGAAAATTCATAATAAAAATATTTGCGGAAAAAATTCCAATGAAACGAAAACATTATCAACAAATGTTGCTATGTAGCTCTAAAAAAATGGGCTAAAAAAACTTTGGCTGGACGGATCTTAATTTGTTTCTAAACCATCTACAAAGAGTCCCTTTTTATAAAAAAAAAAGTTAAAAAATCCATCAAGGCGGATTCTAGATAAAGGTCAATTTATAAGGATTTTATTCTTTTTAGATACCTAACAAATCATGCCTCAATTTTTTGTTAGTTTTGCTGTCGCGTGTCCCTATATAAAATTACCATTCACTTCGACAATAGTTTTGAACGACTTAAGAAACAATATAATGATTGTTTTCTGTACAATAGTTAATATTTAATAATGATTATGGATAAATAAAAGGATAGGTATTATTTTAAGAACTATTGGCGCAAAATTTTAGTCGAATTAGTACGATGTTAAAACTATTTAAGTATAATACTAGGTTAAAAAAGCGATTTTGCTAATTTTAATCAAATTTCGCATCATGCTATCTCTAACATGTTACTAAAGTTAAAATCGTCGAATACCTCTTTTATCTTTTTAGTATCGTGCTAACTTCATATGTCTCTTGCATACTTCCCGATGTCAAAAAGGTCTGTTTGCTTAGTTTTTTGCACGAACTGTCATTGTTTTAGGTTTGTACAGAAGCAATTTAAACAAACTGTGAATGTGCACACATCGACAAATCGGCCGAAACCAAAAATCAAAACATTTGGATGTTGCTCGCACCGAAACTTACCCGAGAAATCGGTGCACACACACAAACACACAGCACACATTTTAATTCACCGTCACCGGCCCGTGATCATCTGCTGTGCTACTGGGCGGCTTAAGGGTCTTAGACCAATTCCAAATTTTATCCTAAAAAAGTTTTATTTCAAAAAATCGTTTTTAGGCAGCGTGAAAAAAGGAGAATAATTCGAATCCTACGTTTTCACATAACTTTTTTGACTAACATCTACATATTTATCGTGTAGATTGACATAACGGTATGCTCAAATGATAAATTCTGCTTTTACATAAAGTGCAAAGATGCAAATAGTGTTTTGGTATTTCTTATTGAATATAAACGTTTACTCTTTTTACCGTAAGTTACTGAAGCGTGTAAATACTTAAGCATTTCTCAAAGTCGATGCCAAAAAACAAATTAAGCTTTATTTTCATTGTTCTAAAGGGCGGCAAAATTTTTCAGCCCGGGGCGCTAAATCCTTAAATACGCCTCTGTTTAGAGGTGTTCCTCAGGGATCAATTCTTGGGCCTCTTTGTATATAAATGAACTTCCGGATACTGTTTCTCAATCTTTAATTCAAATGTACGCGGACGACGTTCAAATTTACAAATGTTGCCCTTTTGGAATGATCGAAGATTCTGTTTCAGTGTTATAAATGATGATTTGGACAAAATATTAATCTTTGCCCAACGTAATGTGTAACGGAAGATGACCCTACCCTATGTGAAAAGCGATGTTCTGTTTCCCACCAAAGACCATAGAAAGACAGGGATTCCTTTAGCGATGAATGGGCCATAGGGAAGGTTGTCCTGATAAGAGAGTGCGGTAGGCATGCTTGCACACGCTCGACGCTAGCTCGTCGGTGTCGTGGGAACTTGCACTATTATCGGACACCGTACTTATTAACATGCCTGATATATTATCTTTAAGCTGACACCACGGTTATACTACATATTCCAGACTAACTTCATAACGATAACTGAATTAAAGGAGAGAAACATAGATGAAAATAGTTTCTCTTGCGTAGCCCACCCTCAGTCGAGTCTAAATAAACTGCGACCATCCATGGCCAACGCCTCGCACTGTTTTTATGGCGTTGGCCCCTTATTCATACAAAAAGGAGATCCTCACTTAAAAGTCACTCTCTTCCACTCAGATGACCGCCCCATTATACTTCCCCCTTATTGCACTACACAGATAAGGTCTCAAAACATCTCTCTTCGTATTCAATTACCACGAGAAAATAATAAGTTCGAAGACTGCAATTCAATTTCGTTTGACATCGAACTTTATTTATTTAAACTTTCATTCAAAAACTATAATCTATTTAAAGGGGCTAGTTCATGTTTTTTAAATCATTGTTATTAATATTAGATATATATTTTATATTTCATTTAAATAGTATGTGAGGTGCATGTTTCCAAATTTTTGTTTTTCCTCTAGATTATAAATGAATCGATACGTGTGCATGGAGTTGAAACTCTTTATAAGAGTTTCTCAAACATACATGCACGCGTACGAATGCACTCACAGTTAATTTTTGTATTTACTTTACTCTCTTTACAATCTCTCGTTTTATCATTAACTTCTTTTATCTATATAAACTTTTTTTTTTTTCTTATTCTTAGATGTTTAGCCTAGACATAAATATAAACAAAAACTCTCTTTCCTTTTTTTTTTCTGTGACTCACTGTTATAAACTTTTTCTAGGTAATTCTATGTAATTCGTTTAGTTAAAAATGTGTTTTAAATGTATCTTGTGTTCGAGTTATATTTATTACGTTCGTTCAAAGATTAAAGTTTTTGTATAAAGATTGGACTCACCGATTTTCTCTATTCAGAGCAATACTTTTCGTTGACTCTGTTTCGTTTATTCGTTTAGTTTTCTTTTGATGGATCGTTCCTCCGATACATGGTGTGCACAGCATATATTGAAGAAGGCTCAGTCATTTGTTATACACTATAATATGTCAAAAAGAAATACAAAAATTATGATCTCTGAACAGATGAGCGAGTGCCCGTTGAAAACGTGTTTGATACTTATCTTTTTGTTTGTTTCTTGTTGTTGGTAAATTAAGAGTGAGTCACCGAAAAGGTTTATAGAAAAAGAACTATTCTAGCCTACGATTTATACTATAAATTGATTGGGTAAGATGCTGCTCTGTTCTATTTTTCCGTTGCTGGACAATGATGTGAGGTGTATGGTCTCGTGGCTACCGATCGCTATTGTTAATCGGGGTGCTAATTAGCTTTTGGATAAAGTCTGCGTCTTTCTGACAATCGGGTCATTGACGAAGGGTACGATGTCGACGATGACGATGGTTTCGCTATCGAAAGTCGGTGCTGGCAAGTTTCACGGGAGGGATTTTTGGACACCTCTTTATCCGGGTAGTGACCTAGACAGTGCGCCAATGAGACGTGAGGAGAGAGGTGAGGGGCACGTGATCTTCTTTCGGGTCGCGTGCTTACACTCTCGTTCCTCCTTTAAGATCGATGCACTTGTCAAAAATCAAAAATTTGTCTGGCTAGTAAGGAGAACCTCGTTGAAACACTGTGTCGCTGGTCTTTTCTCTGAGTTTGTCGGGACTTTCGCCAGACTTTGTTGAACAAGATGAACCCAGTAATCAAAGAATATTTCCGTCCGGCTGTTGGTTAAAATACACGCCAATCGAGGCGAGAATGGAGTTTATAATTTTATTCTCAAGTGTCGCTTGTGGCGGCGGGCGCCAGACTTTGGCTCGGGTTGTATTGCTACGGAAATCGTTTAATCTAGTTTTATACTTCTTTAGGCTATATCAATTAAACTTTACCTTAAGCGAACGATTATTTCTTTTTTGGGTTGTACACTTTAAAAATAAGGAATACTTCCACACTCGGCCAGACTTCAGATAAAAAGAATGATTGATCAAGGCACATTTTGGGGTACCTACTCTTTTCGTTCAGTTTATAAAAAAATGTCTACTATTTCCGCCCAGTTCGACGGTGGTCTCGCAGCTGATTGCTGTTCGAATTCATTCAGATGGATTTTACAGGGTGACGCAATTTATAAACTGTTCGCAGCGGTTCATCGAGTGGACTGAGTTATTTTCGCTACTTTAGGTAAGTAGGTAAACGAAAGGTTTACTTAGAACGGTCCAACACAAACTTTTTCAATTTTGCTTACTCTAGCTAGCAAAAATGAAATGAAAAAGGACCTTATACGTCATCTTTCAAATCTATCCACGCCTGAGAACTGATGGATGAAATTCTCGAAGATGCACCAGGGCGTATACGTACTTTTTTTTTTTTTTTTTTTTTTTGTATTACCTAACTATTTTTAATGACTATGGATGTCTTATTTTCTTATATCTTTGGCGTGAAACACGCCAAGAATATTACCTTTTGTGTCTGTTAGTTCGTATAGGTTATTACTAGGTATGCTTTTGACAATGGCAGGGATGAATTTCGAACAAAGTTTGGCGTTTCGTCTTTTGGTTGCATCACTTAGGATAAAATTTCGCTTGAACACCTTTTGTCCAATGACGAAATTAGTGTTCTTGCTCCTCGTGTTGTACGACTTTTCGTTATTTGTATGTGCCTGCTCAAGGGAATCTTTCAAATGATTATGAATCATGTTCATTTTACAGCTTTTAGGAACGATATCGATCTCGGCATTATTGAGACTTTTCAGCTTCTTGAGTAGAACATAATCATGGCCGTGTTCAACTTTCGATTGTCCAAAGAGGGCTTCATAAGGGGATATCCCGATGGCGGTATGTTTAGTTGAACGAAGGGCACTAGCTATAGATTGCACATGTTTGTCCCAATTCAACTGATTCGGTTTATTCGCGAGGTATGAACGGATGGCTGTCAAAACCGAACGATTAACTCGTTCGCTTGCATTTGCTTGGGGTGAGTATGAGGCTGTTCTCACATGGCGAATTCCGTAAGCTGAAAGCAGTTTCTTAAAATCTTTACTGACAAACTGTTTGCCATTATCAGAAAGCAAAGATTCTGGTACACCAAAAATTGCGAAGACCTGCTCCTCGAGAAAATTTATGGCAGAATCACTTGTAGCTTTCTTTACTGGCTGAATTAAGACAAATTTAGTCAACTGATCCACGCAAATGATCATATACGCATTACCTTTCTTAGAGCGAGGGTACGGGCCAAGAAAGTCGACAAAGACGTGCTGAAATGGTCTATCTACTACAAATGATTGGCCCATTGGAGGTCTTAAGGTCGAATTAGGTGCTTTTGAAGTCTTACAGACGTTGCAGTTCGCAATGAACGCCTTAACTTGTGCCGCCATATTAGGCCAGTAAAAACGCTCCCGCAGACGGTACAACGTTTTAGCAACACCACCATGCGAAGACTTTGGCGGATCATGAGCCAAATGAATCAAGCGCGACGTCATGACAGATGGAATCCACAGTTTCCACGTTTGGTCATCCTTTAGAGGATTCCCTGTACTGTATTTGGTCTTCTTATACACAAAACCTTCTGTTACTTGAAGATCAGGCAGTTGGCTTTTATTATTCTCCACCGTTTTTATTAATCCTACATATTCGTCCGATTTAAAACACGGATCTGTAAGATCAACTTGTAAGACATCGTAAGAGTTCACAAAACTCGCAGGATCAGCTACGATCTCATCGACACAATGGACGCGGGAGAGTGCATCTGGTACCACATTCTGCGAACCCCTTCGGTGTTCTATCTCAAACTTAAAACGTTGGAGTTTCAGACTCCATCTAGCAAGACGCCCACTCAACTCCTTCTGATTCATGAGCCACTTCAGACTCGCATGGTCAGTTACTATTTTAAATTCCTGCATCTCTACATACGCCCTAAACTTCTCAACCCCCAAAACTGCCGCAAGGCACTCCAACTCGGTGACGCTGTAATTTCGTTGAGCCTTATTCAGCTTATGGGAGTAATAGTAGATTGGCCTCTCAACACCCTCTTCATCTAACTGACATAACACGCTCCCAACTCCTGACGTTGAAGCATCACACAAAATTATGAAGGGTTTATCGTAGTTAGGGTTTATCAATACCGGAGCTTCCATTAAGGCTATCTTAAGATCCTCAAAAGCATGGATTGCTTCCGGACCAAATACAAAAGATTTCCCCTTCTTAAGGGTGTCACTTATAGGTGCAGCACGAGCGGCAAAGTCTTTAATGAACCTCCTGTACCATCCAGACATTCCTAAGAATCGACGAACTTGCCGAGCTGTCTTTGGTACAGGAAAGTCCTTGATTGCCGCGACTTTGTCTGGGTCGGCTTGCAGTTTCCCCCCTCCTACTACAAATCCTAGGTATTTTAACTGTTTGAAGCAGAATTTTGATTTGTCTAAATTAATAGTGAGTCCTGCTGTGTGCAGACATCCAGCTAGTTCTTTTAAAATATCCATATGCTCTCCAAATGTACTCGAAATTACCAATAAATCATCCAAATACACATAAACGTTTTGTCTCAATCTATGGGGCACCACTTTGTCCATAAGTCGGCACAACCTCTGAGCAGCACCGTGTAAGCCAAAGGGCATTACCACAAATTGGTACAGGGGTCGGCCGGGCACTGAAAACGCAGTCTTTTCCCGTGAGGATTTCTCCAGGGGTATCTGCCAAAAGGCGTGCTTCAGATCCACACTAGAAATATAATGTGTTTCTGAAGCTCGACTTAGCAGTCCTTCCATATGATGAAGTGGATAAGCATCTGTTTTTGAGCATTTATTTACTTTCCGAGAGTCTAAGCACAAACGATTTTTGCCTGGTTTTTGTACCAAGACAATCGGCGAGCTCCAAGAGCTATTACTCTCTTCAATAATGCCCATCTCCAGCATGTTATCCAACTCCTCATACATAAGTTTCTGTACCGCTGGAGACACGGGATAGTGTCTTTGTTTTATAGGCTCAGCGTCGCCTGTATCGATGTAGTGTTCTTCGAGGTGCGTTCGCCCTAGACCGTTTTTGGCAAAAGACGGAAACACACTGATCACATTTTCTAGTATTTTGGACTCTTCCCTTGACAACTCGTATGCATTTGGATCGCACGGGTCTCGTGTTATACTGGACGAGATTTCAGAAAGAACCTTAGGTAGGATATCAAATGCCGTCCAGAAATCGATCCCCAGGTATAAAGGCTGTTCCAAAGAAGGCACAAGAAAAAATTTTATTTTCTTTGTTTCACCCTTAAAGGCAACTTCTATGGTTATTTCACCAATAATAGCTTGTGTTTGTCCACTAGCTGTTCTGACTTTTGAACTGAATTGTTTGTATGAACGACCAATACTTTTAAGAAAATCTAAGCAGCCAGCGCCGAGACAACTAATGTTGGCTCCTGTGTCCAGTAACCCGCGCATTTTTTTACCGCAAATGTCGATAGGCGCATATGGTCGGATATCGTCGCTTTTGCAAAAGCATGTTGCTGCTATGGCTTTATAAACACCTGTCTTATTTTTAAACCTTTCTCGAAGTTTTACCACGCGCTTAGAGAGCTTAGTGTTGAAAATTCGAGAGCGGGTTTCATAATATTTAGTTAGTCTTTCGTGTAAAGGGGTAGGAATCGGCTCTTCCTTTTTCGCATTGGGTTCATCCTCAGGTCTTTTTAATATAGTTATCTTTTTACCTTTTTCATAAGGATTGAAGTCATATACTTCATGGGAGTGTTGGTTAACAGGTAAATCAGGTAAGTTATGTAATTCTGGTAATTTAGGTAAGTCTGGTAAACGATAATTTGTTTGATTATTCTCATTTAATTGGCTCCCAGGTTCTTTGTCGGAGGGCAACTCTCCCCGGTGTTCGAATTGTCCTGCCTCCGGTTTCCCGAGCACTTAGGGCAGTTTGGGGACGTTGTATTTTCATGGCCACATTTGTAGCAAAACAAATTAGGTTGTGGACTGGGACATTCCCTATATGAGTGACCTTTCTTTCTGCAATTCCAACAGACATAAGATGTTGTATCGTGTTTTGTACGAGAAAATGAAATTGCGTCCACCTCTGGAATCTCAGAGGTGGAGTCCAGATCGAGTTCACTGACTTGTTTTCGGAGGTTTGAACTAGGGAACTGTTTGTTTCTTAAAGCTTCATGTTGATTGGCATATTTTTCGATTGTCCTACAGACATAAATCATCTCAGGTAAACTATTTGTGTTAAAAGTGATCAGGAGTTCACCAGTACGTCGCTTTACATTTTGTTTCAATAATTCTATAAGCTCTTTTGATGACTTAGGACAGAAAAGACGAGAATTGAGCTTCTGAATGTCAGTATAGAAATCATCGAAGTTCTCATTTGCTCCTTGACGTCTGTCAAACATCCTTCGAGATATTTCGGAGTCAGTTTCTAAGCTTCGGTACTGCTCAATCAAGGCTGACTTGAAAGTATGCCAATCGGTATTGGGATGAGCTTTGACATACCTCCAGTACCAACTCTCTACCTCTCCCGTAACAAAAAAATGAAAATTAAGACAAATATTTTCCCAGGTAGCATTATAACAGTTTCTAAGTCTACCCAGCCTAAAAACAAAATCGTCGACTGTCATTTTACTATTGTCAAATTTCAATCCCCACTTATGGTATTGATATGGTTTATGCATGGAAGAAGAATTCCCGTCAAATGTGGCGAAATTAGGAGTCTCAGAGTCTAAATTCAGAGCGTTTAACTGATGGACAAAGTTTTGAACGTTCTCGCTGAGTGGTTCAGTTACATCAATTTGTTCATTTCCCGATGTGGGAGGAACTAAGTTAACAAGTTGTCTTTGTCTTGTTGTCGTGCTTTGCTGGTTTTGTTGTCGCACAACATCGTATTCTTCGGTCTCGTTAAATGCAGCTACAGGCGTAGGGGCATTTAAAGATTCACGTACGGTGGCAGAAACAAGTTGCCGAATTTCCATTTTTTCTCTCGCAAACTCCTCTTGACGTCTACGTAAATCTTCAGCTTTGTTTAGGCCTATCGCAGCATTAACGATCGCTTTTATTCTTTCGGTTAGAGATTCATTATGGGCGTCCATATCGCCGATTCTATTGGGATTTATAGTCCCATTATTTTGTAATTGTCGTGCCGAATTAGAACCGTGTGGTTGCTCGCTAAGTGTTTCATTGCCGTTGTTGGTATTGGGATTATTAATATTCAACTGTTTGTTTTTCTTACTAGGTGCCATTATGTTGCCGAAATGTCAAAAGAGTTTGATAAAAAAAATAATAGTATAAAATAAATAAGTGCAAATATTAGGTAGGTAAATTATTTTGGTTTGTACTAAATTCATGAAATCGTGCAAGGGTTTGTACAATGAGTGAATGGGAAATTTTTATTCTGAATTATCAATTAACGAAACTCGTGGAGTTAGATTTTTAAAGCTCGACACTTTAATTGAAAGAAATCTTAATCGCTTTCTCAAAAATAGTGATATAAACTCTTTTATCTGAGGACGAAAAGCAGCTTTCAATTGAAAAGTGTTATCAAACTTTTATTACTTTTTTATTTTATGTTTTTAGCATTTACATATATGTAGTGTGTTCAGTATAAGTTGTAGGTAACGTATGTTAAATTTTATTTTTACAACGAGAAGATGTTTTACTAAAAAGTATAGAGGCGCAGCGCGGTTTGTGGTATCCGGTACCGATTCTCCGGGTCGTCCCTAAGGCTCCTTCAGTATTTTTAAAATACCACATAAACAGAAACGATTACGAAAATAAACGCAACAGACAAAAAGTGGTTACCTGAACCGATATTTCCGGTCGTCATATTTCACATCGCAACTAAAGATTGAGAGGAACGAGTTATTCGTTGCAGCAGATAAAGAATTCAATTTCTAAATCCGGTCAACGTCATGTCTTACTTTCTTATGAATTGTTCTGGGTTGAACTGTATTCTTAATATTTTCAGCTGTGGTAATAATTTGGTCTTCCAGTTATAAAAATTCTGATTAAATATTAAAACTAATATCTGATATGTTGTGTTACGTTGCCCCACGTTGGGCGCCACCTGTGTAACGGAAGATGACCCTACCCTATGTGAAAAGCGATGTTCTGTTTCCCACCAAAGACCATAGAAAGACAGGGATTCCTTTAGCGATGAATGGGCCATAGGGAAGGTTGTCCTGATAAGAGAGTGCGGTAGGCATGCTTGCACACGCTCGACGCTAGCTCGTCGGTGTCGTGGGAACTTGCACTATTATCGGACACCGTACTTATTAACATGCCTGATATATTATCTTTAAGCTGAACACACCACGGTTATACTACATATTCCAGACTAACTTCATAACGATAACTGAATTAAAGGAGAGAAACATAGATGAAAATAGTTTCTCTTGCGTAGCCCACCCTCAGTCGAGTCTAAATAAACTGCGACCATCCATGGCCAACGCCTCGCACTGTTTTTATGGCGTTGGCCCCTTATTCATACAAAAAGGAGATCCTCACTTAAAAGTCACTCTCTTCCACTCAGATGACCGCCCCATTATACTTCCCCCTTATTGCACTACACAGATAAGGTCTCAAAACATCTCTCTTCGTATTCAATTACCACGAGAAAATAATAAGTTCGAAGACTGCAATTCAATTTCGTTTGACATCGAACTTTATTTATTTAAACTTTCATTCAAAAACTATAATCTATTTAAAGGGGCTAGTTCATGTTTTTTAAATCATTGTTATTAATATTAGATATATATTTTATATTTCATTTAAATAGTATGTGAGGTGCATGTTTCCAAATTTTTGTTTTTCCTCTAGATTATAAATGAATCGATACGTGTGCATGGAGTTGAAACTCTTTATAAGAGTTTCTCAAACATACATGCACGCGTACGAATGCACTCACAGTTAATTTTTGTATTTACTTTACTCTCTTTACAATCTCTCGTTTTATCATTAACTTCTTTTATCTATATAAACTTTCTTTTTTTTTCTTATTCTTAGATGTTTAGCCTAGACATAAATATAAACAAAAACTCTCTTTCCTTTTTTTTTTCTGTGACTCACTGTTATAAACTTTTTCTAGGTAATTCTATGTAATTCGTTTAGTTAAAAATGTGTTTTAAATGTATCTTGTGTTCGAGTTATATTTATTACGTTCGTTCAAAGATTAAAGTTTTTGTATAAAGATTGGACTCACCGATTTTCTCTATTCAGAGCAATACTTTTCGTTGACTCTGTTTCGTTTATTCGTTTAGTTTTCTTTTGATGGATCGTTCCTCCGATACATGGTGTGCACAGCATATATTGAAGAAGGCTCAGTCATTTGTTATACACTATAATATGTCAAAAAGAAATACAAAAATTATGATCTCTGAACAGATGAGCGAGTGCCCGTTGAAAACGTGTTTGATACTTATCTTTTTGTTTGTTTCTTGTTGTTGGTAAATTAAGAGTGAGTCACCGAAAAGGTTTATAGAAAAAGAACTATTCTAGCCTACGATTTATACTATAAATTGATTGGGTAAGATGCTGCTCTGTTCTATTTTTCCGTTGCTGGACAATGATGTGAGGTGTATGGTCTCGTGGCTACCGATCGCTATTGTTAATCGGGGTGCTAATTAGCTTTTGGATAAAGTCTGCGTCTTTCTGACAATCGGGTCATTGACGAAGGGTACGATGTCGACGATGACGATGGTTTCGCTATCGAAAGTCGGTGCTGGCAAGTTTCACGGGAGGGATTTTTGGACACCTCTTTATCCGGGTAGTGACCTAGACAGTGCGCCAATGAGACGTGAGGAGAGAGGTGAGGGGCACGTGATCTTCTTTCGGGTCGCGTGCTTACACTCTCGTTCCTCCTTTAAGATCGATGCACTTGTCAAAAATCAAAAATTTGTCTGGCTAGTAAGGAGAACCTCGTTGAAACACTGTGTCGCTGGTCTTTTCTCTGAGTTTGTCGGGACTTTCGCCAGACTTTGTTGAACAAGATGAACCCAGTAATCAAAGAATATTTCCGTCCGGCTGTTGGTTAAAATACACGCCAATCGAGGCGAGAATGGAGTTTATAATTTTATTCTCAAGTGTCGCTTGTGGCGGCGGGCGCCAGACTTTGGCTCGGGTTGTATTGCTACGGAAATCGTTTAATCTAGTTTTATACTTCTTTAGGCTATATCAATTAAACTTTACCTTAAGCGAACGATTATTTCTTTTTTGGGTTGTACACTTTAAAAATAAGGAATACTTCCACACTCGGCCAGACTTCAGATAAAAAGAATGATTGATCAAGGCACATTTTGGGGTACCTACTCTTTTCGTTCAGTTTATAAAAAAATGTCTACTATTTCCGCCCAGTTCGACGGTGGTCTCGCAGCTGATTGCTGTTCGAATTCATTCAGATGGATTTTACAGGGTGACGCAATTTATAAACTGTTCGCAGCGGTTCATCGAGTGGACTGAGTTATTTTCGCTACTTTAGGTAAGTAGGTAAACGAAAGGTTTACTTAGAACGGTCCAACACAAATGGCCTCTTCTTAAATCCAAGTAAATCCAAATGTCTCATCGTCTCAAAAAAACCTGTGGACTCTTCATACTTTCCTCGAATTTTCCTTGACGGCGCTGTAGTTCAATATGTAGAGAATGCAAGAAATCTTGGAATGCTTTTTAATTGAAGACTAACTTGGGATACGCACATTAATACAGTAATAGGAAAAGTATATGGAGTGCTCCGCATGCTGTGGGTCACACAATATTATACTCCCCTAAAAACTAGACTTATGCTTGCTAAAACACTGGTTATACCAATATTGATTTATGGATGTGAGATATATTGTAGTTCTGACTCTAACAGTAGAAGGAAGTTAAACGTAGCGTACAATAGTATTGCTAGATACATATATGGACTGAGAAGAAACGAAAGGATTTCGACCTACTCAAAAGCCATATACAATCTGTCATTTGATAGCCTTGTCCTATACAGAACTTTAATATTACTGTGTAAGATCATGCGAACACATCAGCCTTTTTACCTTTTCACCCGATTGCAAATGTCTTCATCACTTAGGTCGCAACAACTTATCCAATTCAGATTCTCGTGTTTAACCTCTGAACGCCAATTCTTTATCAACGCTATTCGTTTGTGGAACAGATTACCAGCAAGTATTAGCAGTAGCGGAAATCCCCGGGAATTCGAAAAAAAAGCTAGAGGCGCTGTTAATTCGACAATTCGCTATTTAGAGACGCCTTACCTGGTTACCATCAAGACTACCAGAGAATTTTGTGGCGAAATTCTACTGACCAACCCATTCCCCCTCCATGAGTTTCACCTTGTCGTGGTGGGGGGGCTTACGTCTTTATCTGGCTTGCTAGAGTTAGACAACCAAGAAAACTCGTAGAACTTATATAAAATAAGTCACGTGACATACATAACAATAAGCGATCGAGACATCTCTTTCGTTCGATGTATGCAAAAGCAATCTAAAGTAGTGATATAAAATGATGTAAAAATGAGATTGCTAGATAATAAAAATGAAATTTTGAACGCATTGAGGACATCGGTTGTAGTTCAAGCCATGTCCGAAAAAATGTTGGTACTGTATCCAATCTCAGTTATCTGAGCAACGAGATTTATACAAATCTTGAACTATGTGATGTGGGGGTCACGGCCAATGACGAAAGGTAGTTGAGCGAATTTACCGTCTCTCTTGCTTATTAGTCTTGGTATAGCAATCACAATTGACGGTCCTTCCTGGTACCTGAAATTAAAGATTGCGGGGAATGTCTCTATCCCTTTTGGTGTAGGACGAGAAAGACTAATCGTATTCGGTGCAGGTTGTGGTTGGCTTCGGTCAGCTGTGATCTGCACCTTCATTTGCTTAATTTATTAAGCGCATGTAATATTACTGGTGATATTTCTAAAATAACTCCATAATATTTTAAAGTAACAAGTAAGAACAACAAGATAAGGATATCTTCCGTAGAGTGATATCTATAAGAGAACACCCTAATTGGGTACCTCGGGGATAGTGATTGCTGAATCCCCCGCTAATTATAGCCCCCATGGAGTAAGGACCATGGAATCACTGTCACTGGGAAGGCCCTCTGTAAAGAGAGCTCGAGGTGGCTGATGGTTATACCAATCAATTTACGCGATTGGCTATTATGGCATGCTGCAATAGTTAGATAAAAAACAATTAGATCCGTACCAAAGGGTAATGAACTGCCTACACAGTACAAAATTTGGAACAGCCTGCAGATGCCTGATTCGCACTCCCTTGACAAGACCAACGATGATGCATTTGGTGGAATGCGGAGAACAGTTTGACTTGGGGGGCTAGTCTTGCACGAGGCTGGAAGGGAGTGGCTGCCTTTCATCCAGATAAAAAGCAACTGGGACCCAGTCCTCGGCCGTCAGTGCTTGAGGTTAAGCAGTGGGGTAAATGCTTAATAGCCAGGTATCCACTATAAGCTTAAATTTCAGTTCTGACCAACCCATTAGGTAAGGCGTCTCGAAATAGCGAATTGTCGAATTAACATTGGTCCTTCGAGAAGAAAGTGAAACAGTGAAAGCGTTACCAAGGCTTCTGACATTGGTTTAAATTTCAATTGAAACAAATTAAAATCGACAATACTTACAAAAAAGCGTTATCAGGGCTATTAACACTGATAAATTTAAACTACCTACAAAAGTATATTGTGAAATTAATACTAAACTACATAAATCTACGAAAATAAAATTTACGATTCCGAAACATACAAATCAAATACAACTAAATTAAAAATAAAATAATAAGTGCAAATCATCATGTTGGACGAAACTGAAGTTTTCATCATCGTAGCCAAGCAGAAAACCTTGGCTGAGGAAATTGATAACCTAAATAGAAATTTTGGGAAAGACAGTGCATCAAGAAAAACCCAAAGGTATAAGGAAGAAAGACTTCAACGTCTTAGTGAACTATGGTAAGAGTTTGACTCAAACCATAAGAAAATAGTGTTGACCGTAAAGAAAGACACTCCTTATATGCAGAGGGATACATACAATCGAGTGAAGTCTGTGTACGAAGAGTTTAAAAATAAATTGGACTCACTAAATCCAATCCCAGAAACACTAAAAACCACTGAGCGTGACCCGAAGAAAAAAGATAATATAAGTGAAGTCCAAAATCAAAGGTTGAAAAAACTCAAGCTAAAGGTGGTCGCCATTGTTCAAAACTTGGAAGAATTCGAGGAAACGTTCATAGATTACTTGAGGGAAATCTATGAATACCAGCAAAAGATGTTGCTTGAGCAGCTTCGCAACATTACCGATCTGCATGAGGACTTCATGGCAAATGCATCGGAAGAAGATCTAAAAGAACCGTAAGTTCCTTAAGATGTCTCCGAAAGAAAGATGGCAGCAGTGCAAGCAAGCCAAGCTGTGCTTGAATTGTCTAAAACATAACAGGCAGCTTCAGTGCTTCATCAAAAGGAATTGTCACCACTGCAACAAAAATCATCATTCGTTCCTACACATGGAATGGGCTGAGAGACTTCCCCAAAAACAATCAGATTCAGTTCAAAAAGACTCAAAACAAGTAAATCATAGCGAACAGAATCAAAACGTCATTCTCGCAACAGCCATACTAAAGATAAGCAATGAAGACGGACTTGGCCGCAGTGTTACAGTACGAGCACTCATCGACCCTGGATCACAAGCATCATTGATCACTGAAGCTATCGCACAAACGTTAAAGTGTTAGTTAGTGGTTTGGGTGCAACAAAAGCCACACTTTACTACAGAGTTTAATCTCCGATTAGAAGCTCTGGTACTCCCCAAACTCACAAGACAACTACCATCCAAAACTACAAATTGCCTTAAAATTGGAAATTTGGATCAGTTACAACTCATTGATCCTACTTTCAATATTCCTGCACCGATTGATATGATAATCAGCGCTGATGCGTATGGCGATATAATTCTTGACGGAATTAAACGAGATGCTGCAAACTCGCTTATAGCTCAGAAGTCACAGCTGGGGTGGTTATAATCTGGGCGAACATCAAACGATGAATTTGAAAACTACAGTGTCACTGGACTGGTGGCACAGATCTCAATTGATCAGCAATTAGAAAAATTCTGGGAGCTAGAAGAAGTTTCCCAACCAAATTATCTAAAGCCAGACGATAAACATTGTGAACAACTGTTTAAAGAATCACATTACCGAAAGAAAGATGGGAGGTATGTTGTTAAGATTCCATTTAAAGAGCAATCAACGCACATTAAACAACTCGGTGAATCCAAAAATCGAGCTATAGCCAGATTTCGCCAGCTCGAGTTCCAGTTGAACAAAAATCCAAAGTTAAAAGACGACTATGCAGAAGTTATAAACGAGTTTCTTAACCTGGGGCACATGGTAGAAGTCACTAGCCACCCATCCAAAGGTAACAAGGTTACCAATAACAATATTTTCTACATGCCTCATCATGCCGTCATTAAACCTACAAGTACAACAACCAAACTAAGAGTCGTATTCGACGGATCGGCAAAATCAACAACTGGAGTGAGTCTAAATCAGTTGATGTTGGTAGACCCCAAGCTGCAAGACGATATTACAACAATTATAATGCGGTGGAGAAAACACAGATACGTTTTTACTTCAGATATAAAAAAAAATGTACCGCCAAATCGAACTACACGAAGACCATCAAGACTACCAGAGAATTTTGTGGCGAAGTTCTACTGACCAACCCATTAAAGAGTATAAACTTACTACTGTCACTTATGGTACATCATCTGCACCATACTTGGCAATTAAAACTCTTCAACAACTAGCTAAAGACGAACAACAAAAGTATCCAGTCGCTGCAGAAATAGTTAGTCAAACATGACTTTTATGTTGATGGTGTTATGTCCGGAGGCGACACGATTACAGAATGCAGAAATGCTCAGAAGGAACTTAAGGAGATGTTAAGTGGTACAGGATTTCACCTGCGAAAATGGGCTCCTAACAACAAAAAACTACTTCAACATATACCAATCGAGTAACGAAACCAACAGAATATAGATGTCATGAAGGAAGAAACAATCAAAACCTTGGGAATCCACTGGAATCCCTTAAGTGACACTTTTCAATTTAAAGTGAACTTAGACACAAGCATCGATACAGAAACCATACTTACCAAACGAAAAACTTTATCCGAAATAGCGAAACTATTTGACCCTCTTGGATGGTTGGCTCCAGTGACTATTAGCGCGAAAATCTTAATGCAGCGTATTTGGCAAGCTGAAATCAAGTGGGATGACCCACTTCCAATCGAACTTCAGAAGCAATGGATCAAATTGAAGACGAATCTAGTAGCAGTTGAAGACATAAGAATCCCAAGATGGATAGTATAAACACATTGAGCTTCATGGGTTTTTGATGCTTCTGAAGCAGCATATGCAGCAGTAGTCTATGCAAGAATAGCTCTGCCAAGTGGTTTTTATGTTACAACAATCTTAACCGCAAAAACAAAAGTGGCACCAATAAGAAAGAAACTTCTTATTGCAGACGATATAAAGATAACTGCAGAAGTAAGAGACTGAACATCCCAATAGAAACTGGCATTTTAACAGTAAAAGAGTTGAATGTTGCCAGCAAAGGAATTATTCGATATATTCAAATATGTATCAACAAAATGAGAGATCTCTCAGTGTATTTATTGGAAGATTCTCAGAGTGCAGTTGGGAGTTGCACAAATACTAATCCAAATCCGCAAAAATTGGATACGAGTCGTCATGTTCGCGATAAGACTTCGTGCTCAGAGAATCTCCAAAGTTAGTGAGACTGAAAAACGGGTTTCGATTACTGCTGGAAGGAAGATTGCTCTTGCGGGAACATCCACTCCCCAAGATCGCAATTCTTTAAAAAATAAAATTCTAACTAAAAATTCTCTTTCTCCCGCTAAATCATTTCTCACTCCTACACAAACAAAATCAACTCCAAATTCTACCGTCAGGAGCCAGATTAATACCGATGCTTGCAATGAGATCGGTTTGGTGTCTCTTTCTACCACATTAGATGTTGAGGAAAAAAATGTTGATGCTAAATCTACCCAAGCTACTGATGTTGATTTCAACGATGCGATCGAAGGTGATGCTGTTGCTGCTGCTGGTGGCGAAAATGGATGTGAAGCAATTGGTGAAAATGATGATGCTGCTGAAATACGAGTTGCTGAAACACGTGTTGATGTTGAAAGGGTTGAAGTTGCTAAAGATGTTGCTGTTGTTGTTGTTGATGCTAAAGTTGCTGATAGTGTTGTAGTTAATGGTGTCGAAGTTGATACTGCCGACGCTCCTGCAGCTGTTGCTGGACACATTGGATTTTCTGGTAAGCACAACCAAAAACAAAAACAGCTGATAGGCAGCGATGTTAACGCTGTCGCATCGCTTCCATCTGTATCTAGACTTCGATTTATTCACATCTCTCGATTAATGAATACAGTCACTGAAAAAGATGTTATAGATTTTGTTGCACACAAACTAAATTTGCCATCGAATAGTTTGGTTTGTTCTAAATTAATTAAAAAAGATGCGGATGTTTCATCGTTCCATTTCATAAATTTTAAACTTGGGGTACCTGCGGGATCTTTTCATGATGTGCTTCGAGAGTCTATATGGCCAATAGGAGTTCAAATTAAACAATTTATAAGCCGTTCAAAAAACGATCTTGGCAAAACACTGGAGGTCGCAAAAACATAAACAACAATTTTCCTGCTTCTGAAACCAATAACTACTTTTCTATGTATTGTTGTGAACAGAGCTTTATACTACTACAGCGCCATCTGTTGGAAAATTGTATATCTAATTTATGGAAGAAACAAAAAGCTCTTTTCCAATGTCAAATGTGTTTCCCCTTATTCCAACCATCTAGAACATTCCAAGACAAGAACTTTCGAGAACAACTAATTTGAGTATATAAGGGAGTGTTCACGGTGAGCGAGACACAGTTGATTTTGGATTACGAAAGTGTACAAAAGTATTGCTTATTGGATTGTGTTATTAAACAAGTGTGATTTAAATTTAAATAAAGTTAATTGAGTTGATTATAAATTGAGATTTATTGTTGTGATTTGGAAAGTAAAAATAAAGAAGAGATACTAAAAAGAGTAATAAGTTTTATTTAACGAACCTAGCAAAAATATTACAGTATTATCATAATGTTGGAGGTATGAGAACAAAGTCTCATGAATTTTTTACTGCTGCTGCTGACTCTTATGACGTTATTGCCCTGACAGAAACATGGTTAAACGAAAAAATTTTCACTAGTGAATATTTCAATTCTGATTTCAACGTTTTTCGTAAAGATCGTTGTTACGAACGGACTGGCCAAAATAGAGGTGGCGGTGTCTTATTAGCTGTAAAATCTATTTACTTAAGTAAAGAAATTAATTTATCTCAAGATTCTGTTGAACAAATTTGTGTACGTGTAGATTTACCTATTCACTCCAATCTTGAAATGATTCATGTGTACTTTTTTGTTTGTTATATTCCACCTTTATCGCAATATGCAATTTATGACACTCATATCAAGAATATTACAAATATTGTTAAAAATATCGATGAAAATTGTTATTGATGTTGGAGATTTTAATTTGCCTAACGTAAAATGGTTGTTCTCAAATGATGAAAAAAGAATGTTTCCTGTTAATGTCACCAAAGATTTTGAATATAATGTGATTGATAATATAACTGCTTTAAATATGTACCAAATTAATAATATTCCTAATTCTTTAGGACGTATTTTAGATCTTATTTATATTGATAGTAATTTTGAAGCTCAATTAAATGAATCAAGTTTTAAATTATTGGAAAATAGTATTCATCACAATGCACTTGAGATTGTATTTAACTTTTCTGTTTTAAATGAATCAAAATCATCTAATATTGTTCAAAAGTATGACTTTAAAAATGCGAATTATGTGTCAATGAATATTTACTTAAGCTAAGTGTACACGATTGGTAGATCTTACAATATTGTCAGATCTGTCAGTGAAAAACATGCTTACAATGTCTTACAACCGTGTAGTCTTACAATTAATTGTCAGAAAATTTGTCTGACAATTAATTGTTAGATCATTGTCTGACAATTAATTGTAAGAAACCTGACAATCATGTGTACACTAGCTGACAATCGTGTAATCTTCCAATTAATTGTCAGAAAATGTATCTGACAATTAATTGTAAGACGGTAAATTGTAAGGTATTTGATAATCGTGTACACACACAATTTATTGTCAGGCCTGCCAATTTTTATCGTTGTCTGACGTTTCTGACAATGAAGAAATTGTAAGATGTTCGTTTTTTAGCATCATACAATTTTTTCATTGTCAGAAAATTTGCAGCCAAGGTTTAATTGTCAGTTTCCATAACCAACAAAAACTGACAATTAATTGTGTGTGTACACGGTTGGTAGAAAATCTACCAATCTCTTACAATTAATTGGTAGGTATTAAGCCGGCTATCTGAAAATGAATTGTCAGCCAACTTCTGACAATTAATTGTAAGAGATTGGTAGATTTTGTACCAACCGTGTACACACACAACTTATTTGTCAGCTCATTGGTAGATAATTGTCAGACATTGTAAGATCTTACAATATTGTAAGATCTACCAATCGTGTACACTTAGCTTTAGAAACTATTGATTGGCAGCCAATTTTTAAGTGCTCAAATCTGGAGCTAGCTTTTACTATGTTTCGGAACATTCTAGAAAAAATTATTTCAAATTTTGTCCCTTTAAAACAAGTTAAAAATTCTAAGAAACCTGTTTGGTTTAATAAAAGTTTGTCCAGGCTTAAAAATGTCATGAATAAATTGCATAAAAAGAGTAAAATTTTTGCTTCATTTCGTGAGCAATTCAGACAGGTAAGGAGAGAGTACGAATTTTTGAGAAAATTTATTTATAAGCAGTACATTTGCTCTCTTGAATCGAACATTAAAAAAAATCCGAAGTGTTTTTGGTCATTTTTAAATACTAAACGTAAATCGCTTGGGATTCCATCTAACGTTTCATACAAAGGGGTAGCCTCAGATAATTTGAATGTTATTTGCAATAATTTCGCATCATTTTTTCGGTCAAATTTTATTGACTTGAAATTAAATTATGATAATCTGGAAAACTCACCTTCAGTTGTTGACGTTGGTAGTCTATATTTATCTGAAGACGATGTACTAGCAGTTTTATCCTCTCTTGATGAGAATTTTTCCGTTGCTCCAGACAACATTCCGCCAATTCTTTTGAAGGCTTGTAGATTTAAACTTGCGGTTCCATTGTGTTTTTTATTCAATATGTCTTTAAATCAAGGTGTATTTTTGGATACGTGGAAATATTAATTTATTGCTCCTCTGCATAAATCCGGTTCAAAAAGTGCTGTTGAGAACTACAGACCTATTGCAAAACTTCAGTTGATCCCTAAAGTTTTCGAAGCAATAGTGAAAAACAAACTGTATTTTTTAGTTCAAAATCATATATCTCAGCACCAACACGGTTTTATGAGTGGAAGGTCGACATCGACAAACTTATCGATTTTTACCAGCTATTGCCTTGATCATATGGAAAAACATTTTCAAATTGACACCATCTACACAGATTTTTCAAAGGCTTTTGATCGCGTTCAACATAATGTACTAATAAAGAAACTTGAAATGTTTGGTTTTCATTCTGTGCTGCTTAGTTGGATGAAAAGTTATTTAGAGGACAGAAAACAATATGTCAAAATTGGTTGCGAGTTATCTAAGGAAATAGTGAACTTCTCAGGTGTACCTCAAGTACCTTGGACAGTTACTGTTTATTATTTTTATTAATGACTTGCCCAGCCTCCTCTCTTTTTCAAGATGCCTTTTGTATGCTGATGATCTTAAAGTTTTTAGCTGCATAAAATCGTTATCTGATGCAAATAATGTCCAAGCTGATCTAAATAAAATTCTTCAATGGTGTAAGATGAATGGACTCTTTTTTAACAATAACAAATGTAGTGTTGTTACTTATTCAAAAGTACTGAATCCTTTCTGTTTTGAATACAAGCTTGATAGCCACTCTTTACAAAGAGTAGATTATCAGAAGGATCTCGGAGTGATTTTCGACTCGAAAATAAATTTTTCGCTTCACATCGATCATATAATTTCTAGAGCAAACTCGATGTTCGGTTTTATAGTCAGAAATTCAAAATGTTTTGAGGATCCTTATACGATTAAAACTCTTTACACGAGTATTGTAAGACCGTTGCTGGAGTATTGTAGCGTTATATGGAATCCTTACACTAAGTCAAGTATCCTTCGTATAGAAAAAGTTCAAAAAAGATTTAATAAGTTTGCCTTACGTAAAACTTTTGGTTCTTTAAGTGTTCCATGTTATGAAAGCAGCTGTGTTCTCATCGACCTAAAACCTCTCATTTTGAGAAGAAAATTAAATTCTGTACTCTTTGCTTATGATGTTATCAATTCTATTATTGATTGTCCGGTGCTGTTGTCAATGTTTAATATGTATGCACCTTCTCGTACTTTGCGACCAAGAAATGGTGATTTTTTATATGTTTCATATCATAGTACAAGTTATGCTAGGCACAGTCCAATCACTAATGCGTGCATTGATTTTAATGAATTTGATTATGCAATTGATTTTAATATGAATAGAAATGAAATTAAAAGAAAATTGATAAGCTTATTGCAAATACTATAACGTATAGGTATATTTAACTTAATTAATTAATTTATCTTTTTAAAATTGTATATACATGTATTAAAAGTTAATTTTAATGGGTAGTCTTCATAAAGTCTTGTAACTTGAATGACGGTAATAAATAAATAAATAAATAAATATTCAAGAAAAAGTATATTCTGAAGAACTAAAATGCCTACGAAGCGGAAAGAACATCAACAAAAGAAGTAAGGTACTTTCCCTAAACCCATTTTTGAATGACGAGAATATCCTTGTTGTGGGCGGCCGACTACAAAATGCGGAAATTCCTCGTACAGAAAAACATCCAATCATCCTGCCTCACGAAGAATGGTTTACGAAATTGCTGGTTGAGGACGCCTATGAGAGAACGCTGCACGGTGGTATCCGACTTACACTTGCAAAACTGAGGCAGCGTTATTGGATCATTCAAGCTAAAAGATGTATTCGACAAGTCATACATAAATGTATGAAATGCTTTCGTTTTACTGCACAGCCAGGAACTCAACAGATGGGACTACTTCCAGCAGCTAAAATTACACCATCTAGACCTTTTACCCACCCAGATGTTGATTATGCTGGACCAATTCAAATACTTATCTCCAAAGGGCGAGAAAATCGAGGGCTACATCGCCATATTCGTGTGCTTTGCTACCAAGGCAGTCCACATTGAACTTGTGAGTGACCTCACCTCAGCAGCATTCATGGCAGCATTGAAACGATTTACCTCAAGAAGAGGAATATGTTCGCATTTCTACAGTGACAATGGAACTACATTCGTTGGAGCTAACAAGATAATCCAACAACAGATTCAAGCGATCGTAAGGCGTTGTGAGGAAGACGCATCATCAAAGCTCGTGAAAGACGAAATCCAATGGCACTTCATACCCCCCGTATCACCTCACTTCGGTGGACTATGGGAATCAAGTGTTAAATCAACAAAATATCACCTTAAACGAGTTATCGGTGAAACTATGCTAACATTTGAGGAACTATCAACCTTACTGACACAAATAGAAGCTTGTTTAAATTCTCGACCACTAACTACAATCCAAAACGATGTTGATGATACCACAATTCTAACCCCTGGACATTTCTTGATTGGAAGTTCTCTTAATGCAGTCCCCGAACCCGAACCAATAATTGAAGAGAGAAAAACATTCCGATCTCGATGGCAGTTAATTCAAAAAATGACTCAAGATTTTTGGAAGATCTGGGTCATCTGAATATCTTTCGCAACTCCAACAACTTTCCAAATGGAAACAAAAAGAAGAAAACATTAAAGTTGATGACATTGTGCTCATCAAAGAAGACCGGCTACCACCAACAACCTGGATGATGGGAAAAATATCGGAAGTACATCCCGGCAACAACAACAGTGTACGAGCTGCAACAGTGTTTAGCAACAATAAACATTTCAAGCGGCCCGTCATTAAATTGTGTCGATTGCCTATAGAAAATGAACAACCAGATACATCAGTGCGACAAATAAATTTATCAACAAATCGAGTACAACCGTTTTTTTGGCTATTCATACTATTCGGACTACTGAACTTGACTACTTCCGTAACCACACCTTATCAGCAGAAAGTCGAAATTACACCATTTGAAAGCCAACCAGGAATATACTTCGAAGATGTAGGACAAGCAAATCTTATTTCTAGTTCCTGGAGGACGATTGTGTTTTTTAACATGACTAACTACTGGCATGAATTCGAAACTTATGCAAAACTAGTCAAAGCAATGGAAACATTTTGTAAATCAACAGAACTTACAGAAGTAAAGTCAATAATGTGTGAAGAAACATTGAGACAATTTCAACACCAACTTCAACAAATTGAGCTCAACAACGAAATCCTGCTTCATGCTAATGACGACTCAATGAGAAGACAAAAACGATCACCCTTTGATTTCATCGGAACGGTAACCAATGAACTATTCGGAATACTTGATCACAGATTCGCTGACAAGTATGAGGAAACAATTCAAACCGTTAACGAAAATGAGAAGCATATACTAATTCTAATGAAGAATCAGACGACCATAGTTGATTCTACTGTCAACATCTTTAAAAAAAAAACAGTTAGAAAATAAAAAACAGATTCAGCTTTTAAGTACAATGGTTATGAAACTCAATAATGAAACAAAACATAAAGATGTTCTCCTCAGCTGCTCTTAACGCCATCCTTATAATCATAAATCATAAGTCGACTCAGAGCATACTGCTTGATATAGTGCTTTTTCAACACACACTGGTAGGATACATCCACTCATCCTTACAGTGAAACAATTCAAAGACGAACTTACGAAAATTCATGAAAATATCCCCCGATCTTTGATGATTCCTGGAGAGGGGCATCATGAATCAATACTCCAACTGTATAAAACCTTAAGTTTGAGGGGAAGAGTTACTGGCAGTAACATCATAATAGAAATAACTCTTCCTTTGCTGTACAACGAAGAATTCAAACTTTATAAAGTACTCCCAGTTCCAAACTTCAACAATGGAAAATTCACTTGCACCATTCCATCAGCAGAGTATTTACTGATGAATCTACAAGTAAACCACTATTACCCGATCAACGAAGAAGAATTTTTACGTTGCAGGGAAAGACTATTTGAAACTTACTGGTGTACTCTCCAACACCCATTATTAGGGATATTCACTAAACATCTATGTATCAAATCCATTCGATGTTCACCATAAGAGACATCGGATTGATCCGATGTTTTGCCTTTTTTTTTTAAATCAAAAAACTATGACAAAGAACATATAGACTTATTTTTATTAATTTCATTCAGGTCGGTGAATATGAGAATCGGCTCTTTTACGAGTTTGTCTTTGGATATTATATAAATGGAAATGACAGCCGAGCAACTGAGGTTACGCATACTTTTGCAAAAATGAGAGCATCGGCTTTTTCGAATTTGAAGAAATGACAACTAAGCAACCGAGATAGCGCATACTGTTGCAAAAATTTGTGCATCAGCTCTTTTTTTCTTTGGTTTTTTGTCTTTGAGTAGTTTCTTCGGTTTACTCTTTCATTTCACTGTCCTGCTTGAACTGTTACCCCGGTTACAAGAGTAGATTGAGGAATCGAATCGAATTCGAATTGAGATTTCGATCCAGGTATAATGGCGGCACTGGATCGAGAGATCGAATTGAAATGGAATCGAAATGACAATCTCTTTTAAACTGTTGTTGTACACACACTCGATTCAGGTATACAAGCATATTTTCGAATCGATTCAGCTCGTTTAGTGGGATCGGATCGAGAAATCCTATTTCAATCCGATCCAGGTATACACGGAGCTTAATCCTGATTCAATTCCTATTCAATTCTCCATATAAACGTACTGCTTCATATACTTGCTCTTGCTCTCACTCATCTACAGTGTGATTTGTGAATCGAAATTTGCTTTTTTACGCTAATGTAAAACAATTAAACTGATAAATTTTTTTTTGGAATTTTAAAATAACAGTTAATACTTTTGCCAGCGCATATTGTTAGTTTCTATTTGTTGAAGTAAAAAATCATTAAATAAAGTACTCGATGTTGAAAAAACATCGATGTTTTTAAGCGATGTATCGAAAAACATCGATGCTGGTTTCCGATGTCTAACATCGAATAAAAGCATCGATGTTTTTCTTAAGTGGACACCCCTACCCATTATATACAGCTGGAGCTTCAGTCAGCTCATGTGAAATTAATATAATTCAACACAACCATCAACTAATGGACTCATGTCAGATAAAAGACATCCCAGCAAAGGCCTACTGGATTGAGATGCATCAACAGAACACTTGGATCTATAGTTTTCCAAATTCAACGATAGTGAACATCAATTGCGACTTCAATTCAGTACCGACCATCTTCAGAGGTAGTGGGATAGTGAAGCTGCCAGCAAACTGCATGATCCATGACCAGTTTATAACAGTTATTGGAAGACAAACTATGACAAGCAGATTGAAATCTTCATTTTTGCTATCATTCAACATCTCTGACCAGTTAACTTTGTTAAACTCCAAAACAGAGCAACAACCGATCCTACATCAGTCAAATATTTGTTTGGAAATATCAAAACTGGAAACTGCAATAGAACTTCAAAAGAGTCAAGAAAATATCTTGAAGGAAATCAGGACCCACCGAATTCATCAGTACTCGCTTTTTGGATCTACTGGGTTCCTGCTTATAATCTTTCTCATAGCTGTCATTATCATAGTTCGAAGAAGAAATCGACAGCCTACTCCAATGAAAAGATCAACGCAAACAATAAGGAAGGAACGGCAAAACACTGAGACTTCCTTCGAGGACATCGATTTCTCTGTCGTTCCAAACTGAGAGGCCCAGCATGTTGCGACAACAACAGAATAAATCTCACAGAATAATTCACACACAGCATAATTCGAATTACCAAATAGAACAACAAACAAAACAACATAAACAACATGACACCATTGACAAAATAGCACGACCAACACCCAACAGCAACACCTCCAACAGATATACACGAACCAACCTGTGGCAATTAATCATATTTCCTTACATTGCATTTTTGTATGCACATTTGTACATTTTATTTAGAATTAATTTATTGTAAACTAAGCATTTATTTTGTATAAAAGTAGAATATTTGGAACAATAAAGTCATTTGCTATTAATTGTCAAACTACCAGTTCGTTCTTTTTTTTTTACTTCCCCCTACCAGAGGTGGGGCGTCTCTAAATAGCGAATTGTCGAATTAACAGGCGCATTTGGCCTATGACTAAAAGTCGTTTTAAGTTTATTTTTGCTTTTCCCCAGAGCAAAAGCATAAAAAAAAGAAAAAAAAAAAAATGAAATTAGAGTCATAAAATAAGTGATCTTTATGAATTGTATGTTATATACATACTTATACTTTGGTCACAAATGGAAAATATATACTTACATATTAGTTTAATAATTATAATATCTATTTTGTATTATATAAAATTAAATTTTTATCGTTAGCTTAGAAATGTATATCATATTGAAACTTGTATTAGCCTAATAAAATTAAATAAAATCTAATCAAATAGCCGGCGAAAGCCGTTGATAGCCGCGTAAAATCTTTGATAGCCGACGAAAGCCGTTGATAGCCGGGTAAGACCGTTGATAGCCGGCGAAAGCCGTTGATAACCAGCGAAAGCTGTTGTTACCGAAAGCCACTGAAAGATAGCGTAGACCGTCAAAATCGAGACCAGCCTGAACTCCTGAAGAAGCCAGTTGCAGATCTACTACATGAAGACCGTATCCAGTACCTGCTGAAAACAGTAAACCAGCTACGGAGCTCAGCCATCGATAAAATCAAGATTGAATTATAGTAAAATTAATATTGTAACCCTCTGTATGTTATAAATGTTAACTATTTTAATAATTTGGATTTGTGGATAAAGAAACCCTTTAAACTAAAGCTTATGTTCTAACTTTAGTTAGTACCCTGGACACCAGAGTAGTAGGAATAAGGATACTTGAGACTGGGAACTTTTTTTACGACTTTTTTTCATGGTTTTATGGTTTTTAATGGCTTTTTGGGTTTTAATGGCTTTTTAAACGTTTTGTTTTTCTTTGTCGGCATGAGCGGCCCTTTTTATATTGGTTTTTGTTGGCTGTGTTTTTTTTTATTGCTTTTTAAATGTTTGGTTTTTGTGTTGGAAAAAAAATATATTGGTTTTTGTTGGCTGTGTTTTTTTATTGCTTTTTAAATGTTTGGTTTTTGTGTTGGAAAAAAAAAAAAAGAAAGTATTTTGACATTGTCATTGAGGATCGGTATTGGAAAATATCAGTCAAGTGCATTTTTTAAAATGTAGTGTTGCCCGTTGATGTTTTTCAAGTATCTCGTTGCAGATAGGGATAAATATACATCTGTTTGTCATCAGATATACGGACTTTTTACATGAGGACTTTGACCTAGTGCGATAGGATTTGGTGGTGGTTGTTTTTAACACGTCGTACTGTTGCTGTCCGGTTGTGTGTTTCAAGTGTCGTTGTAGCTAGGAACATATTATTTGTATAGATATTTTTGTTTGTCATCAGGTATGCTGACTGGACTGTGTTTAGATGAGGGCATCGGTCCAGTCGTTTTTATTGTTTTTGTTTTTTCTCTGCGGTACGAGGCTGGCTGGTTTTCTTTTGTTGATTTGTTTCAGGGGTGGGTGAATTATGGCTTGGTTAAAGAAGATGTGGTGCATTATGAAAGAAAGAGATCTTTTGTGGAGTTTTAATTGTTTTTTGTATATTGAGGATCGGTATTAGGTAATATATGTCAAGTGAATCTTATGCACTAATGTTGAAGCTAGAAACATATGTGTTTTATTTTATGACTTTTTAGATGAGGGCATCGATCGAGTGCGTTAGAATTTTGTGGTGGTTGAGGGTTAAAATTGATATCAATTTTGTGGTGTGTACTAGCGAGAAGTGTGTGTGTTGGAGTTTGAATTTAAATGAGTAACGATGAGAAGGGATATATTTTTGTTTCTATTTTTGTTTTAATGGTGTGCCTTGGGGATGATGTATTGTTTGATGTTTGAATTCAAAGATTGGTGGTTGCTTGTGCACAGATGGGCGCACGGTGGTGTGTTGGGGTCTACGGTTGCTATTTTTAAATGAAATGAGTATGAATATATCTTAAATAAAAGTAAATTGAAATCATTGTAATAAAATAAAGCTTTTTATTTTAATAATATACATAAAAGATGGTTTTTATTTATTTTCTTTTGAAATAGGTATCCATGAATTGTGATCGGATGCAAAACCAAGCCATTTTACAAATAATTGATCTTTTTTCCTTCGCAGCACTTTTTCGATTAGATAAGTATCGGGAAACTTAGATTTTTGTAGTTCAAGCTCATAGAACCCGCCTTTTATGGGGTTTCCCTGATAGTCTTCTAACAGATATGTAACTGGATTTGTATGTTGAACTTTGGTTATTTTAAAAATTTCTGTTGTCCAATTCGGTGTGTATCCTTTATCAAATACATGCTTGTATTTACTAATTCTTACAAAATCTCCCACCTTGAACTTTGGAGTAATATGAATTTTGATGTGATCATATATAGTTGAAAGTATTTGCTTTTCATTTGTAGCATTGACTTTGGACGGCTTCATTTTAATAGTGCGATGTTTTGAATTGTTGTACTTTTTAGTTAGTGTATCTATCATATTTATCCAACAGTATGAACCATTAGCACTGAACTCTTTCCACATAAGGTTTTTCAAAGTGCGATTAAATCGTTCGACAATCGAAGCTTTAAGAGGTGAAAATGTTGAATAATGATTGATGTGAAGTTTTTTCATAAGACTTTGAAAAGTAGTGTTGAAAAATTCTTTCCCGTCATCTGTTTAAATTTTTGGGAATGCGGCCTTTATTTAATATATTTTCCATAGCTTCAGTGACACTCGATCCGGTTTTATTTTTAATAGGAGCTGTCCAAGCAAATTTAGAAAATGTATCAATTACCGTAAGAAGATATCGATTATTTTCATTATCTGCTGAATATGCCCCCATTTCTACTAGATCAGCTTGCCATAAATCATCAAGCCCCTTGATAATGACTCGCCTTTTTTGGAAATTTCTTCTTGCTGACTTATGCAGTTCTTCGACAACGTCTCTTTTACTCATCTTTTCACAGAATGATTAAAACAACAAAACATTTTACCTTTTTATTAGTTTATTCATTTAAGATTTGTTTATAAAAATTTACAATTCTCTTAATTTTATTAATTTTTATTTTAATTTGAAAACATGCACAAGTATCTGGTCCTTCATAGCACAAGTTTGGTGACCAGTTTGAAGTACAGTTCAGGAAATGAAATTTATTTGGTGACATAATATAATCATCCTTTTCGAATCTCTTTACAAACAAAATACAATTCATAGCTTCTGAAAAGTGTGCCTCATGTATGATATGTTGGTTGGATTTTAAAAAGGCTAGAAGATCATCAATGACTAATTTAATTTTAAAAGAAGACATGTTTTTCGTTTGAATTATGAATGGAAACTGAATTCAAAATAAAGTAAATAAGAAACATTATTTTTAAAAATATTTATTTTAATCTTTCATACAACGACCTATCAACCTATTTTCAACCATATAGCATGCACATGTATCTGGTCCTTCTTTGCATAAATTTGAAGACCAAGGGCAGGTAGGAAAATGGCAACCATAATCAGATGTTGTCGAAGATACATTGATAAATCGTTTCAAGAAGACCATGCAGTTCAAAAGTTCCGTATGATGTTCGTCTAGTAAGATGTTCTTATTTTTAATAACGAATTTTAAGATTTGATCAAAAATCAATGTGGGGTTTATTTTGGGCATCGCGATTTAATGACTGTTCACCTAGGTATTTAAGTAAAGACTAAATTGATTTTAAGTAGACATTAGACATGATATGTTTTCCCTTGTTAAAGTATTTTTCAATTTCGATTTGAAAGCTTTGTCTTAATTGACCAGTTTGCTGATCAACATAGCTTTTGGAAGCAGCGTCTCCTTGTTCTTCAGGTTCCTGAATGTTTTTTAATCGTTTTCCATTTATGTTGTAATCACCGTTTTCTGTTTTGAGAAATCCCTCGCCAGGTGGTCCAGGCAATCCTGACTCGCCCTGCGGTCCCGGCTCTCCTTGTTTGCCTCTTGGACCCCTAGGTGGGGTCCTATATGAATAACGACCAAATTTATCAACACTCATTTTTTTATTCGATAATATCGGCTTCTTTAAGTTCTTCAATAATTGAAACAATTTCGTTAGAATGATTGTTATTTCCAGCTTGTTGTGAAGCAATGAGAAGTCTCATTCGATCTACAAGCTCATTAGGGTTATCCCAAAATATATAGTCCTTTTTCAGTTTTGATAATTGCATCAATCCATTTCCCGATTGTGGTGTTGATAGTGAATGTGTTGGATTATTAGAAGTATTTGTATTGAATCCTAATAATTTCTTAATTATGTTCGTATACTTATGACCCCGATTGCCACGTATTTGTCCGTGTGAATCATGTCCAACCCTATGTGTATTTGTTTCATATAATATGGTCTTGTAATTTTTTAAATCTTCATCAGTGTAGATGCTTTTATCTGGTATTTTCTTAAATATAAGCTCATACAAACCATTTGTTCCTTCAAAGGTTTTATTTTTTATTTGTATATCTTTTCCAAGAATGATTAATTCACCATTTCCAATGTACCACTTCTCATCTTTTGAATATACCCCATACGTTTTATCAAGCGTGTTTGAATTATTTATAAACAAATCTACGTATTTTTTAGGTGTATCATGGAATTCTTCTTGTAATATGAGCTCTGAAAAGTTACGGTGGTTAAGGCTTTTCTTTGGTCGTTTTGGGGTGATGCTATCAGTTAATTCAGGTGAACTGTTAATAAAAGTGTTTGGTGTGATGAATTCATCTCTTAAATATTTTTCCTTTGCTGGGCTTTCAAATTCATTTTCTTGTACTTGTTGTTGTTTAAATTTGCGTTTTGTTTTGTTAATAGGACTTTCAATAAAGTAATTTTGATTTTGTTCTTCTTGTTTTGTGTTTGATTTTTTCACTAACTCATTTAGGGGTCTGGTAATGGGTCTTAGAGTTTCCTCAATTTCGGTTTCGTAAGCTTCTCTACCAGTCCTTAGAGCTTTGTATTTCTTTCGCAGAGCATCGGTGGTTTTAATAAGCTCCTTTGTTAGTTTTTCGTCTATGTTAATCATATTCTAAGATTTATTTCTTCATACAAATGCAGTTGAAAAATAAGACTCGAAGTTGTTGGAAAAGCCTTTCGATGGTTTTCAAACTGAATTTTATATTGTAGTTACTGGTCTTAACTGTTAAATACTGCGTCTCAAACTGGTTTGAACCGCTTTTTACTGCTATAATCTGCTCACTGAACTGCTCTGTACTGCTCTTATAGAACATAACTGTTCATATGATGCAAAAATCAAAAATTTTGTCTATTTTATAACTTGAGGAAGCAGTCAAAGCCTTTTCTATAACGACCTTCATTCAAAGGGCTGTCCTTATCAATTACCAAAAAACCATAATTTGTGTTCCAGCATTCTGCACATACCTTTTGAAACATTTTAAATGTCATATCCGAATTGACATGATCATTATAAACGTGTTTTAAATTCATATCGTCCTGTTTTAAGATGATTAGAAAATTCGCATTGTCTCGAATTAAGTGTTTCGGTATTCTTGTATATGTTTGGCACAAATAAAAACTATCGATGTGATGATGTCGTCCCATACTAAAATACACTCGAATTGTGTTTTGTTTTTTCACAGGCAATATCGTCAAAGATGAATATAGAATTTGGCTTAGCGTCTTCGGGTTGAATAACATCACTGTTATTGGAAAATGTAAAAAAACCCATATTTTTCACTGGTTTTATGGCTTTTCGCAAAAACTCATACTTCGGTTGATGTAGAGATTTAGAATATACAGTTGTGGACAAGAATTTAGCACATTAATAAAAGAAAAAATTAAACTATATTTACAAAATTTGTTTCTATTTCAATATTTTCATTTTTATGTTATTTACATTATTTACGAATATAAGTATATTTTTCCAAAATACAATCTTATATTTTTTATATATGAAAGAAAAAAATGAAAAAAAATAACAGAAAACATACTTTTTTGTCTGGACATGAATTTAGCACATTTCATTAAAATTGCTTAGTTATGTTATTTACCGTTACTAAAACTATATTTTCTTTTATATTTTGTTGGAAATCCTTTGTTCTTTAATACTGAATTGAGTCTTCTTGGCAAGCTCTCTTATAAGGCCTCACAGCGTTGCTTAGGTATTGAATACCAAGCATTCTGTATCTCTTGCCACAAATCTGTTAAATTTTTCGTTTTTTGTTTTTCAATGTGTTGCTCAACGTCATTCCACAAATTTTCGATCGGGTTCAGATCGGGTGATTGAGCAGGCCACTTTAAAACATTCACTTTATTGACCTCTAAGGCACTTTTCACTAGTTTTGAAGTGTGCTTAGGGTCAGGCCCGGATTAAGGAAAATGGGGGCCCGGGGCTATTTCAAATTTGAGGTCCCCTAAAAAGATATAAAACCTAAGCAAGCCAACCCCTCATAACCCAGAGCGTCCTAAGCCCCAAGCGAGAAAACCTCCAATAACCCGGGGCGCTAGGAGTCCACGCTCTCAGAGACGATGGGTCAAGGAGTTGACGCATCGAAAATCCAAGAAGCTATCCCCCAAGTGATCCAACCCCCGATAAGATTAAGAATTTTTGATACCCGGGGCTAATTATTTATCAGGGGCTCCTCTTTTTAACATTTTTGAAAAATTAAATGTGTTCATTTCGCAATCGCAAATAAAAAGTCGTAAACCCAAAAGTGCTAGGTAAACCCACATAACCCAATTCGTAATTAATCCAAAAACCATGAACTCAAAACCGTCAGACCGTTTCTTTTTGAATTTTCAAAACTCTAAAAATTAAAAGTAACAAATTATGTAGTAATTAGGATTTATTATTCAATTGAAGAAAAAAAGAAAAGCAGCAGAGTACGTTTGCATACTCGCGAGTCGCGACTAGATTTGTAGACTTTACCGCTATATATTTTCACGGCGTCAATAACATGCTCTGACATGTATTCGTAAATTTCGTTTGTTTTTTTTTCTTCTCGAGTGTCGATGTTTTAGGGTTGGGTACGAAATCCCGCATCACAAAATCTCGAATCACGAAATCCTGCCGTTTCAATACTAGATTGACAGCACAGTATGGATTTTCATTTCCATAGTAATGGTGACTAGAATCAATCAGAAGCAAAGAGAACGAAATTCCCTGCTATTGTACTGGAATATTCAATACGAAGAAGACCGCTCCGATTTCGTTAATTCTTAACGAGCTCTGATTGGCTTAAAGCTGAAGACAAGTAAAGTATGAAGTCTTGAAAGTATTTTGAGTCAAAAAAAAATAAAAAAAAAAAAAAGAAAACTACAAAAAACTATCCAAAAAAGTTTAAAAAAAATCATCTGATACATCACTCCCTACATTACGAATATGCAATGTTTAACTCGCTGAGATGCCTAGTTTAGCCAGAAATCACGTTTAAAAGTACATTGGGTGGCACGCTCCGCGGGACTTAAAGATTTTAACTCCCTTTTTCAGGGACACACCCGCTCACGCGACTCCGTCGCTCCGCTTAGGGTATGTTAAGTCGCCTGGCAGGCGCCAATGGTAAACAATTTTTTCGATTAAAGGTACCTTGGGTGGCAAATTTTTGTCAAGAAATATTTTTGAAAAAAAAATTTCCAGAAAAATCAAAATTTCTTCAAAAACAAATTGTTAAGAAACAAATTTGTTGAAAAAAAGTTTGTTAAAAAAATATTTTTGACAAAATGTTCAAAAATATTTTTGGCAAAAGTCCAAAAATATTTTGGTCGAATGTCCAAAATTAATTGGCCAAAACAATGAAAATCATCTCTCTAAAGGTGGAGGAGGTTTACCTCCTCGGAGTTCTAACAAGAACTGAATTTTTCCCGAACCAACAGTTCCTTAAATACTTTCCATTTGTTTAAAAATAGATCAAAATAAAATATTTAATTAATAGTACTAAAATAGTATTGAAAATCCCGCCAAATATTTCGGGATTTTGTGCGAGATTTCGTTACTCTCCCGATGTTTTATCAAAAAAAATACATTGCTTTTTAGCGCCTCTTTTAAAAAACTAGTACATAGTAAAATTTCAATTCGAACACCTTTAAGTTGAACATTAATTTTTAGATACGCGTAATGTTGAATTTTGCACAAGGGAGCGTTTCGGAAAATACAACTTTACGTACGTTGTGTCGAAAAATACGATTCAATACTTCTGCGCAAAATTTGTATCGCCATTTTTCGCTTGTTAAACTCAAAACAGACTCGTGGAAATTAACAATTCTAAATTTTACCACACACAAATGTACTCTTAGGCTCAATTCGCACATCTCTCTTAATCAAGAATAAATGAGGTACTCAAGATAATTAGTCCAGCATATTTCCACACTTCGCAAAAAAAGATACGAGGTATAGAATTCAATTTGTTTTTCAATCTGGCAACCTTTTGCTGAATTAGGCTGCATGGATTTAATATTTTTTGAGCTTACAGTTTTGGGTTAATAGCGACTTGGGCAATGTGGGTTTGACTTTTTGGAGATATTAGCGAGTTGAGCTATGTGGGTTTAAAGTTTATGGGATTAATTGTGAGTTGAGCTACTTATATGGGTTTAACATTTTTGGGGCATACAGCTTTCGAGTTTGGATTTTGTGGGGTCAACTAATTTTGGTTTTTATTTTTTGGGTTTATTAGATTGTACAGTTTGAATATTGCGGTTTTACGGTTTAAATTTCTTAATGGGATGGGGCCCTCGTTTCCTCGGGGCCCGGGGCTTCAGTCCCCCCTAGCCCCCCTATTAATCCGGGTCTGCTTAGGGTCATTGTCGTGCATGAAGCGCCATAAAATCGGCAAATTATCTTCGGCATATGGAATCATATGGTTCGAGAAAATATCTTTGTACAGGTGCTGGTCCATTTTGGAGTCTATCTTTACTATTGGACCAACACCGTTCCAAGAAAAGACAGCCCAGACCATCACGTTTCCACCACCGTGCTTCACCGTCTTAATGGTGTATTTTGGATCATGTTCCTTATTTTGTGGACGCCACACATATTTTTTTCCATCTGATTTGAATCCACAGAACTTTGATTCATCACTCCAAAGTACATTTTTCCAGAAATTTAGTAGTTTTCCTAGATGTAATTTGGCAAACTCTAATCTAGCCTTCAGATTTTTTTTCGAAACCAATGGTTTTCTTTGCGCAATGCACCCTCTCAAATTTTTTTCATTCAGGCGTCGTCTCACGGTTCTTCAGGATACATTGACATTGTAATTCTCCATTAATTCATTTCGAATGACACTAGACGTCTTAAATGGATCCTTTGTTGATAACATGTAAATGACTTTATCTTTCCTCTTTGTTGTCTTTCGTGTGCGAGAGGCTTGTTTTACATGTTTTGTCACTTCATACTTTTCAAAATGTCTAAGAGCATTGTAGACCATTTTCCTGGAACATTCTAGCAGCTCAGAAATCTCCGTTACTGTGCGACCCTTTGACTTCATCTTAATGATAATACTCCTTTTGTCCTCAGAACACCATTGCCCTTATGCCATGACTATTTAATGTTTTTTTAAATTTTATTTGAATATATAACATTAAGAAGATATAAAATTACCTCGAAAATAATTTTGTTCTCTTAAAAACCCACAAATTAAAAAAAAATAACCAAAATTTGTACACGTGCTAAATTGATGTCCAACCAAAAACAATGCAAATGACAAACTATCAACGATTTTTTCACTATGTAATTGGATTGCATATGAAAATATACAGTTTTGTTTTCTCTGATTTGTTGTCATATATATTAGTTCAAAATGTACCGTTGCTTGGAACAAAACAAGAGAGAAAATTAAAAATATGGTAGTACCCATCTCAGTGTGCTAAATTTGTGTCCACCACTGTATATAGATATTTTCAAATTTCAAGCCGTTTGGGTGTAGGAGTAAACTCATCATAACATTTGTTTTTCCACAGTTTGAGGGACCAGTAATTAACCCCCTTATACTATACGGAAACAGTTTACCATGTTTTTTTGTTTCAATATTGCTAGCCAATTCCATATTTTTTACTGGTAATTGGTATTGTTGTTTAACGAATCGCATATTGATAAAAACTAAATAATAACTTTTATATGCGAAGTTTATATTCGAAACCCGTCATATCGTTTTCATCTCTCGCAACGTAAAGATGATCATATAAAATGATTGATTATTTGAAAAATTGCAACAGTCAGCGAAACATTGTGAAAGGGGAAGGTTTATTAAACACTGTAATAAACAAACTACCACTCGAACTACATCTACCTGGTTATCAATACTGTGGACCTGGAACAAAACTTCAAGAACGTTTAGCTCGAAGGGATCCGGGGATTAATTTGCTTGATCAAGCGTGCAAACAGCATGATATATCTTATTCTAAATTTACAAATACAAGTGATCGGCATATAGCTGATAACATTTTATCTGAAAAAGCTTGGCAACGAGTAAAATCCAAGGACGCTAGTATAGCTGAACGTGCAAATGCACTATTGGTTACCAATCTTATGAAAGCAAAAGTAAAATTAGGCATGGGGTGCTCTAAGAATATGGACAAAAAGGATAGAAATCAGCTAAAAACGAGTTGTTCAGAGCATAAAAACGGTGTTAAGAAGTCTAAAAAAGATAGCAAGACTAAACAAGTCTCATTGAGGAAAGTAATTAAGATTATTGGAAATAATCTCAAACGTAAAAAACCATTCAACATAGAAAATGCAATTAAAATAGCATTATCATCGGCTAAGAAAACTGTTAGAAAAAACAGTAATAACATTAAGACACCGCGAGTTATTTCAGTACCAAAACTTGGTGGAGTACTTCCTTTCCTCGTTCCTTTATTTGCTGGACTTTCGGCTCTTGGAGCTTTAACAGGAGGCGCTGCAGGAGTAGCCAAAGCTGTCAATAATATTAGTATTGCTAAAAAAGATCTGGAGGAGAAAAAACGTCATAATGAAAAAATGGAATCGATTGCAGTTGGACATGGCTTACACCTTAAACCTTATAAAAAAGGACTGGGGCTTTATTTAAATCCACAGGAAAAAAACTTCTAGGTTCGCTACCCAATCGTGCATTAAATGAAATAGACTTGAAAAATTTTGCAACCAATTTAATTCCAAATTTTCGAGGAGTTTTCATGCGTGATAATTTACCAACGACTGGACCTTTAAAAAATGAGTGTGGGATTGTCAATCTTGATTACTCAACAGGTCCTGGGACACACTGGGTAGCGTATAATAAAAGAGGTAGCCAAACTGAATATTTTGATAGCTTTGGAAATCTTCAACCTCCTATTGAAATAATAAATTATTTGGGTGAAAAACTTAATTATAATTATTCTAATTATCAAAGTTATGACTCTTTTAATTGTGGTCATTTATGTTTAAGATTTTTATATGATTGTTATTTTAAATAAATAAACAGTTTTATTTAAAAATGGTTTCATTGTTTTTCTTTAATTTTTAATTTCAAAAACAAATGTCTAATATTAAAAACAGATTGTTATAAAATAATTTATTATAAAATACTTTTGGTAATGTTTATATATAATTCCCCAAACCCAGCCATTGCTTCCCATGCTCCAGACCTTGTTCCCCCATACCCCAGAACTTGCTCCCCCATACCCCCCCCCAGACTTTGGTCCCAATATGCTTCAGACCTTGTTTCCCCATACCCCCACGATTCAGAACCCCGCCCATGCCTAAGTATCATCAAATCATACATTTCTCACAAATAGCTGTACATTTTCAGTTCAAAATATGAATCATATAGACATAAAATACTATTCTCATAACACAAGACGAACACATTTTCAATCTAATACCGCATCCGCACTTACCGTCATACATATATGTCATTATCACCCACAAAAGATGTACTCGTAAATCCTAAAACATTGCATAGAAATTTAAATTAATCTTTTAAGATACGAGTCTTCAGCTTAAATAAACTAACAAATTACTCATGAGAAAGTGTTAGAATTAAGTCATATCGAGCGTTAGGAATATTTTTTTTTTTTTTTTTTTTGAAATCCTCTGCAAAACCCAAAAGCATATTAAGTAGTAAGTAAAAATTTAAATGTAATCCATCTAATTTGATTGAAGAATTTGGACACCAGCCTCCATTATACAACATAACGCTTTCATTTTGATTCAAAGAAATGTAATTTTTGATAGAAGTTGCGATCCCAACATTACGATTGTTATCTATTTCAATACCATTCATATCGAATTTCATCAAATAGAAATGCTATACAATTGTTTACAAGTTGTGTCTTTTCGACTTCCGATCCATCATTTTTCGATACAGCCCCTTCATATTAATACACCTATCTTAAATTGCCTTGTATTGAACTGGCCTGTATTGAACGGCCCTGTATTGAACTGATCTGTTTTGAACTGCCCTGTATGGAACTGCCCTGTATGAAACTGCCCTGTATTCATCTGTTCATTATAAGAAGTATGTATATTACCTACAGATATAGATACCAATATGAATACGCTTAAAAAACTTATAAAGACAAAAAGAAAAAGTATATGCTTCTCAAGACTGCAAAACGTTGCGTGAATAAAATTTAATTTATCAATTATTTAATTAATTATTAAAGTGTTGACAAGTTCGGAAGAAGCTCTAACAAATTTCAAAGACCAATCGCTGATCCTGCACGAACACCTGGTAATGGATTTAAGCAATTTGAGAATGATGGCTTTGATATTGAAGGAAAACGTCTTCAAAATGTTGGAAGTCCTGTAATGCCTAATCAAGCAGTAAACAAAGCCTACATAGATGATGAATTGGAAAATAAAGAAAAAATATTAAGAGAATACCTTGATCTACAGAATTTTAATACTGTCCGATCTTCGAAAGTATTTTCTTCTTAAGATAGAAAGGGAACCAAATATTTTGTATATACCAAAACAAAAATATAACTAACCGATATTGAATTCAGTTATCATTTGTAAATCAAACCGATACCATACCATGACAAATATAAACATATATTTAATTTTAAATGAAATTATGAGTTTTTTTAAGGACTCATAAATATGATTTACTTGAAGAACATCATGATGAGATTTTAAGAAATAATATTTCATTTTTTTTAGTAGGGTAAACCGACCAATCATTGGCACCTTAAGGTTACTCCCCACTTATTCGGCTTATATAACGTATGGGGAATTAAGAAACGACAATTTTTTTTGTTTGTTTTAATTTTTAATTGTATTTTTGTTTAGTGAAAAACATTAAATACCCTATTTTTTTGTTAAAATTAATAAATATTTAATAAAAATTAAAACAATGTCCTTTTACCAATGATTGGCACCATTTTCCAATCATTGGCACTGAACAAACCAATGATTGGCACATTGATTTTGTTTAATTTTTAAAGTTTATTAAAACCAATAAAAACAAAATAAACAAATAGTGTAACTCTATTATATAATTTAATAAATAAAAGGTAATTTATTTTTATAATTATATTTAAGTCTTTTAAGTTATATTATGTTTACATTAAGGCCGAGATTAGATTAGATTTTTATTGATTGATAAAAAAGTGTATTATCAACCTAAGGAAAATTGATACAAAATTATAAAAACCTGTAACTTTTTCATTTACCAAAGATTGGCACAGTGCCAATCAACCCAATGATTGGCACTTTTGCTAATGATTGGCATGGCATCCAAAGATTGGCAAGTGCCAATAAAATTTTTGATTTTTGCATCATATGAACAGTTATGTTCTATAAGAGCAGTACAGAGCAGTTCAGTGAGCAGATTATAGCAGTAAAAAGCGGTTCAAACCAGTTTGAGACGCAGTATTTAACAGTTAAGACCAGTAACTACAATATAAAATTCAGTTTGAAAACCATCGAAAGGCTTTTCCAACAACTTCGAGTCTTATTTTTCAACTGCATTTGTATGAAGAAATAAATCTTAGAATATGATTAACATAGACGAAAAACTAACAAAGGAGCTTATTAAAACCACCGATGCTCTGCGAAAGAAATACAAAGCTCTAAGGACTGGTAGAGAAGCTTACGAAACCGAAATTGAGGAAACTCTAAGACCCATTACCAGACCCCTAAATGAGTTAGTGAAAAAATCAAACACAAAACAAGAAGAACAAAATCAAAATTACTTTATTGAAAGTCCTATTAACAAAACAAAACGCAAATTTAAACAACAACAAGTACAAGAAAATGAATTTGAAAGCCCAGCAAAGGAAAAATATTTAAGAGATGAATTCATCACACCAAACACTTTTATTAACAGTTCACCTGAATTAACTGATAGCATCACCCCAAAACGACCAAAGAAAAGCCTTAACCACCGTAACTTTTCAGAGCTCATATTACAAGAAGAATTCCATGATACACCTAAAAAATACGTAGATTTGTTTATAAATAATTCAAACACGCTTGATAAAACGTATGGGGTATATTCAAAAGATGAGAAGTGGTACATTGGAAATGGTGAATTAATCATTCTTGGAAAAGATATACAAATAAAAAATAAAACCTTTGAAGGAACAAATGGTTTGTATGAGCTTATATTTAAGAAAATACCAGATAAAAGCATCTACACTGATGAAGATTTAAAAAATTACAAGACCATATTATATGAAACAAATACACATAGGGTTGGACATGATTCACACGGACAAATACGTGGCAATCGGGGTCATAAGTATACGAACATAATTAAGAAATTATTAGGATTCAATACAAATACTTCTAATAATCCAACACATTCACTATCAACACCACAATCGGGAAATGGATTGATGCAATTATCAAAACTGAAAAAGGACTATATATTTTGGGATAACCCTAATGAGCTTGTAGATCGAATGAGACTTCTCATTGCTTCACAACAAGCTGGAAATAACAATCATTCTAACGAAATTGTTTCAATTATTGAAGAACTTAAAGAAGCCGATATTATCGAATAAAAAAATGAGTGTTGATAAATTTGGTCGTTATTCATATAGGACCCCACCTAGGGGTCCAAGAGGCAAACAAGGAGAGCCGGGACCGCAGGGCGAGTCAGGATTGCCTGGACCACCTGGCGAGGGATTTCTCAAAACAGAAAACGGTGATTACAACATAAATGGAAAACGATTAAAAAACATTCAGGAACCTGAAGAACAAGGAGACGCTGCTTCCAAAAGCTATGTTGATCAGCAAACTGGTCAATTAAGACAAAGCTTTCAAATCGAAATTGAAAAATACTTTAACAAGGGAAAACATATCATGTCTAATGTCTACTTAAAATCAATTTAGTCTTTACTTAAATACCTAGGTGAACAGTCATTAAATCGCGATGCCCAAAATAAACCCCACATTGATTTTTGATCAAATCTTAAAATTCGTTATTAAAAATAAGAACATCTTACTAGACGAACATCATACGGAACTTTTGAACTGCATGGTCTTCTTGAAACGATTTATCAATGTATCTTCGACAACATCTGATTATGGTTGCCATTTTCCTACCTGCCCTTGGTCTTCAAATTTATGCAAAGAAGGACCAGATACATGTGCATGCTATATGGTTGAAAATAGGTTGATAGGTCGTTGTATGAAAGATTAAAATAAATATTTTTAAAAATAATGTTTCTTATTTACTTTATTTTGAATTCAGTTTCCATTCATAATTCAAACGAAAAACATGTCTTCTTTTAAAATTAAATTAGTCATTGATGATCTTCTAGCCTTTTTAAAATCCAACCAACATATCATACATGAGGCACACTTTTCAGAAGCTATGAATTGTATTTTGTTTGTAAAGAGATTCGAAAAGGATGATTATATTATGTCACCAAATAAATTTCATTTCCTGAACTGTACTTCAAACTGGTCACCAAACTTGTGCTATGAAGGACCAGATACTTGTGCATGTTTTCAAATTAAAATAAAAATTAATAAAATTAAGAGAATTGTAAATTTTTATAAACAAATCTTAAATGAATAAACTAATAAAAAGGTAAAATGTTTTGTTGTTTTAATCATTCTGTGAAAAGATGAGTAAAAGAGACGTTGTCGAAGAACTGCATAAGTCAGCAAGAAGAAATTTCCAAAAAAGGCGAGTCATTATCAGGGGGCTTGATGATTTATGGCAAGCTGATCTAGTAGAAATGGGGGCATATTCAGCAGATAATGAAAATAATCGATATCTTCTTACGGTAATTGATACATTTTCTAAATTTGCTTGGACAGCTCCTATTAAAAATAAAACCGGATCGAGTGTCACTGAAGCTATGGAAAATATATTAAATAAAGGCCGCATTCCCAACAATTTAAACAGATGACGGGAAAGAATTTTTCAACACTACTTTTCAAAGTCTTATGAAAAAACTTCACATCAATCATTATTCAACATTTTCACCTCTTAAAGCTTCGATTGTCGAACGATTTAATCGCACTTTGAAAAACCTTATGTGGAAAGAGTTCAGTGCTAATGGTTCATACTGTTGGATAAATATGATAGATACACTAACTAAAAAGTACAACAATTCAAAACATCGCACTATTAAAATGAAGCCGTCCAAAGTCAATGCTACAAATGAAAAGCAAATACTTTCAACTATATATGATCACATCAAAATTCATATTACTCCAAAGTTCAAGGTGGGAGATTTTGTAAGAATTAGTAAATACAAGCATGTATTTGATAAAGGATACACACCGAATTGGACAACAGAAATTTTTAAAATAACCAAAGTTCAACATACAAATCCAGTTACATATCTGTTAGAAGACTATCAGGGAAACCCCATAAAAGGCGGGTTCTATGAGCTTGAACTACAAAAATCTAAGTTTCCCGATACTTATCTAATCGAAAAAGTGCTGCGAAGGAAAAAAGATCAATTATTTGTAAAATGGCTTGGTTTTGCATCCGATCACAATTCATGGATACCTATTTCAAAAGAAAATAAATAAAAACCATCTTTTATGTATATTATTAAAATAAAAAGCTTTATTTTATTACAATGATTTCAATTTACTTTTATTTAAGATATATTCATACTCATTTCATTTAAAAATAGCAACCGTAGACCCCAACACACCACCGTGCGCCCATCTGTGCACAAGCAACCACCAATCTTTGAATTCAAACATCAAACAATACATCATCCCCAAGGCACACCATTAAAACAAAAATAGAAACAAAAATATATCCCTTCTCATCGTTACTCATTTAAATTCAAACTCCAACACACACACTTCTCGCTAGTACACACCACAAAATTGATATCAATTTTAACCCTCAACCACCACAAAATTCTAACGCACTCGATCGATGCCCTCATCTAAAAAGTCATAAAATAAAACACATATGTTTCTAGCTTCAACATTAGTGCATAAGATTCACTTGACATATATTACCTAATACCGATCCTCAATATACAAAAAACAATTAAAACTCCACAAAAGATCTCTTTCTTTCATAATGCACCACATCTTCTTTAACCAAGCCATAATTCACCCACCCCTGAAACAAATCAACAAAAGAAAACCAGCCAGCCTCGTACCGCAGAGAAAAAACAAAAACAATAAAAACGACTGGACCGATGCCCTCATCTAAACACAGTCCAGTCAGCATACCTGATGACAAACAAAAATATCTATACAAATAATATGTTCCTAGCTACAACGACACTTGAAACACACAACCGGACAGCAACAGTACGACGTGTTAAAAACAACCACCACCAAATCCTATCGCACTAGGTCAAAGTCCTCATGTAAAAAGTCCGTATATCTGATGACAAACAGATGTATATTTATCCCTATCTGCAACGAGATACTTGAAAAACATCAACGGGCAACAGTACATTTTAAAAAATGCACTTGACTGATATTTTCCAATACCGATCCTCAATGACAATGTCAAAATACTTTCTTTTTTTTTTTTTTCCAACACAAAAACCAAACATTTAAAAAGCAATAAAAAAAAACACAGCCAACAAAAACCAATATAAAAAGGGCCGCTCATGCCGACAAAGAAAAACAAAACGTTTAAAAAGCCATTAAAACCCAAAAAGCCATTAAAAACCATAAAACCATGAAAAAAAGTCGTAAAAAAAGTTCCCAGTCTCAAGTATCCTTATTCCTACTACTCACCAGCGAGCGAAACCTCAGCCTTTGACAACAAAGTACATCATAATGTAAAACTATGTGTTTTACAAGAAAGTTATCTTTGATTTCGTTCAACTGTTTGGTTAATGGTATATCAATATCCCGTGAAACCCTTATATCTATTCTTGGTGTCACTTTTGATTGCAAACTCGAATTCATTTAACATAAAAACTCCATTTCAAAAAAAACTAATTCAATTCTAATTTGGATAAAAAGAGAGTCGAAACAATTTTCCTACCCTTTCGTGAAAAAACAGCTTTTTATATCTTTTGTTCGACCAATTCTGGAATACACTTCCCAGGTTTGGTCACCTCTTACAAACGCCATAAAAATAGACAAAAACACGTGCAAAAAAGATTCATTAGGTTTGCACTCAGAGGACTAGGTTGGGATAACCCTTAGGCTGAAAACATACCGGATAAAGCAAAACGTTTTTTATTCGATAGTCAAAAAAAACATTTTTTATTTGAACACACACCAAGCGAAACAGAATAAAACAAAACAAAACGTTTTGTTTTTTCGTTTCGTTTGGTGTGCGTTGAAATGAAACAAAATACGAACTATCGTAAAAACTTAACTCCGACTGAAAGATTGTAACTCTACGGCAAGTAAACACAAATAACAATTTTGTGTTTACAAAATAAACATTATGGCGCAAGATTTCAATTGAATTAGTACGATGCTAAAGCTGTTTTAGTACGATACTAGGTTAATGCAACGAATTTGCAAATTTTAATCGGATATAGCATCATACTTTCTCTACCCTTTTATTAAAGTTAAAATCATCGAACACCTACTTTATTTTTTTAGTATCGTGCTAGCTTCATATGACTCTTTAATATTTGCAAACATCAAAAAAGGTTCAAGTACTTACTTTTTTACACGAAATGTCATTGTTTAAGGTGTGTTCAGAAGCAATTTATTAAGAAAATTCTTTTAGTATGATACTAGTTATAAAATGTTTAAAATTAAGAATGAGTTAGTAAACTACCATAAAGTTAGCAAATTGTTGTAGTATCATACTAATACCCTAATAATAGGCTGTTTAAAATTTTGCGACTATGTTATTATTTCTGTGGCCGCAAACCATAACCGCCTAACTCGAGTTATGACGAAATTGAGTTTTTATCATAATCGTGCTGAGAATATACAAATCTATGCCCACTCAATTTTTTACGTCTGTATCTTTTTTTAAAGAAAAGTTATAAACAAAAAACCTAACAACCTAACTCGCTTTTCAAAAATTATAATTTGCCATAACAACTTAACTCAATAAAAATACAACGGCGGTTTCATAACTTAAGTTAAGTTTTTCTTATTCTGCATTGAAAAAAAAAAATAATGAGGAATAACAACATAAGTCAAGTTAATCAATTTAAAATCTGCCGAGAATTAAAAACCCTTATTTTTCATTTTTCTTATGTCAACATAGGCTCTTATTCCCTAAAGTAGAAAAAATATTTACTTTTCTTAACTTGAGTTAGGTTGTTATGGCAAATCACATTTCTATTTCTTGACAAACTTAACTGGACTTAAGTTCTTTTGGCTAACCAAACTATGATTGTATGAAAATCATAAATCGAATTAGGCCGTTATTCCGTGTTTCAATTTAAAAAATCACAAATCTAAGTTGACTTATGTTCTTTTGCCTTAATCAGTTTACTGTAAAAATGAGTCATAAGTGAAGATAGGTTATTACGAACAGTCGCATCTGTAGTGTAGATAAGTGATGGTTTGTTGAAAGGTTTAATTAAAGAAGTGCGTAAGATAGGCTGAGTTCGTAATTGCAAAACTGCCGCAGTCCTGCAAAAATTGCCTTCATATTGTAAACAAACGGCATCATCTCTGCATGAGCATGGCAACATTTGTGTTCATAAAAGTAAACTTACAGTCAACATGCGGTCAATTTGGCATGTGTTTTTTTATGTTGCTGAATTTGCAGGAAAATGGCAGAGATTAAAATGTGAGTAATTTTTTTTTTGAAATTAATTTATAATCGTACAAATATTGATTTGTACATATTGATAAGAAATTAATATCCATCCACAGGATTGAATACGAGGCCAAAATCTGGTCCGATGCTGATATCGAACTATTTTGGCAATTATGAACTCATTTTTAACAAAGTATGATGACTGACGTCATGCTGTTGTAATTGTGTTCATAAAAATGTATTCGAAGCATGTTTTAGGCAGGGCAGGGGCAACAAACATTGCAATTACGAACTCAGCCATACTGAAAATGAGCTCTGCAAATAATGGAATTAGCAAGGATGCTTACAAATTACAAGATAATAATTATTATTATTATTACCATTCTGATTACACGATATAGTTATGTGATGTATTAAGGAGCTGATATCACATTGTGGCAGTGCCCTATACAAACAAAATTAGTATAGGTACATATTACTTAATAAGAGAAAGTACTCGTTACAACATATTTACTTTTCATTTATTCTAAAATAAATGTTCGGTGTCAAATTAAAACAAAATTCAAAAAGAAATAATCAAAACAAGAAGTCGTAAGAATTGATCTTCTATTGAGCATTTTTTTTTCACTACGCTTGTGCAAACCTCAAAAACATTGTCTATTATTTTTTTTGCAGGACAATGTAATAATAGAGATCAGCTTGTGCGTGAATAAAATGGAATGAAATAAAAGAATTCCTGCTGCCAATCCCTGTATTCATGATTCGAGAGTGTACTTTTAGAAATGTATTTTTGCTTTAAATCAAAATATAATATTATGACTTTTGTTACAATTAAACCAAACAAAAATGTTTCCATATTTTAAACCGAGTATAACGAAATACAGTCATTAAAAAATGGCCAAACTCTTATTTTTAAGTCATCAGTTATAGCAACAAAACTTTTAATATTTAATAGAATTCTAAGGTTTATGTTAAGATATGCACACAGTTTTTTGTTGTTCAGGTGAACTACATAATATGTACATGAAACTGAGAACGTTGAAAATGATCCCGAATTTGATGGTATTTTTCTTTAATAAACCAGAATAGATACACTTATTTAATAAGTCTAGTAATTCAATTTCTGAGAACTCAAATAGAAGAAACGTTTGCAAGACCTAAATGCGAAGCTAAGAAAAAGCTATATATTAAACTTTCAATTAGCAGAAAGACTGTTAAGGTAAAGGCTTGCAAGCCTCTTTATATTTGTAGAAGTAAATGCACCGAGAGCATTAAATTTTAAAAATTTGAACTGGAGTTCAACAGCTACTGGTCATTAGAAAGCTATTACCAAAGAATTTTATATATTGGTTCCCTCAAACACATTGAGGATACAAAATTTGGTGTAAGCAGTTAACTGGAAGCCAAAACGCGACCGTAGTATGAAGAATACGAAAATATTTTTAGTGTTTTTTGTAAAAAATATTTTCTTCAGTTCTTTGACGAAACTGAGAGCTTCTTTAAATCCGTTATCAAAACAAAAAACTTCACTGTCGTTCGATTCCATTTAAGGATATCAGAGAAAAACGTGATCCTAACAATAAAACGACATAGGTATTTCGAGGTTTACTGCACATAAAAGCCACTTCATTTGAAGGGACTCGTGTACAAAATATTTGAACGCTAGCTTTAATCTTACATCAATACACGGCCATTATAAATCATAATCTTGGAATCTGGCAAGCTTATCAAAATACTTAAAAATGTTTGGATTTATCGGCCAAGAGTTTAATGCCCCAAAAGTAGACAAGTGTTCTTTTGCTTCGAAGAGAAGGGTTACCGAATCCGAGAATGAAAATTTCGCATTGATCGAACAAAAAAAAATTAAGGCGTGAAGCAAAACGCAACGAAAAAAAGAGGCAATAAAAACCAAACACTTTTAAATTAAAGCTTGGACCTTCAACGATCCGTGAAGCAGGGCTTACAAATGTGATTGCGCCCATCACGAGCTCAATTAGCTTAGTGAGCAAAAAAACGAAGGTCCAACTTGAAACCCCAAGAGATTGGTTTTATTTCGTTAATAAGACTGATTTAATTGACACGAAGAACAAAGACAATGATTTTTCTGATTTTGCCAAATTTTATAGATCTAAAGTTTCTTGGAAACGAATAGATGAAGCTGGTAACAAAATAACTTGGAACTCTATTCGGTAGCTACGTTACTATAAAAACTGCATCAAATGTCCTACACAAATTTCTTGCACAAAGATGAGGTTTCTAAAATTATAAAAAGTAAAAAAAACGAGAGCTTCTTTAAATCTAAACAACTTCTTTCCCGAAAGAAAAGAAGATTTCATGGACTTAAAACATTAAGTCTTGATTTTCAGTCTTTTTATGACAATCTTCCATCCAATATGGACGAGCCAAATACTTATCCTCATTTAACAGGCCCTGACAACTCAGAAGATATACTTAAATATCAATTTTGCTCAAAATTTAATCAATAATGTACAATACATAATTTAAACTTATGCATATTAAAAACTTGAATAGATAAAATATTCTTATTACAAAATGTTCCTTTACTTTTATGATACTTTCACGACCAAAAGAAAACAAACATGGAAGATTAACTTAAGTTAATAAATACCCTAGTTTATTGGTATGGAAAAAGAACTTAACTCAACATATGAAATTTTTTCCCACAATCTCACACATGGAATAACGACCTAAGTCGAGAAAAGAAATTTTAATCATTCTTTCTTAATATGCCACAAAAACCTAACTCGACCTAAGCTTTTTATTTTTTTAAAGTTCAATAAGCCATAACAGCTTAAGTGTTTTTTTCCTTAATTACTCATTAAATATACGACATACATTTTATTACTTCTAGTATATGAGAAATGTGTATTCTTTCTTCATTTCTGCATTTAAGAAATTTAAAAATTCATAATTCCTGATTCATAGAGAGATTATGAAACTTAAAACAGCTCTCCTGAAAAATATGAAAAATCGACTTAAGCGGTTATGCCTTGTGACCACTGATTTATAAGAAAAGAGAAAAGCTTTTAATCTTGCCCATCTTCAAAAATGTCATAATAGGAAGTAGGAATCCACAGCTTATCAATAGTAAGTTTATGTTCCTTATTTTTATAACTATAGATAGGACTTCTTACCTCAATTAAAAAAAATCAATTTTTCACCATCTACGTCCATATTTATTTAAAAATTTGGGCAAAATTTGTAAAGTGCAACGAAAGAAGAAAATAAAAAATTTAATCCTACCCCGTTTGTACCCTGCTGCGATTTGAGCCGAGGCTAGAGATTAATCTCACTACCGATTTTGCCAGGCGTTTCAATCAAAGCTAAGGATTTAATCCTACTTGTCTGACCGTGTCTTGTCGCTGCTTTAGGCTACGGATTTAATCCTGCTGCGTTTTGCCTATAGCTTCAGTCAAGGCTAGGGAAGTTATCCCACCTTCTGTCACCGCCGCCCCTTGTTTTGCCACGAACGTTTGTTTGAGGCTAAGGATTTAATCCTATCCCGTTTGTACCCCGCTGCGATTTGAGCCGAGGCTAGAGATTAATCTCACTACCGATTTTGCCAGGCGTTTCAATCAAAGCTAAGGATTTAATCCTACTTGTCTGACCGTGTCTTGTCGCTGCTTTAGGCTAGGGATTTAATCCTGCTGCGTTTTGCCTATAGCTTCAGTCAAGGCTAGGGAAGTTATCCCACCTTCTGTCACCGCCGCCCCTTGTTTTGCCACGAACGTTTGTTTGAGGCTAAGGATTTAATCCTACCCCGTTTGTACCCTGCTGCGATTTGAGCCGAGGCTAGAGATTAATCTCACTACCGATTTTTGCCAGGCAATTCAATCAAAGCTAAGGATTTAATCCTACCGTCTGACCGTGTCTTGTCGCTGCCTTAGGCTAGGGATCTAATCCCACTGCGTTCTGCCTATAGCTTCAGTCAAGGCTAGGGATCTAATCCCACCGTCTCACCCTTGTATATGAAATACCGTGTTAATTATTTAGGTATATGAAAATTTGTGAATTATATGAAATACCGTGTTAGTTATTTAAGGATTTGATACAAATGTACACGTATATGAAATAAATTGTTAGTTAGAGTTAAGATAAAACTGAATAAAGTCGGACATTATTTGGAGTTCTGAACTTTCAAAACCGAGTTTTGTGCTTTCTTCGGACTGACCCTGGACAAGCTGACGCTACCTCAGCCTTTGAGTAAAAAAGCATCACATTTTGGCGCCCGAGCAGGGACGTAAGAAGGTTCAACCGAACTCCCGACCCGAAATCTTTTGGAAGGCAATTCCGACCGCCGCCGTTATCCGTTATAAAGATTAATTTGAAGCCGTGACCCTTCGAAAAGTTCCACCGTACCCCGTATCCGCCGCACAGATCCAGATTCAACATGTCCGACTCCGACGAATCACAGACTAGTGATTTCAACCCGTATAAGAATCTAGGATTCATTTATTTTCTAAAGAAAGCTGAGCTCATCGAAGTGCTAACTACCAGGAAGTTAGACACTACCGGAACCCTACGGACACTGCGTAAAAGGTTGAGCCAGCATTTAAAAGAACTTCGCGCGCATAAGTCTAATCAAAACTTATGCGACGAATGGGAAGACATTCTGGAAAAGCGAAACGACAATGACAATGCCGAGGAAATTCAGCCTAACGAAAAGCAGTCAGTCGCCACGCAGTTCACCGATACGCAACCGTTTAAAAGCCATATCAATATACCTGTACCGCCGGCACAATTTAATAATCCGATATTTTTAACAGTGCCAGATATAAGCAAGCCACTCACCGCTCCTGCACCAACATACCAGACAGCTCACATGCCGACATATCAACCTACCTGCTCTTACCCCTACCAGCAAACGAGTCCTAAAGTTGCTCCGCACCCGGTACCTGTACCGCCACCGCCGAGATTCGAACCACCAGCGTCAAACCGACTTACCCTGAGCTATGAGGCCGAAGTAATGAACACGGTCCGCAAATGGGGATTGAAATTCGATTCAACTGAGAATCCGCTGGAATTTCTAGAGAGGTTAGCTGAGTTAACCAGGTGTTATAATATTCCGCTGAACGATATGCTGCGAACACTGCCGGAGATGTTCCGAGGTAGCGCCCTGGAGTGGTTGCGAATAAAAAGCGATAGTTTCTGCACATGGGAGGACTTCCGAGAAGCTTTTATTCTACAATTTTTACCAGGCAGATATTTACATAAGCTTGAAGAAGAGATATTGCGCAAACGCCAAGGGCCCCGAGAGAGGGCAAAGGATTATATCCTGTCGGCCCAATACCTCATCCGCCAGCATCCCCGATTTACCATTGCAGATAATATTGATAGGATCTTTGATAATTTACGACCTGAATATAGGTTATTCATCCGCCGAAGTGACTTCAGTACCTTAGACGATCTCACTTATCTGGCTGAGGAGTTCGAGGTGATCAAGAACGAAGAACGTAATCAACGTCTACCCGCTGCACATATGCCTCCTGCCCCACCAATGCAACGTAATCTACCGCCGACAATTGTTTACGACCGCAATACGCACTGCTGGAATTGTAAGCAGCGAGGCCACAGGCAGGAAACGTGTCGCCTTATCGTTTGTTTTGTTCTTACTGTGGAGTAGATGGCCGTTTAACCAAAGACTGCCCGTGTCACCGAAACCCCGTTGCTGTCGCCACTACATTACCTTCACAACCACTGGAAGTAGACTCCCGATATTTTATCCCCGTCCAAGCGTATGATACTGAGTACCAAGCTTTACTCGATACTGGCTCTACAAAGACTTTCGTAAGCCAGGCACTGAGGACCCGGTTCAAGGAATTAGACCTCCCAATGCGTGAGCATCATCGACCGATCTACTTGGCTAATGGGAACCCCGTTATAACATCCGAGCATTACACGGCTTCGATTACAATAGGAGGTATTGAATTGACAGGCGAGGTAACATACCTGCCTGAGCTTGTAGACGATGCATTAATTGGGATGGACTTTATGCAACAAGCTGGATTGCAAATGTTCTTGGGAAGCACTCTCGTGACTAGAAGGAAGCCTTATGAAATATATGAAGGAAGCCGAGCCGGTCCAATCACTACAGCATTTTATTCCGAGCCCGCCGATACCGAACCCCGATCCGCAGACAAAGCCGTGACTTCACCTAGGAGGAGACCTAGGGGACATAACCAGACTTCTCCAGAAATCCGTATTAACTGCCTGTCAGAACCCGAGAGTGCAACACGCCGAGCACCGTCTGTTCACAACTTAGAAACCAACCTGCCCATTAAAAATCAGGTCAAGGTGATTGACCTGGTACCATAAACCGTTTTTATACTGCACTTTATGTTTTATTATTAATAGTATATTATTATTTAACACTGAATTGTTTTTTTTTTTTTTTTCAAATTATTTTAAGTTATCTTGTTTATACATATATTGAGAATTTTGAAATATGAATAGTAATGGTTCCTATTTCCAGATGGCAGTTATCGACGAGAAGGTTCTCGTCTGATTAAGAAAGGGGGGAATGTAACGAAGTTACATATTTCAGCCGCCGCGGCACGCCGACGCTACTACTCAGCTACTTTTATAAAGCCGCCTTTTCTGCTCAATCCGACATCCGAACGTATACACCGAAAGGTACAGCTGAAAGTGCAACAAAACTATTGCCTACCTTAAGGCGCCCACGGAGGTGTAGGTACACACAACACGCATTGCAACTAAGTCGTCGATGGTACGAGTGCAACAACAAAGTAGGAAGAAAGCATTGTCGGTGTTACAACAACAATTTACGATGAATACATTCTGTTTGTCTTTTATGTATTCACATTTGCTGACGACGATGGATGTGATATAGGGAGGTAGAATTCTTAAAATTTCTTTAAAGATGAATTCAAAGTGTTATAAATGTCTTAAAGTCATATCCGATTTGTTTTTTCTAACATGTGATTTGTGTGGCAAAGACTCCCATTTGGACTGCTGCAATATTAGCAAAGTAGACATGAAACTTATAAAATCTAATAAGAATTTATTTTTTAAATGTGATAAGTGCTTGCATATTCCACTGCAAATATGTATCAACAAAATGAGAGATCTCTCAGTATATTTATTGGAAGACTCTCAGAGTGCAGTTGGGAGTTGCACAAATACTAATCCAAATCCGCCAAAATTGGATACGAGTCGTCATGTTCGCGATAAGACTCGTGCTCAGAGAATCTCCAAAGTTAGTGAGACTGAAAAACGGGTTTCGATTACTGCTGGAAGGAAGATTGCTCTTGCGGGAACATCCACTCCCCAAGATCGCGTTCAACATAATGTACTAATAAAGAAACTTGAAATGTTTGGTTTTCATTCTGTGCTGCTTAGTTGGATTAAAAGTTATTTAGAGGACAGAAAACAATATGTCAAAATTGGTTGCGAGTTATCTAAGGAAATAGTGAACTTTTCAGGTGTACCTCAGGGTAGTCACCTTGGACCGTTACTGTTTATTATTTTTATTAATGACTTGCCCAGCCTCCTCTCTTTTTCAAGATGCCTTTTGTATGCTGATGATCTTAAAGTTTTTAGCTGCATAAAATCGTTATCTGATGCAAATAATGTCCAAGCTGATCTAAATAAAATTCTTCAATGGTGTAAGATGAATGGACTCTTTTTTAACAATAACAAATGTAGTGTTGTTACTTATTCAAAAGTACTGAATCCTTTCTGTTTTGAATATAAGCTTGATAGCCACTCTTTACAAAGAGTAGATTATCAGAAGGATCTCGGAGTGATTTTCGACTCGAAAATAAATTTTTCGCTCCACATCGATCATATTATTTCTAGAGCAAACTCGATGTTCGGTTTTATAGTCAGAAATTCAAAATGTTTCGAGGATCCTTATACAATTAAAACTCTTTACACGAGTATTGTAAGACCGTTGCTGGAGTATTGTAGCGTTATATGGAATCCTTACACTAAGTCAAGTATCCTTCGTATAGAAAAAGTTCAAAAAAGATTTACTAAGTTTGCCTTACGTAAAACTTTTGGTTCTTTAAGTGTTCCATGTTATGAAAGCAGATGTGTTCTCATCGACCTAAAACCTCTCATTTTGAGAAGAAAATTTAATTCTGTACTCTTTGCTTATGATGTTCTCAATTCTATTATTGATTGTCCGGTGCTGTTGTCAATGTTTAATATGTATGCACCTGCTCGTAGTTTGCGACCAAGAAATGGTGATTTTTTATATGTTCCATATCATAGTACAAGTTATGCTAGGCACAGTCCAATCACTAATGCGTGCATTGATTTTAATGAATTTGATTATGCAATTGATTTTAATATGAATAGAAATGAAATTAAAAGAAAATTGATAAGCTTATTGCAAATACTATAACGTATATTTAACTTAATTAATTAATTTATCTTTTTAAAATTGTATATACATGTATTGAAAGTTAATTTTAATGGGTAGTCTTCATAAAGTCTTGTAACTTGAATGACGGTAATAAATAAATAAATAATCCCACTGCGTTCTGCCTATAGCTTCAGTCAAGGCTAGGGATCTAATCCCACCGTCTCACCCTTGTATATGAAATACCGTGGTAATTATTTAGGTATATGAAAATTTGTGAATTATATGAAATACCGTGTTAGTTATTTAAGGATTTGATACAAATGTACACGTATATGAAATAAATTGTTATACTCTGTCCAACAAAAATTGTCAGTATAGGGAAGATAGGACGTTTGTCTCTCATTCTGGTTGCATTGCCATGCATAAGTGTGTCGCCTTTTAAAGCTCTCACAGGGATTCCGTAGTTTAAATTATAAATCGCCGCAAATGAAAGTAAAAAACGCGTAGGGCTACCGTCTGCCGATTCAAAACGACTGAAAACAATATTCAATTTACCTTTTCCCACAACGCCAAGCGGTAAGATAATATGCGCGTTTTTTTTTAAGTTGAAAAGCAATATGACAACACTCAACATACTCATCTTCTTAAAATGTGCTCTCAAAAGCTTCAAATCCCAAAAGCTCCTTAATAAAACCACTGAAAAAGCTCCTTGCTTGCAATTGAGAATGATACTGGTAACTCTGTTTTGATGTAGATAAAGAGCGCACGATCGTATTGAGTGACACTTAAGACTTAACAGTTAACACTCTTGACAGTATCTCATCAGCAGTGGGATACGACGGTCGTGCTGGGCTGTACAACTTTTTGCAAAGAATTACAACAACAATTCCTTAAGAAAACTCAGTGGCTTGCTCTTTTTTTAGTGTCATTTTTCCTAACGCACTGTAGTGAGGGTGCATCAGGCGCCACTGCTTTATAAAAAGCTCTCCCATAAGGCCTGTACTGACAATTTTTGTTGGACAGAGTATAGTTAGAGTTAAGATAAAACTGAATAAAGTCGGACATTATTTGGAGTTCTGAACTTTCAAAACCGAGTTTTGTGCTTTCTTCGGACTGACCCTGGACAAGCTGACGCTACCTCAGCCTTTGAGTAAAAAAGCATCACAATGATGATGATCATGAATTGATTTTAAAAAGGTTTCCTTTGAAAATCAAACTTTGAACTTGGTTTCCGAAAGAATAATGTGTGCAAAGATTAAGGTAATATGGGAGTTTAGTTAAATCAATAGGCAAACTGTTGCATGTTTTGGAAAAATCGTTCTGAAAAAACAAGTTTCGAGGAGTTGTATGTGAGAATTGAAGAGAGCTTTCTATGCATATGTGTATGGCAGATTTATTCTTGAATTCATAACATGACAATACTGTTTAAAAATTGATGTGCAAAGAAAATTACTGCTTTATTTATTTTATTAAGATCGATTACGTGCTTGGGTATCGGGATAAATTTAATCGGTTGAAATGGTAGGTTCTATTGTCTTTACTCTTTTGGCACTAATTTCAAAATTACAACTGTCTGGCTTGTTATCGTGTTTTGAAATATGATGCTTAAATTTATAAATAGTTTGAAAAATGATATCTGACTTGAATTGAATTTGCAGGTCGGCTTATATACTTATGTGACTTTTAATCTACAGTTGGCCCATACTTAAAAATTGGCAAAAGAGGGCACTCCTGAAGAGTAAAAATTGTCCCCTATTACTTATTATAGCAGTTTTTTTTTTCAAACCACGACCTGAAGCATAACACCTACAACCGTTCTTTTTTCTTTTCGAAAACTCAGAGACGATAAACCTAACATCTTATCCTTGTAGTTTTGCTATGGACAATTCTTCTCGAGTGACCCATGTATTCCACAGAGGTGCAATAGGAGTTACTAGCTCTAAAAGTAATCCTAAAACCTTTACTTAAATCTTGTTTCTCGATAAACTTGCCATTCTTCTGACTTTTTCGCTAACCATTCAATCGATTTTGATCAGCACAGCAGCACCACAATTTTCAAACAAGAATTTTAAACACAAAATATACTTTTTCAAATTTTATTTCTTCGACAATTGATTCGTACATTCACAAGGCTGGTATTCTGGAAGGAATAGAAATACAAATTATTATAAAAAAAAATATTATTAATTTTTGTCAACTTACGCTCTCCCTCAGGTAGGCAGGCATTTTCAGCTCTCATAAAACAACTGTTATCAAAGGTCTTTTCCTCTCCATTTAGAGTTCCACAAACTGGATCAATGTAGTAAGGACAAAGCATTCTGGGACAATCTGTGGTAACTGGCGAGCAGCTTGCTAATTGAACTGCAAGCAAAACAAGTGTAACAACCACGCAAAGTAACTTCATGTTGAAAATATTAGTGAGTGCTCTAAGTCATTCACTTTTTATAGTAACCAGAACCCACCGAAAATTCAACAAATGCGTAAATAGTTTTTTTTCTCATATATTTTTGTTTTTCTTTGCTTATTAAAAGAAAAACTGTAAATATTTGCGCACATGTGCCCCTCTTTAATTAATTTGAGAGATTTTAACTTCTGCTAAAGCAAACAAAATGTACAGATTTACTTGGTGATGCCATAAAAAAGAACTTATTCGCTCAATATGCTTAAGCTTTTATAGGAATCTTTTGAATCTAGTGACTTTCGGATAAGATCGAATAGATTAGTTCAGAAATCAGTCTTCGAGGGCAATTGTTTCCCAATTATTTTATTCATGCATTAAAATACATAAATAACTTAAAAGTTATATAGAAGATTTGTCTATCATTTAAGCTTACCAAATATACATTACAATTACTTATTATATGGCACGCAGCTCTACACAATCCGAAAATATACAGTCATAGAAAATAGCATGGAAAATAAACCAGAAATTATCTTTTTATCAGGTGTATATTTTTTATCACGATTTATCATGTTTAATGTTTAACAAGATACAAGATGTCAATAGGAAGACGTACTGTAATAAACAAACATGGTTTTCATGTTATATGAAGATATATTTCACACACCTTAATGACAATATACGACAATCTCCCAAACTATTACAAATAAAAATAAATTTGAGCCCAAACGACTGGCAGAGATTCAGGAACTTGGGGCTTAAAACTCTACTCCATTCCAGTTTGCATACTGTAGGCAGAAATCACTATTGCAAGAATTTTCTCTTCCTCGCAAGAAGCAGTACCCGTGGCAAGAAATAGGGGTGGAATCGGCTAAGGTGATAGTTGATTGTGATTGTCATTTTGACTATATAGCTGTCTCCATCATATCAATAAAGAAATATAGAGAGAGCGATTGTCAAAATGACAATCACAATCAACTATCACCTTAGCCGATTCCACCCCAGGTTTTTGTTTTAGATAGCACTGACTACATTATTGCCCATAATCCTGAAGACAAGCTATCAGCTATTGAATTTTACCAGTTCTGCAGTTCTATTACACTCAGCAAATTTATTAGTAAGATGGCTACGAATGACATTCGTAAAGAAAATATTTGTGCATTGTACAAATGTTCGTAAGACTTACGAAGTATTTGTACAGTGGTATATCTACGAATGCATTTGTAAGGTTTAACTAATAACAGAATTCAATTTGTCCCTCGTTTACAAAAATGGAAATCTTTTAAACCTGTAGGTGTAGAAAAAGGCCTTTAAACCTTAAAAATATTAAAAATAAAGCATTTGCGAAATTAAAAGTTTTTTTTTTAAAAAACACAAAAAATATTTATTCAATATTATTTTAAACTTAAAGGGGCTACTGCTGAAAATTTTTGGTTAAAATAGTTTTAGCCGTTAATGAGAAATTCGAAAATCAAAAAAACGGTTTAATGACAGGTACCAAAATATAGTCGTACGTTCGTACGTCCGTACGTTCTTGTACCATTTTTCGTCGTCGATATCTCAAGAACGAGTAAAGATATCGACTTCAAATAAATTTTTTTTAATAGATAATAACTTCGAAAGAGGCTGAAAGGGCGTTTATTAAAATTCAGTGAGTTGTTTTTTCACTATAACGGTTTATAAAAAAAGTAAAAATTTTGGTTAGTTTCAAATATCTCACGAAAAAATAATGCTATTGATTTCAAATAAAATTAAATGTACTCATTATGAGGTCATACAGATTTGGTATGAATTTGGAAAAAAATTAACATACCGTTATTTTTTTAAATAAAAAAAACTGAAAAAAAAAATTTCATAACCCAGATATTCTAAGAACGGAAAACAATTTGAAACTCAAAATAATTTTATTTAACGAAAAATAATGTGTTTGACAACTGGTGAAAATTTCAAAAAAAAATCAGTTTACAGTTTTTTTACAAAAAATAAAAAAACTATATAAAATTCTATTGAAAATTGGTAAAAATTGTTTTTCGACTCAAATTTCTCGAGAACTAGTAGTGATATTGACTTCTAATTTAGTTTATTTTATACATAGTATAATTTTGTACAATTGGTAATATGTTGACAAATATTGAATTAATAGTTTTTTTTTTTAATAAAAAAACTATTAAAAATTCTAGTGAAAACTAGTTAAAATTGTATTTTAAGTCGAATTTCTTGGGAATGAACAACGATAGTGCCTTCTAAAGTATGTTGTTTTATACATCGATACCTTTCCGTAAGAATGTATACTAAGCGACATTTCTAAAATTGTTCAGGAAACGAAAAAAACGAAGAAAGTTCTAGTTGAATCATAGTGTGCTAAGAGACAATTTTGGTTAAACTAAGTGACATCTAACAAAATTTTTTGTTGCTCACGACAATGAGATCTTTAGTAATGTCGCTTAGCATAATTTTTTTGGCGGATAATACAAATTTTAGGTGGCAACATTATTTTAATGAGAAAATATGGCAGTTGATAAATTTTTTTATTTGTTCTCTAGTTTCCTTTTCATGCATCATAAAAACGTAGCCCTTAAGATATAGTATATTTCCTCATCAAAAAGTCATTTTCGAAAAAAGTGTCGCTTAGTACATTCTTACGGGAAGGTATCGACATAATACAATTATCAACATATGGTTCAATTTCGACAAGTATCGAATTGACAGTTTTAACAAAAATATAAAAAAAAATCTACTAAAAAGTGGTAATATTTGTTTTTCGACTAGAAAATCTTGAGAACGAGCAATGATATTGACTTTGCCATTATTTAATTTTATACATAATACAATTTCTAACAAATGGTTTATATTTGACATATATCTAGTTTTAGAGCGGATATATTTTGTAAGTACCCTTCCATCAATAGCCAAACCATATCCTTTATATTTGAATATTTCGTTTTTAAATTTTTTTCAATTAAAATGTTTGGAACCGAAATAGTAAAGTAATTTCTATAATATAATACATAATTTTATAATTTTATTATCAACTTAGTTTTTAGAAGAATGTATGTACTGTACATACGTATATGATTAAGGTTGTTCAGTTGTACCCAAGTCCCACATATTCAAATTCCATTAATAGCTATGGTAAAATTGAAGAAAACGTCACAATATGTTTTTATCTTTCTGTCCATGAAAAAGATGTAAAATTCTACTCAAGGTTTTCTTACCACAATGGGAAGTTATCAGTGTGGGTCGCACCCAGCCTCTTTTTAAAGTTAAAATCATCGAACACCTACTTTATTTTTTTAGTATCGTGCTAGCTTCATATGACTCTTTAATATTTGCAAACATCAAAAAAGGTTCAAGTACTTACTTTTTTACACGAAATGTCATTGTTTAAGGTGTGTTCAGAAGCAATTTATTAAGAAAATTCTTTTAGTATGATACTAGTTATAAAATGTTTAAAATTAAGAATGAGTTAGTAAACTACTATAAAGTTAGCAAATTGTTGTAGTATCATACTAATACCCTAATAATAGGCTGTTTAAAATTTTGCGACTATGTTATTATTTATAAGAAAAGAGAAAAGCTTTTAATCTTGCCCATCTTCAAAAATGTCATAATAGGAAGTTGGAATCCACAGCTTATCAATAGTAAGTTTATGTTCCTTATTTTTATAACTATAGATAGGACTTCTTACCTCAATTAAAAAAAATCAATTTTTCTCCATCTACGTCCATATTTATTTAAAAATTTGGGCAAAATTTGTAAAGTGCAACGAAAGAAGAAAATAAAAAATTTAATCCTACCCCGTTTGTACCCTGCTGCGATTTGAGCCGAGGCTAGAGATTAATCTCACTACCGATTTTGCCAGGCGTTTCAATCAAAGCTAAGGATTTAATCCTACTTGTCTGACCGTGTCTTGTCGCTGCTTTAGGCTACGGATTTAATCCTGCTGCGTTTTGCCTATAGCTTCAGTCAAGGCTAGGGAAGTTATCCCACCTTCTGTCACCGCCGCCCCTTGTTTTGCCACGAACGTTTGTTTGAGGCTAAGGATTTAATCCTATCCCGTTTGTACCCCGCTGCGATTTGAGCCGAGGCTAGAGATTAATCTCAATACCGATTTTGCCAGGCGTTTCAATCAAAGCTAAGGATTTAATCCTACCGTCTGACCGTGTCTTGTCGCTGCCTTAGGCTAGGGATCTAATCCCACTGCGTTCTGCCTATAGCTTCAGTCAAGGCTAGGGATCTAATCCCACCGTCTCACCCTTGTATATGAAATACCGTGTTAATTATTTAGGTATATGAAAATTTGTGAATTATATGAAATACCGTGTTAGTTATTTAAGGATTTGATACAAATGTACACGTATATGAAATAAATTGTTATACTCTGTCCAACAAAAATTGTCAGTATAGGGAAGATAGGACGTTTGTCTCTCATTCTGGTTGCATTGCCATGCATAAGTGTATCGCCTTGTAAAGCTCTCACAGGGATTCCGTAGCTTACATTATAAATCGCCGCAAATGATAGTAAAAAACGCGTAGGGCTACCGTCTGCCGATTCAAAACGACTGAAAACAATATTCAATTTACCTTTTCCCACAACACCAAGCGGTAAGATAATATGCGCGTTTTTTTTTAAGTTGAAAAGCAATATGACAACACTCAACATACTCATCTTCTTAAAATGTGCTCTCAAAAGCTTCAAATCCCAAAAGCTCCTTAATAAAAACCACTGAAAAAGCTCCTTGCTTGCAATTGAGAATGATACTGGTAACTCTGTTTTGATGTAGATAAAGAGCGCACGATCGTATTGAGTGACACTTAACAGTTAACACTCTTGACAGTATCTCATCAGCAGTGGGATACGACGATCGTGTTGGGGTGTACAACTTTTTGCAAAGAATTACAACCACAATTCCTTAAGAAAACTTAGTGGCTTGCTCTTTTTTTAGTGTCATTTTTCCTAACGCACTGTAGTGAGGGTGCATCAGGCGCCACTGCTTTAGAAAAAGCTCTCCCATAAGGCCTGTACTGACAATTTTTGTTGGACAGAGTATAGTTAGAGTTAAGATAAAACTGAATAAAGTCGGACATTATTTGGAGTTCTGAACTTTCAAAACCGAGTTTTGTGCTTTCTTCGGACTGACCCTGGACAAGCTGACGCTACCTCAGCCTTTGAGTAAAAAAGCATCACAATGATGATGATCATGAATTGATTTTAAAAAGGTTTCCTTTGAAAATCAAACTTTGAACTTGGTTTCCGAAAGAATAATGTGTGCAAAGATTAAGGTAATATGGGAGTTTAGTTAAATCAATAGGCAAACTGTTGCATGTTTTGGAAAAATCGTCCTGAAAAAACAAGTTTCGAAGAGTTGTATGTGAGAATTGAAGAGAACTTTCTATGCATATGTGTATGGCAGATTTATTCTTGAATTCATAACATGACAATACTGTTTAAAAATTGATGTGCAAAGAAAACTACTGCTTTATTTATTTTATTAAGATCGATTACGTGCTTGGGTATCGGGATAAATTTAATCGGTTGAAATGGTAGGTTCTATTGTCTTTACTCTTTTGGCACTAATTTCAAAATTACAACTGTCTGGCTTGTTATCGTGTTTTGAAATATGATGCTTAAATTTATAAATAGTTTGAAAAATGATATCTGACTTGAATTGAATTTGCAGGTCGGCTTATATACTTATGTGACTTTTAATCTACAGTTGGCCCATACTTAAAAATTGGCAAAAGAGGGCACTCCTGAAGAGTAAAAATTGTCCCCTATTACTTATTATAGCAGTTTTTTTTTTCAAAACACGACCTGAAGCATAACACCTACAGCCGTTCTATTTTCTTTTCGAAAACTCAGAGACGATAAACCTAACATCTTATCCTTGTAGTTTTGCTATGGAGAATTCTTCTCGAGTGACCCATGTATTCCACAGAGGTGCAGTAGGAGTTACTAGCTCTAAAAGTAATCCTAAAACCTTTACTTAAATCTTGTTTCTCGATAAACTTGCCATTCTTCTGACTTTTTCGCTAACCATTCAATCGATTTTGATCAGCACAGCAGCACCACAATTTTCAAACAAGAATTTTAAACACAAAATATACTTTTTCAAATTTTATTTCTTCGACAATTGATTCGTACATTCACAAGGCTGGTATTCTGGAAGGAATAGAAATACAAATTATTATAAAAAAAAATATTATTAATTTTTGTCAACTTACGCTCTCCCTCAGGTAGGCAGGCATTTTCAGCTCTCATAAAACAACTGTTATCAAAGGTCTTTTCCTCTCCATTTAGAGTTCCACAAACTGGATCAATGTAGTAAGGACAAAGCATTCTGGGACAATCTGTGGTAACTGGCGAGCAGCTTGCTAATTGATCTGCAAGCAAAACAAGTGTAACAACCACGCAAAGTAATTTCATGTTGAAAATATTAGTGAGTGCTCTAAGTCATTCACTTTTTATAGTAACCAGAACCCACCGAAAATTCAACAAATGCGTAAATAGTTTTTTTTCATATATTTTTGTTTTTCTTTGCTTATTAAAAGAAAAACTGTAAATATTTGCGCACATGTGCCCCTCTTTAATTAATTTGAGAGATTTTAACTTCTGCTAAAGCAAACAAAATGTACAGATTTACTTGGTGATGCCATAAAAAAGAACTTATTCGCTCAATATGCTTAAGCTTTTATAGGAATCTTTTGAATCTAGTGACTTTCGGATAAGATCGAATATTATTTATTTCAATTATTTTATTCATGCATTAAAATACATAAATAACTTAAAAGTTATATAGAAGATTTGTCTATCATTTAAGCTTACCAAATATACATTACAATTACTTATTATATGGCACGCAGCTCTACACAATCCGAAAATATACAGTCATAGAAAATAGCATGGAAAATAAACCAGAAATTATCTTTTTATCAGGTGTATATTTTTTATCACGATTTATCATGTTTAATGTTTAACAAGATACAAGATGTCAATAGGAAGACGTACTGTAATAAACAAACATGGTTTTCATGTTATATGAAGATATATTTCACACACCTTAATGACAATATACGACAATCTCCCAAACTATTACAAATAAAAATAAATTTGAGCCCAAACGACTGGCAGAGATTCAGGAACTTGGGGCTTAAAACTCTACTCCATTCCAGTTTGCATACTGTAGGCAGAAATCACTATTGCAAGAATTTTCTCTTCCTCGCAAGAAGCAGTACCCGTGGCAAGAAATAGGGGTGGAATCGGCTAAGGTGATAGTTGATTGTGATTGTCATTTTGACTATATAGCTGTCTCCATCATATCAATAAAGAAATATAGAGAGAGCGATTGTCAAAATGACAATCACAATCAACTATCACCTTAGCCGATTCCACCCCAGGTTTTTGTTTTAGATAGCACTGACTACATTATTGCCCATAATCCTGAAGACAAGCTATCAGCTATTGAATTTTACCAGTTCTGCAGTTCTATTACACTCAGCAAATTTATTAGTAAGATGGCTACGAATGACATTCGTAAAGAAAATATTTGTGCATTGTACAAATGTTCGTAAGACTTACGAAGTATTTGTACAGTGGTATATCTACGAATGCATTTGTAAGGTTTAACTAATAACAGAATTCAATTTGTCCCTCGTTTACAAAAATGGAAATCTTTTAAACCTGTAGGTGTAGAAAAAGGCCTTTAAACCTTAAAAATATTAAAAATAAAGCATTTGCGAAATTAAAAGTTTTTTTTTTAAAAAACACAAAAAATATTTATTCAATATTATTTTAAACTTAAAGGGGCTACTGCTGAAAATTTTTGGTTAAAATAGTTTTAGCCGTTAATGAGAAATTCGAAAATCAAAAAAACGGTTTAATGACAGGTACCAAAATATAGTCGTACGTTCGTACGTCCGTACGTTCTTGTACCATTTTTCGTCGTCGATATCTCAAGAACGAGTAAAGATATCGACTTCAAATAAATTTTTTTTAATAGATAATAACTTCGAAAGAGGCTGAAAGGGCGTTTATTAAAATTCAGTGAGTTGTTTTTTCACTATAACGGTTTATAAAAAAAGTAAAAATTTTGGTTAGTTTCAAATATCTCACGAAAAAATAATGCTATTGATTTCAAATAAAATTAAATGTACTCATTATGAGGTCATACAGATTTGGTATGAATTTGGAAAAAAATTAACATACCGTTATTTTTTTAAATAAAAAAAACTGAAAAAAAAAATTTCATAACCCAGATATTCTAAGAACGGAAAACAATTTGAAACTCAAAATAATTTTATTTAACGAAAAATAATGTGTTTGACAACTGGTGAAAATTTCAAAAAAAAATCAGTTTACAGTTTTTTTACAAAAAATAAAAAAACTATATAAAATTCTATTGAAAATTGGTAAAAATTGTTTTTCGACTCAAATTTCTCGAGAACTAGTAGTGATATTGACTTCTAATTTAGTTTATTTTATACATAGTATAATTTTGTACAATTGGTAATATGTTGACAAATATTGAATTAATAGTTTTTTTTTTTAATAAAAAAACTATTAAAAATTCTAGTGAAAACTAGTTAAAATTGTATTTTAAGTCGAATTTCTTGGGAATGAACAACGATAGTGCCTTCTAAAGTATGTTGTTTTATACATCGATACCTTTCCGTAAGAATGTATACTAAGCGACATTTCTAAAATTGTTCAGGAAACGAAAAAAACGAAGAAAGTTCTAGTTGAATCATAGTGTGCTAAGAGACAATTTTGGTTAAACTAAGTGACATCTAACAAAATTTTTTGTTGCTCACGACAATGAGATCTTTAGTAATGTCGCTTAGCATAATTTTTTTGGCGGATAATACAAATTTTAGGTGGCAACATTATTTTAATGAGAAAATATGGCAGTTGATAAATTTTTTTATTTGTTCTCTAGTTTCCTTTTCATGCATCTTAAAAACGTAGCCCTTAAGATATAGTATATTTCCTCATCAAAAAGTCATTTTCGAAAAAAGTGTCGCTTAGTACATTCTTACGGGAAGGTATCGACATAATACAATTATTAACATATGGTTCAATTTCGACAAGTATCGAATTGACAGTTTTAACAAAAATATAAAAAAAAATCTACTAAAAAGTGGTAATATTTGTTTTTCGACTAGAAAATCTTGAGAACGAGCAATGATATTGACTTTGCCATTATTTAATTTTATACATAATACAATTTCTAACAAATGGTTTATATTTGACATATATCTAGTTTTAGAGCGGATATATTTTGTAAGTACCCTTCCATCAATAGCCAAACCATATCTTTTATATTCGAATATTTCGTTTTAAAATTTTTTTGCAATTAAAATGTTCGGAACTGAAATAATAAAGACCACAAATGGGAAGTTATCAGTGTGGGTCGCACCCAGCCTCTTTTTTTGTATGTTGTTTTCAATAATCAAAATGTAATTTCTGTATAGAAACTTATTTAAGACTGAAAAATCTCATCCAAGGTTACTAAAAACCATACAATCAGTGTGGTATCCCGTTATTTTAAATTTCGCAAATGCTTTATTTTTAATATTTTTAAGGTTTAAAAGCCTTTTGTTATATCAGAAAGGTTTACACAGGGGATAATTTCAGTAAAACGTTTATAGTCGCGTTCTAAGTCAAAAGAATTAAGTTCAATATTTTAATCAGTACTATTAAAGTAATTGCCTAGTTCATAGAAGTTAGTTTTTGAAGTAAATTAGTAAAACTTTACAAATGCATTCGTTGATATACCACTGTAAAAATACTTCGTATATCTTACGAATATTTGTACAATGCACAAATATTTTCTTTACGAATGTCATTCGTAGCCATCTTACTAATAAATTTGCTGAGTGTAATAGAACTGCAGAACTGGTAAAATTCAATAGCTGATAGCTTGTCTTCAAGATTATGGGCAATAATATTGTCAGTGCTATCTAAAACAAAAACCTGCTTCTTGCCACGGGTACTGCTTTTTGTGACGAAGAGAAAATGCTTCCAATAATGATTTCTGCCTACAGCATGCAAACAGGAATGAAGTAGAGTCTTAAGCCTGAATCTCTGACAGTCGTTTCGGCTCAAATTTATTGGTATTTGTATTAGTTTGGGAGTATTGTCTGGCGTCTGGGTATTGTCATTAAGGTGTGTTAAAAATATATCTTACATAAAATGAAAACCGTGTTGACTTTACAGTACGCCTTCCTATTAACATCTTGTATCTTGTTAAACATTAAATATGATAAACCGTGATAAAAAATATAAACCTGATAAGAAGATAATTTCTGGTTTATTTTCCATACTATTTTCTATGACTGTATATTTTCGGATTGTGTAGAGCTGCGTGACATATAATAAGTAATTGTAATGTATATTTGGTAAGCTTAAATGATAGACAAATCTTCTATATAACTTTTAAGTTAATTATGTATTTTAATGCATGAATAAAATAATTGGGAAACAATTGCGCAAAAGACTGATTTCTGAACTAATCTATTCGATCTTATCTATTAATATAGAAAATTAAAAACCAGCAGACTCCGAAAATCCCCAGATCCAAAAGATTCCTAAAAGCTTAAGCATATTGAGCGACTAAATTCTCTTTTATGGTATCAAGAAAAACCAAGTAAATCTGTACATTTTGTTTGCTTTAGCAGAAGTTAAAAGCTCTCAAATTATTTAAAGAGGGGCACATGTGCGCAAATATTTACAGTTTTTCTTTTAATAAGCAAAGAAAAACAAAAATATATGAAAAAAAAACTATTTACGCATTTGTTGAATTTTTGGTGGGTTCTGGTTACTATAAAAAGTGAATGGCTTTAGAGCATTCACTATTATTTCCAACATGAAGTTACTTTGCGTGGTTGTTACACTTGTTTTGCTTGCAGTTCAATTAGCAAGCTGCTCGCCAGTTATCCCAGAATGTGGGGGTATGGCTTGCCCAGAGATCTATGATCCAGTTTGTGGAACTCTCAATGGAGAGCAAACGATCTTCTCAAACAGTTGTTTTATGCAAATTGCAAATGACTGCCAACCTGAAGGACAGAGTAAGTTGACAATAATTGTTTATATTGTTTTTGTATAATAGTTTATATTTCTATTCCTTCCAGAATACCAGCCTTGTGACTTAACGACTCCAGTTTCGGAGAAATAAAATTTGAAAAAGTATATTTTGTGTTTAAAATTCTTGTTTAAAAATTGTGGTGCTGCTCTGTTGATCTAAGTATGCAGATAAGTCTGAGGTTGAAGAAGCTTTATTATGCTTAGATCTGAACACAAGTGAATGTCCAGACAATATTCCACCAATACTCCTAAAATTTGCAACTGCCTTAGCCCAGCAGCTAACGTAAATCTTCAATTTATCTCTTTCCAAAGATTTCTACTTAAATTCATGAAAGATTTCGTTATCAAATCTGTTTCAAACAGGAAATATCAAATTATAGACCAATCTGTAAGATTTCTGCTATACCTAAACTATTTGAAATAAAATGCACGACTGGGTCGCACGAACCTGCTCCTGTGTAATAAAAAATAGACTATAGGAATTTTAAAAACGAATGTTATTAGAGAAAACTGTTCATAAGGATAAAATTAGTTTTTTAAATTCTTTTTGTAGTAAGAGACAAAAACAGAATGCTATGCAAATATGAATTTGTGCAAGAACAAAAATTATAAGTCGTTGTAGTGATTTCTTAATAAAATAAGGTTTTACATATAAAATTTTTAAAATATTTAAAAAAAAACTTGGTACGTCAACTTTAGGTTTTTATTATTGTACGAATGAAAATGAAATTTCAAAAAAAAATATTGACCCATTTTTGAGATATCGAATTTTCCAAAAAAAGAAATGTTTTTTTTTTGTCAAAAATTCAAAAAATATTTTTTTTTAAAGCTTTGAAATGCAGTGTTTTTTTAAAATTTTTAGAAGCATCTCTATAAAAAAATTCATTAAAATCCGTTATGTCGATAATGAGATATTCAAAATTTTAAAAAAATCGTTCTATGGTAGGTACAGTCAGTAATGTCTTGTTTTCAAATTTTTTTGTATTAAATTATAGATCTTAAAAATTAATCGAAAGAATAAAAATTTAAGCAAAATTCTCGGAACTGTTTTCGAGAAAAATACGATTTTCGAAAACCATTTTTTAACATTTGTATGAAGGGTACCGTTATTTTTAGGTAAATTAATTTTTTTTCTTATATCTTGTAGATTATTTTGAAAAACTTTTATTTATCAAGTTTTAAAAAAATCGAGCATGGGGTTTTCGAAATATTGAGTTTTCAAAAAAAAATTTAATTTTTCGCATCAATGAGGATCTCAGTAGTATTGGAAAATGGGCTGATATTAATGGCCTCACCCTTAATCCTGAGAAAACACAAGCTTTAATGATCTCAAAGAAGGCACTTTGTAATGAAGACCTTCCCTTGATTACTTTAAATAAAAAAACAATATCATATGTGAACTCTGTGACAAGTCTTGGTTACAAAGTAACTAATGACTTGTCCTGTAGAGAGCATATAAATTCTGTCGTTGGGCGAATATATGGAACTCTAAGGAAACTATGGATTTCAAATAATTTTACTCCCAAAGAAACGAGGCTTCATCTGATGAGAACTTTGTTAGTTCCAATAATATCTTTCTCTGAAGTTGTATATCCTAAGCTTGATTCTTTGTCTGAACATAAACTCCGAGTGGCGTTTAACGATATGACAAGATATGTTCACGGGCTTCGAAGATATGACCATGTTTCTCCCTATAACTCAAGTATTCTGAATTGTACTCTCCTCGAATATACAAATTACCGGAATTGTATCTTTTTGCATAAAATAATTCAAACAAAAACACCTTATTACCTTTATGAAAAAAATCGGTTTTGTTTCTCTTCCAGAACAGTAAACATTGTAATTCCTACCTTTAAGTATCTTAATTCATCACGACTATTCTTTGCAAATAGCATTCGCCTCTGGAACTCCTTGCCATTCGACATTAAACAAATTAGAGAGATAACAAATTTTAAACGTGCAGTATTTAATCACTTTAGTAACCGTTTGTAAAATATATATTTTCGTAGGTAATAGAGAAAACATTTAAATTTCGGAAAAGTATGTAGTTGTTATTAATATTAAAATCTGTACATGCTTTTTATTTAAATTTAAGATTACGAGTAACTTGAATTGTCCTTAAGTATCTAAGTATTCTATATAACATAATTTTTTTTTTCTCTTTTAATTTCTTATATATAACCAACATGTAAAATACTTTAAAAGACTGTGTCTTAGTGTATTGTACCAATAAACTTGAATTGAATTGAATTGAATTGAAAAACTGCTAGGGAGCCTTAACATAAAAAAAATGATCAAAATCGGTTTTACCGTTTTTGAGAAAATTAAAATCAAAAAAATGGTTCCAAGGGGGGTACCAAAAATAATATTTTTTTGGAATTTTTTTTTCATTCATTACCTAGGTTTAACTAAACGAGATTTTATGAATTTTTTTTGTAAATCTGTGGGACAGTTTTTGAGAAAAAAAATATATATAAAATTTCGAAAAAAAATCGTATGGCAGGTACCGTTATTTTTGGTCTTAAAAAAACAAATAAAAAATCATCCGGGGGAAAAAAATTAAAACCCATATCTACCACAATATATCTAAAAAATATCAGTTTTCCAGCATGGTTTTGCTGTGGGCAAATCGGCAGCAACGGATTTAGCGATAATGACGAATGCGATTATATTACTAATTTGGAAAAAGGCCTTCAAACTGATATAGTGTTTACTGGTTTTTTAAAAGTTTTGATAGAGTTAATCATAAAATACTTCTTCACAAGCTCTGTTCTTTTGGTATGTAAACTCTTCGCTGTTAATGTGGCTTAAATCGTTAAATCATATTTGACTGGAAGAGTGCAAGTTGTGAAAATAAGAAACCGTAAATCTGATGATATAAATGTCCCATCAGGTATTCCAGGAGGAATTCATTTGGGACCATTGATTTTTTTTTTTTTTATAATCTACTCGCGCTCAAGGGATTATGTTTACCCTTTAAATGTTTGAACACAGCGCGGGCGTGAAGTTACGGAAGAGAAAGAAGGATAGAAAAGATGTGTGGCACGATGTTCTGAGACGGAAGGTTTGTGTCTCAGATTTTTTATCTCCAGGGATGGCGGCTGAACTAAAGCGGAGAAATGCCATCCTAATTTCTATGTCCCTTGTAATTCGCATTATTTTATTCGTATTCATCCTTGTTGGGCATACTAGTTTAACTCAATCACATGTTGTTAGTGCTATGCCTAAACAACATGTAATGAGTAAACCAGCAACCCATTGATGACAATTTTGTTTAGAAGGTTTTAATGGAATTGAAGAAGACATAGACGACGGCAGGGATCGAACCTGTTATCATGAGGTTGACAGGCGAGCACACAACCATCATCGCGTCAAAAATGACGATTATTTGAAGATCAAATTGAAGTTGATTGTTCCAAAGAAAATCACCAAACAAAACGTAGATTATTGCGATTTTGTTGCAGTCGTTAATTATATCGACTGGAACAAACGGAATAGGAATCCTGGAAAAATTCGATAAAATGGGTTTCTGTATCTTTGAAAGTCGATAAGTTTTTCTCTTCAAATGTCAAAATTTATCCCTACATAAAAAGCAGGCAAAGCGCGAAGGCAAAGAAAAATGTCGGAGGCAAAAAAGGTAATACATAAATAATAGGGTGGGTCAAAAAAATCAAGTATTGTTTTTTTTGGATCCGACACATGAAAACTAGTTCCTAGGTACCTGTAGAAAGTACTTACCAAATATTAGCTCTTAATATTAACGGGAAGAATATGCTCATCATAGTTTTCCATTTTCAATTTAGTATCATATAAAAATGGTCATATCTTATCAACAATAGATCGTTTAACCAATCGCATAGTCAATATTTGTAGAAAATTGAACGCTCTACAAAAATGGTCTTATATACTTTTTTCATTAATCCAACCATTTAAAAGATATTTATTTATTTATTTATTTAATTCATTCATCAAGCAGATATACATTAAAAAATATATAATCTTAAAGACTACTGAATAAATTTTTAGCAACATGCGATACTTTACAACTTTGAATAAATACCTTAAATAACTTAAAAATAATATAAGACCTAACCACCAGAGTTTAAAACAGTTAATAAATTAATAATATGACTTTTAAAGATATCACGACTAATATTGTTATGAAAATCAATAATCGAAGCAACTGAGTTGGCCTGTCTAAGGCACCTAGTTATTGGCTCATTAAGACCATAATTAACCCTATGAAACGGTTCAAAAAATATACTATGCACTCGAAGATCTCTCGTTGGAGCATATATTCTTATAAGGGACAAAAGAAAAGGGCAATTTATTTGATTTTTAAGAATGTCTCTAATAAAAATTATTTCAAAATACTTTCAACGTCAAAGATTGAAGTATTTTAAGGAAAGTAACTTTTTCGTTTTTAATTTTGTAACTTAATAAAAAATAATTATTGTCAAATGAGTTTCAATTATTTCTATAGGAAATTGAACGCTCTTCAAAAAAGATCTCTGTAGTTAATCGATTACTCTAGCCATTCAAAAGATATTCGCAGTAGAATTCCAATGTCTACTGATTTTAGTAGTTTTTCAATAAATATTCCCGATTTACCCAGTTAATTTATGAATTTTGACAATATTCATGAGAATTTGAGTTTATTTCGATAGAATGACGGTTTGCAAGCGATATGTTATCTTTTGTTTTAGAATATATTTTTTTTGAATCAATTTTTAACGATATTTTCTTTTTATAACTTTTATTACAGTTTAGGATTGTTATTTAATATTTTTCAACGGGTTTATTTAAAATGTCATTTAAATTCCTTTTTTCCACAGAATTTGGAGAATTTTAAAATTTAATTTCGAATGTTGGTAGTTCTGTTACTCAGTACTTGTCATACTAGCGCCATCTGTGGTTTCAGGTCATTTCTATGTTTCCCCTTATATTTCTGCATACATAGTTTTTTGAGCTCTGAGTTGTCTTGGAATCAACAAATTAAGTAAAATCCAGACGTACTAAATATTTATGAAAAAAATAAATGAATCACCAATTGGAAGAAGGGAATAAATCCATCTGATCTAATTGTTGGGAAAACGCAAAAAACTGAGTAATTTTTTTATGTGACTGTTCTAAGATGCTTTTTTAAAATCACCTATATTTCTATTAGAAAAACGGGTTTTTGTTTCTTTCTTCGGCCTAACCGATGGGTCTAGGTATTGAGATGACATCTGTATCAAAATGTCATTTTTGAAAATGTTGGCATTTATTCCCTTCTTCCAATTGGTGATTTAAATAATCTATTCCTGTTGCACATAAACATACAAACAAACAAATAAAGTACTTCCTTTTCATTTTAAACAAAAATCTGAAAAATCGACCTGATAACATGGGAGTAGATTTAAACGCTATACTCTGTCCAACAAAAATTGTCAGTACAGACCTTATGGGAGAGGTTTTTCTAAAGTAGTGGCGCCTGATGCACCCTCACTACAATGCGTTAGGAAAAATGCCACTAAAAAAAGAGCAAGCCACTGACTTTTCTTAAGGAATTGTTGTTGTAATTCTTTGAAAAAAGTTGTACACCCCAACACGATCGTCGTATCCCACTGCTGATGAGATACTGTCAAGAGTGTCAAGTGTCACTAACTACGATCGTGCGCTCTTTATCTACATCAAAACAGAGTTACCATTATCATTCTCAATTGCAAGCAAGGAGCTTTTTCAGTGGTTTTTATTAAGGAGCTTTTGGGATTTGAAGCTTTTGAGAACACATTTTAAGAAGATGAGTATGTTGAGTGTTGTCGTATTGCTTTTCAACTTAAAAAAAAACGCGCCTATTATCTTACCGCTTGGCGTTGTGGGAAAAGGTAAATTGAATATTGTTTTCAGTCGTTTTTAATCGGCAGACGGTAGCCCTACGCGTTTTTTACTCTCATTTGCGGCAATTTATAATTTAAACTACGGAATCCCTGTGAGAGCTTTAAAAGGCGACACACTTATGCATGGCAATGCAACCAGAATGAGAGACAAACGTCCTATCTTCCCTGTACTGTCAACTATGACAAGCTAGACACACGAAGTTTCATAGTGCATTTATTTTTTGAGTTTTTCCCCTTAAATTTAAATTTAAAAATTAAAAAAGTGTATAAAAAAACTGTCACAAGTTGTGGTCATATAATTCTTAAGAAGTTACAATCAATTTCACTTTCTTAGTCCTATTAAATCAATCCTCTTAAAATTCTATAAAATGTCACCCATACCACCTGTTGACAAGAAACATTCTACACGAGGCAGTGGCGTAGATAGCTTTTCGCTATGGGGGGGGGATAGATCTAGTTCGCTAATTTTTTTTAAAGTTTTAATAATTAAAAAAAAAATAACAAGACTTCATTGAATTCATTATGTATGCCATACAAAAATTATATTTTTTAAAGATAATATATTATACGCATTAATTTGAATATGAACTAGAATAAATATTGATATACAGTGCCTTGCATAAGTATAACCGCACCTGTGAAAATGCGTTTTGTAGAAAATTAAAATGGGAATGACACTTTACTATTTTTTTTTATTGAATGGCATCACTAATCAAGTAAATTGAGAAGAAAAAAAGTTCCGTTATTTTCTCTTCTGGTGTTTAAAAATTAAAAACAGATTTTTATATATTGCAAAAGTATAATCGCGAACCTCTAATCCATAGGGTTTTAATAAATGAAACACGGATTTGTTTAGAGTCGGGAAAATATGTAAAAATCCGACTATTAGTCAAAATTCAAGCTTTTCGGTTAACTGGCCTAAGCTTAAGGTCTATTGGTAGACAAATTTCAAGATCCGATCCTATCGTCCGAAATTTCTTACAAGATCCTGAATCTTATGAGACGAAAATAAGACCCAAGCATCTGCAGAAGCGGACACGTCGAGATAAGAGGCGTTTAATCAATGCTTCATCCAATTCGGCGCATTCTTTGTCAAACGTTCGTGAAGAATTGGGCTTAGGAATTTCGGTTTCAACGGTTTTTCGTGCCTTAAAAAGCAGTAAAGTGATTGTTCGGTGCAAAATGAATCCAGCTCCAAATTTGACAACAGTCTACAAAAAAAAGTAAGAATTTGCTCAGCAAAACATGAAACGGAATTGGAAAACCATAAGTAACATTTCATTAATTTACACTTAACTCTTGTTATTCCAAATGGCATAATTCAATGAATGTTTTTTTTTTTTTGGGGGCCTTCTGCGACCGTGGTAAGGTTGCACTTGCCTTCACCTCTGCAAAGATGAACAGTTCAGCTTACACCGATGTGCTTCAAGATAATTTGGTACCCTACTTAAGACGATTTCGTCAAGTTCAGCATGTCTTCCAGCATGATAATGCCCCAATTCACGTTAGTCGTCAAAGTTTGGGATAAACTCTTTGGACTTGAATATAAACAAATGCTCAGTTATGTCTTTTTCAAGATCATTTATTCCTATATTATTTGATTATAGAATGGTTAATATGAAATTGCAAAGAGTTGTTAGTCAAAAGGATTTGGGAGTCATTTTAGATCCACATCTTTGTTTTAGTATACATATTGATTATATTATATCGAAAGCTGATGCTATGTCTGGGTTTATATGTATTTAGGAACTCCCATGAATTTCGTGATCCCTATACATTGAAAACTCTTTTCATCACATTGCACTGTGGTTCCACCGTAGGCCAAAATTCTAAAAAAATTACTGTAGCGATTATTATATAAAACGGTTAAAATGAGCTGAGAACATTCCAAACTAATTAGAAATAGAAAAAGAAAAACCGTTAGATTTTTATCTTCAGAGTAATAACATTGCAAACACATGGCATTTGAGTTTTAGTGCTCTAAGAGCAAGTGCGACTGCATTTGTTTAATTAATTTTTTTCATCTGTTTGCGTTATTTTTTTATAATGGATATATTAGTGGAAGGTAAGATATTTGTTATTTATTTTTTATGATTCATTTTTTGACTACGCATAAGAGTTTATAAATTGGGACTAAATAAAATAAAAATAAAAATAAATTAGCTTAATGTTGTTTGTTTTAAACTTTTAACTGTTACGCCCCGTTACGCCCCCACAAAGTTATATATTACCAGAAAGGTAATTTCATGTACTTTTTAACGCACGTTGACTTAGCTGCGATTACTTGCGAATTCACTTTTAATTAATCTTTGAACCACCTAAAGTCTCATTTTTTTGTAGTTTAGGGCTTTTAACTAAAGTCTCATTTACGAGAATGTTTCTGCTTATGACATTCCAAATGAAGATTATAGAGTATTGGAAACTAGAATCGTATATGTTTGTAAAAAACTTACGTATTTCTGCAAAAAAAAACTTGCCGAAAGAGATGCCTTCTTGTTAAAAATTATTCAGGGTGGCTTAATACAAAGGAAGTATGTATCATTTCTGAAAATATCAATTATTTAATATCTTAATTTCAAATTTTTTTTTATTAAATTAAAGATCGTAAAAATTAATTGAAAGAAAAAAAAATTTATCAAAATTCTAGGTGCCGTTTTCGAGAAAAATACGATTTTTGAAAAACATTTTTTTTAAATTTTTAAGCATTTGTATGGTAGGTACCTTTAATTTTAGGTAAAGTAAATTTTTTTTTCTCACATCTTGTAGATTATATTGAGAAACTTTTATTTATCAAGTTTAAAAAAAAATCTAGCATGGGGTTTTCGAAATATGTATTGAGTTTTGAAAATAAAATTTTGAAGTTTTTTTTTTAAACCCAATCAGTTTTTTTTGAAAATTTGAGTAAACAATTCTATTTATAGTTTTGGGGAGCTTTAGCGGTTGTACCGTTTTTGAGAAAATCAAAAACAAAAAAAAATGGTTCCATGGGGGGTACCCTCAATAACTATTTTTCGGAATTTTTTTTCAACCATTACCTAGCTTTAATTCAATGAATATTTTTGTATTCTTATTTTTAAAATCTGTCGAACAATTTTTGAGAAAAAAAAAATGTTTATAAAATTTCGAAAAAAAAAATCGTATGGCAGGTACCGTTATTTTTGGTCTTAAAAAAAAAGAAAAAAGACGTGTGGGGGAAAAAAATTAAATGTGATATCTACCAAGTTTAAAGAAAATCGGCTGAGCCGTTTAGCCTGTAGTCGAACAGACAGACAGGCAGACAGAATTGCCAGACCCACTTTTTAAGTCTTCGCTATCATCGTAATGTCAACTTTGATCAAAATCTCGAGTTCGATTTTTTTTTACGAATGCATAACTTACCTTATAGTACCTATAAGTCGCAAGTAAAATATTATATTTAAATAAAACTATATTAAACCGATCTTCAACCCTTTTATCGAACGTATCTCAAAGTCGTGACAAGATAGTTTAAAACTGATTGCAGATTCAAAATCAGAGAGCTCAAAACATTTGAGCACCAATCGTTTTAAGATTTTATCAAGTGAGTTAGTAATTATGGCCGCCTTTGTTCGGGAGTGGAACCACTGTGCATTGGTTCGTCCTATTTTGGATTATTGTTGTGTTGTTTGGTCTCCTCTTTTCAAAAAAGATTATAATCGTATTGAAAAAATTCAGAAGCGATTCACTAAATATGCACTTCCAAAATTTAATTGGTCTGCTTCAATGCGATCTTTTGATAGTAGATGCTTATTAATTGATTTAAGGCCTATATCTTGTAGATTAACGTACTATTCAGTAACATTCGCAAGAGATGTCATAACGGGTCATATTGATTGTCCGCCTCTTTTAGCCTTGTTCGGTATATATGCACCTACTAGGTCCTTAAGGCCTAGATGTAATGTACTTTTGTATGTCTCTCGACATGCAAGAAATTATGGCCAAAATGAGCCAATAACAAATGCTTGTGTTAATTCTAATAAATATGCAAATGTTTTCGATTTTAATCAAAACAGAAGTAATTTTAAATCCCTTATTTTGTTAAGCATAACCTAATGTTAAATATTTGTCAATGTATTTTTAATATGTTATCTAATAATTATTATTTTGTATAAATGTATGTATGTATCTTAGTCTAAGGGAGTTGTAATACTTATAGGCGAAATAAATAAATAAATAAATAAAATTATCAATTGGTGAGAGACGTACAAAAAAATTTTTAGAGTGCGTTTCTTTAACTTATTTGGTTCATGACTGGTTATGTTGAACAATTATCGATCCCAATGGGGGGGGGGATATATCCCCCTGATCCCCCCCCTATCTACGCCACTGACACGAGGTGCAATGTAAAGTGACATTTCAAGTTTAGCCGTCGAAGAAGAAAGAAGTAAAATGTCGAGTTGTTCAGTTTGTAGTACAAAAATTGGAAAAATTTCCAGTAAAATAAAGTGCAATGATTGTAATGAAGTGTTTCATGCAGATTGCGCAAAAATAAAACAAGCCGATCTAGACTATTTGGTTAGTAATAAAAAAGTGTGGAATTGTGATGTGTGTATCAGAAAAAGACGAAATGATTCCGGCAGGTTATCTATGTCATCTCAATGGACAAACAACGATAAGCCCACCAACATCACGCTACAAGTAGTCTACGATCAAATCATGGAGCTTAAAAAAACACTCTCCTCTACCGAAACTGCACTTAATGCAATGAATAGCCGTCTCACTGCCTAAGAGGAGGCTGTCATAGTTGTGAATGACATTAAAAAAGAGAATGAACAACTGAAATTACAGCTAATTGAATGCAAAGAGCGTCTCAGTAGTGTTGACTGTTTAGTGTTTGGCCCATGCCAACTATTTGGAGATCCGTAATGTACCTGCTGTTGACAATGAATGTGTCACCGATGAAGCTGTTAAAATCATAAACACTGGACTTGGACTGCAAATATCCAACGAGGACATTGACCTCTGCTACAGAAAAAAAATAAGAGTAAATGGAAAGCCTTCCGATTCTGATGTACTGGTGCTAAAGACAATGCGAATATGTACAAAAGAAAAAATTCTTGCAACGTTATATGCAAATAAAAAGCCAATCAAGGCAGATTTGATTTTGAATTCTGCTAAGGGGAATATTTACATAAACGACTGGCTACCTGGCGATGTGAAATATCTTCTGAAGGAAGCTAAAACAGCAAAAAAAGAGTTTAACTATGAATTCCTATGGGTGCGACGTGGGCGAATTATGATGAGACGAACAAATGGATCTGAGGTCAAATATATAAGGAGTTTAGAAGATCTTAGACAATTATAATTTAAATCTTACAACAAAAGAATCAGATAAATTATGTTAAGTAACTTAAATGACCTATGTGATCCAAATTGTGTTAGTGATTTAAATGAAACATATGTTGGTTCTTGTTTTTGTAGTTCTAACTTAGACGTAACAATTGTGCAACAAAATATAAGAAGTTTGCGAAGAAATTTTGATAACTTTTGTGTACACTTAGAAAATAGTTTTACTACTGTGCCTCAAATTATTATTTTAACGGAAATCTGGGTTTTTGAACACGAAGTTCTTAATTATTCTTTGCCTGGCTATTCTATATACCCTCATTGTAATGAAAAGTATCCTTCGGGAGGCACGGTTGTTTTTGTGAAAAATGAACTTGTTGTGGAAGAGGCATCTTTTCCAGACTTTGAAAGTGCCGATTGTGTTGCCTTAAAAATAAAACTTGGTAAGAATTTCTCTGTGACTTTTGTTTGTTTATATCGACTACAGTTTGTTCATAGTAATATTTTTCTCGATGAACTTGATCGTCAACTGTGCTCTGTTAAGTGTGCAAATATTTGTTTGGTGGGGGATATTAACATAGATATACTTAATCTTCCAAAGGAATGTGATGATTACATGCTCCTTCTGTCCTCGTTAGGGTTTCGTTCGCTTATAAACCAACCAACAAGCGAAACCGATAAGACGAAAACATGCATTGACCACATTTTTCTCAAGTCCGCAGATCTTATCAATTTTTACCCGTTTATTCTGGAACTAGGTATTACAGATCACCACGCTACTGGCTTTGCATTTAAGGGTGCTTTAAATAAGGTTACTGCTAACGATACTCCTAATCAACCCGCTTTTAAAAAAGTAACCTCTAAAATAAATTTTGCCAAATTGAATGAGTGTCTTTCATCAGAGAGATGGCTTTCTGTCTACAATTCTGACTGCCCTTCTAGTGCATTTACAGCGTTTTTGAAAAAACTTAAGGAATATATAGACAGTTGCAAAAGTGTTCAACATAATAGTAGAATTAATAAAATAAAGCCATGGATCACTGATGAAATCTGTTCAAAAATATATGAAAAAAATAAATTCTATGCAAAAAATAAAAAAAAGATTAACCAACTTCCATTTAAACAGGCTTATAAAGAGCTTCAAACTAATGTTCGCGATCTCATAGAAAAACAAAAAATAGAGTATTATAGCAACAAATTTTCAGAAAGTCGGTACAATCCAAAAGAACAATGGCGTATCGTAAATGATATATTAGGAAAGCAACAAAATGAGCCCGTTTTAAAGTCCCTTAAAATTGATAACATAATACTCGAGAGCAATGAGGATCTAGGCCACGGCATCAATGTTTTCTTTAAAACTGTTGCCAACAATGTTAAGCCTGACATTGATATACATTTAAATGACAGCAATAGAAGAATTCTTTTTGACATAACAAATCCAAGTTCCTTTTTCTATGGGCCTGTTAGTAAGATAGAACTTTTAACTATCATAAATAGTTTGAAAAATAAGAACTCTTGTGGTATAGATGGTATTAGTAATACGGTTATAAAAAAAATAGCAAAATCAATACTTGATCCATTACGGTACATCATTAATGAAAGCTTCCAATGCGGACAATTTCCCGATTGCCTTAAAACCTCTATAAAATTATACCAATATTCAAAAAAGGGGATACGAGTGATCCAAATAATTATAGACCTATATCCTTGTTATCGGTGTTTTCTAAAATCTTTGAAAAAATCATTGTATCTAAAATGCTTGATTTTTTAGAAAAACATTATTTTTTTAATAAATTTCAATATGGTTTTATGAAAGGCAAGTGCACTGAAGACGCAATTTTGGCCTTTTAAGGCAATATTTATAATGCTCTAGACAATAATAAGAAAACGGTAGCACTATTTCTCGATCTAACGAAGGCTTTTGATCTGGTTGAACATAATTTGCTGATACAAAAACTTGAAAATGCTGGTTTTAGAGGGAATATAATTGAATGGCTTAAGTCCTATTTAATAAATCGAAAACAAAGAGTAAGAGTAAATGGATTTTTAAGTAATGAAGAGGGCTGTCCAAACACACGGTTTTAGGACCAATCCTCTTCCTCGTTTACATAAACTCAGTATTCAACCTACCACTAAAGGGCCATCTAATTGGTTATGCTGACGATCTTGCACTTTCATATGCAAATGATGATTTGAGAACGCTAAGTGAACAAATCGGTTATGACTTAAACTTGATAAATATCTGGCTGAACTATCATCAACTCCTACTTAGCAAGAAATCTAAAGCTATGTTTTTTTCACTATCCAACCCAAATATTGCTTTTGATAACATTATCTCCCATCATCTTAGATGCGACAAAGTAAACTGCAGAAATGAATGCTTTGCCTTTGAGTTTGTCAGAGATTTTAAATACTTGGGAGTAATAATAGATAACAAACTGAACTGGAAATCGCATATTATGTCCTTAAAAAGAATTCTTTATATTTCCTTGAATAAAATGTGTCTTCTGCGAAAGTTTGTTCCACAAAGATTGCTCTCTGCAGTCTACTATGCATTGGTTCAATCACGACTTGAATATGGTCTTGCATGTTGGGGCTGCGCTTACATAAGTAACCTGAATCCAATAATTGCAGTACAAAAGAAAATAATTCGGTTATTATTACATAAAAATAAATATGAGCCTTCTCTACCATTATTTCAGCTTGCAAAAATCCTTCCGTTACGTTATTTCTATATCTTTAAAATTCTTAAAATATTTTTCATAAGAAGTGGTAATATTCAATATAGAAGGAATGGAGTGTATTCCTTAAGAAATTGCCTGGTAGTCGACATCCCTAGAGTTAATAAAGAGCACTGTCGACGTTTCATAACTTCTATAGCCCCATTCATTTTCAACAAACTGCCAGCTGATATATCCAATCTGGTATCGCAAAGAAATCAATTTTTAAAAAAACTCAAAGTCTGGCTACTTTCACGATCTGAGGTGGAAACTCTGCTTCGAGTGGTCTCTTAACCAAGTTTTAACATGTGTTTCGTTATAATATTTTTTTAGTAATTCTTTCACTAGCATCATGCTTCATTCAAAATCAAAAAAATCCTTGCCTCATTTACTTTCCTTTGTAGTGTGTTTTACATCGCGCATTTCTTTTCTTTCAATCTTCTCGGCTTTTAATCATGAATTTTTTCGTAAATAGCTATACACTTGCTACTGGTTGTTTATACCACAAAGTGTATTATCATTATTTCCATAATCCCAGAGTTTCGTAGTATATTATATTGTAAATATCTCTTTTTATTGTATTATCATGCATAATTGAATTAGAATTAAATATTAATTATATTAAATATATATTACTTTTGAAAAATGTTTGTTAAATAACTTTAAGATTGGAATAAAATAAAATAAAATAAATAAATAATAAAAAAAACCATTCGTCCCACATTACGTGGGACAGTCCCACATTTACATGATCTGTCCCACACGGAAAACTGTCCCACAAAATCAAAACATGTCCCACACCGTCACATAAAATCGAGATAACATTTATCGTTTTTTTTTTAACCAAAATAATTTAACTGAACGCATTTTACCAAATTGTATGAATGACATAATGACTGAACGCACTCATAGTCTCTTGTTGACAGATGATTATGTAAAACCAAATTCGCATTTGTAATTCAAAAAGATTGTTAACCGAAAGAAGATTGTGGACATAAAGTTTTATTATTATTTTATTTAAAATAAATAAAAAATTCATAAAAAAAAAGATAAATGACTCCACAGTGTTTTGCTCAATTCGCATTAGCAACTTCGCAATGACTAGTGGCTGTAATGACATAAAACATAATTGTAAGATTTTTGATGAACTGGAGGGAGTGCAAGTTAAATTACTAGAATTCTCTTCCTTGCCTGGAGAAACTTCTGAGCTAATATCCGACTACATCTATGCAACTCTCCAAATCTATAATATTGAAATCAAACTAGCTGCTCTCTGCGCCGATAATAATGTTCTCGCGAAAATAAACGCAAAGCTTGCTCAAAATGTAATAGGCGTAGGCTGCGCTGTCCTATTGTCAACAATGCAAACAATCAAATCCAAATCAAAGCGATATTCACTGTTAAATCGAGTTATTCAAGTTGCCAACATTTATTAGAAGAAGTGTGACGTTAACAATCAAAACGGTGCTAAAGGCACTTTTTTCAAAATATGGAGTGTGGTATACCAAAATTTGCGTATTAAAGAGAGCTATAGAATGGTGGAAAATTGTATTTCAAAACGGGCTGGTTTAGAAGTTATTACTATTTTAATGTTTTTAACAATCAAATGGGTGCTATTTTCCATACAATGCTTGTAATTTTCAAAACAGCTCTATTTTTCTCTAAATGAAATCAAAGAGATAGGATTGTTTTTCAAAAGGAGCTAAATAATTTTGGGCGCTAAAATTGTTGACACTTATAAAAGTATCTTTAGTTTACCTATCGTATTCTTTGTTATCATTGTTAAATAAGTTTTAATGAATTCCAATAAAAAGAACTTTTCCTTACTTAAATGTTCTCTTCTTTTTTAATTTTACAGGCATTTGAGAATCAAAATTTAAGAAACTTATTTTCAAAACGCGCTAAATATATTTTTAACAAACAAAACTGCTTAAAAAAAAAAAATTTCACTAAAGGACGAAAATAAAAGGTCCCTTTAGTATTTTTATTGGTCAATCTAAAAAAAAAGACTTCTACAAATTTTACAAAATCTACTGCATTAAATTATCTTAAATATTTTAGGAATTATAGTTTTCCGCCTTTTTGCTCGGTTTCATGTTCATTTTTTTTAGCCTCTGTTCGATTGTTAACGTCACAAGTGTCACAAAACAATAACCTATGAAAAAAATTACATTTTGCAGAGAAATATTTAAAAGACTAATTGATTTTCTTCTTTTTTATAACCTGAAGTGATTTTATTTTGTGTTTTGTTTTTTTTGTTATTGGTTTTCTTAACTGAACTGATTTTAATTTATTTGTTACTTTCTTTTAACTGAACTGATGTTATTTATTTATTTCGTTTTTTTTTTTTATGTTATATAATTGCTTTTGATACGTAACTAAGCAATAAAGTTTGTTTTCAAATAGTTATTCAGATTTTATTTAATTTTTGTTTAAAACAATTTTTCTTTATTTTCTGAAACTTTTTAAACAAAATTGAAATGTCCCTTATTGAAAAACAAAAATTTTTGTGTATAATATTATCTTGCGAAATTTTTTACTTTGTCCCACATTTTCACTTTTTGGATCTGGTCACTTTAGTGCAATGGTATCACAAAAACAAACGATTACACCTGCAAAAACTGTGCCAAGCAAAGAAAGTTTAATACAACTTGAATTGAAAATTGAACAACAAATCAAGGGATTAAGAGAACTGATATTGCAAGAAAATCGTAGGTTGACCGAGAAACTTGATAAAATTGTCAGCGATTTTGCACGACGTTTCGAAATAGTCGACCAAACAATAGATGACCTATCAAAACGAGTCCAGCAACTTGAAATGACATCTAAACCGCCAGCTGGAGAAGCGATAAGCACATTGTTACTTGCTCAGCGCGTTGATGATTTGGAGCGCGAAAAAATGTCATCGGATGCCGTCCTTGTTGGTATCCCAAATGAAAATGACTAGGATCTACAAGGTTTGTTCAACAAATTGTGTGAGTCTGTTAACTGCACCCCAATACCTGTGCCCGCGAACATATTTCGAACAAAACCTAAGGATGGTAAATTGCACTCCACAATTATAATTAAATTTAATTCACCCACTGAAAAGAAGAACCTTCTTGGGTCAATTCATCGCCGCTGGAAAGCAACCAAAACAAGTACTTGCCTTCGTGACGTTGGAATCCCTTCTGAGTTCTGATCTGACAGCAGAATATAATGTCAACGAAAGCTTAACATCCACAAACAACTTGATTCTTCGGAAAGCTCTTCAACTTAAACGAGTCAAAAAGCTTTCTAGTGTTTACACACGCAATGGAAGAGTCTATGTTAAGAAATCAGCAAGTTCAGAAGAGAAATGGCCGCGTTCACTTCGTAGACCGATAGGGTATCTAAGATACTTTAGTATCCGATACGTTGGCGAACGACCAAAACCGGATAGGTACCATTTACTGTCAAAGTCAAAAAAAGACGTGAACCGTCCAGGGTTGGCCGATTCAACTACATGCCTAATTTACTACAATCTGTTACGTCTGCTACATACGTAGGTTATTCATTAAAAAAAAATAGAATAATGGAAACCAAACAATTTTGCACATTTATGATCTTATAAAGGTTTGTACAAATACTGAAAATGTTTCATTTACCATAAGGATGAGGAATTGTAGGAATTATGCATGATAGATGGGAAGTTTATTTTTGGAGACAAACAACTTTCTTTGGCATAATCAAAGGATTTGGATTATGAACACATGATTTAAAGATATTTTTTAATGCTGAATTTATTGTACAGGGTATGTTGCGACGATTTAGTTGCAGCAAGAGACCATTTGCTAATCCGCAAAACAAACAATTAATATTATACATATGTACATATGTATACTGGATTACAAATCCTATGAATTTTTTTTTTATTATAATCACCCTTAGTGTAGCAGGCGTTTCGCTTGAACGACAAATGTCATTTTCAAAAATTTGTATTATGAATGGCGGTTTAGAGTCGTTTATCGTTATTTTTCGAGTCGTAACGCCTTTCTCTGAGTGGAACGTAAGTTTTTGTATGAGAAATGTCACTCATTTTTTCTTAGAATATGATCAAGAATCACATCACAAAGTATGGCACGGAATTACAGGACACCGTGTATTGAAAAAAAACACAAATTGTTTTGAAATATCTGTTTGTCAATGACAGATTTTTATGTGGAACGCATGTTGATTCAAAACGCCTGGCGTTTAAGTATCGTAATACTGACTCTTAAACGCCTTACAAGTGACTCGACAGAAGAAGTGACGAGTGTCGTTCAAGTGAAACGCCTATTATAATAAGGGTGAATAATTCATTAAATACTTAAGAATATAATATGGTATAGCCCTTATAAATATATACAATACTGACAATGTCTCTATTAAGTTTTTAGTTCAAATTTTTGATAATTTAATCCTGCAATGAGGAAAGGTAAATTGAAAAGGGCAGATTTTTTAACCACAAATTATCTCACGCCAACGAGGTTTCTTTTTTTTTTGAGATTTTAATTAGCGGTGACCAGTGAGCTTTAAGCCGACAGAGTTAAGCTACGATTTCTTTTAGTGCTTGTTCGCATTTGGTGAGCAGACGCTGTCGTTTCAAGGTACGTACATATAAATATTACCAAAAAAACTTTTTAAAAATAATAAAAACCAAGAACTGGTAATTATATTGAAACTGTTTATTTTTAAGGAGCGCAGCACACTTGTCGATCATTTTCCATTTTAATTGTGTAGTAAATCAACCTTCAGCCCAATAATTATGTAGATTTTTGACCAGCCATTTTCACTTCGCTTATTAAAAATGAATAAGCCCAACTAACATATCTACTGTCCAAAGCTAAACTCTTGAAATCTGATAAAAAAAATCCCATTGTTATACCTATGAAACTGAACTGGGTTTCATAACATTCTTATTTTAAGAGGTAAAGACTTTTGCTGCTTAAAACTACTTAAATCTTATAGCAAAACTATTTTTTCTTCTTGCAATAAGATTATATGTATAAGCTTATAGTCTTAAAAGAATCCTTTTCTGAAAACTCAGCAATAAATATGTCCATATAATCCCATAACAAGTCATGTTTAAGAGTTAAGATCATTTCATATTTCTATGAAAACCCTAAAAGAATTTGAGTTTAATACCTCCTATATCAAGAAACAATCTGAAGTTCAAACAATAAAAGCTTTGCAGTAGGATCCGAATGAGATCTTTAATGCAACAAACTTTACTTTTGTCAATTAGTAAATTAGTACTAGACGTAACAAATGTTAAAAAGTTACAGTTCGGCCAACCCTGTACTCGACACAAAAGAAAATAGATCAGCTGAAATGTCAGCTGTTCTTCAAAATTCCCCTTGGATAGTTAAGTATACCAAAAATTTTTGGATAGCTTTAGATTTCTGCTTGACATCAGCTGTTTCGTTAATCAGTTGTTTTTTCCTATGGGATTACAACAACACCAACAAATCCGGATACCTTTGGATACGTACCCGAACGCGACCAATCACTTTTAATATCCACTATTGAAAGCTTAAACATAATTGCCAATGATCTTATGAATGAAGGAGATGAAGGAGATGGAAGAGATGAAGGAGATGATGGTGAATCGTAAGCTGCACTCTGTGGAGATTATTATTTTTTACAATTTTATCTTTTTCTCTGCTTTAAAATTTTCTTTTATATTTACTTTTGTATTCTTGTTTAGATTTTCTTTAAAGCCCTGCCAAGTGTCTGAAATCTGCACCTGTCATTGCCCTGAAGTATTTCTCTTGTATAAATTAATTTCATTTTTCATATTTTATGAAAATGACTAACAATAATATTATTGATATCTAATAATCCTCTAGCCTGTAACAGAAACCAAAAATTGAGAGTTATGCTTGATGTTTTGAGCAATCAATGTGGTGGGGGTGGCCTTAAGGTCTGCCATATGAATGCTCAAAGCTTACACGCTAAAATTGATGAATTCAGAGATGTGTTTGTGGGGTCAAGTATGGATGTAATTTGCGTATCTGAAACATGGTTCCAAGCTGAAATAAAAGATGTGGTTTATAGTTTATCCGGTTATCAACTATTGCGTGCTGATAGAGCAAATCGTGTTGGTGGTGGAAGCGCAATATACATTCGTGACAGTATATGTTTTAAACCTGTTGTTAAATCAGATGTCAATTGTCCAATCGAATACTCGTTTATTGAAATACCTAACGGTGCTAATAATTGTCTTATAGGGGTTGCTTACCGTCCTAATAGATATGTTGATTTTGTAAATTTGTACGCGGAGCTTGAGCGTTTTTCATGTTTCTATAGCGAAGTTATTTTATGCGGTGATTTCAATTGTGACCTTCTTCACAGAGAAATTTCGCAACCTTTTATAAACAAATTAAAAACTTTCAATTTATCTTCAGTTAACACCTCATATCCAACACATTTTACTAATACCACCTCAATACTCATGTACCCCTTAAAACAAAAACTACTCAGAATAACGGAAAATCCTGGTTTACGAGAGAAATCTATAAATGTATAGAAGAGCGAGATCTTGCATACAAGCGTTGGAAACGATTTCAAAAATCCAAAATTCACAGGTTGTTGACCCTGGAGATGGTATGCCCTACGGTTCCATAACAAATCGTGGCTTTCGGGTTGTTGACCCCGATAGTGCCAATTGTTTTGATTTTCACAGGGTAGATGATGCTGATGTTTTGAGTGCCATTCTCAAAATAAAGTCAAACGCAATGGGCTTTGACGAAATACACCCACTATTCATAAAAATAATCTTACCTCATATTCTCTCTGCCCTTACCCACATTTTCAACACAATAATAATGACATCGCATTTTCCATCCTGTTGGAAAACTCCAAAAGTTATTCCGGTCTTAAAAAAACCTGCAACCCGCTTATCTCAACAAGAATTTCGACCAATATCGATTTTGTCTTTTTTATCCAAAGTACTTGAAAAGCTGCTTCACAATCAAATTTCAGCTTTCATAAGCGCAAATAAACTTTTAAGCCCTCAACAATCCGGTTTTAGACAAAATCACAGTTGCATTTCCGCCATCTTAAAAGTTTCGGACGATATAAGAACTGCAATTGATAGTGATCTATTATCGTTTCTAGTTCTTTTGGATTTTTCCAAAGCCTTTGATACGGTCAACCACAAAATTCTTATATCAAAATTAAAGGAACAATTTTTGTTTTCAAATTCTGCGGCAAAAATGATTCATTCATATCTAAGTGGGAGGAATCAATCAGTCATTATTGATGACAAAATATCCTGTCCCTTAAATCTTCTTTCAGGAGTACCGCAGGGATCAATACTTGGTCCATTGCTTTTTGTAATTTTTATCAATGATCTCCCATCTCAGGTTAAATACTCTTCAATAGATTTATATGCTGACGATGCTCAGCTTAGACTAAGTTGCAAGCTTGGTATGATTGAGGATGGTGCCAATAAAGTCAATACAGATCTAAAAAGCATATTAAATTGGTCAAACGCAAATAACCTTCATCTCAACCCAGGCAAATCCAAATGTTTAGTCATTTACAAAAATATCCTTAATTACAGCTATTTCCCTAACTTGTATCTCGGCGATCAACAGTTGGAATATGTCGAAAAGGCAAAAAACCTAGGTGTGCTTTTTAATCGTACCCTTACATGGGAAGATCATATCCAAACGGTTATCGGAAAGGTATATGGATCTTTACAAAGTCTCTCTTTATCAAAGCAATTTACTCCTCAACATATTCGTCTAAGCTTAGCGAAAACATTAATTCTTCCAATTATAACCTATGGATGCCAAGTTGTAAGTACTCATAATTCAGAATCGAAAAGAAACTTAACAGTAGCGTTCAATAACGTCGTTCGTTACGTATACAATCTAAAGCGGTATGACCATGTTTCAAGATACACAAGCAACATTACAGGCTGTAGTCTTTACGCATATTTCAAGTATTTTACCCTAAAAACACTGAATAAAATTCTAATTAGTAAAGAACCATCATACCTCTATGAAAAAATACAATTTACAAACTCATCTCGGTCCTTTTTTTTATACAACCGAGATTTACCTGTAGAAACTCGGAACGTCAATTTTTTGTTAATGTTGTCAGGCAGTGGAACAGTTTACCATATGACATGAGAAGACTTCGTGGCACTTCGCAGTTTGATGCGGCCTTATTCAGATACTTGGTGGAAAATTAAGGAAAGATTAAAACAAGTTTAAAAAAAAAGTTAAAATTAAAATTATAAATTGAATTAAACTTCATCAAATTAAAATTCATTCAGTTTCTAAGTTTGTCATTAAATTTTTATTTGGAATTAATCTGTAAAACTGCAATTTAATCTAAAGTAATTAGCCCTAAATTAACTTTTACTAAAATTTTATAGGCGCAAGCCCAATGTAAAAGATTCAATCGAATAAATAAATGAAATGAAAAAATAAATGAAACAAATTTTTGTTGGACAGAGTATAGCAATACTATTGTACGCTACGTTTAACTTCCTTCTACTGTTAGAGTCAGAACTACAATATCTCTCACATCCATAAATCAATATTGGTATAACCTGTGTTTTAGCAAGCATAAGTCTAGTTTTTAGGGGAGTATAATATTGTGTGACCCACAGCATGCGGAGCACTCCATATACTTTTCCTATTACTGTATTAATGTGCGTATCCCAAGTTAGTCTTCAATTAAAAAGCATTCCAAGATTTCTTGCATTCTCTACATATTCAACTACAGCGCCGTCAAGGAAAATTCGAGGAAAGTATGAAGAGTCCACAGGTTTTTTTTGAGACGATGAGACATTTGGATTTACTTGGATTTAAGAAGAGGCCATTACGTTGGGCAAAGATTAATATTTTGTCCAAATCATCATTTATAACACTGAAACAGAATCTTCGATCATTCCAAAAGGGCAACATTTGTAAATTTGAACGTCGTTCGCGTACATTTGAATTAAAGATTGAGAAACAGTATCCGGAAGTTCATTTATATACAAAGAGGCCCAAGAATTGATCCCTGAGGAACACCTCTAAATGTACCTAGAAAGTTAGATGATTTCCCATTCACCACTACAGCTTGGTTTCTTCCGGTTAGGTAGGACAATATCAGTTTAACGACAGAATACGACAATTTGTACAACCGTGATAGTTTTTTGCAAAGATTAACATGATCAACGGTGTTAAATGCTTTTGAAAAGTCCAACAGAACTAAGAAAGTCACATTACCAGCATCTAATGATTTTCGTATGTCTTCAATAACAATTATTAGTTCTGTGGAACAACTGTGATTTGCCCTAAAACCAGATTGTTTCGGTGATAACATATCATTTCTCCGCAGATGACAGTTTATTTGATTTTACATAATTTTCTCAAATACTGTGGTCCACTCATAGATGGGTTCAGGCGGTTACTATATATAAAACTTTTTTAGCACACCGTATTTTTTCAACAACTAAGTTACGTAAAGTTCGATAGTTTCTTAAAAATAATTTAAGCCTATACCGCTTCCAATTTATAGAATGCTTGGTTTCGTTCCTGCATTAGTTCACGAATTTCTATTGTGAACCATGAACGTTGGTAATGCCTTCGCATTCTTGTACGTAGAGGAACATGATTATTAAAAAGCGATAATAGATGTGAGTTTAAGTAATCGAACTGGTCATTCGGAGACGTTAAGTAATAAATGTTGTTCCATTCGATATTTCGAACATTTTGTTCTAGAGTGACGTAGTCAATTGCATTAAAATCTCTATAATCATACAAGACATCTGGGGCTTGAACTTCAAAATCAAATGTCATATAAATAAGGTCGTGCCTTGAGAAACCTGGTGCTGAAACCTGATCGTGAAAAAGTACCTTATAAATGTCACTTACGAAAAAAACATCTAATAAAGTTCTCGAATCTTCTGTAAAATGTGTTGGGATAGTTGTATTTACTGGAAACAAGTTAAAAGTTGTCATTCCGTCAATTAAATTACTTTCAGCTAATAGATTGCTGTTAAAATCTCCACATAAAACTAACTTAGTCGATTGAACAGAGATTTCATCCATTAATTAATAGAGTAGTAATGTAAGCTTATGTTTTTATTTGGTCTATATATTATTCCGATAAGTAACTTATCTTCACCACATATAAGGTTGACAAATACATATTCTATAGTACTTCCAGCTATTGAATTATATTTAATTTTGCATGAGGTACCCTCTCGAAAAAAATATAGCCACGCCCCCACCAATCCGTCCCTGTCTATCGCAACGAAAAAGCTTAAATCCACCTAGTCCACAAAGTTCGTCATTATAACACTACATCGACCTTGCCTCCACCAAAAATATCCCTGAACTCATCAATCTTTGGTAACAAGCTTTGTGCATTTAAATGACATAATTTAAAGCCCGCTTCTTTGGCTAGTTAAAACATTAACCATTGAACGCAAAACACCAAAACTAGAGACGTATGTGGAACTACCACCTATAACAGCAATAACCATGATTATCAAATGAGAAAAAGAGAAAAGGAAGTATTTTTACACAAAGCAAATTTAATGCAATAATAAAATATTATAATGTGATGTATAATGTAATGAGAATAGAAAGATTACAAGAAGTGTAGAAATATAAGAGAAAAAAAGGCTCAACTTTCCAAAACGACAGCAGGAATTTTCACATGCGGTTTTTTTTTATTCGATAGATAATCACTAAAAAACACTATTTATCGCAATCTTAGAGTGAGGAAAAAATTATTTCTATTTTTAATTAATTTTTAAAGTTTCACTTTTTCATACAAATTCAACACAATAATGGCTGCGATCCACATGAAAAACTTTTTTTTTGCTTTATTTTGACGTTTCTCCTCTCTTTCTTTGGTTCAGTGATTTTATACGCGCTGTTTTTTGGGATATTCTTGAAATTTATTGTTTTGAAATTTGTATTTTTTTAGGAAATTATTCATTTATTTAAGGGAAATTTCGGGGAAATTTCCTTTTTTCGAATTTGAATATTTAGAAACAATAATATTTACAATATTTTGGAAGTACAAAAGAAACTTTGCGGGCACCCAACCTCGCACCTACCCCAAATCCTATAGTGAGCACAAGCAGGGGGCAGCATGTCCCCCCATACATATCTCACTGTGTATGCGCCATAATGCTGGATGCTAGCACTGATGCATTTATGAAAGTATGTAAGCAAAAAACAAAAAGTAGTCTTAGTAATTTTCAATTTTCTCAAGAACTAAAAGACATAAAATCATTTGGTTTTTTGTGTTCGATTCAGAATAGATAGTAACATTGAATACATAAACCAATTAAGCACTTTAATTTACAATTTCGCCAAAAAATTGAGTCAAACAAAAGGTGAGGTTAAAACCGAAAAAGAAAATATTTTTTTTTAGGATTTAGGGGGGTTTCCTCACTCTAATATTTTAACCCTGTACTACTCGTATTGAGACCCATACCTAACTGTACAAAAAAAATCAAAACTCAACTCCTGCTGTCGTTTTGGAAAGTCGCCCCAAAAAAAAATTAAAGAGATAACAAATAATAGAGATTAAAACAAGAAATGAAAATAGAGAAAAATGATTTTAAGAATTTTAATTAAATTAATAAAACAATATAAGTTTGAATTATAAAAAAAAAAATAATGAGAAAATTTGAATAAGAGAGAGAAAAAAAAAATTAAAGTAAAAAATAATAATGAAAGACATCGATACCTTCCCGTGAGAATGTATACTAAGCGACATTTCTAAAATTGTTCGGGAAACGAAAAAAAACGAAGAAAGTTCGTTGGCGAAACCCAGGCCAAAACGTGGCCCTTAACATATATTATATTTCCTCATCAAAAAGTCATTTTCGAAAAAAGTGTCGCTTAGTACATTCTTACGGGAAGGTATCGACATAATACAATTATTAACATATGGTTTAATTTTGACAAGTATCGAATTGACAGTTTTAACAAACAACAACTTATACATCAGCAATCTCAATTTCAAATCTCTTTAAATAATTAAAATGCTTTTCAATCTTAAAATAATGTTTCTTTTTAATTTAGTTTTTAAATCATTTAAGTATGTATTTATTATTTATGTATTACCTTTTTTGCCTCCGACATTTTTCTTTGCCTTCGCGCTTCGCCTGCTTTTTATGTAGTGATAAATTTTGACATTTGAAGAGAACAAAAATGTTCCTGAATCTTGAAATCAATTTAAATAATAAATACATGCATATTTAGATAAAATACATAATTACTGTTTATTTAAAGTTAATCCTTTCTTTCGTAAATGTACCTAAGCCAAGCCGACCCCACCATAATAAAAAAGTGGCAGGTCAATTTTAAACCAATGCTCTCACGCAGGTGTTCTCAATGAAAAAATGTGTGAAATATGGTTAATCCAGTACTTTGTCACATTATTGTATGTTTATAAGACGATAATTAAAAAAATAGTAAAAAGAAAGTTAATCCTTTCAATCGTAAATTCACCTAAGAATCCAAAGACGTATAAAAATCAAAATAAAAGGCTTTTCTTAGAACAAAAGTAGTTTTTGTTATTTTTGATTTTCGCAAAAACTACAAAACATTTTGACATCCGGTTTTTTGTGTTTGATCAAAAATTAATAAGAGCATTGAATATTGAATACAAAAATAATACTTAATTATGTAAAATTTTAAAAAAAAATTGTTTAAAAAAAAATGTTTCATTTATTTTTTCAAAATTTTGATTTTGAAAATTAATTTTTCAAAAACCATGCACTCGAACAACTATATTTAAAAACAAAATTAAATAATGTATTTCTGGCTTTTCAAAATGCTATAGCATTACTCTGTAGGTATCACCGTTATTTTTTAATAATTTTTTTTCTGTTTTAAGTGAATTTTTTCTTAAATTTCCCCTCCCGCCTATACGGGGGGAAATAGACCGACCCCTCCCATACGATTTTTTTCTTGCCTAAGTCCAACCTACACGCCCTAGCTTTTTGTCACACCTTATGCAAATCACCCTGTATATTAGTTTTTATAGTTAGCCAACTACAGAGGAAATTCTGCATGTAAAATTAAAAAATCTGTTGAGGGCTTTTAAGGCAACGTCAACGTCAGACAGCAACAAGAGAACGGGAGAATCGGCCAGTAAGGCTCCATTTGAGGAACAAATGGAAGAAATCTTTGGCGCCCAACCAGTGATAAGAAACAGCTATACCATCAATTTGTCAGGAAAGTTCGTAAATGCCTTGCCAATGACCAAAAAAGATAGTTTTTCGGAATCAGAGAGCAATTTTGGTAAAAGTTTTCAATCATAGGCCATGTCGTGTGTAACTTAAGTGCATGCATTCTATTTTTTAGCCCTTTTAGATGCACCCAGTGTATCGCAAATATACAGAAAATATAAATGCTTACTTATCAAAATCTGTGCAGTTGACCGATGAAGCCTAAAATGTTTCTTAAAATCTGAATCGCTGTAACTTTGAATAATTTCCATAAAATCTGTGATTCTTTGGTGACGTGCAGAAACATCTCCAGTGGAGCTCGAGGAATCGGTACTTTCAGTGTTGAAAATAAACAAATCTGACGAGCTAGTTGATTCATCGCTTTCAAATAAAAACTATAAAACAGAATTAATTGTTTATATGTACAATTTAAATTAAAGAAACAACAAATAATTGTATCTATATCTACTTACATCAATTACAGTTGCTTCCATTTTTGTTTGGTGTTTGAGTGTCATATTTTGAAAGTAAGAAATGTCAAAAAAAAAAAAATAGCTGCCACACTTCAAAAATAAAAAATTGCGATGATCTGGGTTGTTTTATTTTCGTGATCTAACAGAGCAGATCATGTGCATAATAAAACACGGCTAAGATAACAATATTATAGATTATTTTTCATTACTGAATAAAAATTTTAAAAACTTATGAAAAGCTGATAGTACCCCATGTCAGTTATTCTCAGTTAAAAGTTATATGTCAGATCAATCAACACTAACTTTATAGTTATAGATTGATTTTATTGTATTCATTTTTCATTAATTATATGTTTGTTATTTAGATTTAAGTGAAAATGAATGCAAGATAAATTGAAAAAAAAAATTGAAAAAAAATGTATTTTAAATTCCAAAGTACTTTTCATAAGAGCAAGTTCGTGCGATCCAGTCGTGCATTTTATAATATTTCGTTAAGGAAGCTGGATCGTACATAAATTCGTGTTCGAAATCCGGACTCAAATACGACCCTGGGCGAAGTTTGTAATAGCATTTCCCACATGAGCAGTGTCCCTTTACCTATAAAATTTTCCAGCACATCCCCATTTTTGGTAAATTCAACACAATCCTAATTAAATTGATAACAAAAAGAATGAGAAGGATCTCGCTTCGATGTTTCATATAACAATACAAGGCAAGTCCTTAAAAAAACAACATTTTAACAAACGAAGTAATTTTTCGTTGAATTGAGAAACCAGAGTTGAAAATATTAAAAACAAGATAATGCCCTACGGATGCGAGTCCTTATACCGTCTATGTATGTTATAACTCTGTACGAGAGAGAACATATCCTTCCATGAAAACAATATTCGAAACTTTAGTTTGGAAAATCGGAATAGAGTATGATTCTCCTCCACATCTAAATATATGTATCTGCTGTTTAAAGACAAAACAAATCATCGTTTTCCCAAATTTATAGCAGATCCAATGAAATAATTTAACGGTTGATTATAATTAATGCATAATTAAGCATTAAATCAAACTAAGCATGTTCTTTTGCCTGTGAACTTGAGGTTAACATGTAACCCGGTCTTCATTTTCGAATCCCGGGATATATGTATGAATGTATGTTCGTACCTACAGTTGACTAGCGCTGTAAAGAGCTGCGATTACATGGTTATTATAATTTAACCTCCATAATACATTAACTTTCATGGTACATATGTGACTACAGTATAAGCTGGTATCCTTGGAAGTTTTAGGAAGCACCAACCGTCTGCGACTGGGACAAGCCATTGGAAGACAATAGGGACCTAGCAGTGGTGGTGGTGGTTCTTGCGACTTATTATGTGGGTATATCTGCGCTGCCAAGTCAAGTCGCAGGGGGTGGGAAAACAGAAGGATTTTAACTTCTTATGTAACCCCTTCGGAATCCAAATTAATGACGTGTAAAAGTTTTTAAGTGTATAACCGGTGATTATCTTAAATTTGACATGGGTCGCGATTTTGACATCTTTTTTTTTCTCCCCAATACGCCATCCACCGCCGCCGTGTCGCTTATGAAGTCATTAAATCGGGTATGTTTGTTTTTAAGGGATTTTTCAAGTCATGGAGCAATACCATTTAAAATGAGTAAAGACTTATGGATATTACGACCATGATTATGCAATCAACAATGGAACGCAGAAGAAGAACTTTGAAGTACAATTTTTGTCAAAGTAAAGGTTTGAGTGCAAACGCAATTAATTTTAAACACCGAGTGAAGTTTATATTGGGGCGAAGTTTATTTCTTAGAAATATTATTGTTCTTATAATTTTGAGTCGTTTTAATTAAATTAATGGATGCGAGGATTTTATTTTTGGGAAATTTGAATGTAATATGAAAATTTTCAAAAAAAAAAAAAAAAATAGGTCTAGAATTTTGGCGGAGTACTTACTCGTTATTGTGTTTTTTGATAAACTCTCGTCAAAGGCTTACCGGGGTTCTATCCAAAGGAGTAATAACTTTATCCAAATCTTATTATAATCTTACAATTGCTTAACCTAAAAATAAATGTTCTTGTTATATTCTGTGTCTCAACTATTGCTGTCCTGGTCTAATCCCAGCCGAAGCTGGTAAAGTCACGGACGAAATCGGTAAATTCGCTGCTGAAGCTGTTCTTATCCCAACTCAACTGAAGCCGGTAAGATCCCAGCCGAAGCCGGTAAAATTGCAGCTGAAGCTGGTAAAATTACGGATGAATCCGGTAAAATCTCAGATGATGATGTTACAATCGCAGCCGAAACAGGTAAAATCGCAGCCAAGATTGTAGAATCGCAACTGATACTGGTACAATCGGAGTTTTTTAATTTGATAACTTTGCCCGGAGGTTAAGGTACCCCTTGGCATAATGGTACTGCTGCCATGCGAAATGTCTTGGGTTCGATTCTCAGCCAACGCAAAAAAGTTTTTCAAGGGTGTACTGCCTCTTGCGAGGAGTTGACAAATCCTCTAAGAGTATCTCCTGGCCCTGGCATGCTCATTAGCCGCTCAGAATCGGCAAAAATTGTAGGTCCTCTCTATTCCTGGTAAAACGTACACATGAATGGTTGAGAGTTGTAAATCACTAGGTCCTAGTACTCTCTGAGCTCTTGCACCACCAAATTTTTTACTTGCGATTTATTGGTACTATAAGGCAAGTTATGCATTCGTAAAAAAAATCGAACTCGAGATTTTGATCAAAGTTGACATTACGATGATAGCGAAGACCAAAAAAGTTGGTCTCGCAATTCTGTCTGTCTGTCTGTCTGTCTGTCTGTCTGTCTGTCTGTCGGTTCGACTACAGCCTAAACGGCTCTGCCGATTTTCTTCAAACTTGGTAGATATAGGTTTTAATTTTTTCCCCCCGGACGTTTTTTTCTGTTTTTTCTTACGACCAAAAATAACGGTACCTGCCATACGATTTTTTTTTCGAAATTTTATAAATATTTTTTTTCTCAAAAACTGTCCCACAGATTAAAAAAAAAAAAATGAAAAATTTCATTTGGTTAAAACTAGCTAATGGTTGAAAAAAATTTTCCAAAAAATTGTTATTTTTGGTAGCCCCCCCTGGGTCCATTTTTTTTTGTTTTTGATTTTCTCGAAAACGGTACAGCCGATTTAAATAATTTTTTTTATGCCAAAGCTCCTCCAAAGGTTGAATATTATTACATATTCAAATTTTCATTTTTTTATTTTTTGGATTTAAAAAAAAAAATTCAAAATTTTTTTTTGGAAACTCAATATTTCGAAAACCCCATGCTCGATTTTTTTCAAACTTGCTAAAAAAAAGTTTCTTAACATAATCTACAAGATTTGAGAAAAAAAATTTTGTTTTATCTAAAACTAACGGTACCTTCCATACAAATTTTAAAAAATGGTTTTCGAAAATCGTATTTTTCTCGAAAACGGTTCCGAGAATTTTGCTAAATTTTTTTTTCTTTTCATTAATCTCTACGATCTATAATTTAATAAAAAAAAAATTGAAATATAGATATTACTGATTGTACCTACCATAGAACGATTTTTTCGAATTTTGAATTTCTCACTATCGGCATAACGGATTTTAACGAAATTTTTTATAAAGAAGCTCCTAAAAAGTTTAAAAAACATTGCATTTAAAAACTTAAGAAAAAATATTTTTTCAATTTTTAGAAAAAAAAGTATTTTTTTTTTTTTGAAAAATTCGATATCTCAAGAACGGCTTAATATTTTTTTTGGAAATTAGACTTTTATTCGTACAATAATAAAAACTTAAGGTTGGCGTACCAAAATTTTTTCTTAAAAATGTTTTAAAAAATTTGTACATAAAAGCTTATTTTTTTAAGGAACCACTACAACGATTTATAATTTTTGTTCCTGCATAAATTCATATTCTGCATTCTGTTTTTATCTCTTACTAGATACTAAAAGAATTTAAAAAAATTAATTTTTTCCTTATGAACAGCGTTCTTTAATAACATCCGTTTTTAAAATTCCTAGTCTATTACATAGGAGCAAGTTTGTGCGACCCAGTCGTGCATTTTATTATTTCTTACCTCTGGTGGGGGGAAGTCCTACAAATTAATCCGTAACTGAATTTTGCTTAATATCTACTGAATGTGACTAAATACGACCTCTTGATGTCTCATTATTTCTTCCTGCAACCTAACATCTTTTTGTCGTTTGTATGGCGGTCTCTTATCTTAATTGTAATGTTTTATGACAATTTACCTCAAAAAGAAAAACTAGATATTCAATATTTTAGATGTGAAATCAGTCCACTTTCTCGTCCCCCCGATGAGTTTCACCTTGTCGTGGTGGGAGGGCTTACGCCTTTTCTCCGGCTTCCTGGAGATTAGACAACAAAGAAAACTCTAGGAGCATCTTTCCTAGTATGAAAAAGTAGCAAAGACCAAATAAGGATACTTAGTTAAGCCCGAACTAGTATTCAAAAAATCTAGTGCCAAGTCCAATCTCAGGACACACTCTGAGCAACGAATCCTTGGTACTAGATAAGTTAAAAGATTCTAAATAAAAATCTTGGACTAGTGATTTGGGGAGCCACGACCAAAACATAAATTAAAGCAATTGAGTTTTTAACTTTTAACTCTTTTGGTCGGTGTTTTGGATATAGCAAACTAGATTACTGATAGTCCTACCCAATGCTATAAGATTATAAGAAAGTTTGCTTGGGATTATCGTTCCTAGTTTGGTATAGGTACAAAAAAGGCCAAATCGAGTTGATTTGACTGACTTGTCGGTCGGCTGCAGTCCGCACATGGAATTGACGGTATGGGAGATTTATCTCCAAGGAATTGACGCGACGCACGGCAGGAATACAAAGATACTTCGAACAACAATACCCTAATTGGGTGCCTCGGGGATAATGAAATGCGAAGAATTATCCCCCGCTAATTAGAGTCCCCTCATTATCAATTGGGTTGGCTTTCTGTAAAGAGAGCTCGAGGTGGCAGTGGTTACACCAATCGAGATACGCGATTGGCTATTGTAACCGCAATAGTTAGATGGAAAAACACGGACCAAGGTGGTACTGCACCTATACAGTACAAATTGGAACAGTAGGAGGCTTACTTAATCTCTGAGACATACCTAGCGAGATTTTTTCGGTGTCATTATTGAGCAGGTTAGTTAAGGAGTGATAGTGGTTTATTACTGGAAGGGTGTAGGCAACCTTTCATCCAAAAAATATTAACAAATATATAATAAAGGAAATAATGATAAAATGCTACTGGGACTACGGTCCCGGGGGTAAGTTCAATGCTTTTCATTTGAACCCGACAAACTTGGTAGGCCAAGTAGTGAAATAAGGTTTTGTTTACAGGTGTTCACTATAAATCCAATCAAGAATCAAGAATCCACTTTCTCGTGTCCCCATTAATTTTTATTTTTTGAAATTTAAGAACAAATTTTTTAAAAATATTCAAATAAAAGCAAGCTGTTGCGAAAAATTCTGAAAAGTGGTTATTTAAGCTAACTGGGTTGGTTTCATATGTGGCAGAAGTCTTTTCTTGGTAAATGGTATGATTGTCGTCTTGCAAGGGTTTATTGATAATCCCACAGATTGACACCATTTCGGTATAGTTGTAGTTCCTCTTTGGATAATTATGACAAAGAGTTTCTGATTCAAATTAGCTTTTTTGGCCTTTAGTCCACAAAAATTGGCGTTTCGTCCGGGTGATCTCACATGGACTCATCAGTTGACTTTTGAGGACCTTGTCAATACGCAATTTTTGTTAAGTTCAGTTCATCTTACATGAATTTTTTGACAAAAATCCAATGTGAACTATATCCAACAAAGATTAGGATTGTAATCATTAATGTTGGAATTTTTTTTTTTTTTTTGCCCGTGGCCTGGCATTGAATATTTATTTGAAGGTTTTTATAATACAAACTCTATATACTACTGAAATATATCAGCCAAGTAGAAGACTAAGCACTATTATTGGACTTGTTGAATTATTGATTCAAATTAGCTTTTTTGGCCTTTAGTCCACACAAATTGGCGTTTGCTAAGTCTTCTACTTGGCTGATTTATTTCAGTAGTATATAGAGTTTGTATTATAAAAACCTTCAAACAAAGAGTTTCTTCCAACTTACGGTTATGATAACGATATCATTAGCGAACCCAATACAGCAATACAAGACTCTAAGACTGGGGTAATTGTAGGACAGCCTCTTGCTGTGATTATTTTTGCCTAACATTTCTTTATTTTATTCCCATAGACCTGCGACTCCAGAAAACATCCACGAAAAAAAGTTTATGGGGACGCATCACCTTTGTGGCCAACAATTCACGTCACCTCTGCGAGACATGACAGTAACTCAAATTTGGCCAACACACGTTTAATACTCTCATTTTGATATTGTTGCGAACAGAGCTTTATACTACTACAGCGCCATCTGTTGGAAAACTGCATATCTAATTTATGGAAGAAAGAAAAAGCTCTTTTCCAATGTCAAATTTATTTCCCCTTATTCCAAACATCTAGAACATTCCAAGACATGAACTTTCGAGAACAACTAATTTGAGTATATAAGGGAGTGTTCACGGTGAGCGAGAGACAGTTGATTTTTGATTACGGAAGTGTGCAAAACTCTGCTTATTGGATTGTGTAAAGTGTAAAACAAGTGTGATTTTAAATTGAATAAAGTATTTGAGTTGATTATAAATTGAGATTTATTGTTGTGATTTAAAAGTAAAAATAAAGAAGAGATACTAGAAAGAGTAATAAGTTTTATTTAACGAACCTAGCAAAAATATTACAATATTAAACGTTTTTCATTCTACCTGTCATGGTGATTTGGTGAAAAAAGCAACATGGCCGCCAAAAACCTACTGGCGTGAATTGAAAAATACTTTATATTGTATAAGACTTCGAGTATTTTGAGCATTAGGTGCTTTCTTAGACATAGATGTATAGCCATTGACAACACATCGAACGAAGCTATAGACAATACTCTTGTTAGGAAAAACATAACCATCACCATAAGCAGATGGATTAAAGAAATGTTAAGCACTTGAAGTGCAGAGGCACAAGCAGGACAAAATGTAAAAAAAATAAGAGGCTGTCCTACAATCAGCCCAGTCGTGGAGTCTTGTAGTGAATGAATTGTAAGAAAATCTTACCGCCCAAATAAGGATTTGCTGATGATATCTCTGTCATAGCCGTAGGTAAGTTTGAAGAAACTCTTTGCGGTATCATCCAAAGAGGACTAACAATTACACGGAAATAGTGTCTATCTGTAGAACTATCAATTAACAACTCTAAGATGACAATCATATCATTTAACAAGAAAAGACTCTTGCCAGATATGAAACCTATCCACTTAGTTCATGAAGTAATTGAAACGTAGAGGGAGGTAAAATATCTAGGAATTATACTAGATAGTAAGCTCCTCTGGAACATACCTTTAAAAACTATAGCCGGGAAATCCACAAAAGCCCTAATTATATGCAAGAGACTTGCAGACATAGACATGGGGCTGCAGATCGAACATCCTCAGGTACTCTAGTCTCTAGTAGAACCCATTTTGAACTATAGTGGGGTTGCATTGCACAAAGAACCGAACTATCAACAATTAGGAAAACCCTAGAAAAATTCCAAAGGCTAGCTACCGTAGCTATTTGGAGGTTGTCCCATATCTATCCTCTACATGGAAGCCACCATGAGATTGTCAAAGGAAGGAACTGGGACAGGCAAAATTATTTATTTCAAAGAAAGAGACTTAATCAGCAGGCCCCCAGTAACAAACCTTCTTGACATCCAAAGAGATTTCAGAGAAATTTGATAGAGCTAAGCAATAAAAAAGATTGCGTAGGAGAAGAAATAAACTACATCCTCGAAACTAATACTATCGAGTGGTAAACTGATGGATAGAGAACAAGCGAAGGGACTGGTGCAGTAATCTTTTGTGTCTAGAACCAAAATTTCCATACCGATGGGGCAGTTAACCAAGATCTTCCAAGCGGAGGGAAATGCGCGAATCGAAATTCCGAAATGAACTATCGCAACAAGAACATTGCCATCATGTCAGATAGCCAAGCTGCACTCAAGACATTAAATTCAAATGCCATCAGCTCTAAACTAGTGTGGAAGAGCATAAACATGCTAAACGAACTTTGCAAACAGAACAGAGACACACTTCACAGGGTACCTGGTTCCGTGGGGGTTCCTAGAAACGAAGAGGCAGACTGCTTAGCAAAAATAGGCGCATCAACCCCTTTAACAGGGCATGATTCCTATTGCAAATAGGAGAAAATATCATCAAAAACAAAAGTAAACAAGAAGATGGAGCAACTAGGTCCGAGAACTGGAAATAATTTTCAAAGCAAAGGCAGGCGAAACTAACTATTGGGCAATTACAACCATCAATCTTTCACAAAACTGCATAAATTTAAGTAGGAACAACCTAAGAATAATAACAGATATCCTTACTGGACACTGAAAGCTTAGAAGGCACCTAGGTTCGCTTAGTGTGGTAAGCAGTACCACATGAACGAGCAGATTCTGCAACATGCATGTGGAAACAAAGGACTACATATTAGGAAAATGTTGCCCACTCATGCAGCAAAGGAAAAACCATCTGGGAAAATACCAGGTGGAAGAGAGCGACCAATCCTCTCTGAATGTGCCTTAAATACTAAGATTCATAAGAGCTAGAAATTTGGAGGAAGAACTATAATATAGGGACACAATAAAGGGTAGGCCGAATACAAGTTTCTTCTTAAAAATACAATAAAATGAACAATAGTTTCCGTGTATTATGGCTTAATTAGTAAGAGCAATCATTCCCATTGATTATGAAGCACAATATCGTTCAATCAGCTGCCTCGGCTGGCTTCGCAGTAGCGCATTCTGTCACTCCAATTTCCCAAGACTATGTTGATGGTTTCGGGCTGTAGCTCACGGATTGTGAGCAGCTCCAATTCGGCTTATTGACATCGCCAAGACGGCTCAAAACACGATTTGATAATTTTGTGCACCAAAATCGATTGTGGTATGGGCTGTGTGGCTTGGCGCCCCATCCTGCAAGAAGCCGAGGATATCCAAATTCATGCCTTCAATTTCAGTTAAAAAAAAAGTCGGTTAACATGGGCGTTACAGACCACAGTTGACCGAAACGTTATTTCCAGCCCAATTTGTGGGTTTTCCGACCCTCAGATGCGAAAATTTTGTTTGTTAACGTAGCCGCCGAGATGAAAATGCGCCTCGGCAGAAAAGATGATTTTTTGTTCAAAATCGTTGTCCAATTCAAGCTGCTCTAAGGCTCAAACTGCTAAGCGATAACAAAGCGGATGGCCGTGCGCATTCAAATGCTGAGTGAGTCAATTGGATCTTATAACCCAATAATCCGAGATCTTTGTGCAGAATTCTCTTTAGGCTAGTGCGTGAAATGTTGAGTTGTGGAAATCGATGTTGAGTTGATGGTCGTGAATTGAGTCTCACACTCTCGGCTACAGCAGCCACATTTTCATGTCCGTCAAGTTAGCACTACCACTTCAAAATTTTAAAAATGTAATAACTGGATTAATTGTCGTGAATTTGTCGTAAATTTTTCGTGAAACGAAAAAATTTGTCGCGCTTGTTTTTAAAAAAATAACCCCTGGTAATGCTAACTTGACAGTCAAGTTAGCACTACCACCCCACAAAAAGGGTGAAATGAACTCGAAAAAGAAAAAGGACAGCGTAAATAATAACTGTCGTAAATTTGTCGTAAATATATCGTAAAAGAAAAAATGTTCGCATCATTTTTTCTCAAAAAAATGCCATGAAAATGCAAAAGCTCTTAAAATAGCATTTTTTCATAAAACCTAGCACTACCATACCAAAACTAGCATTTTAGCATTTTAAGGACTTTTGTCATATTTAGGGCATTTTTTTGTGCAAGAAGGGCGCGACAAATTATTTAATGACGGAACTTATTCAAAGACGTCTTACGACAATTGTTTAAACAAATTGCAGAGTAAAAAATTTGTTATAAGAGATAGTTTTGGTATGGTAGTGCTAGGTTTTATGAAAAATGCAATTTTAAGGACTTTTGTCATATTTAGGGCTTTTTTTTTTTGAGAAAAAATGATGCGAATATTTTTTTCTTTTACGATATATTTACGACAATTATTTACGCTGTCCTTTTTCTTTTGCGAGTTCATTTTACCCTATTTTGGGAAGTGGTAGTGCTAACTTGACTGTCAAGTTAGCATTACCAGGGTTCACGACAAATTTAAGACAGTTAATCCAATTATTACATTGTTAAAATTTTGAAGTGGTAGTGCTATAAGTCTTCACTATTTCCAAACGTTGTTCAAGCGGAAAGCGACTAGACTCATTCGTTCCCTGGAGGTATGGTACTGAAATTCGGTCAAGATTTCGAGCGAGAAACAACTGCCAGTGTTAAAATTACTTATGATTTAAAAATAAGCCACTAGAAGGCGCACCCTTTAAATCTCCAAACCGCAGTGCAAAACCACCAATACATATTTCATTCATTCAAGATTTTGAGTTATGCACTTATAATAGCTGGAGGATGGAATACTAAATTTAATTTTTTTAAGCAATCATAAATGAAGAAAATGAAAAAGAAAAGAACTGGATTGCAATTGTTCACTTACTCCTGGCCAATATAATGTTTCATCATCATCGCCTTAAATCCATTAATACTCGTAATTCTTCAGGAATCTTGTTTTCTTCGATTCTCCGTTTCCATAGGCTAATTTCCTCAATTAAATAGTCAAAATGTAAGAAATAAATCTTAGAGTCGTTTGGAATAGTTCTCACAAATATTCAACAAACATATTTATTTAGTATGTTTAATCTCTCTTCACCTGAGGATGAGGATATGAATAAGTAATAAATTCCAGCTCGTCCCAAACTAATCTATTCATCAATTCATCTGAGAATTACGAACGAGTGCACATTTTCGACTACTCTTCCTCTCCTCCTACTGAACCTGGCTAATCCCAAATGGAGGAAATAAATATATTTAATATGCAATCACATGAAGAACGGTATTCGTTATATAATAATTGAGAATAAGAAGAATACCTTTGTTGATATGTGAGTTCGGGATCTGGATTCTTGATTTTGTTTCGGCTGGGTTTTGGTATGGGATTCAAGCAGAAGGTAGGGCGAGTTTTTCTTGCAAATTTTCCGACCGAAAGGTGAAAGGGAAGCGATAGCTCTTTACCCTAAGGAGGGTTTATTTATTATTTATTTTTTGTTGAATGCTGTTTGGAAATTCTCTTCCATCATCATCGTCGTCGTTGTCGTTGTCGTTGAGTATTAGTATTACATATTTGTATCTGGAGTTTGTATATAAAATCCACAGAGTCACACTCACATCTCAGAGTTTAAGTTGTAAGTGCATGCGAGAAAAGCTGGAACTCGAAATGAAAACCGGATGATCTCGTCTGGGGTAAGAGGATTCGATATAAGCTCCATTACACTTGACTCTTGAGTCCTGAACTCTTACATTGGAATTTGAAATTCCTTTTATCTATACTTTTGCCATCAGTAGGTAACCTCTAGCCTGTGTGTCTGATGGAGAAACAACTGGAAGGAAGAAATTTGCTGACTAATGGTACAACTATCCTTTGTTATGACATGAGATAGTTTGTTTGTGTATGAGAGACTTGATGAGCGTTGTTTGGGATAAAAGAATCGGTATGCTTAAACATTTAGCTAGGTACCTACTCAAGATGTTAAATCGGTAGTAAATACGATTAGACGTATTCTTTTATGCATTCTCGAAATCGTAAAAGCACTTGGCTTAATTCATGTATTTAGTGGGTAGTCCTTTGTTGTTACGAGTTCGTGTATAGGAATAAAATTCAGCTAATTCTCCATTCCAAATTGTGGTAATTTAGATTAAAGGTGTTTCGAAAAAAACAAATTGTCATACAAAACTCCTTTATTTCAAAACAAACAACTTCGGGATATCTTTTAAGTAATCTCAAGCGTTCTTTAGCTAAGATAAGGCCATCTATAATATATTATTCAATTCAACAATATTAGTTTAGGCTGACATAAAATTATAACTATTGATACCCTATGTGAGCAGCTCATTATTACTTCTTAGAGTTATGGTAAGACTTTTCAGAATTCGCCAGCTGAAAAAGAAATGAAGTCACATATTTTTTCCCTCTTTTTCCAATTCAGTCGCCGACGATACTGCTATTGGCTTTCTTGCCCTACGTCATAGAAACACATTCATAACTAGGGTTCGGATTTCCATGCAAATGCATATTTTTTTAGGAACACCTTGGAAGCAAGTCAACTAATTATGTATACGAATCAAGAAATTTCCTTTAAAATGGCATTTAACCGTTAGTGCATATTTTTGCATATTTTACTATAAATGCATATTTTGCATTTTTTTGTGCATATTTTACTATAAATGCATATTTTTTATAATAAATTTATATTTTTAGAGTACCTACCTATATTGTTCAAAAACTAAACTAGTCAGTAAAAAAAAATATAAATTTTATGTCAGTGCAAACGAACCTTAAGACTATTATCTATTTCTTTTATTCATTTCACAATCTTGAACCATATTCAAACACCACAGTATAAAGCATTTATAAACAAATGTGCATATATGAACTTGACTAGATTGTGCCGGCAAAACATTGAAATGGAAAAAAAATAAAGTCTGTGTGTTTGAAACTGTATAAATGAGATCGAAATTTAAACGACCATCTATCAAAAATTAAAGTGTGTGGGTATAATGTGGTAAAGCTTAAAGCGCGAAATAGATTGAACCAGCACCAGCAACGTCAACAGCGTCATTTGGTCAAAATCCAAAATTTGCTATTGCTGGTTACAATAACACAAAATGCAACAACAATAAGACGTATAAATGTCAAAAAATTTAAACACGATGCTGGTTTAATGTGTTTGAAAAGTATTTCCTGGCCAGCGTACTGTTTGCTGTTGACGGCGCTGCGCTGGTGCCGTTTCTGTATTAATCTGTTTCGCGCATAAAGCTTAACACGTTTCATGTATAACAGCCAACTGTTTTCGGTTTTGACTACACATAAACCACTATATATAAACTGAAAATTGTTGACTGATGCACTCATGCTTAGTTTTTGAGTCTAATCTAATACATCATATACTAATATAGGTACATAGGTACTTTAGTGCGTTTTGGCAAAAAATTAAGGATTTTCAATAATGAAAAATGTAAGCAAGACGTTCACACTGGAATGCAGTGACGACATTACCCAAAGAACTTTACCGTCGATGAGATTGGTTCTTTAAAAAACGCTCAACTTACTTCAGTGGACGTCGAATGATCTTTTTCGTTATATAAATCATTCTTGAGACCCAATCGGCAACGTTTCGACTTCGAAAACTTCAAGAAAAATTTTATGATTTATGCAAATAAAACTTTTCGAATTCATTGAGGAATTTCCTGTTATTTCGAATAATTTATTTTAATTAAACAAATGAAGATGTTTATTTTTTATTTAACAATGTTTTTTTTTATTAAATGTTAATGTTTAAATTCGTTTTAAGATATTATTTCATTTTAATAAAAATAAAAAATTTAACTTGATTTTAAAGATGAAGAAAATGTGTTTTTATATTGAATAGAAATTAAGTTGAATTGGTTTTAAGTGCATATTTTAAATGCATATTTTGCATTTTTGAGCGCATATTTTAAGCGCATATTTTCAGATTTTAAGTGCATGAGAATCCGAAGCCTATTCATAACATACATCGGGGCACTTTTAAAAGAAAGACAAAATTATTCACAATATAACATGAATTTAGTTGCATATGTTGGGGCGCTTACGAAACTGCATAAATGGCGAACACAAGTTGGGCTATCTAGTGGTTTCTTTTTAAAGGTTTAAGATTTAATTTAATTTAATTTATTATATGCTTAATACAAGCAGAACTTAAAACTAGACATAATAAACTTAAATCTATACTTTAACATAATAAAGGGAGTACAATTCATTATTAATTTGTTTTTTGGCTTGATACGAAACAATAGAATTAGTGTATTATTAATTATTATAGTAAAATTTAGGCTTAATAATAGCTTAAAACTAAAATATGAAGAAGGTTTAGTGAGGGGTTTGGGATAGAATTCTTCTAAGGGATGCAGAATTGAGGGAAAAATCAAAAATATCTTGAACAGAGTTGGCTGAACGTAACAATCTGGAGATTGGGTTGAAGTGTCCGTAGTTGGTGCGGTGTGTAGGGAGGTGGAAAAAGGGGACAGAACGTAAATGACGTGGATTTGTATTGATAATTATTAATTCAAGCAAGGCCGGAGAGTCAATGATACCAGTGACAAGTTGGTGGACGAATACTATATCGGCGATATGACGACGTTGAGCAAGGGTATGTAGGTTGATCAATTGTAGACGGTCTTCATACGGGGGTAAGATAAAGGGATCGGACCAATTCAAATTGCGCAAAGCAAAACGAATAAATCTTCGTTGTACTGCTTCAATTCTATGTGAGTGAGTGATGAGGTATGGTGACCAAATCTGACTAGCATATTCAAGGATGGGTCTGACAAATGTGACATATAAAGATCTAGTAACAAATGGATCGTTAAATTCCTTAGACCAACGCTTGATAAGGCCAAGAGAAGAATTAGCTTTCGCAAGTATATGATCAATATGAGAGCGAAAATTTAGCTCTTTATCACATATTACCCCAAGGTCTGTAATTGAGGAAACAATAGGGACAGGTACATTATGGAAATGATAGGATCGAGAAATTGAAGGTAAACGTTTACGGGAGAAAGTCATAAACTGACATTTTTTTATATTGAGTTCAAGAAAGTTTTTATTGCACCAAGTAAAAAAAGTATTTAGGTCATGTTGGAGAAGCGAAGAGTCTCGAGAAGATGCGATTGTTTTGATTATTTTAATGTCGTCAGCATAGATGGAGATATCAGAGAAGGAAATGATGTTACTCACGTCATTGATGGCAAGAACAAATAGGATTGGGCCGAGATGGCTGCCTTGAGGAACCCCTGAGGATGCAAAGATTGGATCAGACACCGCGTTTCTAAAAACAACTCTATATGTTCGGTTCACTAGATATGATTTAGTCCACTCAATAAACCATGTTGGAAAACCAAGAGCTTTCAGTTTTATATAGATAATTTGGTGACTGATCTTGTCAAAGGCTTTACTAAAATCAGTAGTTATAACATCAACTTCGAGACTTTTTTCTAAAGATATTAGTGTTTTGGAGACAAATTGGATAAGGTTAGTTGTGGTGGACCTACCCTTTAAGAATCCGTGTTGAAATGGGGAAACAATAGATTTACAATAGAAGTAAAGAGAATCGTAAACCATACTTTCAAAGAGCTTGGGTAACGAAGAAAGTTTAGCGATCGGTCGGTAATTAGAGATATCATTCTTACAACCCTTTTTGAAAACGGGAAAGATAAAAGACTCTTTCCAAAGAGAGGGGAACACAGCTTGTGAAAGTGATAATTGGAAAAGTTTGGTAAGGGGTTCGCAAAGTACATTAGCACATTTTTTAAGAAAAATTGCAGGGATTCCATCAGGGCCAGGAGAAAAATCATCTTTCAATGAGTTCAGCTTATCGTACACGGAGGGGGATGTAATTGTAATTGAGACAAGAGACGTTTGCGGTAAATTGGATAGAAAACTGTGATATTCCAGATCAGGTTCATTTGAAGTATTGCTATAGGATTGGCTGAAAAAGGTAGCAAAGAGATTAACTATGATTTTGGGATCAGATGAAGATGTACCAAGAAAGTTGAGCGTTGAAGGAAGGCCGTCGGATTTTCTCTTGACGTTAATGAATTGGTAAAAGCGCTTAGGTTCAGTGATGAGCGAAGTCTGCATTTGATTAAGATACGATTGGTAAAGGGATAGGCATAAAGTCGAAAAGGAAGAAGAAGCTTGTTGATAGTAAAAATAGTTTAGAGGCGTCTGAAATTTGAGATAAATTTTCCATAACCTATTTCTGACATTCCGGATACTACGCAGCTCTCTTGTGTACCAGGGGGGAGATGAAACACAGTTCTTTTGTAGTGTTAAAGGAACGCATTGGACGAGACAATCGAATATTGAGGTATAGAAGAAAGAAAGAGCTATGTCGATAGGAGTAGAGGGGTTAATAAAGTGGTGAAAATCAATGCTGTTGAGTTGAATAATAAGCTGATGAAAATCGGCTTTGCGAAAGTTGAATGTAAAAGAGTTTTCAGACTCAATAGTTGGAATATTATCATCGAGACAGAAGAAGAAAGATAGAGGAGGATGATGATGATCAAGAACAGAGAGAAGATGAGAGCTTTCGGAAACGGAAGAATTAAAGGGATCTGAGGAGAAGGCGAGGTCAAGTTGTCTCCCTAACTTATTGTGGATACCACTTATTTGGAAAAGACCAGATTCAAGTAATCTATCTGTAAAAATTATTTCTTTTTCAGAGGATGGATTAGAGGGAATAAAACAAGTTTCATCATCGGATAATGACCATTTCAAATCCGGTAAGTTAAAGTCACCGAGTATGATAAATTCATCATTGGAGGTAGATCTCTCGATCAAGGAGCTAACAGATTCAGTAAATTGTTGATAGACAAGGCTAGGTTGGGAAGGACGAATGTAGCAACAGAGAAGATAGAAAAATCGTTTAGAGATAGTTAATTTAATGCAGACAAACTCGAAAAGTGGTGATTTAGATATTTCGATAAGAGATGCATTGAGACGATTGTGCACAGCGAAAAGAACACCGCGTCCATTGGGAGTAAGATCGTTAATTTGGCCATCCGCACGAAAGACAGTAAAATCAGAAGTAAAAAGTTCACTTTCTGTGAAATCTGAGCAAAGGTTAGTTTCCGTTAGAGCAAAGATATCGTAAGGGAGATTTTGGGAGTTAAGATAAACGTTAGAAGTTTTGGTTCGGAGACCTCTAACATTCTGATAATAGAGGGTTAAAATATTTGTGGTTACAGGCTGTAAAACAGAATTGTTGTTAAAGACTATGTTCCTGATTGGGACGAGCGAAGGGTAAACGTTTGGAATTTAAATGTGAGGCGTATGTAGCCATTCATGTCATTCCTATTGCCTTTCTTATGGATTGGAATGATGAAATATTGCTTCAAAACAAAAGGAAAAGTGCACTGAGAAATAGAGAGGTGAAATAAAGTCGTGAGAGTCTGAAAGACACCATTGACACAGTTTTTGAGAAAAATAGCAGGAAGGCCGTCATTGATTTTGTGTTTTGATGTTGAAGATTCTAGGACCGTATCATTAGTAGAAGTTTGCGGACAGTTCAAGAGGTATCTTTAATAGCCGAGGTCAGATTTCTAGACACCGATTACTGGAACAAGAATTGAAAAATGTCGCGAAGAGTTTGGTCACTATCGGCACAAACTGTGGTTAAAAACCTAAGAACTTAGAAGGGAACCCGTCGGATTTTCTCTTAACATTAAAGAACTTGTAGAAACGGTGTAGCAGATCTGCATATTTCTTAATATAAAAATATCACTGATATAGGGATTTGCAAAGTATGGAAAAATACAAGTATGCTTGTTGATAGCGTGGAAAATCTAAGACAGTTATTGACTTTAAGTATGATTTCCATGATTTATTCCTATTATTTCGGAAAGATCTTAGTTCATTATTGTACCAAGTGGGAATAAAGTACAAATTAAACGGGGTTGAAAAGGGATATATTGGGTTATATTAACATATTGAAATCACTAGGTTTTCTTTTACTTTTCAGATAGTCAAATCATTGACCAAATCCACGATGGGCTAATTGGTGCATGGTGAGTATCTTAGAAGTGCATATTATTCGTAGGACAACTATTGACTTTAGCCTTTTCTGTTCGAGCAAACATCTGGAAAAATCACCTGATAAAAATGTTCTCCGCTACGAATTCATCACAGTCAAAATAACAACCAAAAGTCAGAGGATTGAGACATAATCAGAGAGGTAAAAATTGAAATCACAGCAGTCTGCTAGACACCACTAACTGAAACCATTTCTGTGTGCAGTGTTGCCAGAAACACCGATTTATCGTATTTCTGCCGATTTCTAAACCTATTTCCGATACACCGATTTTTTATGTAAATAGTGCACTTTCTCCCGATTTTCATATTTCAAAAAAGTTCATATATTCTCCGCTCTTGAATGAAAATAATTAATTATTTTATTAAAAATTTTGTAACATCTTACATAACTTAAATTTGCATTTAACTATTAATAGCAACTTTTTTATATGAAAATACATTACAAGGAAAATGTAATAGGTTTTTCGGTGGATGTAGCAAATAATTTGTCAAATTGTAAAAACTCTGTTGCTTCATTACCAAAGGGTGATTGCCCGAACATTATAGTTTTGAAATGCATCTGCAATTCTTTTACCATCTGTACATCATATGCCTGCTTCAAACTTCAACAGTTGTTGAAACAATGTGCCGCGATATATACATACTCGTATATAACTATATTCAAAACAGTCAAAAAGAGTAGCGAAATATGAAGAATTTTTAAAATTATTACAGCTGCTTCATCCATCACAAACTCGTTGGTTATCATAAGAATGTGTTGTTTCCCGGACTTTAGAATTATACGAACCTCTCAAAATGTAGATATACTTTGCATTTGAAGCTAAAGTAGATAATCTTGAAAGTGGAAGAGTTATTTTAAAATATTAAGAAGATCCTGTTAATGAATTATATCTTAAATTCTTACACCCATATTAATAATGATGGTTTAGTGGATGTTTATTTAAATAAAACAAAACTCTGATTAATTATTCAGAAAATTCAGTTAAAACAAATATATTATTTAATTTGAAAAAAAAAAAATTGAAACACTAAGTTCGTTTGTGAGTGCGATAGGAAACGCATATTTCTATATGTAAAGTACATAATGTGGTTCAACTAATCAACTTAAACGCTTTTGTACTCGTAGTATTTTTTTCTTTGTAAGCTTGAAGAACTTAATGTTAAAGTTTGTTATAAGCTACCCATATACAAGACTATGTGTTTTAGAGGAGAAATATTTATTATTAATTTAAAGAACTTACTGTGTTCAAATAATATGAATTTTAAAAATGATCTTAAATAAAATAAAATAAAATGACGAACAACATTTTTTTTTAAAGTAGGTAAGATTATTTCAACTTCTAATTCCCCGATTTCCCCGATTTCTGATATGGAAATCTCCCGATTTCCAAAAATATTTTATGGCAACACTGTCTGTGTGCTTGTTTCGCAGGAGTGGATGGAACCTACCGAACGGCTTATGAAAAGCACTTTTCATGGCAAGTGATGCTCTTTCAGAGTTTGTCACTTCCTCGCAAGAGGCAGTACACCCCTTGCATCGGCTGAGAAGTGAACCCAAGACCTTCTGCACGACAGTCCAAATAGGTGTAGTTTTAATATATTTTCGTATGGATGATATCAAAAACAAGGGGAAATAAAACACTAAGCCCCGGTGCACACATGAGTTCTTTTAACGCGCGGTGACGCAGCAGCACCGCCTTTGCGTTTTACAGTACTCACAAATGAATTGAGTGGTGCACACACGAGTGCGATGACGCTGCGGCATCGCGCGTCATTCTTGCGGGTAAAAAGACTCGCAGTTTTCCGCGAGACCGCTGCGTCACCGCAGACGCGGTTGCGTCTTTGAGTACATTGTTTGTTATTGAGCAGTGCACACATGCGTGATTTTGACGCTAGTTAAATTCGAATGAAAGATGTCAAACATGGAAGAATTGGATATTGAATTTTTTATCAAGGAGATACAAAAGTTTCAAGAAATATGGAGTGTTGCTTCGTTCCGATTCACACACCAAGGCCGGAAAACGAAAAGAGCTACGTGGAGATGTATTATTCAAGTATTTTGTGAACTCACCAAATGATTTTTCACTCATTCGAAAATAGTGATGTATAGAATATTCCTTTTTTTTAGCGGATAATCAAGAAAATGATAGTTTTTATGCATTAGGTATGCGAAAGACACTGCCTTTTCTTTATAAACCTCCATTGCTGCACTCAAAACGCGAACTGCAGATAGATTTCTGCGAGAAAAACCCGCATGTGTGCATTGAACTATTGCGGCACCGTAGCGACACCGCTACGGGACCGCGCGTCAAAAGAACGCATGTGTGCACCGGGCCTGAAATTCCGCCTTTTAGGAATTCATTCCGTTTCACAATCATAACAGATTTTTCTGCGCAAGAGCGTAGATGCGTTGATATCGATATGGATATAATGGAGCACTGATCAAAATGTCAACGTTTCACTTATTTTATTAATATCATTTGAAAGAAAACCAGTATTCTTCTATTGAAGTTGAGCCTGTTTTCATCAATTTCAGGAAATAGTGTAGACTTGTTGTTTTTACGATGGCCTTCAGCGTTGAGTACACCTTACATATCACACTCGATTTCTTTATATTCTGAAAAGAGCAAGGAAGAGAAATTAGTTTAAAGTCTATAATTCTGTTCTTTTAGTTCACACCCTGTGTAGAACTTAATTCAATTAGAACTTCCAAAAAGATATTTAGCGTACTTTGCAAGAATATTTAAGTGGTGAAATAGTGAAACAGCGGATCTGAATGGGTTTTTTGTTAACACAACCAACAAAAATATAGTTACCTGAAGCTGACTTCGAACAGTTTTTCATATTATCGAATTCACATTTATTGGGCCACCAATGAATTTTACCACTCACGCTGCTGATGCCACAAATGGGTAAAAAAATCTTATCACAATTCTGCATACAGGAGGCGTCTGCAGCACCGTTCAGGTTAGCAATAAGCAGAGCTACGATAATGCATAGAAACTTCATTGTGAAGAAAATATTGATTTATAATCTGAAAGAGCGACTATCACCACTATTTATAGCAGGATCTCTGTTCAAAACACTGTGTACACAGCCATTAGACAAAAATTTAATTGTCAATTACTTTAAGTGTTGTTTGTTCAAGTTGAGGCTTCAGACACGTACGAAAAATTGTTAAACATGTGAACCTTCCAATGAAACACATAGAGCTATGAGGCAAGCAAAAATAAACAGAGTCTTTTGTTTTCAAAACTAATAACATTTTGGCAAATTTTGACAGCTGTTTCGTACAGGGCAGAGATGAGCTTAGTTGCGGTTTTTTATATCACATGTGTACCTGTGATTTCAGATTCACTGTGATTTGTGCTATTGTGATTGTGATTTGTGATGCATGATATAACTATAGTAAAAACATTTGCATCTTTTGACCATCGCCACAATATTTCCTGTTCTTCATTATTTTACGGTTATTTTTATAAGTGTTCTCATAAAATACCCAGTTGCATTCCTCCCCTTAAACAACCGTAATACTGGCGCTTAAGGGAATGTCAAACAATTAACCCTTAATGCCTCACATACATATAGCATAACAGTTAATGGAAGCGTCCTGGCAAGTAGCAGTTTAGTTTTTGTAGAGACCAAACTTTCGGTGAATTGGATAGCAAGGGGGTTACCATTGGCTTTTCCGCACTTACACTATCAAGGTCCTCTTGCCATGTAAGAGTAGGTACACAATTGAAAATTACTCCTAAGTTTCTAGCAGTTCTGGGAAAGTTTAAAATTTCTTTTTCAAACTTCAATGGGCTTAAAGCTGATAAATTAAAGGTCTTGCAAGGGTTAAGGTTAATATGGTTCATTTAAGACCAAACTCAAATGAGGAGCAGGTGTGAGGTCGACCTAACAAGAGCTGCACGTCATCTGCGTGCCAATTATTAAGAACTTGTACCAGCTCTTTTATGTAAAAGAAGAAGAGGTTCGGTCTGAGGATATATCCCTGTGGGACAGCCATTAAGCCTTGGAAAAGTCTTAGATTGTTAACTGTGCAATGTAGTCATAGTTTATTGCGGTTTTTATTTGATGTGTGTGTGATAAAAATAAGGCAGATTCGCAGCTGTGATTTGGTCGAATAGTAGATTGTTATAGGTATTTAACAGGTTGTTGATCAGTAACTAGCTTTAAATGTGCTTCAGAATCTCTGCGGACGTAGAGATTTGTTCTTCAGCCTTACAAAACGTGTGTGGAATTCCTTGCCCGACTTTATTTTCCCATTTCATTTCAATATCCAGGCTTTTAAGACAAATAATGTAAATGTTATCTCCTACTAAATCCTTCTTATACTTTCTAAGCGCCCGCATTGTGTTAAAATTTAATATTTAAAGGGCAGGACCGTAAGTTTGTTGAGCGTGGACCACCGCCAATGCGCGGTGGACCTACCCACTGTAACGCAGTCAAGTTAAACGTTGACCAGAGCCCTGGAATAGCATGACCTCATCCTCGTAGCAATTCTATTACTACATTAGGCGTTTTTCTTTTTTAGTTCAGAACAGAATCTGAGTTGTCAAAAAATAAATTGTGTTTCTTTTTTAGTTCAGAGTATTCAGAGTTTCGAAAATGTGTTTCTTTTTTCGTTCTGAGCATGCTCTGAGCGTGTTCAGAGTGCGCTCTATGAGCTCAGAATAAAATAACTGAGCAGACAGAGTAATATGCTTAATACAAGCATTTGACAGATGGAAATTTAAAAAAAGTGGCGACAGCTACATAAGTGTTCAGGATTCAGATGTGTTTCAAAATATACTCAGAGCGCTCAGAGCACGCTTGGTTCAGAGAATGTTCGGAGCATGCTCGACATGCTCGGACTCTGTTGAGAGCTCTATACTGAACTAAAAAAGAAAAACGCCTATTGTAAGGGATGTGCCTTGGTTACGACCGATATCTATCTAACTCCTCTTTCACCCAAAAAGTTTTAGAATTTAGACACAAGTTGTTTCCGCGATTTAGGGCAACCACAGCCAATACAATATTCCCACAAGGGAGGTTACCATATAGATAGTCAGAGGCAGGCACCCATCGCAGAGAGGTCTCTGAGAATGCATTCAAGGAACCATTCTCGGTCAGAGACGTCCAGGCATTCCCTATCACATGCGCCAGCGACCTTAGGGAGAAGCCGAAAATCGGTCCTACTATTCTTATTAACAGTCCACCTGGAAAACATACAGTCTCTCAACACAACCTCTCTGTCATGAACACTCAGATTAATAAGCGCTCATGGTCTCGATGTCAAATTCTTCCACTGCCTTACCACGACGTATCACTTCTAGGTCGAGAGAAGACACACCTGCCAAGAACTGTAGACCCTCCGTGGAAACAGTCTTTCTAACTCTGAGTATACCAAAGAGCATGATCCTCTGATAGAAGAAGATCTTCTTTTTTACTGTCACAGTCTTGCCAGCATCGTATGAAACACATCATTGTTTACAAATACTATGTACGTACTGAACGCCTAGGCAGACAGCCCTCACTCACAATTTAGAATTCTACTGGCTGCTGGCACAAGAGAGGTGAGCCTGTAAAAGAAGAAGAAAAAAGCTTATTCTCTTTATTATGATAATTTTAATTTTTATTAAATTAAGAGGGCAGTTATAACTCCTTGATTGCGATTCTATTATACAAAACAAAAAATGATATGCTGAACCAGGCAAGACATAGCCAGGGGCTCGTAGCTACCTGTAGCGGACACTGGCCAGCAACACTATGTAACTGTCATAGCTGTGAATACTAGTGAGAAAATGAAACAGTCATCTGCAAATGCCATGCTCTCGCAGGGTTCGTACTTTACTCTATTTCTACGGATGATATTTCAATCACATTAGCTAGTGCTTCAGAACCTAACTTGGCACAGAATAGATGTTTTCGGATACGAGTTTTGATCCAGTTGAGTGAGTGATCTGAGTTCCAGTGGTTTATTTCACCAAATTACAATTACAATCACAAATTTGTAATTGTTACCTACAATTACAAATTTGTAAACTGATTTTCTATTTCACAAGCTACAAACACAATTCCAACAAATTTGTTGGAAAAAGAAAAGATTAAGGGAAATTGTGTTTGTTTTATTTACAAATAGAAGAAAAAGCCGTTTCACCGTTTAATTTGCAAAGTTGTAAATAACAACTGTTTCTGTACAAGTTTGTTAGCATTCGACACATCATAACAAAAATGAAAAAGAGGCTGGGTGCGACCCACACTGATAACTTCCCATTGTGGTAAGAAAACCTGGAGTAGAATTTTACATCTTTTTCATGGACAAAAAGATAAAAACATATTGTGACGTTTTCTTCAATTTTACCATAGCTATTAATGGAATTTGAATATGTGGGACTTGGGTACAACTGAACAACCTTATTCATATACGTATGTACAGTACATACATCCTTCTAAAAACTAAGTTGATAGTAAAATTATAAAATTATGTATTATATTATAGAAATTACTTTATTATTTCGGTTAATTGAAAAAAATTTAAAAACGAAATATTCAAATATAAAAGATATGGTTTGGTTATTGATGGAAGGGTACTTACAAAATATATCCGCTCTAAAACTAGATATATGTCAAATATAAACCATTTGTTGAAATTGTATTATGTATAAAATTAAATAATGGTAAAGTCAATATCATTGCTCGTTCTCAAGATATTCTAGTCGAAAATATTACCACCTTTTAGTAGATTTTTTTTTTATATTTTTGTTAAAACTGTCAATTCGATACTTGTCAAAATTTAACCATATGTTAATAATTGTATTATGTCGATACCTTCCCGTAAGAATGTACTAAGCGACACTTTTTTCGAAAATGACTTTTTGATGAGGAAATATACTATATGTTAAGGGCCACGTTTTGGCCTGGGTTTCACCAACCTATTATGCATGAATAGGAAACTAGAGTACAAATAAAAATATTTATCAACTGCCATGTTTTCTCATTAAAATAATGTTGCCCCCTGAAATTTGTATTATCCGCCAAAAAAATTATGCTAAGCGACATAATTTGTCGTGAGCAACAAAAAATTTTGTTAGATGTCACTTAGTTTAACCAAAATTGTCTCTTAGCACACTATGATTCAACTAGAACTTTCTTCGTTTTTTTCGTTTGCTGAACAATTTTAGAAATGTCGCTTAGTATACATTCTTACGGGAAGGTATCGATGTATAAAACAACATACTTTAGAAGGCACTATTCGGTGTTCATTCCCAAGAAATTCGACTTGAAATACAATTTTAACTAGTTTTCACTAGAATTTTTAATAGTTTTTTTATTTAAAAAAAAAAACTATTAATTCAATATTTGTCAACATTTTACCAATTGTAAAAAATTATACTATGTATAAAATAAACTAAATTAGAAGTCAATATCACTACTAGTTCTCGAGAAATTTGAGTCGAAAAACAATTTTTACCAAGTTTCAATAGAATTTTATATAGTTTTTTATTTTTTGTAAAAAAACTGTAAACTGATTTTTTTTGAAATTTTCACCAATTGTCAAACACATTATTTTTCGTAAAATAAAATTATTTTGAGTTTCAAATTGTTTTCCGTTCTTAGAATATTTGGGTTATGAAATTTTTTTTTCAGGTTTTTTTATTTAAAAAAAATATCGGTATGTTCATTGTTTTCCAAATTCATACCAAATCTGTATGACCTTATAATGAGTACATTAAATTTTATTTGAAATCAATAGCGTTATTTTTTCGTGAGATATTTGAAACTAACCAAAATTTTAACTTTTTTTTTTAACCGTTATAGTGAAAAAACTACTCACTAAATTTTAATAAACGCCCTTTCAGACTCTTTCGAAGTTATTATCTATTAAAAAAAATTTATTTGAAGTCGATATCTTTACTCGTTCTTGAGATATCGACGACGAAAATGGTACCAGAACGTACGGACGTACGAACGTACGCACGTACGAACGTACGTACACACACACACACAGACATCTCTCTAAAAATTATTGATATAGCCTCTAGGGACCTTGAAACGTCGAGAAATGTCAAAAATTCCAATTTGACAAATCGGACCGATTACAATAACTCCCTATGGGAAGTTAAAAAGAGGCTGGGTGCGACCCCACTCGTAACTTCCCATTTGTTTAGAAAAAAATCTATTAATTCAATATTTGTCAACATTTTACCAATTGTACAAAATTATACTATGTATAAAATAAACTAAATTAGAAGTCAATATCACTACTAGTTCTCGAGAAATTTGAGTCGAAAAACAATTTTTACCAAGTTTCAATAGAATTTTATATAGTTTTTTATTTTTTGTAAAAAAACTGTAAACTGATTTTTTTTGAAATTTTCACCAATTGTCAAACACATTATTTTTCGTAAAATAAAATTATTTTGAGTTTCAAATTGTTTTCCGTTCTTAGAATATTTGGGTTATGAAATTTTTTTTTCAGGTTTTTTTATTTAAAAAAAATATCGGTATGTTCATTGTTTTCCAAATTCATACCAAATCTGTATGACCTTATAATGAGTACATTAAATTTTATTTGAAATCAATAGCGTTATTTTTTCGTGAGATATTTGAAACTAACCAAAATTTTAACTTTTTTTTTTAACCGTTATAGTGAAAAAACTACTCACTAAATTTTAATAAACGCCCTTTCAGACTCTTTCGAAGTTATTATCTATTAAAAAAAATTTATTTGAAGTCGATATCTTTACTCGTTCTTGAGATATCGACGACGAAAATGGTACCAGAACGTACGGACGTACGAACGTACGCACGTACGAACGTACGTACACACACACACACAGACATCTCTCTAAAAATTATTGATATAGCCTCTAGGGACCTTGAAACGTCGAGTAATGTCAAAAATTCCAATTTGACAAATCGGACCGATTACAATAACTCCCTATGGGAAGTTAATAAACAAGATAAAATTTTTATCGCCGATTTAATTCGTGAAAAGAAAGATATTTTATTCGAAAAATTTTCCGATATCATAACACATAATCTCAAAGTTAGCGAGTGACAAAAAATGTTCAGCAATATAAAATCTAATGGTATTTTAATAGATAAAGATTGGAAATACCTAAGAGATGTCATGTGGCAAAATTTAAGACGAAATACTGTGGTAAGTAAAAATAATTTGTTAGGTAGATTATATTTACCGGCAATATCAAAGAACCGTTCACGAATGCTTTCGTGTTCTTCTGGCCAACGTACAGTATTTTCAAAGAAAGTCTCAACAATGGCAGAACAAACACGATGGACAGTTCTGCATACCGTAGATTTAGATATACCGTGCATGTCTGCAATCCCGTGGTACTGTCCACCATTTCCAAGCTAATGTAAGGCTGTCAGAAATTGTTGTGTCGGTGTCAGTGAAAAGTTTTTTTCAGACTCATTTGCAATACGAGGTCCTATTTGACTTATTATTAACTTCCCATAGGGAGTTATTGTAATCGGTCCGATTTGTCAAATTGGAATTTTTGACATTTCTCGACGTTTCAAGGTCCCTAGAGGCTATATCAATAATTTTTAGAGAGATGTCTGTGTGTGTGTGTGTACGTACGTTCGTACGTTCGTACGTTCGTACGTTCGTACGTTCGTACGTTCGTACGTTCGTACGTCCGTACGTTCTGGTACCATTTTTCGTCGTCGATATCTCAGGAACGAGTAAAGATATCGACTTCAAATAAATTTTGTTTAATAGATAATAACTTCGAAAGAGGCTGAAAGGGCGTTTATTAAAATTCAGTGAGTAGTTTTTTCACTATAACGGTTTAAAAAAAAAATTTTGGTTAGTTTCAAATATCTCACGAAAAAATAATGCTATTGGTTTCAAATAAAATTTAATGTACTCATTATAAGGTCATACCGATTTGGTATGAATTTGGAAGAAAATGAACATACCGTTATTTTTTAAAATAAAAAAAACTGAAAAAAAAATTTTCATAACCCAGATATTCTAAGAACGGAAAACAATTTGAAACTCAAAATAATTTTATTTTACGAAAAATAACGTGTTTGACAACTGGTGAACAAAAAAATCAGTTTACAGTTTTTTTACAAAAAATAAAAAACTATATAAAATTCTATTGAAAATTGGTAAAAATTGTTTTTTGACTCAAATTTCTCGAGAACTAGTAGTGATATTGACTTCTAATTTAGTTTATTTTATACATAGTATAATTTTGTACAATTGGTAAAATGTTGAGAAATATTGAATTAACAGTTTTTTTTTTTTTTAAATAAAAAAACTATTAAAAATTCTATTGAAAACTAGTTAAAATTGTATTTCAAGTCGAATTTCTTGGGAATGAACACCGATAGTGCCTTCTAAATTATGTTGTTTTATACATCGATAGCTTCCCCTAAGAATGTATACTAAGCGACATTTCTAAAATTGTTCAGGAAACGAAAAAAACGAAGAAAGTTCTAGTTGAATCATAGTGTGCTAAGAGAAAATTTTGGTTAAACTAAGTGACATCTAACAAAATTTTTTGTTGTTCACGACAATGAGATCTTTATTAATGTCGCTTAGCATAATTTTTTGGCGGATAATACAAATTTCAGGGGGCAATATTATTTTAATGAGAAAACATGGCAGTTGATAATTATTTTTATTTGTACTCTAGTTTCCTTTTCATGCATAATAGGTTGGCGAAAACCAGGCCAAAACATGGCCCTTAACATATAGAACAATCTATATTTCAAATCTCTTTAAATAATTTAAATGCTTTTCAATCTTAAAATAATGTTTGTTTGAATTTTACAGCTAAAGTTTGTTTCGCTGAAAATTTGGTTATCTGAAAAAAAAAACTAAATATAAAGTTTTTAAGACCACAAATGGGAAGTTATCAGTGTGGGTCGCACCCAGCCTCTTTTTTCCTCTGCTTTAAAACGTTTTAACCGAAACTTTTCGTTGAAAACAAAAGCATTTGAAATTTTATAGTTAATTCGCGGTCGATATATTTTTCTTCGTCTATTAAACACAAAATCTACACTTATATCACTATCGGTGCTACTATGCCTTCAAATTGTTATCAAATCGGCAGACGATCTTTCTTCTGCAAAAAATTTTCAGTAACTGAACAAATTTGTAAAATTTCGTGATTCCGTGAAACAGAAACTTACAAAAAAATATAAATTTTAACAAATTTGTACTTGTAAGCAACAAAAAAAACTTAGTTTTGGTGAAACTGATATAATGAAATTTCTACAAATTACCCTTTGTAAACAATAAACACATTTTTGTAATACAACCATTTTGTGAAACATAAAAAAACGATTTTTGCACAAATTTGTTAAAAAAGTGCTTGTAATCTACAATTTGTAAGTTGTTGAAATAGACCACAGATGATTGTGCAAAAACAAACATACATTAAGAGATATCAAAACCTACTTCCTCCTTTCTTCTTTTTGAACTCAATCCAAACTGGATGACTCCGTGAGAATCTCCACAATTTTTCATATCAATTTCATCCACAGGTCCACACGATATATTGTATCAAAAACGCGAACTTCAGAGCTAATTGGCCCACAGGGCTATACTGCCAGCGGTCGCCATTTCTTACCTAGATGTAATAAAAATTCAGTGTGATAGAGCTCCTATTATTGCAAGCAGTATTAAAGTTCGAACACTAACAGTTGCACTCACAAGAAACACAAGTGCAGAACTTTGGTCTATTTCACCAACTTACAAATTGTAAATTACAAGTGCTTTTTTAACAAATTTGTAGAAAAATTGATTAATTCCGTTTCACGAGATAATTGTTTTACAAAATTGTAGTTGTAGGTTACAATGGGAAATTTGTAGAAATTTCATTATTTTCGTTTCACCATAACAATTTTTTCTTGTAGTTTACCAATACAAATTTGTAAAATTTAATTTTTTTTTTTGTAAATTTGTGTTTCACCAAATCAAATAACTTTACAACTTTCTTCAGTTTATGAAAATTTCTTACAATAGAAAGATGTTGTGTAGATTTGATTACAATTTGTAATTTTCAATAAGAATCTCGTTTCTAGTTTAAGAATGTCGTTACTTCGTAGGCATAGTAGCACCGATAGTGACATTAGTGACCATTTCGTGCTTAATAGATCGACCGCGTATAAATAACGAAATTTCTGATACTTTTACACTCAACGAAAAGTTTAGCTTGAAACGTGTTGAGGCAGAGGAAATAATAGCATATTTGGACCACGGATTGCAAATGAGACTGAAAAAAACTTTTCATTTACAACGATGCAGCAATTTGTTTTTTTTTGAAAATACTGTACGGTGGCCACAGGAATACGAAAGCATTTGTGAATATAATCTACCTTACAAACTTATGTATTTGAAATCAACATTTCAGATTTTTTAAAGGTATGCCATTTGTTTATAGATGTATCGATAAGACTCTAATTAAGATTGATTCACCTAACGAGTTTGAATCAGCGTATGTCGATAGACACATGGAGGGCTCACAGCTGTACCGAACCAAGTCAAAAAAAAAAAATCCAAAACTAATGCCAAAATCTCCACAAAGTTGACCTTTATTCAGTGCAGTAATGAACTAATTCAAAAATTGTTTTGTTCCTTAGTTAACGGTAAAAGAACCAAGTCAGTGCCTCTCATTTTCGATTTATTTCAAAGCATAAACGAACCAAGTCAGTATTATTCAGTTTTCCTCAATTTTATAGTCTAACAGACGTGGGGATATGGTTTGTTTCGTATTTTTCATCTCGTTCTGCATGCTGCCCCCCTGAAACCACCCTACTAGGGTACACTATAGGATTTGGGGTATTTGCGAGGTTGGGTGTATACTTACTTACTTACTTAGGTCCTCAGACCTTTTATGTCCATGGGGAACCCCTAGTGGGGCATAGGGCATCCACAACGTCAGCTCGCCATCGTGTTCGGTTCCTGGATATTGGTCGCAAATACCTCCAACTCTTGCCTAGTTGGGCTGCTCCGTCGTCCAGCTCTTTTTCCTTCTTTAGTGAGTGGATTCCACTGCATTTCATGCGCCGCAATACAGTTGTCGCCTTTTCGAAGCCGATCCACTGCCACTTTTGACGTCGTATAATAGAGTGAATAGGTTCCTGATCCGTTTTCCTGAGGAGCTCTTCGTTTGATATACGATTGGGCCAGAAAATCCTAAGGATGTTTCGTAGACATCTATCTATTAATGAACGTTTGCAGCTTCTTAGTGACACCTACTGTTACTTTCCAATTGCTGTAAAGTAAAACGGATTCGACGTTGGATCGAAACAGCCGTAGCTTGGTTCTTAATCTTAGAGAGTTATTCCTCCACATACCGGTTGTTGAGAAATATTTATGAGAGAAGATGACTGGGTTCCGAGGCTGATCATCTTTGTTTTACCTGTTGTCAATTGGTGGAGATCCATGATCCTATGAGAGAGCAAGCATACGGCGTCCGCATTGTCAAAAAGTTTCAGGTGAGATGTCAGAGTCCATCGAATCCCTCCGTTTCCCGTCAAGGAGATCGTTTATCACCAACAGAAACAATATTGGTAACAGAATTCAGCCCTGCCTGCGTAAACCTGCTTGTTCGTCATGGAGTGTGCCTTCTAGATGTTCCCTGATGCGTTCCAGTACTATTTTCGCTAATATCTTGACAACGGCAGGCAGAACACAAATCCCCCTTCCAGTTTTCGGAGTTGGGTGTATGCATTTAAAAAATCTGGATTTAAAGAAACTTTGAATTTATCCTATTTATCCAATATCAACAGCTGTATTTCAAATAAACATATGTGGCCAATTCACTTCATTTCACAATTTTGAAAAAAAAAAAATGGTCTAAACTCTTTTTTTATTTTTTTTTTATTTAAATTTATGCGAAAAATGCGAAATAAACCGTTAGCGAGATAACCTTGACCGTTGCTGGACATAATTTCTCATGGCTCAAAATCAGGTGGCTTCGACTCGATCGCAATTCACCTTTTTTTCAATTTTTTTTTCAATAAAGAAGTTGAGTTTTATGATACAATCCCAATTTTGAACAAAATAGCCTCTATCCAACTCGTCGTAAAATTACGTCAGATAAAAGAAGGGATATAGTCCAGTCAAAGCGTCATGAAAAAGGGCCTGACCTTGCGCGCAGAGGCATGGTCAATTTTTTTTCATGGATCGATAGGTGCTTATGAGAAAAGCTTAAAACCAAATTTGCACCACATGACAACTTTTTTTTACCAAAGTTATTGGTAAAAATGTGTTTTGTGTCATTTTTTGGTCATTTGCGAATATCTCGGCTCCACTATCTCGTACAAACAAAAATTAAACATGTATTTATTCCTTATAACATTATCTATTACGTTATAAAAAAAACATTTGTTTAAACAAATGAAAAAAAAGTTATAGTAAGTTAAACAAATTTTTTTTGTTTAAAAATCACTTTTTCGTGATTATTAAGAAAAAAGCTCATTTAACGATGAAATTTTTATTTTTTATTATTAAAGTTCTTGTAATTTCCTACAATTTAAAAAAAAAAATCAACACTTTACGATGAACGAAAGCCGAGTAATAAATTGTTGAACATAGGTAATTCAGCGCACCCACGCATTTTATGATTTTATGTTTTAATTAATATCTCAGCCCCAGTATGTCGCAAAATGAAAATAAAAAACCTGTATTGCTAATAACAATATTTTCTATCAACTTGCATTTAATTTAATATGTTTGAGCAAAAACATAAAAAGTTACCGTTGGTTTCAACGTTTTTTTTCTTGTTTTTAATACCTTTTTTTCATAGTTATTGAGAAAAAAACTGTATTTTACGGTAAATATTTTTCAGTTTTGGATTTTTGTTTTATAGTCCTGTTAATTTTCTTCCAATTAAAAAAAAAATTGTCCATTACGACAAACGGGAGCCAAGATATTCATGATTTAAAAATTTAGGAAAGCTCACAATTTAGTATTTTAACCTTGTAGCTTGTAATTTTGGTGTCGCCAGCAACAAGAAGCAACAAATATGTGTAAGTATGTGTGGGGTGTTTGAAGGATACCAATATATCTTGTTGCGGGCGACACCAAAATTACAAGCTACAAGGTTAAGATACTAAATTGTAAGCTTTCCTAAGTTTATAAATCATTAATATATTGGCTCCCGTTTGTTGTAATGGTCTAATTTTTTTTTTTATTTGAAGAAAATTAGCAGGGCTATAAAACAAAAATCCAAAACTAAAAAATATTTACCGTCAAATACAGTTTTTTTCTCAATAACTATGAAAAAAACATATTAAATTAAATGCAATGTGATAGAAAATATTGTTATTAGCAATACAATTTTTTATTTTCACTTTGCGACATACTGGGGCTGAGATATTAATTAAAACATAAAATCATAAAATGCGTGGGAGCGCTGACTTACCTATGTTCAATAATTTATTACTCGGCTTTCGTTCATCGTAGAGTGTTGATTTTTTTTTTTAATTGTAGGAAATTGCAAGAACTTTAATAATAAAAAATAAAAATTTTATCAATAAATGGGCCTTTTTCTTAATAATCACGAAAAAGTGATTTTTAAAAACAAAAAATGTGTTTAACTTACTATAACTTTTTTTTCATTTGTTTAAACAAATGTTTTTTTATAACGTAATAGATAATGTTATAAGGAATAAATACATGTTTAATTTTTGTTTGTACGAGATAGTGGAGCCGAGATATTCGCAAATGACCAAAAAATGACACAAAACACATTTTTACCAATAACTTTGGTAAAAAAAAGTTGTCATGTGGTGCAAATTTGGTTTTAAGCTTTTCTCATAAGCACCTATCGATCCATGAAAAAAAAAATAGACCATGCCTCTGCGCGCAAGGTCAAATGACGCTTTGACTGGACTAATATGATGGATTTACTTAAATTTATTTCATCTATGTACCTTAGTTCTTATAAGAACCTACCCAGGACCAGCCCCAAAGTCATGAAGACTATGAAATTTTTTATCACTAATAACTGTTGTTTTTTTTTTACTTTGTAATACATTTCTGTTAAGTTTTTGAAATAAATTCATTATTTGTTTTTCCTCCTTTTTAAAATTATACCAATTTTTATTTTCCTTACTGACAATTTTTCATAATTTTTCGAGACAATAATGAACCAAGTCACATTTTTTGTAATTTTTCTTAAATATTGGGTACATTTTTCAATTCTTCTTTTTCATTTTTGGTCAAAAGAAAACTGGGTAAATAAACTTTCCAAATGTCTTTACTTTGAGTTAAATATGTATTTCAGTACTTAATGGCAGTTTATTTACCTAACCTCATAATATCTTCGAAATCACTTTTTCTGACTTGGTTCGGTTCAGCTGTGAGCCCTCCACATATCAAGCTAGCAACAAAAAATGTATTTTGCTTATTTATAGCTGTTGATGTTCTCTATCGGCCGACTTACGAATTTGTGAAAAAATTGTAGTCTGAAAATTAAACGGTGAAACGGTTTTTTTTTGTAATTGTAAATTTCCCCTATTGTTTGTCTTTTTTCTTAAAAATTTGTTGGAATTATGTTTGTAGTTTGTGAAACAGAAAACCAGTTTACAAATTTGTAATTGTAGTTTACAATTACAAATTTGTGATTGTAATTGTAATTTGGTGAAATTGACCTCTGGTAGAATCCACTAGCTGGCTTGTCTTCAAGATTATGAGCAATAAGAGTCAGTGCTATCTAAATACAAATACCTCTTTCTGCTTTTTGCGAGGAAGAGACAATTCTTTCAATAGTGATCTCTGCCTACAGCATATGCAAACAGGAATGAAGTAGAGTTTTAAGCCCCAAGTCCTGAATCTGTGCCAGTCGTTTCGGCTCAAATTTATTTTTATTTGCAATAGTTTGGGAGATTGTCATATATTGCCATTAAGGTGTGTAAAATGTATCTTCATATAACATGAAAACCATGTTGATCCTACAGTATGTCTTCCTATTACCATCTTGTATCTAGTTAAACATTTAACATGATAAACCGTGATAGAAATTATATAAACCTGATAGTAAGATAATTTCTGGTTTATTTTCCATGCTATTTTCCATGACTGTATATTTTCGGATTGTGAATGACATGCGTGCCATATAATAAGTAATTATAATGTAGAATTGGTAATTTTATATGATAGAAAAATCTTCTATATAACTTTTAAGTTATAGTTATTTATGTATGTATTTTAAATGCATGAATAAAATAATTGGGAAACAATTGCCCAGAAGACTGATTTATGAACTAATCTATTCGATCTTATCTACGATATAGAATATAGTATATAGAAAATTAAAGCAAAAACCAGCATACTCCGAAAGTCAACAGATCCAAAAAATTGCCAAAAGCTTAAGCATATTGAGCGAATAAGTTCTATTTCTTAGTATCAAGGAAATACCAAGTCTGTACATTTTGTTTGATTTAGCAGAAACTAAAAGCTCTCAAATTAATTAAAAAAAGGGTCACATGTGGGCAAATATTTGCAGTTTTAGTAAACAAACAAAAACAACAATACAAATATGTGTAAACAAAACTATTTCCGCATTTGTTAAATTTTTGGTGGGTTCTGGTTACTATAAAAAGTGAATGGCTTAGATCATTCACTATTGTTTTCAAGATGAAGTTACTTTGCGTGGTTGTTACACTTGTTTTGCTTGCAGTTCAATTAGCAAGCGGTTCGCCAGATATCTCAGATTGTGTAAGAAGGCCCTGCCCCTTATACTATGAACCAGTTTGTGGAACTCTCAATGGAGAGAAAAGGAAATTCGCTAACCCTTGTCTTATGAGAGTTGAAAATGCCTGCCGACCTGAGGGAGAGCGTAAGTTGCCAATAATTAATAATATTTGTTTATACATATAATAATTTATATTTTTATTCTTTCCAGAATACCAGCCTTGTTAATTAACGATTAAATTCTTGTCGAAGAAATAAAAATTGAAAAAGTATATTTTGTGTTTGAAATTCTTGTTTGAAAATTTTGGTGCTGCTGTTGCGAAAAAAATCGATTGAATGGTTAGCGAAAAAGTCTGAAGAATAGCAAATTTATCGAGAAACAAGATTTTTGTAAAGGTCTCAGGATTACTTTTAGAGATAGTAACTCCAATTGCACCTCTGTGGAATACATAGGTCACTCGAGAAGAATTCTCTCTAGCAAAACTACAAGGATAAGATTTTATGATTGAAATTGTTAGGTTTATCGTCTCTGAGCATTCGAAAAGAAAATAGAACGGCTGTAGGTGCTCTGCTTCAGCTCCAATTTTTTTTTTTAAAATGGGGTAATTAGAGATAGGGAAACATTTTTACTCTTACAAGAGTGCCCTATTTTGTAAAAAACTGCAAATTTTAAGGAACGCAACAACAGTAGATTAAAATTCACTATTGGTATAAAAACGAACCTTCAGTTTCAAGTCAAGTGAGATATCATTATTCTTCAAAAATTTATTTACTTCATCCACAGTAGTTGTTTTATTATTTTGAAATTGATGACATGCACTCTTCCCCTTGAGCAATTCAACCGTAATACTTGTGATTAAGGTAATGCCCATAAGAGATTCTTTCTTTAGCCGCAGTACGTGAATGTAGAATGCTTTACACGACTCAATATTTGTCCTCCCCGTTATGATATTCTCAATGTACATATATGAACATCGTTACCCCCTTTTTAAATCCCTACAACTTCCCTAAGCTCTCGCACAGTGCTCAAATAATTTAAGGGTACCTAGCAGTGTTGCCCGCCAACTGGTTGAAAGTGTAGCGTTTAGGAAAAAAGTGTAGTAAAAACGTAGTAAGAAAAAAAATAATAATAATAATTTTGCAAATTTTTTAATCCCTTAATTCAATTTTAAATATACATATGTAGGTAAATTTACAAAGGTACGAGTATAATAAACTATATTTATAAACAACTCAAAAAATTCTTATATAATAATAAATAAAAACTATTTGTCAATTTAGAGCTAGCAGCAAAATAAGCTGCGAGTACACTTGCCTTTTCTGAGGAGCTGAGTGTTAGAACTGAAGATGAAATTGAACTTTCAGATAATTTATTGAATTTCAGAATTTTTCAGTAGAAAGAGTGAAAAAATCATCAAGTGATCACACATCAAGTCAGACGTGTATTATATCTCTCTTTTCTTTTATCCAATTCCAATTGATTATGAATTCTAAGTGCCAAATATGTACTAAATTAACAAGTAATGTTAATTCTTTATCTTGTTGTATTTATGGTATAATTATTCATAATGAATGCACCAAGTTTAAAAAGAATGATCTTAAATTTATAAACTCTAATGACAGTGTTTTCATTAAATGTGAGAAGTGCAAAACTAATAACTCATTGCTTGCTTAAATAAAAAAAATCAATGATCTCTTTGTCTACCTACAAGAAACTATTACAGAGTTAAATAAATTCGGTTATTCATATGAAGTGAATGCAAAAACACTGAATGGAACCTTGACATAGTGTACCCCATCCACAAGAAAGGAGATGCCCTGACGTGTGCCAATTACAGAGGATAAGTCTCCTCAACGTCGCATACAAAATCCTTCTTCTGTACTGTGTGAGCGCCTAAAACCGTTTGTCAACGAGCTGATCGCCCCATATCAGTGTGGTTTTAGGCCCGGAAAATCTACCTTGGATCAGATGTTCACACTTCGACAGATTTTAGAAAAAACCCAGGAATTCCAATTCGATACACACCACCTTTTTATCGATTAAGAAGTCGCATACGATAGCGTGGACAGAGAACAACTATATAGAGCCATGTCTCATCTCGGAATCCCTGCCAAGCTCGTCCGCTTGTGCAGGATTACGATGCAGAAATCTCGCTGCTCCGTCAAGGTCGGTAAGAACATCACCGAACCCTTTGATGTTGAGAAAGGTCTGAGGCAAGGCGGCGCGCTATCATGCAACCTATTTAACATCGCTCTTGAAGCAATTGTACGAAACTCAAACGTCAATAATAGAGGTACATTTTTTTCAAAAGTCAGTTGAACTGCTTGCTTATGTGGATGATATTGATATCATTGAGAGGACGAAGCGAGCTGTTACCGGTGCGTTTGCAAGTATTGAGCTGGAGGCGGCGAAAATGGGTTAGGCTGTTAATGAGGACAAGACGAAATATATGCTATCATCGAGAAAGGGATCTCAACATCGTGGACTCGGGCAAAACGTCACGATGGATAGTTATAACTTCGAAGTCGTCAAAGACTTTGTCTACCTGGGCTCCACTATAACATCGCAAAACGACATCAGTGCAGAGATCAAGCAAAGAATTACTCTTGCCAACCGCTGTTTCTTCGGGCTAAGAAGGCATTCTAGTAATAAAGCCCTATCTCAAAGAACCAAGGAGACCTTGGAAAAGACCCTCAACATCCCGGTCCTGCTGTATGGGTCAGAAGCATGGACACTGACTAAAATGGATGAAAATCTGCTTGGGTGCTTTGAAAGAAAAGTCCTTCGTTTGATCTTCGGTCCAGTCTGTATCTATGGAGTATGCAGGAGAAGGTTCAACAACGAGCTGTACGGGCTTTACAGCGAAGCTGAAAAAACAACGGCAGAGATGGCTGGGACACGTGGAGCGTATGGACACCGACGCACCAGCCCATCGAATCTTCGAATCCACCCCTGTACCCCTGATGGTCTGTGCAGCAGAGGAAGACCCCACCTCAGCTGACACGCACAAGTGGAGAGCGACCTCAACCAACTTGGAGTGTGTAACTGGAGGCAGCTAGCCAGGGACCGAGCTAGCTGGAGGGGCTTGTTGGTTGAGGCCGTAGTCCACCCTGGACTGTGAGCGCCATCTAAAGTAAAGTAAGTAAGTAAGTTCTTATGACATTATTTTACTAACTGAAACATGGTTACCTGAAAGCCAATTAACATCTGAATTCCGAATTATTCATTTCAAGTTATACAGTTTTTAGAAAAGATAGATCAAAATTATTAATTTTTATTATAAATTCGATCTTCCCTTTCTTGTAAGGAAATTGAACTTAAATCTAATAATTTCATTTCAACATCTATAACTTTGATATTGATCAGTTAATTGTTTGTTTATCTTTAAACGATAATAATGAATTGTTCATTATAAATAATTATATTCCTCCAAATATTCTTCTTGAATATTATAACACATATGTATTTTGAAAATGTATTAGTATTTTAAGAAATCTGAGTAGCATTCAACATATAATTTGCATTGGCGATTTTAATCACGGCAACATAAAGTGGGTATTGGACGAAGACGATAAATATTTAATTCCATTTAATGTAATATCGGATGTCGAAATAAATCTGATTGATTTTTTTAGTCAGTTTGACTTAATACAAATCAACTCTGGTTCCAATGAATTAAATCGAATTCTTGATATTATCTTTGTAGATAAGGAAAAGTCTGATACACCTATTGTCCAAAACTCAATGCATCATATTGCACTTGAAGGAACTATAAATTTTTATAGCTATACGAAAAATCATCATAACACCAATAACTTTTTTGAACCCAACTTTAAAAAAGCTAACATTGATGCAATGAATGAACATTTCTCTTCTTTTCCATTAGATATACATATTTCAAAAGTCAATTTAAATAACGCAAATGAATCGTTATCGTCCATTATAAATAAAACTGTACGTTGACTTGTTCCTCTTAAAAAATCTATATCAAGTTCTATTCCAGCTTGGCTTAATAAAAGATTAGTTAATTTAAAAAATAGAAAAAAATGAAGCATTCAAATTATTTAAAAAGAACCGTGATAATATAGATTATCGGTTGTCTTACTTAAAATGCCATAAAGAATTTGACACGCTTAATAAATTTTTGTATCGATCCTATATGTTTGCTATGGAATCTAATATTAAAAATAATTCTAAAAGCTTTTGGTATTTTAAAAACTCTAAACGTAAATCTAATGGGTATCCGAGCTGTATGAAGTACTTAAATAATTCAACGACCGACTTGAATGAGTACTGTAATCTTTTTGCTGTGTACTTTTAGTCTGCTTATTCGTCAAACTCTCCTTCTGATCTTGAATTACCACAGATCCCAGCGTCTGTTAATATAGGTTCAATGATATTAGACGTTTCAGAAGTTATGGCAGCCCTTCTGGATTTAGACAAAACTAAGAAAGAAGGTCCGGATGGTATTCCGCCCATCTTATTGATAAAATGTGCATCTTCTTTAGCTGAACCGTTGACGAACATCTTTAATTTATCGCTTTCCCAGGGTCAGTTCCTTGAGTGTTGGAAGTTGTATTACTTAACTCCAGTATTTAAGACAGGATCTAAACAGGATGTCACTAATTATGGACCTATCTGTAAAATTTCAGCTTTGCCAAAGTTATTTGAAAAGATAGTCTTTGATAAACTGTCTTTTCAAATAAAAGGCTTTGTTTCAGTTTACCAACATGGTTTCATATCGGGCCGATCTACGGCAACTAATCTATCCTTAATGACTAGTTTTATAATTAATAATTTCGAATCAAGTTTTCAAACAGATATTATATTTACCGATTTTGCCAAGGCATTTGATCGCGTTAATCATCAGGTTCTTATGAAAAAGCTTTTGCAGTTTGGTTTTCATTCAAACTTTTTCGGTTGGCTAAAATCTTATTTAACTCTTAGGGTTAAAATAGTTAAAATTGGTGACATTTTGTCGGAACAAATCTTAGTACCATCTGGTGTCCCTCAAGGAAGCCATTTGGGACCGCTATTATTTCTTTTGTTTATTAATGATATGCCTGAGATATTCAAGAATTCATTGTGTCTCCTATTTGCGGATGACCTTAAGCTTTATCGAGTCACTAAATCCCTTCAAGATTGTGCTCTGTTAAATGAAGATTTGAATAGATTGGCTAATTGGTGCAAAATAAATTTTTTAAAATTGAATGTCTCAAAGTGTCAAGTTATGTCCTGTTTCCGTAATACTTCACCCATATATTTCAACTACTCAATCAATAATTCAGATTTAGAAAGGTTAGTACAGAAAAAAGATCTAGGCGTTATTATAGATGCTAAACTTTCCTTCTTACCGCACATTGATTATATTACCAATAAATCAAATCAGATGATTGGGTTCATTAAGAGGAACACCAAAGAACTTAATGACCCATACACACTTAAGTCACTTTTTAATTCTTTAGTTAGATCATCGCTCGAGTACTGCAGTACAATTTGGAACCCAAATTATAAAAACTCGTGTGAAAGAATTGAAAAGGTACAAAGGAAATTTAAAAGATATGAATTTTTTAAATTAACTTGGTCAATTGATACTCCATCTTATAAAACCAGGTGCCTGTTGCTTGGTATGCTAAATCTGGAAAAATGACGTACATATGTACTTTAAAATGATGTTTATCAGGGATATACTTTCATATCATATTAATTGTCCTCCGCTACTTAACTTAATTAGTATTCGCGTTCCTAGAAGCAATTCTCGTGATATCATTTTGTTTCATGAGCGTTTCCATAGAACGAATTACGGTCGTAATGAACCAATCTCTCGTTGCATCAGGGAAGCTAATTTGGTTTGCAATAGATTAGACTTTTTTGACAGTTGCAATAGAGAAACTTTTAAATTATATGTCTTTAACGTACTAAATTTGCTACCATTGTGATAATAATAACTAATTATTAAAATTTATAAATTTAAAATGATTATATAAAAAATAAGATAATATTTGTACTTTGGTGGATAATATTTTTGCATGTATCGTATTGTAATATTTTTTTGCTAGGTTCGTTAAATAAAACTTATTACTCCTTTTAGAATTTCTTCTTTTTTTTAAACTTTACAAATCAAAACAATAAATCTCAATTTATAATCAACTCCAATACTTTTATTCAAACTTAAATCACACTTCTTTAATTACACTTTCCACAATCCAATAGTTCAGCTTTGCACACTTTCATAATCGAAAATAAACTGTGTTCCGCTCACCGTGTACACTCTCTTATATACTCAAACCAGTTGTTCTCGAAGGTTCTTGTCTAGAATATTCTATTTGCTTGGAATAAGGGGAAATTCATATGGAGATAGAATGTTCTAGTAGTTTGGAATAAGGGGAAATTTAGATGCGATGGAAAAGAGCTTTTTTTGTTCCCTCATAAAGCAGATATGTAATTCCCAACAGAAGGCGCTGTAGGAGTATAAAGCTCTGTTCGCAACAGTATTGTTGCACATCTACTTTATTGAAGAAAAAAGCTCTTTTCCAATGTCAAATGTATTTCCCCTTGTTACAACCATCTAGAACATTCCAAATATAGAACCTTCGCGAATTGGTTTCGAGAACAACTAACTTGAGTATACAAGGGAGTGCTCGCGGTGAGCACGACACAGTTGATTTTGGATTATGAAAGTGTGCAAAATAGGTTTGCTTAAACATCGATAGTCGGCGTATAGTATTTTTCATTTTAAAAGCCCTAGCCGTTGGTGTGTAATATCAATACCAATCTGGATCTTATTAACCTTACCACGTAGAACAAAAACCACAGGTGATACCACTTTCTACCGGATTCTTTTATGAAGATCACGTGAGATAAAAAAAAATGAAAATATTTGGAATAATAATTTTTATTTAAAAAAAAATATAATATAATGTAAATAAGTTGCTACTTCAATAAAACAAAAACAAAGCATTCATAAATTAGTAGTTAGGTACTTCAAAAACAAAACAAAGATTCCTTAAAAAAAAAAGAGGCTGGGTGCGACCCACACTGATAACTTCCCATTTGTGGTCTTGAAAACTTTATATTTAGTTTTTTTCAAATAACCAAATTTTCAGCGAAACAAACTTTAGCTGTAAAATTCAAACAAACATTATTTTAAGATTGAAAAGCATTTTAATTATTTAAAGAGATTTGAAATTGAGATTGTTGATGTTGATTGTGAGCAACAAAAAAGTTTGTTAGATGTCACTTAGTTTAACTAAAATTGTCTCTTAGCACACTATGATTCAACTAGAACTTTCTTCGTTTTTTTCGTTTCCTGAACAATTTTAGAAATGTCGCTTAGTATACATTCTTAGGGGAAGGTATCGATGTATAAAACAACATACTTTAGAAGGCACTATCGGTGTTCATTCCCAAGAAATTCGACTTGAAATACAATTTTAACTAGTTTTCACTAGAATTTTTAATAGTTTTTTTATTTAAAAAAAAAAACTATTATCTAATTCAATATTTGTCAACATTTTACCAATTGTACAAAATTATACTATGTATAAAATAAACTAAATTAGAAGTCAATATCGCTACTAGTTCTCGAGAACTTTGAGTCGAAAAACAATTTTTACCAATTTTCAATAGAATTTTATATAGTTTTTTATTTTTTGTAAAAAAACTGTAAACTAGATTTTTTTGAAATTTTCACCAGTTGTCAAACACATAATTTTTCGTAAAATAAAATTATTTTGAGTTTCAAATTGTTTTCCGTTCTTAGAATATTTGGGTTATGAAATTTTTTTTTTCAGTTTTTTTTATTTAAAAAAATAACGGTATGTTCATTTTTTTCCAAATTCATACCAAATCTGTATGACCTTATAATGAGTACATTAAATTTTATTTTAAATCAATAGCATTATTTTTTCGTGAGATATTTGAAACTAACCAAAATTTTTACTTTTTTTTAAACCGTTATAGTGAAAAAACTACTCACTGAATTTTAATAAACGCCCTTTCAGCCTCTTTTGAAGTTATTAATTACCTATTAAACAAAATTTATTTGAAGTCGATATCTTTACGCGTTCTTGAGATATCGACGACGAAAAATGGTACAAGAACGTACGGACGTACGAACGTACGAACGTACGTACACACACACACACAGACATCTCTCTAAAAATGATTGATATAGCCTCTAGGGACGTCGAGAAATGTCAAAAATTCCAATTTGACAAATCGGACCGATTACAATAACTCCCTATGGGAAGTTAAAAGGAAAATAAATAGGTTTTTTTGAATACCTCCATAGCTGGGCACCGTTAATCAAACAGTTAACTTCGTTAATCGTTAATCCGCTACTAAAAAAGTTAGCTTCGTTAAACGTTAAAGCGTTAAATTTCGGAAGAATTAACGCAAGTTAACGTTAATCGTTAATCCGTTAACATGTGATAAAAATTGGATTTTTTTTATATTTTTTTACGGTGAATGCCGGTCGTCCACTAGGCGATCAACGCACAAATTTCGAATTCAACGCATTCAACGTACGGTGCCTTCAATTCTGTTCAACCAACGGGTTGGATCTAGTTGTTGGCCGTTGCTCAAGGAATTGCGCAACAATTGTACGGGTAGTGTACGAGCTCGTGTTGCTCCTTGAAAATGTTCGATAAACACGTTGAGCAACTTGAACATTTTCAAGATAATGTGTTGCACATTATTTGTTCAACGCGTTGATCAACTTTTTAATTTTTTTTGGGATTTCTTCACGTAATGTTGTGTTGCGTTGCGTTGCGTTGGCTGCAGTGAAATGTGTCTACGTGGTTGAAGAATTGCGTTGCCATGAACTTGCAGTTGTTGCAACTTGCAAACTGTACTTTATTTTGGTTTTTCGTCATGGAAGGTGATAAAAAATCAGAGTGGACCACGGAATTAATTTTGCAAATGATTTCAGCAATTAAGGAAAAGCCCAATATATGGGACATTAAGAGCCCCTCTTATAAAAATCGAGATGCCAGGGAATTGGCTTGGTCTCGAATTTCCTCGAAAATGCAATCGATTTTAATTTCTCATATATTTCATTGAAAAAAAAAAAACAATTTTCTTCGCGACTCAAGAAAAAATCATCTACCCAGAATCGTCTTGGCTGTTTTTTCTTCCTTTGTCGTTCATTTTCTAATATTATTAATGCGGCAGCCACTTTTTTTTTCTTAGAGGAAATCATACTCATACGGAACAAATTTAAGAATATTTTAAAGCGAAGGCGTGCGTCGACAATAAATGTATGTATGTACCGAACTGAAGTCAAAATTATTTCAGGTTTGACGTTTGACTTTTTTGTTTATCGTGGTGCGTTCAACGCGTTTCCCACCGAGTGATCCTTGGTTAAATGTACGAAGGTATCAACTCGTTCATCAACTGGTTGAGCAACAATATCAAAAACGCAGTTGATCAACGCGCCGCACGGCACTTGTCTCATACTTGTCTGAACCTGTTTTTCGCGTCGTGCGGTAAATAGTAGGCACTGGATTAACGATTAACGGACTTAACGTGGATTAACGGATTTAACGTGTCCGTTAACATTTTTAAAAGTTAACTTAAAAGTTAATCCGTTAATCAAAATGTTAACTTCGTTAATTAACGATTAACGGATTAACGAGTTAATGCCCAGCTATGAATACCTCTTAGAAAAATGTAAGTATTTATACATATGTGATACAGTAATAGGAATCAAACAAATCACAATTGGGGCAAAATTTTAAACAACCTATTATTAGTTAGCAATTTGTTAAACTATTAGTAATTTACTAGCTCTTCCAAAATTTTAAACATTTTTTTTCGTTTTACCAACAATACTAGTAAAATACTAATTTCCTCTTATTAAAAACGATGCATCTGAACACGTTTAAATCATGACAGTTCGTGAACAAAACAAAGAAAACTAAATCTGGGGAACGGACCAAATGTCGGAAACTCAAAAGTCAAACGAACAACCTACAATTTATTTTGTTATTTGTTTATTTGTGACAACCTTTTTCTAAATGTTTTTTTTATTATTTTCCCCACTGTGGACTGGACCAGTCCCTGCAATGCTCCTACAAGTACAAGATTAATTGGTATACATATATATCTCCTTGTGTTCTATTAGGAAGTAAACTTACCAGCATCAGCCTCATGTCATGTTAATAGTATGTACTTGAAATTCGGGTAAAATTCTCTATCTGCTATTTACTGCATAAGGCTGAGTCTTCAAATATAACAAAATCTTCGTCTTCCGAAAACATTTTATATTATTTTATTTACTTTTTAAAACAATTAGCTCATGAATTATAAAAAATATAATTTAACTCTTTCAAATAAAATTGCCGAAATTTGTTTTCTAATAAAATGAAAGATTTAATTTAATTACTAAAAGTTAAAGTAGCCAGTTTGTGATTTTAACTTTAGTAACATTTTAAGAGATAGTATAATGCTAAAATCGTTCAAAATTAACAAAATCCTTAGTAACTTACCAAAATGGCTTTAACGTATTACTAAATCGTTTAAAATTTTGCGCCATTGTTTTCAATTAATAAACGTGTTGTGCAGATTTTTAGCTTTTAGAGTGCTTCTAAATTCAGACCATGGCTAGTCCAGCACAAGTGACAATGGTGCACAATTTTAAACAGCCTATTATTAAAGTATTAGTATGATCCTACTTAATAATTTCCTATCTTTAAAGAAGATTGCTAAGTCATTCTTAATTTTAAACATTTTCGAACTAGTATCGTACTGAAGCAATTTTCCTAATAAAAAAACTAAGTAAACGGACCTTTTGTGGCGTTTGTAAATAGCACGATACTAAAAAAATAAAATAGGTGTTCGATGATTTTAACTCTAATAAAAGAGTAGAGAAAGTATGATGCTATATTTGATTAAAATTTGCAAAATATTTGTTTTAACCTAGTTTCATACTAAAACTAAAATTTTGCGCCAATGTGTTTTATTACTTATTTTAATCGCGTACTTGTGCATTGTTGTAAGATTTAGAGTCAGGTCATTATATTGTCAGCTATTACACGTTGACTCAAGAGTCATGACCCTTTTTGAAATTAAATGAGTGCGAAGGTGAGATCCGATCTCTTTTCTCACTCATATCTCGTATGAATGCATAAGTGTTAGTGTGATTTTTAGTTTATGTTGCTTATTATGGGTTTCACCACTAATAAACTTGTGGGATGATAAACAATCGATAGTTTTTTAAAACTATCGATGTAGGCGATAGTTTTTTACTATCGATAGACTATCGATGTTTAAGCAACCCTAGTGCAAAAGTGTTGCTTTTTGGATTGTGTTATTAAACAAGTGTGATAAATCTGAATAAAAGTATTTGAGTTGATTATAAATTGAGATTTACTGTTTTGAATTGCAAAGTGTGAATAAAGAAGAAATACTAAAAAGAGTAATAAGTTTTATTTAACGAACCTAGTAAAAATATTACAGTATGAATGTTAGTTATTAAGTAGTCTATAAGAGATTTAAAAGCTCTGTTTCTTGAAGAAAGAAAGAATAAATAAATAAATCTTTACAAACCAAAAATATACATTAAAAGATTAATTTATTTATAATGACTTGTATTTTGGTAACTGAATTTGTGTGCAAAATTTATTGATTTTGCGGGGGCTCAAAAACTCTCTCTAAGTCTTTCGAGAGTTCTTTTAATTGAATAGTTGCATCAACTGTTGAAATATTTAAATTATTTCTTAAATCATTCTTTGTTATACATATTCAAACTTGAGAAAAACCTCTCTGCAGTTGCACTGCTATGAGGCAAGCTACACAAAGTAAGTATGAAACTGCATACGTTTTCAAAAACTGACTTTTCAACAAAATTTTGGCACTTAATAAATTGACCCAATATTTAACGATGTAGGTATATGAAATGGAAATTTTTTCAAAAGGGGCATTATAGTCGGAATGTCTCCTTTTGTAATTTCAATAGGGCCTTACTAATAATCAAAGGTTAATGTTGACTATTAGTTAACTGGAGTTTAAAACAAAATTCTGAGCTTTAACAAAATGCTATCACTTAAAAAAACTGAACTATAATTTATTTAAAAAGAAACATGTTTAATTATATGGTTAAATAAATAAATAAAGACAAACTCAAATCTGTTTAGATTCGAAAATACTATTATTTTACAGTAAAGTATGTTTAAATCAAACTCATTCATGTTTAAGAATTGTATCAAAATCTGCCCTTCATTTTTCATAATGTATTTAAACTAGCTTGAGTTTGAGTTTTGAAGTGCATGTTTAGTTATTTTCTTCTTCTTCTTCCTTTGTTTCGGCGCTGTTATGATCTCGATGTCGAGGGGATCATAACTCTCCCACGTATCTGCTTCACACTAGTGATCCGCCTGTGGGGTTCGCCGGGTTGCATGTTTAGTTATTTTACTCACTTAAAAATGTTTAACATACAATGAACATGAACGAGTTTGTTTTAGATATAAATGGAGTTAAAATATTTACAAGAGAAAGAGATTAAACATAAATGTTAAATTTAAACCCGAACGAGTTTGAATTGAACTAAAACGAAGTAAATGCATAAGTTTTCTTATTTTTCTTAGCGTTTGGCGTCGAAAGTCGTTTAGTGTGTTCTGTTGCACACATCGGTTTGTGTTCCTCGAAGAGTGGAACTTAATATCATTGTTCCCTGCTGTCTATGGTAAGTATAAAAAAAATATTTTTTTCAAAAACTGTATTTAAATAGCTTTATTTAAAAAAATACTGAATAATATGCATTATATAAAATTATTATTTGACTTTTATATTCTACCCAAAGGACGACTATAAAAGAAGATAAACGGATCAAATTCCAGAAGACGGAAGACGAATTATATGAAACACAATTTCACGAAGATGTTCTCAAAAATTTTAAAGAAAAATTCAGTCATGTTGGGCTAAGTTCACCTGGCGCTTCTGAGATCTCAAAACGCTCCACAACAATGAAAATACTTTTTGCAAAAATGTTATCACAAAATCTCGCTTTAATAATTTATATAAAGATGTACTTATTATTTTTTATTTGTGTTGAGCTGTTTTTCTGTATTTCGTTTGTCTCTATTGGAAACTTTACCATTATAACAAATAAAAAACATTTCAGTTTGAATCGAAGGTGTTTAAAGGAACTAAATAGATATATGTATGTAAATATAGAATACTTAATATCTGTTTGAAAAATCTGAAGACAAATATATTTGTCTTAAATAAAATACGTATTTAAATAAAACATGGAAATATTAAAAAAAAATTTACATGATTCTGTTTGAATCAACATTAAATGAAGTAAATTTAAACAAACATAAACATTTTTAAAACAAATAGAAAGCGAGGTAAATTTAAACAAAATCATGTTCAAATCGTGTCAACGATGGGTAAATACATTTCTATTAAAATTAAATAGATATCGATTCCATGCCAAATCGTATGTGTTTGAGTTTGATTTAAATATGAATATGTTTGATATTTTTCTCAGTGACCAATAAACGATTTTATCCTTTGACTAACTAGTCTCCAGACTTTCTATTTAATCTATTACAAAATCTACAACACATGAACAAAAAATGTAATGAACTGTCAGAATTTTCACCAAGGTCTGTCAAAGTTCAGGAGCTGTCGTAATTTGCTCTAAATTGTGTATTTACTGACTTTAGTAAAGCCTTTGACAAGTTATGTCACAATACACTAATTTATTATGTTATTCTGTCTTGTTTCGTAATGAAAGTTCAAGTCAATTTGTAGTCAATTCTAGCGTCCCTCAGTGCAGCCACTTAGGTCCTATTTTATTTGTTTTATTTATTAATGACTTGGTTTGAAACTTAAAAAACTCGTCTGTCCTTGTTTATGCTGATGACATTAAGCATTATTGGCAACTCTGGTCGCAAACGTCAAAGTCGTGCTTTTGTTTGTTCTCTAATAAATTGTAATTTATTTAAACATTTTAAAGTTAAAAAAAACTATAGTAAAAACTTAAACAAAATATACAAAAATTAAAGTTAAAATAACATTTTAAAAAGATAAACAATAAAACATAAAACAATAAATCATCAAAAAATTTTTGCGAATATTAACCTATAAATCACAATCAATTCTGCCGCCAATTTTGTTGTAGTCTTTTTTTTATGACTCCTATTGAGGATAAAAGAAAAAGAAAAAAAAACCCTACTGAAACTTCGCCTGAAACCTTATCGTCAAATAAAAAATTAAATTGTGGCACTGCAACTAAAAATACCATCATGTCCCAATACCAATACGACTTTAGGCAATTTATTAAGGAGATTCTAGATGACAAATTGAAGAACACAGCCACCAAAGATGACACAAATGATATTCAGGCATCTATAAAGGAAATAAGATCCGAAATCACCAATGTTCAATCAGATGTTGCTCAGATAAAATCTGAAAACAATAAGCTAAAAGAAGAACTGGAGCATCTTAAAAACAATGAGCAGCGCATGTTGTATAAATTGGAGCAGGAAGAGAAATTCCGAAAGAGATTTAACTTGGTGATAAGTGGTATGCGAGAGTTATATTATGTATAACAGCAACAGGTACCCTATGAATTTCCCTAAGTTTTCTTTTATGTTATTTTGTTTATGATATAAGTTACTTATTCTTAAGTTGATCTTATCAGTTAAGGCTTATCAACATAAGAGCTTTTTTGGTAAATGCTATTTTGTACAGATCGGTCAAAGGCAGTCCGATAGCACAAAGCAAATAATAAAGATCGCTTTGTAAACTTAAGACTTGTGTTTTTAATTGCTCCCGCTGAAAATAAGTAGGCAAAGCTAACTCGAGCTGACCAGATGACAGCCTCAAAAGCATTTACTGAACTCTGCGGCAAAACACTTGGGGTAAATGTCAACGTAATCAAATTTTGAAAGCTAAACCAGAAAGATTACCTTTTCGAGCTTTCATCACAGCAAGAAGTCTTGGAGGTGCTAAAAAACTCCGGAAAATTAAAAAAAAACTCTAGTTATTATGGGAATAAAGATTTCACGCACCACGAACGAAGTCAACGTTATCATCTAAGGCAAGTAAAGAAACAACTGATGAACGCCAAAATCGATGCCCCAGTGCAGCTGAGAGGCCTAAGTCTGGAGGTGGGGAGCAGGCAATACAACTGGAGTCCAGAAGGAAACATTCAAGCACAAACAGAAGAGGATAAAACTTTCATTGAGGGATTCCTCAGTGCAGCAGCATGCACGATTCTTGTAACGGTTCGGATGGAAACTAAGCCAGCAGAGTCAGAAAAACAAGATTAGCAATTAGAGCATATGCAGCAATAAGTTTCTTTTTCAAAATTTTTTTAATTACCTATAGGTATTTCTTTGCATGAAATATTTTTTCTTTATGAAACCCATGTTATGGAAGAAAATTTGTTTAAATTTAATAATTATTTCAGCAACTACCTACAATGTTATTTGGCGGGGTGCAAAAAAGACACATAATTTTGGCTGGGCAAGCGAAGGAAGTGTGTTCGGGTACAAAAAGAAATAGAAAGAAAATATAATCTGAAATTTGAATGTTATAAAGATTCTGTGTATCTGAAAGCTAAAATAAAAGAGAAGCAGGTGTGCTTTATACCAACCTATGTATATTAATTGTAATCATTGGGAGTTTGGTTTTGGAAAGCTGATACATTTTTTAAAAAATAATGCCATTTATAATTCTTGGCGACATGAATGTAATGTAAGATTAGGGTATCTGCAAAAAATAAAAGTCAACAATATCCTTGCAAACACTTTTCAATAGAGGTGGAGCGAAAATCAAAAGATAGTAAGGTAGACAAGAATGAAAAAAGATTTCTTGAGTTATTAGGTGACTATGGGGGTGTTATTTTAAATGGTAGGACAAGAGGGGGCATTGAAGGTGAATTCACCTTTATTGGTCCCAATGGTTCATCGGTGATTGACTATGGAGTTGCCTCATTGGGTTTACTGAATCAGGTAGAGTTTTTCAAGGTTGAAGAAAAAATTTATTCGGACCACATGCCGATAGTTTTACGTTTGAAGAATAATTGAATCGGTGATTGTTAAAACAACATAAGTGACATTTTTGTTTTTTTACAGGAGAGACAAAAAACCTTATATTTTTGAGGACGCGGCCGAATCGACAATTTTAACTTTAAAACCTGATTAGTGGTAGTTCTGCGAGTTGTAAACAGTTAAAAGTTTTAAAAAAATCTTTTTAGTAAAGGAGATTTTTAAAAAACTAACTTTGGTTTTTGTGTTGTTTTAACACCCAACGTTTTGTTGAGAGCCAAAACAACTCAAATACGTTAAGTTATGTTGTTTTTACACTCAATTTGCCACGTAAGTCTTAGCGAAATCAATTGAATATAAAATACAATATAAAATAACTCATTATTAAGATTTCAGTATTTTATTAAAAAAAAAAAAAGTACAAGAAATAAACAAAAACACAGCTTAGAGCCAGAAATTCATTAAAATACAAAATAATGAAAAATAAAAAATCTATTTTAACATTATTTTAAAATGATATTTAAACGAATTTATGCAAACAAATTTAAAAAATCGTTTTATTATTAAATAATTAAATTTTTTAAATACGAAATTTCTTTAAAATTTTTCAAGAAAAAAAGGTGGGATGCGAATTTTAAGTATTTAATAATATTGATTTTATGAAATAATTTCAAAAAATAATCGTTCATAGGTTTTGAAGATACTCGTATTGATTTTTCAAAAAAAAAAATTTTTTCAAAAAAACCCAAAAAATAATTTTTCGAATATTTTTATATACAATATTATTTTAAACTTAGGGGGACTCCTGCTGAAAATTTTCGGACCTTATTCGGAATTCAACCCCCCCCCACCAAAATGAACTTTTTTTTTTACGAATCGATAAAAAAGTGTTTGCTGTTGATAAAAAACATCAAATTATGCAGGAGAAACACTTTTTTATGGTAAAAAGTGAAGTAAAAGCGGACCACCCACAGTACTATAACTAAAACTACTTTTGTATGGGATATTTGCTTTTTTTGCTTGCTTACGCATTACGGCGGCGTTTAAACAGTGATATATGTATGGGGGGCATGCTGCCCCCCTGCAACCCCCCTGCTTGCTCACACTATAGGATTTGGGGTAGGTGCGAGGTTGGGTGTATGCAAGGTTTCTTTTGCATTCACAGAATCTGGATTTAAAGAAACTTTGAATTTACCCTATGGCCTATATTAATTTTTTTATACTTCACTTTTTTACCATAAAAAAGTGTTTCTCCTCTATAATTTGATGTTTTTTATCAACAGCACACTTTTTTTTATCGATTCATTAAAAAAAAAGTGCATTTTGGTGGGGGGAATTCCGAATAAGGACCAAATTTTTGGTTAAAATCGTTATAGCCGTTAATGAGAAAGTCGAAAATCAAAAAAACGGTTCTATGACAGGTACCGTTAATAACATTTTGCCCCAAATTTTTTTCCAAATGCAGAACTTGCCCTATAGTACCTATATCGCAAGTAAAAACAACAGTTGGCCTACTACGTTTTGCCAGTGTTGGGTGTAAAAAGAAATTAATTGCATGTACTAAATGTGTTTTAGCACTCATTTGTCAAAATGGCAGAACAGATATGTTGTTTTAACACTAAATGCTGATTTCGCGCTCGAATTTCTGTGTGTTTCAGGTATAAAATTATGCTAGTTTTGCTCTCAACCTATAGCTCTACCCCTAAGCAGTGCAAAACCATAATAAAAGTGATTTCGAAAAATGTGTTACTTATGTTGTTTTAACAATCACCAATTATAGTTTAGAGAAAGAAAGACCACTCTCACTACTCCCAATGTTGAAATGGCAGGGAGTAAAAAGAGTTCCTACGAAAGAAATATAGATGCTTGTTTAGAAAAATATATTGTGCCACGAAATACCGCCATAAATGTCGATGATGATATAAATATAATTAAAAACATTATTATATGCTTCTGCTCCCCCCCCCCACCCTCCTTCATCATCTAGCAATAGAAAACTGTGTAGAAAAAAGTGGTTTGACAACGCCTGTCGCAAAGCTAAAAATAAGGTTTTACAAAAACTTAGGCTTTATAAAGCTTATCACCTTGAGGCATATAGAACGAATTATCTTATAGCAAGGAAAACGTTTAAACAAATCTGTGATAGGAAGAAGAAAGATAATAAAGAAATGTATATATAAACAAGCTGGCAACAGTGAGAGGTTCCAAAGAATGGTGGGCAGTCGCAAGGGAAATGAGTGGAAAAACTTTTGTTGTTAGTCACAATCTAAGTTGTGATAATTTTTTGTGTACTTTAGAGAACTACTCAACTCAAGCAATTCATCAGTTCCCTTGTTGTACGCTGCACCAAACATAATTGACACTACTTTGGAAAGTCAAATATCTTTAGAGGAGGTAGAAACAGTTATTAATAATGGGAAAAATGGAAAGGCGCCAAGGATAAACCGCATTACAATAGAGTTCTTTAAAAATGCTGCACCCAAATTTATCGAAAAATTAACTCAAAGCTTTAACCGCATTTTTGAAACCGAAGTAATTCCAAGCTCATTTAAAAACTCCATCATTTTCCCAATTCACAAAAAAGGTGACTAGGATGATGTGCGAAATTATCGCGGAATTTCTTTTTTAGATACTATGTATAAAATTTTTACTGGGGTACTACTTGCCAGAATAACTAAGTGGGCGGATAACAACAACATAATAAACGAATATCAGGCGACTTTTCGAAAAGGGTATTCAACGGTTGACCAAATTTTTACCCTTTCATCGGTTATAAGTTTAACACTTAATAAAAGAAAAAAGAAACTCTACGTTTTTTTCATAGATTTTAAGTCTGCGTTTGATAAAATTAATATAGAATCTCTTATTTATAAACTACACAATCTAGGAATGCCATCAAAGATTATCAGGTTACTGAAAAATATATATGGAAACATGAAATCTGCAGTTTGGGATGGTAATCATATTTCAGATTTCTTTGATACTGGAATGGGTTTGAGGCACGAAGAGCTACCTGGGGGTGTAAATATCAGAGGAGTGCTGCTTAAAATACTAATGTATGCAGATGATCTAACAATGCTAGCTGAAGACCCAACAAGTTTGAAAATTATGATTGATCGTCTAGCATCTAGCTGAATACTGCAATATATGGAACTTGGAAGTCAATTTAGCTAAATCGAAAATTGTTATATTTAGGAATGGAGGAAGGAGAGCTATGAGCGAAAAATGGTTTCTTAGAGGTGCCGAAGTGGATGTAGTTAACGACTACAAGTATCTAGGTATAAAATTTACACACAATATGTCATTTAAACCACATCTAGAAGAAAAACTTGCAATGTCTAAGGTAGCGATAAACTCCACTTGGTCTACAGTTATTAATGATAAAAAAAACCCTCCCTTCAAACAAATTAAACATTTTTGAAGCAACAGCCAAATCCATTATGTTTTATGCAGTTCAAGCATGGGGATTTTTGAGGTATGAAGAAACGGAGAGGCTTCTCAGATATTTTATTAAAAGAATGTTTAAGCTACCCTACAACACTCCAAATTATATGTTACACATAGAAACCGGTCTGCCAACATTATTCTTGTCAACTCTACTACTTCATTTCAGCTACATACGAAAAGTGATGAATTACCAGGATAATAGACTACCTAAAATACTAGCTAAGGAAATCGTGAGGGAAGAAATTAGCTGGTCTAAAGAGTGGGTATCACTTTATGAGGAAGTAGGTATGCAGTTCTCTTTTGAAGACATACATACTTGGAATGTTTTGCATAGTGAGGTCATACATGAATTGAGAAAAAAAGAGTGGTGTGACCATGTAACAAGGGCAAAGGGCGGGCAGTTTCATGATGAGTATAGTAATCTTGAGTATGTAGGAGTTCCAAATTATTTCCAAGACAAACAAGCACATATGATAAGATGGATTTTTATGGCAAGAGGGGGTTTACTTAACTTAAACGCAAGAGCGGATGGTATATGTACTTTATGCAACTTAGATGCTTCAGAAAACACATATCATTTTATAGTAGTATGTCCAATTTTCAAAGATTTTCGAAAAAGTCACCTTGGTCAAGAATGTCTTACACGAGATGTATTTATCGATACGCTAAACGGCAAAAATTATGTGTCTATGTACAACTTCCTGCAAAAAGCAGTTCGATATAGAAGTTTATTAATAAATGAGTTTGCATAATACAACAAAAAAATCTGATAAATCAAAATAATTATATTATTCAATATTTACATAAGTATGTAAAAAAAAATTGTTATTCTGCAAAAATTATACAGATATTATTTAAATATTTATGTTAACAAAGCTATTTTTCAGGTGAATAATTATTATTATAAATTATAATTTTTAAAATGTTATTTTGTTATTAAATTTATTTAATAGAATTGAAAACTTTTCTGTAAACGAATATCATAAATTATGAAGAAAAACAATAAGTATTTAACGAACGCTCTTTATATAATTAATTTTGGATTTTGTTTTAAAATTTTTGGAATCAAACGAAGCCATTCAGGCTAAAGACTTTAAGTCAATGCCTTTATGATTTTTTTTATATTTAAAAATGTTATTAAAATAAAATTGTATGAATTTTTGAATCATAATAAAAAACTAAACTAACTAAACTAACTAACTAACTAACATTAAGCATTAAGTATAAAATCCTTCTCTGACTGTTTATTACTACAAGAAGACTTAACAATATTTAGGGAATCGTGCAATAAAAACCGACTTGTTTTAAATGTTGACAAATGTAAAACCATGAGTTTTACACGTAAAAATTGTCGGTTTTTGTACAACTATACGTTTGATTCTTGTCCGTTATGTTAGGTTTCTATGTTTTCTGACTTAGGTATTATTCTAGATCCCAAATTAGCATTTAATGATCATTTAAATTATATAATTAAAAAAGCCAAAAGGGTTCTTGGATTCATTAATAGATTCGGTCGTGATTTTCAGGACCCTAATGTTCTTAAACTTCTATTTATTTCGTTTGTTAGACCAATTCTAGAATAGGGCTGTGTGGTATGGTCACCTTATTACTCAACACATGTTACAAGAATTGGAAAGAAAAGGTTTCTGTGTTTCTGTTTTCGGTCTCTTCCATGGTCAAGGGAAAATCTACTTGCCCCTTATTCTCAAAGACTAGCTTTGATCAGCCTTCCTTCTTTGACTAACCACAGAAAGTTTATACAATTTTGTTTTATTGTTGGGATTAATAATGGTTCGATATCATTGCCATCAGTTCTAAGTAAATTAAATTTCAGTTTCAGCCGTTCAGCAAATTTTTAATTGTTTTTTTAATTTATAACACCATATTTTTTAGAAAGAAAACATATTTCGTTATTTATTTTATATTATTTTAATATTTTTCATTCGCAATAGGTACCAAAGTAAGAAAATCTTAAACTTAAAATATTTTTAAACTATAAATAAGTCAACTGGTATATTTTGTGTGAGAATATCGTTTTTTTTTAGGTTTTCTATTGATAAGCAGTAGCCCAGTAGCAGACAATTTTTGAAGTAAAACTTATTTTCCGGCGTTGGGTGTAAAAAATTTTCTATGCAGCTGTCAGTGACATGTCAAAACGACACGTTATCAGTCAAAGACAGCGACATGTTCTTAGAATACAAAATGTTTGTACGTTTATAGGGTTTGCTTGAGGGAAAAGAAGTTTTACTTCTACCGCGCGTACGTCAGTACAGACAACCTTTTCTTTCACAGTGTGTCATCTTAAATCCATGATTATTTCATTATTTATTTAAGTTTAGTTTTTAATCATAGATTTAGCTAATCAGCCGATTTCAGTTAATTGATTAACACCATTTAACTAGCATCTCAGTGTATCAAATTAAAAACTTATCCTTATAATTCTTTTCAAAAATAAACAAACAAATGCAATTTTAATTTGGTTGTTCAGTTTTGAAAATTTTATTCTGCGCATATACATACATAGATATTTCTGAATTGTTTTAATGTTTTTTTTTGTACTAAAGAAAGATCATCCCGCTATAAACTTGTAAGATAAGTTTTTCAAGCTCATCTAATTCTACTGAATGTGGTTCAAATGTTATTTTTGTTTTTGTTTTCAAAATAAATACACTTGGATACACACAATTTTACTAATACAACAACAGACAAAAATAATGTTAAAATCGATTCCCTTTAAACACAAAAATTACTTTTTTAGATACATATACGTAATTATGTAAATACATAAAATGGAATCAACAAATTAACCACGTATTTTAAGTAAAATAAATATTTATGAAAAAAATAAAAAATCTATTCCTGTTGCACATAAACATATAAACAAACATAAAGTACTTCCTTTTCACTTTAAACAAAAATCTGAAAAATCAACCTGATAACATGGGGGTAGATTTAAGTATTAAATACAAGTTAAGGTACTATAAAACAGCACTAAGGCAACACTTTTTATTTAGTGTTCGACTTTAATCATGGATTTCCGTGTATTAAATTTTGACATATAACTAACGACTAAACTGGAGATTTAATAAGTTATTGGTATGGGGAGTTTCTAAAATCTGGAGATTTTCTTTTAACCTTAACACTTAATTTGATTATTATTAAGGTCCATTTACTCATGTGAAATAACAACTTTAGCTGAATTAGAACAACGTACATATTTCCGAAGGATCACTAAAAGTAAGGCCAGAGTTATCGAGAATAAACAGGAGGGCACTTTTTTGACGGTATTTGAGTGTACTGCATAAAATAAAAAATGACTTAAAACTACATAAATAATTGTATTTACACCTCAGGGGAAAAAATCATTAATTTTTAATTTTACCTGTTTTAGCTTTTCCCAAGTATCATAAAATGTATGGATTTGTGGGTGCGTTTATTAATGGTTTTTTTTATTATTGTTTTGTTCATCAGGTAAAAATATGAAAGCTTTATATTTATTACACATTTTATGAAAAAAATTGACCTCAAAGTCAAAATTTTGCTCGGGCAAAAAAAATTGAACAACATTTAAAATTGAAAATCTGGCAACCCTAAAAACATATCAGCTTAATTTAAACGTTGTTTTGAGGGTTAGTATTTCTACTAAAAAAAGTACCATTAGTATTGACAGAGAAATTGACCTTAAAATGGGTCAGGATATACCAAAGTTAGGCTAGGAACGCTCTTGTGATTTCAATCGCGCGATTTTTTAGTCGCAAAAATAGAACACATGAGTTTAAATGAAAATGAACGCAATTGCTACCAAAAAATTATGACGATTTAAATGTCGCAATTTGTTTCATTTCTCTTGCGATGCGATTGTCGTAAACTTAAATGAAACAAATGTACTCAAACGGATATGACCACACTTGCGATTTAAATTACTGCGACTTAAAAATCGTAGTCGCAAAGAGAAATGGGCATGCACGCACTTGCGATTTTTAATCCACGATTTCTTAGCCGCAAGTAATAAGACATATGGCGTTAAATGCGAATGCACGCATATGCGACTTAAAAATCGTAGCGATTATAAAAATGAAACAAGTTCCATTTTTTCAAGCGATTTTTCTGTCGCTATTTATCTGTAGCAAATGCGTGCACTTACATAAGAAGTAGTGTGTTTCATTTTTTGCGATTAAATAATCGCGCGCAAATCACAAGTGCGTGCTTGGCAATAATTTTTAGCGACTACGACTTTTTAATCGCCTCGACGAAAAATCGCAATTTTTTAGCGAAACGATTAAAAAGTCGTAGTCGCTAGAAATTATTGCCATGAACAAACTTGCGATTTTTTTGCCGCGCGATTATTTAATCGCGAAAAATAAAACACACTACTTTTTATGTGAGTGCACGCATTTGCTATAAATAAGTAGCGACAGACGATTTTTAAGTCGCATGTGCGTGCATTCACATTTAAGGCCATGTGTCTTACTTTTCGCGACTAAAAAATCGTGGATTAAAAATCGCAAGTGCGTGCATGCCAATTTCTCTTTGCGACTACGATTTTTAAGTCGTAACTCGTAAGTAGTAATTTAAATCGCAAGTGTGGGCATGTCTATTTGAGTACATGTGTTTCATTTAAGTTTACGACAATCGCATCGCAAGAAAAATGAAACAAATTGCGACTTTTAAATCGTCATTATTTGTTGGTAGCAAGTGCGTTCATTCTCATTTAAATTCATGTGTTCTATTTTTGCGACTAAAAAATCGTGCGATTGAAATCGCAAGTGCGGTCCTAGCCTAAGTCTTTTTTTAAATCGTCAAAAATTGATGTCAAAGTTGAAAAGCAGACTTTACTGTAGAACAATTTTTTTCTTAGAATATGACCAAGAATCACATCCCAAATTATGGCACACGAATTACCGGACACCCTGTATAACTTTTAAGTGATTTGTGTATTTTAAATGAATGAATAAAATAATTGGGAAACAATTGCCCCCGAAGACTGATTTCTGAACTAATATATTCTATCTTATCTATATAGACAATTAAAGCAAAAACCAGCAGACTCGCGAAAGTCACCAGATCCAAAAGATTCCCAAAAGCTTAAGCATATTGAGCGAATAAGTTCTCTTTCTTGGTATCAAGGAAATACCCAGTAGATCTGTACGTTTTGTTTGCTTTAGCAGAAACTAAAAGCTCTCAAATTAATTAAAAAGGGTCACATGTGGGTAAATATTTGCATATATTCGTTTTTGTTTTAATAAACAAACAAAAACAAAAATATATGGAAAAAAACTATTGACGCATTTCTTGAATTTTTGGTGGGTTCTGGTTACTATAAAAAGTGAATGGCTTAGAGCATTCACTATTATTTTCAACATGAAGTTACTTTGCGTGGTTGTCACACTTGTTTTGCTTGCAGTTCAATTAGCAAGCGGCTCGCCAGTTAACACAGATTGTGAAAAAATGCTTTGCCCTTTATACTATGATCCAGTTTGTGGAACTCTCAATGGAGAGAAAAAGACCTTCGCTAACCCTTGTAAAATGAGAGCTGAAAATTCCTGCCTACCTGAGGGAGAGCGTAAGTTGACAATAATTAATAATATTTTTTTTTATAATTATTTATATTTCTATTCCTTCCAGAATACCAGCCTTGTTAATTAACGATTAAATTCTTGTCGAAGAAATAAAATTTGAAAAAAGTATATTTTGTGTTTGAAATTCTTGTTTGAAAATTTTGGTGCTGCTGTGGTGAAAACAATCGATTGAATGATTACAAATTATTCTAAGTCACCTTAAATTGATTTCACTTATTTAGTGAACTTTACCCAAAAAAAATATAAATAAAAATTATTAAATAAAGCTCACGAACCTTGAATGCATTTCGAAACACGTTCGTTTCATCATCAGCATTGCACTACTAAAGCTGTAGGTGTTGGCGGCTTACACTTCTTGTAGGACAGCATCAACGACGAAGAAAGTATCAAAAAGGAAACACGAAAATATTTTTTGACTGCGGTCAAATTCACTACAAGAACATAAAGATTGATTGTTTACATTTTTTTATATAATTTTTTGAAATAAACAAGACTCAATGTTTCCGTTGTCTTGATTTAATAAATTATTGCCCGTTTGAATATAAAAGCTTTCATAGGCATCGAGTTGTTGTTCGTTTCTCACTTGTTTGATTATACGCACACTATCTAGGTTTAAACTGTGTTCTTCTTGTAATATGTGCGCTGCGATGGCAGAACGATTAGGTTGGTTTAGTCGAATGCAAGTTAAATGGTCGTTGAATCTCTTTTTGATACTGCGTTTGGTTTGACCAAAGTATTCTCTTTCGCAATCATTGCATTTTACTGCATAAATCCCGGACTTATCTAAATCTTCTACCTTGTCTTTTGTAGAACCTAGATAATTGCTAAGCTTGTTGTTGTTTTTGTAAATAATATCATAACCATTATCTTTAAATTTTTTCTTTAATTTGTTCGTTATTTATGGAACAAAACACATTGACACATTACGCTCAACTGAAGCGCAAAGTGCGGTCGGTTTTATGTGATTTAGCTTTTTTAAGGGCATGCAAACGGTTAAAATATAACACCTAGTTTTGTGAAAATAAAAACAGCGGTAAAAAATAACAGATCGGATATTGCTATTAAAAAAGCAAAAAATACATGGCTTAATTGCGAAATAAAACACAAATATAAAGAATTGGCATCGACTGAATTATCAGTGTATAGTTTACATTTGGAAATAACAAGGAATTTAAACAAGTTTGAGTTTAGTGAATGGGTATCTTTTGATAATAAAGTGCATGATGATATGGAACGATTAACAAAACAAAAAACGTCAACACATAATCGAAAATTAGAGCGATTAATCGAATCTACACGTAGCTTTGAACAAATTTCACCACTTTTTATCCCTGATTTTATTTGTAATGAGTCAAATGCTTCTTTTAATGAAGATGAGATTAATTTATTAAACAAGGGTTTAAAATTTACACCTAAACCATTAAAGTTACCCTTATTAGATACGGTTGTAGACATTGAAACATGTTTGAAATTTAAGGTACCGTCAATTCAAAATGATATTAGAACAACCACCTCCGCGATTATTGATTCAGCTAAAAATGTTTCTCATACATCACACACATCAAAAAAACAAATCGAAATTATTAAAAAGCTTAAAGAAAAAGATGTTGTGTATGTAAAAGCCGACAAAGGGAACTAAATTGTGATTCTAAATAAACAAGATTACAAGGATAGGGTAAATGAAGTTATAACAAAGTGTGAATACCAAAAAGTGACAAAAAATCCACTACCGAAAATGATTCGCGACAGTGATAATTTAAGAAAAAGAATCGGTGAAAATTTTGGTTCCCGTTTAAGTAGAGTGTTAATAGTTTCGAACCCAAAATTAGCTAGTTTATATGCCCTTCCAAAAATACATAAAATTGGTAAACAAATGAGACCGATTGTTGATAACATCAACACTCCTTGTTACAAAGAGGCAAAGTGGTTAGTGCAAGAAATAAAGAAGTTACCCCCCATAAAAAGCTTATCTGTGAAAAATTCTTTTGAATTTGTCGAAAAATTAAAAGATGTGAAAATAAAACTGGATGAAATCATGATCTCTTTTGATGTGTGCTCATTGTTTCCGAGTATTCCAGTTGACCTAGCGTTATTGGAATTAAAAAAACATTTGGACGGGACCGACGTACCCGGAAACAAAAAGATGATATATTATGACGTAGCTAAACTGTGTATGGATCAGAGCTATTTTAAATTTGGTGGTGAGATTTTCAGAGTTACTAAAGGCACAAATATGGGAAATCCTTTAAGTCCATTAATTGCCGAATTATATATGTCATCTTTTGAAACCAAGTTAAAGGAAGAAGGTGTACTCCCAAGGGTATGGTGGCGGTATGTTGATGATGTTTTTGCTATCATTAAAAGAAATGATATATCAAAATCCCTTGAGTTGTTAAACTCTCAAAATGTTGCAATAAAATTTACTTCGGACTTTGTATATATATTTGAATAGTACTCTCATGGAACACGATTTTAAGTTAACTTATTGTGCCGCAAAATCGTAAGTGTGGCTATGTTAAGCAGTACAGAGTTGACGTGGAAGGAGAAAATATAAGCAAAAAAAGAGACGAGGTAGAGATATATTTATTCTAACAACAATAAAGAGGGTAAGGGAGAAAGTCTTATCTGCGTTTCTTTTTTCTGTCAGAATCAACTGTAGGTAGTTATATAAAGTTTTATATGCCATGCGCGAGATGAATACAAGCAAATAGTATTGAGAGTGTATGAGAGTTTTTGTGAATTTTGTTTTATTACTCATGCAATCTGGTTTGTTTGAATTCTGATACGATTAATTACCGAGGTTGCCATTTTATGGACTTTGTAATAAGATCTAGAGGAATTTGAACTTAATAAACTCAAATGGTTTTATTTCGTTTTTGAAAACTAAATAATTTCAAATTGGCTTTATTGCGTTATGGTAACCAAAATAACAAAAAATATAGAAAATTTTTAATACTTTTTATGTGTAAGGTAGGGGGGCCAAATAAGGCCCACCTAACGGATTTTTCGAAATATCTGCTAGATTTTTGAGAGTATCCGAGTAAACTAAAAAGGTTATGATTCTTTGTCATTTTATCTACATGAAAACATAGATTTTATTGTTTTCGTAAGATTGAAAAGTATATTTTTTTGAAATTTATAAAAAGCTTACGTTGTTCTTAATAAGGCCCATGGGGTCTTAATAAGGCCCACTCAGTTTTCTTAAGAATATCGCAATTAAAAACACAAAAATTAAATTTATTTCATAAGGAAATAGTCTCTTTAGTTTAACAAAAAACACAAATTAAATAAAAAACTTAATTTTAGCAAAAAACTTAAACAAAAAAATATAAACTTCACTTCTTCGTAAAAAAATAAAACTAAAATATTCTTTAACCTGCAATGCGTCTTTTTATGTTGGTTACTGTCCTATTAGAAGCTCTTTTTTTGGGAAAAGTTGGCATTTGGTCTGAAACACATTAAAAATATAAAATAAAAAATATATGTATAATATAAAACCCAATAATTAAAAGCAAATTTGCGTGTGCCCAATAAGGCCCATCCCTTATTTTTGTGGGCCTTATTAGGAACATGCAAGACTTAAAAAAAAATTATTTAAAACTAACGATCAAACATTTTTTACAAACAAATAATGTTGTAATTTACTCAAAATATTATATATTTTACGGGAAAAATCAAAAAATAGGTACTTACTTGGTTTAAATTTGTTAAAAAGAACACAAAACACACTACTTTTTTATAATTTGCTAGTTTTTCCCCCCAGACGAACTTCATTGAGCTGTAGGTCAAGACATGAATCGCGCAGCTGGCTTTTTTTCCTTTGTATGTGTTCTTGTAGACATGGTTTAAATATGCAAAGCAAAAAAAGTCCCGTTATTTGTTCGTTTCTGTGTTTTCTGACAAGTGGGCCTTATTAGGAACAGGGCCTTATTTGGCCCCCCTACCTTATAGTAAAATTTTTCAAGACATTGATTTTTCAAAAACAATTTTTTTAGATAAAAAAATATTTTTTCGTGTTCTCTATCATCGTAAAGTCAAATTTGATCAAAATCTCGAGTTAAATTTTTTCCACATGCAAAACTTGCAATTACATAATTTTGTACGCCAACCTTAAGTTTTTATTATTGTACGAATGAAATTAAGTTTCGAAATAAAATATTGAGCCGTTTGAAAAAATGGTATCAAAAAAACGAATTTTTACCTTTAAACGCGATTTGCGGCTAAACGGAGCCTCGTAGACCCCTCAAAGTTGACATTTTTAAACGTGATTTCTGGCCAAACTATTCATCCTACAGAATTAAAAATTACATATTCGTGATCTAGGGAGTGCCACCTTTCAATCCACGTATGAAAAACGCGAAAACGCTTAAAACGTATTTTAAGCGTGGAACAAAAAAATTGTTTTTAAGTAAAATCTCCTCAAATCGTGCGCTAGCTTTAAGTTTTATTACTGTACGAATGGAAATTAAATTTCGAAAAAAACATTGCGCCTGTTTTTGAGATATCGAATTTTCCAAAAAGAATGACTTTTTTTCCAAAAATTAAAAAAAAAAATATTACAAATATATAAGACTTTTGATAATATTAAAATTTTCAAAAAAGTATGAACATTTTTTGGAAAAAGGAAAATTTGTATACGCGTGAAAATATTTTTTTTTTCGTAAGTTACTTGATATTTTTTCAAAAAAGGGTTTTCGAAAATCGCATTTTTCTCGAAAACTGTTCCGAGGCTGAAGTTTGTTTCTTTTTATTAATTTTTGTATATAAAAGCTTATATTTTTAAGAAAACAACACGAATTATAATTTTTGTTCTTGGAAGATAGTTTTGAGGAAATATTGAGTTTTCAAAAAAAAAAATTTGAAATTTTTTTTAAAAATACAAAAAATTATTTCTTGAAAATTTGAATACACAATAATATTCAAACTATTAGGGACCTTTAGCAAAAAAAAAAATGATCAAAATCCGTCGTACAGTTTTTGAGAAAATCGAAAACAAAAAAAATAGTCCCAAGGGGGTTACCAAAAATAACAATTTTTTGTAAAATTTTTTTCAACCATTACCTAGCTCATTGTATATATGTATATACAATGCCTGGCTTTAACTAAATGATTTTTTTTTTAAATCTGTGGGACAGTTTTTGAGAAAAAAAAATATTTATGAAATTTCGAAAAAAAAATCCAAAGAAAAAAACATCTACCAAGTTTGAAGAAAATCGGCCGAGCCGTTTAGCTGTAGTCGAACTCAAATGTTTAATAAAGTGGTTTATTGAACATAATAGTTCTTCATAACTTAAAAACTAAGAGAGATAGAAAGAAATGGAGTATGCCATTCGAAAGAGCATGTTTGATTTATAAAAACTGCATTTCTAACTAAATTTCGCCAAAAATGCTCTTTTGAACAAGATTATAACTCAGACGACAATATGCACAGAAATAATTTTCTTCTATCCCAAAAAATACGTAATCGCCAAAAAAAGTATTGAAAGTATTGACCTTGAAAATATTTGCCTACAGAAAATAACAACTACCAAATCCCCACACACACCTACATCCTACTCCAATGTACATATTATGTGCCTTTGTTCTCCTATTTTATATACAGTATTCCTATTGCTGTCATGTATTAAATGTCTACACATCTGTTAAAACTCTGCCATAGGCATCTCTGCTTGTTTAGTAATTATGGTGCCGCTTGGTTCGCCTAGTCGCGTTCCTATTCATGATAGTACTATAAAAATATATATACAATGCTTCGGAGGAGGAACAGAATGGCAAATTACCATTTCTGGACCTAGAATTGCAACGGGTGGGAGAGATAATTGAAGTTGGGATTTTTCACAAACCAACGAGTACAATAAGAACAATAACTGCCAACTCTCATGCTCCCATCATCATCATCATCATCGGCTCGACAACCGGGTTCCGGTCCTGGCCTCTTTCAACAAGTCTCTCCACCTATCCCGGTCTCTAGCCGACGCCATCCAGTTGCGCACCCCAAGGCTTCGGGCGTCCTGGTCTACGCCATCTCTCCAGCGCAAGCATGGTCTACCACGCTGTCGTCTACCATAGAATGTACCACAAAGAACTTTCCGAGCAGGTTCCTCTTCGCTCATGCGAGCTAGGTGCCCTGCCCACCGGAGTCTACCGAGCTTAATTTTTGTCACGATATCTGCTTCTAGGTAGATTGCGTACAATTCATGATTGTACCGTCTCCGGAATCGTCCTTCCTCACATACGGGGCCAACAATTCTCCTTAAGACTTTTCTCTCGAACGCAGCTAAGAGGTCGGAGTGCCTTTTGCTAAGCACCCAAGTCTCGGATCCATATGTGAGTACTGGCAGGACCATGGTCCTGTACAGCAGCAGTTTTGAAGTTATGGTGAGATTTCTGGATTTTTTTCATGCTCCCATACAACACAAAAAAGCAGCTTACCATTCTTTAGTACACAGACTCTGCAAATTACCTCTTTCTTTGATAAATTTCAAAAATGAATACGAGTATATCAAACAAGTAGCTCGAGTAAACGGATATAGGGAAGAAATGATAGACGAGTTAATAGTTCATCATTCCCGAAAAACAAATATGTAACTCAAATCTAACCACTTTATTTTCGCAAAACGAAAAAGTTCAAAATAAAAGAGTGTCAATGTGTTTTGTTCCACAAATAACGAACAAATTAAAGAAAAAATTTAAAGATAATGGTTATGATATTATTTACAAAAACAACAACAAGCTTAGCAATTATCTAGGTTCTACAAAAGACAAGGTAGAAGATTTAGATAAGTCCGGGATTTATGCAGTAAAATGCAATGATTGCGAAAGAGAATACTTTGGTCAAACCAAACGCAGTATCAAAAAGAGATTCAACGACCATTTAACTTGCATTCGACTAAACCAACCTAATCGTTCTGCCATCGCAGCGCACATATTACAAGAAGAACACAGTTTAAACCTAGATAGTGTGCGTATAATCAAACAAGTGAGAAACGAACAACAACTCGATGCCTATGAAAGCTTTTATATTCAAACGGGCAATAATTTATTAAATCAAGACAACGGAAACATTGAGTCTTGTTTATTTCAAAAAATTATATAAAAAAATGTAAACAATCAATCTTTATGTTCTTGTAGTGAATTTGACCGCTGTCAAAAAATATTTTCGTGTTTCCTTTTTGATACTTTCTTCGTCGTTGATGCTGTCCTACAAGAAGTGCAAGCCGCCAACACCTACAGCTTTAGTAGTGCAATGCTGATGATGAAACGAACGTGTTTCGAAATGCATTCAAGGTTCGTGAGCTTTATTTAATAATTTTTATTTATATTTTTTTTGGGTAAAGTTCACTAAATAAGTGAAATCAATTTAAGGTGACTTAGAATAATTTGTAATTGTTATCGGATTTCACGCTGTTCAACAATCAATTTGATCGATTGAATGGTTAGCGAAAAAGTCTGAAGAATAGCAAGTTTATCGAGAAACCAGATTTTTGTAAAGGCCTTAGGAGATAGTAACTCCAATTGCACCTCTGTGGAATACATAGGTCACTCGAGAAGAATTCTCTCTAGCAAAACAACAAGGATAAGATTTTATGATTGAAATTGTTAGGCTTATCGTCTCCGAGTATTCGAAAAGAAAATAGAACGCCTGTAGGTGCTATGCTTCAGCTCATAATTTGAAAAAAAAAACGGATATAATAAGAGATAGGGTATAATTCTTACTCTTACAATAGTGCCCTTTTTTGGCAATTTTTAAGTATGGAACAACTGTAGATTAAAATTCACATGAGTATATGAACGGACCTTCAGTTTCAAGTCAAGTGAGATATCATTATTCTTGAAAAGTTTATTTACTTCATTCATCCACAGCAGTTGTTTTATTATTTTGAAACTGATGACATGCACTCCTCTCCTTGAGAAATTAAACCGTAATATTCGTGATAAAGGTAATGCCCGTAAGAGATTCTTTGTTTATCCGCAGTACATGAATGTAGAATGCTTTACACGACTCAATATTTGTCCCTCCCGTTATGATATTCTCACTTTTAAAACCAATGTACATACATCGCTACCTCCTTTTAAAATCCCTACAACTTCCCTAAGCTCTCGCACAGTGCTCAAATAATTTAAGGGTACCTAGTCAAAATCCCTTTAGTGCTCATGAAATATTAAAATATGTTTTGTATATTAATACAAACGCACCATTAGACTCCTTATATCGTCAAAACATCGGTTAAAGCTTACATTTTTATCATGCTTAACTTAGACCATTCGGAAATTATTAAAAACGAAGGTTCTGGTGATGGGGACGCTGTTCGCAGCTTTAAACATTCATTCCAATTTTTAGTTGTAATAATCATCTTACCAAATGCGGGCTCTGTGATCTGGGCATCCTATATGTGCCATGTTATTGGTTAAAAAAGGTCAATTAGTCTGGGAAATTGGTCAGCCATAGAAAATTTGTAATCAATGCTTAAACTTTCTCAATATCACGCAAGGTCGCACGCGATTTAACGTGATAAAATGTCAACCATTTTCTGTTCACAGGATCCACATTCTTAGATCTTTTCAATATCAATTACCGTTAAAAAGTTTAAATACGTAAAAAGACGATATTTATAATAAATATTTAACTTTAAATAACAGTTTATTGGTATACGATTTGGCAATGAGCTTTTTAGACAATACTTTAAAAAGAAAATAACCTTGGGGGACCCCATGTAATACCTAAGAAGTTACTTAAGATGATATTTCTGAAGCGAAAGGTATTCTAGCTTCTAAGCTGGATTAAATGCATTTCTCGGCAAGAGTACGATAACTTAGGCGCCAAGAAATTATAACGGTTTTTTGTAGAACAGTTCAAAAAAGCATTTTTTACTACGAGGCTGGGCGCTCTATCTCCACCCGTTTGGGCGGGAGGGGCAATTTTATAAAAAAGGTACTAAAATGGAAACAAAAATATTAAAAAATAACGGTAATACTTACAACTAAGTATTATACCTTGTTTTAAAGCCAATACTCTGATCTATTAGATAATTTTTAAATCAAGTAGAATCTATGCACAGTTTTTGAAAAAAACGAGTTTTAAACTCAAATTTTGGTGAAAAAAAAAACATAAAAAAAAAAGTTTAAAGTTTAATTTTTCAAAACTGCATAGTTATATATTACTATTTTTCCTAAAATTCGTTGCTCTAATTTATTCTTATTCAAAAACTGAAAACTAGATGATTTTATGTCATCTAGTTTTTGAGAAAATTGAAAATAATAAAAACTACTTTTTTATGGGATATTTGCTTGCTTACGCATTACGGCGTATAAACAGTGAGATACGAGCCCAAACGCAAAATAGTTGGACTACCTATGAAAAAAAACAAAAATGTTCTGATTCTTATATATATTTTGGTATTTTTCTTAAGATATATTTATTTTGAATAGGAATAAGTAACAAAAACAAAATGACTTCAATTAAATAACGATATAGAGCAATAATACAAAACAAAATAACGATTGATACTTTTTTTTAAGCGCAAAATAGTTGGCCTATGGGTCTTAATTTTTATTTTACCATATGGTGTTACGTCGCCTTTGGCCTTGATAACTGCTTCTATGCGTCGTGGCATTGTGTCAACTAATTTTTGACATTCTTTGGTGCCAAAAGATTCCCAAATATTTACGATTTTAGCTTTAAGGTCTTAAAGTGGTCCGGCATGGTTCTTTTCGCGGTTTTTGTTTCATTTTATGCCAGACAGTTTCAATTGATGAAAGGTCAGGGCTGCTGGAAGGCCATTCCAGTAAAGGAATAGCTTCAGCAGATAGCCACGCCATTTTAGACCTTGCTGTATGGCAAGAAGCTCCATCCTGTTGGAAAATATAGTCTCGATCACGAGCTTGAAGTCGTGGTATTGATGGGAGGAGCTCATTTTCCAGAATATCCCTGTACCTGGCAGCATTGACACTTCCATTTACAAAATGCAAATTGCCTAAACCCCGCCCCGACATGCATCCCCATATCATTAGAGATGCTGGAAACTTGACCGTTTTTTAAGGCAATCTTTGTGAAAAACCTCTTGAATTTCTAATGGCTCGTTTTCGTTCGTCGTCCACGCAAACTTCAAACCTGGACTCATCACTCCAAATAACGGACCGCCATTGACTTAAAGTCCAGTTTTTACGTTGTTTGGCCCACTCTAGCCGCTTTTTCTTTTGTTTAGGTGTTAAAAGTGGTTTTTCTTTGGCCTATGTTTTTAACGAATTAAAATTGCTCTAATTTAAATAAATCTAAAACAAACCTTATAAAATTTGTATCCAATTTCTTTCATAGTCCGTTTGCAAGTGTCGACCGAAACACTTTTTTTTATTCTTTCCCTCCATTGAACAGTTATTGCAGCGGCCGTTTGACGTCGATTTTCTTTTATTATTTTTTTTTTTAACTGGGCAATCTCGAGGTTTTGCAATTGGTGGGTGTCCCGTTTTATTACCGATCTCCACATTTCCACTATTTTTGAACTTTGAGATAATGTTTCGAATTGATGAGCGCGGTAAATTGAATTGTTTTGCGATTTATAGCTCGATAATCCCGTTTCGAAGGCTTTATTTATGGATTCCCTAAGGTCTCTTAATAATGCAACGCCACGCACCATGGTTGACATTAAATTGTTGCTGGCTTGCATAAAACGAGAGATCAATAAACAACAAAACAAGTGCATGTCATTTTTTTAATAACGGTTAACTCAAAATCTATTTAAATCTTCATAGGCCAACTATTTTGCATCCCAGAGAGAGTAGTCCAACAATATGCTCTATCTTTGTTTGAGGGAATGCAAACTGGAGCCATATGTGCTTTCTCGAATTTAGTTCTATTTGGTCTTATTTACTTATTAAATGTAATTTATTACATCGACAAAAAAAAATTAAAAAACAACTGCTTGGGGACCAGAAAATATAGGCACATAAAAAATGTTAATTTGTTAATTGATGAGTAGGCCAACTATTTTGCGTTTGGGTCGTATGTATGCAACCCCCCTGCCTGGGCACACTATAGGATTTGGGGTAGGTGCGAGGTTGGGTGTATGCAAGGTTTCTTTTGCATTTACAGAATCCGGATTTAATGAAACTTTGAATTTACCCTATGGTCTATATCCAATGTCTACTAAATATATGTATGTACGTGGCCCAAAGTTGCACATTTAAAATGTTCAGACATGAAAATTTAATACATTATGAAAAATTCACATCACCTAGGTAGGTACTACTGTACGAATGCAGCAAATTTATATAATTCCTTAATTAATATGTATGTTTATTGTTTGTGTCTAACATTTTTAATGCTAATATGGTACAGGTTATTGTTTACCAAGGTCATTCGTTATTCAACCTTTGTAAGAGTGAAGTATTTTTTTCTTTGAATAAAGAATGGCGACTAAGCATCCACTACTTCATCCTAAATTAAATAACTTTTCAATATTTCAAAAAAAATATTTCAAAATCATCGCGTTCTTAGAAGAAATTGGTCTTATTCCAACTAAAGCGTGAACTCCCCTCAACTCCAACTCAAAAAGGTGACAAAAATTGTAAGAATACAATATTATTATTATTATTTATTCATCAACCAGAGCATATTATACTCTTACAGACTAAGATACATAAGTAAATATATAGTTACAAATTTGTAGGTGGGTATATAAAATTCAAATTACATTTAAATGATTTACATAGTTAATCTTTTATTTTAATAAATAACGTTACTTAAATTTTGCTTAAAACTAATGATTTAAAAGTTTCTCTGGTGCAATCCATATAAAAGTTAATCTCAGAGCAATAAACCCATCTATCGGCACATTTTTCCATGGGCCTCAATATTGGCTAGAGATTCGGGAGGTGCTTGCTATAATTTTTTTTTTTGTGATCAAAATGCCTGTAAATACGATTTTCATACATTGAACATTGAAAAATTGACTTGACTATTTTGAAGTAATGCCGGATATACATTGTTCAAATGAATGACAAGCATATGCAAGTGTATTGGTAATTTGGGGTTGAAGTTGCATATACACATTTCAAGCATGAGTCTTCAATCTTTTATTTTTACATCGACGCGACGGTGGTGTGGTGAGAGGACGTTGCGCTTTGTGAGTTTTTTTTTCGGCAAAATTGTGATTTTACGAATTTCTTTGGAATTGTTTCAATTATATGCGAGTAATTTGTTTTATTTTGTCTGTCCATTTCATCATACAATTTTTGTTTATTGTTTTATTATTTAAATATGTGCTTATGTTGTGCTGTGTTCTCATCTTTTCAACGTACTATACGCAAATGAACCAATAAATGCATGATCAATCATCAATATTGCATATACACTACTTCAATGCTGGACGCTAGATTGAAAGAAAATCAAAAGATTTTGATTTTGCTTCAATCCAACATCCAATCTATACGTGTGACTTTTTCACTAATACACTTGCACATGCTTGTCATGCATTTGAACAATGTATATCCGGCATAACACCTGACTTACTCACAAACTGACTGACTGAGACGCGAAATGCCATGCAATTCTACCTCCTCTGGTGCATTCTTGGTAACCCTAAATGATTTGCTGTACTTTACCTACAAATGAACCACATTAACATTAATCCCCAAAATGAAATCACCGTAGTTAAATACATACCAAAAATCAAAAATTTCATAAAAAGTAGTTTTAGTAATTTTGGATTTTCTTAAAAACTGGAAGGGACAAAACCATTCGGTTTTTTGTGTTCGATTCAGAGTTAATAGTAGCATTGACCACAAAAAGCCAATTAAACACTTCATTTTATAATTTTGAAAAAAAATTGGTCTAAACTTTTTTTTTCATTTTTTTTTAACAAAATTTTGAGTTTGCATGCACATTTTTCAAAAACTATTGACATACATACATATGTAAATAATTTAATTTGAATTTACGATTATAGAACAGACTTCTGGCTTTCAAAACCGGTATAGTATTTTATTGCAAGTGTTGCCGTTGTTTTTTAATATTTTTTTTTTAATTTAAGTCATTTAAGTCATTTTCTAAAATCGCCCCTACCTCCTAAACGGGATAGACCCCCCCTCCCATAGTAAAAACCGCTTGTATTTGACCCTTCTACAAAAATCCGTTATCAATTTTTGGCGCATAAGTTATCGTACTCTCCCCCATTTCTCGAATATAGGTTTAAATTTCAAGGGATCTATCATCAAAATAAGTCTAATTTCATATCTACATAATTTGAATTACCAATTATTTGGTAGATCCTTCAACCTGCTAGACAGGGGTGAAACAAATATATTCGCCATTTTTTGGTGAGAAATATCGAGAAGCACTTAATGTTTGATGTAAACATTCATGAAACATTGATGGGGATAACTTCTGCTGAAGAGAAACTACGGCACTATGTAGGTATGCACCTTAATGCGTTGTTCTCATCGGATTTTAAATAAATGTTATACCTATGTAAGTCATGCTCGATTCCTGAAATGGCATTTTTTCGAGAGTCTGCTCTAGTTCTTGCTCTTTATAAAACAGTTCTCTTGTACCAATAATCTGAACCAAAGATAATGATAAGTCTCACCATCAGAGTATCTATTTAATTTGGAGTTCAAGAAACTAAAAAATAAATGTATTGCTTCTTCGCATTTAAAGCACCTAATTTCCCTAAATTCCAAACTTAAAAAAATTATCTTTATTGTTATTGTTCTGTTTGATAGAGGTAGAGACATGAAAAAGATAAACAACACGTGTGTCTGAAAGTGTAAACGGTAAAACCCACAAAGACACCTAAGTAAATAAAAAATTGGTTAAATTTACTTGAGTTTTTTTTTTAAATAGAAAGTAGAAATGAGTGTCTTGATAGCTTGGCTCATATCCATACTATAGAGCTTGAGCTTAATTTTACTATAGATTCAGAAAACGATACCAGCGGCTGCAGTGGTATGATACGAGTATCACTCAAAGATTGTCTCTTTTAAATAGCTACTTCTTTGTACAAAGAAGCTAAATGTGTACGAAAGTTTTCTCTAGAGCAATTGAAGTGTCGATAAACATTTATGTACATAAGACTCTTATAATTCAAGTCTTGAAAAATGGTGCAGAGGCATGAACCATACGAAAAGTAGATGAGAATGCTGAGGGTGATTTTTGATCCCGTCTACATAGACCGTAACTCAGGTGGCGCATACAAATGGAAGAGAATTCACTTGGCTGAAACAGTTTCTTAGTTGAGACCATGGTCCACTGTGGTCTGAAGCCCCGTTTGAAGTACGTTCAGAATAATAATGGGGTCTTATAACTGTTTTTGAACATCGATAACTTACACTTGCGATAGTTTGTTTTTCATAAGATTAGAACCGTATTTGTGCGATTTTGTGGAGTGGGTACTTTTTTCAAAATCTCTCGTGTTCTAATTGCGTTATACCAAGTTGTATCGCTAACGTTTTCTTCTCGATGTGGAAAAGAGAAGATAGTGGTCTCGAAATGACAAATATATTTTTTCAATAGGAAGTAATTGGGATCGCAATCGCAGTGGATTAGTGTGAACAGTCAATAACACAATAGACTGCACAAGATAAGTTAAATAGTTATCTAGTTAGTGGGTTAGTTAGTTAGTAAGTTCATTACCACGTTGGCTCCATAACTAGTTCCTTTATAGGTAATGTAAATTTTGAAAAAAAAAAAATCGATCGAAGATTATTGCGATGGCTTGGAAAGAAATTTTTCGAAATTAATTGACAGTGAAATTTAAAAACAAAAATTATTTAGTAAACCGTGTGACTTAGCTTTTTGCAACTGATGCTATCTCTTTGATATCTTTATTGTATCTCTTCGATATGAATATCATAATTTGTGCACCGCTCGAGAATCTAAGAGAGAGCCAGTCCAGTAATCTCTTTATAGAGTGTATACCTAACTGCACATTTAACTACGACTTAAAATAAAATAAATAAACTGCTGAGTACTATCCAATAATTTGAACTATCGCTAGTTAACTAACTATATTCTGTCCAACAAAAATTGTCAGTACAGGCCTTATGGGAGAGCTTTTTCTAAAGCAGTGGCGACTGATGCACCCTCACTACAATGCCACTAAAAAAAGAGCAAGCCACTGACTTTTCTTAAGGAATTGTTGTTGTAATTCTTTGCAAAAAGTTTTACACCCCAATTTAACCGCCGTATCCCACTGCTGATCAGGGATGGAAAATGAAATTTTTCAATTGTACTGAAATCTGGAATAAAATTGTACTGAAATGATGTCAATTGTACCCAAAACGAATTTTGTATAAAAAAAAAATCAATTATTCAACTATTTAAAAGTTTTCCAAAGTATTTTATTTAAAAAAAATCAAAGCAGAAATGGTTGGCTTGTCCTCTTATAAAAAATATAAATCAGTATAAATAGCTCCACAAAAAAAAAATACTGGCACAAAATTTTAGTTGAATTATTACGATGTTAAAGCTTTTTTAGTATGAAACTAAGTTAAAATGAAGATTTTGTAAATTTTAATAATATAGCGTCATACTTTCTCTACCCTTTTATTAAAGTTAAAACCACCGAACACCTATTTTATTTTTTTAGTATCATGCTATTTGCAAAAGCCACAAAACGTATGTGTACTTAGTTTTTGCAAGAGCTGTCATTGGTTTAGGTGTGTTCAGAAGCAATTTATTAAGGAAATTGCTTTAGTACAATACTAGTTAGAAAATGTTTAAAATTAAGAATGAGCTAGTAAACTACTTTAAAGTTAGCAAATTGTTAAGTAGTGGTGCTTATTTTGACATTCTCTTTCGTTCGAAAGTGAGTCGAATTCGTTGAAACTTAATTTTGAGACTCGGCGATTAGAATGTTAATCGAACAAATCGAAAGTTCACCCAATCCATAGAAAGTTCATTCATTTGCGAAAGCTAATTCAATTTTGACATTCGAAAGAATAGAATTAAATATCATTTTTGTGTCGTTTGAATTTTTCTGTCGAGTAAGCGACAAAACATGTAAGTTTTTAATTATTTCATAGAAAATAAATAACTTTTATTAATTTTTTTGTTGTTTTATGTTTAAAGGTCGCATTCCAACTGGACAAACCGCGAACAAAAGGAAAAGTTAATCAAAATAATGGAAGAAAACCCGGAGGTAGCAAAGGGTTTTTTTTACCACCCGCGGCGTTGATACGGAAAGATTTTGGAAGTAAACCACTATCCTTCTCCTCTGCACTTCTTCAACACCATCTTCATTTATAAACACCACAAATGCCATATTTTTATTTAATGTTCTTATCAAAGAAATTTAAATTATTGAACAATAAACAAAACAATTACAAATAAACGAAGATTTCACTTTTTGGTTTTGACATTTCACAAACACTTCTCTTTTGTTTTTGATATTTTAGTGTGACCAAGTGTATACAAAAAAAAAAAAAAAATTAGAACGCGTCATGAACAACTTATTTTTTTTTAAGAATAGTTTCAAAACAGCTGAGTTGACACAAAAAATGTAATGGTTATGTAGTTCTTTATGGTTAAACTTTACTTTATTATGAAAAAGTGTATTATTTATTTTGTTTGTTGATTCTTTATCCAACATCTATAAAATATTTAGAAACAAAAAAAATGTAAAACGCTCATACTAATTCAAATAGAAATATAGTAAATGTCAAACAGCTGACAATGAAAATGAATCTTTTTTGAAGTTCATTTTATGCTATCTTTCGCAAATGAATGTTATTCGTTCGAATCTCAAAATTAAGAAAGTTCATTCGAAGAAATAGAATCATTCTAACGAATAGACTATTCATGAGAATGTCAAAATAAGCATACATAAGTATTAATACCTTAATAATAGGCTGTTTAAAATTTTGCGCTACTATCTTCATTTTAAAAGTGCATAACTATATTGTATTGTATTGTATTGTAATGACAAAACTAAATCTCTTACTTGTCCATTTTTCCGGCACCAGCTTATACAAAAAAATTGAAATATAAAGCTAAAATTCAGAAATTCAATATCTTAAAAATGCACAGCCGAAAAACCGCAATCACATCCACAAGTTTACATTTTAGTATTTAGTAAACATAACGATGCGATGTCTGAAAAAGAGCTGATCGATAAAGAGCCCGAAAAGCAAGACGCCATCAAGAAGTGAAAAGAAAACTGTAATATAGAGTTATAACTTATAAGGGCTGACAGCTGAGAGTTATTGTATGAAAATGAATGCATTCAGGCCAGGATCATGTATTCAATTTAACTTGGGAAATACATACAATTGGAAATTTTGAAATTGTACTGAATTGAGACAAATTGTACTTTTGTACTTGTACAAACTCAATTGTATCGAATTCGGTACAATTGTACCGAATTATCCATCCCTGCTGCTGATGCGATACTGTCAAGTCAAGAGTGTCAAGTGTCACTCAATACGATCGTGCGCACTTTATCTATATCAAAACAGAGTTACCATTATCATTCTCAATCGCAAGCAAGAAGCTTTTTCAGTGGTTTTTTATTAAGGAGCTTTTGGGATTTGAAGCTTTTGAGAACACATTTTAAGAAGATGAGTTGATGTTGAGTGTTGTCGTATTGCTTTTCAACTTAAAAAAAACGCGCGTATTATCTTACCGCTTGGTGTTGTGGGAAAAGTTAAATTGAATATTGTTTTCAGTCGTTTTGAATCGGCAGATGGTAGCCCTACGCGTTTTTTACTATCATTTGCGGCGATTTATAATGTAAACTACGGAATCCCTGTGAGAGCTTTAAAAGGCGACACACTTATGCATGGCAATGCAACCAGAATGAGAGACAAACGTCCTATCTTTCCTGTACTGACAATTTTTGTTGGACAGAGTATAACTGCTTTGAACTATCGGGCGAATTCATTCATTCGTTCAGTTTAAGTAGAATTTTAATTTAAAAGGTTAAATGGGTGTGCCAAAAATAATAAATCCTCTGAAAATGGCTAAAAAAATAAGATTTTGTGTATCCCCTGATGAGAAACTAATTTGTGGTCTTTCGGTTGACATTTTTAACGAAACATTCTATGTACGTGAAAATAGAATACGTCCACAATTAATGATGTTATTAACTATCTTATTCTATAGAAAGATGTCTATGATGGCGATCTAAGAATTGGGAAAACATTTAGATTATATTTTCCGTTTGAGAAAAGAGCAATTTTAAGGGTTTCGTGTAATTTGAAGAACGAAATAATCTATGAACTCTAAATCAATGTTTACGATGTCGACGAAATAAAAAAACATCTAAAAAATCCAAGAGTTGGCCATCAAAAACAAATTAGTCCTTACAAGAAAAAAAAAATATAATTTTGTATAATGGGTGGCGTAAGAATCGTGTTTCGCTTTTTTACTTGCTAGCTTCTATAAACATAATGTAAATACATACAATTTTAATTTTAATTTAAGCATCAAAAAACATATTTTAAATATATTTACAAAATAAAACAAATGAAGCGTTCAAATTTAAAGAAACAGTTTATCATATTCAACTGTGTCCCGCTGACCGTGAACACTCCCTTATATACTCAAATTAGTTGTTCTCGAACGTTCTCGTCTTGGTATGTTCTAGATGGTTGGAATAAGGGGAAATACATTTGACATTGGAAAAGAGCTTTTTATTTCTTCCATAAAGTAGATATGCAATTTTCCAACAGATGGCGCTGTAGGAGTATAAAGCTCTGAGCTCTTATGAGTCTGAAGCTTCAGATCCTTTACCTCTGGTGGGGAGAAACCTTTAGCTTATAAGAAGAGACAAGAACGATATATGAAATATGAATTGTGTCGCGAAACAAATTTTATAATAATAAAATTCTAACGCAGCAAGTCTTTGTTTTACTGCGGATGATGCAATGATTCAAATAATTAGGTGTATGCGACGGGTACTTTGGGTGCAATTTGATTGGGTTCACATTTGAGTAGTGGTGCTTGTACTTATTCCATTCTTCCTGATGTTGTTTGTTGATTTTTTTTTTTTTATAATCTACCCGCGCTCAAGGGATTATGATTACCCTTTAAATGTTTCAACACAGCGCGGGCGTGAAGTTAATGAAGAGAAAGAAAGATAGGAAAGATGTGTGGCACGATGTTCTGAGACGGAGAAATGCCGTGTCTTATTTCTATGTCGCTTATAATTCACATTATTTTATTTGTGTTCATCTTGTTGGGCATACTAGTTTAACTCAATTACATGTTGTTAGTGTTATGCTTGAACAACATGCAATGAGTAAACCAGCAACCCTTTGATGACAATTTTTAGGTTTTAATTTTAATATAATTAAAACGACATAGACGACGGCATGGATCGAACCTGTGATCATGAGGTTGACAGGCGAGCACACAACCATCGTGCCACGGCCACCCATCTTGGTTTGTATCCATTTTTGGAGATCACTTTCAGAATATAGGTCAAACTTATAGACCGGCTTCATATGAGCATAGTTGGCAGCTTTATCTGCTAGTTCATTACCCTGTATTCCAACATGCCCTGGTGTCCAGATAAGCTTACGTTTGTTTTTTTCGTGATGAGTATGTCTCTGGTTTTGGATATAATAGTAGAGCAATATGTGGGATTTAGAATAGCTTTCAGGACTGAGAGGCTATCCGAACAGATTGTCCATTTGCCTGAAGTGTTGGAGTTTTTTTTTACAGCTTTAAATATAGCAGCGGATTCTGCCGTAAAAACGGATGTTATCTCTGGGAGAGTTCCGTGTAAAGATAAATTGCCTTCTCTTGATATGACAGCAAAAGTTATGCTATGTTGATTTATTGAGCCGTCAGTAAACAAAAACTTCCATCCTTTGTCGGATAGGCTTGAGACGATTTTGGCAAAACATTTGTTTATAAACTTCATGGTTTGTGCTATGTTTTTTGAAGCCACAAAGGGTGAGGAGTGCCTGGAAAGTCACTTTTGGAATAAGCTTGGCGATAGCACTTGAGTAACGTTCTTCTACCAGTCGGAAGTCCGGCTTCGATGAGAATATTTTTTATTGGGCTTGTGGGAAAAGCGTTAATACTTATTCTTGCTGCTTGGTGGTACGTAGGTTTGAAGATGTTTCTTGTGGTTTTTGGAGAGGACCCGTAAATAGCTAGCCCGTAATCAATCTTGCTCAAAATTAACAATTTTGTCATTTAACAAAGAGAATTAATACGAATCTTACTCTTACTCTTATTTGAAGAAAGGTACTTAATAATGTTAAGTCTAGCTGCTAGTGAGATTTTCAAATACTGACAATGGTCTTTCCAATTATATTTACAATTAAAAACTAATCCCAAAATACTAAGGCTCTTAACAATTTCAATTTTTATATTATTAAGTTCTTGGTCAATATTATAACAATTTTTTTTCTTACAAACATGAAGAAGCTTACACTTGTTTATTGAAAGCTTAGATCCCGAGTTTGTGGACCAATCGTTTATTTCCCTAAGAAGTTTTAAAAATACGATTTTGATTTTTTCAAGGTCATTGTGTTTACAAATGATATATGCATCGTCTGCATAGACACAATGATCTAGATCTTTGTAATTGGAAATAATTGAGTTGAGCTCATCAAAGGCGATTGCAAATAATATTATAGAAAAGGGGGATCCTTGGGGGATACCGTTTTCAAATGCGACTGTTTTGGAAAATGTACTTTTGATTTTTACCGAAAATTTTCTGTTTGTTAAAAAAGACTTTATGTATTTAAAAATGTTGGGTCCGATTTCTATTGTTTTAATTTTTGCAAAACGAGGTGTATGCTTTCTCGAAATCAAGTGCCAGTATAGAAACATGATTTCTGGCAGACAGGGCATTGGCTATATATATTTTATTTTGTTGTAAGTAAAGATGTTTGTGAGCATCATTATTTTATTCTCGAAACAGTTTTAAAAATTGAAAAAATTTTTTTCTGCATACCATTTAGATTTTGACCACGGAGAGGTGACATGGGATCTGTTTGGAGTTGCAGACTTACGTATCAATTCAAATGCAACATGCACCGCTTCTTCAACTGAAACGGCAGCTTGGGTGTTTGTATAAATCATTTGTCGTCTTAAATTTTGTCTGTACAAATCAGCCTTATGTTCAACCCATTTAAGTTTTCTATTGGTTAAAGAGTAATCTTCAATATAACCTTGGGTATCTTGGAAAGAGTACTCGCAGGAAGCGAGAACTGGCAGATGTAATGAAAAATTTGTAGGGTAAACTTCAAAATTCCGAATGACATCAAGCCAGTCCCCCTTTATTAAACAATTATCAATATTTTAACAACCTTGGTGAGATATAAAAGTGTAATTCCCCTCTATATCTCCTATTGAGACCCCATTCAACACAAAGAAACCAAAATCTTCAATAATGTCTATTAGAAGCTTGCCGTTTGCATTCAAATTTTTATCCATTGAGTTTCTTTCGACCGAAAACGAAAAGTAACCGTTGTTGAAGATAGAAAAATTCTGAAAGTTGCTTATACGTCCGTTAAAATCAACGACTAGCATTATATTTTCGTGGTTGTTATTTAATAGAAAGTTCTGCAGATCCTCATAGTCTGAGTTCCACCGGTTATAATTAAGATAAATAGGAACAATTTGAAAATGTTTTGAACCACACAAGATATCAATTATAATTTTGTTTTCGATATTTTTAAAGCTGATTTGCTCAATTGGTCTGTTTTTGATTTTATAACCACTCAGCATTCCTCCACTCGCTCTTCCAACTCTGTTGTTTCTAGTAGCTGGGATAATTTCAACTTTAAAATTTTCAAGATATTGAAGATATTGCATTTCTCTACCCTCTTCTACAAAAGTTTCCAATAAAATAATACAGGATCTTTTACTGAAACCAATTTTTGAATGAAGTCAGCATTCGACTGATTTGTTTCAATGATGCATTTCAATGAAAGCTATAACTGGGGCCTAAGACTACTCGTAATATCGATCGGGGTATTATTATTTGAAAAGAGGTTGAATTCAATGGCGCAAAATTTTAGTTTAATTAGTGCGATGTTAAAGCTGTTTTAGTTAGAAACTAGGTTAAAACAGAGATTTTGCATAATTTAGTCGAATATAGCATCACACTTTCTCTACCCTTTTATTAAAGTTAAAACCATCGAATTTATAAGAGTTTGGTGGGCTATAAAACCATCGAATACCTATTTTATTTTTTAGTATCGTGCTATTTACAAACGCCACACAAGGTCTATCTACTTAGTTTTTTTTTCACGAACTGTCAATGTTTTAGGTTTTTTCGGAAACAATTATTTATTAAGAAAATCGCTTTAGTATGATACTAGTTAGAAAATGATTAAAATTAATAAAATTAGTAAGCTACTTTAAAGTTAGCAAATTTTTAAGTAGCAGATATCGTACGAATACCTTAAAAATAGGCAGTTTAAAATTTTGCGCAAATATTTTTAATAAGGTGTTGCCTAAAATCAGCTTCACGTAAACTAAATGCCAGGCAATCATAGGGGGGTCGATAATAGTGGTCTATGGTAGAAAAAAGATGGTTGCTTTGGTGACTGTAGAACTGAGAAAATGAGGTCGAACTGCAAATCTAAGAAATTTTTGATGCCACTACATTTAAAAATATCGAATATCGATCACCACTCCACCTGCTAGTCATCGACTTTGAGAAGGCTTTCGATAGCGTAAATAGAGAATTTGTTTGGCATGCTTTACGCAGGAGGGGTATCCCGGATAAATTAATAGCTATTATTAAGGCAACTTATGATGAATCCAAATGTCACGTTTTGCACGAAGGGAGGCTGTCAGAAGAGTTTGAAGTCCAAAGTTGAGTCAGACAGGGCTGCATTCCGTCACCAATATTGTTTCTGTTGGTGATAAGTGATGTCCTGCGAGCGGCCTTGACGGGAAACGGAGGAATTCGATGGACTCTGACGTCTCACCTGAAACATCTTGACTATGCGGACGACGTATGCTTGCTCTCTCATAGGATCATGGATCTCCACCAAATGACAACAGGGGTGGAGAGAGAAGCAGAAATCGTAGGGCTGAAAATCAACTCCGGCAAAACAAAGATGATCAGCCTAGGAACCACGTCATCTTCTCTCATAAATATTTCTCAACAACCGGTAGAGAAAGTACAGAGCTTCCAATACCTTGGAAGTATCATCTCTACCGAGGGTGGTACCGAACAGGACATCAGCTCGTGAACAGACATGCCGATTGGAGTTGGTGGCACTCGACTACGTAGCTGATCTTGATGACGTTTTACGACTCGGCAGTCGTTTAGACGGATACTGTAAGAAATGGGACCAGTTTGTTGAGACACCATTCCCTCAATCCATTTCGGCCCAGTGGCATAATTTCGAACCCAAACTGGACTACCTGCAATGAAACATTTAGAGTTAATGGGCTCACAGACCTTACCAGAAGTTCGATTGGTAAGTGCATGTGGGGTAGTAAGCTGACTGAACACATAAGTATCTAGCCAGGCTCAGGTCAATATTTGTGTTGTGACCTATCTTCTTCAGATAGTTCTTTGTGCTTTGTACCATTCGCTCCGCTTAACCGTTCGTAGCCGGATGAAAAGGAGCAGATCGAATGTGTAGAATTAAGTTGTTTTCCATGAAGCTGTCCCGTTGTCAGACGCCAGTTCATCAGGAATCCCATGGGTCGCGAAGAGCTGACGAAGGAACTTAATGGCGGACGCTGATGACGTTGAACTGACCACGGCGACCTCGAGCCACTTTGAGTAAGAGTCGACAACCAAAAAAATGTTTTTCCTTGGAATGGCCCCGCAAAGTCGACATGCAGGCGGCACCATGGACGTTTAGCTGACTCCCAATGTTGTGCTGTAGACTGTGGTTGCTCATTCCGATTCTGCTGACATTGTGGGCACCTCCTCACGACAAGTTCGATTTCGGCATAGATATTAGGCCACCAAACATAGCTGCGTGCCACTGCCTTCATTTTGACGATTCCAGGGTGTGGTGCATGTAACGCATTTAAGATTGTTTCTCTGGCCGGAGAAGGAATAACAGCACGATTTCCCCAAACTATGACACCCTTATTAGCAGAAAGTTCATCTCTTCTGCAATAATATGGGTAAAAGTCACTTGAACGGTCGATTTTAGTGTTTGGCCACCCCCTTAGCAGCCATCTTAAGACTTTGGAAAGTTGGGCATCCTTCAAGGTTTGAGTCGCTAGTAGTTGTGCGCTCACAACTGGTGATGCTGCTAATTCTATCATAAGAACATCTTCGGACGATGACTCCACTTCGATCGATATGGGACAGCGGCTCAGGAAATCTGCGTTACTTATTTTTGCTCCAGCACGATGTACAAGGTTAAAGCTATAGGCATTTAGAAATATTGATCTACGAAGCATTTGAAACGATATTACGTCGGGAACTGATTTTGTTATAGTAAAGATTCCTAATAGTGGGCGATGGTCTGTGACTAGCGTGAATGACCGACCATATAGATAGTTGTGAAATTTTTTTACTCCTGAAACGAGAGCCACTGCTTCTCTGTCGATTTGCGCGTAGCCTCTTTCAGACTTGGATAGAGTTCTTGAGTAAAATGCAATGGGTTTTTCGGTCCCATCTGTTAACTGGTGACTGAGGACAGCTCCGAGACCATAGGGTGATGCGTCACATATTAGACCTAATGGTACGAGTAGCTTCTCATCATAATGAATCAACACATCATCTGATGCAATCATCTTCTTGAGTCTCGCAAAAGCCTCTTCGTGGTGTTGTTTCCATGTCCAGTGTGCATTTTTATCCAATAGACAGTGCAACGGTTCTGCTACAGTAGCTTTCTGTGGCAAAAATGCATGATAAAAATTTAATTTAATTTAATTTTAATAAAATCGGGACAGCACCTCATTTAACCTTACTGCCAGCTCCTGTTCTGACTTTCCCATAACGATGATGTCGTCAAAATATGGTAAGACTCCTTGAATGTTTTGTAGTATATTTTCAATACAGTTTTGAAATATACTAGGAGCTGATGAGATTCCGAATTGGAGTCTAGTCACCTTGAATGCGCCCTTGTGTGTGGCTATTGTCTGTAGTAAAGCTGAGCGTTCATCGTTGGTATGCTTGTGCCAAATCGATCTTGGCAAAAATGGATCCCCCTTCGATGGACGCCAGAAGTGTGTTGACTGCAGGAATTTTATGGCAGTGTGGTTTGATTGCTCGATTCAAAGTTGATTTGTAGTCGCCACATATCCGTATAGAGCCATCTTTCTTAATGACAGGCACAGTGGGAGTAGCCCATTCCGAATATTCTACGGATTCAAGAATACCTTGACTGCACAAACGATTGATTTCTTCTTCATACAGACCCTTGATAGCAAAGGGTACACGACGTGGTGGTAGTCTCACTGGCTGAACAGTTGAATCGACGTGTAATGACACTGGCGGTCCCGTATAACGACCAAGTTCGGGTGAGAATAAATTATTAAACTCGTTAACAACTGCATCGACACTGTGATGGTTGATGGCGTGAACGCCTTCGATGCGTATACCAAGTGCGTCAAACCAGTTACATCCAACCAAATTTGAGCCACCACCAGACACGATGATTAGTGGAAGATTTTCAATTTTACAATGGTTGTAATGAATTGACACATCGATAACTCTCTTCACTGGAATCGGATTGCGTTGAAAATCATTCAGATCCAATTTACATTTGGATAGAACTGTAGTTTCTTCAGGCCAGATATTTTTGAATACGGTTTCTTTCATGATAGTAACAGGCGACCCAGAATCTACTTCAAACGTGCAAGTATGGCCGTTGATGACAACGCTGATAGATTTTTTTTGGTTGACCAAATGTGAGATTTGGTTGATCGAAGATTCTCCTCGAGATGATCTGTGTTGTGACGCACCTTGACGTGCTGATGTTGAACTTGGTGTAAGTGTTGACGATTTTGTTGCTCGAGGGTTGCGGCAAACGCGCTGTAGATGACCCTTAAGGCCGCAGGAATAGCAAACAGTGTCTCGGTGTGGACACTGCTTTCGACAATGCTGGCCTCTACATCCAGCACACAGCCCATGGCTGCTGGCGAGATTACGCTGCTGTGAACGCGAGCTTGCCCTGACTTCATGAATAGATTCGGCACTACGCGGCTCTTCTTGGTGGTCTTTCGTAGCGTATCTCATAGACATAGCACTGATCGCTGCAGCCTCACTTACCGCGGCGCGATCCATGACGTTTTTAACCGTTAGCTCACTCTCTGCCAGAAAACTTTTCTGCAAACTTTCGTCCTTCATCCCGCACACAAATCTATCACGCAACATGCGATCCAGTGCTGACTCAAATTTACATTCAACAGCCAGTGTGCGAAGCGCTTCCATATAGTTGCTGACGGACTCGTCCGGATGTTGATCACGTTTATGGAAATGGTAGAACGCAGCGATTTGTGAGGGACGTGGAGATAAATGGTCGGTTAATATCTTGTAAATTTCTTGTAAACTTAATTCGCTTACCTGTTTTGGAGATGCCAATGATGTCAATAGGTCGTAAAGCGGAGCGCCAGCCAAAGTGAGAAAAACAGCTTTTTTACGCTCGTCTTCTTTGACAATATTGGCCAACAGGAATAATTTGAAACGCTCTACATAAGCAGTCCATTTGCTAGGTTGGGCTAAATCGAAAGGTTCAAGGCTTCCAACTCCAGCCATGATGACTCGTGAAGTCTGATTAGCGATAGCTGATTCTGTCTTTATAACTAGTTTGTTGGAATTTACTTTTTTCTCGCCAATTTTATTTTCGTCTCCCATGTGATTAAAGAACAAGGGCAAACATTGGCGATTTCACTTGCACAACTGTTCTAATGTATTGCAGATCAATGTAACGGAACGCGTTATGTATTGTGATGTGACTGCTGTTGCTATGTCTTTAATTTTTAATTATGCTTTGTTCTTCTTCGCCTTCGTAAAATTAGTTAAGGACAACTTGGTATGGAATCTTGCGCACATCCTCGTCGCCAATATTAAATATGCGCAAGCTTACTTTAATATTACTTATTTAATAAGATTAAATGCTTAGGTAAAGTTTACAATGTTACAATAGTTAGACGATGACGCGACGTTACGTCTTGATGACCACGAGCGAACTGATGTGCTGGAGATGTAGACATTACTGTATGCCAGGTCGCATACACAACAATTTCTTAATGTGTACATTAAGAAGCTCAACAAAACACTCCTATAATCAAAGAGGTAAAAGTTGAAATCACAGTAAAGCTACCAGACACCACCGAAAAATAGTGCCAGTGCAGATGTATATTACATATGTAAGTATGTACATACATTGAAATGTTGCAGCGCTTAGGAATAGCGGAGAGAGAAAAGTACCGTACCCAGACTCATAGATGAAAGAAATTGAAGAGTTTTGCCATCGATCGAATCTTTGTGAATGGAATCTTTTTAAAAAAAGTGACTTCTAACTCTCAACCATTCCTGTGTGAAAAACAAAAAAACAGTTTCGCTGCGGCTGAGAATCCCAAGACCTTCTGCATGACACTCCAAATAAGTGTAGTTTTAATATAATTTTCGTATGTATGAATATGATATAAAAAACGAGGGGAAATAAAACACTAAAATTCCGCTTTTTAGGAATTCATTCCGTTTCACAATCATAACAGCTTTTTCTGCGCAAGAGCGTAGATACGCTGTTATCGAAATGGATATACCTAATAAAACACAGGTCAAAATGTCAACGTTTCACTTATTTTATTAATATCATTTGAAAGAAAACCAGTATTCTTCTATTGAAGTTGAGTTTATTTTCATCAATTTCAGGAAATAGTTTAGACTTGTTGTTTTTACGATGGCCTCCAGTGTTGAGTACAACTTACATATCACACTCGATTTCCTTATATTCTGAAAAGAGCAGAGAAGAGAAATTAGTTTTAAGTCTATAATTCTGTTCTTTTGTTCACACCCTGTGTAGAACTTAATTCAATTAGAAGTTCCAAATTGATATTGAGCGTACTTTGCAGGGACATGTAAGTGAAATGGTGAAACACCAGATCTGAATGATATTTTTTTTAACCAAACCAACAAGAAAATAGTTACCTGAATCTGACTTCGAACAGTTTTTCATATTATCGAATTCACATTTATTGGGCCACCAATGAATTTTACCACTCACGCTGCTGATGGCACAAATGGGTATAAAAATCTTATCACAATCCTGCTTGCAGGAGGCGTCTGCAGCACCGTTCAGGCTAGCCATAAGCAGAGCAATAGCTACGATAATGTATAGAAACTTCATTGTGAAGAAAATATTGATTTATAATCTGAAAGAGCGACTATCACCACTATTTATAGTAGGATCGCTGTTCAAAACACTGTGTACACAGCTATGAGACAAACATTTTTAAGCGTTGTTTGTTCAAGTTGAGGCTTCAGACACGTACGAAAAATTGTTCAACATGTGAACCTTCCAATGAAACACATAGAACTATGAGACAACCAAAAATAAACAGTCTTTTGTTTTCAAAACTAATAACATTTTGGCAAATTTTGACAGCTGTTTCGTACAGGGCAGAGATGAGCTTAGTTGCGGTTTTTTATATCACATGTGTACCTGTGATTTCAGATTCACTGTGATTTGTGCTATTGTGATTGTGATTTGTGATGCATGATATAACTATAGTAAAAACATTTGCATCTTTTGACCATCGCCACAATATTTTCTGTTCTTCATTATTTTACGGTTATTTTTATAAGTGTTCTCATAAAATACCCAGTTGCATTCCTCCCCTTAAACAATTCAACCGTAATACTGGCGCTTCAGGGAATGTCAAACAGTTAACCCTTAAAAAAAAAATGAAGAAACTTCACATACATATCGAATAACATTTAGCGGAAGCGTCCTGGCAAGTAGCAGTTTAGTTTTTGTAGGGACGAAACTTTAAGTGAATTGGAGAGTACGGACTTTACAATTGGCTTTTCCGCAATATAACACTATTACGTTGCTCTTGTCATGTAAGAGTATGCGATTGAAAATTACTCCAAAGTTCCCAGCAGTGCTGTGAAAGTAAACAATTTCTTTTTCAAACTTCAATGGGCTTTAAACTGGTGAATAAAAAGCTTACATGAGCGGGATTTCATGAGGTGAAGGTAAATATATGGTTCATTTCAGACCAAGGTTAAATGAGGATTAGATTTTAGGTCGACTTATCAGGAGCTGCACGCTATCAGCGTGTAGATGAATCAGGCAATTATTATCAACTTATTGTAGCTCTTTTATGTGATAGGAGGAGATTCGGTCCAAGAATAGATCTTTGTAGCACTCAGTCTAATCATTCAGAAAAAAAGACTGTCCATTTGCAAACGCACATTGTTGATAGCCACTAAGGAAGAATAAACTTACATGAGAGGAAGGGAAAATTCTTCCAATAGTGATTCTTGTCATCTTCGCATCGACAGAAAATTTTAAGTTGATTCCATTTCTGCCTACAATAGGGAAACAGGAATGGAATAGAGTTGTAAGCCCCGAGTTTCTGAATCTCTACCAGTCGTTTCGGCTCAAATTAACTTTTATTTGTATTATTTTGGGCGATTGTCATATATTGTCATTAAGGTGTGTGAAATATATCTTCATATAACATGAAAACCATGTTGATTTTACAGTACGTCTTCCCATTAACATCTTGTATCTTGTTAAATAATTAACATGATAAACTGTGGTAAAAAATATAAACCTGATAAGAAGATAATTTCTGGTTTATTTTCCATGCTATTTTCTATGAGTGTATATTTTCGGAATGTGAATGACCTGCGTGCCATATAATATATAGGTAATTATATGTAGAATTGGTAATTTTATATGATAAAAAAATCTTCTATATAACTTTTAAGTTATTTATGTATTTTAAATGCATGAATAAAATAATTGGGAAACAATTGCCCAGAAGACTGATTTCTGAACTAATCTATTCGATCTAATCTATATAGAAAATTAACGCAAAAACCAGCAGACTCCGAAAGTCACCAGATCCAAAAGATTCCTAAAAGCTGAAGCATATTGAACGAATAAGTTCTCTTTCTTGGTATCAAGAAATAATACCAAGTAGATCTGTACATTTTGTTTGCTTTAGCAGAAACTTAAAGCTCTCAAATTAATTAAAGAGGGTCACATGTGCGTAAATATTTGCATATATTTGTTATGGAAAAAAACTACTGACGCATTTGTTGAATTTTTGGTGGGTTCTGGTTACTAGAATTGAAAATTCCTGCCTTCCTGAGGGAGAGCGTAAGTTGACAATAATTAATAATATTTTTTTTCTTATAACAATTTATATTTCTATTCCTTCCAGAATACCAGCCTTGTTAATTAACGACTGAATTTGTGTCGAAGAAATAAAATTTGAAAAAGTATATTTTATGTTTGAAATTCATGTTTGAAAGCTGTGGTGCTGCTATGCTGATCAAAATCGTTTGAATGTTAAGCGAGAAAGTACGAAGAATAGCAAGTTTATTGAGAAACAAGATTTCTGTAAAGGTCTAAGGATTACTTTTAGAGCTAGTAACTCCAATTGCACCTCTGTGGAATACATAGGTCACTCGAGAAGAATTCTCTCTAGCAAAACTACAAGGATAAGATTTTATGATTGGAATTTGTTTATTATCGTCTCTAGGTATTCGAAAAGAAAATAGAATGGCTGTAGGTGTTATGCTTCAGGTCGTGTTTAAAAAATAACAAAAAAAAAAAAAACACGGCTATAATAAGAGATAGGGGACAATTTTTACTCTTCAAGAGTGCCCTATTTTGCCAATTTTTAAGTACGGGCCAACTGTAGATTAAAAGTCACATAAGTATACAAACCGACTTGGATCATATTTCAAAACACAATAACAAGTCAGACAGTTATAATTTTGAAATTAGTCATAGTCATAGAAAGAGTAAAGATAATAGAACCTACCATTTCAACCGATCAAATTTATCCCGATACCCAAGCAATGATTCTAAAGAATTCAATTTCTTGCTACAAGCCCAAAGTTCTTCTTTTCAAAAACCACTTAAAATTGATCTTAATAAAATCAATAAAGCAATAATTTTCTTTGCACATCAATTTTTTAAACAGTATTGTCGTGTTATGAATTCAAGAATAAATCTTCCATACACTTTATGTATAAAAAGCTCTCTTCAATTCTCACATACAACTCTTCAAAACTTGTTTTGTCAGGACGATTTTCCCAAATTTTGCAACAGTTTGCCTATTGATTTAACTAAACTCCCATATTACCTTAATCTTTGCACACATTTTTCTTTCGGAAGCCAAGTTGAAAGTTTGATTTTCAAAGGAAACCTTTTTAAAATTAATTGCTTTATCAAATTTGAACCTTCGGTAATAAAAATACTACTATACATCTTTTTGGACTCAGAACAAAGTATTTTTTAATATGTCAATTATACAAAAATGTTAGTATCTAGCACAATTTCTGTCATTCGACGTGGGTAAGGAGTGTCACTTTAAATAACTCGGAAGAAGTTATTCGTTTTAATAAATACTTTTTTTTTTCATTAAATCTACTTTTATGTATGTATCTACATTATTTTTAAGTATGGCTAATATGAAAAAAATAAAATATGTAATTCGTTACATTATAAAACTTTTAGCGTTTTGTCTGCTTCATCGTCTATGTTTTATTTTGTTGAAGAAAAAATTCTACGTTTACTAAAAGCAAGGGGTGTTTTAAAAGTAAGTTTAAATTTAAACCTACAAATATGTAGTATACTGAGGTAAATGTATTTATATTTCAATAATCTCTTATAAGGATATTTATGTATTTCGACAATTTAATTTTTAAAGCAAGTTAATAACCAATTTTAAACACAACAATTTCTGTTTCAAGAAATTGCACATTTTTAATATTTCATTTTCATTTTTTATTGACAATTTTTTCTTGCGAATAAGTTCTCTTTCTTGGCATCAAGTAAATACAAAGTAGATCTGTACACTTTGTTTGCTTTAGCAGAAACTAGAAGCTCTCAAAACAAAAGAAATTTTTTCCAACTTATTTGAAGAGGTCACATATGTATACGCAAATATTTGCGGTGTTTTTGTTTAATAAAAAAAAATATTTTATATTGAAAAGTATTTTCTAATTATAATTCTACCATATTGCCTTATAATAAACAAAAATATTTACTCAGTTGAATTATTGTAAAATGGGTGGATTTTGGTAGCTATAAAAAGTGAATGGCTTAGAGCATTCAATATTATTTTCAACATGAAGTTACTTTGCGTGGTTGTTACACTTGGTTTGCTTGCAGTTCAATTAGCTGGTGGCTCGCCAGTTAGCTCGAATTGTGAGAGAATGATGTGCCCCGCGATCTATGCTCCAATTTGTGGAACTCTTAATGGAAAGCAAGAGACCTTCCCAAACAGTTGTGTTATGGGAGCTAAAAATGACTGCCAACCTGAAGGACAGAGTAAGTTGACAATAATAATTGCTGATATTGTTTTTGTTTGATAATTTATATTTATATTTCTTCCAGAATACCAGCCTTGTTAATTTACGATTATATTTTTGTTCAAAGAAATAAAATTTAAAAAAGTATATTTTGTATTTAAAATTATTTTTTGTGATTCTGTTGTGTTGATCAAAATCGATTGAGTGGTTAACGAAAAAGTCAGAAACAAAGAATGATAAGAGCAAGGGTGGTGTCAATGAAACAATGGCTATTTTATCGAGACACACGGCTTTTTCTAAGGTTTAAGGATTATTTTTAGAGCTGGGAACTTCAGTGGCACCTTTTGTGGAATGCATTATATCCATACTTTCAATTATAGGTCACTCTACAAAAAATTTCTTTAGCAAAACTACACGGATAAAAATTTATGATTTTATTATTTTATTTATTTATGAAAATAGAACGGCGGTAGGTGCTCTGCTTCAACTGCCATTTTGAAAAACGGGTGTAATCAACATTAGTAATAATATTTTTCCTTCCCGTTAGCGTGATGCGTAGGGCATTGGCTTCTGACAACGCTAGGTCTGGGTTCAAATCGCAGTCAAGGCAAAAAGTTTTTCGATTAAACTTGATAGTATAAAGGCTAAGCACCACTAATAAAGGAGTCTGATGATCGGCTTGGCAACCGTGAAATAGCTATAACTCCAGCCAAATAAGAACCCACTTGGTGGTAGTTCATTCAAGTTGTTGTTGTAATATTCAAAAATTCATTATAAGTCTTAGCATCAGAGTGAATATCTTTTTTGTTTGTTTTGCAGGAAACTGAAAAATGAAATTCCAAACGTCATAAAATTGTTTTTATTAATATTGTCTTATTTGTTAGAGGTAAATAAATATATGAATAAGATAAATAACATGTGTCTAAAATTGTAAACAGTAAAACCTACAAAAACATCTAAGTAATTTTTGAAATAACTTTAAGAACAAAGTAGAAATGAATGTCTCGATAGCTTGGTGTATCTACTCGCTCATATGCATACTATATTTGTATATAAAATTTTTAGTACTATGTTTGTATAGAAAACTTATAGTACTATCAAGAAGACGAAAGATTGTGGCGACATCTTAAGTCTAGGGACTGCAATTGCTAGATTTGTCTTTGCTAAATTTAATAATAAAATATTCTCTTTTTTACTACTTGTTTTGTATCTTATCCTACTCTCCACTGTTAAATCGTACACAACTTTCAGCGCCACCACCAGGATAGCGCTGGTAGCATAAAATCACGCTCCATGATAATACTATAGGTTATATAAGTTTATTTATTTATTTACATAACTAAATTGCTAGTTTTACAAAGTCTCTTATAAAGGTGTTTATTAAGATTTTAAATAATTTCATGGAAAAATGTTGATTTAAATTGACGTAAATTAATTATTGTCTTTATCAAACAAATTGTTATGTTTAAGGTTGTAAAAATTAAATAATTTAAACATTTTATTAATTGGAGAAAATTTTTGATAATTGGTACGATAGTTTTAAATAAGTATACTCTCCGGTGTGTTCCTCAAATTTCTTTGAGGAATATTAAAGTTTAAGTTTAAGAATATTAAGTCTAAGTCTGTTGTTATAAGGTGGGAGATCATAAGGATTATCCCAACCTAGTCCCCTGAGTGCAAACCTAATGAATCTATGAATCTTTTTTGCACGTGTTCTCGCCTATTTTTATGGCATTCGTAATGAGGTGACCAAACCTGACAAGCGTATTCTAGAATTGGTCGATATTGGCAAGATATATTTTTTTAAAAATATCAATTCTTATGATATTTTGTTGGACTTCAGAAAAATTCTGGATAGAATCTTCAAAGTTTTTTATGGCTTGCATTGTCTTTTTTTTAATTCATATGCATCCATTATTTGTATTTTCTGTTTTTGAAATATTTGTTAAAAGAGAACAGTTAAAATATAAAACTGATATAATAAAAATTTAAAGACTGGAATTTAGGTATCTATCTATCTATGAAAATATCATTTTCTTGAAATCACCTTCAAATTCTTTCACAATATCAATGATATTCAGCTTCTAGTATAGCAGCATCATTGTCAAAGTGATAGAAGAAATAAGGACCATGGATATCTAGCATCTAACAATCAGGATCAACTATAAGAACAGGATTTATAAAGTGATGTCCTTTATGAATCGAATATGATTTTCGAAGAGCTTGAAAGTTGCTATATTTTTGTGTATGAATCTGTATGTTCCATTAATTCAGGAAATTACTCGAAGAACTTCAGGTTCTTGGTTATATAATTTGATTTGCAAATTCCGTAACATGTCTTTCAATAAAAGTTTCTTTATCTTTTGCATCAAATCCAATATTATCTGGAACGAAACGTTGCATCAAGGACTGTCTAGAAGTAGTGAAACCTAAGCTTGTTTGCTGCCGACTTGAATGTTGGAACATGACACATACAAATTTATTAGAAAGTTCCTTCTGCTAACGTACCTTCAGCAACTATCTTGAAGCACACTGTCACAAAAAGTACATATGTAAACCGTGAATATTCCAGTTTTGTTATAGGAAACAAATTTCGACTATTTTCATCAAAATTTCTCGACACACTTCTTGCTACATTCCGAAGTTTTTGTAACAACATTTTGAGATGTGATCCATTGACATTCATAGAGCCTAGTCCAAGGCATAAAGGTGGTAATATAAAACCTCTATCATCCAAAATTGAATTACATTTTATATTCTCTATTTTTTACATATATTTTTTGACAGATAAAAAATAATTTTTTTTTTTCGATAAATAAAGGTACTATATCCCTTATATCTCAGTAAAGCTTGTGTTGCTTTTAAGTCCACTGTTTTATTATAAACACTCACGTACTCAAATGCAATGTTGTGTCAAAATTTCAAAGCAATCGGTTAAGAACTTTCTGAGATTAGCAATTAGGAAGAAACATACATTTACATTTTTATTTAGTTATATAGAAGATGGAAGATGGCGTGGACTTCGTTCAAAGAAGTAGATATGGCCTGACTTTCGTTATTTTTCAAATTTTTTACGCCTCGTCATAACCAATTATTGATTGATTTGATCTTTGTTTTATAACAGAGGTTTGCGAAATAGTTATACAAAATGAGCTTAAGAGACCTCGTCTTTGCGCGACTTGCGCGACAGCCAAAGGCCTTCACTCGACCTACATCATATTAACCCAATCAATGTAAAAAAAACTACCTTCACCTCAAAATCACGATAACAGTTTTGAAAAAGTTGTCTAGGAATGGCCTAAAAAAAGTCCCAAAGACTGGAGCGCTTGCGGTAGTGAAGAGAAACACTTTTTGTTTCGGTATTTCACGACTATCTTTCTATAATCTTTGTATTTATAATCTATAGTACGAGTATTATCATGGAGCGTGATTTTGTGGTACCAACGCCATCCCGGTGGTGGCGCCTTAAATTAGTGCGTGATCTTACAGTGGAGAGTAGGATATAAGATACAAAACCAGTAGTAAAAAAGAGAATATTTTATTATTAAATTTAGCAGAGACAAATCTAACAAGTACCAACGCTATGCTTAAGATGTCGCCCCAATCCTTCGTCTTCATGAGAGTGCTATAAGTTTTATATACAAAGTTACATATAATAAAAAATATTTACTTAAAAAATAAAGCTTATTAGATTAACTAAAAACTAGAATAGATTATATCCATTTTGTTTTTTATCTGCTATAGTATTGCAAATAGCTCTAGCAGCAGTTTAAAGATGCACTTAGTTTTTTTTGGGTTTTCCCACTTATCTTGGAAACTGTTTCACGTATTAAGAAATAATCATCTTTTTTTTAGTAAATTAAATAAGCTTTATTTTTGTGGATTACAGGGACGGTGTTTCTCTTTACTGCCACAAGAGCTATAGTCGGATATGTACTTCTGGACTTTTTTTTTAGGACATCACTAGATGTTCCTTAGTAAGTGTGCCAAGTTTCAAAAAAGTTGCAATTATTTTGAGTTAGCTAAGAACCTTTACTTTCTGAACTAAAATCCAACATTTTATAGAGCATAGCTATAAATAATCAATAAAATATAAAATTTATTGAAAAACAACATCAACCTGGAAAATAAAACGTTTGATTCTGAGTCGATAAATTTGTTAATTCTTTATAGTAAATATAATCCTTAACTTTGTTGAAAAAAATGTGTCAATTATTTAAATTAGGTTTTTTTTTTAAATTCACTTTAGAAATTTTAACACAAAATTCTTTTTTTCTTATATACCTATTAATTACTTGAAAAACATATTATTTTAAATTAAGTTTTGTCTTTCTAGTCCACCCCAAACAGATTGGGGCTTTCAAATTGTCCAAAGAGTCCAGCATTGCTGATTCACATTGACTCATCGACATAACATGGCTTATATTCTGTTAGAAAAAAACAGAAACAAAAAATAATCACATATCGTTAGATGTATTGATACTTACGTTCGTCAGCTGGAAGGCAAGCGTTTTCGACGTCCATAGCACATTGGTTTTCAAAACTTCTTACTTCATCGCCGCGTTTTCCACATTTTGGTGAGTAGTTCATAGGACAGATACTCATTTCGCATTCTTGTTCACCGGAAATCCCTGAAGCAAACTGAAGAGCTACTAGAACTAAAACAGCGACAAGCGATAAAAACTTCATGTTGGAGGTTCGGTTGAGTTCTGATACTGAATGTTTTAATCATCAGCCGATTGAGATTTTATATGTAATCCAATTCTAAGCATGTGACTAACACACAGGTAAACTCAGATAGATAGATGTAGATAAACATGTTGGAATTATTGAATAATTGAATTTTTTAGTGGAAAACTAAATAACTGTTGACTCAGAGCAGATTCAATAAATAGGTTCACCTATGTGAGATGTGTTTTCTGAAATGTATTGCACTATCGTCGCAATAAATATGTTGAATCGTTAAATTTTAAATACAAATAAATGGAAACAAAAACAGGAGTTTCGGTGGTTTTATAGCTTATACAGAAAAAACAAGTAAAAAATAGAATTATTTTCTACTCCCCCGCTAGCATTCTCTTATGTGATTAACCTACGAATTTTTTAAGTAGATAAAGAAACGGATTTTCAACACAAATTCGTAAGAATTCGTAGTATGTGAACAGGCCTTATAACTAATTTCCAAAAAACCGAGAATTATTGCCATTGAAGTTGTGAAAAATTCTTCATTGGCAATATTGAAGGCAATCACAATGTGTTAAACCAAATTGTTTTTTTTTTTTTAATTCAACCCCGATTTTTTAATACCATAGTTATGTAGAAGGTATGGAAAATTTTTATTGGTATTGTAATATTTTCCAAGGTTCGTTAAATAAAACTTATAACTCTTTTTAGTATTTCTTCTTTATTTACACTTTCCAATTCAAAACAGTAAATCTCAATTTATAATCAACTCAAATACTTTTATTCAAATTTATATCACACTTGTTTAATAACACAATCCAATGAGCAATACTTTTGCACACTTTCATAATCCAAAATTAACTGTGTCTCGCTCACCGTGAACACTCCCTTATATACTCAAATTAGTTGTTCTCGAAAGTTCTTGTCTTGAAATGTTCTAGATGTTTGGAATAAGGGGAAACACATTTGACATTGGAAAAGAGCTTTTTGTTTCTTCCATAAATTAGATATGCAGTTTTCCAATAGATGGCGCTGTAATAGTATAAAGCTCTGTTCACAACATTGCCCCCTTCTTAAGATTGTTCGTCCTGAACAATTCTATCTCCAGATTCGCCACTGTATCGGTGCAGTCGATCGCTATGCACAACTTTTAACTTTCCTCTTAACCCTCTTTGAATTCGGTAAACGTCATCATTGATTTTCGTGACGACAGCATAAGGGCCTTCCCAGTTTTGTTGAAGTTTCGGCGATAATCCCTTTTGACGATGTGGATTATACAGCTATACACGATCTCCTACTTGGAATCCTGTCGTGTTTGCTCTTGTGTCGTACTTTGTCTTCATTTGATCGCTGTAAGCGCTCATTCTAGTCCTGGTCCTTTCGTGGATGTCGATTAGCCTCTCTTGTAGGTCACTCACGTAATCCCTTGTTTCCTTAGACTCTTGTGATGGATGTCCAAACCTTATCTCACTAGGCAGCCGTATGCTTCTTCCAAACAGAATTTCAGATGGTGTTTGTCCTGTTGAGCTATGTATTGCACTTCGGTAGGCCATCAAAAATAGTGGTATGTGCCTATCCCAGTTTCTTTGGTAGTCACCTACGACTTTAGTGAGGTGCTCTTTTAAGGTCCTGTTGAATCTCTCGACCATTCCTTTAGATTGCGGGTGAAGTGGTGTGGTTCTCGTTTTCTTAATGCCAAGGAACGCGCAGACCTCTTGGAATATGTTTGACTCAAAGTTCCTTCCTTGGTCAGAATGTAGCTCCATAGGCACACCGAACCTGCTTACCCATTTAGACACAATCTGGTCGGCCACGGTCTTGGCTTCTTGGTTCGGGATAGCGTATGCCTCAGGCCATTTGCTGAAGTAATCCATTACCACCAGAATGTGTTTGTTTCCATCATTCGTTTCCGGAAATGGGCCAGCCACATCAACAGCAATCCTTTCAAACGGTGAGCCAACATTATATTGCATCATTTTTCCTTGCAGTTTTCTACCAGGTCGTTTGATTGCAGCACAAGCGTCACAATTTCGGCACCACTTTTTAGCGTCGTCTCTTGCATGCAACCAGTAGAATCGTTGTCTAACTTTTTCTAACATCTTGTTGATTCCCAAATGGCCTCCTGAAGGTCCGTCATGCATCTCTCGAAGAACCTCTTTGATTTTCGATTGAGGTAACACAAGCTGCATCACATATGATTGACCATCAGCGGATTCCCATTTTCGCCGAAGAACACCTTCTCGCACATGAAGTGAGTCCCATTGTGCCCAATAGGCCTTTAAAACTGGACTCCTATCGGAAATGTCATTCCATGCGGGTTTTTCTTCATGTTCCTTCCATGCGAGAAGAGGTTCAATCTCGGGGTCTTCTTGTTGAGCAGATCTTATTTCTTCATTGCTCCATCCACAAATGGGGTCAGCCCTTGTTCGCAGTGTGTTGATGGCGACCATGCGTTTGTTGCCATTTGACGTTGCCTCGACAGTCAGACTTTTATTGTTTCGTTTGGTCTGAGAAATCTGGATGGTGTTTCTATCCAGCTTCTGCCCCTCGAAGTTGGTTCTTACTTGTTTCTCTGTTGGGAAACTTGTTCGGGAAGTAACACTGGTGTTCTTGTTACCTTGTTCTGAATTTGAAACTCCGTGTCCACAATGTTGAAAAGCTCTTCTTGGTGGTAATCGACATTGAGGCTGTAAATGTCCAGTCTTGTTGCAATTCCAGCACTTTGCAAGTCCGTTTCGTTGGTTCCTTTGGACATCAGTTCTTCGGCATGAGCATTCTTCGACGATGGCTTCTCTAAGTCGATGTACTCCGTGAGAAGCTTGCTCTGCTGCTTCCATTGTCAGGGCAAACGCTAATGTTTCTGAAAGCGTTCGTTTTCCAGCAGTTCGCACGGCCCTTTTGAAGATGTATGTTAGAAATGGCGCGAACAAATGCCTCAACTGCAAACTGGTTACGGACTTCTTCTCCAACATCTAGATATGCAAGATGAACAAGCCTTTCAATGTCCGCTTGTAGCTGTTGTAGAGTTTCGCCCCTCTTCTGAACTCTGGAATAGAGTCGTACTTTGAAGACTTCTTTCATATGGCTATTGCCAAAAGCGTTTGTCTATAGCCTCAACCAAGTAATTAAAGTCGCCGCTCTTATCTGCTGGTATGGTTAGCAATAACTCAGCAGCTGCTCCTCTAAGAGCAAGGGTTAGAGCTAAACACTTGTCAGCCTCATCCCAGCCATTTGCTGTAGAAGCTGCCTCGAATTGCCTCTTGTATATAGACCAAGAAGTTTGTCCATCAAAGATTGGAGGTTGCATCTCCTTTTTCCTCAAGGTTTCTCCAGAACTTTCCCGAATCTTTATATTTCGAATGCGATCTAGCTCTTTTGAAAACGTCTCCATTTTGTGGTCGACTTGATTCTCCAACAATGAAACACGTTCATCAAGTGCAGATACATTCTTCTCGATGTTAACAAGCTTGCCTTCTAGCATGTTTCCCTGCTCTTCGAGAAGGTCTTTTTGTTCGCTATGCTGTTTCTCCAGGCATTCGAAAACATTCTTCTGTTGCTCCTCGAAACGTTCGAGAACATTCTTTTGTACTTTCTTTTGTTCATTTCGTTCTTTCGTTTGTTCATTTCGTTGCTCTTCGAGAACATTTTTTTGTTGTTGAAGCAGAGGACTAATCATATTTGAAACATCTACATTTTTACTTACGTCTGCTTCCTCAGCGTCAGCTTCAAAGACGAAAATGTCCGGGTCTTCATTTTGTTGTTTCGAATATTCGGCCAAACGCAGAACAAGCTCATTTTTCGATCCTGCTCTAGAAAGTTCTCGCTTGCCTAATTCACTTTTCAGCTCATTACAGTTGAGCTCTTTCAATAACTTGCTCATTTTTTTATTATTTCCACACACTTCACTGCACAATAAGTTTTATTCCACTTTTCTGACACCAATGTAATATTTTCCAAGGTTCGTTAAATAAAACTTATAACTCTTTTTAGTATTTCTTTTTTATTTACACTTTCCAATTCAAAACAGTAAATCTCAATTTATAATCAACTCAAATACTTTTATTCAAATTTATATCGAACTTGTTTAATAACACAATCCAATAAGCAATACTTTTGCACACTTTCATAATCCAAAAATAACTATGTCTCGCTCACCGTGAACACTCCCTTATATACTCAAATTAGTTGTTCTCGAAAGTTCTTGTCTTGGAATGTTTTAGATGTTTGGAATAAGGGGAAATACATTTGACATTGGAAAAGAGCTTTTTGTTTCTTCCATAAATTAGATATGCAGTTTTCCAACAGATGGCGCTGTAGTAGTATAAAGCTCTGTTCACAACAGTATATATATAGAATTGAGAATAAAGTGTCTGTTAACCCATTGACTGCCACGTGTAAACGGTGTGGTGAGTTGAGCGTATTTAGAAAGGAGTGAGCCTAGTGCTAGGTTCGAACACACAACTCTTTAGTAATCAAGGTTTTTATAAAATTTAACATTACGAGAATAGAAAAGTCTTTAGGACGTCGTTCATCGATCTGTTTGTCTGTGCTACGGTGCTTCCAGATGTGCAAAAATGTTACTTCTTACTTTTCCGGCTCCCGAATCTTGAATGCTTGAGATTCGGCGTCTTTCCAACCTCTACGATCCCGAGTACGGTATTTCCATTCATCCAGACTAAGCACTCCGATATACACGATAGCTTGCTCTTTAAACCAGATGATTAGTCTCGTTTTGAATTTTTGGTCTACATCCACATCTTCGGTTCATAGAGTTAGTGATTATATCTTCTCCTTCACTCGCCATCCGCACACAACTTTCAAAAAATGTTTTTTTTCTGTCTTTTTTTTAAGTGTGACAGTGGGCGTTTTTCTTTTTTCATTCAGAGTAGAGCACTGAACAGAGCACGAGCATGATGTAGAACATGCTCTGAACTTTCTCCGAATCGAGCGTGTTCTAAGAGCTCTGAATTATTTTATAAACACACGCGAGTTTTTGAGTTTTTTTCCTGTCCGTCAGAATGATTTCAGCATTTAACTCTGTCTGCTCAGTTATTTTATACCGAGCTCATAGAGTGCGCTCTGAACAATCTCTGAACACGCTCTGAACAATCTCTGAACACGCTCTCAACGAAAAAAGAAACACTGTTATACACTCTGAGCTAAAAAAGAAACACGATTTTTTTTTGACAGTTCAAGTTCTACTCTGAACTAAAAAATAAAAACGCCCAGTATAAGCATTTCGTCCTACACGTCAGAAGCTTTGAACTCATTTGTTTTGTTAACTAAATGTCATGTGCTATTTGCTTAAAAATAGATGAACTCTTTAACTCCTTCAAAGTTGTTGCTTTTAATAGTAACCTACATACGTTTGTTTGTTGATAGCATTTACTTCGTTTATCCTCATTTACTTTAAAACTACCAAGCTACACTGGAATTTCAACTGTCGAGAAGGACTCTTCTACAGAACGTTTAGCACGGCTGATGATGTTGATATCACCAGCAAATAATATCAGTTCTACGCACCCTATGATCTGGAAGAAAAATGAAGAAGTAGAAGAATGTAAGTAGAACTATGTAAGATCGCTCATACAACTCTTCCTCTAGACTTACTTTCTTGAAAAATTTAAGTATATGGAGTATTTTCGGAGATGGTAGTTCACTCTCTTCCATCTGTTAACGTCCCAGGGACATGTCTTTGATGCACCACATCTTTATATGGTCCGTTGGTTTCTCGTGAGCATATTGTACCGAAGTTACATACTTCAGCCGCCGCGGCACGGCAACGCTACTACTCGGCGACTCACCAAATGCTGCCTTTTCTGCCGAACCACCCAACAACATAACATACCCCGAGGTTTCAGCTGGCAATATATCAACATCATTGCATACCTTGAGGCGCCCACGGAGATGCACTTGTAAAATACACGCAATGATGATACAACAACAAAACACAGTGGGCCGCTTTTGTTTAGTGCTCTGTGTTCGCATTTGCTGTTGTCCATAAATATGATATGGGAAGGAGAAAAATCGGACTAAATCGTATATCCCAGACATGCAGTTTGGCTTTCGGGAAGGGCATTCAACACTGCATCCATTAATAAAGTTCCAGTCTGACGTCTCCTCAGCACTCAACAGCCATCGTGCCACCGTAGGATGCTTTCTGGATGTCGAGAAAGCATTCGACAGCGTATGGATAGAAGCCCTTATCCATAAGCTTCGAGTACTTGGATTACCTTCGCCACTAATAAAGATTTTATTTTCTTTTCTCTCTTTTAGGAAATTCTTCGTTCAGCTAGACAGCTGCAAGTCTTCTATCAAATCCATCAAAGCCGGAGTCGCCCAAGGATCAAAGCTGGGTCCCTTCCTATATAACCTGATGACGTCTGATCAACCCGTGCCAATTGACTGCGAGAACCTGCTATTCGCTGACGACTCGCTAACCTACTCCTCGTCGATAGCGCCAAAAATTGCAGCTCGGAGAGTGGAAGCCCATGTCTCCAAACTCTATGAGTACTACAAAAAGTGGGGTATCCGAATAAACACTGCCAAATCGGAGCTTGTGTGTTTCAGGAGACCCACCACCAATGGCAACCGATGTCGTTCAGCAGCTACTTGCAGAAACTTGACCGTGAAGCTCCCCGATGGTTCAACGATAGCAGCCAAAAGAAATGCTAAATACCTCGGAGTAAACTTCAACGAGCTGTTCAATTTCAACCCGCACTCCAGGCAGGTTTTAAGGAAGGCGAACTTCGCGTTTCACCGTTTGCACTCGTTGCTAGCCAGAAGAACCGGACTAAACCAGCCAGTGAAGCTATTGATATACAAACAGCTCATCAGACCCGTCATCAGCTACAATTTTCCTGCATGGTACACCATTTCGAAGACAGCAATGCTGAAGCTCCAAATCTTCGAAAGGAAAATACTAAGGATAAGCACCGGACTTATCTTCGATCGACAGCGAAGGAAGCACTTCAGCAATGAAAGACTCTATGAAGAAGCAAAAATCAAGCCACTGGACCAGTTTCTTGTGCAATTAGCGAAGAAGCTTATAGCTAGCACCACCAACCACCCAAACCCGCTGATGAGAAGGATGACCACCCAGGAACGACATCCAGAGCCTAGATACCTCAGTGCTCTGGATATGATAGAAAGGATCCCAGCCGACAACGAACCAGCAGTTCGTTTCTACGCTGACGCCGAGTCAGCATATCACCGTGGCTGAAAACATCAAAAAACAACCCCCAACAACCCACCAACTGGACAACCGGGACTGAACAACCCGAGTCAAAAACCAAGACAATTTTTCATAATGCTAATTTTGAACCATGTACATTACAAATATCATAATTTTTAGAGTTTAAGTCATTTTATAAGTTAGGCCCCCTATGTGCCAACAAATTTCTACCCTTTATTTATATTATCCTCAAGTTTCACAATTGTATATATTAAGTTCAATAAAAAACCTTGAAACCTTGAAACCTTAACAAAAATTGCGTATTGTCCATACGCCCTCACAGATGGTTGCATGTGAGATCATCATCGTAGGGACGAAACGCCAATTTTTGTGGACTTAAATCACAAAAAAAAAACATTTTGAAAAAATTAATTTTGTGGATTCAACAAAAGAAATTTGTAAAATTAACAAAATATTTTGTTAATTTAACAAAAGAAATTTGTATTGACAAAATATTTTGTTAATTTAACAAAATATAACAAGAAATTTTCGTTAATTTAACAAAATATTTTGTTAATGTAACAAAACAGTTTTGTTAATTTAACAAAACAATTTCGTTAATTTAACAAACAAATTTTGTTAATCCGATAATAATAAAAAAACAATAACACTAACAAAAAAATTGTTAATACAACAAAAGAATTGTTAATATGACAAATTAATTTTGTAAATTCTACGAAATTTTGTCATACATATTGACAAAATATTTTTGTTATTTCAAAAAATTAATCTGTTAGCATAATAAAATAATTTTGTGGATACAACAAAATATTTTTTGTTACCTCAACAAAATTCTGTAATTTTTATCAATTTGACAAAACTTTTTGTTGGACGTATATTGACAAAATTTTTATCAGATCGATCACATTTTTGTCATATATACCTACCTAGATTTTATTTTCAGTGTGGGTACGTAGTGTATCAGTAAGAAGATTCTAGACTCTTTAGGCTTTGGCCGTAAATTGTGTGTCTTGTTTGTTTGCCTTTTCGGCACCTCCCCCTTATTTTGTTTCGAACTTCGTTTGAGGCCAGGAATTTAATTCTACATTTGAACCGTGCTGCGATTTGAGCCGAGGCTAGAGATTTAATCTGATTACCGTTTTTGCCAGGCAATTCAATCAAAGCTAGGGATTTAATCCTGCCGTCTGACCGTGCCCTGTCGTTGCTATAGGCTAGGGATCTAATCCCACTTGCGTTCTGCCTATAGCTTCAGTCAAGCCCAGGGAATTCATCCCACTTTCTGCCGCCGCCGCGCCGCCCTTTGTTTTGCCCAAACGCTTGTTTGACGCTAAGGATTTAATCCTACAGTTGAACCGTGCTGCTATTTGAGCCGAAGCTAGAGATTTAATCTCACCAAAAATTTTTGCCCGGCATTCAATCAAAGCTAACCCGTCCGTGCCCTGTCGTCGTTTAAGGCTAGGGATATAAAATATAATCCCAATAGCGTTTGCTTAAACGACAGTCAAGGCTACCACCGCACCGTCTCGCGCTTTATATGAAATGCCGTGTTAGTTCTTGACTGAAAAGGTAAAGTATCTTAAGTCGACTTAAGATATTTCGCGTTTTTTTGTTGATCCTTAGTGCCATTCTAAAAAGCTACAGTTCTGTGTTATCGGCTTCCTTCTATCTCACTCCTGTGCTTTTTTATAGACAAAAACAACTTCATCTTATGTTCAAAAGACACATCTATACACGCGGTAAAATATCTTAAGTCCACATAAGATTGTGTGTTCTGCTTAATTTTAAAACCTAAAATAGACTTAAGATTATATTGGCTTAAGACTTTTTTATTATTGTGAAATCGTAAATCATATTAAGTTGACTTAAGATATTTTCGCGCGTGCAAACAGCAACAAAAGTCATCCTTAAGTCGACATAAGATAAAATCCTTAAAAAAATTCCAAAAAAGTGTGAAAACGCAAATCATCTTATGTGAACATAAGATGAATTTTTAAATTTGAAACTGAAACTTTTCGCTCCCTAAGTAGTCATAGGATATTTTACCGTTTGCAAACCTAAAACAAATTTCCGTAATAACAAGGACATAAGATATTTTTAAGCGTATTTTGTTTCTAGATTGCCTTTTGTGCGACCGTTTTTCTTATTTTTTCATTTATAGTGTTTCAGACAGTTTTGTTTCATACGCGATTGAAAAATTATTACAAATGAAACACATACGTATACAACAAAAAAGAGTTGAATTGCACGAATTTGGAATTAAAAATACATTTTATAAAAATAAAACATGGATTTAATGAGACAAAAATGTTCACATGTATGAAATTGACGTCTGATTTCCAGAAAACTAAGAATTTATTCACACAAAGCTCAAAAATAGTTTTATTTTTAAAAAAATTTTTTTGCTAGACATTTCTTCAAAGCTTTTCAAGAATACAATTTGGGATACCAATTTTAATTAATTACGTAGTAGTATTGGCGAATACTTCTAAAAAGACTGGCGCAAAATGTCAAACAACTTATTATTTTTAATTTCTTTGTATGATACTACTTAACAATTTGCTAACTTTAAAGTAGTTTACTAACTCATTCTTGGTTTAAAACATTTTCCAAATAGTATCGTACTAAAGGAATTCTTAATAAATTGCTTCTGAACACACCGAAAACATTGACAGTTCGTGCAAAAAACTAAGTAAACAAACCTTTTGTGGCGTTTCTAAAAGCACAATATTCTTACAATTATTTTAACTTTAATAAAAGGGTAGATATAGATATAGTATGATGCTATATTCGAATAAAATTTGCTAAATCGTTGATTTAACTTCGTTTCATATTAAATCAGCTTTAACGTGGGTCGTACTAATTTAATTAAAATTTTGTGGCATTGATTTTAGGAAATAATTTCAAAAAATAATCGTTTCACTTATTTTGAAGATATTGATTTTTCAAAAAACAAAATTAGATTTTTTTTTTCAAAAGATCCAAAAAATATTTTTGAGAATGTTCTTGTATAAAATATTATTTTAAGCTTCGGGGGCTCCTGCTAAAAAAAATGGTTTAAATCGTTAGAACCGTTAATGAAAGTCGAAAATAAAAAGAAAAAGGTTGTGTGTACTGACGTGCGCGCGGTAGAAGTAAATATTCCTTACATGTGGCTGTCTTTGACTGATAGAATGTCGTTTTGACACGTCACTGACAGCTGCATAGACATTTTTTTACCCCCAACGCCGGAAAAGAAGTTTTACTTAAAAAAAAGGTTAATAACATGTTATTCAAAAATTTTATTTTATCAAAATCCTGAGAGCCGTTTTCGAGATAAATAAGATCTTACACTACGGGTGCGATACCGTTAGTTTCGGAGGTAAAAACTATTTTCAAATTCTCCTATCTCTCCTTGGGTCCCTTAGGTACATTTTTTCCAATAGGTTTTTGTTATTATTAATTTGACTTTTAAAAATATGTTTTCATGTAACATTTTTTGCAATGATCAATGATTTTTTTTAAATAATTTAATAATTTATTTTATATTTTATTTTAATATTTTTTAAATAAAATATTTTAATAAAACTAAACTGTTTCTATTCTATGAACCAAATGTGATTTTATAGCCTTTTTTTAAAGAAATTCAAGTCTTTATTAGTTATTTTTTTTTTATTATTATTAAAGCTCTATAGAACAAATGTGACTTTTTCATATACGACTTAAATAAAAACCACCAAATATCATCTTAAATCTCTTTTTTTCCACTTTTGCACACGCAACTCATCTTAAATGGACATAAGAATTGAAAACGTCCTTCGAAAACGCAAGGCAAAATATCTTATCTCAACTTAAGATTTTGGAAATTAATATAAAATTCAATTTATAGAAAAAGCCAAACTATCTTAAGTCATATTTTTCCTCATAACGACCAAAATATTAAAAATATCTTTTCGAAAATAATTTCAAAAAAAAGATCATAAAATTTTACATATAAATGCTTTGTTGAATAAAGTCTATATTTGAAAGATTTTTTGGGATAAAGCTTTGAAATGTTTTTTAGCTCTCCTGAAAAATCATCAAAATTGACTTAAGATACTTTACCTTTTCAGTCGAGAGTTATTTAGGTATGTGAGAAATTTGTGAATTATATGAAATACCGTGTTAGTTGTTAAGAATTTGATACAATAATTGTATAAGTATATGAAATCAATTGTTGTTTAGAATTAAGTTAAACTGAATATAGTCGGACATTATTTGGAGTTCTGAACTTTCTAAAACCAAGTTTTGTGCTTTCTTCGGACTGACCCTGGACAAGCTGACGCTGCCTCAGCCTTTGATTAAAAAAGCATCACAATATAGAATCAGCATGTAGCACTGGTCACTAGCTCAATAATATTGAGGTGTCTTCTCAGTTTGCAGGGACCAGTGAGAAAGCCCGAAAGATCCTGCGACTTTTTTTAAAGATTTTATATCTCAGTATACCTTCTTCTACACTGTTTGGTGAAATTGGTTCTTCATGTGTAGAAAGTACACTTTTTCTTTTTAACCTATCATTCGCTTTACATGAGCTCTAGGTAGCACCCGGTAGAAATACTGCTTTAAGACATCTACTAATCCCTGCGGTTCAGCAGTGACAAGGTTATCTTTGCAGTTAGTTGCTGGGTTTTCTCATATGAAATCTTCGGGAGTTGTTTCGACTGTGAGGATCTTCAATCTATTTGATATGGGAAGCATAACTTCGTTGACTCTGATTTTATTTATGTTTGGTGCCAACTGCAAATGAGAATTTTCAGTAAATCTCTTAGGCGATCAACAGCTTCCCAAAGAAAATTTAACGTTGGAGAGCAAAGGACATGTGTAATGGTTGGGTATTCATCCGAATCAAAAGCATACCGTGTCTTTGCGCCAGATCAGCAGAAGGTTCATAAAACTCGCGATGTGAAGTTCCTAAGCATGCAAGGTAATATTAAGTTGAAAGAAAATAACAACGAATAGGTTTATCATTTTAGAAAACATGAAAACAAATAATGACGATAAACACGAAGAGAAACTGGTAAAAGATCATAAACGTGATGATGATGCTGATGATGAGGTGGTGGTTACTGAGGCCAACTTGGGCGATAAGCCTGAAATTCTCGACCTCACAAACGGAAGCGAAAAACCTGATGAAGTATCTTATCAAGACCCAGAATATGAGGGAGAAGTTGATTATCCAGGTACATCAACGAGCAAGTCGAGAGTCTTGCGATCTTAAAAAGATAACCCGGATGTAGTATTTAGCTAATTAAATTATATTGGCCAGAACGATGTGATTCCCACGACGGGAAAAGATGCCTTGTCTTTGAATGATGCTCACAAATAGAAGGATGCAATGGAGGTTAAGTATCGGGCCCTAATGTCAAACTACACTTGGGATTTAGGTGAACTACCAGTGGACCGAAAACTAGTTCATTCAAAGTATAGTTCATTCAATATATAGACAGATGTGGAAGGTAAAATAGAAAGGAATAAGGCACGTCTTGTAGCCAAAGACTTTAGTCAGAAGCTTGGAGTAGACTACCAGGAAAAATTTTCACCCGTCACTCGTTATTCGACGATTCGATTGATTCTATCTTTGTCAGTTCAGTATAGTCTTCGTCTCCACCAAATGGACGTAACCAGTGTCTACCTGGCGGCGCGGCGAGTTGAAGGAAGAGGTATTCATGTACCAGCCAGAGGACTACGTTTCAACAAGTGAACCCGATCATGTTTGCAGACTGCGGAAGTCTCTGTATGGTCTAAGGCAGTCTTGTCGCGAGTGGAATGCAAAGCTGGACGAGACTCTGAAAAATCTGGGATTTATTCAAATTGAAGCTGATCGTTGTGTGCACACAATGAATAACAAAAGCTGTATTAGTATCATCGCAGTGTACGTGGACGAAATACTCCTTGCATGTTTCGATGAAGGGGAACTTCTATCAATTAATAAGAAAATAAAACAGAAATTTGATGTGGTGGACAAAGGGCAGGTTGGTGTTTTCTTGGGCATGGAGGTTAAGCAGAACCAGCAGCGAAACTATGTTAGCATAAGTCAAAAGAAGGCGATCTCATCGTTGTTGGAGAATTACCAAATGGAAGACTGTAAAGGAAAGAGTACACCTTAAGAGCCATGTCAGAAATTTTTAAGATATAAAACCTGCCAGAAATGTGAATTGGCAGATGAGAAGGAGTATCAAAGGCTGATTGGGTCATTGATGTAGGTACATTGGGCACGCAACGCGACCAGACATTTTGCATTCCGTAAATAAGCTGTCACAGTTTAATAAAAATCCACATAAAGTTCATATGATGGCAGCTAAACATATTATCAGGTACTAAAGGAATACACTAATTTGTCTTATCGTCAACTAGGCAAATTACTTTGTGGGTATTCCGAATCCGACTGGGCATCAAACTTCGACAGACGCTCTTACACTGGCTATGTGTTCAAACTCAGTGGTGGTTCAATCTCATGGTCAACGAAGAAGCAACCGACAGTGGGGCAGTCAAGTACCGAGACAGAATACATGGCCTTAACTTCTGCAGCAAAAGAAGCGGTATACTTGCGTGGGCTGATTTCGGAGATGGGCTTTAAGAACATTGTCAGCAGTCCCACAAGCCACAACTATCTTCTGTGACAACCAAAGTGCGCAGCATATTGTTAGTTATACTCTGTTCAACAAAAATTCAGTACAGGGAAGATAGGACGTTTGCCTCGCTCTGGTTTCATTGGCTTGCATAAGTATGTCACCTTTTAAAGCTCTCACAGGGTTTCCTTAGTTTGCATTATAAATCGCCAACATTCAACGTGCTCAATTTCATAAAACTTGTTCTCAAAAGCTTCAAATCCCAAAAGCTCCTTAATAAAATCCACTGAATAAGCTCCTTGCTTGTAATTTAGAATGATAATGGCAACTCTGTTCTGATGTGTATAACAAGCGAACGATCGTATTGATTTGACAGTATTCCTTCAGCAGTGGGATTCAACGGTCGCGTTGGGGTGTACAACTTTTTGCGAAGAATTACAGCAACAATTCTTTAAGGAAAGCCATTGGCTTGCTGTTTTTTAAGTGGCATTTTTCCCAACGTAGTGTAGTGATAAGTGCATCAGGCGCCACTGCTTTGGAAAAAGCTCTCCCATAAGGCCTGTATAGTGTATACTGTCAATAATTTTTGTTGAACAGAGTATAGAAATCCCGTACATCATGAACGCAGCAACCATATTGATATACGCTTTCACTATGTATACCTACCGCGGATATGACGGCAGATATTCTTTCTAAGAATTTATTAAAATCAAAACATTTAAAAATCGCAAGCTTATTAGGTCTTAGTTTGTTGAATATAAAATTGAATTTATGTATTTATATCAATTCATTAACTAATTTGTAAAATTGCTTCAAACTTTTTCTCATCACTGTAAAGTAAGTAATTTATTTAACGTTAAGTTAAACTTAACTGGATTTTATGTACTTTATTATAATCACGAAATCATACGATGTACTTTAGTTTTTAGTCTCTCAATAGCCTCTGAATTAAACAGTTCACTAAGGATTAACTGATTTGTTTTATTTTTCCCTAACATTCTCAAATAGAGTTAAGGACGCCATACTTATACCTAAATGTCATGTTTTATAACTGGTAAAATCGACGTGATTGTATCTTTGCTATTGTTCAAAAGAGGCCACTTTTTTGTTTGACACAAAAGCTAAAACGTATTGTATTTTGATAAACAAGAAAACTTTAAACGTATTCCTTAACATTTTGGAAAACTGAACTTACGTCGTTATTAAACCGGAGGTGCGATATGGTTCCAGCAAGACCATTTTCAGGTCCAATGAATTTTCTGTTGTTACCACGACAAGCGGTGAAGAATTAAAAAGTTTTTGAAACTGATCTCTGAGCTTATTTACTTTTTTACTATATAGATACTATAGGGCAAGTTCTGCATTTGGAAAAAAAATCGAACTCGAGATTTTGATCAAAGTTGACATTACGATGATAGCGAAGACGAAAAAAGTGGGTCCGACAATTCCGTCTGTCTGTCTCTATGTCTGTATGTCTGTACCTCGAACTACAGCCTAAACTACTAGAGGTATTTTCTTCAAACTCGGTAGTTACGGGTCTTCGGTGATTCCCTAGAGGAGAAATTGAAATTTTTTTTTTAGCTCCAGAACTAAGGGTACCCCCCATACACCCGTAATGCAAAATCTTATTTATCTCGAAAACGGCTCTAATGATTTTGATAAAAAAAATTAAGTGTGATAATATGGACATGGACTATATTTTAGTGAAAAAAAAATTTGGGGGGAAATGTTATTAGGGGTACCTGTCATAGAACGGTTTTTTTGATTTTCGAATTTCTCACCAACAGCTCTAACGATTTTAACCAAAATTTTTATGCAGGAGCTGCTTTGCATTTGAAAAAATATAAACTAAAATTTTTTTCGAAAAAATAGTTTTTGGATTTTTAAAAAAATAATACATATTTTTTTTTTTGAAAATTCAATATCTTGAAAACCGATACATGGTTAAATTTTTAAATTACGTTTTAAAATGTATTTTGTTAAATACTAACAATTTGCATATCAATTTTTTTTATAAAAATTTTAAGGAAAATTTAGAACACAAAAAACATGTTTCAGTGTGTCTGTATGTCTGTACCTCTCAGCCTCTCACTACAGCCTAAACCACTGGACCTATTTCTTTCAATCTCGGTAGTTAAGGGTCTTCGGTGATTCCCTAGAGGAGAAATTGAACTTTTTTTTTTAGTTCCAAAACTAAGGGTACCCCCCATACACCCGTAATGCAAAATCTTATTTATCTCGAAAACGGCTCTAACGATTTTGATAAAAAAAAATTAAGTGTGATATTATGGACATGGACTACATTTTGGTCAAAAAAAATTTTGGGACAAAATGTTATTAGGGGTACCTGCCATAGACCCGTTTTTTTAATTTTCGACTTTCTCATTAACGGCTCTAAGGATTTTAACCCAAAATTTTTAGCAGGAGTCCCCTTAAGTTTAAAATAATATTGTTTATAAAAATATTCGAAAAAACATTTATTGGGTTTAAAAAAAAAAAAAATTTAAATCAATATCTTCAAAACCTATGAACGATTATTTTTTTAAATTATTTCCTAAAACCAATATTATTAAATACATACTTAAAATTCGCATCCCACATTTTTTTCTTGAAAAATTTTAGAGAAATTTCTTATATAAAAATTTTATTTAATAATAAAACGATTTTTTTTAAGTTTATTTGTATAAATTCATACTTTTCCGGAAACCAGACGGCAATTTTATGCATTTGAACATTAAGTTTAAAGTTTAGTTTAAGTTTAAGTTTTATTTCACATAAAAATCAGTTTTAAATATTTACAAAATTTAGATACATAAGTAGTTTAAAAATTATGAAAAAATTAAATGACATTTTGTATTTTAAATACCAAGGTATAAAAAAATAGTGTCAAATGCCACTACAAGTAGTTAAAATTAAAAATAAAATAAAATATGAATACGGGTGGGGTGACCCTCAGAAATATAAAAAAAAATAACAAAATAATATATGTACATAATGCAAAAGAAAATAAAAAAAAATCATAAAAATTAGCAAAAGATTTAATTCAATAAATAAACCAAGAAAAAATTAAATGAAAAAAAAAAAAAATGAAAGAAAAAACAAAAAATACGATGAAAAATGAAAAAAATGTAAAATATAAAATAAATAAAAAATCAAACTAAATTTAGATCAAAATGTTAGAAATCACAGATTCAAGACTATCATAATTTTGATTGAAAAGCCAAACCTTTACTAGTTTTAAAAATATTCCAGGATTTGTTGATGTTCGTATTGCGTGAGGCAATTTATTAAAAATCCGACAAGAAAACACAGAATAAAAGTTACGATAGGCAGTAGTGCGAAAATGTGGAACAGATGCAAAATTCAAATGATTACATCGCAAGTTATGATTAGAAATTAACCTGTAATTCATATTACCAGAACGCATAAAAAACGTTTTCAGCACTTTAAAACAATATAAATGACGAATAGGAAAAATTTTTTGATCAACAAACAAAGGGAAACTACGTTCACGTCTATTTTTACGACAGATTTTCCTTAAAACAGATTTTTGTAAAGTCAAAAGAGGTTGAATTTTGTTTTTAGTAGTACCACCCCAACAAGCAATCCCATATTGAAGCTTTGAATGAAAAATTCCATAGTAAATGATTTTCAAGAGAAAAGAAGAACATACAGAACGCAAGTAAAAGAAGTGTCTAACAGCGCAACGGAAATATTTTTTTAGACTGTCTGTGTGATAGTAAAAACTCATCCTTGAATCAATCCAAAGCCCTAGGTATTTAAATTCTTTGACACTTTCGATCAAAAAACAATTATCACAGCAACTGGAACTTTCAAAAAAAGATTCATGAGAATAATCTAAACTGCAGGTACAGTCAAGAAGTTTGAAACGATGACACTCAGGTGCGTGATAGTAAAGAATTTGATCAAAGAAATTATGTGAAGATAAGTTGAAGAACATTATCTTTGTTTTTTTGCTAATCGGTAACTTATGTTCTGCAAACCAAATCCGCAATAAGTTTAGATCAAAATTGATATCACAAATTAGGTCGAGAGGACTGTTTGAGCCATAGGAACATCCAACATCATCAGCAAAGGCCGTAAGTTTACCCTTAAAATTCAAATTGAAGAGTGAGTTAATATATATCAAAAAGAGAATCGGTCCTAGCACAGACCCTTGAGGTACGCCAATATTGATATATTTAATTTCACTACTAACTTCATCAATTTTCACACTTTGTGCTCTGTTTTTAAGATATGAAGTAAACCACTCAAGAAAAAACCCACGAAAACCTGCATTATAAAGCTTCGCCAATAAAATATTGTGATCGACCATGTCGAACGCTTTCGCAATATCAATAAATAAGCCAGCTGTAAGCTTTTTACAATCAAGATTAGAAAATATTCTGGAGCAAAACTGCAACAAAGCATCCTCAGTAGATTTTCCTACTTGAAACCCAAATTGAGCATTACTAAAAAACAAATTTATATTCAAAAAATTAACTACTCTTATTTTAATAACTTTTTCAAAAATTTTACTAAAAACAGGAAGTAATGAAATGGGCCTGTAATTACAAACTTCACTTGCGGATCCTTTTTTGAACAATGGAACGACTTGTGCACGTTTAAGGGCTTCAGGGAAAACACCAGTAATTATTGAGAGGTTGAAAATATGAGCCAAGACATCAACTAAAAAACAACCAATATTCTTAAGCATAATGTTAGAAATACCATCAAAACCACAGGCATTTGTATTCTTCAAGGAACCTATAGATGTTAAAAGCTCCAATGCAGTAATTGAATCAAACACAAAACTGTTACTATAAAAATTAGACTCACGGTTACGTGATGCAGAGCAGCTAGTACAGTATTTAAATGTAGATGAGGGTTGCAAATTACCTACACTAGATATAAAATAATTATTGAACTCATCAGCTACTGCAAGTTTTTCTGTAATATAATTGTCTCCAATCCGTATAACCGTAGGGGTTTTAACTGAACAAGGTTTATTTAGAATGCTGTTAACGACTTGCCATTCACTTTTCAAATTGCCTTTCGCCAAATTAAACTTTGCCCTATAAAAGTTATCTCGACATAAAGGAATTTCTTTTTTTAGTTGTAAACATAAACTTTTGTATTTGGATTTTAAATAAGTGTTGTTTGGAAATTTTGAGCATTTGATTCTTAGTTTATTTTTTCCTTTTACCTTGTTATATAAATGCTTAGTGATCCATGGCTTTAGTCTTTTTATAGGCTTATTGGATGTAAAAGTAGAGGTGCAGTCATTGATGTGTTTTTGGAGAGTATCGAGAAAGATTGAATATGAAACAGATGCATTACTTTCTTGATAAACATCTTCCCAAAATTCATAAAAAAGACAACTTTTCAACTTTATGAAGTCTACTTTAGAAAACTTCTTAAAGGACCTGGAATTACTTCTGATTTTATTCGTAGCATAACTAACCAAAATTCCTGTCATAGAATGATCAGTAATTCTCAGATCAAATACGCACTTTTCACAAGAATTAACAAAAACATTGTTAAAACGTCCAAAAATATGGTCTAAACAGGTACCTGAAGCAAGCCTAGTTGGTTCATTATTCAAACAAGTAAGACCGTGTGAATCCAAAAGGGACAAGTAAGTGGAAACTACCCCAGTATTTTCTAATATATTTATATTGAAATCACCCAAAATAATTAGATTTTTTGATTTCTCATTATCTAAAAGATTTGAAAATTCTTCAATAAACGCGGATATATTAAACATATGAAGCCTGTAGACACACAAAATAACATAAGTCTCTTGATTTAACGCAAAAGTTACCTTAAGAATATCAGCACTTGTGAAATTCACATCTGTAGCAACACAATCAACAAATTTGTCTTTTATAAAACATCCTACACCACCACCCGCGTAACCTTCATTAGTGTTGGCAACAAAATTAAAACCCGGCATAGAAAAGTCGCATAATTCGAAGCCATAGATCCAAATCTCGGAAACAAAAACAAAATCTGGAATACACATAAAGGAATCGACATGAGTGACAAGAGTAGAGAAATTTTCTCTCAGACTTCTAACATTTTGATGTACAATAAAAAGTTTGTTATTACAAAAAAGAGGATTAGAAAAAACGCTATTACAATTGCTATTTGTGAGATCAAGAATAGAAACATCATCATTATTTAGATCATGTACATAATTTCGAATAGGCATATTAAAATAAAAAATATTCACTAGATAATTAAAGAAAGATCTTTGAATGATCTAATAGTAATGATGTTTCCACCTTCCACTTTTCTGGCTAAAATTTGATTATTCTTAAACCATAAAAATTTATAACCCTTTCTCTTTCTAACTTCTTTCGCCTGCATGAAGAGAGCCTGATGAAATTTCGTCAGAGCATCATTGATGTAAACATCAGTTCCCTTGTTTCTGCTACCGCTGGCGCTGCTTAAGTCATCAAACGCATGAGAATTGAGTTTTTTCTTATTTTTTGTTCTTTCACTCATTATTTGCTTCTTCGTTGAGTTATCGGAGAATTTGAGACGAATGATTGATTTCATATCAGAGTGACTTACGCCATTTCTCTCTACTTTACTTTGAAATTTCTTAACGAAACATGACTCAATTTTTTCATCAGGAACATCAATAGACAGCGCTCTTTGGAAAAATTGCTGTGCTTTGGCTTTTGCATTTTTTTCATCAACGTTTGGGACTCCAACTAAATCCAAACAGTTGCTTAGAAGATGTTGTTGCTGCCAGTTCAGTTTATTTTCAAGAACTTCAACTTTCATCTTTAAATTCTCATTTTCGGATGCTAGCTCGTTCATTGTTTTCAGAAATTGTTTGTTTGTCTCTTCCAACTGAGACAGTTTAAGGTAGATCATTTGTAGAGTGTATTCACTTTCCCCATCTTTAGTCGCCAAACCATCAACTGCAGCGAGAGAAGCAGCATTATCGTTCACACTTGTAAATGCAAACGATATATTTGATCTTTCACACTGCTTGTTGTTAGCTTGCACAGGTTCAGAGTTAATGAGAGATCTTCGTCTTAATACCCTGCACTTATCACAACGAAAAGCCGTTCCACTTTCTTTATAATAATCGAAATCTTCCTTCGTAATATTCACACAAGAAGAGTGTGAATATTAAATCCATGTTTTATATTTATAAAATGTATCTTAAATTCCAAAGTACTTTTACATAAGAGCAAGTTCGTGCGATCCAGTCGTGCATTTTATTATGTCTGAATCTATATGCAGGCTTTTGCCAAATTCCCACAGTCTTTTGGAACTTGTATAATTGTAATATGTAATAAGTATATATGTAACTGAAAGACCTATAAAGTCTTTTAAGTACAATCCGTATTGCACGGCGCTATAGTTAGCAGGAATAAACGTATAGGACAAATTTGTTAATTGGAGATAAGGTTACCTAGAGCCACACTTCTAAATTTTCAGTCAAGCACTGCATCCACTGTATCATTGGTACAACTTAAAAAAAATCAATACCTAATTTATTTTGTTGTAATTTTTTGTTTTTAATTGTTCTTCGGAAACCTCAACACAATTGAAATAGTAAGAGTTTAGATTTCAGGAATTAACATTTAAAATTCAGTTCCTTTCAACAAGACTTTGGATTGTGGAGGCCTAATCTAACAAAGGATCGGGTTAACCACATGGAACGAATTCTGTAATAAAAACGAAAGAAATATTGTAATGTTGTAAGATGTATGATAGACATAACTTACGTTTGTCAGCTGGCAAACAGGAGTTTTCGAATTTCATAAGACATTCACTTGCAAAATTAATTACTTCGTCGCCGCGTTGTCCACAGGTTGGTCTATATACATTAATGCACCTAACTTTGCCGCATTGGTCTTGAGCGGAAATACCTGCCAGCTGAATGGCTAGGAGAACTAAGGCTACGACAATAGATAGAAACTTCATGTTTGGTTGAATTCTGATACTGAATGCTTCAACCGACAGCCGATTGGTCTTTTATAGGTGAACGAGCTACAAAAATCGTATATGTGGCTGCTTCATTGGTAAATAGAGATTTGGGAAATTTGGGAAAAATTTTATGTTTATCTTAAAATATGTTAAGGTACACAATTGGTTAAAATAAATAAGTCTTCTACTTGGCTGATTTATTTCAGTAGTATATAGAGTTTTTGTTATAAAAAACCTTGATATAAAATAAATAATATTTATTTGTTTAAGTGTTTTTTTTATTTTTGGATCTGATACACAAATAAACCTAGCCATGCACAACAACTCTTAGGAATTATATCAATTTTTATATGTATTTATGCATATACATATTTTGTTTTAAATAATGCCTTTTTTTATATTTCTTAATTTATTTTGTAGGGTTTATATGCTTAAATTTGCTGCTTAGATAATAAAATTCGCGAAGCTGTTGAACGATCATATTTTTATAGTTAAAGCTGCTTCATTTATTTTTGACTTAGAGAAATACTCAGTTTACAATTTGTTATGAGAAAGCAAGAATAAGATTTTATTACAATCATATTTATAAAAAAGACTTAGAAATTCTTTAAAACATGGCAAAAGCCATCTGTCAGATTGCCTAATTACTTATATGATCAAAATAGTAATTTTATGTGACTCGAATTTAATTAAAATGCTCCTCTTAAAATTCGATTGAACAAATTTTTAAGGAGCAGAGGTCAATCGTATCCCCATTTAGTAAAAGTATAATTTCTTCCACTGTGTAAATAGCTTTTCCTAAGTGTAGTTTTAGTATTCCTGTGAGAATTGGACATACTCTCACAAAATGCATTATCTCTTCGCGCGCATTCAGGTTACATAAACTGCATTGTATTTGGGAGATCTTGGCTGTGAGGCATAAAATTTAGTGCAAGTAACTCTCCTCTTGTTTTAAATATAGTTGATATTTTATCCACGTCTACGTTATTTTCAAAGTACTAGTAGTTTATATAATGCTGAGATCGTGTTCAAGTTTAGAATAGTAAACACTGTATATTGAACGATGAACAATTTCATTTGTTTAAAGTTTAAGCCCCTCAGATTGAGGGGACATCTGGTGTTCTCGGCCAACTCCAACCACTTTTCCAAGAAGACGCCTTTTTTTTTAGAAATGGTGTGCGTTGCCACTATCAACAGCAAGCGTGTAAGATCCATATTAATAACTTTGAGCACATTATCAAATTTAAAGTCCTGTTTCAATGTGCAACTTTTATGTGGGGGTTGTTATGGGGATATGAAGCACTCTTTTGAGGAAAAATCTGAGTCCCATTTTGGAAATACCTGTTACAGATGTCGTGTGGGTGGATTTCCACAACTTTAAGCACAATTTGATCTATTAAAAAACATTACCGACCAACTCGACTTCGAAAACAGCTGTTCACCGGAAGAGGCATTCCAAAATGTCTGCCCTCGATCACAACCAGGCTTATTTCTATATTGAATCGATCTTTTTTCTTGAGGTTACGGTCGTGTATATACATACTTCAAGACAGCGAAGATTGAGATAGAGTCCATAGTCTCACTGGAGGAGGAGAACGGAGGGGTATTTAACAGCGGAAACCAAAAGTTTCGAAGCTGCTACCTGGCATAGCTGGGCACCGTTAATCAAAAAGTTAACTTCGTTAATCGTTAATCCGCTACTAAAAAAGTTAGCTTCGTTAAACGTTAAAGCGTTAAATTTCGGAAGAATTAACGCAAGTTAACGTTAATCGTTAATCCGTTAACATGTGATAAAAATTGCATTTTTTATATTCTTTTGCTCTGAGCACCGGCACTAAGTAATGCCGGTCGTCCACTAGGCGATCAACGCACAAATTTCGAATTCAAGGCATTCAACTCTAATGTACGGTGCCTTCAATTCTGTTCAACCAACGGGTTGGATTTAGTTGTTGGCCGTTGCTCAACGAATTGCGCAATCAGTGTACGGGTAGTGTACGAGCTCGTGTTGCTCCTTGAAAATGTTCGATCAACACGTTGAGCCACATTTTCAAGATAATGTGTTGCACATTATTTGTTCAACGCGTTGATCAACTTTTTAATTTTCTTTGGGATTTCTTGACGTAATATTGTGTTGCGTTGAGTTGGCTGCAGTAAACTGTGTCTGCGTGATTGAACTATTGCGTTGCCATGAACTTGCAGTTGTTGCAACTTGCAAACTGTAGTTTATTTTGGTTTTTCGTCATGGAAGATGATAAAAAATCAGAGTGGACCACGGAATTAATTTTGCAAATGATTTCAGCAATTGAGGAAAAGCCCAATTCATGGGACATTAAGAGCCCCTCTTATAAAAATCGAGATGCCAGGGAATTGGCTTGGTCTCCAATTTCCTTGAAAATGCAATTGCCTAAACTTTGAATTCGAATTCACGGGCGCGGTGGGATCAAACGATTTTAATTTCTCATATATTTCATTGAAAAAACAATTTTCTTCTATCAAGAAAAAATCATCTACCCAGAATCGTCTTGGCTGTTTTTTCTTCCTTTGTCGTTCATTTTCTAATATTATTTATTAATGCGGCAACAATATCGAAAACGCAGTTGATCAACTCCAAAAAAGATGTTTTCTGTCAAAATCGAACAAGTTTATCAAATAGTGTACGAGGTTGTTCAACATTTGAGTAAGTCTGTCAACTAGGTGTACGGAGCTATTCAACACTGGAATAAGTTTTAAGAGTTGATCAACTATAGGTGTGCGGGATTAATCAACATATGGGAAGTTGGTCAATTATGTGTACGGGGTTCCAAACGCGTTTTGTTCAACTTTAGTTGCTCAACGTGAATTACGTAAGTTGCTGCACTAGTGTAAGAGGTTGTAAATTCGTTTATCCAACGAAAGAGTTGAATGAAAAGTTGAACGAAGTTGGTTGAACTTATCGCGCACATAGTGGACGACCGGCATAATGAAATGATCAAACGAAACGAATCTCTTCGCAGTTTTCTCACTCGCACGCGCCGTCAAAATATAATACGTACCTAGCTGTTTTTGTTTCACCCGCGCGGCACTTGTCTCATACTTGTCTGAACCTGTTTTTCGCGCCGCGCGGTAAATAGTAGGCATTGGATTAACGATTAACGGACTTAACGTGGATTAACGGATTTAACGTGTCCGTTAACATTTTTAAAAGTTAACTTAAAAGTTAATCCGTTAATCAAAATTTTAACTTCGTTAATTAACGATTAACGGATTAACGAGTTAATGCCCAGCTATGCTACCTGGTATATGCGACCAGCAGTGTGATTCTTATTGAGACGATCTTTACACTGTACACTGGATTGGTTCAAAAGACACGGTGGCAAGAAGAATCTGACTTTCGATTTTCAAGGTTTCAAGGTTTTTTATTGAACTTTTTATGGGTATATACAATTTGGAAAACTTAAACTTAAGGATAATATTACTATGACTATAAAATTTTGTTGGCGCATAGGGGGCCTAACTTAAGCTATGACATTATTTTTCTAAAATTAAAGCATTTATAATATACATGACTTGTTATTTTAATTAAGATGATGGCATGGTTTATTTCTCGGGTTGTTCAGTCACGGTTGTCCAGTTGGTGTGTTTGTTGGGGGTTTGTTTTCTGATATTTTCAGCCATGGTGATATGCTGACTCAGCGTAGAAACGAACTGCTGCTTCGTTGTCGGCTGGGATCCTTTCTATCATATCCAGAGCACTAAGGTATCTAGGCTCTGGATGTCGTTCCTGGGTGGTCATCCTTCTCATCAGCGGGTTTGGGTGGTTGGTGGTGCTAGATATGAGCTTATTCGCTAATTGCACGAGAAACTGGTCCAGTGGCTTGATTTTGGCTTCTTCGTAGACTCTTTCGTTGCTGAAGTGCTTCTTTCGCTGTCGATCGAAGATAAGTCCGGTGCTTATCCTAAGAATTTTCCTTTCGAAGATTTGGAGCTTCAGCATTGCTGCCTTCGAGTAGTAGGTTTTGGCCGGTTCTGGATCAATGAAGTGGAGGAATTTAAGTGGAGGAAAGTGGATTTTTAAGGGGATTTTTAAGTTGGATTTTTTTAAGTTGGATTTTTTAGTTGGAATTTAGAGAGTAGTAGGTTTTGGCCGGTTCTGGATCAATGAAGTGGAGGAATTTAAGTGGAGGAAAGTGGATTTTTAAGGGGATTTTTAAGTTGGATTTTTTAGTTGGAATTTAGAGAGTAGTAGGTTTTGGCCGGTTCTGGATCAATGAAGTGGAGGAATTTAAGTGGATGAATTTAAGTGGAGGAACTTAAGTGGAGGAACTTAAGTGGAGGAATTTAAGTGGAGGAATTTAAGTGGAGGAACTTAAGTGGAGGAACTTAAGTGGAGGAATTTAAGTGGAGGAACTTAAGTGGAGGAACTTAAGTGGAGGAATTTAAGTGGAGGAATTTAAGTGGAGGAATTTAAGTGGAGGAATTTAAGTGGAGGAACTTAAGTGGAGGAACTTAAGTGGAGGAATTTAAGTGGAGGAATTTAAGTGGAGGAACTTAAGTGGAGGAACTTAAGTGGAGGAATTTAAGTGGAGGAACTTAAGTGGAGGAACTTAAGTGGAGGAATTTAAGGATAGAGTAGTATGTTTTGGACGGTTCGGGGAAATCAAATTATGTCCTTTTTGGTGCTATGGATGCTTAACAAAAGAGAAGAAAGAAATATGCCCTAGTAAAAAATAAAAATACAAAGTTTTTAATATGATTCAAATTTTTATTTATTTTATTTAAACTTGATAGGTTTTACAGTGCTAATGTGAAAAATTATCTTTATTTTATTTAAACATTTTTCGTTTTAAAACTACTAAAATATAATATTTTATTTATAGATACATATATACAATAGACAATCATATTGGAATATTCTTATGCCCCCATGCATATGTGGTCTTTGAATCCGCACAAATAAATCTTTTTGTATCACCACAACTTAATGCTAACTTATTAATATTTTCAGTATATATTTTATGATTTCTACTTCTAAAGGTATACATTGACCTATATTGATCTTGTTTCTTAATTAAACAATTTCTATAATCTCTTAATTCTAAATTATTTGTTACATATTTTTTAATACCTTTCGCCTTTTTTGTAACCTCACCGGTATCTACTCTATAGCAATATAGTTTTGCACGTAATCCAACGAAATCTAACATTATTCTCGAGTTATTTTCATCTTTAAATAGACCTATTTCCTTGCCATTATTTAAGGGAAAGTTATGTATATTGTTGGGAGGATACTCAGAAGTATCAAATCTAGATCTATCAGGATTTATTACATCATCATAGATATCAGCATAAAAATCATCTGTAAATATGGAATAGATGAAAGAATCTGTATCCATATAGTTCAAACGAATTTTGTTGTTAAATTTTGGTTTCATGTAGTCGTAGTGAAAGTCGTACATTAACCACTTTGATAGGTCAAGAACAACAAAACCCAAGTAAATTGGTTTATCGAGTTTGATACTCCCTTTCTTCATTTCAATAGCACACATATTCGGTGAAAATATGTTACTACTATGAAAATTCGGATGAGCAATTAGCTTTCTTGCTGAAAATTGGTTTCTTATTGCATGCCACTCAGAAACAATTTTTACATCTCTACGTTTTTCAACATTTTCCATGGTCTTACCATAAACGCTATTGTTCATCAATTTAAAAAAATCTTTTTCAAACTTATTTTTGGCTACTTTTCTGTATTCAGTGTTAAGCAAAATATATTTCTGAAGCCAGTTTGATTGATTAAACGTCATGACTCTGTGCACTTTAGTCACTATTAATCCGTTAGAGATACACTGCTGTAAGTTTCTTAAATGGATTGTGAATTTTTTTCTTGAATTGAGATGAGCAATAAGCTTAGGAATATTACATCCCGAGGTAATTATATTTTCAGGACAGAATGGAAGATCATTATGTAAATCGTGGATACTAGATGGGTAATCTAAGTCTACTTCCAATACATATCCAACATTATCATCTTTGATGTTGGATATATACTCAGTTGTATATAACTCAGGATTATCCCACTGAAAATTACCATAGGGAAGGGGTTGTGACATAGCCCATCCATATAAATTATTAGCATCCAGATACATTAAATATTCCGATGCTTTATTTGGATCATAGTTTGACATATATTTATTATTTGCAACGGCATCTCTGTGACTGCACTGACACAACCCACCCCGAATTCCACTTTTAAAGAAGTTGTACATATCAACGTCTGTTAAAAGCTCCAACTTTATTTTTGTTGTTTTGAGCATAGCATCCCAAGATAAACCAGGAGCGGTAAAATAATGGCAAGGGTCAAGTTCGTATATAGAATTACAAACTGTTCTGAATTTTTCAAAAATGTCTGCTAACAGGAGAACATCACTCTTTAGATATAGAATGGTATAGTCTTTAAATGTTTTACATTTAAAATGATTCCATACCTTTACAGCATGATTATAATCCCCATCTAAACATGCTTCATCTACCATCTTATTATGAAATTTAGTAATAGATGGAAGTGATGGTTCTTCAAATCGCTCCCATGAATCTAAATGATCATAAGGGAATACGCCTTTCCTTATCATTAAATTGAATGATTCGGTCTCTTGAAAAACACTCTTTGTATTTTTCAAGTCATCAAGAGATAAATTATTTGCTAAAGAAGCAAGGCTTGATTGAAGAAATCTATTTGAATCTAAAAATCTTATTTCAAAAAATCTTTTTTCACCCAAATAAATTCTTTTAGATAGGGATATATAATTTTCCTTGTTCATTGGAATGATGTTAATGTCTCCTTGAATTTTTGCGAGACTTTTAATAAACATATGACAATCATAGCCCGAGAAATTATGAAAGAGAACTGGAAAAAATTTTGGGACACGAAAATCTAAATTACACTTTACATGTGCAGGTCCTATAAATATACCAGTGAGATGGCAATGGTTCCTTACTCTAAGCTCGCTTTCCTTAAAATTTAATTTGCAAATTGTACAAGATGGATTATTTACTTGATAGTTGTTTTCTGCATCCGTCAGTGGATTCATTGGCTTCGGTTTCTCCAACACATCCTGATATAAGGCAGTTAAATCCGATGTCAGCATTTCGATAAATTTATCTGGAGAGTTTTTGCCTAAAGAAAGGAAGAAAAAAATTATTATTCATATCTTTTAAAATAATGAAATGTGGGTAAAATAAATGGTTTATAACAAGTTAAATGTTAGTACTCACCAACAAATGTCACTTGCTTATCAAGTTTTTCATTGAAACTGCACTTGATGAAGTAGGAGAAGGCACAAGGTATATGTTGCTGGACAGCTGTTGTTGATGAAAATTTAGGATCGGGAGTTTGGTGGCTTATCGGAGCTAGTATGGACTCAAAGTCAGCGTACACTACTAGTGGAACTTGAAGTTGTCTTCCATAATTTTTGAAATAAATATTTGTGTTATCTCCCTCTGGCATTTTTGTTATAAGTCTACAACATTCGCTTTTGTGGTTTTCAAGTTTGGTCTTACTAGCAAAATGTTGTAGACATCCGTTACAGAGATGCATTTGATGTTCTTTACCCGAAATTTGACTACATATTAAGCGAGATATATTGTTGATATACACGTAGTGAGTTCTACGATCAATGTTTATACAATACATCAAATTAATGTGTATATTCTGCTCCTTTTGTGTATGATATAATGGACCAATGATTTTAACACTTTTCTTTTTATCATCAGATTCATATCCAAACACATTCACACTTATCTCTGGGTTGTTCTCTTCAAATTTTTTTACATCTTTTAATACCAGAGGGAACTGCAAATTTTTAAAGCTGATTAGTTTACCACATACATCAATCAACTCATCTGTTATGTTTGTGATATTATACGAACTAGTTCTCGAGCGATTATTCGTAACTTCTGTGCTTAGAGCAGCTATGATGCTCCATTTAAAACAATATTCATCATTATTTTGAACATTGATGCAGGCTTTCTTTTTTATTAATTGAAGTGGTAGCTTGAAATATGAAGATCCACTAATAGGTCTATATTTGTTAATGTTTACCTCTATCCTTAAAAATGACAATAAAGCCCATCCACTGTCTTTACATTGGAATTCCTCCAATTTATTTCGGTATACATTTTTTTCGAGATGATCAGCCAATTCATCTTCTGAAACTACACTTAGCATTTTGGTTTGCATGCTTTTAGTGGCAATAATTGCACTATCAGAATCATCCGAATGTTTTATAAATTCCCCAAACACTTCGAGATTGAATTTAAAAGAATTCATCGCTTGAATTTCCTCTTGTAGAAGCCTCATGATTATGGGGTGCTTCTTATCAACAAGCATCTTTATGTTAAGAATGCTTTCATTAAAATTTTTAATAGAGAAAGTCTTAATTCTATTATTGAAAGCGGACGTCGTTGTACGTTTTGAACCTCTTTGTACGTTTTAAACCTAGTTGTTAAAGTCGTTTTGGGTTTTGTTATATTTTCTTTTCATATAAATAACGAATATATTCGGAGATCAATATCATCTCTTAGAAAAATACCTCTATAAACCATTTCAACTAATGGGAAGTATCCTTTTAAAGATCTATAAATGTAAGAAAATCTGTCTTTGAATGTATTCTGAAACCACTATTACTTGTAAGAAAAAGACGTTTCCCATAAATATATCATTCAAAATAATGAGATAATAAAACGTCGTTGTACGTTTTTTTGAACCTCTTTGTACGTTCTAAACCTAGTTGTTAAAGTCGTTTTGGGTTTTGTTTTTCTTATTTGTTTTTTATTCTCATTTTCCCAATCTGAATTACATATCTTTCTCATCCAAAACAAAGAATTTTTTTTTTTTTTTTTTTTTTTTTTTTTTTTTTATTTTTTTTTCATAGAATCAGCTAATGAATCCGGAAACCACTATCACAACATGTCTCCTATATATTATTGAACTAATGGGGTAATAAAAGATTACTGTCATCCTTAAACATTGTCGCTTATCGGGAATAATACATACTATTGAGTTTTCTAATGCTATTAAATGAAATTACAAAATTAGGGAAAAAAAAATCAAAGTAACCTAAAATCTCTATCACTTGTAAGAAAAATATTTTCTTTTCATATAAATAACGAATATATTCGGAGATCACTCTCATCTCTTAGAAAAATACCTCTATAAATCGTTTCAACTAATGGGAAGTATCCTTTTAAAGATCTATAAATGTAAGAAAATCTATCTTTGAATGTATCCTGAATCCACTATCACTTGTTAGAAAAATACCTGTCCCATATATCATTCAAACTAATGGGGTAATTAAACGTCGTTGTACGTTTTGAACCTCTTTGTAGGTTCTAAACCTAGGTGTCAACGTCGTTTTGGGTTTTGGGTTAAGTCTATCTCCTCCTATCATGAACATGGATGGTTATGACCGGTATCCTTTTAAAGATCTATAAATGTAAGAAAATCTATCTTTGAATGTATCCTGAATCCACTATCACTTGTTAGAAAAATACCTCTCCCATATATCATTCAAAATAATGGGATAATAAAACGTCGTTGTACGTTTTTTTGAACCTCGTTTTACGTTCTAAACCCAGTTATTTTGGGTTTTGGGTTAAGTCTATCGATTGATCGATTGAGGACGTGGTAATGATGAGTCCGATTTTTTTAAGGAAAAGTGTTTGTCTGTACTATTTCATATGAAATTGATTATATGTGGTGGGGATAGGAAATGACTATCTTTGAATGTATCCTGAATCCACTATCACTTGTTAGAAAAATACCTCTCCCATATATCATTCAAAATAATGGGATAGTAAAACGTCGTTGTACGTTCTGAACCTCGTTTTACGTTCTAAACCTGGTTATTTTGGGTTTTGGGTTAAGTCTATCGATTGATCGATTGAGGACGTGGTAATGATGAGTCCGATTTTTTTAAGGAAAAGTGTTTGTCTGTACTATTTCATATGAAATTGATTATATGTGGTGGGGATAGGAAATGAATTGGAAAGCCATATAAAATATTTTATTAAGAGTATAAAAAGGGCATGAACATTGCAGGATAGATATAGAATAGAATTAATAGCTAACTTGGTCGCAGCATAGCTCAAGACAGCGGGACATTTTAGCAAATACAAAACATATTATTTAAAAAAAAAGAATAAAATCAAACTATTGGTCGCAGCCTAGCTAAAGACAGCGGGCCAATAAAATAAATAAAAAATCTGTTTTTTTCTCTTCTATCCGCATCGAGTCACCCTTCTCCCCTGGGGGAAAATACAGTGACACTAGGCATTACAAAATTTTGGTGGCAGTGTTGGGATACATCACATTAAGATCCCCCTACCAAATAAAAACAGATTCTGTCAATATAGAAGACCGATCTTCTAATGCGTTCTCTGGGGCTATACACCGAGAAATAGTAACATAGCAACATTGGGCAGTTTAAAAAGACCAGGGTAAACTCAACTATAGTGTGCGAAACCTGCCTGGCAAGATACAACAGCAGCAGTAACAGCAGCAGCAACAGCACCAGCTCAACAACAGCAACAGCAGTAATACCGGCAGCAGAAACAACACAGCTTGAAATGGAAATTATCAACTATGATCCTAACTCGGAGTGGATGTTAGTAAATATAGTCAGCCAAAATGTGATCCATCTACGAATTGGCCAAATAGATATAGGAACTGATCATTCAAATAACCATTTGATCATTCCTAGCGTGTTGGTGTCTTTTAAACATGCTGCAATACTTATTAAACCCTGCGGACAGCGTGTGTTTATAAAGAATGCTAGTGGTTCTAGAGGTACATATGTAAACGGGAGGTTAATCGGTCCCAGTAAGAAAAGGCTAGAATTTGGCGATTCAATTAGCTTTGGGATCGATATGGACAACTTTGAGCTACGAATATGTCCATCCTATGTGTTAAAGAACACCACACTAGGAAATTTAGTTCGAAACCCTAGAACACTAGACTCGCTATTATTATTATTAGACAACCTCAACGAACCAGAAGAATCTATTGCAGTCACCAACACCAACAACGAAATAAATCGTAACCCACCATTAAATGTGGAAGATCTTTACCACCCCATCGAAGTAAGAGCGTTACACGGAAGATTAGATTTTAGTCCCCGAAGATTCTTCGAAATATGGTATACGGTAATTCGCAGCATAGCTCAAGACAGCGGAACATTTTAGCAAATACAAAACATATTATTTAAAAAAAAAAAAAAAAAAATAAAAAAATAAAGACTAAAATCAAACTATTGATCGCAGCCTAGCTAAAGACAGCGGGCCAATAAAATAAATAAAAAATCTGTTTTTTTCTCTTCTATCCGCATCGAGTCACCCTTCTCCCTTGGGGGAAAATACAGTGACAGTAGACATTACAAAATTTTGGTGGCAGTGTTGGGATACATCACATTAAGATCCCCCTTTTGCCTCCCTCACAGCAAAATCATCTAAGTTAAAAATTGAATGCTCTTCCTTGAAATGCATTTTAGTGTTGTCTTCTTACAATCTTGAGAATAACTATGATGTTCTACAACAAATATTTGTGTTTTTATAAGAAAATCTTCTCAGATAAGTATGTATATGTCTTTCAATGCATATTAAATTTAGATTTTCATTCAACCGATCATATCCATTCATATTCATGATAGGGGGAGATAGACTTAGCCCAAAACCAAAAACCAAAACCCAAAACCCAAAACCCAAAATAACCAGGTTTAGAACGTAAAACGAGGTTCAAAAAACGTACAACGACGTTTTATTATCCCATTATTTTGAATGATATATGGGAGAGGTATTTTTCTAACAAGTGATAGTGGATTCAGGATACATTCAAAGATAGATTTTCTTACATTTATAGATCTTTAAAAGGATACCGGTCATAACCATCCATGTTCATGATAGGAGGAGATAGACTTAACCCAAAACCCAAAACGACGTTGACACCTAGGTTTAGAACCTACAAAGAGGTTCAAAACGTACAACGACGTTTAATTACCCCATTAGTTTGAATGATATATGGGACAGGTATTTTTCTAACAAGTGATAGTGGATTCAGGATACATTCAAAGATAGATTTTCTTACATTTATAGATCTTTAAAAGGATACTTCCCATTAGTTGAAACGATTTATAGAGGTATTTTTCTAAGAGATGAGAGTGATCTCCGAATATATTCGTTATTTATATGAAAAGAAAATATTTTTCTTACAAGTGATAGAGATTTTAGGTTACTTTGATTTTTTTTTCCCTAATTTTGTAATTTCATTTAATAGCATTAGAAAACTCAATAGTATGTATTATTCCCGATAAGCGACAATGTTTAAGGATGACAGTAATCTTTTATTACCCCATTAGTTCAATAATATATAGGAGACATGTTGTGATAGTGGTTTCCGGATTCATTAGCTGATTCTATGAAAAAAAAATAAAAAAAAAAAAAAAAAAAAAAAAAAAAAAAAATTCTTTGTTTTGGATGAGAAAGATATGTAATTCAGATTGGGAAAATGAGAATAAAAAACAAATAAGAAAAACAAAACCCAAAACGACTTTAACAACTAGGTTTAGAACGTACAAAGAGGTTCAAAAAAACGTACAACGACGTTTTATTATCTCATTATTTTGAATGATATATTTATGGGAAACGTCTTTTTCTTACAAGTAATAGTGGTTTCAGAATACATTCAAAGACAGATTTTCTTACATTTATAGATCTTTAAAAGGATACTTCCCATTAGTTGAAATGGTTTATAGAGGTATTTTTCTAAGAGATGATATTGATCTCCGAATATATTCGTTATTTATATGAAAAGAAAATATAACAAAACCCAAAACGACTTTAACAACTAGGTTTAAAACGTACAAAGAGGTTCAAAACGTACAACGACGTCCGCTTTCAATAATAGAATTAAGACTTTCTCTATTAAAAATTTTAATGAAAGCATTCTTAACATAAAGATGCTTGTTGATAAGAAGCACCCCATAATCATGAGGCTTCTACAAGAGGAAATTCAAGCGATGAATTCTTTTAAATTCAATCTCGAAGTGTTTGGGGAATTTATAAAACATTCGGATGATTCTGATAGTGCAATTATTGCCACTAAAAGCATGCAAACCAAAATGCTAAGTGTAGTTTCAGAAGATGAATTGGCTGATCATCTCGAAAAAAATGTATACCGAAATAAATTGGAGGAATTCCAATGTAAAGACAGTGGATGGGCTTTATTGTCATTTTTAAGGATAGAGGTAAACATTAACAAATATAGACCTATTAGTGGATCTTCATATTTCAAGCTACCACTTCAATTAATAAAAAAGAAAGCCTGCATCAATGTTCAAAATAATGATGAATATTGTTTTAAATGGAGCATCATAGCTGCTCTAAGCACAGAAGTTACGAATAATCGCTCGAGAACTAGTTCGTATAATATCACAAACATAACAGATGAGTTGATTGATGTATGTGGTAAACTAATCAGCTTTAAAAATTTGCAGTTCCCTCTGGTATTAAAAGATGTAAAAAAATTTGAAGAGAACAACCCAGAGATAAGTGTGAATGTGTTTGGATATGAATCTGATGATAAAAAGAAAAGTGTTAAAATCATTGGTCCATTATATCATACACAAAAGGAGCAGAATATACACATTAATTTGATGTATTGTATAAACATTGATCGTAGAACTCACTACGTGTATATCAACAATATATCTCGCTTAATATGTAGTCAAATTTCGGGTAAAGAACATCAAATGCATCTCTGTAACGGATGTCTACAACATTTTGCTAGTAAGACCAAACTTGAAAACCACAAAAGCGAATGTTGTAGACTTATAACAAAAATGCCAGAGGGAGATAACACAAATATTTATTTCAAAAATTATGGAAGACAACTTCAAGTTCCACTAGTAGTGTACGCTGACTTTGAGTCCATACTAGCTCCGATAAGCCACCAAACTCCCGATCCTAAATTTTCATCAACAACAGCTGTCCAGCAACATATACCTTGTGCCTTCTCCTACTTCATCAAGTGCAGTTTCAATGAAAAACTTGATAAGCAAGTGACATTTGTTGGTGAGTACTAACATTTAACTTGTTATAAACCATTTATTTTACCCACATTTCATTATTTTAAAAGATATGAATAATAATTTTTTTCTTCCTTTCTTTAGGCAAAAACTCTCCAGATAAATTTATCGAAATGCTGACATCGGATTTAACTGCCTTATATCAGGATGTGTTGGAGAAACCGAAGCCAATGAATCCACTGACGGATGCAGAAAACAACTATCAAGTAAATAATCCATCTTGTACAATTTGCAAATTAAATTTTAAGGAAAGCGAGCTTAGAGTAAGGAACCATTGCCATCTCACTGGTATATTTATAGGACCTGCACATGTAAAGTGTAATTTAGATTTTCGTGTCCCAAAATTTTTTCCAGTTCTCTTTCATAATTTCTCGGGCTATGATTGTCATATGTTTATTAAAAGTCTCGCAAAAATTCAAGGAGACATTAACATCATTCCAATGAACAAGGAAAATTATATATCCCTATCTAAAAGAATTTATTTGGGTGAAAAAAGATTTTTTGAAATAAGATTTTTAGATTCAAATAGATTTCTTCAATCAAGCCTTGCTTCTTTAGCAAATAATTTATCTCTTGATGACTTGAAAAATACAAAGAGTGTTTTTCAAGAGACCGAATCATTCAATTTAATGATAAGGAAAGGCGTATTCCCTTATGATCATTTAGATTCATGGGAGCGATTTGAAGAACCATCACTTCCATCTATTACTAAATTTCATAATAAGATGGTAGATGAAGCATGTTTAGATGGGGATTATAATCATGCTCTAAAGGTATGGAATCATTTTAAATGTAAAACATTTAAAGACTATACCATTCTATATCTAAAGAGTGATGTTCTCCTGTTAGCAGACATTTTTGAAAAATTCAGAACAGTTTGTAATTCTATATACGAACTTGACCCTTGCCATTATTTTACCGCTCCTGGTTTATCTTGGGATGCTATGCTCAAAACAACAAAAATAAAGTTGGAGCTTTTAACAGACGTTGATATGTACAACTTCTTTAAAAGTGGAATTCGGGGTGGGTTGTGTCAGTGCAGTCACAGAGATGCCGTTGCAAATAATAAATATATGTCAAACTATGATCCAAATAAAGCATCGGAATATTTAATGTATCTGGATGCTAATAATTTATATGGATGGGCTATGTCACAACCCCTTCCCTATGGTAATTTTCAGTGGGATAATCCTGAGTTATATACAACTGAGTATATATCCAACATCAAAGATGATAATGTTGGATATGTATTGGAAGTAGACTTAGATTACCCATCTAGTATCCACGATTTACATAATGATCTTCCATTCTGTCCTGAAAATATAATTACCTCGGGATGTAATATTCCTAAGCTTATTGCTCATCTCAATTCAAGAAAAAAATTCACAATCCATTTAAGAAACTTACAGCAGTGTATCTCTAACGGATTAATAGTGACTAAAGTGCACAGAGTCATGACGTTTAATCAATCAAACTGGCTTCAGAAATATATTTTGCTTAACACTGAATACAGAAAAGTAGCCAAAAATAAGTTTGAAAAAGATTTTTTTAAATTGATGAACAATAGCGTTTATGGTAAGACCATGGAAAATGTTGAAAAACGTAGAGATGTAAAAATTGTTTCTGAGTGGCATGCAATAAGAAACCAATTTTCAGCAAGAAAGCTAATTGCTCATCCGAATTTTCATAGTAGTAACATATTTTCACCGAATATGTGTGCTATTGAAATGAAGAAAGGGAGTATCAAACTCGATAAACCAATTTACTTGGGTTTTGTTGTTCTTGACCTATCAAAGTGGTTAATGTACGACTTTCACTACGACTACATGAAACCAAAATTTAACAACAAAATTCGTTTGAACTATATGGATACAGATTCTTTCATCTATTCCATATTTACAGATGATTTTTATGCTGATATCTATGATGATGTAATAAATCCTGATAGATCTAGATTTGATACTTCTGAGTATCCTCCCAACAATATACATAACTTTCCCTTAAATAATGGCAAGGAAATAGGTCTATTTAAAGATGAAAATAACTCGAGAATAATGTTAGATTTCGTTGGATTACGTGCAAAACTATATTGCTATAGAGTAGATACCGGTGAGGTTACAAAAAAGGCGAAAGGTATTAAAAAATATGTAACAAATAATTTAGAATTAAGAGATTATAGAAATTGTTTAATTAAGAAACAAGATCAATATAGGTCAATGTATACCTTTAGAAGTAGAAATCATAAAATATATACTGAAAATATTAATAAGTTAGCATTAAGTTGTGGTGATACAAAAAGATTTATTTGTGCGGATTCAAAGACCACATATGCATGGGGGCATAAGAATATTCCAATATGATTGTCTATTGTATATATGTATCTATAAATAAAATATTATATTTTAGTAGTTTTAAAACGAAAAATGTTTAAATAAAATAAAGATAATTTTTCACATTAGCACTGTAAAACCTATCAAGTTTAAATAAAATAAATAAAAATTTGAATCATATTAAAAACTTTGTATTTTTATTTTTTACTAGGGCATATTTCTTTCTTCTCTTTTGTTAAGCATCCATAGCACCAAAAAGGACATAATTTGATTTCCCCGAACCGTCCAAAACATACTACTCTATCCTTAAATTCCTCCACTTAAGTTCCTCCACTTAAGTTCCTCCACTTAAATTCCTCCACTTAAGTTCCTCCACTTAAGTTCCTCCACTTAAATTCCTCCACTTAAATTCCTCCACTTAAGTTCCTCCACTTAAGTTCCTCCACTTAAATTCCTCCACTTAAATTCCTCCACTTAAATTCCTCCACTTAAATTCCTCCACTTAAGTTCCTCCACTTAAGTTCCTCCACTTAAATTCATCCACTTAAATTCCTCCACTTAAGTTCCTCCACTTAAGTTCCTCCACTTAAATTCCTCCACTTAAATTCCTCCACTTAAGTTCCTCCACTTAAGTTCCTCCACTTAAATTCATCCACTTAAATTCCTCCACTTCATTGATCCAGAACCGGCCAAAACCTACTACTCTCTAAATTCCAACTAAAAAATCCAACTTAAAAAAATCCAACTTAAAAATCCCCTTAAAAATCCACTTTCCTCCACTTAAATTCCTCCACTTCATTGATCCAGAACCTCCTCCACTTAAGTTCCTCCACTTAAATTCATCCACTTAAATTCCTCCACTTAAGTTCCTCCACTTAAGTTCCTCCACTTAAATTCCTCCACTTAAATTCCTCCACTTAAGTTCCTCCACTTAAGTTCCTCCACTTAAATTCATCCACTTAAATTCCTCCACTTCATTGATCCAGAACCGGCCAAAACCTACTACTCTCTAAATTCCAACTAAAAAATCCAACTTAAAAAAATCCAACTTAAAAATCCCCTTAAATTCTCTCTTAAAAATCCACTTTCCTCCACTTAAATTCCTCCACTTCATTGATCCAGAACCGGCCAAAACCTACTACTCTCTAAATTCCAACTAAAAAATCCAACTTAAAAAAATCCAACTTAAAAATCCCCTTAAAAATCCACTTTCCTCCACTTAAATTCCTCCACTTCATTGATCCAGAACCGGCCAAAACCTACTACTCTCTAAATTCCAACTAAAAAATCCAACTTAAAAAAATCCAACTTAAAAATCCCCTTAAAAATCCACTTTCCTCCACTTAAATTCCTCCACTTCATTGATCCAGAACCGGCCAAAACCTACTACTCTCTAAATTCCAACTAAAAAATCCAACTTAAAAAAATCCAACTTAAAAATCCCCTTAAAAATCCACTTTCCTCCACTTAAATTCCTCCACTTCATTGATCCAGAACCGGCCAAAACCTACTACTCTCTAAATTCCAACTAAAAAATCCAACTTAAAAAAATCCAACTTAAAAATCCCCTTAAATTCTCTCTTAAAAATCCACTTTCCTCCACTTAAATTCCTCCACTTCATTGATCCAGAACCGGCCAAAACCTACTACTCTCTAAATTCCAACTAAAAAATCCAACTTAAAAAAATCCAACTTAAAAATCCCCTTAAAAATCCACTTTCCTCCACTTAAATTCATCCACTTAAATTCCTCCACTTCATTGATCCAGAACCGGCCAAAACCTACTACTCTCTAAATTCCAACTAAAAAATCCAACTTAAAAAAATCCAACTTAAAAATCCCCTTAAATTCTCTCTTAAAAATCCACTTTCCTCCACTTAAATTCCTCCACTTCATTGATCCAGAACCGGCCAAAACCTACTACTCCTTCGAGATGGTGTACCATGCAGGAAAATTGTAACTGATGACGGGTCTGATGAGCTGCTTGTATATTAGTAGTTCACTGGCTGGCTAAGCCCGGTTCTTCTGGCTAGCAACGGGTGCAAGCGGTGAAACGCGAAGTTGGCCTTCCTTAGAACCTGCCTAGAGTGCGGGTTGAAATTGAACAGCTCGTTGAAATTTACTCCGAGGTATTTAGCATTTCTTTTGGCTGCTATCGTTGACCCATCGGGGAGCTTCACGGTCAGGTTTCTGCAAGTGGCTGCTGAACGACATCGGTTGCCATTGGTGGTGGGTCTCCTGAAACACACAAGCTCCGTAGAGTTTGGAGACACTCTCCGAGCTGCAATTTTTGGCGCTATCGACGAGGAATAGGTCAGCGAGTCGTCAGTGAAAAGCAAGTTCTCGCAGTCAGTTGGCACGGGTTGATTAGACGTCAGACGACTTCGGCTTTGATGGATTTGATTGAAGACTTGCAGCTGTCTAGCTGAACGAAGAATTTCCTGAAGGAGAGAAAAGAAAATAATATTTTTATTATTGGTGAAAGTAATCATAGTACTCGAAGCCTATGGATAAGGGCTTCTATCCATACGCTGTCGAATTCTTTCTCGACATCCAGAAAGCATCCTACGGTGGCACGATGGCTGTTGAGTGCTGAGGAGACCTCAGATTGGAATTTTAGTAATGGATGCAGTGTTGAATGCCCTTCTCGAAAGCCAAATTGCATGTCTGGGATGATTTTGTTTTCATTGCAGTACTTCTTGAGCCTCCTTAGGATGACTTCTTCCAAAATTTTGCTGATATTTTTGAGGAGGGATATAGGCCTGTAGTTGGAAACCGCTTTTCTTCGGGATTGCCACAATTTTTGTCGTTTTCCACTTATTAGGGAAGTAACAGTTGTTGACGCAGTTGTTTATGATGATTGTGAGTAGTATCAACACTGTATGTGGAAGCCTTTTGATAATGCAGTTGGAGACTCCATCCGGCCCTGTTGACTTCTTTGGTTTGGAATTGACGATGATTCCCGCAATTTTCTCAGGTTGGCATAGTTTGTGGTCAGAGTCAGCTGGACGGATGTCCTAATTTCATCCAGGAACACAGGGTCCGTTGATGGGCTAGGTGTGAAGTTTTCTTCGAAGTGATTCGCGAAAACTTCCACTTTGTCGGCTGTTGTTGTCACCTCAATGCTGTTGTTGATGATGACTTCAGGCATTGGTTGGGTTTTCCCTAGACAGCTGCTTATTTCGCTGAATGCGTTTGGTCCTGGTTTTATGGCCTGTAGTCTCTTCTGGAATCGGATGTTGCTGTGGTGTTGGATCGAGTTCCGGAACATTATGTTTACACATTGGATTTCGCTTTTCACTGCCTGGTAGTCGTTATTGGTTGTGTTAAGCTCTCTTTGGTGTATTCTTTGAAGCCGTTTCCTTAACCTTTGTCTGTGGGAATAGAGATTCCTCACATACTCCGGGAGGTGTTTGTACCTATCTTTGGACATCTTGGGCACTTCTTGGGCTTCAAGGGCAGCTGACTCCAGGTAGTCGATGGCATTGTAAATTTCTTAATTTCTTAAGTTCCTGTTGGATGGTGGTATTGGACCGTTGCTTTCTATGTTCCTCTTCAGTTTCTTAATATCAAGCCTCCTGTAGTTGAAGTAGTTTTCAGGGACTGTTGCTAATATAACAGGTTGGCTGAGGTTAATGGAGAGCTTTAATGCTTCATGGTCTGAGTCACTGGGTAAGGTTGAGCAGGTGTAGTTGCTGATTCCTGGAATTAAATAAATAAAATTAGATGTTAGTAAGAAAAACTCTAGAGTCGATTGAGTCCTAGGAAAGGTAGGTTTTGGTTGTGACACAACAACCAAGGAGTGTTCTTCGCTGTTGACATTTATCCAGTCCATGATCGCCTTTCCTTCAGAGTCAATAGAGGTGTCCAGCCATTGATGATGCCTCGCATTAAAGTCGCCTGCAATGAGTCCATAGGTAGTCTGCTTTAGAGTCCGGTTAAGAATATGCAGATCGTTTTTAATATTTCCAGCGGTGGATCCACACTTGAAGTAAACACTGTCAAGGTTTCTCCTCTTCCTAGTCGTATTCGGATGGCGGTGGCTTCACTGGTTTGTAGCCCTGTAATGACGGTTTCACTGGTGTTGGGTGAAATCTTGTTCCTTACAAAGATGGCCGTCCCTCTTCGGTTTTCCGTTTTGTCCTGCCGGTAGGTTTTTTACCCGGTCATGTTTATATTATTCCTCCTTGTTGGTTTCGTTGGTTTCGCTGATGAGGGCAATATCGGGGGTGGCCGTGGCCCGATGGATGTGTGCTCGCCTGTGAACCTCATGATCACAGGTTCGATCCCTGCCGTCGTCTATGTCGTTTCCATTAAAAACCTTCTAAAATTGTCATCAAAGGGTTGCTGGTTTACTCATTACATGTTGTTCAGGCATAACACTAACAACATGTAATTGAGTTAAGGTAGTATGCCCAACAATGATGAACACGAATAAAATAATGTGAATTATAAGCGACAAAGAAATAAGACACGGCATTCTCCGCTTTAGTTCAGCCGCCATCCCTGGAGATAAAATATCTGAGACAACAACCTTCAGTCTCAGAACATCGTGCCACACATCTTTCCTATCCTTCTTTCTCTTCCGTAACTTCACGCCCGCGCTGTGTTGAAACATTTAAAGGGTAATCATAATCCCTTGAGCGCGTGTAGATTATAAAAAAAAAAAAAAATAAATAAACAAGTTAAATGACGTCCTCTTTACCAGTCTATACAACGAATTCACATTATACTTCACTGACTTTCGATGAATTTCCAACTCTTATTTGTCGACTTGGCGGCCAAAACCAAATGTGGATTGTAAAACTGACGAACGAAACCGAGACTTAAAACCGATAAAGTAATCATAAATGCCTTTACCCTGTGATCGGTCAACAATAGTTCTAAACGTAGAAATTTGATCAACAGTATAGTAGCCTAGACGGAAGCCAGCTTGGCATTCACTAAGTATCTGATGATTCTTATAAACCGTATAGTATTAAGCAATGAAATCCATATTTTGATTTCCTTTTTTAAAAAACTGGCAAGATTACAGATGATTCAATGCAAGGTGGGACGAAAGCGTTTCCATATAATTCGGTCAACCGTAGAAGAAAACAGTTGGTAAATTCATTAATACAATAGTAACAAAATTCATGTATAATGATATCTTCTCCAGACTGCAGGCGCTTTGGCATTTATCATCTCGTTTAAAACTGATCTAAGTTCCATTAATGAAAAATGCTGATCCATTTGTTGATCTTCAATATAATTAAGGCAATATTGAAAAGTTAAGGCTGTCCTTTCATGTCCAACAGTTTATCTGATGCAGGGATGCTTAAACCGATTCTAAGCTTTGCTCCATTTATAAATCGCACTGCTTTCCAAAACTCTTTAGTATTTCTAGTTGCAATGATGATCTGAGCTTTATCTTCATAGGAATAAAAGTGCTTTTTCTTTAACATACTCATGTCTAAAATAAGTGGAATTGTTTTTTCTGAATAGATTGAAGAAAAGAAAAGACTTTTTCTCGCGCTCGGTTAGACTCGTTATCAAACCATTGGTGTTTTGCTCACATTTCGCGCACATTTCGACTTGCTTTGCGAACTACTTCTTGCATTTTTTCGATTGAGATTCTCTTCTTAATTCCAAAGATTCCGTGGTCATGGCTACTTGGTACTCAAGTTTGCTATTTTTTCGTCATATTAAATATATATAAGCTCAGTGAACTCTAATGACTGATTCTCTTTACACATCTTTGAAGTTACATAAACTAGCTATAATCGGAGAAGCTCTTTGTGAACTTTAAAATCAGATATTTCATAAATCCAATTATCCAATATTGTTACCCAAACGGTGCGTTGAAAAGAAGTTTTGGGCGAAATGAGGCACTCACAGCGCCTGCTGTAGGCAAGTTTGTGCAAAAAGTTCGGGAGTGAGACTCAATTCACGAACATCAACTCACCATCGATCTCAACACCTCAACATTTCACGCACTAACCTGAGGAGAATTCTGCACAAAGATCTCTGATTATTCGCTTAGAATAACTTGATTAAAGTTTTAATTGGACAAGGATTTTGGGCGAAAAATCATCTTTTCTGACGAGACGCATTTTCATCTTGGCGGCTACGTTAACAAAACAAAATTGCAGCATTTGGGGCTCGGAAAACTCGCACCTTATTGTCCAGAAGCCAATGTACCCACAGACAGTGACAGTTTGGTGCGAATTGTGGAGTGGTGGCATCATTAGACCACTTGTCTTCGAAAACGAAGCTGGAAACAACGTTTCGGTCAATGGTGGGCATTACAGAGCCATGTTAACCGACTTTTTTTTTTTACTGAAATTGAAGACATGGATTTAGGCGACCTCTGTTTCGTGGAAGATGGCGCGCCATGTCAAACCGAATTCCCAAATCGTAATGTATCAGCCATCTTTGCGATGTCAATTGGCCGCCTAGGAGCTGCGATTTGACCACTTTGGACTTTATTTTTGTGGTGTTTGTGAAGGACCGATGTTATGCCAATAATCCGGAAACGATTTAAGTACTCGTACTTAAGGCCAATATTATCCAAGCAATTCGTGAGATACATACAGCCCGAACCCATCAATAAGGTCTTGAAAAATCGGAGTGACAGAATGTGGTACTGTGAAGCCATCCGAGGCAGCCACTTGAACGACGGACGTTGTGTTCCATAATTAATGAGCAAAATATATATGTATGTGTCTACGAAATCAAAAAAAAAAAATTAAAAACAAAAGTTTTACATTATAACTTAAAATATTTAAAAATTTAAAATTGACATTATTATTTTATTACTAAGCGACTGGCAGACTATTTTTTTTTTTTTAAATTAACAACTCGTGACGAATCATTATGTTGTTGCGTTGAACGAGCAGATGGCGCAGTAATACCTTGAGGATTGTTTGATATAGCTGCTGATGATGATTCTCTCTGTTGACGACACGCTGCAAGAAGTTGTGTTTTTGTTGCAGGACGTTCGGTGGATAGTGATTTTGGTAAACCTTACCTTATAAACTTTGCTCGCTCTTTTCTTATAGAGACAAGGTATTCTTTGTGAACGCGTATTCCGGTGTTTCTTAGTTTTGATGAGGCTTTCAAAACGGTTTATACATCGGAGCTCTAGTACCCATTGGCATAATGGTTAGTGCGTTGGACTGTCATGCGGAAGGTCTCGAGTTCGATTCTCAGCCGCTGCAAGAAAGTTTTTTTCAGGGGTGTACAGCCTCTTGCGAGGAATTGACAAATCCTCCAAGAGTATCTCTTGTTATGGAAAGTGCTGCTCATTAGCCGTTCGGAATCGGCAGAAAATTATAGGTCCCCTCCGTTCCTGGTCGATCACAGGAATGGTTGAGAGTTGTAAGTCACTAGGTCCTGGTTCACTTCGAGCTGTTGCACCACCAAATTTATTTATTTATTATACATCGGAGCTGTGTTTCAGTGTCATAAGTCATAACTAGGTGATTTAATTCTTTGTTATGAATGTTGTTGTCGTGTGTTCTCAACAATGTTTCTGTATGCTTCTGGAGATATTTTACCGATAGAGTGAGTTTCTAATGGCTAAATTGCTCTTAGACGATGTGCTTTTTTCAAATTTTAGGTATATCTTAAATTCTATTTGTTATTATTTGCATACAATCAAGGGATTATTACTACTCTTACAATGTTATGGTCTAACACAGTGCAGGTTAGGTATAAAGGATTGTAACCGGGGAAAAAGGATGAGGACCTGTGGATAGGATAGGGATAGAATTAGGATTCGAAGGAAGTTAAATAACCGCAGGAAACGGAAGTGACAGGTAATAGGAAGGAATGGGAAGAGGAAGGGTCCGAATGTTCAGCAAAAAGGGGCCGTGGCATGCTGGCGTTGCACGGCTTAGCTCGCCGGATGTAGGGGGGATCTTGCCCCCTTCGCTGAACCTCGCTACAAAAAAAAAACAATCATGCCTCTCTTTACATCCCTATATATATATAGTGGTATCTACTATTCGAAGTATCCGTTGCTGTTATTAGCGATATTGACCAACCCTCTCCACACCTGGAATCTGGAGGCCTAAATTTTGTCAGATTCCCCTTCTCAGCTGACTGGCAAATGACAATTGTTGGAAATTACTACGTTCAGGTAATGTTTTGGTTTTTTCTTTATTTTATTACATTTATTATTTATCCTATTTCTCTTTTTTATCTTTTAGATGGACAAACACAAGGAATTCCTACGCGGGGACCAAACAAAGCGGACACCGGTGGTACCGATGGGCATGGACATTCATGGTCCACACGGAGAGACGAAATTCATCTCAGGTAAGCAAAAAAAAACTTAAAGCTATAAAATTTGCTTAATTAATATGAATTTTTCTTGGAGCTAGGAGCGGATTTTTAGCGAACCCTCGCACCATGGCTCTCAGACTCAGGCTCTGTCATGCCGCAGCGGACCTCAAGAACTGATCATCACTGAAAAGGTCTCCACAGGGTATGCCCTAGTCGATCTCTGGGTAAACTGGTAAGAAGTAGTATATATATAGGCATACAAATATACTAATAAAATTTTTACATTTTCATTTGAACACAAGAATGTGTTTTCTTGCTCCGTTGTCTAACATTGCATGTTTTTATTTATTTGGGTTTATCTCGCGTTACGGCGCGGCGGTTCTGTGGAACATGTTCGGTGTTCGGCTCCACTTGATACGGCGCAGTACCAACAACACCTTTGTATTGTTTGTACCTAATTGTATCTCCGCTCTACGCGGCTCCTACAGTTGCTGCTCGGTCCGAAGGGACGTTATCTGGACGGTTTACATCGAATGGAACCAAATCCGTTTTAAACCAGATAGGTTAAGCATTATGATAATGCATTTGCAATGCATATCGTAGGGAGCCATAACAGGATTTAATACAAGATGGTCTTAAAAGCTTGTACGTTATAATGAAGTGGGAAAATCCAGAAAGTAATCCACATTCGAGTAGTGCAGTTAAAGAAGGGACCTCTTTATTGGACGGTTAGACCGAAGTTAGACTAGTTTTACAGCGGCCTTTTTTGAGGAAAGGAAAAATCCATGAGACGTAATGGCACCTCCATAATAGTGTCCTTACTAAAGGGAAGTAACGGGAAAATAGTAAAAAATAAGTCAAGCGATCATAGTTGATCTAAGGGGTTTTTTCAATAGTCGCGGGTAAATTTGCGGCTTTGTTGTTATCTGTCAAATTTGTTGTTTATTATTCATTTTATTACTGATGCCAAATCACCATCGTAAGTTCCTCGATTGAACATTATACAGCAAAATGCAAGGCAATCGATTCTTCGCCGTGCACAAGAACTCAGCTTCTCGCAGACATCCGTCGGGACTTGGGCAAATACGCGTACAATATCCAACTGATCCAGGAGCTCAAAGTTCATTACTCAAGTTAACGCCGTTTGTTCTTTGACTGGGCTTCGGAGCTTTTGGAAGAGTACGCCAATTTTGGCCGAAAAATCATCTCTAGAGACGAGGCTCATTTTTGGATGAATAGCTGTGTTAAGATTCCAAATTTCCGTAGATGGGACGAAACTAATCCACACCAGATTCACCAGGTGACAATGAATCCTCAAAAAGTTCCCGTTGGGTGTGGTTTTTGTGCCAGTAGCGGTCATTTGTCCGTAGCTACTTCTTCAAAAATAACGTTGGCGAGGCGGTCACCGTTAGTGGCGAGTGCTACAAATGATAAATAATTTGATAAATAATTTCGTATGACCAGAATTGAACCTAGACGACTTATGGTTCCAGCAGGACTCTAAGCTTATTTAATTTTATGTCTGAATCTCTATGCAACCTTTTCCCAATTTCCATCAGTCTTTTGGAACTTGTATAATAGTACTAATTAGTATATAACTGGAAGGCCTATTAAGTCTTTTAAGTTCAATCTGTATTGCACGGCGCTATAGTTAGGAGGAATAAATGTATAGGACAGATTTGTGAATTGAAGATAATGTGTTCATTTTCTAGTGTGTATAAAAAAGAATGCTACCTAGAACCACACTTCTAAGTTTTCAGTCAAGCACTGTAACCACTGTAAAATTGGCACAACTTAAAAAATCAATGTAAATAATTTTCTTGTAATTTTTTGTTTTTTTATTGTCCTTCGGAAACCTCAACCCAATTGAAATGGTAAGAATTTACATTTCAGGAATTTACATTTAAAATTCAGTTCCTTTCAATAAGACTTTGGATTGTGGAGGCCTAATCTAACAAAGGATCGGGTGAACCACATGCAACGAATTCTGTAATAAAAACGAAAGAAATATTGTAATGTTGTCAGATGTATGATAGAGATGACTTACGTTTGTCAGCTGGCAAGCAGGCGTTTTGGGCTTTCATATCACATTTGCTTGCAAAAGTTTGTTTTTCTCCGCCGCGTTGTCCGCAGGTTGGTGTATATTCGAAAGTGCACGCAACTTTGCCGCATTGGTCTTGCGCGGAAATACCTGCAAGCTGAATGGCTAGGAGAACTAAGGCTACGACAATAGATAGAAACTTCATGTTTGGTTGAATTCTGATATTGAATGCTTCAACCGACAGCCGATTGGTCTTTTATAGGTGAACGAGTAACAAAAATCGTACAGAATGCTGACTCACTTGGTAAATTTAAATTTCCAAACTTTTGAAAAATTTAATGTTTATCTTAAAATAATGTACACAATTGGCTAAAATAAATAATATTTATTTGTTTAAGTGTTTTTGTAGTCCTGGATCTGAAACACAAATAAACCTAGCCATATGCACAACAACTCTTTGGTATGTTATCAATTTTTTTTTTTTTTTAATAATTTTTTTCTTATTTTATTTTGTAGGGTTTATATGCTTTAATATGCTGCTTAAGAAAATCGCGAAGCAGCCCCACGATCTTGTTTCTATATAGTTAAAGGATTATATTATGTTGCAACACACCATAAATTAGTAATGGTGTAACACAGTGGGAGCTTCAATAAGGTCTAGGGGACTTTATACAAGGCGGTCTTACAAGATTGTACATCATAATGAAGGGGCACAATCGAGAAAACATTCCACATTCGAGGAGTGCGGTTAAAGAAGGGACCGCTGTATTGGACGTTAGTGTTAACGACGAACTGATGGGCCTTCATACTTAGACCAGTTTTAATGCGGACCTTTTTTGAGGGAAGGAAAACAACATGAGACATAACAAACGACCCACAGTGGACAACTCTGTATAGTGCTCCGCAGTAGCTCATTCTGGCACTCCGATTTTCCAAGATATTGTTGATGGTTTCGGGCTGTATCTCACGAATTGCTTGGATTATATTGGCTTTAAGTGCTTGAATTGTTTCCGGATTATTGGCATAACATCGGTCCTTCACGGTTCCCCACAAAAAAAAAAGTCCAGAGTGCTCAAATCGCAGCTCCGAGGCGGCCAATTGACATCGCCAAGATGGCTGATATATTACGATTTGGGAATTGGGTTTGACATGGCGCGCCATCGTCCATGAACCAGAGGTCGCCTAAATCCATGTCTTCAATTTCAGTAAAAAAAAAGTAGCTAAATATGGCTCTGTAATGCCCACCATTGACCGAAACGTTGTTTCTAGCCAAATTTTCGAAGACAAGTGGTCTAATGATGCCACCACTCCACAATCCGCACCAAATTGTCACTGTCTGTGGGTACATTGGCTTCCGGACAATAACGTGGGGGTTTTCCGAGCCCCAGTTGGGGCAGTTTTATTTGTTAACGTAACCGCCAAGATGAAAATGCGTCTCGTCAGAAAAGATGATTTTTCGCCCAAAATCCTTGTCCAATTCAAGCTGCTCTCAGGTCCAAGCTTGCGGAGCGTTAACGAAGTGGATGGTTGTCCGTCTTCAATTGCTAAATCAATTGGACCTTCTAAGCGAGTAATCCGAGATCTATGTGCAGAATTCTCCTCAGGTTAGTGCGCGAAATGTTGAGTTCTGGAGATCGATGGCGAGTTGATCTTGATGGTCGTGAATTGAGTCTCACACTCTCTGCTACAGCAGTCACATTCTCGTCTGTGCGCACCGTACGACACGACGGTGACCATGAGTTTTGTCTACTAGCATACCAATCTGACGAACTTTTTGCCCAAATTTGCGTACATTAGGCTTCATTGCGGGAAAAACTTCTTTTCAAAAAGTCGCACTGTTTGGGCTACACAGCACTCATTTTGGAGATAAGTTTTCAATATTTCCCAACATTGTTCAAGCGTAAAGCGACTCATTTCATTCCGCGGAGGTATGATGCTGACTTTCTGTCAAGATTTCGAGCGGTAAACAGCTTTCAGTGTCCAAATAATCTTTGATTTAAAAAAAACCAATAGATGGCCCACTTTTACTAAAGGGAAGCAATGGGAAAATAATGTTTGATTTCTTAAATTGAACGATAATGGTATATTTGATATGGAAAGGGTTCTTGTTTTATTTTCAACCAATTAGTTTAAATGAGTCAAGCGATCAAAGTTGATCTAACGGGATTTTCAATTGGTATAGGCATGGAATTATCACATATGGACTGCATTTAACGCCATTTTCAAAAAAGAAACAACTTTAGGAAAACAAAACTAGTTACGTGTGGGTCTTATTTTTCACTTAGTGGCTTGCATTATTCGCAATTCGTTCTTCATTTGGTTATTAATGAAATATTTTTACAAGTCAAAACCTATAAGTCCAACCGTAATAGGATCTACACTAATTATTTCCCTCCATGAAGTCCTTCGACGTATATTTTTGGTTACCCAACAAAAGCAAAAAGCGGTATAGCTCTCTACATACCAACTCGTACATACTCGTATCAACTTATTGATGCACCACCACCTTTGAGCTGTGTGCTATATTCGAAACAAACAATTCATCTTATTGTCTGCATCGCATGCCAAAGCCTGAATGGATTCGACCTCAGGTTTTATTGTCATTCCCGTTGCAACGAAATTGGAAGCTCCCCGAGGAGTTATTTCTTGATTAAATCTACCAGAACAAAGCAATTTCTCTGCAATTTGCAATCGTGCTCTGGTGCGAGTGCGGTGTCAGTCCACCGCACTCCGGGAACTCAGGCAAGTTGGTCTACTTCCATTACCATCTCGACCTCCATGTGAGGCACCTGACCACCAACAGAATGAAGCAAAGCATTATTAGGCATGGCGCATGCCACATGGGTTTTTCATTGGTAAATTATTATTGTTTCTGAAAGCCCAGCTTCCACACTTCGACCGTTCCATCAGCACACATCATCCGGCCGCATCCAGGTGAGTGATGTTTTGTTAGCAAGTATTAAGCATTCGAATTCAACTGAAAAGTAAATTTTTGTTCATAAAGGAATATGGAATATTATGACAACAGAAAAAGCGTCGTCGTCCTGAGCTTTCCACATAGTACAATGCAAGAGAGCATTAACAATTGTGGTCAGAGAATTTATTTGGCCATCATCATCAGTGGGCAGGCAACCTAAAGCTATTGGCTTATTATTTTATATGAATTATGTAAGTGGGCGGTGCGGTGGCCATGGTGATGGTCAGCCTCACTTGGCTGGAAAGCCTTTTGATCTTTTGTTCTTCTTATGTCATTGTTAACTGTCGGTGCATTGTTCCAAAATGTTCATTGTTCTGATGAACTACTGAATACAGGTATGTTAGTTATCATGGGTGGGATGAATTTTTACTAAATATAAATGTAATGTGGTATTTTTGTTTTACGAAAATTGTCTAAAAAGATGCATTTATTGGAAGGTAAAAAAAGAAGTAATAAACATCTTATTTTCGCAATAGCAAATTTCTTTATTCCTTAACTTTTTTTTTTAAAGTACCTACCACAGGGACAAAAACGTTCTTGAAATTTGTAATGTCAAGGGCTTTAGTTTGAATTTTTAGACTCAAAGTGCAAGCTTTTCAAAACAGACACTGAAACACAGATAATAGTAAAGGTTAAACAAGCTGTGTATGAGGTTTTAACAAAATCGATCCGAGTGGTCCCATTTTCAATGACTTTTCCGCATGGATAGGGCTGAATTCGAGCGATGGCCTGTGGTATGTTTTCCTAAGAGTATGGGTCTATTGATGTAATATTCCTCGACATAATGGTAAGTGCGTTGGACGGTCATGCAGAAGGTCTTGGGTTCGATTCTCATGCGCTGCAAAAAAGGTTTTTCAGGGATATACTGCCTCTTGCGAGAAATTGAAGAATCCTCTAAGAGTATCTCTTGTCATGAAATGTGCTCTCACAAGCTGTTCGGAATCAGCAGAAAATTGTAGGTCCCTCCATTCCTGGTAACACGCTCACTGGAATGGTTTAGAGTTGTAAGTCACTAGGTCCTCGTTCTCTCCGAGCTGTTGCCCCACCAAATTTATTTATTTCATTCACAGTCAATTCTAGTTTATTCCCATGGATCTAGAACTTCAAAAAATCCAAAAAGACGTATGACCTTTGCGGCCAATTCACATCACCTTTGTGAAAGATAACCATACCCTCAAATCGTTCATGCAGATTGTCAATCGCGGCGTCCGCTGTGTGGCACGTAGTACCGTTCGCCTGGAATCACATATCGTCTAGGTCAATAGGTTTCAATTTGGGCCGTAAGAAATTAGTTATCATCGTTCTGTAGGCGATCGGCATTGAAGGTAACCGTCTCACCAAAGTCGTTTTGAGGATGCATTGCCACCTGGTGAACCTTGTGGGGGTTGGTGTCCCATACACTGCAGTTTCGCTTTGTAACACAAACCTTCATTCGAAAATGCGGCTCGTCCCTAAAGATGATTTTTAGATTTAGATTTAATATGACTTTATTTTACATAATTTCTTAATGCTATGCTGTAACAAATCATAAATAAGCATGGCCTACGCCGTCTGCCAGAGTGACATTTTTATGTTTGTATATGTAAGTAAATTATATGTATTTAAAGTAAAAATTTAAATTTTGCAAAATATATTTTCTTTGTATGTACATTTTTGGACAGCATTAGAAAAGCTCTTCGATTATATTTTTCCGGTACCTTAAGCCCCATTCTACGTACTTCGCTAACTGTTTCCAATTTTCACCATTTAAGATCTCTACATTGGTCAGGACACTTTTTTGAAACACCGATACTCGTATTTCCGCCAGAATAGGACATCTTCCCAGAAAATGGTATACATCTTCTCTCGCCCTCATGTTGCACAGCCCACATGTATCTGAAAGGTCATTTCTGTATGGAATGAAATTTAATGGGATAACCTCAGCTCTTGCTCTAATGATTAAAGATATTTCATCCGTTGAGTATTTGCTATTGAAATAGTTCCTGTTCATTAGGTTGTGATTGAGCTGGGCATAGATAACTCGTTGTACAGATGACCTTGCCTTTAATTCAAAATCCTGCCTTTTTCTCAAATCCACTGCCTTGATTAGCTCGTACGCCTTGGATTTCCAAGCCTCCATATTATTATTATCTAGGTCTAAAGAATAGTTACAATACTCTGCCAATCTCTTCCACTGTGCATACCATGAAATTTCTTTTCTTACAACCATCATACTTATCTTCTTTGGCAATCTTCTGTCGTCCATTTTAAGTGTTTTTATGGCATAGTCAACTTGAGTTTTTAACGTTGATATGTACAAAGGAGATAACCCAGTTTCAAGAAGAAGAATATGATTTGGTGTTGACTGAGGTAACTTAAAAATTCTTTTTAAGAAGTATCTTAAGAGTTGCTCCACTTCTTCAAATTCTGTGTGCCCCAACTTTGCGCAGCATAATACATTATGGCTTTCGCTGTTGCCTCAAAAACTCGATACTTTGATGGTGAATCGACATCTTTACTGGACATGATGCTTCTCCAGGTTGCATTTATAGCACTCTTTGCTTTTGCGAGTTTTCCTGCCATATGTCTTTTTAAATTAAGATTTCTCGTAATCAGAACACCTAGGTAATTGTACTCATTTACTACCTCTACGTCACGGCTAGCAAATTTCCATTTCTCATTTTGACAGTTTCTACCTCCTGCATTGCGAAAGATCATGATTTTGGATTTGTCAAGGTTTACTTGAAGTCTCCATGTTTCGCAATATTCAGCCAGCCTGTTTATCATAAGCTGGAGACCATGCGGTGTTTCAGCGAGTGCAACAATGTTATCAGAAAACATTAAATGGCTTATCACAAGTGTTTCTGATAGTTTCACTCCTCCTTAAATTGCATCCTTGCCTAAGACCAATTTCAACTTCGAATTCCTCCGATATTTCTATTCCATTTACTATTTTTGACGTTGTATGTGCATACAGACTTTCTATGATTTTTCCAAATTTATGGGACATTCCTTTATTGTATAGTTTCATCATGAGAGCCTTTCTGTCAATTGTATCGAAAGCTGCCTTAAAGTCGATGTAGAATGCATACAGTTTTTTCTTCTTATGAATAGACATTTCCGCAATATTCGTGAGCACATAAATTTGATCTACCGTGGATTAATCTCTACGAAAACCAGCCTGGTTTTCACTAAGGAGATTATTTTCCTGGATTCATGTGTATAACCTTTTGCTCAGAATTTTGGTGAGAATCTTCATTGACGCGTTTAGTACTGAGATGCCTCTGTAGTTTGCTGGGTTACTGGATTCACCTTTTTTAAGGATAGGATTAAGTAGAGCTTTGTTAAAATATTCAGGAACTGAACCTTCCACAAGCAAACAGTTAAGCGCAGCTGTTAGTTTTACAATGAGATCTGTAGTGCTGAATTTAAAAAAAACTCCATGGAAACACCATCGGATCCAGGGGCTTTGTCCTTTTTTGACTCTTTGAGAGCCGTTTTAACTTCACCAACTGTAAAAGGAGCATCCAAAGTGTTGTTTTGAAAGTTGGGAACCGCAAATTGGAAGGTAATGCTGTAGTTGTCTCTTGTCATTTCACTGAAATAGTCTAGCAGTATTGGAAGTTCAATTGGTATTGATCCGTTCCTTGTTACTCTTCCATTTATTTCCCTTACTGTTTTCCAAAAATCAGATGCATTTCTACAGTCTGAAATTCTTCGAGCGACTTCAATGGCATGATTTCGACGTTTAAAATTGCACAATATCTTATAATTCTTGTTCGCCTGTACATATTTTAGTCTGAAGAAATCATTTTGGGGATTTTTTCTTAGCACTTTTAGCCAAACGAAAGATCTTTTCCGTGCCTCCGATAACTCGCTGTCAAACCATTTCTCTCTAAAGACAGATCCAGGTTTTCTTATAGACCTACATGCACTGGGAATTGAATCTAATACAATTTGGTTTATCTCTTCTACAGGTAAAACTTCGTTGCTGGCGATTGCGCGACTTGTAAGGTTTTCAGTCAATGAAGTTTTATATCTGTTGGCAAAAGCAGCTTTCATTTGTATTTTATTGGGAATGTTGTTTGATCTCCATATGTCCTTTGAGAGCTCGATGGCTGAATAGAGATTTCAATTGGGAGATGATCGGAGAATATCTGAGGCTTAACAACAAAATCGTTTACTAGTTCACACCAGTCACCTCCTACAAGCCCATAATCTATAACCGAACTTCCTTGATGGCTAACAAATGTAAATTCTCCATCCTTGTCACTATTAGAACACCCATTACAAATTCCGAGTCCAAAAGAATTACAAAGATCAATCAGCTTTTTCCCCTCTCGGTTGATAACGGCGTCCCTAGATTTTCGATCTCTTCCCCAAAGTTTATTTTCACTGGTTTCAGAGCCTGTCCTACCGTTGAAGTCACCGATAATTAATATACTTCCAAATGCGTTGTTGTTGAGTCTGTCGACAAGTTGGTTGTATTGGTGTTCCCAGTGGTTACAATTTATATATGCTGGAACTAATGTCAGCTTATGGCGACTAAAATTGATTTCCAAATAATCCAGGTCATAACTATTTTTTAAAAAAACCCTCCACATTCTTGAGGTTTAATTTATAACCCATAAGTATTCCACCACTCGGCACTCGCTCTTCCCCTTATACTAGATCTTTCTGCATACATCCATTTTAGTTTATACTCATTTAAATACAATAGAAAATTATTATAAATATTATGTTCTTCTGTTACATGCGTTTCAACTAGTACAAAAATATTATATTCTTTAATAAAATTTATAAAATCTGGTATATTGAACTTATTTACTAATCCAGCAATATTATAACTAAGAATTTTTATATTTTTAATTTTTAACAACTGACAGACGGCTATTTCCTAATTTTTTATCACCCCGTCCACACCAAACGAATTGCCCCTTCTAACATTATCAGCGCCACCTTTGGGTTGGTAGCTGCAACCAGCTTCTGCTCCGTTTGACATTTCTCAGTCTGACGGAGGCATGTATTTTATTTTTTGTGGCTCCCTTGCATTTCGATGTTTATCAGTTTGATTAGCTTCACAAAGAAATCTTTCGCCAATTTATGTGTTTCAGTGACAATTTGTAATCCATTCTCCTGTTCAGAAACAAACCCAGCCTTGTCTTCCCATCGAATTAAAATATCGTCCACTCGTAGCTTGTCGTCGCGTAAGAAGACTGTCTGTTTTTGCTATACAAATGGTAGACTCCGGAGATGTTATTTGATGTTTACGCTTATTCATCCGTAATTCAGTCTTTGACAGTACTTTTCAGGCCTTGATGTTGGCGCTTATTTTCTTAATTTAAAATATATTGCATTGAAAATCTAACATAACTCACATGTAGTTTCGAAATTTTTGGATTCAGTAGACTTGAATTGAACTTTTAAACAATATTTTACAAATTAATGTAATTTTACTTTGTTGGGCTATAAATTTACAATCTTACACAGCACAACCAGAGTTGCCACACTAATCAAACATGATTTTTACTCACTTTGATAATAAAGTTATATCATTTGGACGTGCTGTTCAATCGTTTAACTTGCCATGGCGCCAAATGCCAGTAAATAAATAATAAACAATAGGTGACAGATGTCACCAAAGCAACATGGCCGCCACAGACCGCCAAAATCTATCAGCATCAATTGAAATACAATTGTATTACTTTTGAATTTTGACATTTTCTCGTTTCTGTCAAACACCTTCAATATCTATCTATGTTACAGCTCTGAACTAAGCAAGTTCATGCATTTCAGTTGTGCATTTATTTCTTGACGAAATATTATGACAGCTTTCAATATAATCTGTGACTCTTTGCCTATTTTATGAAGTAATTCTCTACCTGAAAGACAAGTAGATACTTAAAAACTTTTTTCAATGATCTCACTCATCTCCTTTCTATTTACATCAAAACATATGCAAAATGTATAGATATGTATGAGCTACATCGTACAAAAAGACTATCAACAATCCTATATTAATATAACCGTATTAAGCTCCTAAGACGACACGAAGACACCTTTTCATCTTTCCGAATCATGACAGGAAACTCATTTTCACAATACAACAATATACGTTAAAAATATTTCTTTTGTTAGCATTTAGGAAGAACGCACAAACATTTTTAACGAATAAATAACAACTTTAAATTTCAACATATAAATATATAGAACATCCTTTTTCTTGTAAACTTGGAAGAAAGACCATAACAAAAATACTTTAGTACTGGTGGAAAGTAGCTTTATTGTTCTTAAAATTTGCTTTGATTTTTACGCATGATTTATTACCCCGGTCAAAAGCAGCAGGAGTGAATCGACTTGGAAGTAATCTTCTTCCACTTCATTGTCATTATTTCGTTTTATTTTTGTATTTAAAAGAGAAAAATGATTTCCTATTTCATTTCAGAATCGGAACGATTTCGGTCTTTAAGGGACCAAAGGACGGAAATAGATATATCAGGAGTCAGAATACACGGCGAAGGGACACAGTATCACGAGCAGGATTGCCACATTGGTAAAATATTTTCTGGTTTTAGATTTTTGGTAATTTTGATATCTTCTTGAGTAAATGATGCCATCCAGATTCACTGATTACTGAATGCACTCACTAACTTCTTTTGACAGGTATAGTAAACCTTTAAATTTTTTTTTTCGGTTAATGATTTCTATGAAAAGTGGATATAGGATGGCTTATAATATTATGCATACATTTATTTGCAGAAATAAGATTAATTTTTTAAAGGTTTCTTATGAGAAAAGGTCTCGAAAAGACTCTCAACTAGAAATAGGAATCGATGCCGAAGAACATGTAGATGATTCCTTGCTGACGAAATGGCTATGTCCTATGTTGTGTAATTGATTAGAAACTTTTTCTTTTGTTTGGTAACATTTCATCTTCAATTTTGTTGGCCAGTGGCAACCGTCAGCACAGCAGTTGGATAAACAACGTCAAAGAGGATAGACAACATGTAGTTATAACATTCATAATATTCTCCCAGAATGTCCTGAAGAATTTTTACTTGCGACACATAATTAAATGTAGGTAATGAATGCACATCAGTGGTACCACTTTACTTCAATTGAAGTAGATCTACTTTTTCCTTTCAAACAAATTTTAAAATCTATTTCCTACTTCGCGCCATCAGAAAAATACTGAAATCTACTTCATTTTAAAAATCTATGTTTCAAGCTACTTCAATTTTACATAAAAAGCCCAAATCTAATTCTTTTTATCTATTTCACTATAGGTAGTAGAGTTTTCGAAATATAAAAAATATAAGATATTTCTTAATGGCTGTATGCTCCAGGTTGAGGTACAGATCTACAGACGGAATCACCACTTTTGCATGTTATTTTTTTTCTTCTGAAAAGTCATCTTGAAATCTACTTGGATTTTTTCAATTAACTTCACTTTTTTCTTCAAGTTTTCTTCGACTTTTTTTTCCCGAAGTGGTAACGCTAATGCACATATCAGATGACATGCACATTGAAAGATAAGTCTGTATGTCTGTTTGTTCGACTACAGCTTACGACTCGGCCGATTTTCTTTAAAATTGGTAGATTTTTCAAGTAAAACATCTTTTCCGGCGTTGGGGGTAAAAATTTTTTATGGAGTTGTCAGTGACATGTGAAAACGACACCTTATCCGTCAAAAACAGGCACATGGTTTTTACAATTATTGTTCGAACTTTGTTCGAAGTTATTTAAAACACTTTAAAAACACCTTTTATCGCCGAAAGAGAATGTTCTTTCAATGAAAAATTCATAACAACTAACTTGTTTATTAACAAAACACACAATAAAAGCTTATTTTAATGAATTATGTGGCCGAAGAATTTCTCAGTCGAAAACCGCTTCCCTTCATAGAAAAAACACAAATAAATAGATCTTTTTTATGGTTTTATTTATTTAAAACATTAAACATTTTAACCTACACAATACTGTATACAAACTTATATTCTATTTAACTTGAAAACTAAGCACTAGAATTTACAATGTAATTAATGCGAAATTAAAAAAAAACACTTGTAAATAAACTTTCTGATTTCTGCTGTCAAACATAAATTAGCATTGCCATATGCGAATAATTTTAAATTCGGTGTCAAAATTAAATTAGCATTGCCTTCAATTAGAAGAATCCTTTGGTTTGAACACAATGAATACGATGGTCTGTCGTTTTCAATTGGATTTTAATGTCACCATCTGACAAATGCAAAATGCACTAACAAATGGCTAGTATTGAAATTTTAATATCTTACACGTCTATGTCCTTTCACGATTTATGATGTACACCAAGCTTAGTAATCATGTGTGTTAAAAATGCGCCATCTGTGCTTCAAAAAGGGCGCCATTCATTTTCCTCAACCTTGGTAACAGACAAGTTATACATGACTTTCTTGAATATCTCAATAAATTCAAGAAATCACCAGATAGACCAAGCTGTCATTCCAAAACTAATTGCATCATTTGTATAATTGAAACAGTTTTGAGTTCCAATTTAAATTTCGCAACTTATTTGCAAATCATTTACAATTCGAAGAAATATTTAAAAAAAAAAATGTATATGGAAGTGATTTTGACACCTTGCAACTTATAATGCCAGATACACACGAGGCAACCGTTTCAAAAACGTGTTGCAGCAATGTGTTTGTAGAAAATGCTTACAAATAAGTAATTTATATTATGAATAAATTAAAAAACACAAACAAAAAAGTAAATACATCAAGAATACTAAGTTCCGTCACTTAGGCGTATACGTGTTATTTTTGAATAATTAATCAAATTGAAAAAAAAAATATGAATTCGCCACATTAGAATGATTAGAAACCAAACGTTGGCTTTGACGAAATGACGATCATCATCAACGCCCCATAAAATGTCCATCTGCCAACACTAGCTCTAGTAAGAGAGATGTATATCTATACCTACTACCATTAGTTTTTTTTATATAATATTTGGTTTGTATTCATTAACAAAATTGCGTAACAAAAGGAAGCAAGAATACTGCAGTGGGATTATTGAAATCGGAATGCCGCAGTGCGGGTGGTTTGTTTCGATTTTTGTGGTTTTTCTTGAATGATATTTCAAAAAACGAAAAAGAAAGTAAAATAGGAAGCTTAGATATAATTAGGCAGTCGGTGATCAAAAGTCAAGTTATGCGTATTGGCGACGAAATTAAATGCCAACTATACTCTGTCCAACAAAAATTGTCAGTACAGAGAAGATAGGACGTTTGTCTCTCATTCTGGTTGCATTGCCATGCATAAGTGTGTCGCCTTTTAAAGCTCTCACAGGGATTCCGTAGTTTATATTATAAATCGCCGCAAATGAGAGTAAAAAACGCGTAGAGCTACCGTCTGCCGATTCAAAACGACTGAAAACAATATTTAATTTACCTTTTCCCGCAACGCCAAGCGGTAAGATAATATGCGCGTTTTTTTTAAGTTGAAAAGCAATACGACAACACTCAACATACTCATCTTCTTAAACTGTGTTCTCAAAAGCTTCAAATCCCAAAAGCTCTTTAATAAAAACCACTGAAAAAGCTCCTTGCTTGCAATTGAGAATGATAATGGTAACTCTGTTTTGATGTAGATAAAGAGTGCACGACAGGGATGGAAAATGTAATTTTTCAATTGTACTGAAATCTGAGATAAAATTGTACTGAAATGATGTCAATTGTACCGAAAACAAATTGTGTATGAAAAAAATCAATAATTCAACTATTGAAAAGTTTTACAAAGTATTTTATTAAAAAAAATCAAAGCAGAAAATATCAGTTTGTCTTCTTATAAAAAATATAAATAAATATAATTAGCTTAGCAGAAAAAAAAATACTATCTTCATTTAAAAAAAAAAATCATACAAAAAATTGAAATATAAAACTAAAATTCACAAATTAAATATCTTAAAAATGCACAGACAAAAAACCGCAATCACAAATCACATTCACAAGCTTACAGTTTAGTAGGCGTAGCTTACATGTAAATACAACAATTACTTAAGTCTATATTATGGACTTAGCTAAGTCCAGATAATTTTCGAGACTTAACATAAGTCCTGATAAAAACTGTGATGCAGAATAATATATATATATGTTATCGATAATTTGTTCAGAGAAGTCAAAAGTGACGGTTTTGGATGCTATCGTCAATACAGCTGACAAATGCCATAGCATGCACACTGCTTCCATCTTTTTGGAAAGAAGTTACTAAGTCCCGATGTCGTTTTTTTCTACAATTTTATATGGAAAACACGGCCAGTGTTTAGTAACCAAATCGAAGCCATCTCTGAAAGAAAGCTGATCGATAGAGAGACAGAAAAGCAAGACGCCATCTAGAAGTGAAAACTGTAATTAAGAATTACAGCTGAGAGTTATTAGGTGCGTTTTATTATTCACGAATCTATCAGGATCCGGATCTGGATTAAGTTTTAACATGTATTACAAAAACAATTTGGGATCCTGTTTTCTATCGGGATCTATTTCAACGATCCAAAAATCAGTTAGTACACTGGCGAGTAGATGGCTTTTTATGGTAAGGTAGTGTAAGCTATAGTGTAAAGAAAAAAGACAAGAAATAATTGAAAATTTACAACTTATTTTACTTTACTTTAGATGGCGCTTACAGTCCAGGGTGGACTACGGCCTCAACCAACAAGCCCCTCCAGCTAGCTGCCTCCAGTTACGCATTCCAAGTTAATTGAGGTCGCTCTCCACTTGTGCGCGCCATCTGAGGTGAGGTCTTCTTCTGCTGCGCAGACCATCAGGGGTGGATTCGAAGATTCGACGGGCTGGTGCGTCGGTGTCCATACGCTCCACGTGTCCCAGCCATATCAGCCGTTGTGTTTTCAGCTTCTTGACTAGGTCAACGTTGCTGTAAAGCCCGTACAGCTCGTTGTTGAATCTTCTCCTCCATACTCCATCGACACAGACTGGACCGAAGATCAAACGAAGAACTTTTCTTTCAAAGCACCCAAGCTGATTTTCATCCGTTTTAGACAGTGTCCATGCTTCTGCCCCATACAGCAGGACCGGGATGATGAGGGTCTTATACAAGGTCTCCTTGGTTCTTTGAGATAGTGCTTTATTACTCAAATGCCTTCTTAGCCCGAAGAAACAGCGGTTGGCAAGATTAATTCTTCGCTTGATCTCTGCACTGATGTCGTTTTGCGATGTTATAGTGGAACCCAGGTAGACAAAGTCTTTGACGACTTCGAAGTTATACCTTTGACGTTTTGCCCGAGTCGTAGATGTTGAGATTCCTTTCTCGATGATAGCATATACTTCGTCTTGTCCTCATTAACAGCCAAACCCATTTTCGCCGCCTCCAGTTCAATACTTGCAAACGCACCGGTAACAGCTCGCTTCGTCCTCCCAATGATATCAATATCATCCGCATAAGCAAGCAGTTGAACTGACTTTTGAAAAATTGTACCTCTTACTTACAAACCCAAGGATAAAAAGAGACGGACTTATAACACTGCTGTCACTAAGATCCGTATCGTTTTATTTTCAAGGGAAGATCCAGATCCGGATCCAGATAGATTTTTGAATAATAAAACGCACCTATTATTCTGGTAAATGAATACATTCAGGTCAGGATGATGTATCCAATTTTCAATTGCCTTTAATGTGCTTTTGTTTTGTATTTTGGTGAAATACATAAAATATGGAAAATTTTGAAATTGTACTGAATTGAGACAAATTGTACTTTTGTACTTCTACAAACTCAATTGTATCGAATTCGGTACAATTGTACCGAATTTTCCATGCCTGGTGCACGATCGTATTGAGTGACACTTGACACTCTTGACTGTATCTCATCAGCAGTGGGATACGACGGTCATGTTGGGGTGTACAACTTTTTGCAAAGAATTACAACAACAATTCCCTAAGAAAAGTCAGTGGCTTGCTCTTCTTTTAGTGGCATTTTTCCTAACGCATTGTAGTGAGGGTGCATCAGGCGCCACTGGTTCAGAAAAAGCTCTCCCATAAGGCCTGTACTGACAATTTTTGTTGGACAGAGTATAGTTATACAAATAAAATACACGACTGGGTCGCACGAACCTGCTGCTATGTAAAAGACTAAGAATTTCAGAAATTAGAGAAACTTTTCATAAGCATAAAATTCATTTTTTAAATGACTAAAAAAAAACTTCTTCAATAGTTAAAGGTAAGAATAGGATGCCATGTGATTCAAGCAAATATAGATTTATGCAAGAACAAAAATTATAAGTCTTTGTAGTGGTTTCTTAAAAAATAAGGTTTTATATAAGAACATTTTAAAACATTTTTAAGAAAAAAATTAAATTTACAAAAAAAGTATTGAGCCGTTTTCGAGACATTGAATTTTCAAAAAACAAAAAATTAATTTTTTTTTTCAAAATTCAAAAAAATATTTTTCTTAAAGTTTTGAAATGCAATGTTTTTTAAACTTTTTAGAAGCTTCCCTCTATGAAATTTCATTAAAATCCGTTGTGCTAATAATGAGAAATTCAAAATTTTAAAAAATCGTTCTATGGTATGTACAGTCAGTAATATCTTGTTTTCAATTTTTTGTTATTAAATTACAGATATTAAAAAATAATAGGAAGACAAAAAATTTAAGCAAAATTCTCGGAACCGTTTTCGAGAAAAATACGATTTTCGAAAACCATTTTTTAACATTTGTATGGAGGGTACCGTTATTTTTAGATAAAATGAATTTATTTTGCTCATATATTGTAGATTATTTTTCCAAATCGAGCATGGGGTTTTCGAAATATTGAGTTTTCAAAAAAAAATTTTGAAAGTTTTTTTAAAAATCCAAAAAATTTGTTTTGGAAAATTGGAATACACAATAATATTCAAACTGCTGGGAAGCCTTAGCATAAAAAAATGATCAAAATCGGTGGTACCGTTTTTAAGAAAATCAAAAACAAAAAAAAAAATGGTCCCAAGGGGGGTACCAAAACTACTCATTTTTTTGAAAAAATTTTTCAACCATTACCTAGATTTAACTAAATTAAATTTTTTGATTTTTTTTTAGAAAATCGTAGGGACAGTTTTTGAGAAAAAAAAATATTTATAAAATTTCGGAAAAAATCGTATGGCAGGTACCGTTATTTTTGATCATAAAAAATCAAATCAAAAAACATCCGGGGGTAAAAAATCAACACCCATATCTACCAAGTTTGAAGAAAATCGGCCAACCGCTTAGCTGTAATCGAACAGACAGACAGATAGACAGACAGACAGACAGGCAGACAGAATTTCCAGACCCACTTTTTTCGTCTTCGCTATCATCTTAATGTCAACTTTGATCAAAATCTCGAGTTCGATTTTTTTTGCGAATGCATATCTTGCCTTATAGTACGAGTACCTATAAGTCGCAAGGAAAAAAAGAATTACTATGATAAACCAAATTAAAGTTATTTTTGCGCCAAAAATATAAAATAAAAAGTTTAAACAAAAAAATTATTTGCAAAAAATATGAAAACTAAAAAAAGTTTACACAAAAATTGCTGTTAAAAGCATAAACAAAATTAAGGGAAAAAATATTTCCAGAAATTAAAAGAAAAATAAAGAAGCGGAGGAAAGATGAAATAAATACGTTTTTTTTTGAAGAATTACTTCCGAACAAAGTCATAAAAAAATCACCTCACGGGTTCAACTCGAACCACGTGTACTCAAGCTAAATTTTGGAATTAAGTTTTTCAAGGATTTCGAGACATTTCTATATCGCTTCGCTCACCCAGGCTTTCACAGAAATTCCAGCGAAGCCATATAAGGGTGCAGCCACATTGTCGTTTGTCGCCGACCTCAAATTTAGATTTAAGAAAATTGTAATTTTGATCCAAAGCCCCTTCCTCTTCCTTCTTCCTACCCTGAGTAAAACGGAAAAAAATCAGTGTCTAATGAATTGACGAACAAATTTAGAGGAGAGGATTTCAGTCGTTCGAGTAAAAAAATAATTTTTTAAAACTAGCTACTAGAAGTTTTTAAAAAAATCGCTACAGCGACTACCCTGTTTGTTCCGTAAAAGATGTGCACAGCTTCACCAGTATTTTCGGGCACAGGAAAAGGATAAAATAGCTATATAAACGTAACAAAGTAGGTTACCTTTTAAATATTATTTTTTTATCTTGAACGTTCTGGACTTGGTTTAAAGTTTTAAAACGAAGGACTTTTTTTATAATACTCGTATCTACCATTTATAAATTTCTTAACCGAATTTCTTTCTATTACCCCCTTTAATTTTTATATTGTATGAATTTAATTTTTTTGGATTAATAAACATTTCATTTATAATCTGAACTAAGAAAAACAAAACAAAAAAAGACAATTGATCGATTTTAACTACAACGCGTCTGGGTTGGTTATATTCACTTTGTGAACACGCCCACGATTATTTTTACTTGCGACTTATAGGTACTATGAGGCAAGTTATGCATTCGTAAAAAAAATCGAACTCGAGATTTTGATCAAAGTTGACATAACGATGATAGCGAAGACGAAAAAAGTGGGTCTGTAAATTCTGTCTGCCTGTCTGTCTGTTCGATTACAGCTAAACGGCTGGGCCGATTTTCTTCAAACTTGGTAGATATAGGTTTTAATTTTTTACCCCCGGATGTTTTTCGATTTGATTTTTTAAGACCAAAAATAACGGTACCTGCCATACGATTTTTTTCCGAAATTTTATAAATATTTTTTTTTCTCAAAAACTATCCCTACGATTTTCTAAAAAAAATTCAAAAAATTTAATTTAGTTAAACCTAGGTAATGGTTGAAAAATTTTTTCAAAAAAATGAGTAGTTTTGGTACCCCCCTTGGGATCATTTTTTTTTTGTTTTTGATTTTCTTCAAAACGGTACCACCGATTTTGATCATTTTTTTATGCTAAGGCTTCCCAGCAGTTTGAATATTATTGTGTATTCCAATTTTCCAAAACAAATTTTTTGGATTTTTAAAAAAACTTTCAAAATTTTTTTTTGAAAACTCAATATTTCGAAAACCCCATGCTCGATTTGGAAAAATAATCTACAATATATGAGCAAAATAAATTCATTTTATCTAAAAATAACGGTACCCTCCATACAAATGTTAAAAAATGGTTTTCGAAAATCGTATTTTTCTCGAAAACGGTTCCGAGAATTTTGCTTAAATTTTTTTTCTTCCTATTATTTTTTAATATCTGTAATTTAATAAAAAAAATGAAAACAAGATATTACTGACCGTACCTACCATAGAACGATTTTTCTTAATTTTGAATTTTTTCATTATAAGTACAACGGATTTTAATGAAATTTCGTAGAGAGAAGCTTCTAAAAAGTTTAAAAAATATTGCATTTCAAAACTTTAAGAAAAACATTTTTTGAATTTTGAAAAAAAAATCAATGTTTTGTTTTTTGAAAATTCAATATCTCGAAAACGGCTCTATACTTTTTTTGTAAATTTAAGTTTTATTCATACAATAATAAAAACTTCAAATTGGCATACCAACATTTTTTCTTAAAAATGTTTTAAATTTTCTTATATAAAACCTTATTTTTTAAGAAACCACTACAAAGACTTATAATTTTTGTTCTTGCATAAATCTATATTTGCTTGAATCACATGGCATCCTATTCTTACTACTAAAGAAGTTTTTTTAGTCATTTAGAAATGAATTTTATGCTTATGAACAGTTTCTCTAATAACATTCATTTTTAAAATTCTTAGTCTTTTACATAGGAGCAGGTTCGTGCAACCCAGTCGTGCATTTTATTGTTGGTGGTATTTGAGAATGCTTATAGTCACTCTCTTACCCTTATTTCATGTTGTTGGATCTTTCCGAAGCTTAAGTAACCTCAGATTCATTTCCATTAGAAGTTAAATTAGTTGTCAGATTGACATTGAGTCATCGATATTTTACTTTAATTTAAGAGAAAATTATGACTCTATAAAAAGGTTTAATTAAGTATGTGAGGTGGTAATAAAGAGACGTCCGGAGAGTTAACTTAGTAAAAATGATATAATAAAAAGAAAATAAGTTAATTTGCTTAAGGGGTTAACGCTCGATTCAAGAGCAACTGCGTTAACCAAGGTGTGCTTTTAAGATTTTTTTTTCTAATAGAAGCGCTTAGGGAGGGAGAATTGCTCGGAGAACACGAACATCTACGTATGTTCTTGTTTTCTATGTTTTTTTTTTTTTTACAGCGCGTATTTGTTACTTTGCGAATTGGCAAAAGCTAAAATTAAATCGTTACATGTTTCATTTGTTCACTACACACGTGGCGTGGCAACGGTTGCCACAACCACATTACTGTTGGAGCAACCGACTGAAAATATCAATTTTTTTTTGATATTTCTGGCAACAACGGTTGCAGCCACCAGCAACACAAAATCAATAGGCAACACAGCTAATCACGAAGCAACGGTTGCTTCAACATGGCTGTGTTGCTGCAACGGTTGCCTCGGTTGCCCCGTGTGTATCTAGCATAAGACTATATTTTAAATTTAATTTTTTGTATGTTTCCGAAAAGCACTGAAAGTTAATGTCAAAAACCAAAGAAAAGTAGATTTCCGTATCGTCAAAGGGAGAACACACCGAAACAGTACCTTACATAATAGGTATGTCACAAAACTCATTTTTTTCTAGTCACGATAAGTGAGGAATGAATTGTTTATTTTTTTAAAGATTAGTAAGCTAATCGGCTATATAACCAATTTGTAAATTGTTTGGTTTGGTGTTTTGGTTTGTACAAAATGTTTGTACGCTTATAGGATAGAATCTTAGAGAGGTTTTGCTTGATGGAAAATAAGTTTTACTTCTAGCGCGCGTACGTTTGTACACAAACTGTTTTTTTTTTTTTTTTTAAATTCAAAAAATATTTTTTCTTATAAAAAATTCTCTATAAAAGATTTCATTAAAATCCGTTATGCCGATAATGAGAAAATTCAAGGTTTGATAAAATGGAAAGGAAGAAAATTTTATCAAAATTCTAGGCGCCGTTTTCGAGACAAATACGATTTCAACATTAATGGTGGGTACCGTTATTTTTAGGTCTCACATCTTGTAGATTTTTTTTTTTTTTTTTTTTTTTTTTTTCCCGTGGGTAGGTGTTGAAATCTTCAAAAGATTCTATGAGGACCGAAAAACGCGCGCTCATAGATATGTGGGACTCTCCCGACCAACAACTCTGCCCCCATAAAGCCTTACGGAAGGTAAGACTCTATGCAAGCAGACCGTTAATCAGGCCGACCGCACTAAAACCACCTCCTCCTCCCGATTGCAACTAAGTTCATATGGAACTTATCTAGCAATTTATCTTTCTCGAAGTTAAGTAACGTGTTGTAGGCAACTTTCCGGTGAAAGTTCCTACTGGTTTAATTATAAGCTAGTTGAATAGCTTCTTTCTATTTTAAGCGATGATTTAAATATACATAATACAGTACAATAATTTCACCGTACTAGATCGGAAGGTTTGGTCCTTCTCAAACGTCGTACTAAATTTGTTTCGTCAAGAATTTCTAAGATTGTTCTATTGGTATGTTCAACTAAACGCTTTCTATGCCTTTGCGAAAAAGTTTTTATTTCTTCGCGAACCGTGGGGATTCCAAGATCCCTGTGAAGATCTTCGTTTCTAATATACCACGGCGCATTTACAAAGGACCTTAATAATTTGTTTTCAAAAGTTTGTAGACTATTTAGATTTGTATCGTGGGTACAACCCCAGAGTTGAATACCATATGTCCAGACAGGCTTAAGCACCTGTTTGTAAACTAATAATTTGTTTTCGATACTAAGTTTAGAATGTCGTCCGAGTAACCAGTACATTTCCCTTAGTTTAATATTTAATTGATCACATTTATTTTTAACATGTGACTTCCATTTTAATTTCGCGTCAAGAGTCATCCCGAGATATTTTGCCTCATTTGCAAATGGAACTTGAGTTGTATTAATAAAGACTGGTAATCTATTAATTTTCTTATAAGTAAAGTCCACGTGGACTGACTTAAATTCGTTAAGCGCTATTCGCCATTTGTTTGTCCATTCATTGACATTGTTAAGAGCATTTTGCAATTTACATGTCGATTCGTTAGCCGTTTTGCCTACTGCAAGTATTGCGGTATCGTCTGCAAAAGTAGCTACAATTGTATTGTCTGTTTGGGGTATGTCGCGTGTAAATAAAAGGTATAAAATGGGACCTAGAACACTACCTTGTGGTACCCCAGCCACTATTTCTTTAAAATCTGAATAATCATTTCCGTGCCTAACGCGGAAAATTCTTTTCTCTAGATATTCTCTAAGAATGTTGTATAGTCCTTCAGATAGGACTTGTCTCAATTTGTATTTGAGGCCTTCGTGCCACACTTTGTCAAAAGCTTGAGACACATCTAAAAAGACCGCTGAACAAATTTTATTTTCTTCAAAGGCTTTCTCGATGACATCGGTGATTCTATGCACTTGATCAATCGTCGAGTGCTTACTTCTAAAACCGAACTGGTGTTCAGGTATAAGACCCTTTTCTTCTATTATGGGCTGAAGACGCTGAAGAAATATTCTCTCAAAGACCTTCGACACTACAGGAAGAAGTGAAATGGGCCTGTACGATTTCTTTTCATGTGATGGTTTGCCAGGTTTTAAGACCATTATTACTTCTGCGACTTTCCATTGATTTGGAACATATTCTAACCTTAGAGTGGCGTTCATTATGTAAAGGAGGTTTACTAAACCTTTCCGTGGGAGCATTTTAAGAATTTCCGCAGTAATTAAGTCGTATCCTGGTGCTTTTTTTGACTTCAGTTTCTTAATTTCTTTGCTTAATTCGGCAAGCGTAACATTTCTTGTGATGGAGCTTTCATTTGAATTTATATTCACACTTATATCATCATTCAATGCTTGCCCATTGAACGGCTTAAATGTTTCCTCTAGGTAATCAGCGAAAACGTTTGCTTTCTCTTTATCGCTTCTTGCCCATTCATTTTGGTCTTTCATAATCGGGGGTGCTGGAAGCTTTGGTTTTTTCGTAGCTTTTATCGCTTTCCATAGAGAATAATTAGATTCTTTACCTGCCGTCAAGTTTTCAAGGTAATTTCCAGCTTCGCGGTTTTTAAAATCTGATATCATCTTTTTAAGCAAATTACTGAGGTGATTTAAATTAGCTTTGTGTTGGGGAGCACGAGTTTGTTGCCATTTTTTGCGCGCTTTTCGCTTGTCTTTAAGTACCTCTTTTATCTCTTGGGGATATTTAGCTTCTCTATAGCCTGACATTTGTCTTTGGTAAGGAGTATTGTTCCATGCGGCTTTTTGAACAATATGCACAAAATTATCTACCGCTTCTTCAAGCTCAAGAGGTGTTTGTAGTGATACCCTTAATTCAACATTATCTTCAATATCTTTCTTAAAACCTTCCCAGTTAGTTTTACCGTTTGTTAACCTAGGTGGTGTTTCAATTTTAACAATACTTTCGCTCATAGTGAGAATAACGGGAGAGTGGTCAGAGAAAAGATCAAAGCATTCCGTTATTTTTATTCGATTTGACGGTATTCCCCTGACTATAAAGAAATCAATCAGGTCAGGTATTTTCGAGGTATCTGTCGGCCAATAAGTTGGTTTCCCACTAGAATGAAAATCACAATTATTCTCCATACCGGCTTCATATAACGCTCGGCCCTTTTGAGAAATGCATCTAGAACCCCAAAACGTGTGTTTTGCATTAAAATCGCCACCGATTATTAAAGATGGTCTAAGTGATTTTAGCAAGTTTGAAAAATCATTTTTATCAATTCTGTACCGTGGAGGGCAGTATATAGATGTGAAATTCAATGTATCATGTTTAGTTTTAACCTGCACACTTATAAGCTGCATCGGTTCAAGTTCAAGCTTAAGGCCTATCGAGTGTTTGATACATTCTTTTATGTATAATGATGCTCCGCCTCTTGCTTTGTTCGACGGATGAATTGCATGGTAATCTAGATAACCGTTTATATTGAAATTTGATTCTTTTTTAACGTGGGTTTCTGATATTAGACAAATGTCGATATCTTGTTCCCGTATGACCATTTCTAGTTCTTCAAGTCTTTGCCTTAATCCGTTGGCATTCCACGTAATAATTTTAAGGTTTTCCATCATGATTTTTTTTTAAAACGTTTGGGTCGAATAAAATCTTCGATTTTTGCTAACCTATCAGAAATAGTTCTATTGATTTTGACCTGATCTTCAAATTTTGACAAAATTAAAGCCAAGCATTGAGATAGTGCGTCAGAGTCAGGTTGATTTATTACGGGTGCAGCCGCCATTCTGGCATTTGTGTTTACACTACGTTTCTTTGGAGATGTCTGTGCAGCTGCCATTTCGGCGTATGACTTAACAGTACGTTTCTTTGGAGATGTCTTTGACGTTGATGGGGTTTGATTTTCTTTGCCGATGCCGACTCTTAGTGTATTTATTCTTTTAGGAGTCTTAGATATTGGGCTTTTTATTTGTTTCTTTGGTTTTCTTTCCATATGAATTTTTTCTCGGCGTTTTTGTAGCTCTTTAACTACTTCACAGCCTCTATAGCTTGCCGGGTGACTTCCATTGCAGTTTATGCACTTCGCTGGACTTTTGCTATTTCCAGTGCAGTCAGCAGTTAAATGTTTTCCCGCGCATTTTACACACCTAGGTTCTTTTTTACAATAGCTTTGCGTGTGGTTGAAACCTTGACAGCGTTTACACTGAGGCACTTGCTTTGTACGGCTTTTCAGAGGTTCGATCTTAACAACGAGGTTCAGTATTGTTTTAATTCTGTAGATTTCCTCTAGTTTTTCTGTCTTATCGAACGTGAGTATAAATAGTGGGAGACCACGCTTTACCACGACAGTTTCTCTATCTTTTTGTTGTTTTTCTTTTTTTACGATGTTCTCAGCATTTAAGATCTTGTAATTTTTTTCTTTAAGATCACGGATTACATCGTTTTTTTGACATGAGGAATGTAAGCCTCTTGCAACGACTCGTAAAGGTCTTTCTGATTTGTTTTCGTAGGTATACCATTCTACATTTGCTTCGTTAAGTCTTCGCGAAAGCAGACGATAGCTATCGGAGTCTTTTACACAAACTTTCCACTTGTTGTTATTAAGCGAGATAACTTTAAAATTCGCTGGGGTTAACGCCTCAAGGATTATTTTAAGCTTATTGTATTCCGCAATCCCGATGACATTAATCGGTGGCGGTGGTCTTATTTTAGTAGTTTTTTCTTTCTTATTCGTATCTTTTGGTACATTTACTTTTATTATTTCGGAAGACGAGGTTCCCTCTGGCGAGGAGAATGCTTTACGTTTTTTGCTAGGTCTTTTTGAAGACGTTTCTCTTTCTAGCTCTTCTTCGTCTGTTTTATATTCGCAAACACCCAGCTGCTGTGGAGTTGTTTTCGAATCGTTTTGTCTTTGAGTTTTTTTCAACTCTTCATTTTCTTTCCGAAGAAGCTCAATTTCTTTCTGTGCTTTCTTTACGGCATCGCTGTTATTTCGTAGAAAATGTATTTCTTCTTTCAGCTCTTGATAGAGTTTCAAAGTTTCGTCGAGTCTTTGACGAAGTTCGTTATTGTCTTTTTCAAGACATTCTATTTTCTCCGAGTCTTCTTTTTCACGCTCTGGCGCTTTGGGCGGACTCTTTTTCCCGGAAGCACTCGATGTTGATGGTGGTGATCGAGCTACCATTGGTTTTCTTGAAAAAGGATTTATCAAGTTTTGGAATAATTGGCTCTCCCCAGAATCCGTAGAGCCGACCTCCGAAGAGGGTGGATTTTTCAGGAAATCTGAATTGCCACCTGGGGTACTATATCTATTTGTTTTACTCATTCCATATTTTGTATACGTCTTTCTCAGTATACGGAGTTTGGATTTTAGTCGCCTCTTACGACAGGCATTCCTACCTCGGGTATATTCTTTCCCCCTACCCGAAGGGATTATGTACTCGTATGTTGAGAAACTTTTATTTATTAAGTTCCAAAAAATCGAACATGGGGTTTCCAAAATATTGCGCTTTGAAAAAAAAATGAATTTTTTAAAAACCCAAAAAACTGTTTTGAAAAATTTGAATTCACAATAATATTCAAACTTTCGGGGAGCTTTAGCATAAAAAAAAAGTGATCAAATTCGCTTGACAAAATCCAAACAAAAAAAATGGTTTCATCTTTCGAAAATTTTTTTCAACTATACATATAAACTTTTTTATTTTTTTTTTTATTTTTTTTTTTTAAATCTGTCTAACAGTTTTTGAGAAAAAAAAATATTTTATAAAATTTTGTTATTTTTGATCTTAAAAAAAGAAAATAATGTGTGGGGGCGAATTTTAAAATGGTATCTACCAAGTTAAAAGAAAATCGATCGAGCTGTTTAGGCTGCAGTCGAACTGACAGACAGAATTGCGAGACCCACTTTTTTCGTATTCTCTATCATCGTAATGTCAACTTTGATAAAAATCTCGAATTCTATTTTTTTACGAATGCATAACTTGCCTATAGTATTTATAGGTCGCAAGTAAAAATTGGAACCTAAGATGTTACTGACTGTTATAGTCAAGCTTCTAAGAAGTGAACATTGCATTTAAAAACTTAAAAAAAAAATGTTTTTTGAATTAAAAAAAAATATTATTATTATTATTATTTAATTGTATGTATTTTATATAAATAAATAAAAAGAGACAATTTGAACGACTGAACGAAACTTGTACGATTTGCGCCTTTATTATTCCTACTGTCATGCCATCACGAAACATTCAAATCTCGAAGTCATTTTTTATGAAAGTAAGAGAGTTGAGCTGGTATCAAAATGGCACACTCCAGCGCTTATTTAGTAACAGAGCTAGACTGCCACTACTGCGAGTGGTCGCCTTTTCTACCTAAGAGTTGAGATTAAATTCCGTAATGTTCAATACAGTTATGTAACATCCTTCTAGGAAAAATACGATTTGTCACAACTTCACGCTCAAATGATCCATTTTGAATGTGTAAAAGAAGCTTGATTTGATAAAACAAGAAGATTGTAACTGCAGTATGTTCCTCGTTTATAACCCTATTCATTAGTGATAGTAGAAAAATTTAATTACTTTTAATATCATTTCAGCATGTAAGTCACGTCTAAAATAATTTGTTTGGCAGTCAACGATTAATCACTCCTTACAATAATATGTGTGTTTGTTTGTTTTTTAAGCAACAATACATTTTTTTATTGTTAATTAATTGAAACTTATATTCCATTGGTTAATTAAAAAAGTCTTCAAAAACTAATTATAGCAATTACATATTAATCACAATCATACCAAGTTTTGTTATCTCTATCTCGCTTAAGGGCTACCGGAATTAATTAATGATTTGAACCATGCGCCATCATAGCAATATAATTGTATAATTTAAATAGAAACATCACCATCCATTCGTTGTAATATTTCCTGTAATATGTGCTTTTTTTAATTTTTTGTCGATATCACATGATACGAGTACTTCTGGGCAATTAATTTTTACTTGCGACTTACAGGTACTATAAGGCAACTTATGCATTCGGAAAAAAAATTGACCTCGAGATTTTGATTAAAGTTGACATTACGATGATAGCGAAGACTAAAAAAGTGGGGCTCGCAATTCTGTCTGTCTGTCTGCCTTTCGACTACAGCCTAAACGGCTCGGCCGATTTTCTTTAAACTTGAACTTGGTAAATAGTATTTATAATTTTTTCCCCCCACAAGTTTTTTTTTTTTAAGACCGAAAATAAAGGTACCTGCGCTACGATTTTTTTTCTAAATCTTATAAATATTTTTTTTTCTCAAGAACTGTCCCACAGATTTAAAAAAAAATTCATTTAGTTAAAGCTAGGAAATGGTTAAAAAAAAAATTCCAAAAAATGGTTATTTTCGGTACCCCACTCGGAACCATTTTTTTGGTTTTTGATTTTCTCAAAACCGTACAACCGATTTTGATAATTTTTTTTATGCTAAAGCTCCCTAGAAGTTTGAACATTATTTTGTTTTCAAATTTTCCAAAAAAATTTTGTTCGTATTTTTAAAAAGAATTTCAATTTTTTTTTTGAAAACTCAATATTTCAAAAACATCATGCTCGGTTTCTTAATAAAAATTAAAAGATGTAAGAAACAAAAATTTGTTTTACCTCTAAAAATAACGGTACCCTCCATACAAATGTTAAAAAATGGTCTTCAAAAATCGGATTTGTCTCGGAAACGGTTCCGAGAATTTCGCTAACATTTTTTTTCTTTTGATTTATTTTTACGATCTATAATTTAATAAAAAAAATTTAAATCAAGATATTACTGACTGTACTACCTACCATAGAACCATATTTTTCAAATGTAGAATTTTTCATTATCGACATAACGGATTTTAATGACATTTTTTATAGAGAAGCTTCTAAAAAGTTTAAAAAACATTGCATTTCAAGACTTAAAAAAAATATTGTTTGAATTAGGAAAAAAATTATTTTTAAAAATTAATGTTATGCTACAGTTTTACAGTTTTTTTCTAATAACATTCATTTTTGAAATTCTTAGTCGTTTACATTAGAGCAAGTTCGTGCGACCCAGTCGTGCATTTTATTTCTATATGCATAATGGTCATTTATCAGATTCAACGAACGTACCGATATTACACCATGCTGCAAGGATAACAAAGCATGTACTTCGATCTACAGCCTAAGCCGTTAGCTCCAAAGCTAACCTTACCTGCCAAAACCGGCTCTTCCGATCTTGAAAAAAAAATTTATTTATACTACAGTAAGTATGATTTAGATATCAATTTTTTTTTTGAAATTTCATATTTTGAAAACGATTTTTTTTTCTTAAATTTTTACACTAGTTGTATGTTTCGAAATACTAAAAACTGCCATACAAACATTTTTTTTTGAAAATTTCGTACATATGTATAAATATAAAATTTTAATATCAATAAAATTCCTTTAACGATTTTTTAATTTTTAGTTTATTATTATTTTAATTTTTAAGCTTAGTCAGCTGTGGTGGCCCTTCACCAGTCGACTACTTAACGTTTGAAACGACCGGTTCAGTATTCAATCGGGCAAAAACATCCCTGTGGCCCGTGGAAGTGAACAGCAGTACCCGAGAACAAGAAAACGACCTTCTCAAGACTTTAACTTGACGAATTTTGCGTCGGCACTTAGGCCTACACCCGTTCAAGATCCAATTGACCCAGTTCATGACCAAAGACAACTTCATTTGTTCGCTTAATGGGGTTCGGAGCGTTTGGAAAAGGACACTCACCGTCAATGGCGAGCGCTACAGAACGTGGATAAACAATTTCGTATAGCCCAAATTGAGCCTCGACGACATATGGTTCCAGCAGGACCCTTAAAAGATGAAATTAATCTTCTATTAGTCGTTTCTTGTTGGTAAATGTATAGGCAGCGCAGCAAAATTATACACAGTGTAAAAAAAATCAAGAAAATAATAAATATCCAGTTAAATTGGGCATAAAATACTGCGCATAAAGTTTTGGATCGTCTGAAATAGAATGGCGCTCAAATTGGTTGCAGAAAAAAAATGTTTTTTTTTTTTGCGCAAGGTTGGCAGATTTTGATTATTCGAGGATGTGTTCGGCGATATAACATAGACTCGGATCATTACTTGGTGGTAGCCCAAGTACGGATGCGGATATCCGTGACGCCACAACGACGTTCTCTCAGCAAGCCCGCCTCCAGGTTCATCTACAGAGGACCTGTGGAAGCACTGCCAGAATGCCATCAGTAGTGCCGCCACTGATGTGCTGGGTTTCACAAGGCCACCACAATGAAACCCCTGGTTTGAAGAAGAATGCAGGTTGGCGCATGTAGCAAAGAACGAGGCCTACCAATTAATGCTGCAGGCAAGAACCAGAGCTGCTGAGAGAGATGCCCGAGAGCTCTACGGGCAAAGACGAAGGGAGGAACGCCGACTTCTAAGGAGGATAAAGAGAGAGCATGCGAAGCGGGCGGTCGAGTCTATTGAGGACTGTACCGGCAGGGAGGATGTTCGAAAGTTTTACCAAAGGGTGAGGCAATCCACCCAGGGCTACAAAGCTAGAACGGAAGCCTGTCGAGATGAGAGTGGGAATATGGTAGTGGACACGCAGTCCGTGCTGAGGATCTGGAAACAACACTTTTCCAGACTGCTGAACGGCGAGGAAGGCCAAAATTCCGCAACTAGGCGGAACATTCCATTCAACCTGGACGATGATGGTCAAAATTTCCGTCCACCCGACCTAAATGAAGTGCGGTCAGCGATAGCCAAGCTGAAAGCGTACAAAGCTGCTGGAGCGGATGGATTGCCAGCTGAGCTATTTAAAGCAGGTGGGGATGACTTGGTAGGGAGCATGCACTAACTCATCTAAAAAATTTTGTCGGATGAAGGTATGCCCAATGAATGGAACCTTGGCATAGTGCGCCCCATCCACAAAAAAGGAGATGCTCAGACGTGTGCCAATTACAGAGGTATAAGTCTCCTCACCATCGCATACAAGATCCTGTCGTCTGTACTGTGTGAGCGTCTAAAACCGTTTGTCAACGAGCTGATCGGCCCCTATCAGTGTGGTTTTAGGCCCGGAAAATCTACTCTGGATCAGATGTTCACACTTCGACAGATTCTGGAAAAAACCCAGGAGTTCCAAATCGATACACACCACCTTTTTATCGATTTCAAAGTCGCGTATGATAGCGTGTACAGAGAACAACTATATAGAGCCATGTCTCATCTCGGAATCCCTGCCAAGCTCGTCCGCTTGTGCAGGATGACGAGGGAGAAATCTCGTTGCTCCGTCAAGGTCGGTAAGAACACCACCGAACGCTTTGATGTCGAGAAAGGTCTGAGGCAAGGCGACGCGCTATCATGCAACCTATTTAACATCGCTCTTGAAGCAATTGTACGAAACTCAAAAATCAACAATAGAGGTACGATTTTTCAAGAGTCAGTTCAACTGCTTGCTTATGCGGATGATATTTATATCATTGGGAGGACGAAGCGAGCTGTTACCGGTGCGTTTGCAAGTATTGAACTGCAGGCGGCGAAATTGGGTTTGGCTGTTAATGAGGACAAGACGAAGTATAAGCTATCATCGAGCAAGGAATCTCAACATCGTCGACTCGGGCAGAACGTCACGATGGATAGGTATAACTTCGAAGTCGTCAAAGACTTTGTCTACTTGGGCTGCACTATAACTTGGTAAAACGACATCAGTGCAGAGATCAAGCGAAGAATTACTCTTGCCAACCGCTGTTTCTTCGGGCTAAGAAGGCATTTGTAATAAAGCCCTATCTCAAAGAACCAATGAGACCTTGTATAAGACCCTCATCATCCCGGTCCTGCTGTATGAGGCAGAATCATGGACACTGTCTAAAAGGGATGAAAATCTGCTTGGGTGCTTTGAAAGAAAAGGTCTTCGTTTGATCTTCGGTCCAGTCTGTATCGATGGAGTATGGAGGAGAAGGTTCAACAACGAGCTGTACGGGCTTTACAGCGACGTTGACCTAGTCAAGAAGCTGAAAATACAACGGTTGAGATGGCTGGGACAACCATTGGAAAAAACCATTGGAATGCTTTGCGGTGATATTTGCAACGAAATTCATAAAATCCACGATTTCGGTACATATTAACTAACAAACCAAAAAGATTTCCATAGAAATAACCGAAATGTCATTCCTATGTCTGGCGAAAATGCCGGATTTGGACGGCTTACAAGTTTTTTTTTTTTATTTATTAAGATGTGTGACTTTATCGTGTAAATAATTTTGAATCTTCCAGTATGTTCGTCATAAGAATTGTATTTATATAAAGTTACTCAAATGTTCACCAAGTTTAGTTAAGCTGGTTCTTGCGTACAGGGCTGTCAAAATTTTGCACATTTTGAGAAATTTCAGGTTACCAAACACGTAATATTTTATGACCTCCATTTTGCAAATTATGACATAATGTAAGGAAGAATAATATTGCTAATTTTTTCTCATCACTAAGATTTGATTTTAATAATAATTCTGACATTTGTGTAATAGATTTTTTATCAGATGTTAACCTTTAGAGTGAATTCATGATTTTGACAGTTAAATTTCTTTTTTAATCACACATCTTAAACGAATTTATAGCTTAAGCGTATTTTTTAAGAACTTTATTTTTCATTCATCATTTATAAACATCAATTTCAACTCCATATCAATTTGACACACAATAACGTTTACTTTTCCAACGCATCCTTAAGTTCATTCAAGAGTGGATTGTTTATTTTAAGGTACATGATTCACCTTTCGTTTTCGTTTGCTTTTACTTTGTTCATTTAGTGAGCCTGAAATACCTTCTAAAAAATAAATATGATTTGTTAAAAAAAAATTCAGAAATGTTTTGTTATTTTATTTCATTTAAATGCCAAGCATACCAACTTAAAAATTTGAGATAAAAGTGTGTATGAAGCCAATAAAGCTAGGAGGAATTAATGGATATGACAGATTAGTGAATTGGAGATAAGGTGTTCACTATCTTGTGTAGATAGAAAACCTGGGTGTAGATTTAAAAGATGGCACACCTCTAAGTTATCAGTGAAGCACTGCGTCCGATGAACTATTGAAACAACTTAAAAAAATATATAATTTATTAATTTTCTTGTAATTTATTTTTTATTTTCTTCTGAAATCTCAACACAACCGAAATAGTATTTCCATTCCTGGAATTTATAATTAAAATTCAGTTCCTTTCAATAATAAGAATAAGTAGCTATTCATTCACGTATCGCATGGAACGAATTCTGTAATAAAAACGAAACAAGAAATATTATAATGTTGTCAGATGTATGATAGACATGACTTACGTTCGTCAGCTGGCAAGCAGGCGTTTTCGGCTTTCATAGCACATGCACTTCCAAAATCTTTTATTTCACCGCCGCGTTGTCCACAGGTTGGGATATATAGCATAGTGCACATAACTTGGCCGCATTTGTCTTGCGCGGAAGTACCTGCTAGCTGAATGACTAGGAGAACTAAAGCTACGACAATAGATAGGAACTTCATGTTTGGTTGAATTCTGATACTGAATGCTTCAACCGACAGCCGATTGGTCTTTTATAGGTGAACGGGCTACAAAAAACGTATATGTGGCTGCTTCATTGGTAAATAGAGATTTGGGAAATTTGGGAAAAATTTTATGTTTATCTTAAAATATGTTAAGGTACACAATTGGTTAAAATAAATAAGTCTTCTACTTGGCTGATTTATTTCAGTAGTATATAGAGTTTTTGTTATAAAAAACCTTGATATAAAATAAATAATATTTATTTGTTTAAGTGTTTTTTTTATTTTTGGATCTGATACACAAATAAACCTAGCCATGCACAACAACTCTTAGGAATTATATCAATTTTTATATGTATTTATGCATATACATATTTTGTTTTAAATAATGCCTTTTTTTATATTTCTTAATTTATTTTGTAGGGTTTATATGCTTAAATTTGCTGCTTAGATAATAAAATTCGCGAAGCCCTTGAACGATCATATTTTTATAGTTAAAGCTGCTTCATTTATTTTTGACTTAGAGAAATACTCAGTTTACAATTTGTTATGAGAAAGCAAGAATAAGATTTTATTACAATCATATTTATAAAAAAGACTTAGAAATTCTTTAAAACATGGCAAAAGCCATCTGTCAGATTGCCTAATTACTTATATGATCAAAATAGTAATTTTATGTGACTCGAATTTAATTAAAATGCTCCTCTTAAAATTCGATTTGACAAATTTTTAAGGAGCAAAGGTCAATCGTATCCCCATTTAGTAAAAGTATAATTTCTTCCACTGTGTAAATAGCTTTTCCTAAGTGTAGTTTTAGTATTCCTGCGAGAATTGGACATACTCTCACAAAATGCATTATCTCTTCGCGCGCATTCAGGTTACATAATCTGCATTGTATTTGGGAGATCTTGGCTGTGAGGTATAAAATTTAGTGGAAGTAAATCTCCTCTTGTTTTAAATATTGTTGATATTTTATCCACGTCTAGGTACGTTGTTTTCAAAGTACTCGTTGTTTATATAATGCTGAGATCTTGTTCAAGTTTGAACTAGTACGTTTGAAATAGTAAACTCTGTATATTGAATGATGAACAATTTCATTTGTTTTAAGTTTAAGGTGTTCTCGGCCAACTCCAACCGCTTTTCCAAGGAAGACGCCTTTTTTAGAATGGCGTGTGTTGCCACTTGCCACTATCAACAGCAAGCGTTTAAGATCCATATTAATAACTTTGAGCAGATTAGGCGTGTTTTGTTGAGCTTCTTAATGTACACATTAAGAAATGTTACATTAAAATTACTCAAGAGTGAATGTGAATGTAACTTGTTGTTGTTGTATTTACATGTGCAAAATAAGCTTAATGTGTAACATTTCTTAATGTGTACATTAAGAAGCTCAACAAAACACGCCTATTATCAAAATGAAAGTCCTGTTTCAATGTGCAACATGTATGTAGGGGTTGTTATGGGAATATGAAGCACTTTTTACTTGCGATATAGGTAGATATTAAAGGGCAAGTTCTGCATTTGGAAAAAAGATCGAACTCGAGATTTTGATCAAAGTTGACATTAAGGTGATAGCGAAGACGAATAAACTGGGTCCGACAATTGCGTCTGTTTGTCTGTATGTCTGTACATAGATCTACAGCCTAAAGCCCTAAACCAATCGAGCTATTTTCTTCAAACTCGGTACTAAAGGGTTTTCGGTGATTCCCTAGAGGCGAAATTGTAATTTTTTTTAGCTCCAAAACTAACGGTACATCCGTAATGCAAAATCTGATTTATATCGAAAACGGCACTAGGCACTAACAATTTTGAAAAAAAAAAGAAAAGATGTGTGCTTATGGACAGTGGGTGGCCGTGGCGCGATGGATGTGTGTTCGCCTGTCAACCTCATGATCACAGGTTCGATCCCAGCCGTCGGCGTCGTCTATGTTGCTTTAATTCCATTAAAAACCTGCTAAAAATTGTCATCAATGGGTAACTGGTTTACTCGTTGCATGTTGTTCAGGCATAACACTAACAACATGTAATTGAGTTAAACTAGTATGCCCAACAAGGATGACTACGAATAAAATAATGTGAATTATAAGTGACATCGAAACAAGACACGGCATTTCTCCGCTTTAGTTCAGCCGCCATCCCTGGAGATAAAATCTCTGAGACAACAACCTTCAGTCTCAGAACATCGTGCCACACATCTTTCCTATCCTTCTTTCTCTTCATCAACTTCACGCCCGCGCTGTGTTGCAACATTTAAAGGGTAATCATAATCCCTTGAGCGCGGGTAGATTATAAAAAAAAAAAAAAAAAAAAAAATGGACTACATTTTCGCTAAAAAAAGAATTAGGAAAAAATGTTATTAACGGTACCTTTCATAGAACCGATTTTTTTTATTTTCGAATTTCTCATTAACGGCTCTAACGATTTTAACCAACATTTTTTAACAGAAGCCTCCGTAAATTTAAAATAATATTGTATACAAAAATATTCGAAAAAAATTCAAATTTTTTTTTGAAAAATTAATATCTTCAATACGTGTCAACGATTATTTTTTAAAATTATTTCCTGAAATCTAAAAATTAAAATTATCATCCCAAAATTTGTTCTGGAAAAATTTTAAAGAAATTTCTTATATGAAAAATTTATTTAATAATAAAACGATTTTTAAACTTTGTTTGCATAAATTCAATGCAATTTTATCTCATTAAATCCTTGTATTATATTTATTTACATAAGAGCAAGTATATGTACGTGTGATCCAGTCGTGTATCTTTTTTGTTTAGTATTAAGAAATAATATAATAATGCATTTTAATTAACACGATCGCGTTTTATTATAAATAGATAATACTGTTAATAGTATTAATAGTATTAGTATGTAAAAGGAATAGAAGAATAGGACAGATTTATGAACTAGAGAAAAGGTGTTCATTATCTGGTGTATAGATAGAAAAGAACACTACTGCATACTGCCAAACTTCTAAGTGCATCAACTATTACATTGACAAAATAAAAAAAAAATATACATAAATAATTTTCTTGTAATTTATGTTTTTATTTTCTTGGGATATCTCAACACAACCGAAATAGTAAGAATTTACATTGCAGGAATTTGTAATTAAAACCCAATTCCTTTCAATAAGACTTTGGATTGTGGAGGCATTTAATCTGCCATTCATGCATTACATGCAACGAATTCTGTAATAAAAACGAAACAAGAAATATTATAATGTTGTCAGATGTATGAAGTATGATACGAGTAGACATGACTTACGTTCGTTAGCTGGCAAGCAGGCGTTTTCGGCTTTCATACCGCATTTATTTGGAAAACTTTTTATTTCTACACCCCGTTTTCCACAAAATGGTTTATGTTCGAAAGTGCACGCTACTTTGCCGCATTGGTCTTGAGCCGAAATACCTGCTAGCTGAATGACTAGGAGAACTAAAGCTACGACAATAGATAAGAACTTCATGTTTGGTTGAATTCTGATATTGAATGCTTCAACCAATAGCCGATTGGTCTTTTATAGGTGAACCAGTTACAAAGATCGTATATGAGGCTGACTCACTTGGGATTTTTTTTTTTTTTTGAAAGATTCAATGTTTATCTTAAAATAAGGTACACAATTGGCAAAAATAAATAATATTTATTTGTTAAAGTGTTTTTGTGGCCTTGGACCTTATACGCAAATATACCGAGCCATGTTTTAGAATGTTATCAAATTTTGTATATTTTTGTATTTACATATTACCTATTTTATATTTAAAATAAAATTAAAGCATACAAACCCTTAGTATGCTTAAATGTGCTGCTTAGAAAAAAAATTGCGAAGCAGAAGCACGATCTTGTTTCTATAGTTAAAGCTGCTTAATTTATTTTTCATGATTCAGCTCAAAACTCAATTTAGAAATTTTGACATTTTTTTATGATTCGCACACACTCAAGGCTGACTGTGCTTAAAATATTATGTTGTTACACATCCTTACTATGTTATGGTGTTACACATTGCAAGCGCTTAGAATGTTAACAGGATTCAATGCAAAATGGTCTTAAAAGCTTGTACATCATAATGAGGGGGAAGTGGGGAAATCGAGAAAGTAATCCACATTCGAGTTGTGCTGTTAAAGAAGGAACCTCTATATTTCACGGTTAGTCCAATGTTAGACTAAATGACGAACCGATGAGCATTAATTGTTAGACGATTCTTACAGCGGACTTTTTTAAGGGAAGCAAAAAGACATGGGACTTAATAGCGCTCAGTGGAGCAACTCCATATATGTGTTGATTAAAATCAAAACCAATTTTATCCACTTTTAGAGATTTCGAGTAAATCGAGAAAAACTTATTTCTTCTAAACGAAACATTTTTAGATCTTTTTTGTTTCAGGACTGTTCGAATTAGGATTTTCCACAGTTTAAGTTTAAAAATTGAATCTGAGGGTTTTAGCTTTCGAGTGGCACCAAACGAACATTTTTATAAAATGGATTTTGAAACAAAAACTCAATGTGATAAAAGGGGTTTTGAAATTAACTAAAATTTTGTGGTCTGATTTATATGGCAAAAAATGGGATTTGGGATTCAAACTTGGGCCCATCGTATGTGTTTGAATGATACCAACTAAACCTTATACCTGAGTCATTTTTTTTAAAAAGTGGATATAATGGGTTTTGATTTTGATCAACACATATGTAGTCCGATTATATAAAACGTCACCATACTAAACTGAACTGTACCGTATATTTGATATGTAAAGAGTTTTTGTTTTATTTCTAATCCATTAGTACATACTACGAGTATTAGTCAAGCGATTAGATCAAGGCCCGTGGGGGCCACTTTGTTTTGGTGACATCTGTCAAATCTTTTGTTTATTATTCATTTTATTTCTGATGCCAAAGCAAGTTCCAAGATTGAACAGTGAAACACTGAAACAGCAGAACGCGAGGCAGTCGTTTTCTCGCCGTGCACAAGAACTCAGCATTTCGCAGGTTCCACCTTGGCGAATTTTACGTCAAGATTTTGACCTACACCCGTCCAAGTGAGAGGAGCTCAAAGTTCATAACCCAAGACAGAAAAATCATCTTTAGTGTGGGGCGCATGTTTGGATAAATGGCTGTTACCAAAAGTGTGAGACGATACCAACCCAAATGAGGTAACAATGCATTCTCAAAAGTTAACGTTTGGTTTTTGGCTAGCTACGTCATTTTTCCGTATTTTTTTCAAAAACGACGTTGGTGTGGTGATCAACGTTAATGGCGAACCTAACAGACCGATGAAAACTAATTTCATATGACTCAAATTGAACCAGGTCTAGGTCTATAACCTAGACGACATGTGGTTCCAAAATTTGACCCCGCTAGACTTTCTTTTTTCCGATTCATTTAGATTGTAGACAGAATTGCGAGACCCTATAAGTCGCAAGTAAAAAGAAAAAGGCTGAACTGTGTGAACTATAAGCATTAAGCAAGACTCAAAAATGCCTTTACCCTTCGAGATATGTAGGGCGAGTGTACTGTATTATGAACAAATTGATACGAAAGTTACCCTAAGTGTCAGTAATACTTTCCCCGGATCTTCCACCAAGATAAAGCATTTAAACAGATGTTTTCGAAAACATGTATGTTGGAAGAAACTCCAAAGAAAAACAGGGTCTCATAAAAAAAAAATGGCGTATGTCGAGAGGCTGTTGAAGTTTTTTTTGTTGTTCCAGTTCTACAGAATAGAGATTTTCTCAGTTTAACTTATCTTTAATTTGAAATAAATTTTTCACTTTAATTTCTTCTTTTTATTTATTTATCTATCCAAACAGTAGTATTAAATACTTATTTTTTTTTTTAATAAATAAATGTTTTACTTTAGTTTTTGTGCCTATTTATTTTATGTAAAAAATTAGAGTTATTGCAAAACTCAACAAAATCTGTCTTTGTTTCATTTTGAAAAAGCGTACAATTTTTGAGGTCAAAATTTGAGTGAATACTTTTTTCAGGAAAGAAAAAAACCTCCTCCTGAGAAAAAAAACTTGTTCCACTTTTCAAAAAGCTCAATTTGAAAGACTTCCTCTCATCAGAGATAAGGCGTCTTAAATTAAACAATTAGTGTGTGTAACAGCATCAGCTTGTGTTTTGATTTTACCGGATTCGGCTGCGATCTTACCAGCTTAGGATGCGATTGGACCAGTATGACCGATAACCAACTGTTGTTGTTAGTAGAACCAGGAGGCCGAAACACTGGATATCGTATCAACACTTCTTAAGATATAACCCCTAGAGACCAGCAGGCGAATCCTCAGCCTTAGGCAAAAATTACATCATATATTGACTAATTGGGTCAGAGGAATTACACGCTATGTACCAAACGTTAAGGAAATCAACCAATCCGTTTAAGCTGCGTGGGACTGACTTTTTTACGAAACCTTAAATTGCCATATAAAAGGTTTTAAAATAGGAATGGGTCGATGTTGACAGTCGGTGGCGCCAAGTTGCTTTGGAGCCGTTTGTCAAATCTGTTATTTAATGTTCAGTCACTAATACTAATAAGTCGTCCACAATACTCGACCTTTTGCAGACTTCGATTTGGCGAATTTTACATTGGGACTTTACTTTGTAGCACCCTTGGTAATGAGTTGGATTGTCATGGAAAAGGTCTTGGGTTCGATTCCTGGCCGCTGCAAGAAAGTTTTTCAGGGGTGAACTGTCTCTTGCGAGGAATTGACAAATCCTCTAAGTGATGCTCATTAGCCGTTCGTAATCGGTAGAAAATTAAAGGTCCTCTCCATTCTTGGTGATGCATACAGGAATCGTTGAAAGTTGTAAGTCACTAAGCTTATATTCTTACTTTATACTGTACCCAAAAATATCCAATTGACCCAGGAGTTCAAAGTTAATGAACATACAAAACGGAGTTTGCGCATTAACTGGGATTCGCAGACTTTGGAAGAGGACTCCCATTTCGGCTGAAAAACTCCATTAGAGACAAGAAGAATTTTTAGGCGACTGACTATGATGATGAGCAAAATGTAGAATAGCTTACCCACACGGGTTCACCAGATGGCAGTACATCGACAAAAATGTACTGTTTGGGGCGGATTTTGGGCCCGTGGTGGCTTCATTGGTCCATTCGGTACTTCTTTGAAAACGACGTACGTTTTTTATGTGCCATATAATATGCTCATATACCCATGAAGATGGACATGAATTTAAGAACTCGCATGAAAAACTGATGGCATAGTCTTCGGCAAAACAATAAAGTAGATTAGAAGTTTGATATAAGAGATAATTTATAAAAATGAGGAAAAAAGTTGGAGACAAAACGGAACCCTGGGGAACACCAGCGCCTATTTTGTGAGAATCAGGCTTGAACCTCCATTACAAGATGATTTTAATAATCCAGAAGGTAATGCATAATCCTAAGAAATAAGCGCTTCGTTGCTACCAAACGCATGCAATTTCAATAGGAGATAGCTTAATGCCAAACTAACTAGTGATTTTTTAAGAGCTATCGAAAATTAAAAAAAAAACACATAAAATCCAGAAAAATACATTGAAATCCGCCTCAAATGCTCCATCAGCTTAGTCCAATTTTGGCATACTCTGTCTAACATCTCGGCCGGTATCTCAAGAATAAATGCTTCAATGTTGGCTTTCAGTCGGGCACTGGCATCTGTGATCGAAATCAAATAGTTTAATCACCAGTTGAAAGAGAACCGCGCACTGGCAACTCTTTACTCACGCTCACACTCTTTTCTCTCTTGTCAAAACACAAACTTTTTAGTTGCTCGAATCGAGTTGCCCTAAGTGCGTGGTGTCCTATATAAGCCCATATACATATTTCATTTTAGCAACTAAACAGTTGCGAAACTAAAAATTGAATGTGCGCGCCTGGCCTAACATAGCCTTACAAAAAATATTCTAGAGGCGTTAAATCACACGATCTAGGCGGCCAATTGACCGGCCCCAAACGTGACCTAAATTTTTCACCGAACTCGCCTCTCAATTGGTCCATTGTTACGCGTGCTGTATGGCATATGGCACCATCTTGTTGAAACCAACCCACATTTCATGCAAGTAAAGCTCTTCCATTTTGCGCAAAAAAAAGTTTGTTATCTATCATCGCACGGTAGCGCTCACCATTCACAGTATCTTTGCGATTCGCATCATCTTTGAAGAAATACGGCACAATAATTCCGCCAGCCTATTATCAGCACTAAAGAGTGACTTTTTCTGGATGCATTGGTAGCTCTTGCAATGCTTCTGACTGCTCTTCACTCTTAATATACGGCAGTTCTGCTTGTTCACGTATCAAAGGGCACGGTAGTGCCCAGCCAAGTTCTGGCACTACACCCTTTTTACAGGAACAAACTCAGGCGATTTTTTCAGTACCAATGAAGTCAGAAACTTAAAATTCCGAATATATGCTAAGCTAGTCAGGCATAGGCGCCTCACCATAAGCATAAGCGGTTCCTGAGATGTAAGGCCTCAAAAATCACAAAAACCGTAACTGACTGACTGACAGATCATCAAAATTATGGAGCACTTCCCGACATCGTAGAATCTTGTAATTTTGCACAACGGTAGGTCTTGTCATGCAGAAGTTTTCCATTCAGGGGGCGTGGTATCCGCCCACTTTCTCCGAATTTGTGTTGGTTGAATAGAGCACTTCCGACTGCTGTACAACGATGAAATTTGGTAAAGTGGTAGAGCTTAAATTGCATACAAAGAAAAAAATATAAAGTTTGAGGGAAGCGATGCTTTTATCAAAGCCAAGGCATGGTTAGTACTTGGATGGGGGACCGTTCAAATATCAACCTTGTGCTGTTGACATGTGTTTCTTCTGTTGTTCTTTCTTTCTGTCTGTCTCTCTCTGTTGTATTGTCTAAGCCGATGGCCTCAGTTGCCAGTGCTTTAAGTGTCTCTATTTCGTAGATTTATCTACGGAGTAGTGTAATATGTATGTAATGTAATGTAAAATTTGAGGTTTTCCATTCAGGGGCGTGGTATCCGCCCTCTTTCTCAGAACTGATGTAAATTATATATGACACACTTCCGATTGCAATAGAACAATGAAATTTGGTAGAACGGTAGGGCTCAAATTGCATATAAAGGACCAAAAATCAAAATTAAGGTTTTCCATTTCGGGGGCGTGGTATCCGCCCACTTTCTGAGAAAATGTTCAATTTATATGGAGCACTTCCGATTGCTGTAGAATGATGAAATTTATTGGTAGAGTGGTAAAGTTTAATGTACAGTCAAAGCGAAAAATAGAAAATCTACTCGTAAGATTTTTCATTCGAAGTGTCTTTTTATTGTCATTTTGAATACATGCATTTTGAAAATTCATGACTTTTCTTAGAACTAGAGTGCTCAATTTGGTACTCTATGTTATTTTAAAATGAATGAAAAAAGAAAACATTTGCATACCTGAAAAAAAATTATTAGCTTAGATCAAAAAATCTTAACTCTGTGATGTGAACTATAATCAAACCACTAATTAGGCTATTAATTGGTGGGCTACCTTCATTTAAAAAAAGGAGTTAAAATTGCAACGAAAACATCATCGCATCCTCAACAATTATTGCTTTTTATGACTTTGAGCGGATGTATAGGTACTAGTATTTATAATTAAGATATGTATGTTAGCGTTAGGTATTTTGCCAGGACAAGAAGAAACAAATGAAGATCGTTGAGCGAGTCTTGGGTAGCCGACTGCGAAAAATAATTAGGCTATCTGATGACCAGTGCGGGTTTGTCGGGGGTAAGTCAACCACGGATGCAATCCAGAGTATAAGAATAATTATGGAAAAACATCGGGATTCTTTGGAGGATTTGCATGTCGTATTGGTTGATTTTGAAAAAGCATTCGATCGGCAACCACGAGATCTAATATGGGTGGCCCTCAGGCAACGAGGAGTTCCAGAAACCTATGTGCGGATAATTATGGACATGTATGATGGAGCAGTTACTAAAGTAAGATGCGCAGCTGGAGTCACCGAAGAATTCGAAATCACAGTAGGTGTACACCAGGGAAGTGTCTTGAGTCCCCTGCTCTTTATTACACTTCTTGATTACCTGCTTGAAGGCAAAGTGACGGATCCAAAAGTGCATCAGTTATTCTTTGCTGACGATGGAGCCATCATAAGTGAAGAGCCGATATCCCTACAACGAGCACTTGACGTATGGGTGGATGTTCTAGAAGGAAGTGGGTACCGCATAAGCGCGAAAAAGACAGAATACCTATGCTGCCCATTTTCTGATCCACACAGGCCTATTCCAGACATTTATTTGAATGGAGTAGTGCTTCCCAAGTGTGAAAAGTTTAAATATCTGGGGTTTATGATAAATAACGAAGCTACTTGTGATGACGATATCAATCATCGCGTAAGCGTAGGGTGGATGAAGTGGCGGGAAAATTCTGCTATCTTCTGTGACCGAAAAATGCCCCCTAAGCTGAAAGGAAAGCTCTACACTTCAGTTGTGCGTCCAGCACTCACATACGGTTCACAATGTTGGACAATGTACAAAAAGTATGAGAGTAAGCTAACGGCAGCTGAGATGAAGATGCTTCGTATGACAGCAGGAGTTACAAAGCTTGATCGAATTAGAAGTACGAAGATCCGAGGAAGCCTTCATGTTAAGAATACCATTTCCCAAAAAATTGAACACGACCGACTCAGTTGGTATTGCCATGTTCAAAGAAGAGATCCTGAGAACCCCGTCAAAAGAGCAATATCATACAACGTTCCAATTCGGAGTAAAAAGAAAGGTAGGCCTAAACACTCCTGGTACAAACAAATGCAAAACCACCAGCATTCAGTTGGCCTCAGAAATGGAACAATACAAAACCGGGAGGCTTGCCGCCGATTTCTGAGGTCAACCCGGCGAACCCCACAGGCGGATCACTAGTGTGAAGCAGATACGTGGGGGAGTTATGATCCCCTCGACATCGAGATCATAACAGGGCCGAAACAAGGAAGAAGAAGAAGAAGAAGAAGAAGAAGAAGAAGAAGAAGAAGAAGAAGAAGAAGAAGAAGAAGAAGAAGAAGAAGAAGAAGAAGAAGAAGAAGAAGAAGAAGAAGAAACAATTGAAGCCCAAATCAAAACAACCAATAACAAAAAGAAAATATACCAAAAGAAATAGGAAGCTATAAACTAAATTGATTTTAGTAGGTAGAGTCCACCCTTCTATCTTTCCGTATCTTTCGAGATTTTGACATGGCAAAATATTAAAATCTTTGCAAAAAGGAGTGGGATCAGACCAAAAACATAAATGTCAAAAAAAAAAATGTGTGTATTGACGTACGCGCGCTTGAAGTAAAACTTCTTTTCCCAAAAGCAAAGCCTCTGTACGATTCATGTGCTTTTTGGAAACATAAAAAAAAACTTTTTAAAAGTAGTTTTAGTATAGTCTTGTAAATTGCAAGATGTCAAAACCACTTCCAAATACATTTTTTTTAAATAGATATTTCTTCGAATTGAAAATGATTTGCAAAATAAATTAGAAGGTTAAATTGGAATTCAAAACTGATTTAATTATAAAAATGATGCAATTAGTTTTGGAATGATCACTTTGGTCTATCTGCCGATTTCTTGAATTATTATTATTTCTTGAATATTAAGAAATTCATGTATAACTTGCTTCTTACCAAAAGTGAGCAAAATGGATGGCGCTCTTTTTGGCACACAGATGCCGCTTATTTTTGACGAACAGATGACGCTTTTTATGAAGCACAGATGGCGCTTTTTTAACGCACATTATTACTAAGCTGGGTGCACATCATAAATCGCGAAAAGGACACTAATACAATACTAGCCGTTTCTTATTTCATTTTAATCTTCAGATTTTGACTTTGAAATACAATTGAAAACGACAGACAAAAGTTTTTATAACTCTCCAGTTATAGCTATCATTGAAATGCATCATTAAAAATGTTCATTACCATTTTTTAAGCGAATAAACAAAATGGCGGTCAGCCATCAGACGAATAGGGGGAACAACATGTAGCATACGAAAACATGCACGTGCCGTAACTATTCGGGACTGGTGGAAGTGTGATCATAGCCTCTTCGCGGGGCGGCCGCTAGAAACAAGCCTTTTAAAAAAGGTTTGGCTAATATGATCAGGCTGGTTCCACAGGTTGGCGACAGGTTAATTCCCTGTCCCGTAAAACTAAGAGAATTTCGAGAACGACAACAAGCCTCGGAAACGGACTGATCACACAACGACAACCCACGCAAAGAAAAAGGAAAAACGATTTACGAATTTTCTTATGGAACGTACGATCGCTCTATAGAGCTCGAGCTGCTCAGCAACTAGCCGATGCCCTGTCAAAGTATAAAGCTGACATAACAGCTCTTCAATAAATCAGATGGACAGGGAATGGTGTTTTACAGAAGAAAGAATATGACATATACTACAGCTGTCATACAAAACACCATGTGCTCGGGGTAGGCTTCCTAGTCAGCGAAAAAATGAAGTCTACTATCATCGGCTTTAACGCTATAAGAGAAAGGCTATGCACCCTTCGCGTGCGAGGCAAATTTACGAACATCAGCCTCATTAACGTTCACGGACCTACGGAGGAGTCCTCAGACGAAGAAAAAGAGACTTACTACGAACAAGTCGAGAGGGCCCTCAATGCCTGCCCAAGGTATGATGTTAAAATCACCCTTGGGGATTTGAACGCAAAAATAGGTCGGGAGCCGGTATTCAGGCATTACGCAGGCACCCATAGTTTGCATGAGAACACTAATGACAATGGATTTTGAGTCTTAGAATTGGCAGCATCGAAAAACATGGTCGTTGCGAGTACCAGGTTCCCGCGTAAAGATATCTACAAAGCCACCTGGGTATCACCTGATGGAGTCACTCGTAACCAAATAGACCACGTGTTGATAGACCGTCGCCACTACTCGAACTTGATGACGGTACGAACGTACCGAGGTGCCAATATCGACTCGGATCACTATCTTGTTGGTATGGTTTTCCGAGGGCGGATTGCCTTGCGAAGACGCATTGCATCCGCCGATCAGGTTCGAATCAACACGGCTGCCCTGCGCAATGAAAACACCAGTAACACCTTTGGTAATGCGTTAGGACTCGCCCTAGAATCACTTGATTTAGGGAGAGTAAGAATACTGTCATTAGTACTGCCAACTCCATCTTAGGCAGCAGTCGTAAAAATCGGAACGACTGGTTTGATGATGAATGCAAGCTAGCGACTGAAGGTAAAAATGTTGCGTACCGAGCAATGCAACAATCTCATAAGACGCAGGCACGCGAAGAGGAATATAAAGAGCTCAGAAGAATAGAAAAACGGCTACACAGACAAAAAAAATCAGCCTGGGAGAAGAACCTAATCTGTGAAATAGAAAATAGCCGAGAGCGAGGTCCGCACCAGGCGCGGAAGTTCTACCAATCCGTCCGAAACATGACGCAGTACACACCACGCTGCACATACTGCAAGGACGGAGAGGGAAATCTGATCACCGATCCTGAAAGCATACTGGAGCGATGGGAAGTGTACTTTAATGAATTGCTAAATGGTCAGCTCACTACAGAAGTGCAGGCTCCACTACTTCAAGAAGAATACCCTATGTTGCCGCCACCAAGCATAGAAGATGTTGAGAAGGCTATAGGCCGGCTTAAACAGAACAAAGCCCCGGGAGCCGACGGCATACCAACCGAATTATTTCATCACGGCGGGCCAGCCTTACATCAAGCAATTCATTATATTATAGTACACGTATGGGAGCAGGAAGAAATGCCAGAAGACTGGCGAAAAGGTTTAATATGCCCCATACATAAAAAGGGAGATGTCACAACGTGCAGCAATTATAGAGGTATCACGTTGTTGAGTACCGCCTATAAGATACTCTCCTCTATCCTACAAGACCGGATAACCCCATACGCTAAAACCGTTATCGAACAATATCAGTGTGGTTTCATTCCAGGCAAATCAACAACTGATCAGATATTTACCCTTAGGCTAGCCGCGCACTAGCAATTTTTAGTTGCGAAACTGTTTGGTTACTTATAGAAAACAGATGAACTGTTTGGTTGAATGTCGGTGAATTTGCAGATAATTATATGTTCAGTAAAATGGCGAACTTATTTTAGGCAATCGTTTAGTTTGTGTCAAAACACAAACTTTTTAGTTGCTCGAACCAAGCAGTTTCGCAACTAAAAATTGCTAGTGCGCGGCTAGCCTTAGGCAGGCGATGGAAAAATGTCTAGAATTTAACATCCCAACATACCATCTGTTTATAGACTTTAAGGCCGCCTATGATAGCATAGCCAGGGTAGAACTTTACAAAGCCATGAGAGAATTCGGCATCCCAAATAAATTGACACGACTATGTAGGTTGACCATGACCAACGTAACAAGCCAAGTAAAAATAGCCGGATTGCTATCCAGACCAATCAACATCTTTAATGGACTCCGACAAGGGGACGGTTTGGCCTGCCTCCTCTTCAACCTGGCGTTGGAGAAAGCAATCCGTGACTCTGGCACGGCAACAAGAGGGACCATCGTCAACAGGTCCAGCCAATTACTGGCTTACGCAGACGACATCGACATCATCGGAAGAACCGAACAAGCTGTACACGATTCCTTCATCCAAATCAAGCAGGCGGCACAAAATCAGGGGCTGCACATTAGTGAAGGTAAAACAAAGTACATGGTGGCGTCGAATGCGAGAGGAACAGTTATGGTCAAACAATCAAGGTTGCGGAGCACGAATTTGAAGTGGTGCAATCCTTTAAATACCTTGGGTCAATAGTAGCAGCCGATAACAATATAGAAGAAGAAATACGCGGCTTCTCAAATCCAACAGAGCCTACTATAGTCTGTCAAAGCTCTTCAAATCCAGAAATCTCACCATAACTTCAAAACTGCTGCTGTACAGGACCATGGTCCTGCCAGTACTCACATATGGATCCGAGACTTGGGTGCTTAGCAAAAGGCACTCCGACCTCTTAGCTGCGTTCGAGAGAAAAGTCTTAAGGAGAATTGTTGGCCCCGTATGTGAGGAAGGACGATTCCGGAGACGGTACAATCAGGAACTGTACGCAATCTACCTTGAAGCAGATATCGTGACAAAAATTAAGCTCGGTAGACTCCGGTGGGCAGGGCACCTAGCTCGCATGAGCGAAGAGGAACCTGCTCGGAAAGTTCTTTGTGGTACATTCTATGGTAGACGACAGCGTGGTAGACCATGCTTGCGCTGGAGAGATGGCGTAGACCAGGACGCCCGAAGCCTTGGGGTGCGCAACTGGATGGCGTGGGCGTACGCCAAGTTCTTACTTCATGAAGGTTTAAAGTACAATAATATTGAAACAGCTACAATGTAATAGAGAAATTTTATTATTAAATGATTACTGACTAAAATTTGATGGGCTTACTTGGCAAGTTTTTTGTATGCCCGAATTCGAAAGGTTTTAAAAACTTGACAAGTGAACCCATCAAATTTTAGTCAGTAATCATTAAATAATAAAATTTCTCAATTACATTGTAGCTGTTTCAATACTTTTAGATCTCAGTACTTTTGACGGCTGACTTGTTACACAAAGGGTTTTGTATAGAAGAACTTGGCTCTTTTTTTTAACATTTATGTTTTTGGTCTGATCTATATTACGAAATTCTTAAAATTATCATCCCAAAATTTGTTCTGGAAAAATTTTAAAGAAATTTCTTATATGAAAAATTTATTTAATAATAAAACGATTTTTAAACTTTGTTTGCATAAATTCAATGCAATTTTATCTCATTAAATCCTTGTATTATATTTATTTACATAAGAGCAAGTATACGTGTGATCCAGTCGTGTATCTTTTTCGTTTAGTATTAAGAAATAATATAGTAATGCATTTTAATTAACACGATCGCGTATTATTATAAATAGATAATACTGATAATAGTATTAGGATGTGACTGCAAGAACTATAAAGGCGGATTTATGAATTAGAGAAGAGGTGTTCATTATCTGGTGTATAGATAGAAAAAATGACTACTAAGAGCCATACTTCTAAGTTTTGTGTTTGACTTATACAAACACTGCATCAACTATTACATTGACAAAATAAAAAAAAATATACATAAGTAATTTTCTTGTATTTTATGTTTTTATTTTATTGGGTTATCTCAACACAACCGAAATAGGAAGAATTTACATTGCAGGAATTTGTAATTAAAAACCAATTCCTTTCAATAAGACTTTGGATTGGGATTGTGGAGGCATTTAATCTTCCATTCATGCATCACATGCAACGAATTCTGTAATAAAAACGAAACAAGAAATATTATAATGTTGTCAGATGTATGAAGTATGATACGAGTAGACATGACTTACGTTCGTTAGCTGGCAAGCAGGCGTTTTCGGCTTTCATACCGCATTTATTTGGAAAACTTTTTATTTCTTCACCACGTTTTCCACAAAATGGGTTATGTTCGAAAGTGCACGCAACTCTGCCGCATTGGTCTTGAGCCGAAATACCTGCAAGCTGAATGACTAGGAGAACTAAAGCTACGACAATAGATAGGAACTTCATGTTTGGTTGAATTCTGATATTGAATGCTTCAACCAATAGCCGATTGGTCTTTTATAGGTGAACCAGTTACAAAAATCGTATATGAGGCTGACTCACTTGGGATTTTTTTTTTTTTTGAAAGATTCAATGTTTATCTTAAAATAAGGTACACAATTGGCAAAAATAAATAATATTTATTTGTTAAAGTGTTTTTGTGGCCTTGGGCCTTATATGCAAATATACCGAGCCATGTTTTGGAATGTTACCTATTTTTTATATAAATTAAATAATTTTTAACGGTTTGTATGCTTAAATGGCGAAGCAGAAGCACGATGTTGTTTCTATATTTAAGGCTGCTTCATTTATTTTTTTATGATTCAACTCAAAACTCAATTTAGAAATTTTGACACTTTTTTATGATTCGCACACTCAAGGCATTATGACTGTGCTTAAAATATTATGTTGCTACACATCCTTACTATGTTATGGTGTTACACATTGCAAGCGCTTAGAATGTTAACAGGATTCAATACAAAATAGTCTTAAAAGCTTGTACATCATAATTAGGGGGAAGTGGGGAAATCGAGAAAGTAATCCACATTCGAGTTGTGCGGTTAAACAAAGAACCACTATATTTTACGGTTAGTCCAATGTTAGACTAAATGACGAACTGATGAGCATTCATAGTTAGACGATTCTTACAGCGGACGTTTTTAAGGGAAGGAAAAAGACATGGGACAAATGAGGTAACAAATAACAACGCATCCTCAAAAAGTTAACGTTTGGCTTTAGGCTAACGACGTCATTTTTCCGTATTTTTTTTTTAACGACTTTGGTGTGGTGGTCAACGTCAATGGCGGGCCTTACAGGTCGATGATAACTAATTTCATATGACCCAAATTGAACCATAATATATATCTAGACGACACGTGCTTCCAAAATTTGACCCCGCTAGACTTTCTTTTTTTCGATCCATTTAGATTGTAGACAGAATTGCGAGACCCACTTTTTTAGTCTTCTCTATCATCGTAATCTTGCCTTATAGTACCTATGAGTCGCAAGGACCAATAGATATCGTTTTCGACCTACAACAAAATCAAACTCTTCCAAAGCTTTCTTTTGGAGAAGAGTTTTATTCGGGGCAAGTCTGGCTTTAAAACATTGGATTTGTCACATGGAAACTCAGTAAAATTAAAACATAACTTTCTACACTTGGCTTAAGACGGATGGCTCTAGAGGAGCAAATGAAGTTGCGTCTATTACCGTGAACTATTAGAAAAATTTTGAACTTTCCAACTAAACTTTGTCCTTTTTCCAATTCTTGTGCTTCACATAATAAAAATACCATCAAAATGATATTGACAAAGTTAATAAACATACAAAACGGAGTTTGTGCATTAACTGCGATTCGCAGACTTTGGAAGAGGACTCCCATTTCGGCTGAAAAACTCCATTAGAGACAAGAAGAATTTTTGGGCGACTGACTATGATGATGAGCAAAATTGCTGTATGTAGAACAGCTTACCCACACGGGTTCACCAGATGGCAGTGCATCGACAAAAATGTACTGTTTGGTGCAGATTTTTGGCCGGTGGTGGATTCATTGGTCCATTCGGTACTTCTTTGAAAACGTCGTACGTTTTTTATATGCCATATAGGATGCTTATCATACCTATTTTTTTTTTTTTTTTTTTTTATAATCTACACGCGCTCAAGGGATTATGATTACCCTTTAAATGTTTGAACACAGCACGGGCGTGAAGTTAAGGAAGAGAAAGAAGGATAGGAAAGATGTGTGGCACGATGTTCTGAGACTGAAGGTTGTTGTCTCAGATATTTTTATCTCCAGGGATGGCGGCTGAACTAAAGCGGAGAATGCCGTGTCTTATATCTATGTCGCTTATAATTCACATTATTTTATTCGTGTTCATCCTTGTTGGGCATACTTGCTTAACTCAATTACATGTTGTTAGTATTATGCCTGAACAACATGTAATGAGTAAACCAACAACCCATTGATGACAATTTTAGAAGGTTTTTAATGGAATTAAAACGACATAGACGACGGCAGGGATCGAACCTGTGATCATGAGGTTCTCAGGCGAGCTCACATCCATCGCGCCACGGCCACCCCCAAATCATACCTATGAAAATGGACATGAATTTAAGAACGCGCATGAGAAGCTGATGGCATAGTCGTCGGCAAAACAATAAAGTAGATTAGAAGTTTGATATAAGAGATAATTTATAAAAATGAGGAAAAAAGTTGGAGACAAAACGGAGCCCTGGGGAACACCAGCGCCTATTTTGTGAGGATCAGGCTTGAAACCTCCATTACAACATGATTTTAATAATCCAGAAGGTAATGCCTAATCCTAAGAAATAAGGGCTTCGTTGCTACCAAACGCATGCATTTTCAATAGGAGAGCTTAATGCCAAACTAACTAGTGATTTTTTAAGAGCTATCGGAAATTAAAAAAAAAAAATAACACATAAAATTCAGAAAAATGCATTGAAATCTTTATTTGAATCGATACGTTACGGTCGATATAATTTAATGTCTGAAGATTTTTTCATGCAAATGTTGGCTACGGCGGCGCGCCTCAAATGCTCTATCCTCTTAGTCCAATTTGGGCATACTCTTTCTAACATTTCGGCCGGTATCTCAAGAATAAATGCTTCAATGTTGGCTTGCTGTGCGTCAATGGAAGCGGGCTTGTCGCTATAGACGTGAGCCTTAGGCCCGGTGCACACAAGCGTTCTTTTGACGCGCGGTACCGCAGCGTCACCGCCTTTGCGTCTAACAGTACTCGCAAATGAATTGAGTGGTGCACACATGAGTGCGATGACGCTGCGACATCGCGCGTCACTCTTGCGGGTAAAAAGACTCGCAGGTTTCCAGGAGACCGCTGCGTCACCGCACACGCGGTTGCGTGTTTGAGTACATTGTTTGTTATTGAACAGTGCACACATGCGTGATTTTGACGCTAGTTAAATTCGAAAGAAAGATATCCAACATGAAAGAATTTGATATAGAATTATTTATCAATGAGATAAAAAGTTTCTAGAAATATGGAGTGTTGCTTCCGAGGCACACACCATGCCTGCAAAAGAAAGGAGCTACGTTGATATGTGTTAGCCGAATATTTTGTGAGTTCACCAAATGATTTTACGAGTACACTCATTCGAAAATAGTTAAAAAACTTGTCAGAATTTTTTCTGGTAATTGTAAATGATGTTTAAAATATTCCTTTTATTAGTTTGATGATCAACATAAGGATGTACCTAATAAAGTCGTTTATTTTTAAGCACTAGGTACCCGAAAATTACTCGATTCTTTTTATAAACCTCCATTGCTGCAGGTAAAATGCGAACTGCAGATTGAATACTGCGAGAAAAACCCGCATGTGTGCATTGAACTATTGCGGCACCGCAGCGACACCGCTACGGTATCGCGCGTTAAAAGAACGCATGTGTGCACTGGGCCTAAGGCTAGTCGCGCACTGGCATCTGTGATTGAAATCAAATAGTTTAATCACTAGTTGAAAGAGAACCGCGCACTTGCAACTCTTTACTCACGCTCACACTCTTTTCTCTCTTGCTCTTATAGAAAACAGCTCAACTGTTGCGAAGGAAATCGTTTAGTTTGTGTTAAAACACAAACTCTTTAGTTGCTCGAACCGAGTTGCTCTAAGTGCGCGGTCTCCCATATAAGCCCATATGTTTCATTTTAGCAACTAAACAGTTGCGAAACTAAAAATTGAATGTGCGCGCCTGGCCTAACATACCCTTACAAAAAATAGTCTAGAGGCGTCAAATCGTACGATCAAGGCGGCCCATTGACGGGTCGCCCCAAACGTGAAATAAACTGTTCACCGAACTCGACTCTCAATTGCTGCATTGTTACGCGTGCTGTGTGGCATGTTAAAACCACATGTCATGCAAGTCAAGTTCTTCCATTTTGCGCAAAAACAAGTTTGTTATTATCGCACGGTAGCGCTCACCATTCACAATAACGTTGCGATTCGCATCATTTTTGAAGAAATACGGCCCAATGATTCCGCCAGCCCATAATCCGCACCAAACAGCAAACAGTGACTATTGCTGGATGCCTTGGTGCTGATGCCCTTTACTCCAAATACGGTAGTTTTGCTTGTTCACGTATCCATTCAACCAGAAATGAGCTTCGTCGCTGAACACAATTTTTCGATAAAAAAGTGGATCTTCGGCCAACTTTCTAATAGCCCATTCACCAAAAATTCGGCGTTATAGTAATTCGTTTAGTTTAGTTTAGAAATTTAGTCACTATAGCCTGAACATTCGCCTAAGTAGGTCTATTAAACAGACCGTAAAATGGAAGAAGCGCGCGATGAACTTTCTTAACAGAGCACGCATTTTGATAATAAAATTCAATAATTTGCAAGCGTTGTTCGTTTTTAAGACGATTCATGGTTAAATTATAGACCAAACTGAAGATGTTCGACAGATGTTTGACAAAACACGAAACGTGTGTGAGCTATCAAAACCAGTGTTGCCAAAAAGAAAATAGCAAAAAAATCAATTCAATGGATTTTTGCATTATAATTTTGGGCGCAGTAAAGGGACTATAACCACCCATGAAATGTTTGAGCACAGTGCGAGCGCTAAGGAAAAGTAGAGAGGATTTAAAAAGGATAGCCATGATGTATATACGTACATTGGTTTTGAAAGTCTGAATATCATAATAAGAGGGAATATTGAATCCGGTAAAGCATTCGTGTAATGCGGCTAAGGAAGAATCCCTGAATTTATCAGTACGTCTAAAGTTGGGCTCAAGGTAGGGTGTCCATAACGTGTTTGAAAAAAAAGAGGAAATTTTCGGAACTCCAAACATCTACTGTTAAACCGCTTCCACCCCCCCCCCCCCTCAAGACTTCATTTTAAAAAAATATAGGTATGTTTATAAAAGTAAGGTAGGTACACAAATAGCAGCAGTTTAGTTACTAATAGTTAGTTTATCTTAACATCTAGTTAAGGAAAACTCATGACACAAATAGGTATATAAACGCTTAATTGCGTTAACCTCAAATTATCAAAACTAAAATAAAAAATTAATGTTAATGTAGCCGGGTTAAAAGAGTACAGAGAAGGTGTGGTGAGTTTTGCATACATGACATTAAATCGGTCTGTTCGTTTTCACGCATGTTAAATGTTCGAAACAGGGTTCGGCGCGGGATCCCGAATGGATAGGTGCGTACTTCAGTGTGTTAATGCTTCATTTTAGGAGACTAATACAAAAGTATATAAATGAAAAGTGAGTCAGATTAATATTTTGGAAAAAAGAGACCAAAAAGAGTACACAAATAAAAAAGAGTAAAAAAAAAGAATTTGATGAAAAAAGAAAGAATAAGAAAGATCGGAGTCAAAAAAGAGAACATGTTCTCTTTAAAAGAGATGTTCTGGAAACCCTAGCTCAAGGGTAAGCTGATGTTCATTTTTTGAAGTGTGAGTATTACGGCTAAATTGTTTAAGGGGAGGAATGCAACTGGAAGTCAATAGGAGGAGGGGGAGAGGTCACCTTTTTTAAGGAAAAGCCTAGACAAATGCTCTTTTCCATCTTTTAAGAAAGACTTTAGAACCGTAGGAGCAATGGAAAAGCTTACAGAATAGTTTTTCCAGCGAGGAAGAACACCTGATTGGAAGAATGGGGGGTATACCATAAAGACCAGTGGATTTGCTCATATCAAGATCTCGAAGGGCTCTTGCAACTGTATGAGTGAGGTAAAAATATATATATCTCCCATTGAATTGTATACCACATCAAGTACAGATGAGGCAACCTTACAATTATGTTAGGCAAATGAGTTTGAACCAAATTATTATTATCCTTCGTATTGTGATGCTTTTTCTTCGTGGCTGAGGTAAAATCGTCGGTGTAAAAGGATTCTTCCCAAAGAAGCAAACAAACTTGGGCTTGGAGGGTCTAAAGCTCCGAATGAAATAACGTTTTTTAATACTGCTAAGCTCTTAACAAACTTATTTTGTGTTTTTTATAATTTTTACTTGCGATATAGGTACTAAAGGGCAAGTTCTGCATTTGGAAAAAAAATCGAACTCGAGATTTTGATCAAAGTTGACATTACGATGATAGCGATGACGAAAAAAGTGGGTCCGACAATTCCGTCTTCCGTCTGTCTGTCTGTATGTCTGTATGTCTGTATGTCTGTATGTCTGTACCTCGAACTACAGCCTAAACTACCGGAGGTATTTTCTTCAAACTCGGTAGTTAAGGGTCTTCGGTGATTCCCTAGAGGAGAAATTGAAATTTTTTTTTAGCTCCAAAACTAAGGGTACCCCCCATACACCCGTAATGCAAAATCTTATTTATCTCGAAAACGGCTCTAACGATTTTGATAAAAAAAAATTAGGTGTGATATTATGGACATGGACTACATTTTGGTCAAAAAAAATTTGGGGGCAAAATGTTATTAGGGGTACCTGCCATCAGCGGCGACGCGTGCTTAAAAAATGTAGTCGTTCAGTTTCAAAATTCTTGTTTGCAATGCCAAGAAGTCAAACAAGTCTTTTTTTATATAAAGGTACATTACCTATAATGTTTTTATTTTTATGTCAATAATAAATAGGTATGTGTTGATTAAGTACCAGCTAGCCGTTTTCCTCATTTCCTTCATTCCACAGTAAAAAAAGCTTTCCTCGTTCAAAACTGATTTGTAAGAAGCAACAAATATGTGTAAGTATGTGTGGGGTGTTTGAAGGATACCAATATATCTTGTTGCTGGCGACAACAAAATTACAAGCTACAAGGTTAAGATACTAAATTGTAAGCTTTCCTAAGTTTTTAAATCATGAATATCTTGGCTCCCGTTTGTTGTAATGGACTAATTTTTTTTTAATTTTAAGAAAATTAGCACGACTATAAGACAAAAATCCAAAACTGAAAAATAGTTACCGTGAAACACAGTTTTATTCTCAATAACTATGAAAAAAAGGTATTAAAAACAAGAAAAAAAACGTTGAAACCAACGGTAACTTTTTATGTTTTTGCTCAAACATAATTAGTTAAATGCAAGTTGATAGAAAATATTGTAATTAGCAATACAGTTTTATATTTTCACTTTGCGACATACTGGGGCTGAGATATTAATTAAAACATAAAATCATACAATGCGTGGGTGCGCTGACTTACCTATGTTCAATAATTTATTACTCGGCTTTCGTTCATCGTAGAGTGTTGATTTTTTTTTAAATTGTAGGGAATTACAAGAACTTTAATAATAAAAAATAAAAATTTCATCAATAAATGATCTTTTTTCTTAATAATCACGAAAAAGTGATTTTTAAACAACAAAAAATTATTTCAACTTACTATAACTTTTTTTTTCATTTGTTTAAACAAATGTTTTTTTTTATGACATAATAGATAATGTTATTAGGAACAAATACATGTTTAATTTTTGTTTGTACGAGATAGTGGAGCTGAGATATTCGCAAATGACCAAAAAATGACACAAAACACATTTTCACCAATAACTTTGGTAAAAAAGGTTGTCATGTGGTGCAAATTTGGTTTTAGGCCTTTCTCATAAGCACCTATCGATCCATGAAAAAAAAATAGACCATGCCTCTGCGCGCAAGGTCAAATGACGCTTTGACTGGACTAAAACCGTCCCTATGAACGACGCGCGTCTCATTTCTTATATTCGAAAACATAAAAAAATTAAATATTGGAATATGTACCTAAATAAATAAATAAACTACTTACTTACCTACGCCCTAGCTACCCGTTTTCCTCATTTCCATCATTCTATATATTAAAAAAAAAGCTCTACTCGTTCAAAACAGATTTGCACGAAATGCTCCCTACAACGAGCGAATTGTTTTTTTTTCTTGTATGCTTTCTATGGGTTCATTTCGTTGCCAAATCGTATGAACGACTTGGGTAGATAGATACTGATCGGTTGAGTGAAAACAAAACAGTAGCAGGTAGCTATAGTTCGTTTTGTTTTATTTGGGTAGTTCACAGAAGGAATGCACGAGTTAGAAAATGGAAAATATGTACGTATACATTAGATATAACTATAAGGAATGAACGAACAGTATGAGTATGAGGTGTGGGTTAAGTAGATAGAAATTAAAATAATGTCGCCTATAAGCTAGTCGTTCATGCACGACTTGAACAATATGACGCCTCGCCACTGCCTGCCATAGACCCGTTTTTTTGATTTTCGACTTTCTCATTAACGGCTCTAAGGATTTAAACCCAAAATTTTTAGCAGGAGTCCCCTTAAGTTTAAAATAATATTGTATAAAAAAATATTTATTGGGTTTAAAAAAAAAAAATTTAAATCAATATCTTCAAAACCTATGAACGATTATTTTTTGAAATTATTTCCTAAAACCAATATTATTAAATACTTAAAATTCGCATCCGACATTTTTTTCTTAAAAAATTTTAGAGAAATTTCTTATATAAAAATTTTATTTAATAATAAAACGATTTTTTTAAAGTATATTTGCATAAATTCATACTTTTCCGGAAACCAGACGGCAATTTTATGCATTTGAACATTATTATCTCATTAAATCCATGTTTTATATTTATAAAATGTATCTTAAATTCCAAAGTACTTTTACATAAAGAGCAAGTTCGTGCGATCCAGTCGTGCATTTTATTTGTTTACGATATTACTTCTTTTCTTAAAATAAATAACACGGTATTTCATATAATACAATATTCAAAATTCTAAATAACTAACACGGTATTTCATATAAAGTATCCCTAGCATGCAATCTAGAGAAATAAACGAGTGGAACTGTAAAAAGAGAACCTGTCCAATGAGCTACCTTGAAGAGGAGATCAGAGGAAAAAAAACGGGTTGGATTAGTAAATATATATAATACTCCTAATAATAATAATTAAGCTTGCCCCACTCTAGCTAATACTTCTACACTCTGTCCAACAAAAATTGTCAGTACATGCCTTATGGGAGAGCTTTTTCTAAAGCAGTGTCAAGATCAAGACAAGAGTGTCAAGTGTCACTCAATACGATCGTGCGCTCTTTATCTACATCAAAACAGAGTTACCCTTACCATTATCATTCTCAATTGCAAGCAAGGAGCTTTTTCAGTGGTTTTTATTAAGGAGCTTTTGGGATTTGAAGCTTTTGAGAACACATTTAAAGAAGATGAGTATGTTGAGTGTTGTCGTATTGCTTTTCAACTTAAAAAAAACGCGCCTATTATCTTACCGCTTGGCGTTGTGGGAAAAGGTAAATTGAATATTGTTTTCAGTCGTTTTGAATCGGCAGACGCGGTAGCCCTACGCGTTTTGTACTTTCATTTGCGGCGATTTATAATTTAAACTACGGAATCCCTGTGAGAGCTTTAAAAGACGACACACTTATGCATGGCAATGCAACCAGAATGAGAGACAAACGTCCTATCTTCCCTGTACTGATAATTTTTGTTGGACAGAGTATAATAACAATAAAGTTTGTAACTCTAACAATACCCTACTATTTTATAAAAAAAATTAGATCACCTTCACAATTACGGCAATGCCTCTCTGTCACCGAAGCGCCTTATTAAAAGGTTTTTGTTTGCGGCCCGATCTTAAACTCTCTATACACTAGATTGGTATCCACACAGGACGTAAATAAAAGACAATGTTTTGGTTTTCCCAACCTCCACTTATTGAATCTACGGCCAAGAGTCAGTGTGAATTTAGACAGATAAACGACAAAATTGTATGTGAATCAAAGTGGTTATTGATCACATGACTTAGGGTACACACTGGATATGTGTAATGTGATTATTTACTACGGTGGTATGTAGGTGTCGTACCGTTTTGCTAGTTAATACAGGTCTTTGGTGTCGTAGCGTTTTGCTCGGTAACGTGATTAGGGTATGTAGGCTTTGTAACGCTTCGTTACAGATTACAGTATTAACAAACAACATACAACTGAGAGAGCCAACACATGTGTTATGGACCAGATAGTGTCTTTTCTTTAAATGCCTTAACTTTCCAATTATGTCGATTAAATTATGCCAAAAGCTGTAACATGATTCAGAAAATCATGACTATAACCAAAAACCTCGAAGAGAAGACTTTTAAATTGCTTCGCTCTTCGAATTCAAATAGTAAAAGTCTTATTTATCTAAAATAAGCTGACAAAAATGGCGTCACTTTCAGTATACAGTGACTAATTTCAAAATGGACTGGACAAAATTTTTTATGATTCCTTAAATATTGTCAAGGTTATTAATAATTTAAACTCACATACGTTTGCCACCTCTGCTCTCTAGGACGAAGAATCAAGTTTTTTTCGGTAACAGGTTGCGGGCTAGGTATAGATACAAAAGGTACATTGAATTTTAAGCTATTTAAATAGAAACAAAAGGACCAACAAGAACATTAACATAAACAAAAGACGGGAGGCTATAAAAAAAATAGAAAACAAAATACAGGAGGAACAAAAAGTAAACAAAATCATCTGCATTTGTTTCGCGTAGGAAAAAAACTTTTATTTATAGAAAAAATTAAATGAAGGCCTAAGGCAGTTTTTGGTAACTTTAATGGAATTTCGCCAAACGCATGTGAATCCATGGGAGCTCGAAAAGTTGAATCTTTTCATTTTTTTTCGTTGGCTGTTGTTTTTTAATAGAGTGCTCCTAAGGCAGCGTTTCCGGAATGTATATGGTGGTAGTATTGTTCTATGTAGGTAAACTTAATAAAGTGCTTGTTGGATGAATTGAATACTTCTTACAAAGCCATGCTTATGTCTATTGTTAGGGGCGCAACAAAGCAAATTCGAAAAAAAGCAGTAGATGTTTTTTATTTTATAAATTCTTCTCCAGAACAATAAGTACTATACACTGCACTGTGAGGTGTCGAAGTATAGAATTACGATTAATTGACAAGTTTTTGAAAACCACTTAGACCCTCATTTTAAACATGGACTTAATGCGATAGTGAAAATTATTTAAAAAGAACTTTGTTTCTTTTTACGAGTTAGATGGTTACAAAAGTAAATAGGGACGTAATGCGTCCACTATGTGTCAAAACCTCGTAGGCAAACTCACAGGTACTGAATAACTAATCGAAATAGATTCGGAAATGAATTATAAAATAAAGTAAACTTATGTTCAGCATATGCATTGAACATTTCATTCCAATTTATTTTATTATAAATTCAAATCTTTTTCATTAGATTTATTCTTTAGGGTTGCAAAAGTATGCAATTTGAAAGTTAATTGGACAATGACGTTAGAAGATGAATTTAATCCAATAGCCACTACTTATAGCTTTACGAAAGCAAAATCTCATTACAATACTGTTTTCTTAAGGGCCAGAGAATTCCATATAGTACCCACGAAACTGACGTTCAGAATATAGACTGAAAAGTAGGAAAACTTATTTTTCTTAAAGGTATGGAGCTTTGCTTGCCGGTCTCGCCAGGGTCGTCCTGAGGAAAACACGAAGCTTCAGAGGTAAAGGTCTTGGTCTTCAAACCTTTTTACAAGATCTTTAATGAAAATAGCTCTTATATCTATAACACACAATATTCTGCTACTAGTATTTCAATCAATCCTGGTATTTGGATGATTCACGGATATCAACTCTTCTGGATTCTAGTCTTGCGGTCTCGCATCAGTTGTACTGGTTGCTGATGATTCGGATCTGGTACTTGGTTCTGGGTATTCTGGTTTCTGGTAATTTGGCTGCAAACTGCTTCTATTATTCGGATATCGGTCTTATGACGGGATCTGACTGTACAACGCGCTGGTGGCACTAATCAGCAGGTACAAAACGCCCCCGGTGGCACTAACCAGCAGGCTGGATCTGGTAGATCAGCCCTTACCACTGGTAGGCTCCGCAAAAGCTAAAATGACCAATTCGTTTACACTTGTCTAAGACTAAATTTCAAACGATTGATACGACCAATTTACTATGTCACCTGACTGTGTGTATGACCAAAGTAGGACCTACTTTCATCATGCTTTTTCTGTAAAGACCGAATGTGAACTATGATGCGTGTGAATTGAATTTGGTGAAGTATAAATCTCGGTATTAATACAAAAGTAATATAGAGTGGTGTAGCATGGAACGCTTCGTTACATAGTTATAATAGGTAATTGTTTGAACCAAGATGTTTTGTGCATAAGCTGAAACATAATGGTACTGCTTAAAATCATAAACATAACGGCATGTCGTCGCTTTTCCGAAATTTGCAAATTTTCAGGAGAGCCATTTAAAGTTTTTGTAACATTAAAAAAAAATTCGTTGTTAATAAGAAATGAGATGGTATACTAAGTTTTATAGAAAACGCAATATTTGAAAAAAAAATCGATTTATACCGTTTTTCGAAAAAATAGACCAATTTTCCACAATATTTTTTTCTGACTGTGTGAAAAAATGTCATTTTCCACGTTATTCAAAGACTCGGAATAAAAAATTCAAAATATTAGGTATATTATTTTAATTCATTTTTATTTGTTTAATAATGATAAAAATAAACTTACTTGCTTATCCGGCTCCCCAACCATGGATGGTCTCTGCCTGAGATATTGCGGTCCTCCACCGGTTACAATCCCTCGCGAGCTCCCTCCAGTGGTCGAGACCAAGCGCTTTCGCGTCTGTAACCGCTTGGTCCCTGTAGCGGAACATGGCGGTTGGAATTCAAAGATTTTCTTGGCTGGAGCGTTGTTGTCCAATCGATCGATGTGACCGAGCCAGTGTAATCGACGTATTTTGGCTCTTTGAACTACATTCACATCTTGGTACAGCTCATATAATTCACGATTGAATCTTCTCCTCCATTCGCCCTCTTCGCATATGTATAAGACCAAATATCCGCCGAAGAATTTTTCTCTCGAAAGTGTCCAGTATCAATTCCCCTTTTTTACTTATCGTCCAGCACTCGGCGCCGACGTAGAGTAGAACTGGTAAAATTAGTGTTTTGTATAGCGGGCAATTTGTCTTTCGAGAAAGGAATTTTGAACCCATTTGTTCGGCCAAACCGAAGTAGCAGCGGTTTGGTAGGGTAATTCGTCGTCGGATTTCCACTAAGGTGTCATTCCTGGGATTGATGTTCGTTCCGAGGTAGGTGAACTCCTTGACTACCTCGAAATTACTCTACCAACAGTGACGTTTTGTCCTAGGCGATGGACAGATGAGGCTTTGTTTGTTGATAGCATATACTTTGTTTTGTCCACATGCACTTCAAGACCAACGCGTTTCGCCTGTTCATCAATAGCTGTGAATGCTTCTAGCACAACTTGCTTAGAGCGGCCGAAGATGTCGATGTCGTCCGCATAGCCAAGCAGTTGGGAAGACCTGCTGAACATAGGGCCTTCCAAGTTAAAACCACTCTTGCGCACTGTCTGCTCCAGGACTAGGTTGAAGAATCACAAGATAGGGCATCTGCTTGTCTAAACCCTGTACACGTCTGGAATAGCTCGGATGAGCTGTTACCCATTTACACGTTGCACCGCGTATTTTGTAACGTCATGCGGCATAGCAGGATCAGTTTTTTCGGGATCGCCAATAGAAGCACTTGGCGGCTTATACTATCATATGCGGCTTTGAAGTCGATGAAAAGATGGTAGGCCTCGTCTTAAAATTCCAGGATTTGCCTCAATATGAAGATTTTGTCTATCTGCCTGGCCTGAAGCCACACTGGTACGTGCCGGTCATAGTGTTGCAGAAAGGTTTTAGACGCTCACTTAGTACGGTGGATAGAATCCTTTAGGCAACATTAAGCAGGGATATGGCTCTGTAGATTTTGCAGGGCATATGATCGCCTTTTTTGTAGATTGGGCATTATCAATCGAGTCTGTTTACCATAATTTGCATTTTATCAACCGTATAAGTTAGAAAGACTGTAAGTCAGCATACATGAGAGCAAGTATTGTTTGTTACTCCTCCCACAATAACTCCACCTCTTACTTCGTCTGTTATGTCCTTTATGAATATCGTAAATAGCAGTGGGCTTAAAATACAACCTTGTGTTAAAAATTCATCGGATAAGGTATCTCCGTCCCAAACGTATGCTACGTTGCTATCGCTCTTAAAACTGTAATAATTTAACTTGATACGCCTATCACACTAAGCTTGTAGAATAGAGCTTCACAGTTAATTGAGTTGAAAGCTGCACTGAAGTCGACAAAAAAAGAATAATTTATTTACTTATGTTTCGTTTTGTAGTAATCCGCAATGTTTATAAGGGCAAATATTTAGTCAATAGTTAAGTATTTTCCCTTAACCCAGGCTGGAATTCGGATAAAATGTTGTCATTTTCTACCCATTTTGACAGTCTACACTGGAGTGGATAAGCCCAGCAAAGAATTTAGGGGTGGCCGTGGCGCGATGGTTGTGTGCTCTCCTGTCTACCTCATGATCACAGGTTCGATCCCTGCCGTCGTCTTTGTCGTCTTAATTCCATTAAAACCTTCTAAAAATTGTCATCAATGGTTTGCTGGTTTACGCATTACATGTTGTTCAGGCATAACACTAACAACATGTGCTTGAGTTAAGCTAGTATGCCGAACAAGCGAATTATAATGGACATAGAAATAAGACACAGCATTTCTCCGCATCAGGTAATAAATTTGTTTGTGGAATGCTTGTACAATTCAGAAGGGATACGGTCATCTCCAGATGTCTTGTTTGCCTTGGAGTCCATGATGGCTTGTCTCACACTCCTGTATTGAAAATGGGACATCTAACAGCTCATCTAGAATAAGTAGTTCGGCGTATTGCACCAAAGGCGCACACGTTGTGATGTTAAGGAGTCTGCTAAAATGGTCCGTTAGACTTGATGCCTGCAGGCCTGAGGCTATTAAATTTGTCTTTCCATTAACAAGTTTTATAGTTTTCCAGAACTGAGCGGAACTGCCTGTGTTGTTGATAGTTTCTATATTAGATTGATCAAAAGCTGCTTTTATACTATTAAAATTCTTATTCTTATTCAACGTTTGAACCATTTCCTAATATCGCTGTTGCATTGTGCCAGAAAGTTTAAAGGGCAACCTCAAAATATAATATACAAAATGCAACGAACAAGTTCCCAGTACCTAACTCGTTACAAGTGGGAGTCCAGCCTTAAATTCTAAATGTGATACACGGTTTATGTTTCGATTTAAATCAACAATAAAGTTTCGGTTTGGAAAATGTTTGATTTCAACGCCGATGGCCGTTAATAGTTTTATAATGTCTGCAACAACCGAACACCGAACAAGGATGCAATTAAAAAATTTAAATTGATTCTCTGGTAGTTTTGTGTTTTTTGTTCTGCCAAAAAACATTTCCCTTGATTTCCTGAAAACTATAGGAGTCAGTATGATGTTAAAAAGTATAGTATTCCTAATTAAAACTTACGATACCAAATGTTTATTTCACGAATGGTATACTGTATTGCGTTCTTAGAAAGGAGATATTTTATGCTTTTTCCTATAACCTAGCTACACGTGAAGAAAGAAGAGTGCAGATAATTATGAAATGAATTATATTTTTTATTTGAACTCTTAGTGACTTTTATATGTACACATGATATTCTGCCGTGTTCGAACAGCTGAAATAAGCACCTTCATATGTCTAGACACTCATAATGTTTAAGGTCGACTCGCATTTTAAAATTGATTTAGAGCAGGTTTTAAATGTTTAAAATTTTGCGCCAACATTTTTCAAACTTTTAAGAAGCTTCTCTAAAATTTTATTAAATTTCGTCTTGCCGATAATGAGAGATTCAAAATTTTAAAAAATGGTTCTATGGTAAGAACAGTCGCTAATATCTTAATTTAAAATTTGTTTTATTAAATTATGGATATTTTTACGAATGGAAAGAAAAAAAGAGGTGGTAAGAAAACCTTGAGTAGAATTTTACATCTTTTTCATGGACAAAAAGATAAAAACATATTGTGACGTTTTCTTCAATTTTACCATAGCTATTAATGGAATTTGAATATGTGGGACTTGGGTACAACTGAACAACCTTATTCATAAACGTATGTATGTACAGTACATACATTCTTCTAAGAACTAAGTTGATAATAAAATTATAAAATTATGTATTATATTATAGAAATTACTTTATTATTTCGTTTCCAAACATTTTTATTGAAAAAAAATTTCAAAACGAAATATTCAAATATAAAAGATATGGTTTGGTTATTGATGGAAGGGTACTTACAAAATATATCCGCTCTAAAACTATATATATGTGAAATATAAACCATTTGTTAGAAATTATATTATGTCGATACCTTCCCGTAAGAATGTACTAAGCGACACTTTTTTCGAAAATGACTTTTTGATGAGGAAATATACTATATGTTAAGGGCCACGTTTTGGCCTGGGTTTCGCCAACCTATTATGCATGAAAAGGAAACTAGAGTACAAATAAAAAAAATTTTCAACTGCCATGTTTTCTCATTAAAATAATGTTGCCCCCTGAAATCTGTATTATCCGCCAAAAAATTATGCTAAGCGACATTAATAAAGATCTCATTGTCGTGAGCAACAAAAAATTTTGTTAGATGTCACTTAGTTTAACCAAAATTGTCTCTTAGCACACTATGATTCAACTAGAACTTTCTTCGTTTTTTTTCGTTTCCTGAACAATTTTAGAAATGTCGCTTAGTGTACGTTCTTACGGGAAGGTATCGATGTATAAAACAACACACTTTAGAAGGCACTATCGGTGTTCATTCCCAAGAAATTCGACTTGAAATAAAATTTTAACTAGTTTTCACTAGAATTTTTTAAAATAGTTTTTTTATTTAAAAAAAACTATTACATAATTCAATATTTGTCAACATTTTACGAATTGTACAAAATTAGACTACTATGTATAAAATAAACTAAACTAGAAGTCAATATCACTACTAACGGGTGATTTTTTTGAGGTTAGGATTTTCATGCATTAGTATTTGACAGATCACGCGGGATTTCAGACATGGTGTCAAAGAGAAAGATGCTCAGTATGCTTTGACATTTCATCATGAATAGACTTACTAACGAGCAACGCTTGCAAATCATTGAATTTTATTACCAAAATCAGTGTTCGGTTCGAAATGTGTTTCGCGCTTTACGTCCGATTTATGGTCTACATAATCGACCAAGTGAGCAAACAATTAATGCGATTGTGACCAAGTTTCGCACTCAGTTTACTTTATTGGACATTAAACCAACCACACGAATGCGTACAGTGCGTACAGAAGAGAATATTGCGTCTGTTTCTGAGAGTGTTGCTGAAGACCGTGAAATGTCGATTCGTCGCCGTTCGCAGCAATTGGGTTTGTGTTATTCGACCACATGGAAGATTTTACGCAAAGATCTTGGTGTAAAACCGTATAAAATACAGCTCGTGCAAGAACTGAAGCCGAACGATCTGCCACAACGTCGAATTTTCAGTGAATGGGCCCTAGAAAAGTTGGCAGAAAATCCGCTTTTTTATCGACAAATTTTGTTCAGCGATGAGGCTCATTTCTGGTTGAATGGCTACGTAAATAAGCAAAATTGCCGCATTTGGAGTGAAGAGCAACCAGAAGCCGTTCAAGAACTGCCCATGCATCCCGAAAAATGCACTGTTTGGTGTGGTTTGTACGCTGGTGGAATCATTGGACCGTATTTTTTCAAAGATGCTGTTGGACGCAACGTTACGGTGAATGGCGATAGCTATCGTTCAATGCTAACAAACTTTTTGTTGCCAAAAATGGAAGAACTGAACTTGGTTGACATGTGGTTTCAACAAGATGGCGCTACATGCCACACAGCTCGCGATTCTATGGCCATTTTGAGGGAAAACTTCGGAGAACAATTCATCTCAAGGAATGGACCGGTAAGTTGGCCACCAAGATCGTGCGATTTGACGCCTTTAGACTATTTTTTGTGGGGCTACGTCAAGTCTAAAGTCTACACAAATAAGCCAGCAACTATTCCAGCTTTGGAAGACAACATTTCCGAAGAAATTCGGGCTATTCCGGCCGAAATGCTCGAAAAAGTTACCCAAAATTGGACTTTCCGAATGGACCACCTAAGACGCAGCCGCGGTCAACATTTAAATGAAATTATCTTCAAAAAGTAAATGTCATGGACCAATCTAACGTTTCAAATAAAGAATCGATGAGATTTTGCAAATTTTATGCGTTTTTTTTTTTAAAAAAGTTCTCAAGCTCTTAAAAAATCACCCGTTAGTTCTCGAGAAATTTGAGTCGAAAAACAATTTTTACCAATTTTCAATAGAATTTTATATAGTTTTTTTTATTTTTTGTAAAAAAACTGTAAACTGATTTTTTTTGAAATTTCCACCAGTTGTCAAACACATTATTTTTCGTAAAATAAAATTATTTTGAGTTTCAAATTGTTTTCCGTTCTTAGAATATTTGGGTTAAGAAATTTTTTTTTTCAGGTTTTTTTATTTAAAAAAAATATCGGTATGTTCATCATCATCATCATCATCATCGGCTCGACAACCGGGTTCCGGTCCTGGCCTCTTTCAACAAGTCTCTCCACCTATCCCGGTCTCTAGCCGACGCCATCCAGTTGCGCACCCCAAGGCTTCGGGCGTCCTGGTCTACGCCATCTCTCCAGCGCAAGCATGGTCTACCACGCTGTCGTCTACCATAGAATGTACCACAAAGAACTTTCCGAGCAGGTTCCTCTTCGCTCATGCGAGCTAGGTGCCCTGCCCACCGGAGTCTACCGAGCTTAATTTTTGTCACGATATCTGCTTCTAGGTAGATTGCGTACAATTCATGATTGTACCGTCTCCGGAATCGTCCTTCCTCACATACGGGGCCAACAATTCTCCTTAAGACTTTTCTCTCCACATCGGTATGTTCATTGTTTTCCAAATTCATACCAAATCTGTATGACCTTATAATGAGTACATTAAATTTTATTTGAAATCAATAACATTATTTTTTCGTGAGATATTTGAAACTAGCCAAAGTTTTTACTTTTTTTTAAACCGTTATAGTGAAAAAAACTACTTACTGAATTTTAATAAACGTCATTTGAGCCTCTTTCGAAGTTATTATCTATTAAACAAAATTTATTTTAAGTCGATATCTTTACTCGTTCTTGAGATATCGAAGTCGAAAAATGGTACCAGAACGTACGGACGTATACGAACGTACGAACGTACGTACACACACACACACACACAGACATCTCTCCAAAAATGATTGATATAGCCACTAGGGACCTTGAAACGTCGAGAAATTTCAAAAATTCCAATTTGACAAATCGGACCGATTACAATAACTCACTATGGGAAGTTAAAAATTATCAAATTTCTTGGCGCGCGCCGCTTTCGAGAAAAATAAGATTTTCGAAATTCGTTTTTTAACAATTGTATGGTGGGTACCGTTATTTTTGGGTAAAACACAGTTTTTTTTTCACATCTCTTAGAGTATATTAAGAAAATTTTATTTATCAAGTTTAAAAAATATCGAGAAAGAAATTTTCGAAATATTGAGTTTTGAAAAAAAAAAAATGAAAAAAAGGTTTTTGAAAATTTGAATACACAATAATATTAAAATTTTGGGGAGCTTTAGCATACAAAAATGATCAAAATTGGTTGGGCAGTTTTTGAGAAAATCAAAAACAAAAAAAGTTCCAAAGGGGGTACTTGCTATTAACCCTTAGCTGCCACACTTCTGTAGAATAACATAGCTGCCACACTGGGGTACGAAATGCCCCAACAACAAAATATCGTATTGTGAGCCAGATATTGATTTTTTTTGTTTGAAAAAATTCTGTGTTGATCATTAATATGTATTTTATAAAATGATGCTTACCAAGGTCAAATAAAATAAAACCGAGCCGTTTAGGATGTAGTCAAAAAAAGCATTCACAAACTTCAGTGGGTTAGGGATCTTAGCTCTTATTTATCCCCATCATTGCCCACCCTTGCATACATAATATATGCCACCAAATGGCTAGCACCCTACATCAATTTTGGTGATAACCCCTTAAGCGACCGAACTCACCCTCTCCACAGGGGACTCAATCAAGACCAAACATCTTCAAAATATTTCATCAAGAAACTTTATGGGTACCGATGATGATACTGCGTTGATGGCGAAGCATTGGATACAAAATACAAAAAGCTCTCAAAAAGACAGGTTGCTATAATTGCAATGGATATGGACACATAAGCAAATTTTGTCAGAAGAAAAGTAACAAACCGACAGCAATAACAAAAATACATTTATTAATTGTTGCACCGCCAAAATCTTCGATCTAGATCCATGGTATTTAGATTCTGGTGCTTTCAGTCATATACATAACATCTAATTTAAACTGCTTTAACACTGATGTTCTGTCCGTCCCTGTGCAACAGAAACTTCTGCAGCGAACAATGCAAGAATGAAAGCGATTGCTATCAGAGAAGTTTAAGTTCCAGTTGGAACGAATTCTGATCCAATTGTTTAAAAGATGTCATCTGCATTCCTGGTCTTTCTGAAAATTAGGTATCGAAAATAATAGTTTTATCTAGGACTAAAGGATGTACGATTTCCAACGGTGATGGATACATTTTGTAAACAGTAAGTGAAGAAAATGGTATTTGCCAGCTGGATAGTGTGTGAGCTGCATCAAAGGAATGCCACACCGAAATCATTTTAAACATCAAGGTATAAGCGAGTGGATAATATTTTGGACTCGATCCACACCGATCTATGTGAGCCAACAATGTGGGAAACAGCGTATTTACATTAGTGTTGTTGAATGTTGATGACAACTCGAAAAAGGTTTTTTTTTGAATAATAAAAGCCAGGTGAAATACAAAACGAAATAAAAATTAAGATTCTCCGCTCCGACAATTGTGGGAAATATGTGAACTCTCATTTAAAATCCTTTTTAAGAGCATCTGGAATCCGACTTCAATTGACCGTTCCCTACTCTTCTTCGCAACAGAATTGGCTTGCAAGATTTGAACGCATGAACGAAACAATTGTTAAAAAAGCACGAAGAGGTCGTTGCTACAGGAGTATATCTTATTAACAAGACACTTAAAATTCCTATCAATAATTTCGTGTCAAATTAAACCAAGCAAAATTCATAAAGACAAGTTCCCGTGAATAGATCAGAGCAAAGTGATTTTTATAAGAGTCGGTAAATATCGGCCAGTATTAGCGTCTCAGAAAGGTACGACAACATCTAACTGATGAGCCCACTGTTGTAGATGGGCGAAACGCATTATGGAGTTGAGATCATTTGAGCTTTGAATTGCATGCAATTTAAAGAAAAATTTCTCTCAGTGTAGAATAACATTGAAATTGTATAGTTATCGGTGGATATGTTGCCTGGTAAACGAAAACACAAATACCAACAAAGATGTGCCCTTAGCTTCACCATCCATTGGTATGAGAGTGGTTTTGTTAGCGACTTACATATATATGAAATACATATGTGTGTAGCGAACAAAGTAACTTTAGGTAGGTATTAATTAATGACCATTTGAAGATTATGTGCACTAATTGTGTGGTTTTTCAGAGTAATTGAATGGTTTTCAGGTACATATCGTAACTAACTGCAAAGGTATGTGTACGTTAAACTTATCCACACTACATATCCAGACACTTATTAATATAGATCTCTAGCTCCGATTGAAAGTGATGGGCTCCAACAAAAATGTAGGTGTATGCGCGCTACGTTAGACAAAATATTCTTTTACTTTTTTTTACCTGCTGCTACTAATTTCTTCTGTTGTGGTATGGAGTGGTGTATTATGTCGTCGACAGCTCCTCTTGTTTGTCTTTCTTTTTCCACTTGCAACAGAAAATGTATGTTGTATTGCGCCATTGGAACACGAGGGATTTCGACATAACACGCCACTCCACAACACTTCACATCGGACAAATATGGTTATACGCGTACGAAATACATTGAATCGACAACAACAAGGATTTGAGTCAAAGACTGTGAATCGGAGCATTTCTATACATTAGATCTTCGTGAAATGGTGTAAAGTGAAGTGTTTGGCCTCGAAAAGTTCGAGTGCTTAAGCGATACTCACAAATTAAATTTGCGCGCGTAGAAAACTAGGTGACGTACAACTTTCAATAATTCTTACGTGTGTGTTGTTGGAAAGAAAGCAGGAGACTTCCTGCCAAGTCCAAACTGTTAAGATGTGAAGCACAATTCTAGACATAAGACATTCTGTGGAAAATTTCTAAGTCCCTGGCAAGAGCCAATAGCCGTGTTTTTTTGGTAAAGTTATCCGTAGTACAGTAGGATTTTATATGAAAAACAAATACAACATCCGCAGTAAGATCACTGCCGATACTCGAATAAACGTCAAATCTCTATCCGCAGCAGGATTTCACTTCTCCTTTTATCGGCAGTGATTCTACTGCGGATGTTGTATTTGTTATTCATATAAAATAAAATCCAAAAAAACACGGCTAATGTCGCTAAAAAATATTTTAAGTGACACCAGGTAAGAATCGATCGGAGACTACCTGCGGGACAGTCAAACGTCCCCCTTATTATTGCGCTACGAAATCAAAATCTTCAAAATCGTGCATTATAACTGCGCCAATCAACATATATTCTGCAATCTGCATTAATGTATCTTTTTTTTTAATTCTAGAAAGCCCACATAATTTGAAGGCAGAACTTTTCGAAAACTTGTGTTTTCTTAGCGAACTATTAAATTGCCAAGATGAATGATTAATCTTCCCAACGTTTCTTTGTTGCCCTGCCATGAAAAAAATGTTGTCAAGTGGATGTCTTATATTAGAAGATTAAGGCCCAAGTTATAGCTTTCATTGCAACTCATCACTGGAACAAATCAGTGGAATGCTGACTTTATTCTTTTAACAAGCCAGTTATAGTAATCATTGAAAAAATTCGTTTCAGTAAAAGATCCTGTCAGTGGCTGATTATAACCAATTCTATGCATTTGAGGTTAGAGTTGATCATTGAAAGGAAAACTGGCGTTTGAGAGTAGAAAGAGAATCGAACACATTCAGTGAAACGATTGAGTTCCATATTAAAGAAACGAAAATCAGCTGTTCATTGAAATTGATTTCTATAAGTGAAATAATAAAAGTGGATTTTAAAGAAAGTTTAAATCGGACTTTTTTGTATTTTATAGAGTAAAAAAATTCTACTACTCATTAGCTTTATTTTGGTACAAATTAAAGTCATTGCAGTTTGTTTATTCATCTTAAAAATGGGAATGAATATTTATTGATGCATTTCAGTGATAGCTACATATAAAGCACTGACAATGTCTAGCCCTGACAGGATTTATAGATCTATTAAACAATAAGCTCTATGACAACTTTACTACTAAAAATTGCCAATTTCTACACAATGTTATTTTTGTTTTTGATTGCTTTCGGTTCTTCTTGACGTTTTAGAATCGGTATACCTAAAGATGCCGATTAGAAAACGTAAACCTTAATCTTAAAAATCATAGAAATTAGTAATGTTGATAGTTACAACAAGCTAGTTCGACGGAAATTTAATGAAACAAAATTAATGTTTATTATTATTTATTTTAAGCTCATATTATACCATAAGCTCTTAATTGGTGTAGGAGTGCATAAGCAGGCTAAATGAAATTGGCAACGTGAACAAGGTCACACTTACTGGGTACCTGGTCACGTGGGTATTCATGGAAACAAGAAGAGGAGGAAAACTCAAGAACTGGATTGAACTCCCAAAACTGAGTAAGACGAAACTACTACAAGGCAATTATAACCAGCAACGTTTCGAAAACTGCATTAACTTTAGTAGAAATAACCTAAGAATAATAACAGGTATCCTAACTGGACACTGCAAACTTAGAAGACACCTAAGTTTACTTGGTATGGTAAGCTGTGCCATATGCAGATTCTGCAGCATGCATGAGGAAACACTGGACAACATACTAAAATTCAAAATTTCCAAATACTAAAATTCCTTAGGCTAGGCGCGCACATTAAATTTTCAGTTGCACAACTGTTTGGTTGTTTTAGAAAACAGATGTACTATTTGGTTGAATGTCCGCGCAGGTGCATATAATTATATGTTACACAAAATAGCGAACTCATTTTAAGCAATCATTTAGTTTGTGTCAAAACACAAACTTTTTATTTGCTCGAACCAAGCAGTTCCGAAACTAAAAATTGAATGTGTGCACCTAGCCTAAGAGTAATAGGTTTAGAGGAGGAACTGTAGGATGAGCCAGATCATTCATTTTTAAGCCGGGGCACAATACGTCTCCAGTTCACAGTGCAATATCCCCCCCACACCAAATTCATTCATTCATTTATTATTTATTAATATTTTCGTTCAGTAATAATACAGTTCACATTTAGTTTGCAATAAATTTCGATTACTTGGAATACCGCCGTCATTAACGAAAATCATACTTTTTTTTTCCTTCAGAACATTCTTTGCCCAACTAGATAATTGTAAACCTTCAACCAAATCCATAGATAATAGCTGGAGTCGCTCATGAATCGAAGGTGGGACCCTTCCTGATGACATCTGATCAACCTGTACCAACCAATTGATAAAATCTGCTTTTTGCGGAGGATTCTCTAGCCTATGCTTCATCGATAGCGCAAACCATAGGAGCGTGGAAAGTAGAAAGTAATAGTAGCTCACATCACCAGATTTGTTCGAGTACTAAAAATAAAATGCACGGCTGGATCGCACGAACTTGCTCTTATATAAAAGTACTTTGGAATTTAAAATACACTTTATAAATATAAAACATGCATTTAATTAGACAAAAAAATGTTGAAACGCATAAAATTGTCTTCTGATTTCCAGAAAAGTATGAATTTATGCAAACAAAGCATAAATTACTTATTAAAGTAATTTTTTATATAAGAAATTACTTTAGAATTTTTAAGAACAAAATTTGGTATTAAGTATTTAGTATTATAGATTTTTGGAAATATTTTCAAAAAATAACCGTTCACACGTTTTCAAGATATTGATTTTTCAAAAAAAAAAAAAAAAAATTGGAATTTTTTTTTCAAAAAACCCTAAAAAATATTTTTTTAGAATATTTGTATATACAATCTTATTCTTTTCTTATCAAAATCGTTAAAGCCGTTTTCGAGATAAATAAGATATTGTATTACGGGTGTATGGGGGGTACCTTTAGTTTTGGAGCTAAGAAAATTTCAATTTCGCCTCTAGGGAATCAACCGCCTATAAGATATTCGCCTCTATCCTACAAGACCGGATAACCCCATACGCTAAAACCGTCATCGGATAATATCAGTGTGGTTTCATTCCAGGCAAATCAACAACTGATCAGATCTTTACCCTTAGGCAGGCGATGGAAAAATGTCTAGAATTTAACATCCCAACATACCATCTGTTTATAGACTTTAAGGCCGCCTATGATAGCATAGCCAGGGTAGAACTTTACAAAGCCATGAGAGAGTTCGGCATCCCAAAAAAATTGACACGACTATGTAGGTTGACAATGACCAACGTAACAAGCCAAGTAAAAATAGCCGGATTGCTATCCAGACCAATCAACATCTTTAATGGACTCCGACAAGGGGACGGTTTGGCCTGCCTCCTCTTCAACCTGGCGTTGGAGAAAGCAATCCGTGACTCTGGCACGGCAACAAGAGGGACCATCGTCAACAGGTCCAGCCAGTTACTGGCTTACGCAGACGACATTGACATCATCGGAAGAACCGAACAAGCTGTACACGGTTCCTTCATCCTGATCGAGCAGGCGGCACAAAATCTGGGGCTGCACATTAGTGAAGGTAAAACAAAGTACATGGTGGCGTCGAATGCGAGAGGAACAGTTGGTCAAACAATCAAGGTAGCGGAGCACGAATTTGAAGTGGTGCAATCCTTTAAATACCTTGGGTCAATAGTAGCAGCCGATAACAATATAGAAGAAGAAATACGCGGGCGGCTTCTCAAATCCAACAGAGCCTACTATAGTCTGTCAAAGCTCTTCAAATCCAGAAATCTCACCATAACTTCAAAACTGCTGCTTTACAGGACCATGGTCCTGCCAGTACTCACATATGGATCCGAGACTTGCTTAGCAAAAGGGACTCCGACCTCTTAGCTGCGTTCGAGAGAAGAGTCTTAAGGAGAATTGTTGGCCCCATATGTGAGGAAGGACGATTCCGGAGACGGTACAATCATGAACTGTACGCAATCTACCTAGAAGCAGATATCGTGACAAAAATTAAGCTCGGTAGACTCCGGTGGGCAGGGCACCTAGCTCGCATGAGCGAAGAGGAACCTGCTTGGAAAGTTCTTTGTGGTACATTCTATGGTAGACGACAGCGTGGTAGACCATGCTTGCGCTGGAGAGATGGCGTAGACCAGGACGCCCGAAGCCTTGGGGTGCGCAACTGGATGGCGTCGGCTAGAGACCGGGATAGGTGCAGAGACTTGTTGAAAGAGGCCAGGACCGGAACCCGGTTGTCGAGCCGATGATGATGATGATGATGATGATGAATCAACGAAGACTCTTAAGGTACTAGTACGGTCTAGAATGCCAAAAAAACGCACGATTTTTGTGAATTTTTTTCTCGGAAACCTTATAAGTTAATAACATAATTTTTGAGTTATTGAGTGAAATGAGTGTAGAAAAGTAGTGTCAGTTTGAGCTCCGTTAAATTTCATATTTTTTATAGTAACAAACAAAGTGATTTTAAAATACAATAAAATAAAACATTTAATAACCATTTTGTTACCTAAAATTTTAACTTTGTGGTCGCATAAGTATTAATATTTGTTAATATAAGCAAAAACAATTTAACAAATTGCTATTTTCAACGTTTTCTTACCAATTTTGAGTGAAAATAATGGATAATAAGGAGCAAGTGAGAAAGACGAGGTCTGCGAAAATCATTACACCTATCTCACCACATTGCGGTTCACCATCGACATCACGGTCTCAAGAGAATTTGTGGCAAACAATTAACACTCGATTGGACTCGTTTAAAAACGAAATAACGGAATCAATAATTTCACATATAAAAACAGAAATTAAAACTTTAACTAACAGTCTCTCTGAGCGAATTAATTTAATCGAGACTGATCTTAAAAAACAATTTCACACACTCGAACAGGACATCACTAGAAGAATTAACATAGTCGAAGGTCATTGTAACCGATTTTTTGATGTCGAAAACGATTTATTGGCTTTGAACTCACAAATGGCTGAAAACAACAACACCGAACTTCAAAATCAAATTCTTGCACTGGAAAGGAAAAATATTGCTGGCGATGTAGTTATGCATGGGATACCTTTTAATGAGGAAGAAAATCTTTCCGAAATTTTTGACACAATGTGCGTTAAGATAAATTTCCCGAAAATAAAACCAAATTTTATCATTCGAACAAGGCCTACAAAAAACTCAACAAGCAGCGCGATCATCATTAAGCTTCCGCACGCACAATGCAAAATCGACTTGCTTAGACAAATTGCACAATATTACAAAGCAAATTCAAAACTTGTTACGTTGAGTGATCTTGGCTTCGCGAGCAATAATTTTGTGCGTGTGTATGAGTGTCTTACTAAAAAAGACCACCAAATTTTTCTTAAGGCGAGAGAACTTAAGAGAGACCGCTGCCTACATTCTGTTTTTACGCGAAATGGGAAAGTTTACATACGAGAATTCGGCGATAGCTCCCCAATACACATAACTAACACTCTATCACTTAACTGCATTCGCTCTTCTTCTTGTCATACAAGAGGCAATAATAATTGTCCTCCCACGATTACAAACAATACCGTTCCCGATGTCAACTCAACAGATGATACTACCATTGATGTGAGAATCATAACACCTGTTGCTGATAATATTGCTGGAGAGCCCCATCTGGGTGATTAGCTGTTTTATTTCTTGTTTTGATTTTTGATTTCTTATTTTTTTGTTTTTGTTTTTCATTTCTTGAAAAGAAAATCACAGTAACATTCTAATTTCTTTTGCTGACTGTTCAAATTTTTGCATTAGTAAATTCATTATAGTTATAAATTTATGAAATTCTTAACGTAGCTTAATTGTTCACACTTTCTTTCTTTTATGATGATTATGGTTTTGATAAGGATTTACCACAAAAAGATCAATTACTTTAAATGGTTTTGTTTGGCTTCCTGGTGTGTGGTGTTTATGTTCTCTCTGCAGGTGGTGGGTTTATCTGAATTTATACCTTATTGGTATGGTTTTAGGTTTAAATCCAGATATTGTTAGGGTCGCTCTTAATGTGTTGTGTGGTGCACATATTGGGCTCAATGTATGTCATACAAATCCAGGAAGTTTACGCTCTAAACATACAGTTTTGTACCAGATGCTGAGTACTTCAAGAATGGATGTTATTATGGTGTCAGAATCATGGCTCCATAAGGAAATTCATTCTAAACTTGTTCACCTACCGGGTTATAATTTGTTTAGAAATGATCGGATTGATAGGATAGGAGGTGGCGTGTGTATGTTTGTTAAAGACTGCATACATGCAAAAATCATATACTGCTCGAGTAGGTCGATCATTCAGTTTCTGTGTGTTGAGATCAGTGACTTAAATAATAAAAAATATTTATTAGTAGTTCTATATGCTCCACCTCAGACTTTTTGTGAAGCTAATATCCAGGAACTTGAAGATATGTTAGAAAGGTTAGGTCGTAAATATGAAGACATCTTAATTGGCGGTGATTTTAATGTAAATATACTGGTTAATAATAGCTTGGCAAGATATTTTAAATATTTTTGTGACCGAATGTGTCTTTCAATTGTGAATACGCGTTGGCCTACCTGCTTCAAGTCATCAGATAATCCATCGCTAATTGACATGTTTTTAACAACTTCAGTAGCTAAAGTGCTAGGGAACGACCAAGTAAGGCCCACATCGGATTTTATTCATGATATTATTTATTGTTCATTCAAGTTTGAAAAGGTTAACTTAGATAACACCAGATATATAAGTTACAGATCGTTTCAAAACATTGATTTTGAAGGTCTTCAACTTTATAGCAGTAATCTAAACTGGGATAATATATATCATACCCCGGATATAAATAGCAAAATTTGGCTTTTAAATAGCTTAGTTAACTCCTTATACGAAAACTATGTACCTCTTGTAACCAAACGAATAAAATCTACAACTTGCCCCTGGTACAATAACCGAATTAAATGTTTGATTGAAGAGAGAGAACGATTTTTTAAAAGATACAAACGAAATCCAACTGAATATAACAAGAGGCAATATTGTGTCACTCGAAATAATGTAACGGCTCTTATTCGCTCATCTAAGAGGTATTTTCTTTTAAATAAACTAGATCCATCACTTAGTTCAAAACAACTATGGAAGAATTTAAAAGGTTCCGGTATAGTTGCGACCAAAAATATGTCTGAGTGTTCATTTAACCCTGATGTTATGATGTCACAATTTGCTCCAAGCAGTTCAAGCTCCTCTTTACTTGAAGATGTTAATTACCCTGATTCGAACATGGGCTTTTCCTTTAACTGCATCGAATTAGGTGATGTTATTGATTCAGTTCGTTCTGTTAAATCGGATGCCATCGGACCTGATGATATATCTCCAAAGTTTATTAAGTTAATTTTACCCTTAATTGTGCGGTATGTTAAGCATATTTTTAATTTCTGTATTTGTAGAAGTATTTTTCCGATGTGCTGGAAGGAGGCCAAAATTGTTCCTATCCCTAAGAAAACAAGTCCATCTTTGCCAGCTGACTTCAGACCCATAAGCTTGTTACCCTATCTCTCAAAGCTTTTTGAAAAAGTTATTCAAAATCAAATGTTAAACTTTTTAAATGAAAATAACATGATTTCTCGCTGGCAATCTGGATTTCGGGTCAAGCATAGTTGTGAATCAGTAGTCATCAAAGTTACAACAGACTTGCGGATGGAACTAGATTTTGACAAATTTGGTGTATTATTGTTATTGGACTTTTCAAAGGCGTTTGATTGTATTGATCATTCAATTCTTATGTCAAAATTGAGAAATAACTTTAGCTTTTCAAGTACTGCAATACGTTTACTGCAGACCTATCTCAAAGACAGGATTCAAACAGTTAAAACTGATAGTGGTGTTTCAAGACCACTTACTATAAACCAAGGAGTCCCACAAGGCTCTGTTTTAGGTCCGCTTTTGTTCACACTGTTTATAAATGATCTGCCTGATAGTATAGAATCAAGTAATATTCAAATGTACGCAGATGATGTCCTTATATATTTGACTCGTCCATCTGGGCTAATAGAAGACCTAGTAGAAAGAATCAATGAGGATCTTTCGAGGATACAACTATGGTCCACTCAAAATAAATTAAAACTCAACCCTTCAAAGACATTAGCGATGCTATGTTCAAGGAGAGATATTAGTACCCGAGAATTTCCAAACATTATTCTCAATGGAGAAATTATACCATATGTTGAAAAAGTGAAATATCTTGGGTATACGTTGAATACAAATTTGTGCTGCTGCGATGCTATTTCGAGTACAATCGGAAGAATATATTCTGGACTGAGAAGTTTGAGGGCATCTGCCAGTCTCCTTCTCCCAAACATGAAATTGCGTTTAGTTAAAAGCCTCATTATACCATTTTTCTTACACAACTGTTCCGTATATCCAACCTTGGACTACGACTGTAAACGCAAAATAAACGTAGCATTCAATGACTGTTTACGCTTCATTTACAATATTCCAAGACAGACCAGTGTTTCACACCTTAAGTCAACTATCTTTGGAATTTGTCTTAATGACTATTTTCAGTTGCGTATTATCATGAAACTTCATTCTATCATACAAAATAAATGTCCTGTTTACCTGAACGAAATGCTTCGATTTTCCCAATCTCCTAGAGGTGTACGCCTTATATTGCCTAGGTTCACGCACACCATTGCTGAGCGATCATTTTTCGTGGCAGCAATTAAACTGTGGAATACTCTTCCGGTTGAGTTGCAGAGGTCACGAACACCCACTGAGTTGCAGAGAGGATTACTTGCACATTTTTCCCACAACAGTTGAAGCCAATTAATATCTATTATTCCTTTTTCTTTTTATTGCTGAATTGATTGCGAAATACTATTTTGAATTAAATAATATAGTTAGTTTATTAATGCATTTATTTTTAATTTTTTTTTAATTTTTAATTTCTTAAATAAAATAATTTTTTCTCACTCTTTCAATTTAAATTAAAATACTGTAAAACATTTTTTTTTTTGTAAATTTATCTTTTTATGCTTTATTATAAGATATTAAATCTTGAAGCATTATGTCATACTAAGTTTGTTTAAATAAATAAATAAATAAATAAATAAATAAATAAGTAATGAATACATGCGTCAAGAGTACAAAAAATAAATTTTGTGTTTTTAATTTTCGAATTTTGGCCGAATTATAGAGGGCACCAACGTCGACTCATCAAAAACCACATTGTCCCATTGCGGACAGTTAATCTCCGGATCTACTGAACCGATTTTCAAAAAACTTGTTGCAAATTGATTTTTTTTTTTCCAAAGCTTGACATTTTTTTTGTTTTTGACTTTTTAAGCAAATTGAGGTAAATTGTCTCGTAAAAACCTTTCTTTAAATATCCCACTTTGTTTTTTTTGTTTCATTATCCGCAATGGGATAATGTATACTTTTGATAAGTCGACGTTGCTGCCCTCTATAATTCGGCCAAAATTCGAAAATTAAAAAAAGAGGCTAGGTGCGACCCACACTGATAACTTCCCATTTGTGGTCTTGAAAACTTTATATTTTGTTTTTCTCAAATAACCAAATTTTCAGCGAAACAAATTTTAGCTAAAAAATTCAAACAAACATTATTTTAAGATTAAAAAGCATTTTAATTATTAAAAGAGATTTGAAATTGAGATTGTTGATGTATAAGTTGTTTCCACGTGACCCAGGAGGTAAACTTCCACGCTTGTTTTTTAACGAGGTATCCCCAATAGGCCTATTCCTCACCTTTAGTTTGCTTGTGTCTTTTCAATTGGTTTTATAAACTCTGATAAATTTGATGTATTACAGCAAATCTTATACTATATTAAACAACTAAAAAAAAAATAAAGATCTCATTGTCGTGAGCAACAAAAAATTTTGTTAGATGTCACTTAGTTTAACCAAAATTGTCTCTTAGCACACTATGATTCAACTAGAACTTTCTTCGTTTTTTTCGTTTCCTGGACAATTTTAGAAATGTCGCTTAGTATATGTACGTTCTTACGGGAAGGTATCGATGTATAAAACAACATACTTTAGAAGGCACTATCGGTGTTCATTCCCAAGAAATTCGACTTGAAATACAATTTTAACTAGTTTTCACTAGAATTTTTTAGTTTTTTTATTTAAAAAAAAAACGATTAATTCAATATTTGTCAACATTTTACCAATTGTACAAAATTATACTATGTATAAAATAAACTAAATTAGAAGTCAATATCACTACTAGTTCTCGAGAAATTTGAGTCGAAAAACAATTTTTACCAATTTTCAATAGAATTTTATATATTTTTTTATTTTTTGTAAAAAAACTGTAAACTGATTTTTTTGAAATTTTCAACAGTTGTCAAACACATTATTTTTCGTAAAATAAAATTATTTTGAGTTTCAAATTGTTTTCCGTTCTTAGAATATTTGGGTTATGAAATTTTTTTTTCAGTTTTTTTTATTTGAAAAAATAACGGTATGTTCATTTTTTTCCAAATTCATACCAAATCTGTATGACCTTATAATGAGTACATAAAATTTTATTTTAAAATCAATAGCATTATTTTTTCGTGAGATATTTGAAACTAACAAAAATTTTTACTTTTTTCACTCACTGAATTTTAATAAAGCCTCTTTCGAAGTTATTATCTATTAAACAAAATTTATTTGAAGTCGATATCTTTACTCGTTCTTGAGATGTCGACGACGAAAAATGGTACCAGAACGTACGGACGTACGAACGTACGTACGAACGTACGTACACACACACACAGACATCTCTCTAAAAATGATTGACATAGCCTCAGGGACCTTGAAAAGTCGAGAAATGTCAAAAATTCCAATTTGACAAATCGGACCGATTACAATAACTCCCTGTGGGAAGTTAAAAAACAAAATTTGTTTTGTACTCTTGACGCATGTATTCATTATTTAAAAAAAATTATGTTATCGTGCGTTTTTTTGGCGTTCTAGTTTGAAGAAAGACAGAGAGACAAATTTGCGTGACCCTCTTTTTTGTCTTCGCTATTATCGTAATATCAACTTTGATTAAAATGTCGAGTTCGATTTTTTTCCAAATGCAGAACTTGCCCTATAGAACCTACATATATCGCAAGTAAAAAATTAAATGAAACCGATAATTTACACAGAAAGTATTTATAACGTATTTTTTTTTGTAACATGATTCATTAGCCACCCTGGACATCTTTTTTTTAAATATCCTGTCTACACCAATGATATCTGATTGCTTGTGCATAGAATCTAAGCCAATAAAGAAGCAATGGGGCTGAAAATAAACACCATCATCATCAAAACAAATCCCTTGGCCGATCTTTCGCTTCTTTTAAGTAACTCTATATAATTTGGACTTTCATGATAAAGAGGGTCTTATATTCAATTCTCAGCAGCTACAAAAATGTTTTTCAGGGTGTTCTGGCTCTTTCAAGGAAGTAACAAATCATGAAAAGCACTGCTCTCTAAGCCCTTCGAACTCGTTAGATAATTGTAGGATCCCTTCAATCCAGACAAAATGCACTCAGGAAAAGGGTTTTCCAATACTTTAGGAAGTTCTAAGCTTTGTTAAGTGATTGCGGCCCTATTATTAAAGTTACATCTGTCAAATTAACTGTCGTTTATTAGGTCTGTTCTCAAAAATCAATATGGAGATAATTATAGTTCCACAACAAGTAAAAATCATTCCATTATTTTATGAAAGCGGGTCTTCTGTTTTAGCAACATTTTATGTCCATTTTACGGTCGCCATAATTGTCTTTCATAGAGTTACATACTATTTGAAACTTGGTGGAAAAGTTTCAGTATAAAAAGTTTCAGTAAAGAATCCACCCCATCGCCAAAGAATCTGCCGCAAGATCTGCCGAAATTATAGCCGCTGTTCGCGAGAGTGTGTAGAAGAATTCGAGGCAATTCTGTCCCACGCAGAAGTACTCGCCCTTTAGCAGACCACAACTTGGCGAATTTCCTCTCATTATTTGGGTCACACCATGCCATGAGGCCCATTCCTGCACGAATGGGTTCGTCAACAAACAAAATTATCAAATTTGGGACGATCACAATCTACACGAGATCCAACGAATTGCAATGCATTTAGTCACTGTATGGTGAATTTTTGGCTTGGGTGGCATCATCGGTCCATACTTTGAGAACTTTCTCGCGCTCAATGGTTTATTGAGACCCTTATAATGTTAAAGAAAAAGGAGTTGTCGATGAACAATAGTTTTTAATGTTTTCAAATTGAAATGGTAAGGGAAATTATTCCATAATCCTGATGTGCGACTAAAAAAAGAATCTCTGTATTTAACAGCACGTCTAAAATTGAGCTAAAGGGTGAATTGATGAGTATTCCCAGCGATACGGATATCACGGGTGAACTGATTGAGTGTAGAAACGCAACCGACTACTTCAAGGAATTATTGCTTGTGAAAAAAACATTAAGCAATAAATGACATGAAACATTCCTATGGAGTTCAAGAGCTGGGAATGATAGTTCTGTTTCTTATCTGTTTTAGCGCTTTGTTCTGAATTGTATCTAGATCCCAGAGATGTGAGTTATACTTGAGTTTTGGACATACAAAGGCCTTATAAATTGTAGCCAGATTAGAGCCGGTGAAAACTGTTTTGGCGGTCTCAAGAATGTGGGCATTCCAAAGAAGATTATCGTTGACACACATACCGAGTGCTGAGAGCTTTTCGACTTCTTCAATGCAAGAGCCATTCAAGGACAATGGGATAAGGGGTACATTTTGCTTCAACGACAATAGACAGCATTGAGTTCGAAACATTAAACTCCACACGATTTTGTATAGGTAACCCATTTAACAAGATCGGAGATTAATGAACTTATCATACGATATCGTTGCAATTCCTCTTCCGAAGGAGATGGACGTGTATTTGAGACCGAGTATGAGAAGCTGAGGTTAGAGTCGTCGGCAAAACAATATAGTAGATAAAAAGTTTTGGATAAGAGATCTTTCATAAAAATGGGGAAGAGAGTTGGAGATAAAACGGAGCCCTGTGCAACATCAGCATTCATTCATTGTAAAGATCAGACTTGAAATCGTCCAATACAAAATGTATTATACGATCTAGGAGGTGATTTCTTATCCAAAGAATAAGGGTTTCGTTGCTACCAAACGCATGCATTTTAAAGAAGAGAGCTTAATGCCAAACTATAAAAAATGCTAGAAATATAAAGCGCATTAATCAAAATTTTTCTTAAACAATGTACAGATCGGTTCCACTGTTTGGTGAGACTTGCCATCACATCAATTGTGGAACGTGTACTGTGAAAGCCGTATTTTCGGTCATTAAGAAGCTTGGTGGACACGTGCACCCAAGAGGACACAAGCGTCCATAGGTTTTTTTTTTCAAAACCCACCTCTGTCCACCAACTCCTACTCGTGGTGAACATCGGGTACCTAGTACCTCAACTGGAGATTGGGTCTCAACCCCAGTGGAAAGTTGTTGGGTGTAGCAAACGAGAGAGGGGGGGGAGAGGTGTTCCCACTAAGGCACCTCTCCTTTTACCCAGACGGCAGCGGAAGAATTCCCCAGATGAAATCAACGGTGGCGTCTACAGTTCCAGTTAGGATGAAATACTTGGTGAACACCTTATATGGGCTACTACGACATATTCGTAGCTCAGGCCTATAAGGAGCGGATTCCTCCGGCTCCCTACCCTTGGAGTAATACTAAGGGTCTGGTCGTCCAGGTCGGGAGTTGTGCGTTGGGGTAACTTCCCTACCACGTAAAAATGTAACGGTTCCGATACATCCACAAGCCTCAGATATGGATAATTTTAATATTGACGACCCCAGCAAAACGAAACAATGACAATTGATTTTCGGTTCTGCACGTGGAATGTCCGGACCTTAAACACGCCACGTGCTGGCGAACAAATAGTGGAAAGCCTGGATAGGCTAAAGAATGACATTACAGCCATCCAGGAAGTGGGATGGGATGGAGATGGTACACCCAGAGAAAAACAACATCATAAAATTAAGTAGAAAAGTATTTAAAATTACGTTGCTATAACTTTTGATTTATATGCTTTAATTTAAATACGATCAACTTTGTTTCAAATAAGAAAAATGTTTAATTAATCACAGTATAGTTAAACACCATTGAATTAATATTTTTCTATTTTGAAATGTAATTTTCGTTATTCATTTAAAGACGTTTGATATTTAATTTATTTGAATCAAACTTGAAACTTAATACATCAAAGTGGTAACTTATTTGATTATTTTTCCTTTTTGAAACGTATACATAATTCACTTTGAACCAAAGTTAAAGTACAACAAATCAAAGTTGTAATCCTTTTGACTTGTGAACGATAACAGTAAACATTTTTTATAAGAAAGAAATCATATGTATGTGTGTTCGCGGCTGTCGTTGTTGCGGGTCGAGGAAAATGTATCTGCCATTCTCTTTAGAGCTTGTGAGCTGTACTTATTGTGAACGTTATAACCTAAAAGTAATAAAATAACCTAAAATAATTCAAGTAGTGGACGAAAGCGGACAGCTTCGAAGTTTAATTTATTCTAATCCTGCTAACGAGAACAACCGCGACGATTCCGCAAAGCAGCATGAAGATCTGGAACTATAATTATTCAGAAATTTGAAGGTAACATTAAACTATCTCTTTTTTTTCTTATTATATAAATTTTATTCAAGTTTCGAATTGATGACGAAACCCTCTCAGAGATCTCCAAAGTGGCAAATTGGCAGTGCCAAAATTGCAACAATTCTGATTCCCGTCAACACCAACCTCAAGTTTAAAATCATTTCTTAAAATTGTAAGTATACATTCATACATTTTTCTCAATATAAAAATTATAATGTAATATATATTTTAAAGGATATTTTAAAACTTTTTAACTCATCATCGAAAGGGAAATCATTGATCCAGTCTTTACAATCCCTCCACTACACTTGTATAAAATTATAATGGCAAGACTTGCATACATTATGTAAGACACAAATATTTGTAAATTTTGTTTGTTGTTTTGTTATTAAGTTAGTTTATAAGAATTTTTTTATTATTTTATTTACAATAATAATAATAAAATAATTGTTTTTAATCGATTTGAATATAGTGAGAATGACTTTAAATCAATGAATGCTAGTAAACATTATTAAATTGTTTGTAATTGATTTATTCCCGATATCTATTTACTTTAAACGCAAAGCGTGTTTAAAATCAATTGATATTTTTTTGAATCAAATGCGGATCGTATTTAAAACTATAATGCTACAACTTTAAATCATATTGGTTTCAAATTTGATTTGAAATGAAGTAGGGAATCACTTTTCATTGATAAACAACTTTGATTTAAATATTTTCGGCATTAGAGCCAAATCATATTGGTTTTACTTTGATTCAAAGTTGTTTTTTTTTGATTTTACGTGCTTTTTTCTCTGGGTGTATACGAAGAATGAAAACATGTGACATTTACTTCGGCGAGTGCTACAAGGAGCAGGGTCAGCGGCTTTTTGGATGTGGATTTGTGGTAAGGGGAAGACCTAGGCAAGAAGTCTTGGGCTTCAGAAATGTAAGCGAGTGCCTGGTCACAATCCGCATCAAAGCGAAATTCAAAAACGTGACGCTGATCTGTGTTCATGCCCCAACGTAAGAAAAAGATGACTCTACCAAAGAAGAATTCTACGACCTTCTCGAGGAAACGTATGATAGGTGCCCCAAGTACGACGTCAAGATTATTCTTGGCGACTTCAACGCGAAGATCGGAAAGGAGGGCATCTTTGGTTCGATAGTCGGAGAACACAGCCTGCACGGTAACACTTCCAGTAACGGACTCAGGCTGATTGACTTTGCGGCGCGGCGGGGCGAAATGTCATCATAGCTAGCACTCGATTCTCACACAGATTATCGTGTTGCGATAGACGCGAGACATGCTTCCAGTATCCTGGATGTCCGAACATTCCGAGGAGCCAACATAGACTCGGATCATTACTTGGTGGTAGCCCAAGTACGGATGCGTATATCCATGATGCCACAACGACGGACGGATGCTGTGAAAAGATTCAATGTAGCGAGGTTAAAATCGCAGGAGGTCGCCAAGACTTTTGCAGACCGAGTCTCTCTTAATCTCTCAGCAAGCCCGCTTCCAGCTTCATCTACGGAGAACCTGTGGAAGCACTGCCAGAATGCCATCAGTAGTGCTGCCACTGATGTTCTGGGTTTCACAAGGCCACCACAACGATACCCCTGGTTTGACGAAGAATGCAGGTTGGCGCATGTAGTAAAGAACGAGGCCTACCAATTAATGCTACAGGCAAGAACCAGAGCTGCTGAGAGAGATGCCCGGGAGCTCTACGGGCAAAGAGGAAAGGAGGAACGCCGACTTTTGAGGAGGAAAAAGAGAAAACATGCGAAGCGGGCGGTCCAGTCTATTGAGGACTGTACCGGCAGGGGGGATGTTCGAAAGTTTTACCAAAGGTTGAGGCAATTTACCCAGGGCTACAAAGCTAGAACGGAAGCCTGTCGGGATGATAGTGGGATCTGGAAACATCACTTTTTCAGGCTGCTGAACAGCGAGGAAGGCCAAAATTCCGCAGCTAGGCGGAACATTCCATTCAACCTGGACGATGATGGTCAACATTTCCGTCCACCCGACCTAAATGAAGTGCGGTCAGCGATAGCCAAGCTGAAAGCGTACAAAGCTGCTGGTGCGGATGGCTTGCCAGCTGAGCTATTCAAAGCAGGTGGGAATGACTTGGTAGGAAGCATGCACCAACTCATCTCAAAAATTTTGTCGGATGAAAGTATGCCCAATGAATGGAACCTCTGCGTAGTGTGCCCCATCCACAAGAAAGGAGATGCTCTGATGTGTGCCAATTACAGAGGTATAAGTCTCCTCAACATCGCATACAAAATCCTGTCGTCTGTACTGTGTGAACGCCTAAAACCGTTTGTCAACGAGCTGATCGGCCCCTATTAGTGTGGTTTTAGGCCCGGTAAATCTACTCTGGATCAGATGTTTACACTTCGACAGATTTTGGAAAAAACCCAGGAGTTCCACATCGATACACACCACCTGTTTATCGATTTCAAAGTCGCGTATGATAGCGTGAACAGAGAACAACTATATAGGGCCATGTCTCATCTCGGAATCCCTGCCAAGCTCGTCCGCTTGTGTAGGATGACGATGGAAAAATCTCGCTGCTCCGTCAAGGTCAGTAAAAACACCACCGAACCCTTTGATGTCGAGAAAGGTCTGAGGCAAGGCGACGCGCTATCATGCAACCTATTTAACATCGCTCTTGAAGCAATTGTACGAAACTCAAACGTCAACAATAGAGGTACAATTTTACAAGAGTCAGTTCAACTGCTTGCTTATGCGGATGATATTTATATCATTGGGAGGACGAAGCGAGCTGTTACCGGTGCGTTTGCAAGTATTGAACTGGAGGCGGCGAAATTGGGTTTGGCTGTTAATGAGGACAAGACGAAGTATAAGCTATCATCGAGCAAGGAATCTCAACATCGTCGACTCGGGCAGAACGTCACGATGGATAGGTATAACTTCGAAGTTGTCAAAGACTTTGTCTACTTGGGCTGCACTATAACTTGGTAAAACGACATCAGTGCAGAGATCAAGCGAAGAATTACTCTTGCCAACCGCTGTTTCTTCGGGCTAAGAAGGCATTTGTAATAAAGCCCTATCTCAAAGAACCAAGGAGATCTTCTATAAGACCCTCATCATCCCGGTCCTGCTTGTGTGGGGCAGAAGCATGGACACTGTCTAAAACGGATGAAAATCTGCTTGGTTGCTTTGAAAGAAAAGTTCTTCGTTTGATCTTCGGTCCAGTCTGTATCGATGGAGTATGGAGGAGAAGATTCAACAACGAGCTGTATTGACTTTACAGCGACGTTGACCTAGTCAAGAAGCTGAGAATACAACGGCTGAGATGGCTGGGACACGTGGAGCGTATGGACACCGACGCACCAGCCCGTCGAATCTTCGAATCGACCCCAGATGGTCTACGCAGCAGAGGAAGACCCCACCTCAGGTGGCGCGCACAAGTGGAGAGCGACCTCAACCAACTTGGAGTGCATAACTGGAGGCAGCTAGCTAGGAACCGAGCTAACTGAAGGGGCTTGTTGGTTGAGGCCGTAGTCCACCCTGGACTGAGAGCGCCATCTAATGTAAAGTAAGTAAGAAACTTGCGATCTTCGATATATTTCTTGAGGAAATTTTCAATTGGGTTTTAAAATGACAGCGCTACGTGCCACAGAGCCCATGCCACTATGGATGATGGGATTTGGCACCGTGGAACTTCTTCTTTTGGGGTTTCCCTAAGTCACAGTTCTGTTACTGCCCAGAAAGTCAACATAACCTATGCCATTGGTCAAATGCGGCCTAATTTATCCGTCAGAGTTATGGAAAACTCGACGTTTCGTGTGTGCCCCGCGCCACCCAGTGAGGTGTTATATTTCATACATTATGGCATACATGGGCCTTCTAAATCAATATCAACACTGCAAATATAGCTGACTTACAGTTTGTTTCATTCAAATTTAAAGCTAGGAATTGCATACCTATCTAACCGACCTATTGCACAAATTGCTGCGCTGCATAATGAAAAAATCAATCACCCACAAAGCCACCCCTATAAATACAATAGGTATTTTGTCCATTTTAGAAAATACAATCAAGACCCATATAAAGTCAATTTTAATGCGAAATCGTTATTTTTTCACACAATCGAGCAAATAATTTGAACAACTAATTAAATTTTCAAACCACTGCATATTGCCGGATATTAAATTCCACCAAAGGATTTGATATCCGACCTGGATCTAAATTCATTATCTAGTGGAAGCCATAGAAAGAAAAAAAAAAAAAAAAAAACGACACACGACACACGACAACTTCCGTCAGCTCAAATCCGTTGCTCTCATTGTCATCCGAATGGCTGACTGTCATTCAACAGTTGAACACTACATTTCTAATTATATTCTTTTTGATATAATTCACATAAGCACGCAGAGGTGCACATAAATATAACAAAACAAGTACTCTTATGGTGTTCATGCACTTTGACATCCCTATCAGGGGTTACAACTGCCCTATACACCTACATTACATGCTGCATATGCGGCCAAAGTTGGCTCTAATTAATTACATTTCATTTGCATACACTTTGCGGGTGAAGCTCTGATGGTATCGAAACGAAAAGGACCCACTCTTGCAATACTCTTGCCAAATCCTCCCCAACTGCGATTATTATGCGGGCCAAGGGGAATGTTGCCACCGCCAATAACGCCAACGCAACATCATAGCTGAAAGGATTCCGGTTTATTGTTAGGTATTTACTATTTTAATTAACCGTAACTAAATATTCACATAGAAAGGATTATAGTTTAGGCATATTGGTCACAGTAATAATAATTGGTAAACTTTGTTCAGAATAATTTAATCTCATTAGAATGCAATAGCGCGAACTGAAATGTGAGCGGATGGCAGAGTGCGGGAGGAATCCTTATGCGAAGCTAACAAATGGCAAATGAAATTCTGTATAACAAGTTACGATACGAAGCTAGGGGAGGGAAAGATAGATAGAACTCGTACAATTTTAAAGCCGAGTAATCCATGTGTGGGATTGTGTAAGTGCACCGTCAGGATAATCAATATCTAATGCATGCATAAGTATATGGGTATTTGCCAACCGTTCCGTGCAATAATAATTTATTACTTAATTGTTGACGTGACAGAGCTGACGTTTAACCTCAGTGGGGGTGGAACTGAACTTCTGATTCAGTATACACTCCGAATCACTAGACAATGGGCATCATTTTTTCAATGAAAATATTGAATTTGATTTAGGAAGAACATTTTTCGTAGCAAATGTCAGTGATTACTGCGACTGTCAGTTGTATGATTCTTTTGCGACACTTGCAGAATCAGGCCTTGGTACACACAGTAAGTTCAATGCTCACTTGAGTTCTTTTGGCTGGTTGGATTTTTTAATATCTAACTTCCGATTATGCCATGAAAGTTACAGATTTACAGTGGTTACGGTTGGAGTTGGCGAAAAGATCAGAAAAGTCTTGGCCTTCAAGAAGATTACAGCTTCGGATGCGATTTTACTAGCTTCGGGTGTGAAATCTGCGGCAGCGTTGTTCCTGGGAAACAAAATGTTGAGGCCATTTCAACTTTTTTGGGGCCACTTTGTTTTTCCATATTCGGTAAAATAATTAAATAAAACAGAAGATATTATTTTATTTGTATTTTTGCATTTTATTCCATTTTTACTTGCGATATAGGTACTATAGGGCAAGTTCTGCATTTGGAAAAAAAATCGAACTCGAGATTTTGATCAAAGTTGACATTACGATGATAGCGAAGACGAAAAAAGTGGGTCCGACAATTCCGTCTGTCTGTCTGTATGTCTGTATGTCTGTATGTCTGTATGTCTGTACCTCGAACTAGAGCCTAAACTACCGGAGGTATTTTCTTCAAACTCGGTAGTTAAGGGTCTTCGGTGATTCCCTAGAGGAGAAATTGAATTTTTTTTTTTAGCTCCAAAACTAAGGGTACCCCCCATACACCCGTAATACAAAATCTTATTTATCTCGAAAACGGCTCTAACGATTTTGATAAAAAAAAATTAAGTGTGATATTATGGACATGGACTATATTTTGGTGAAAAAAAAATTTGGGGGGAAATGTTATTAGGGGTACCTGTCATAGAACGGTTTTTTTGATTTTTGAATTTCTCACCAACGGCTCTAACGATTTTAACCAAAATTTTTATGCAGGAGCTGCTTTGCATTTGAAAAAATATAAACTAAAAATTTTTTCGAAAAAAAAGTTTTTGGATTTTAAAAAAAATAATACAATTTTTTTTTTGAAAATTCAATATTATGAAAACCAATACACGATTAAATTTTTAAATTACGTTTTAAAATGTATTTTATTAAATACTAACAATTTGCATATCAATTTTTTTTATAAAAATTTTAAGGAAAATTTAGTACACAAAAAACATGTTTCAGTGTGTCTGTATGTCTGTACCTCTCACTACAGCCTAAACCACTGGACCTATTTCTTTCAATCTCGGTAGTTAAGAGTCTTTGGTGATTCCTTAGAGGAAAAATTGAAATTTTTTTTTTAGCTCCAAAACTAAGGGTACCCCCCATACACCCGTAATGCAAAATCTTATTTATCTCGAAAACGGCTCTAACGATTTTGATAAAAAAAATTAGGTGTGATATTATGGACTACACAAAAATTTTGGGGCAAAATGTTATTAGGGGTACCTGCCATAGACCCGTTTTTTTGATTTTCGACTTTCTCATTAACGGCTCCAAGTATTTTAACCCAAAATTTTTAGCAGGAGTCCCCTTAAGTTTAAAATAATATTGTATATAAAAATATTCGAAAAAATATTTGTTGGGTTTTTTTGAAAAAAAATTTTTTTTGAAAAATGAATATCTTAAAAACCTATGACCGATTATTTTTTGAAATTATATCCTCAAATCAATATTATTAAATACTAAAAATTCGCATCCCACATTTTTTTCTTGAAAAATTTTAGAGAAATTTCTTATATAAAAAATTAATTTAATAATAAAATGATTTTTTAAGGTTTATTTGCATAAATTCATACTTTTCCGGAAACCAGACGGCAATTTTATGCATTTGAACATTATTATCTCATTAAATCCATGTTTTATATTTATAAAATGTATCTTAAATTCCAAAGTAATTTTACATAAGAGCAAGTTCGTGCGATCCAGTCGTGCATTTTATTTTAAATAACTTAAAATCTATGTTAGGCATTTTTTTTTTATCAATTCTGGAGGCCGAACATATTTACCACAAGTATTATTTTTCAGAAACCCTATAAGGCTCATAAGCGAATTTATAACTTCATAGCTAAGTCTATTGCGGTTTTCGATTTTAATATTATTAAGAGCTGAAAAAAAAAAACGTTCTGCACAGGCAGAGGCACTGCTATGTTGTAGACTCAAAATATTAAGAACTTAAATATGAGACAGAGAAAAAGAGAAAGACAGCCAGTGATATTGTCAGTCGATATGATGTGTTGAATTTTTCAATGAATGCGTTCAGAAAAATTAACGTATACATAGATGAGAGTAGATATTATCGATTTCTAAAATAAAATTTTGTTTTTTAATGCTGTGCAAAATGGGTTGCTTTATTTTGCAAATTTTTCAATTTTGGGGACATTTCGTGCTGGCCCGGGGCACCGAGCCAAAATAGGAATCTTGGGGCCAAATGGCCCAATTGGGCACTTTAGCACAACGCTGATCTGCGGCCAAGCATAGATTTCCTCAATACTGTCGATGCCGGTTTCTCGTCATACCATCTACACCAAATCGATCGGGCTAGCGTTCACACCCCTGAAAATTTACTTCAAAAATTCATGGTTTCCTTAATCGAAATCAAGAGAAACACAATTTTCATCTTAAAATGAGCGAGTAGCAAAGTTTTATTAAAGTTTTTATCATAAAAAAATATTTTTAGGTTCTAGAATTTCATTTAACTTCAATATTCTGTTTCAGACCTAAATTTAAGAAATTGGAAAATTCAATGCCAAAACGAAACAAAGAAAACGTGACTCCGTTTTATTCCCAAACTATAGGCTATCATCAAACAAGAAAAAAGCCGAAAGGGTACCGTTTTCTTATACTTCCCTTTTTCAGAATTAAAATTTCCTACCTCGATAAAGTTTTGTAAAGGGGAATTTTTAAAAACAAAAATAATGAAAAATATTTATAACTAAATAACTGGCCTGGAAATGTTACTTTTTCACTTGCGAAGAAAAATCGTTAATCTACATACTTACATTCAAATATAACAATTTAAAAAAATTTACTTGAGTGATTTTTTAAGAGCTATCGCAAATTAAAAAAAAAAAAAAAAAACACATAAAATTCAGTGAAATGCATGAAATTTTTATTTGAATCGATAGGACGGTCGATATAATTTAATGTTTGAAGAATATTTCATCCAAATGTTGGCTGCGGCTGCGCCTCAAATGGTCCATCCGCTTAGTCCAATTTTGGCATACTCTTTCTAACATTTCGGTCGGTACCTCACGAATAAATACTTCAACGTTAGCTTCCAGTGCGTTAATGGAAGCGGGCTTGTCGCTATAGACATGAGCCTTAACATAGCCTTACAAAAAATAGTCTAAACTCGTTAAATCGCACTCGCACGAGTTAGACATCCAATTGACCGGCCAAAAACGTGAAATAAGCTGTTCACCGAACTCGCCTCTCAATTGGTCCATTTTTACGTGTGCTGTGTGCAGGGCCGGATTAACAAGTAGGCAGAATAGGCAGTTGCCTGGGGCCCCCGATTTTAGGGGGCCCCCGAAAAATGAAAAATACTTCTGAAATTTTCTTACAAACATATAGTTTGGTTGTTTAATAATCTTTTATTAAAACACAATTTTTATTAAATTTTAAGTATACTTTATTTTTAAACAATTAGCAAACAACAAGTGTACAAAACGAATGATAAGAGTCGACTGCTTTCTTATGGACTAAAAAAGACTAGCATACAAGCTGGACTTACGATAAACATTAATACGATACTACGATTGATCTCTCCAGCATTATCTTCTCAAAAAGATAATATTGGAGAGAACAAATAAGTTCTTAATTTTTAGTACACTCTTAATGTATGAAGCTCATACGATAAGAAGTGTTGAAAATGTAAACTCTTATACTTATAGGGTGAAAGTCAGGTGGTTGAGAGAACATAAATACTCGTACTATCCATTATATATCATTATGTGACACCTCCCCCAATAAGTATTTTTGGTCTCCAAAAATTTAAAGAATACAAACATAATTTTTCAGTTCTTCAAATAATCTTTTAAATACATTTGTTTTTTGTTACTTTCCTTTAAATATAACAAACAATTTATTTTAATTCGTTTTGTTTTTTATACTTCAACATTTTGTGTTTTTTTTTTGTAATTATTTACAATTTTAAAATACTTAGTATTTTCAAAATTTCCAATTTTTTTTTTTTTAGTTATTAAATTTTATTTCACAATTTAAATTTGCGATTTTCTTATTATAAACTAATTTTTGTTTTCACATTATTACATTTTTACATTTTTTGTTAAATAAATTTTTGTTTATTTTTTTTTCATTTAATTGACTAAATAATTTTAATACTTATAAATAAACAAGAGTGTACAATTAACAAGAGTGTACAAGCTTTATACAAAATATTTTCGTTTTGTTGTTATTAAATGTATTATTTAGTTCACAATCAAAATTTTTTTTGTTTGTAAATTTTTTCCTTCCAAATTTTGATTTCTTAATAAGATTTAACATTTGCATGAAAATAATCTCTCTTTTTTTTTTTTAATTTTACATCTTTTTTTTTCAATTATAAAATAAGGTCATTGCCAATTTTTCTTTGTGAAGATTCCAGCACCTAACTATTCTTTTTCGGTAATAAACACCCTAACAGACTAACATAGTGTAAACTAATAATCAAAAAAGAAAAAAGTACTAGAAGAATAATTATAGTGCAACCATGAACGCACACCCATATGTCATTTCAGTCATGCTGTCACCATGTCAATTCAATAGTCAAAATGTGAAAATTATAAAAACAACAATGGTGGAAGGAAATCCAAAAGTGCAAGGAAGACAATTATAATTAACCGTTGTAATTTTAAACAAATTGTTGGAGATCAATGCATGTAGTTTTTCAAATGAAATAAGTAATTTACTGAAGAAAAATGGTTATAATATGACCCACAAAGGGAATATGAAGCAAAGTGAACACTAACAAAAAATTTAACGCGGTATGTTCAAAAATATTATAAATTTTGGTGTTTATATTTGCGCTTTAATTGTTTTTTATGGTATTTGATATTTCGTTTAGTTGATTTATCAACAACGTAGTTACCATCTTCTTCAAAGTTGTAAAGTTTTTTATATTTTGGCTTATTTTTGAAAACTGTTCTATTTCTAACTATGTTCTTACATTGATTTTGATTGTGTTCTACATTTTGATTAATTTTATTAATTCTGATTACTTTTTCGTCTTGAAATTTTTTTGATAGGGATTCAATGTCTTCTTTGGTCAAATTTTTAGAAATAAAATCCAACGGCCTTAATTTGGTCGTGGAATGGATTGTATTGTTGTAGATTGAAATTATTTTAAAGATTTTTTCATCCAACTCGGAATTATCTTTAGCTACATTCATAATTCTGAGATGTTCATTTAGTGTACCATGTAACCTCTCAACATCCGCATTACCAGTCTTCAAAGACGCAGTAGTTTTGTGGAAGGCAATTTTGTTTTCCTTCAGAAACTGTTCCACGGCTGAGTGCAAGATGCAAGTATCTCCATCTGAGACTATTTTACTTGGCTTTCCAAGAAATTGGATTCGTTGTTTGATTGCACTCAGGATAGCAATCCAATTTCTGTCTTGCAAAGGATGAACAGTGGCATATTTTGAAAATTTGTCAATAGTTGTAAGGTACATTTTCCCTCGTTCGGGAAACCAAATGTCCATATGGATTATGTCGTTAAAGTGTGTAGGTGTTTCTGATATCTGCATTTGAATCTTTGGTGGTTGTCGATCATGTTTCGCAAGATTGCAAATTTCACAATTGTTGATGAACTTTTGTATCTCGAGTTGCAATTTTGGAAAGAAATACAAAACTTTCAACTCCATGAACATTTCGTTTATACCGCGGTGGTTCTTACTCATGTGTTCGTTTTTTATTATTGTTATCATTTCATTTCTGTCTAAGATATCTTTTAACTTGCAACTTGATTTTAATATTTTTAGGTTTTTATTCATTGAAAAGTACTTGACGTAAAGATCTTGAAAAAGTAAAAACAAAGGCAAATCTTCGCAATAAATGCAGATGAGTCCTTTTGCAATGAGAAGTCTTTTCATGATTTCTAACAAATCGCTATTATCTTTCTTAATTTGAACCAGGTTATGAACTTTTTTATGCACAATTTTCATTGAAACCTTTTCGTTAGCACCATAAAACATATAAATTTGATTTTTAAAAAGATTTACGGGCTTGTCAGTTATATAAATATGACGAGTTTCGTCTTCCATTGCGCTATGGATGGTGGCATCGGTGGACATAACTTCTTCGTTATGAGGACTGGCCAAAGGAACTTGTGAATTGACTTCTTTGTCATCACACTCGTCACTCGAAACCATTTCATTGTTGAAAAGGTCAACTAAATTTATATGGAAGTTATCTTCCGACATTTCTTCCGTTTCAATTTTGCCAACGTATCTACTCAGCCCATCTGCTACGCAATTTTCTTTCCCTTTTAGGTACTCGATTTCAAAATCATATTCATTGAGCATAATTTTCCACCGTTGGAGTTTCATGTTTGGCTCCTTTATTCCACCGAGCCAAACAAGGGGCTTGTGGTCTGTTTGCACAACAAATTTTCTGCCTTACAAATAGGTCCTAAAATATTTTACGGACCATACAACAGCAAGCAGCTCTTTTTCTATGGTAGAATAATTAAGCTCGTGTTTATTCAACGTACGTGAAGCATAACAGATAGGGTGGTTGTCCTGGCTAAGCACAGCACCTAGAGCATAACCTGATGCGTCTGTGGTAAGAATAAATTTCTTACTAAAATCGGGGCTTCTCAATATTGGATCGGAGGTAAGTAAAATTTTTAGGGTTTTAAACGAATTTATGTATTGTGGATCTTTAGTGTTTATTCTTTGAGACTTTTTCAAGTATTTTATCATAGGATACGCTACTTTTGCGTAATCCTTGATGAATTTTCGGTAATAACCTGTTGTACCGAGAAATTGTTTAATACCTGTTATAGTAGATGGCAATTTCATTTCCGTAATGGATTTTACTTTATTCTGATTTGGTTTTATACCATTATTTACTATAACATGACCTAAGTAATTGGTTGACAGGTTTGCGAAAAGACATTTATTTATTTGAATCTTCAAGTTACTTTCTTTAAGTTTTTGAAAAATTTTTTTGAGTGACTGTATATGTTCCTCAAAACTTGTAGAGAATACGAGAATGTCATCTAAGTAGACGACACAAATCTTGTTAATAAATTCTCTTAAGACATGGTTCATAAGCCTCTGGAATGTCGCTGGAGCATTCTTTAGTCCAAACGGCATCCTCAGAAACTCATAATGCCCATTCTTTGTTGAAAAGGCAGTTTTCGCCCTATCGCGTGGGTCCACTTCGATTTGATGGAAACCCTTTACAAGGTCGATAGTCGAAAAATAGTTGCACTTTCCAAGTTTGTCGAAAAGATCATCGATATTTGGCATAGGGAATCTATCCTCCACTGTCTGACTGTTTAACTTTCTGTAATCGATTACAATTCGCCATTGTTTTTGTCCATATCTATCGTCCTTTTTTGGGACTACCCAAATAGGCGAATTGTAGGGACTACTGCTGGGTACGATTATTTTCTGTTGCAACATTTCAGAGATTTGTTTATCTACCTCGTCTGAATGGATTTCCGGGTAACGATATAATTTGCTGTATATAGGGATGTCATTGTTCGTAATGATTTGGTGTCTTATTTCGTTTGTGAACGATAGAGGATCACCTTCTTTATAAATGATTGATTTAAAGGAATTTAACAAGGATTTAAGTTTTGAAGCATCATCGTTGCTTAAATGATTCGCGAAAAGATTATTGGGAATTTCAGATATGAACGTTTCGCTACAAAAGAGACTCAAAACTTCTTCGTTTTGGCGTACAAGATTCGCATATAATTCTTCCTCATCATTGAAATATATAGGAATGGTTGCATTATCTGTGGTGAGAGATCTTGTCTTATAATTTATTATTGGGTTAAGACCGACAAGAATATTGTTACCAATTAATCCGTCGAAATGGTCATGAAATTGATATTCTAAAAAGTTTACATAATAATTGTTTTCGTTAAATTCGTTGAATAGGGGGATTCTTAATTCAACGTTTGTATTGACATTGCGGCCAAGTACTTTTAAAATGCGATTTTTAGATGGAATTTTCCATTTTGGGTTGCATACATTTTTGTTCATTAAGCTGTACTCTGCGCCGCAGTCAATAATTAACTTTAAGGGTCGTATTTGGGTTTTAATTATTATATAGGGTAATTTTTTTCCCGATGTGTAGAAAAATTTTGACCGTTCTGGTCGTTTCCGTTACTACCCTCATTTAATGTTATATCCATGTGTTCATAAGCATTGTTATGAAACCTATTCCTATTGGACCTTCGCGATTGACTACTTTGTGAAAAATTATTATTATTGACAGTTTGACCACTTCTGGAGTTACTTTGGTTTTGTTGAGACGTAGTATTATTATTTTGCCTATTTTGGTTTTGTTGAAATGAAATATTACTGTTTTGTCTACTTTGATTACTTTGCGTATTGGATTGATAGAAGGACCTATTATTGCTATTATTGGTTCTGTTATTTGTAAAAAAGTTGTTTTGTCTACTAGATGAAGTATTATTTTCTTGTCTTGAATTGAAATTTCGATTACGGCTTTCTTGTCGTAAACTTTGAGAGTAACTTTGAGACGTATTAGGTCCATAAGCTTGGTGATCAAGTTCGAGGACTACCTGATAGGCATCGTTAAGCGTTTTCGGATTTCGGCTAAGCACTATTGATTTTGTGGGCTCAGGAAGATTATGTTTAAAAGATTCAAGAGCTATTCTTTTATTAGACTCGATTAATGTAGGGTCATTTTGATTTTTTAATAAAAGAGAGTTATTAATTCTACTGAGTAAATTATTGATGTGATTGTAATAGTCTTCAATGTTTGTTATTACACGTGCAGTGCGAATTAAATCAATTAAAGTGTTAGTTGACTTCCTTTCTCCAAAGCTATTTTTTAAAATTTGCTTAATTTGTTCCCAATCTCCTATTCTCCCATGGTTCTGAATCTCAACTCTAGCTTTACCTACAATTTTATCCCTAATAAAACCTGAAAGAATAGTTAAGGAATTACTGTCAAAAGTTGACAAAATAGGTACCAAAGAGTCAATTCTGTCTAAAAAATAAACAAGGCAATTGGAATTTCCGTTGAATTCTGGGATTTTACTAATAAGATCTATAACTACCTTAAACTTATCAGCATCATTTAGGGCTTCCATGTTGAATTTGTTGACGGGTGTTGTTCCTCTTCTAGGACAGAGTAGCTTAAAGTATAAAGTTGTTTAATTTTGTATTTGTTGTTTATTTGAGTAGATTTTTATTGATGATTCACTTCCGTTGTTTTTTTTTTGTTTTTATTGTCCAATGTCTTTTGTATTGTTTTATTTTCGATTTAAGTTAAAGTGGCTTTACTTTTGTTTTATAGGTTGGTAAATTTTGTAAATTTTGTTTTGTTTTTATATTTCTTACAATATTTTATTCGTATAGTGGTTACACGTATTGTTACTTTTAAGATAAGCTTTTTCTCAAGTTTATTGCTAATGCATAGATTTCAATTGGTTTTGAAAACTTGGTTTTAAAGTTTTATTAAACTTGGTTCGATAGAGTACCCACAAGTTGTACCTATTTTACTATTTTATTGTCAAAAGCTTTTTTGTGGCTTGGTTTGATAAATTTGTTTTCGAACTATTTGTCCACGAAAAGCTTTGCGGTTGGAAACATACATAACGGGTTGATTTGAGTCTGTTAAAGATTACCGCGTCTTTTGATGACTTTTTTTAATTCACTTAAACTTTTGTTTTTCTTATCATCTATGTATGTTTATAGGAACTTTCAATTTAAACAAGTTTTACTTATTTTGTTTAATGTTTGCACACAATTTGTCTTTTTTTTTTTTTTTTTTTTTTTACTTTATAATTTCGTTTTTTCTGAGGACGCAGTAAATTTTAATTCAACCCGACTTTAACCGACTGCGCCAGTTTGGTTGTTTAATAATCTTTTATTAAAACACAATTTTTATTAAATTTTAAGTATACTTTATTTTTAAACAATTAGCAAACAACAAGTGTACAAAACGAATGATAAGAGTCGACTGCTTTCTTATGGACTAAAAAAGACTAGCATACAAGCTGGACTTACGATAAACATAAATACGATACTACGATTGATCTCTCCAGCATTATCTTCTCAAAAAGATAATATTGGAGAGAACAAATAAGTTCTTAATTTTTAGTACACTCTTAATGTATGAAGCTCATACGATAAGAAGTGTTGAAAATGTAAACTCTTATACTTATAGGGTGAAAGTCAGGTGGTTGAGAGAACATAAATACTCGTACTATCCATTATATATCATTATGTGACAATATAATTCTAGTAACACTTTTTTTTATTGCAAAATTTTGTTGTCAAGTCCGGGAGCAATGGAGTAGGTCTTTCAGTCGCTATAATTGCAGGTTTGTCTACTGAATTCCACTTGTTAAAGGGTTTGCTTATAAGTTTTTCAATAACACAAACACAACGGTTTTTAATAACAACTTTTTCACTACTTGATGCCAATTTCTAGTTAAATTTTACACGCAAATTATAAAAGCATTACTTTAATAAACAAAAACGACTTCCAAATTTTTATTTACGGGTTAAAGAAAATTCGTTTTCTTACCTCCACAAAAAAAAAAAAAAAAACAGTTAATTCGAACGAGCTATACTTTTTTGTGTGTGTGTACACTTCCAGTTGATGCATTTCGTTCTCAAATGAGATTGAGAACGAGAACGAGTTGATGTTGAAAGTTAAAAGTTGCTTTGCTATTGCTAGCAGTGTTTGTTTTTGTTGAGTGCATGAAAAGGTTAATTGATGAATTTGCCGAAAACAAATGTGGAAAACGACATGTTTAAAATGTAGATAGTAATTTTATTGATATTATTACATTGTGAAAGATATAAGTTTGTATTTTTTAATCGAAAAAACAACGGAACGGACGTGAAAAAAAGGGCCCCCAAATTGATGGTTGCCTAGATCCCCGTTGAGGGTTAATCCAGCCCTGGCTGTGTGGCATGTGGCACTGTCTTGCAGTGTTCAAGGTTTGAATGAATGCAGAGTACCAACGATTTGATACTGAATTATAAAGTTTAAGTCATTCACATCGAAATTGCTTGCTTGCTTAACAATTTGCTATTTTTGTGGTAAGCAATGATGGTCGGGAATAATTTGCTGATGAACTCGTCTTTCGATGAGACGAAATTGCAAAAATTCGGAAGAAATAAAATCGATCCACTCGATTCCTCGACAGGAATATGGACATTAACGATATTCAGCAATTGATCGGAGAAATCTTCAACAGATGGGTCCTAAAACAATTCAACTCTCATATTCGCTGCCAGTAGAAGTTTCTTCGAATAGCGCCATAGATTTGATGACTTGAAGCAAGCGTTTATTTCATCGGCAGCAGTCGATCTTGGAATGATTGGCAGTGTTTGGCGTAAATCGCCAGATAGTAAAATCATTGCGCCACAAAAAATTTTGAGTCATTGCGCAGATCTTTTAAGGTTCGATCTAGAGCTTCCAAGGCGCATTTATGCGTCATTGTGCATTCGTGTCATATGATGATTTTCGAGGCTACTAAAACTTTTCCTATAACAGAGTATTTTGCAATGTTTTATATCGGTTGTTCAGTAATTTGAATATTTAATGGCAATTTCAACACTGAATGAGCCGTACAGCATCCTTCGAACAACGTGGACGCTATTCCAGAAAAGTACATAACTGCTACCGCAATTTCGGATCTCGCACGAATGATCAATGACTTGAGGAATGTCTTTCCTGTTCCACCAGGGGCATCCAAGAAAAATAAGCCACCATTTTCATCATCAATTTCATCAATTAATGTATCATAAACTTCCTTCTGTCTTGGGTTCAACAGGGGTACATTCGTTTTAACTGATTGGTCTTATTCATATCGATCATATTCACATTCACATTCCAATTCTCTATTAAATGAGTCATTCACTCCACGATATGGCTCTTGCATTCCTTACCTGACTAACAAACTGCTGCACTTGAGGAAGCACATATCTTCGATCAAGAGCAAAGCCTGGTTATGCATCTTCTGCATCTCCTTAAGATCGGTATTTCTTGAACTATCACGAATCCGATGTAAAATTTTTTCTGACATGTTATCTTTGTATTTACTCCACAGGTCACGTGGATTAGATGGGAAGCATGTAGGAATGATGATAGCAAATAATGTGCGTATCTGACTTGGAGATGCAGAAATAATTGCACCAGCGATTGTCGTGTCGCAATGAGTATCGTTTTGAAGCAAATTGAGCTTGACATGCTGCTAGAAATATATTCGGCGCACTATACCATTAACAGTTCGTATCGTAGGGACTCAAATGATGTTGGCCCACGAACATTTACCAGAAACAACCGTAAATAGAAACATTCGTCATTCTTTGGATCAACTGTGTAAATACGACCAAGAGCATCATTAGAACGCATATCCGGATGATCAGGAACCGCATCGCTTTGCCTCCGAAGTAGCAATTTCTTCGATGATGCGTTCCAAGTGTAATAACGTGGCATCTCCGAGTAAAGCAACGTTCGTGCGAACGGATCGCTTTGGCAAGTCGTAAAGAAACTGGGTAATGTTGTCTCTGGAGGTGTTTCAGCACGTTGAGCAGCATTCGCCGCTATAAAATATACTCTTTGCTCGTTCTCCAAATGCACCGCCAAATGTACAACAGTGGGATGACGTTCGTGAATACGGAATGAGAATATACGCCAATATATGGCCTCAGTGTAGTTTATATATCTACCAACTTGATAGCGCGTAATTTTATTGTCGGTATTAGATGTTTGTGCGCCAAAAACGACTATATGGCTGCCTTGCATGACATGCATATTTACAAATCTGTTTAACAGACTTCATCGAATTGCAAGAAGTGGCGAATTTGGAACGACCCAAATGTTGCCGACCACGAAATCGTTTCCTTTATGTTTGACAGCTACGAAATCCATGAACATTTTGTATGGAAAAATGTTATATTCTTATTTTATTTTTTCGTCAATTTTCCAATGTTCTTAATAGTTATTCTGCTATTAAGGATGGAGACAAATACAACGAATCAAAAACTATGCAAATCGGTTCTGCCGTTCTCGAGTTATAAGTATTCGAACAAACTCTACTTTGTTTCAAATCTATATTAAAATTTAAAAAAAAATAAACAACCTCGACGCCCGCTCAAAAATAACACAATTATGAAGCGTGGGGAGCTTCTTTGGTAATTGTGTAGGTAGTTGAACCATTCTTAACGATGATTATATAAGGACCGTCTTTTTTTGGTGCTAGTTTCGCTGTAAAACCGGAAAATGCCTTGCTGACAGAGTGGGTTTTTACCAGGATCTTATCGCCAATATAAATTTGAAGTGGGATCTTCGTTTTTGATCAGCCTTCACTTTATTTCGGTCTTGTGATTTTTCAGCAGGTTCCTTTGCTTTTCTTAGTGTATCTGTTTGTGCTTCACGTTCGGTTGTAGAGTACTTTCGTTCCACAGGTAACAGTAAACGCCTTGCAAATTCAACGTGGTGTTGTATTTCGTTCTCCCCCTGGAGTATAGCAGCTCCGTTAGCATAACTACTTGCAACGGTTTTAATTATGAATGGGAGTCCTTTTTTGACTTGCTGCAGGATTGGCGAATGTGCTCCTTAAAGAAAAAGCTACTTGTTCTTCAGTTTCCCATTTCCAAACAGCATTCTTTTTTGTGAGATTCGATAAGGGTTTCAATATATCTGCGAAATTTGGAATGAATTTTCGATACCGTGAACATGTCTGTAGAAACGACGATACTTGGTTCTGGTTCTTTGGTCTAGGACGAAGTAAAATAGCATTCGTTTTTGTTATCTCTCCAAAGATATTCTTTTGTTCACTGCGTATTTTTCCAATATGTTGCTTACGAGGACCACTTAATGAATATCCTTCTTGAGGGCTCAGTTTTATGTCAACTGAGTTGAGTTGGAACCAGAAGAGCAACAACCTAAAAAGCTAGGGGGGTGTCCAACCCAAAATAATCCAAATAACCCAAATAACCCGACAAATCTGGGGCGTAGCGAGGTCAAGCTTAAGAAGACGATGCAAACTATTCCCAAAGCCATTAACCCCACAAACTCGGGGCGCAGCGAGGCCAAGCTCTCGAAGAGGATTTCAAAAAAATTAATTTCAATAGCTCTCTTGAATTGCCCTGTCAACTTTTAAAACATTCTTACCCTTATATTACACAATCTTATAATCTAAAGTCGGAATAAAAAATGTATTCAAGTTAAAGACTTCAAGCACTACATTTGATACTGAGATTAAATTCAGTTTTTTTCTAATTTTTTTATTTTTTAAAAATCCAAAGATTTTGTTGCAAAAAATCTCCTCAAATTCATATTTTAAAAAATATTTGGAATAATTAAAGCTTAAATACACTAGAATTTTATTAAAAATCAGTATGTACAATTTTCAATCCAACCCTAGTGTATTTAGGCTTAAAATATTTCCGATTTTTAGCGGCTTGATTTTTTTGGTAGGAAAATTTTCAAAAATTTAATGAAATCTCGGTTCGTATTAATTTTAGTACAGGGTCCCTCGGGTGTCTATCGATTTTGGAGGGCGTGTCCGGACACCCTGGACCTTTTTGGTTCGCTAAACAAATCGCGTTGTTTTTCTGGTGTTCTCATTTCTTGAGGTAGCGCATCAGGGAAGATTGCTTGGATGCTATGCGGCGAATAATCATTTGGTTTCTTTCTCTTGGGTGTATTGGGAATAGGGCTTATTGCTCCGTGACTTTCAAACCAAGCCAAGTAAGCTGAAATATTTTTAAGTTTGTTATCTTTTTCCAAAACTTTATGATGGTTTGGTTTTGGCATTCATTTTGGGGGTTTAAAGCGGTTTTCTTCACGTATTTCGAAAGGGTTTGTGACGGTACATTTCGTTATTTTGAAATCAAATATCGTTGCTGGGTCTTCAATAAAATAAAATGCTCTTTGAGCTATATTGAGAACTATTCCGCATTGTTGTAGAAAATCTATTCCTAGAAGCGTGCGATTTCCCTTTGCTTTTGGAAGTGCAATTAAACGAATTTTCCTTAATCTTTTGCCTATATAATGATGTCGACGACGGATGAGTGAACAACTTCTCTTTTCATGATTCCGTCGGCCAGAGTGATTTCTGCATTTACTTTTTGGAAATGGCAACCTTTCTGGACAAGTTGTTGGTATAATCGTGCCCCTGCTACACGCGTTCGAGCTGCGGTGTCGATATAAGCTTCACCTTTTAATCCATTAATATTGACATTGACGGTTGCAACATTTCTACCAATGACCGTTGACCTCAATTAGGTTAAAAACAGGCAAAGTTGGGCTATTAGCATTCTTGTTACTGCACATTGGGCAATTTGATCTGCAATACCCTGCAGCTCCACATCCATAGCAGATAAGTGTCGGCTTTGTTGGTTCATTTTGGTTAGTTGCAATTTTGTTAAAGCATTGCTCAACTAAATGTCCTTGCTTTCTTCAAAATGAACATCGTTCTTTCTCAGAGTCCTCGACAGTGTTTTCAGAAAGTCGGGTTTCTTTCACTAAAATTTCGGCTTCTCGGGCTTCTTTTAAAAGCTCTTGAAATGTTTGGACCGAGTTTCTTGGGACTTTCTCTCTAATTTTTAAAGTGATCTGACCATATATCATATTCATCATTATTTATTCGGATATTTTATCTTGCAACTGTGAAAAAAGTGCTCTTTTCTTACATATAAATTCATCCGTTGACTCATTTTTCTTTTGCTTCTCTTCAAAGATTTCAACATAAATCCTCCATGAAGGCTTTGGTGGTGCGAACGATGAACGGAGTAATATAAGGGCATCATCAAAAGCGTTTGCTTCACTTTTAACTCCTTGCCACCAGTTCGATGCAAAATCTTCTAGCAAAAGTGAAAATCCTATCAAAGCATTCTTGTCGGAAACATTTTCGGCATTCTTGTAGACGCTTACCGTGGCAATGAAATCTTCGAGCTTAGAAGAATTTCTTTCTCCATTGTAACGAGCCGTGTAGCAGCTAAAAGTGCCTTGGTTTTCTTTCATATCTATGGCAGCTACTAAACGGGTTAGCTGTTCTTCGGATAAAAGCGATTGAGGGCGTTGAATTGGTTGACATTGTGGATTTACTGAAGTTTTGATTGTGGCGGAGATACTGTTTTCCTTAACAATTCCTCAGTATTAATTGAGTCCGATTTTCTTTCGTTATATGAGATTTCTGTTTTCTTTGCGAGGCGAGAGCTCTTTCTCATACCGCGAACTTCGAAAAAATGTTTATACAGTGAAAGCTCTAATAAGCGGACACTCATAGTCCCCTAATTTTTGCCCGGTTATGAGAACTGTCCGGTTAAGGGAAAGCAATAAAAAAAAACTTTTTTTTTTAACTTCATATTAATTCTGATTAATATTGGATCTACGATCTACCTTGCTATTTTCCACGAACATCTTCTTTATTTCTTGAAATCTCTGCAGCTTGTTTTTTTCCAATATTAAATCTAAAAAACTTTGCATAGATAAAATATTTCATGTCGTGGCTGAAAAGAAAAAAAAAAACAAATCTTTTTGCCAAAGCGCGAACCAATAATTTTTTGTTGCCCAATGCATTGGCAATTTTACAACTTTTCTTGCCTCACCCTTTTTTACCGTTATTTTAACGGACTATGCTCTAGTGAAATAGCCAGCTGCATTCCTCCCCTTAAACAATTCAACCGTAATATTTGCACTTCTAGGAATGCCCATCAGTTTACCCTTGAGCCCAACTTCGGACGTACTGTGAAGTACAGAGATTCGTTCTTTAGCCGTACTACGCTAATGTGGAATTCCTTACCACGCTCTGTCTTTCCCGACACCGACACCTCCTTTCTGACCCCTCCCTTTTTTCCTATTGCTCACACTGTGTCTCTGACATATTAGGTTAGGTTAAAGTGGCTGTCATTAAAGCGTCTGACACACTTAGACCATTAGAGGTCCATTGTGATACCACGATCTAATAGGGAACAAAAAAAAGGCTTCCTACTAGTTAAAACCATTTGGAGCTTCTGATGAAGCGAAGGAGACTTTTGATGTCTTTGTTTATGAGATCGCTTGGTTCATTATAGAAATATTCTCCCAGATGAAGTTTGCGTCTGTAAGAGAGAGCAGGGCATGCACAAAGAAGGTGTGGGATTGTCTCCTCTTCCTCCTCGTCTAAGCAACTCCTGCAGAAATCGTTTGATAGCACACCGAGACGTGCGGCGTGTCTACCTATGAGACAGTGTCCAGTTATGACACCTATGACGGAGCTGATCTGAGATCTACTGAGGGACAATAGACATTTTGACCGTTTCTGATCCAGTTTAGGCCAGATCCGCTTGGTCGCCATGCAAGTGGTAATATTAAGCCACCTTGTGTTCGATTGTTCCAGAGCGATTCGTTTCAGCATAAGTTTACTTGTAGCTATGGGCATACCTATATTTGCCTTTTCGGGTAAGATAGGCATTTCCGTTCCAATTCTGGCGAGTTCGTCGGCTTTGCAATTCCCCGGAATGTCCCTGTGACCCGGCACCCAGAATAGGTGAATGTTAAACTGTTTGGCCATCTCCATTAGAGACGAACGACAGTCTTGGGCTGTAATGGAGTTTACAGAGACTGATGCTAGGGATTTCAAAGCAGCCTGACTGTCTGAGAAGATACGGATATCCGTGTTAGATACCACGTTTTCTTTAAGCCAGGACAATACTTCTTTTATCGCCAGAATTTCCGCTTGGAATACGCTACAATGGTTTGGTAGGCGGAAGGAGAGACTAAGGTTTAGTTCATCTGAGTACACTCCACCACCCACTCCGTTTTCAGTCTTCGATCCATCTGTAAAGAAGTTTACTGATTTATTATCTGTCAAAGCCCCTTCCTCCCAAGCTGACCTTGAGGGAATGGTGACTTCAAAGTTTTTATCGAAGACCAAAAAGGGAGTGATGTAGTCAGAGTGACTTGGTAGAGTTCCGAATAAATTCAGAATGGTGGTGTGGCCAATAGAGTTATTGGTCCATTGAGAGATGGCTTTGAGACGTATGGCTGTGCTCGCGGCCATTTGTTTACTGTAAATATCTAGGGGTGTCAGGTTGAGTATTATGTCTAGTGCAGCGGAAGGTGTCGAGCGGAGAGCTCCGCTGATGCACATACACGCTGAACGTTGAACTCTGCTTAGTTTATCGCGATTAGTCGCTTTATCTAAGGCCGTCCACCATACGGTCACCCCGTAAGTAAGTATCGGTCTGATGACCGCAGTGTATAGCCAGTGAGTTATTTGTGGAGACAAGCCCCACTTGTTCCCTACGGCTTTTTTACAAGAAAAGAGAGCTACCGTGGCTTTCCTTACTCTTTCCTGTATATTAGGTTTCCAACTTAACTTTTTGTCTAAAATAAGACCCAGGTATTTAGCTTGATCTGAGAAAGTGAGTGGAACACCTTTAATCGATGGAGGGTCTAGTTGAGGAATTTTGTATTTCCTTGTGAAGAGGACTAGTTCAGTCTTGTGGGGGTTAACACCTAAGCCACATCGATCTGTCCATTTTAGTAGCTTGTTGAGAGCGGTTTGTATAAGTTCTGTTAAAACTTGAGGGTGCTTTCCTGATACGGCAATGGCAATATCGTCAGCGTATGCAATCACTTTGAATCCCTCTTCTTCTAGGTCTATTAGTAGATCATTAACTACCATGTTCCATAGAAGTGGGGATAGGACTCCACCTTGTGGGGTTCCTCTACTGACTGACCTTCTTGTAGTAAAGCTACCTAGTTCCGCATTTATAATTCTGCTTTTCAGCATGAAATTTATGAGGTTGCCAAGTGAGCTATCCACATTGAGATTCTGCAGTGTCTTCGCTATTGCGGCGCTGTCGACATTGTTGAAGGCGCCTTCTATATCTAGGAATGCAACTAGAGTGTATTCTTTGTGATCTAGGGAGTATTCGATTGCGCGTACCAAGGTGTGTAGCGCAGTTTCTACTGATTTTCCCTTGCAGTAAGCGTGTTGTGCTGTAGAAAAAAGGTTTGGTTTTATAGCACTACGCAGATGAATGTCAATCAATCGTTCCAGTGTCTTGAGAAGAAATGACGATAGACTGATAGGTCTTAGGTCCTTGGGCGTAACGTGGGAGCATTTACCAGCTTTGGGTATAAAGACTACTTTGACTTCTCTCCATATACGGGGAATATGAACCAGGTTTAGACAACTGTTCATTATTATCTCTAAAGTGGGTAAGATAATGTCTAAAGCAACTTGCAGTTCGGCTGGTATTATGCCGTCTGGTCCTGCCGATTTGTATGGATCGAAGCTGTTAATTGCCCATTTTAGTTTGTCCCTTGTTATTAACCCTCGGATCTTTATACCTTTGTTATTTGACTCTATTGAGTTAATGTTGCAAATGTTTTGCGAGCTACCTGGGAAGTGAGTGTCAAGTAGCAAATTGAGTGATTCTTCACATGAATTTGTCCAGGAGCCATTTGACATTTTCAAAGAGCTTGGCATGACTGGATTTGTTGAGAGGATTTTCCTCAATCTGGATGCTTCAGAAGTATCTTCTATTTTATTACAGAAGTTCCGCCATGAAGATCTTTTGCTTGTCCTCAATTGTTTCTTATAAATCTTTAAGGATTCTTTATATAAGTCCCAATCTGAGGATTCTTTTGTGTATTTAGCTCGATTGAAGAGTTTTCTGCAACTTTTCCTGAGCGGTTCTAATCCCGAATTCCACCAATAAGGTTTCTTTTTTCCTCTAACTTGAAGAAGAGGACAAGAAATATTCATTGCATTGTTCAGGATTAGTGCCAGATCCTTGACTTTGTTATCTAGATCTGAGGTGTTGGAAGGGATATCTAGAGATTCGGCTGTGAGCGATCTTTCCAGTATATCTCTATACATTTGCCAGTTTGTTTTCCTATAATTACGAAAAACTGGCCGTGTAGTGGGTGCATCATTTAAACTGAATTGAATGTATCTATGGTCTGAGAATGAGTGTTCCTCTGATACTTTCCAATTCGTTATCATTTGATATATAGTGTCAGAGACAAGAGTGATGTCTAGCACTTCTTGTCGGTTTCTGGTAACAAAGGTAGGTTCATTACCGATGTTACTGACTACAAGGTTAGTACTAAGAATATAATCAAAAAGAGACTCACCTCTATCGTTTATGTCCGTACTTCCCCAGACAGTGTGATGGGCATTAGCATCACACCCAATAAGGAGGCTGATATTTTGCCTTTTTGCCTCAGCGATGATCCTCTTGAGCGTATCGCCAGGAGGGCCAGGGTTGTCGTGGCCAAGATATGCCGACACTATCCAGTACGTTCCATTATTGGTGTGCATTCTGGCGGCGGTTATATCTCGATCGCTGAAATCAGGGAGTAAATATACATTAGAACTACTTTTAACTAATATGCAGGATCTGGGTTCACCTTTGTCCGATGCATACAGCAAGTAGTAACCAGGAGTCCTGAGTCCCTGAATTCCAGATTTGGCAATCCATGGTTCTTGGATCAGGACTATATCCTCTCGGTTCTTGTGCAGACGGAGAAGAAGTGAGGCCGAAGCCTTGATGGAATGTTGAAGGTTAATCTGAAGTGGTTGCAGCATTTTGGCTACACTCATCCAGACCAACCCCCAACATGGTTAGATTCAGGTCTTCCGATTCAGAGGACGAATCCAGTAGCTCGGCTTCAGAGTCCGAGCCAATGGGTTCGTCTTCACTCAGATGGACCTTCCTCACGGAGTCTTCAGCTTCCTTCTCGGAGAGACTAATTGACATATTAAGGGTATACAAAAAACTTTTGAGTGTGATGAATGAGTATAGCTGAAGGAAAGGAAATGACATGTGTAAAAACGAAACGCGATGAAAAAAGGGAACCATACCCTCTCAAAATTACACCAACTACCTCCAGTAACAAACTCGGGAAATCCCCCAATAACCTTTCAACATAACATCGCACTGTCCAGTTATTAGAGCTTCGCGTTCGGTTATCGGAGATTTTCTATAGATTTACTTACGTATTAAACATAAACTATACTAAGAACAGATCTGCTGTTCTTTTCCGTTATATTTTTGAAAAAAAATAATCCCTAAATAAAATAATGTGTCCGCGTATGGGAGGTTTTCTATCTAAAATGGGCAAGAAAACGTGTCCGCGTCCGTTTATGAGAGTGTCCGTTTATAGGAAAGTTATTTGTATGAGATTTTCGAAAAAGAAGTTCGTTCCCGCAAATGTGTCCGTTTAAGGGAACTGTCCGCTTATTGGAGCTGTCCGCAAGTAGAGCTTTCACTGTATATATATTTTTTTTTTCAAATTTTTAGTTAACCGGGTTTGACTGTACCAGCGGTTGAACTGTGGTTGGTTTTATGTGTTCGGTATATGTATCTAATTTATGCCAACGAATTTTTTTTTCTGGACTTAAGCTGGTTATACTGTACCAGTAATCGTTCCGTACTTGGTAACAGGTCCTCAGAGGTTGTATAGTACTTGGCAATAGGTGTTTAGTTCAAAAAGTAACTTAAAAAAAAAAAATTGTTTCACCACTTAAGCGGGTTTAACTGTACTCTACTTGTGGTAATAGGTCCATACTCCAAAAATCAAATTTTCGAAAAAACGTGTCATTTTAAGGGGGTTTGACTGTATTGCGTCGCGGGTTCTACTGTTCTGTTTACCAGATGATAGTTTTTTGCGGTTTGGTCGCCAATTGAAGCGTGGGGAGTTTCTTTTTCTACTTCCCTTTCTTCTTCGTCTTCTTCTTCGTCTTCTTCAAAAATTATCCTTCAACGATTACCTAGGAAACCAGAGCCACCAAATTAATATTTGTTCAGCTTGTCTACTGCAGAATACAATAAAAAAAACAATTGCTCCAACGTTTAGTTGTTTGCTAATAGAATTTATTGAACAGACTGCGACTTTTAGGTTTCAAGGTTTCAAGGTTTTTTATTGAACTTAATATATACAATTGTGAAACTTGAGGATAATATGTATAGGGTAGAAATTTGTTGGCACATAGGGGGCCTAACTTATAAAATGACTTAAACTCTAAAAATTATAATATTTGTAATGTACATGGTTCAAAACTAGCATTATGAAAAATTGTCTTGGTTTTTCACTCGGGTTGTTCAGTCCCGGCTGTCCAGTTGGTGGGTTGTTGGGGGCTGTTTTTTAATGTTTTCAGCCACGGTGATATGCTGACTCGGCGTCAGCGTAGAAACGAACTGCTAGTTCGTTGTCGGCTGGGATCCTTTCTATCATATCCAGAGCAGTGAGGTATCTAGGCTCTGGATGTCGTTCCTGGGTGGTCATTCTTCTCATCAGCGGTGGTGCTAGCTATAAGCTTCTTCGCTAATTGCACAAGAAACTGCGACTTTAAGTGATTTGCTGCGGCCTTTTATACTGTGGAAGGCGGCAGCACATTACAATATGAAATTTAGAAAATATGTGTTTGTTAACAACTTGGTGTAGCACTTTGACATTTACTTTATACAAAAAAATTGTGCTTTCTTACAATGATTTTATATAATCAAAAATAATAAGTGAGTGAATTTAAGTACATATATTAGGATGACTGTTACAATAACATAAATTAATAATCAAAACAAAGCTGTGGACGCATTTGAATTACAAAGTATGTATTGTCAATCCTTTCTGCGAATATATTGAATTTTTGTTTTCTTAGAATACAACTTTCGTTAAATTCTCGTTTATAATTTTAGTTTGTTTTTCTTCAATAGTACCTTTGTATATAAAACTTATAGTACTCTCATGAAGACGAACGATTGGGCGGCATCTTAAGCATAGCGATAGTCCTTGTTAGATTTGTCTCTGCTAAATTTAATAGTAAAATATCCTCTTTTTTATTACTTGTTTTGTATCTTATCCTACTCTCCACTGTAAAATCGAGCGCTTATTTCAGCGCCACCACCAGAATAGCGTTCGCAATACAAAATCACTCTCCATGATAATAGATACTATAGGTTATATATACAAAGGTATTACGGTTGAATTGCTCAAGGGGAAGAATGCATGTCATCAGTTTCAAAATGATAAAACAACTGCTGTGAATGAAGTAAATAAACTTTTCAAGAATAATGATATGTCACTTGAATTGAAACTGAAGGTCCGTTCATATACTTATGTGAATTTTAATGTACAGGTTTTTACAAAATAGGGCACTCTTTTAAGAGTAAAAATTGTCCGCTATCTCTTATTACTCCTTTTTTTTCTTAAAAAAAATGGAGCTGAAGCAGAGCACCTACAGCCGTTCTATTTTCTTTTCGAATACTCAGAGACGACAAACTTAGGTAACAATTTCAATAATAAAATTTTATCCTCGTAGTTTTGCTAGAGCCAATTCTTCTCGAGTGACCTATAGTTGAAGGTGTGGATTGAATGTATTCCACAGGGGTTCAATTGGAATTACGCTCTCTAAAAGTAATCCTAAGACCCTTAAAAAAATCTTGTTTCTCGATAAACTTGATATTCTTCAGACTTTTTCGCTAACCATTCCATCGATTTTGATTAGCACAGCAGCACCACAATTTTCAAACAAAAATTTCAAACATAAAATATACTTTTTCAAATTTTATTTCTTCGACACTGGAGTCAGAAATTTACAAGGCTGGTATTCTGGAAGGAATAGAAATATAAATTATTATAAAAAAAAAAATATTATTAATTATTGTCAACTTACGCTCTCCCTCAGGTAGGCAGTCATTTTCAGCTTGCATAAAACAACTGTTTGAGAATCTCTTTTTCTCTCCATTGAGACTTCCACAAACTGGATCAAAGTAAAAAGGGCAAATCCTTTTTTTACAATCTGAGATAACTGGCGAGCCGCTTGCTAATTGAACCGCAAGCAAAACAAGTGTAACAACCACGCAAAGTAACTTCATGTTGAAGATAATAGTAAATGCTCTAAGCCATTCACATTTTATAGTAACCAGAACCCACCAAAAATTCAACAAATGCGTCAGTAGTTTTTTTCCATAATGCAAATATTTACGCACATGTGACCCTCTTTAATTAATTTGAGAGCTTTAAGTTTCTGCTAAAGCAAACAAATTGTACAGATCTACATTGGTATTTCATGATACCAAGAAAGAGAACTTATTCGCTCAATATGCTAAAGCTTTTATAGGAATCTTTTGGATCTGGTGACTTTCGGAGTCTGCTAGTTTTTGCTTTAATTTTCTTTATAGACAAGATAGAATAGATTAGTTCAGATATCAGTCTTCGGGGGCAATTGTTTCCCAATTGTTTTATTCATGCATTTAAAATACATAAATAACTTAAAAGTTAAATAGAAGATTTTTCTATCATTTAAACTTACCAGTTCTACATCTAACTACCTATTATATGGCACGCTGGTCATTCACCAAAAGTATTCACTCTTAGAAAATATCATGGAAAATAAACCAAAAATTATTTTATTATCTGGCTTATGTATTTTATTACGTTAATTATTTAACAAGATACAAGATGTTAATGGGAAGACGTACTGTAAAATCAACATAGTTTTCATGTTATATAAAAATACATTTTACACACCTTAATGGCAATATATGACAATCTCTCAAACTATTAGAAAAAAAATAACTTGGGGTTTACTACTCTTCTCCATTCCTGTTTGCCTGTTGTAGGCAGAAATGGAATGAACTTAAAATTTTTTGTCGATGCGAAGATGACAAGAATCACTATTGGAAGAATTTTCTCTTCCTCTCAGTGTGATATAAGTTTATTCTTCCTTAGTGGTTGTCAACAATGTGTGTTTTGCAAATGGACAGTCTTTTTTTCTGAATGATTAGACTGAGTGCCACAGGGATCTATTCTTGATCTATCACATAAAAGAGTTGATAATAATTGCCTGATTCATCTATTCGCTGATAGCATGCAGCTCCTGATAAGTCGACCTAAAACCTAATCCTCATTTAACCTTGGTCTCAAATGAACCATATTTATATTTACCTTAACCTCATGATATTCCTGTCAAGTAAGCTTTTTATTTACCAGTTTAAAGCCCATTGAAGTTTGAAAAAGAAATTGTTAACTTTCCCAGCACTGGTAGAAACTTAGGAGTAATTTTCAATCGTGTACCTACTTCTGCATGGCAAGAGCATGTTAATAATGTAATAGTGCGAAAAAGCCAATTGAAACGCCAGTATTGCGGTTGAATTGTTTAAGGGGAAGAATGCAATTGGGTATTTAATGACAACACTTATAAAAATAACCGTAAAATAATGAAGAACAGGAAATATTGTGGCCATGCTCGTTTTTACTATATAGTTATATCAGACATCACAAATCACAATCACAATACCACAAATCGTAGAGAATCTAAAGTCACAGGTATACATGTGGTCTAAAAACCACAACTAAGCTCATCTCTGCCCCGAACGAAACAGTTGTGAAAATTTGCCAAAATGTTATTAGTTTTGAAAACAAAAGACTCTGTTTATTTTTGCTTGCCTCGTGTGTTTCATTGGAAGGTTCATATGTTTAACAATTTTTCGTACGTGTCTGAAGCCTCAACTTGAACAAACAACACTTAAAGTAATTGACAATTAAATTTTTGTCTCATGCATGGCTGTGTACACAGTGTTTTGAACAGCGTTCCTGCTATAAATAGTGGTGATAGTCGCTCTTTCAGATTATAAATCAATATTTTCTTCACAATGAAGTTTCTATGCATGATCGTAGCTATTACTCTGCTTATTGCTAACCTGAACGGTGCAGACGTCTCCTGTAATCAGGATTATGCTAAGATTTTTATACCCATTTGTGCCATCAGCAGCGTGAGTGGTAAAATTCATTGGTGGCCCAATAAATGTGAATTCGATAATATGAAAAACTGCTCGAAGTCAGCTTCAGGTAACTATTTTTTTGTTTGTTGGGTTAAAAAAAAATCATTCAGATGTGGTTTTTCACCATTTCACTTACATATCCCTGCAAAGTACGCTTAATATCAATTTGAAAGTTCTAATTAAATTAAGTTCTACACAGGGTGTGAATTAAAAGAACAGAAACAGAAATAACCCCAAAGAAAGAAGTCCAACGGTGTCAAATCACATGATCTTGGCGGCCAATTGACATCGCCACCACATGAGATAACACGGCCATTAAATTTGTCGCGCAAAAGAGCCATTATTTCGTAAGCTGTGTGGCAAGTGACATCGTCCTGTTGAAACCAGATATCGTCCACATCCATATCTGCCAAATCGGGCCATAAAAAGTTCATTATCATCTCACGAAAGCGAGCACCATTCACGTAACTGCCTGACCGGCCTCATTGTAGAAAAAAATACGGCACGATGATGCCGGATGCCGCCAGCCCATAAACCGCACCAAACAGTCACTCTTTGTGAGTGCATTTGTTTTTCGACAATCACTCTTGGATTATCATTTGCCCAAATGCGGCAATTCTGCTTATTGACGAATCCACTGAGGTGAAAATGTGCCCCATCACTGAAGATGATTTTCTTCGAAAATTGATCATCCACTGTTGCCATTTCTAACCAACATTATTAATTTTTTTTCGTTAAATTTTAAATTTGAATTTTCATCCTAAGATTATACTCCATTTTCCTATTTATTTTAATTTATCATATCATTGCATACCTTTTAATTTAACTTTAACAACTACTTTTGTTCAGTACTAAATTCAGTACTATGTACTTAATACTTAGCTTGTTTTTATATTCCTGCGCATTGTTCATTTAATTTCTTACAACTCACATTCTGTTTCTACAAGATTGGTTGTGAATAATAGTATGAAATTTACAGAAACAGATACCAAATGTTTAATGATAATAAAATATTTAGATATAAAACTTGAAAACATAATTTTTTATTTGTGGGAAAATAATTCGGAACTGTTAATATAGTTAGTCAGCTCAGGGGGCCTAGTATGTATTTCGATTCTTCTTTCAATTCTATTCGAAAGTCATTTCCGATTCTACTTTGAAATGGTACCACCTAAGAAAGTAGAATCGGATCGCAGTAATGCCAATTAAGTGATACAAATATTTTCGATTTTCGAACGAGCCTCGAATTATATTTATCCAAAAAAAAAAAAACAAAACAAACAATAGAAATTTCTGCTCACATTAAAAAGTCAAATAAAGTCTACGAAAATAAATTGTTGAGGATTTCTGCCAATTTTGTCCACATTTGGTTGGACTTTTGCCGTGCTTCTCAGTTTTTCAAATAGCCTTTGCTTAAGTCACGATGTTTTTCAAGATATTCAACCACATTTCATATTGCGATGGTTTGGTATTAACTGTTTTTGTTGATTGCCTGGTTAAAAAAAAGTAAGATAAATAATTAAATGATAATTTTAAATCCAATAAATGAATTTTTATCTATATTTACTCACATTTTTGATGCGTAATATTATTTAAGAACCTTCTCGCAAACACTTTTGATGTCGAATGAATAAGAACAAAATCGAACTGTTTTGCTATCGACTTTCGGATTAGGTAATTCCCCGAATTGCTAGAAAAAGTTGGCACTACTCGACCTGTTCGACTTTCGTTGAAAAAACCTTGCGAATAGAAATACGGAATACCGATTTTCCGAATTCGAACAGTTTCATTGTAGAATCGAAATACATACTAGGCCCCCAGGTGTCAGGAGTTCCTCCAGGCAACTAATACACAACAGTTTATTTTGTTTTATTGATTTTATTGGAGTATCCTCCAGGCAGCATTACCGTTCTGCGGCTAGAGTATATACATTTATACATAACCTTCTCACAATACTACTTATTAATTTACAAACTTTAACGTAGATTTCTAACTCTTATTTAATTTTAAACATTTTCTAACTAGAATCATGCTTAATAAATTTCTTCTGAACACACCAGAAAAAATGACAGTTCATGCAAAAATCTAAGTTAACAAACCATTTTTGACGTTTGTAAATGTCAAAGAGTCATATGAAGTTAGCACGATACTTTGCAAATAAAATAGGTATTCGATGACTTTAACTTAAATAAAGGGAAAAAAAGTATGATGCTATAATCGATTAAAATTTACAAAACCGTAGTTTCATCTTAGTTTCATAATTAAACAGCTTAAACACCGTACTGATTCAAGTAAAGTTTCGCGCGAATCTGTCTTGCACTAAGTTGTAGCGATATTGATTATCTCTGGATATAAAATATTTAAATATTTTTTGAATTACTCAATGAGAGTATATGGTTTATGGGGACGGTAAGATGTTAAAATTTAATTTTAAAAAACTATTTCTAATTAGTATGAACTATCGTTGACATTATTTGTGGAATGGGTAATCGTTGAAATTTCCGCCGCGATTTCGCTGGGTGGGTAGTGCGAAACTGAGAAGACCTATTTTCGTTGACTTTAGTGCAAAGATCACGCTAATTTAAAGCTATAGTACGGGTTATGTTGATTTTCGGAGATCCAATCCATATTCTATTTGTGAGATAACCGTCAGCGTAAATCGCTCGTCGAGAATCTGTGAGTTACGTAGTGCCACGCTGCCGCACCACGATTCTGTCGGAAGCACATTATCATCAAATTTACGTCAAAAAGATCGGCAAGGCTCCATTGATAATGATGCGATCTATGTTGTTGGTAGAAGTACGGTACAATCAGCATTCAATAGTGATTTTCTGCGGATGCATACATTGTCACTTGGGGGCCGTGCGGATCGACATCGTTACTTATGTGGCAACTTAGCCTGTTGAAGTAGCAATTCATCTACAAATGTTTTTCTATAATGTCAAATCTATTAATTTGGATTTTTGGCATCGGCAGGAACGTATGCAAACTATTATTTTCTGCCAATTTCGAGAGGTTAAAATGAGAAGTACTTTTCAATAAAGAATATACTCTTTTGGAGCATTTGCCACTTCCCCGCAAGAGGCATAACCCATGTTGAAACATTTTTTGTTTTCGCTTTCGTTGGCACCGGCTGGGAAACGAACTTAGACTGTGTGACTGTTCAAATGAACTAACCCATATGCATAGCTGGGCATTAACTCGTTAATCCGTTAATCGTTAATTAACGAAGTTAAAATTTTGATTAACGGATTAACTTTTAAGTTAACTTTTAAAAATGTTAACGGACACGTTAAATCCGTTAATCCACGTTAAGTCCGTTAATCGTTAATCCAATGCCTACTATTTACCGCGCGGCGCGAAAAACAGGTTCAGACAAGTATGAGACAAGTGCCGTGCGGCGCGTGCCGCGGGTGAAACAAAAACAGCTATAGGTACGTATTATATTTTGACGGCGCGTGCGACTGAGAAAACTGCGAAGAGATTCGTTTCGTTTGATCATTTCATTATGCCGGTCGTCCATTATGTGCGCGATAAGTTCAACCAACTTCGTTCAACTTTTTATTCAACTCTTTCGTTGGATAAACGAATTTACAGCCTCTTACACTAGTGCAGCAACTTACGTAATTCACGTTGAGCAACTAAAGTTGAACAAAATGCGTTTGGAACCCCGTACACATAATTGACCAACTTTCCCATATGTTGATTAACCCCGCACACCTAGTTGATCAACTCTCAAAACTTATTCCAGTGTTGAATAGCTGCGTACACCTAGTTGACCAACTAACTCGAATGTTGAATAACCTCGTACACTGGTTGATAAACTTGTTCGATTTTGAAAATTTTTTTTTTCGAGTTGATCAACTGCGTTTTCGATATTGTTGCTCAACCAGTTGATGAACGAGTTGATACCTTCGTACACTTAACCAAGGATCACTCGTTGGGTAACGCGTTGAACGCACCACGATAAACAAAAAACTAAAACGTCAAACCTGAAATAATTTTGACTTAAGTTCGGTACATTAGGCAATTGCATTTTCGAGGAAATTTGAGACCAAGCCAATTCCCTTGTATCTCGATTTTTATAAGAGGGGCTCTTAATGTCCCATATATTGGGCTCTTGCTCAATTGCTGAAATCAACTGCAAAATTAATTCCGTGGTCCACTCTTTTTTTGTATCACCTTTCATGACGAAAAACCAAAATAAACTACAGTTTGCAAGTTGCAACAACAACAACAAGTTCATGGCAACGCAATAGTTCATCAATCACGTAGGCACATTTTACTGCAACCAACGCAACGCAACACAATATTACGTCAAGAAATCCCAAGGAAAATTAAAAAGTTGATCAACGCGTTGAACAAATAATGTGCAACACATTATCTTGAAAATGTTGCTCAACGTGTTGATCGAACATTTTCAAGGAGCAACACGAGCTCGTACACTACCCGTACACTTGTTGCGCAATTCGTTGAGCAACGGCCAACAACTAGATCCAACCCGTTGGTTGAACATAATTGAAGGCACCGTATATTAGAGTTGTATGCGTTGAATTCGAAATTTGTGCGTTGATCGCCTAGTGGACGACAGAGTAAAAAAATAAAAAAAATGCAATTTTTATCATATGTTAACGGATTAACGATTAACGTTAACTTGCGTTAATTCTTCCGAAATTTAACGCTTTAACGTTTAACGAAGCTAACTTTTTTAGTAACGGATTAACGATTAACGAAGTTAACTTTTTGATTAACGGTGCCCAGCTATGCCCATATGCCATGGGGAACTACTTTAAATAAATCTGTTACTTAACTTAAAGGTTTGAATCTGTATCAGAAATGATATTTAAAACGAAAATTATCCACTACTAGCTTACAACTGCAACAACAAAACAGAAACAAAACATTTAAAATATTTTATTAAAAATTGACTTATTTCTCTTTAACTGATGACATTTATATTCTTATATAGAACATTTTCAGAATTCTAAGTCTCTTAAACATAAGACCGATTTCGTGCATCACATAGAATTTTATTTTTATTTTGCATTAAAAACCTGCAAACGCAAGTGTAAATTAATTTTTCTGTCTATTTTTAAAATGAGGTTTTCGGGTAAATATAATACGATATCAATCAAATGACACGGAGTGTTAAACTAGCTACGCTACGTGCAAATAATTGTAAATGGTTTTCGGTTTTCTTTTAAATAAATAAACTATTCTGGTGTGGAAGTGATCTCAATTTCGTTAAAATGCATGTAAATAATGGTAAAATAGTTTGATGTTCTATTTACAACACAGATCTACACAGTGGTGGTGGTGGTAATCCAATAAATTGCAGAATAATTAATTTGTCTTACACAATGAAATGTTGTTGATTGACTGACAATGTTTGCTGTTTTATTTTGTTTGTTTGACCATTTGTATTGGCGAAAAGGCAAACAATAAAATTATATTTATGTATCTTTAGGTATTTGTTTTAATTGGATATATAACCTATACTATTATACTATTATACTCGTACTATTATCATGAAGCGTGCTTTTGTTGTACCAACGCTATCCTGGTGGTGGCGCTGAAATAAGCACACTATTTTACAGTGGAGAGTAGGATAAGATTCAAAACAAGTAGTAGAAAAGAGAATATTTTATAATTAAATTTAGTAGAGACAAATTTAACAAATACTATCGCTAAATCCTCATTAATTTTTCCGTTCAAGTACGCCCTACCATCTGGTAGATCTTCATTTGGTACTTTGCAGATAGAGCAATCATAAGCCTCAACGAGCTAAGTCTGGACACAGGAGCAAACGTTTCTTGAAAATCTATTCCGGGCTTTTGTGTGAAACCTTTAGTTACTTTTGTTATATGATCCGTCTGCTGTCCATTTGTTTCGCAATACCATTCTACAACCAACTGTTCTTGAATTTTTAGGCTTCTCTTCAATCGTCCAAGTGAATTTTGGTGTAGCTAGCGTCTTCCCAGTCCAATTTTTCATCGCTTGATAAAACTTTCCTAAGTGGTACTTCAGAGGCATTCATGCCGAATTTCTCCTCCAATTCTTTCACTTCTTGGTCACTCTGCAGTTAATCATTGTTGTTATCCATCTGAGTAATTTAAATTTACTTTTGAAATTTCTTTGGACGTTTTGGTTTTCCAGTTTTAAGTTTTGCTGGTGTTCCCGGTCTGTATTTAGATTTTATTTAGAGAACATTTTCTTGAAAACATTTTGTTGATTCATTGCTGCGTCTTCCAGGTCAATTTTGTTTTTTGTCTCTGTATTTCCGTCATTCAAATTATCATCCACATTCTTCGAACTAGACCCATAATAATAGCAAATTTGGTATTTTCGATTTTGAAACATACGTTCACAGTTCTCTCATCAATGAAATCAATCAATCCAGAAACTTGATATCCCTGGAAAGGAGAACTTTCTTTTGACACGGAACCCAAACTCTGTATCCTCTTTGTGCGTCTGGATAACCTATCAAAATTCCTTATATTGCCCTGTCATCAAACTTGCCAGGTCTCTTACTGTACTTCATTCTTACCACGATTAACAAAGGTCATGCACTAATCATCTATACGTTACAAAATAACGGGAGCACCGCCGTTTCATTCTTCGGTTCTCATCGACCACTTAGCTACTATGCACTATATCGTGTAATCCTTTAGAACGTTCGATTCGATCAAGAAAAGGTGCACGTGTTAGAAAGAATCTTTCAGTATCGGTATCAAACCTCTCTTTGCCATAAGAGTCATGTCTTGTGCATTTAAACGGCCTTGTTTACGGAGCCACATTTCTGTATCATCTGCTTGATGCCAGTTGACCTTCTTAATGTTCGGTACGCGGGTAAGACAAGTCTCCAGAGCCATCTGCTGCAATATTTATCTTTTCGTACTCGTATAATCTCTAATAGCCTTGGTTTTGGTAAAAAGTACTTGATCGCCTTGGTCCACAATTTTACGATAGAGACAAGATACATATGTACGCATATCTTTAACGTGAAGAGTGTTTTTGAGCTTCACTTATATGTTACGAGTATCTTTACCATACTGGTTGAATATTTTTGAACAACGTTCTATTTCTGCACAGATGTGAGGCACAATTTTTCCTCTGTAACATCATGAACAAAGAGGTCTGCGAAATATTTACAATCTGTATGTTTCTTGAAACAATCGACGGCTTTATGTTCCTTCTTTCCAGAAAAATTTCAATTGTAGTTGAAGCCATTGACCTTGATTGGATAATTTGTTGGAGATGTTCCATTAAGTTTATTTCGAAATGGGCCTGATGTGGTTTTGGCAAACATAGCTCCAGATCTATGAACTTTCTAACTCTTCCAGCATGTTCCTCTGTTATTTTTGTTTTAAGAGTTTCGAATTCGGGAAGGTTGTCACGGGATTCAATAGCACATCTGAAATTTTCGAATGAATCAGGGAGACTATAATACCATTATAGATAGTAAATCTTCATTTATATTGACTTCCATATTTTGTTATTTACCAACTGTATTGAAAAATTTCGAAGACACCCCCTTATACTCGTATCCATATGCCATCTAGTTTTGAGTCAACGTTTTCAGCAATGTTGCTTTTCGAGCAGGACCCTTCGATGCATAGACTGTCTCAAGCTTCAAACAAATATCCCTGGATGTCGAGCATCCTGTATTGTATACTTTTTGCTTTCCAGCCACGGTTATGCTCACCGGTCTCGCCAGGGTCGCTCTGGTGGCACTCAAACAGCAGGATAAAACGCTCTGGTACTGTGACGTCACGTGTCCATGGTGTATGTGAATTGAATCTGGTGAAGTACAATTCTCACTTGTTATACAAAAGTAGCATAAAGTAGAGTAGCGGCTCTAGCTAACATTGTAGGCGAAAATTGCAATGAATCGATTCGACACCGTTCTCAAGATGGTCAATTCCATTCAAAAGCCTTGGTTTAAAAGCATACAAAATTCAGCTAAGGCAAGAATTGAAGCTGGCTGACATCGTTGTGACATCGTTTCAGTGAATGGGCGCTCGAGATACTTGCGGAAGATCCACTGTTTTAGACCAATATTTTATTCAGCAATGAGGCCCATTTCTGTCTGAATACATACGTCAACAACCGGAAGAGGATCAAGAGCTGCAGTTACATCTACTCAAAACAACCGGCGGCGTTTAGTGTGGTTTATGGGCCGGTGGAATCATCGGTCCGTAAATCTTTAAAAATGAGGCTGGCGTCAACGTTACTGTAAATGGCGTTCGTTATCGCACCATGCTAACGGACTATTTATTGCATGAAATTGAAACCCGAGATCTCGACAACATTTGCTTGCAACAAGACGGAGTGCTACTTGCAACACAGCCCCTGAAGCAATGGACATATTGAGAGACCGCTTCGCTGAACAATTTATTTCACACTTCGGACAAGTGAATTGGCCAGCAAGATAAGCCAGCTACGGTTGAAGCATTGAAGGCCAACATTACCCGTGTTATTTGCAAATAGCAACGAATATGCTCGAACGCGTCATCGAAAATTGGTACATCCGAATGGACGAGCTACGGCGCAGTTGCGACCAACATTTGAAAGGGATTATCTTTAAAAAGTGAATGCCAGGAATGGTTCTTTACATTATTAATAAAGATTTCACCATATAGATATACATATGTATGTTATTTTGCATTTTAAAAAAATAGCTCTTGATTGATCGTGTAAATCTCAAAAACTGCCTCGTTCGCCTTCTAAGCAAAATAAACACAGCCTTTTTTATTCTCGAAAGCAGTTTGGCAGTATTCCATCTTTTCTCCAATTTAATCATCCCTTAGATAATGGTGATGTCGGCTTTGCAGTAATTCTGAGAATCTGAGAGAATCTCTAGTTTTTCAACAGCGCTTGGATTTGTTTGTCAATTTTAATTTTTAGGATTTAGACAAATTTCATGATTTTTTTTTGCAAGACATTGGACTGCTCAAAGACGATAAACTTGATCTTTTGAAGACACAATTCATTTCGCCCAGAAACTTTTATTTAGTTAAGTAATTCTTTAAGCACCTCAACATTTCCCCAAAATTAAAAAAAGAATAAAAGATAATTTATCTGCGGGCCTGAATAAAGTTAACTGAAAATGTTCGAATTAAGTTAATTTGTTATAACAGAAAATATTTGTGAAAAACAAAAAAATGAAACACAATCCGATTTGCATTCCCCTGATTTATCTGTAATCCTTTTTTGTATGGTAAATTGTTAACCCAATTTGGAACCATACTGCCAGGCTACAGTTCAGGCGCAAACCCCACCGCAGAGACGAACATTCGAGATGCAAATATAAAATTTAAGCCAAAATAAAAAAAAAAAAATATGCATACCGGTATGCGAGGAAAATTTACTTTAATCCTCGTACGACTATATAGGAACCGCAACAAAAAGCGATTCACCACTTAAGCTGTTTATTTGAGGTATGATAAGCTTGCACCATAATTAATTAAATTAACCCATGAGTACACTTTGCATACACAACACACCACACATTTTTATGAAGCATAACAACAAGGATCCAGGTCAGGTGCATTACACACAATACAGATACAGGCATGCAGGTACCTTCTATCTCTATATCCTGGAATTTTATGTGTTAACATAACGTATGAAGGTATAACCGCTTTCGTTTGCACAGGCACACTCTTTACATCGAATCAGTGATTTCTTCAAAACTACAACCGGGCCTCGCGGTTAAAATAGGAAGGTTTAAGGAGACCTATTGTCTTTCGGTCCTACTCGAAAAGGGCTTGAAAAAAGCTATGGATTTGTAACGAAGCGTTCCATGCTACCCCACTCTATATTACTTTCCTATTAATACCGGGAATTGTACTTCGCCAAATTCAATTCACAAGCACCATTGACACATGATGTCACAGGAAAATCAACTACATTGGTATTTTTCGTTCACCACTTATATAGTTCACATTCAGTGTTTACTGAAAAGTCATCATGAGAACCAGGCGGCACAGTACATTGATTGCATAAATCTTTCGAAATCCAGTCGTAGACAAGTAGTATAGACGAATTGGTCACGTTAGCTTTTCTTGCTTCTGCGAGGGTTCCCCCCACCAGTGGTAAGGGGTTTCGTGGAAAGACAAGTTAGGTAGGTGAGATTGTCCAGCTATTTCTTATTAAGGCTTCCCCCCACCAGCGGTAAGGGGTCTTAGTTCGAAGTTTAATGTCCTAATTGCCACCAAGGGCTTCGGTACCTGCTGATCTACCAGAGCGTCTAGCCTGCTGTTTAGTGCCACCAGGGGCATCGTACCTGCTGATCTACCAGAGCGTCTAGCCTGCTGTTTAGTGCCACCAGGGGTGTCGTACCTGCTGATCTATCAGAGCGTCTAGCCTGCTGTTAAGTGCCACCAGGGGCGTCGTACCTGCTGATCTACCAGAGCGTCTAGCCTGCTATTGAGTGCCACCAGGGGCGTTGTACCTGCCGATCTACCAGAGCGTCTAGCCTGCCGTTTAGCGCCACCAGGGGCATCGTACCTGCTGATCTACCAGAGCGTCTAGCCTGCTGTTTAGTGCCACCAGGGGCGTAGTACCTGCCAATCTACCAGAGCGTCTAGCCTGCTATTTAGTGCCACCAGAGGCGTCGTACCTGCTGATCTACCAGAGCGTCTAGCCTGCTGTTTAGTGCCACCAGGGACGTTGTATCTGCTGATCTAACAGAGCGTCTAGCCTGATGGTTAGATGGATGGTACCTGCTGATCTACCAGAACGTCTAGCCTGCTGTTTAGTGCCATCAGGGACATCGTACCTGCTGATCTACCAGAGCGTGAAGCCTGCTGTTAGGTGCCACCAACACATCACAGATTTTAAAAAAGTCAAAAAATTACACTTCGGCCCATATATTCTTCCGTAGCGATTTAAAAAAAGGCTCTCAAGGTTTTAGATCATGGCAGTCACCATGCCTAGGGTATTACAATGGACCTACATTGATCTAAGTGTGACGGTAACTGTCAGCTCATTAACCTAACTAAGACTTCTCAAAAAACCTAAATATAAAACAGTTTTCCTATCAGCTGTTTTGATGAATACAATACTTACCCCGTATAGAAGTAAATAAAAAAGTGCGTATAAAAATTGACCTCAGTAGTTCTATAAAATATGAAAATGCGTCGTTGGCAATGGGCGCAGAGCGTGACGTTTGCGTTTGTATATCTAGCCATCGTCGACAGCCCGAAAGGTACGCCACTACCGACAAGCACTTGTTGAGTAGTCCTGTTGAATGTGTAGTTTATATTTTCAGAGAATATAAATTTTATGTTTACACAACGCATACATTAAGTTGTTGACTCGTTGGGCCCATCAACTTATGGTAATTGGCCGAAATGTGCAATGTTTACTTATTTGCATACCTTTGTGTCGAATCTGGTGTGTGTATGTGGTGGACTTGCTGACGAGTTTTTTTTTATAAAATTTATGGCTGGTGGCTTTTCCGTTGGCAGCTTGTTCGGAGAGATATAAAAAATTTATTTCAAAATTGATTCGCTTGTAGTATTTTTCGGAGTGGCATTCTCAAAGTGGACTCTTTGATGGAGGCTTTCAAAGAACGTCCTTCAACAAAATGCAATTAGGTCTGCTAAAGGTGAGCTTGTACATGCATATATGTATACCGACTATTTTATGGTATTTCAAATAACATCAATGGCCTTATGGTGATTTTAAGTGATTGTTGAACAAAATAAATTGATACAGAGTGATTACCTATATTGGTTGATAGTATCGAGCATAATTTACTGCAATACTTTGGTATAAATCTCCTATACCTTCTAATTTGTTTAGCATTCTTTTGTGGTGGCATCCCTCACATACTTTCTATTTTTTCTGGATCCATGTGTAGACCATTTCTGTCAACAACATTGCCCAGAAATTTCAACGATGCCCTAACGAAACTACATTTTTCTCTACCTACTTTTAAGCCTGCCTTAATTAATCTATTAAAACTTCTTTTAAAACTTTCATATGCTTCTCGAAAATGTCTTTCACGATGATAATGTCATCGAGATACACAAAGAATGATGGTTCTAACTTTGCTCCATTGTGCAACCCAAACGAAATCTTCAAAAATTGAAACAAACCCCTACCTGGAACCGTGAAAGCAGTATACTTTCGAGAATCTTTCTAACCTGAAATCTGAAATCTGCCAATATGCAGATCCAGTGAGCTCAAAAACTAAGCATTATTTAATTTATCTAAGATGGCTTTAATATACGGAAAGAGATATGCATCCATCCCTAGCCGTAACATCATTCAACTTTTTATCAACTCTTTATCATAACAATTGGAGAAGCCAACAGACTGTCAGATTTTTCTATCCCTCCATCTTTACACATTTCTACTAATTCCCTGTCTTTGAACGTTTGAACAACAGGAGACACCAGAAAGTAATTGGTTCAGCTTCCGTACTAATTTTGTGCTTCACCATCTGTGAGCACCCTAACCCTTCTGGCAGCTCACTAAAGACGTTTTCCAAAAACTTATCTGACTTTTTTCTCTTTTCTTTCCTTTAAATGATCCGCTACGGACATCGAAGCCAACGAACTTTGGTTCGAAAACGTCCACTCCCCTCATTTCAAATCCGGGACTACACCCGATAGAGCCCAAAAGTCTGCTCCTAAAATCAGTTTATGGGTCAGGCGCAGAATAGCAAGACATTCTATCAAAACTAACTTTTCTATAATCCTAGTTGGAAGTGAAGCCACTCGTTCCACTCCAATGTCTGCACCATCCGCTAAAATAACTCTACCTGAGTTTGATTTTTCTAAATGTACTTCTAACCTACATTTTAAATTCGTTATCCTCATGGAGCTTGAGAGTAGCTCAGAGAGGATGACAAAATAGGTATTCATTAAATCGATCGTGTTGAGCTAGCGGATGGGCTGGAGGCTCGCACGCCATCTACATAGAACCATTATTGAATTTGAAGACAACAATAGAACGAAACATACACGTACACTAACACAAAATCAACATAATTAAAATAATTTAAATTCCATTTTTGTAGACGGCTTTGATTCCATCCTAAAATTCTTTTTTTAAAACTACCTTAATTAACACACCAGCTTAAAAGAATGAAACAGTAAACGCTATCCCTTCCTCGGTTCCTTAAAATTGCTGAAAGTTTAGTAACTATAGTAATTGCTCTATTTGAAATAGGTTAAGAATATTAAAATTTAGTAGAATAGCTCAGAACAGTATTTTGAACTTCTTATAGTTTCTTTTTATTTTTCTCAAAAGTAGTTATTGTGAATATGTCAAGATACGGCCTTGGATTTGCCAAGTTTTGAGACGGTACCACCAACTTGAAGAATCCGGTGATTGCGTGAGTGAGTTTCGTGGAACTTAACCTTGGAGTGGTAGTGTAGCCGAGTTCCACGAAAGCTTGTGATTGAGATTGTGAATGGTTGGGATGGACCGAAAAACAGATAACGAAAGTAAGACTGTGACTTAACAACACAGTCGAAAGAAGGTTTTAAGAACCGAGATTAAGAATGGCAACATTGCGCCTTCTTAATGCTAAACTTCAACTTGTATTTCAAAGACAAACTTTGGCTAGACAGAATAACTAATACCAATAGTAAGAATCAAAGAGAGTTATGGTAGAGACCTGTATCAGCCACCCGGTCGTATTAAACTGGGTCTTTTAAATGCAAAAGTAAACCTAGCATAAGAACGTAATTTATTCAATGGCACAGGTATGTATATTTCCACTCTCGTACAGTTGCAAGAGTCCTTCGATATCTTGATATAAACAAATCCACTGATCCTGATGGTATACTCGTCATTATTCCAAAGCCTGTTCCCAAAAAAGTTGGCCCTTCCTCCTACTAACCAATTGCATTTACAACCCCTACTTCCAAGGTCATGGAGTGGCTAAGCAATCATATCTCGAAGACCAAAAGCAACCGTTCCACTGGTGATCTGATAGCATATCTCAGAACTAGAAGAACTAGAACAGATCTGTTGGCTGATACTTCGCTTGGACCCTAGTTGGCAATATTTCTCTATGGTTCGCTGATATCGGTAGACAGCTATATGTATAAGGCGCTATGGGTAGGCTCATTCCATAAATCCCAAAAATCCAAGTATATGCTGTGAAAAAAGTTTCTTTGCAGTACTAAATATCAAGAGAAAAACCTATTTATTTATTTTTCTCGATCCTTTCTTCTTGAACAATATTCGTAAACTAAACTTATAAACTCTTTACAATAATCAATCGGACCGACCGACTAGCTTGGTGGTGAGAAAAATACTTTGAGATTAAGTTAGTTAATGATTGAGTAACTAACATCAATCTTTATATAGCTAAGTTAAATGTTAATAAATTATTCATTCATTTCTTAATCTAACATGCGCCTAAAAGTAGGCAATTTAATTGTGGGTTTTTATCTCTTGATTCTTGATGATCCATAATTTCTTTTTCGGCGTCAACAAGATCTTTACATTATCTTGGAGAAATTAAGATTATTGCGCCTGATATTTCTAAGGCATTTGCAAAGTTCGGGCCAAGGCGTGCCTTTTTTATCAAGAAAACCCTTATTCCTTAAATAGGAAATTAATTTCCGGGTCATTCAATGCATATTGTTTCGGACGGTTTCAAGTTTAATCATCACAAAATAAGTTCCCAAGGGCTCAGTTTTGTCTGAAACTCTATTCCTCATTTTGATAAATGATCTCTTATCTAAAACGGTTCACTATCGAGCCTAATTTTGGAGTTTGGACATACTGTCAAATATATAGATTCGTTTCACCCGGCACGGTTTTGCAAATTTTTAAAACTAATGTTTATGGACACGAACGTTCGTACTAAAACGAGTAGACCATCCATTGTCAGGCTAAATAAAGATGAAAAACTGCGATATATCCTACAGTGAATACTACCTTATAAAAAGATACGTTAATTTATTTTAGGCAAGAATTGTCAACAAATTCTGTCAACAAAAGCTCGTATTTTCACTCGGGTAAAAAGACGATGATACTAAAGACAGCAGTGGCGTGGCGTGAATAATTTCAAATGGTAAGTCGAAGCTTAGTCTAATTACCTGCAAACGATAATTAATTCTAATATCGATATGTATCCTAAATTAAAAAATGCATTGCAGCTCTGATTTTCAAAACAAACAAGCGAAGGAATTCATGCCAATTTTGTATAGGTACTTCAAATCATTAATTTATAAATTTTTAATAATCTTAAAGCATAATAAAAGTGGCTTCGAAAGAAACCGTTTCTGGCAAATGCAAATGCATTAGGTACATTAAGGAAAATTTAAGGTAATGTTATGAAAAAAATAAAAAATAAGGAACTTCAAAACAAAAATATATTTAGATAAGCAAATAAATCAATTAAATTTTTCAAGTAATTCAATATCATGATATAAAAAATATCAATTAAAAATAAATAGTAATGTACAAAAGTTTACAAATAGATGATTTATGTATGTTACCAATCTCTGTAAATTGTGCAATATAGGTTTAAGTTTAATAATTGTAATATTTTTGGCTACAATAAATATAAAAATGTATGTTATTAAAAAAATACCTAAAGTTCGCGTTTCTAAACAAATAAGAAATTATGAAAAGTGTTACTTAAAAAACTTCTCTTATTTACATATATTCTAAAGCTATTCTACGATCTTTTTTTATAAAATCTGCTAAAACTCTTTCATAGAAGTCAGGTCTATTCCTAATCTTTAAAAGAAGCCGCTTTTCTGTGGACATAAGTGCTAAATCTGAAAGCCTGTCTTCTCAGTCTTCTCACTGAGAATTCATTAAATATTAAATCCAAGAAAGTGCAGCGGTAGAAAAAACACACAATTCAGCAAACAAGTCGGTGAAAAGCGAGTTATTTTTTGAATAAGTAGAGAAAAGTACTTATAAAACAAAATTTTAGAAGTAAAAATAACCTTCTCCTTCAGCTTCAGTCTTCAGTTCTTCACTAGTTAAATTTCTTGCGCACCATTTTTTTTGCTCTCTCTTCACAAATCACAACCCACCATTGACCAAGTGACTTGGTTTTGGAATTGGGTAAACTCACCTCACAACACAACATTCACCAAATAAGTCAAAGAAAAGCGTGTTATTTCTTTGCATAATACAACGGGCATTAGACAGAGTCGACCCAAACTCAGAAAAACCATAAGTAAAACAGAGAAAGAAAACTAACATTGTTCTATCCAGCGAGAGATCTTATAACCCGAGATATTTCGGGTTGCTTTGGCTTGTAGGCAGAGAGTGAGATAGATGCGTATTTAGTATATAAAGTGGGTCTTATGTTGGTCGTTATTTAGTAAACATTCTTGTGCAGCAAGGTCGTTTGTTATTTAGTAAACATTGTTGTTTAGCAGAAAATTTAAAAGGTAAACCGATAGAAATCGGGTTATATGGACACCACGCCACTGAAATACAGACATATTCTATGAGCTCTTGTGCAAAATATGGCATCCAAATTGTACACGATTAAATCTTAATAGATCAACGCTAGATCTCAGGCGCTCTATGAGCATATGATATCTTACAGCAGATTGATGGTACACTAACTCCGCAAAAGGTTTCATAGCCGGAAACTGTTTAATAGGCAGGCACTCTGCGTAACTTGGCGTCTAATCCGATAATTTCTGCAGAAGATGCATTCACTTTCTCTGCACATGCTCTGCTCTATTTTAAAGACGTAGACTCTATTTTGAAGACTTCTACTACAACGATCCGAGTGATCTGACAAATAATAAAGAGGCCTTATGTGAGTGGCGTAAAGAGTTCTTGAAGATTATTGATGTTATAAGTGTAAACTGAAAGACGACCATTTTCTTGCCGTCTTACTCACTCTACATAATGCCAATTTAGCAGCTGTTGGAATTGCTGTAGCAGTTGAACGCGCATTCATCATCAAATAAGTACATGTAGTTTATCGTTGTCTCTCTAGATAAGTTGGGTAGCATCAGTGGTTTAAGTGTGGTAAATGGTCAGATTCAGGTTTTTCTTTGAAATGTTCCCACGTCTAAAATGACCGATACGTGCTTTTGGTACATAAGCACAGTCTGCGGAGTGTTCAAGGAAAGTAAAACCAACCAGCAGAAATTGGCACAAAGCCGTTGTCTTACCTCAGGACAGCGCAACAGTTAATGTGATGGAAGTAGCAAACTAGTGACACACACATGAGAACTGCATTTACCCTCCTTTTCCAGAACCATTGCTAGTACTGAAATGAACACGCAAGATCTCTTTCTTCCAGACCATTGATCACACCGGTGATATTTTGAATGTATCTGCTCTGTTGCTCACGATCTTTCTGTTAGGGCTTGTGAAGACTTTGTTTGGCAAATCAACGAGCCATCAACCTGCGAATCAAGATAGCAATATATGCCGACGCGGTTCCAAGATAGAAACTGGTGTTGGTGAAGGGTTCTTTTTAGAAATTCTTGGATAAACCAGCTCATTCAGGCTTCCTGTTAGCAGCAGTGTCTTTCAAGCTGAGGTCCTGGCAATGACGAAAGCTGCCTGACAAGTCTCAATTATGGCAATACCACAAGCTGATATCACCTTATTCATTGATAGCTAAGCGGCAATAAAAGCGATATCTGCCCAGGTAATGAAAGCGCTGACAGGCTGGCAAAAACAGGATCAACACTGGATTGTTGTGTGTAACACCCAAAAACCAAAAATAAATGTAAACAACAAAAACAGAACCAAAACAATCAATAAAAAAAATGTAAACAATAAAAATCAAAACAATAATAATGTAAACATTCATGAACTCGACGCATATCGACCTACATGTAATTGTGTTTAGTCATCAGCCGTCACCAAGCGATACCATCGAGCATTGAACTGATCGTATTACACACTAAGCATGTTCGGTCACTATGCGCCAAGTGCATAGATCGATTTTTGCTTATGACTGCAATCAAATGCGACACACTGACTGAGCATTCGGAATGCCTTTGAGGAAATACAACCGAAGGTGTATTTTGTCAAGTGGACATTTAATTCTTACGTCATGTGGGACAGTGTAGTGTAGGTCATAGGCAAAATAAATCAATAAAGAAGTAGGATAAGAATATTTGTATTGAAAATGATATTTTGTAAAACTAGTTGTAAGTATAAATAGAAGAAAATTTGGAAAATAAAATCAGTCCAGTTAAAACCTTAACCACGACTCAATCAATTTTAAAATCGTGCATTTTGATGCTCGGAGACATAAGCGGCCTTTTGGGCTAAGAAATAAATTTTGTTCGTAAGAACTGAAGACTGCCTCGTCAACCATTACAGGATCTTAATCAGGCAGACACAACAGTTCAAGTCTCACCCTGTAATCTTAAACAGGTAATCGAGAGCAAAGTTCTAGCTATAACAAACAAGAGATAGAACTCCCTCGATTCCTGTCTTAAAAGCAGAAAACATTGCCTAGTTTCAGCAAAGAAAAGACTGACGTTATCATCCAACTGAGTAAAAAGTCTCTTTTCTTGAGCACAAGCAAAAGATGAAACTCAGTATACTATGGACGATTTATGTAGAGCATGCGGTAACATTAGGATACTCCTCACCACCTGCACCTAGAGAGAAACTTCTTCAACGACTTGGAGGAGCTCTCTAATATACCAAGCAAAGTCATATTGAAATTCATTAACGATAACAAATGCCTTGAAAATTCCTCAACTATTAAAATCGCCTAAAAATAGTCACAGACGATAGCGATAGCATGGACGAAGACAACTGAACGAAAACGGAGTATGGACACTTCGAATATACACCAGCGATTGCCACTTCTCCAGTAAACACGAGTGTCCGTGAGTTTATGGGGCCACCTCTCCCTAAGATTGGTGAAATCCTCTTGAGGAAAGGAACAGCCCCTCCGACTTAATCAGCAATACTGAACAAACAAACAAACATAATTATACACCAAACACTGACATATCAAACTTATCTACCAGACGTTGCAAGGGGTCACATATGCTCCTACGGACCTGGTGGAGGGATGATTTCTCCAGTGGAATAAAGGAAAGGACTACGATCTTAAAAGGCGTCTACCTCTCCCCAACCAGGTGATTATGTGAAGACAGACATTTCTTCAATGACTTAGAAGTACCCTCCGCCATTTCAGGCTTTAGCTTGCTGAAACTCATCAACACATTTAACGGACTTGAATGAAATAGAATTATCATAGATTTCAATACATGAGAGTCACAACCCCTAGGATATCACAAGGGATCTAAATTGATGTAAGTGTGACGGTAACAAGATCAACTATCAGCCCATTAACCTAACCTAACCAAATTTATTTAACAAGCTTTTCCAATAGAGAACCATAATGTTTCAATTTTTGAATTATGTTCACACTTCTGAGGGACTTTTCACATGGGAGTGACCAACTACAGACGATTTACCCTTAATCTCGTACAAATCTCGAAGATTTACCATAAAAGTCTCTTCATAAGGCCAATAGTTTCGGGAATCGATCTTCTTACCCACACTGAGCTGAACGTTTTCACTATTTACTGCACTATCGACTCTTTTTTTGCATCGTTTGTCATACTCATAAGTTAAACTTTGTGTCTCACTTTCACTTCACACGGAAAAATAAAACACCATTTGCAATATTTTTATGCGGTGGAAATACTTCACATATTTATTTAATTTATACTTATACTCTATAATACATTGGTGGAAAAATATCATAAATTCATCACAAGAACTGAACAAAATGGTAGAAAATAATTTTAGGATAACATTTAATTGACAAATTGCAATCTAATTGTTACGAACTGTCAAAGGTGTAACTCTATTAGCGTTCCACATACCGTCCACATTACAATTCTTGTTTTAATTGGGTTTTGAATAAATTCGTCATTAGCGACGAATCTAAAAAAAAATGCTATGTGAACGAAACGTCAAAATAGATGAATTTTCGTTCATTCGTCGCTCGTAAGTCACTCTCGTGTGAATAGTTCTTTTTTAAAATCTGAACGAATTACAAATAAAATGCACGACTGGGTCGCACGAACTTGCTCTTATGTAACAGACTAGGAATTTTAAAAACGAATGTTATTAGAGAAAACTGTTCATAAGGATTAAATTATTTTTTTAAATTCTTTTAGTAGTAAGAGACAAAAACATAATGCTATCCAAATATGAATATTTATGCAAGAACAAAAATTATAAGTCGTTGTAGTGGTTTCTTAAAAAAAGCTTTTAAGTACAAATTTTTTCAAAGCTTTTTAAGAAAAAATTTTGGTACGCCAATTTAGAGTTTTTATTATTGTTCGAATAAAAATAAAATTTATAAACAAAAAATATTGAGCCGTTTCTGAGATATCGAATTTTCAAAAAAAAAGAAAAAATAGATTTTTTTTTTCAAAAATTCAAAAATTATTTATTTTAAAGTTTTGAAATGCAGTGTGTTTTAGACTTTTTAGAAGCTTCTCTATAAAAATTTTCATTAAGATCCGTTATGTGGATAATGAGAAGTTCAAAATTCGAAAAAATGGTTCTATGGTAGGTACAAGCTGTAATATCTTAATTTCAAATTTGTTTTTATTAAAATAAAGATCGTAAAAATTAATTGAAAGAAAAAAAATTTTATCGAAATTCTCGGAACCGTTTTCGAGAAAAATACGATTTTTGAAAACCATTTTTTTTTAATTTTTTAGCATTTGTATGGTAGGTACCTTTATTTTTAGGTAAAATAACATTTTTTTTCTCACATCTTGTAGATTATATTGAGAAACTTTTATTTATCAAGATTAAAAAAAATCTAGCGAGGGGTTTTCGAAATATTGAGTTTTGAAAAAAAAATTTTGAAGTTTTTTTTAAAACTCCAAAAAAATATTTTTTGAAAATTTGAGTACACAATTCTATTCAGGTTTTTGGGGAGCCTTAGCCAAAAAAAAATGATCAAAATCGGTTGTACCGTTTTCGAGAAAATCAAAAACAAAAAAAATGGTTCCTTGGGGGTACCCTCAAAAACCATTTTTCTGAAATTTTTTTTCAACAAATACCTAGCTTTAATTAAATAAAATTTTTTTGTGTTTTTATTTTTAAAATCTGTCAAACAGTTTTTGAGAAAAAAAAATGTTTATAAAATTTCGAAAAAAAATCGTATGGCAGGTACCGTTATTTTTGATCTTAAAAAATCAAATCAAAAAACATCCGGGGGGAAAAAATTAAAACCCATATCTACCAAGTTTGAAGAAAATCGGCCGAGCCGTTTAGCTGCAATCGAACGGACAGACAGACAGACAGACAGAATTGCGAGACCCACTTTTTTAGTCTTCGCTATCATCGTAATGTCAACTTTGATCAAAATCTCGAGTTCGATTTTTTTTCCGAATGCATAACTTGCCTTATAGTACCTATAAGTCGCAAGTAAAAATTATCTTGTATACCTATTAGAATTATCCAGAATTACTTCATAATTAAGCTTGACAAAATTCTTTGTTCTTTAAATTTCCAGCTTTTCTAAAATTTTGTCAATGCAGATATAAAGTAAAACACGTATCAATAAATCATGTCGAATTTTTTCGTCGTCATTTGGACTCAAAATCAATATGAACAAGTTCCAAGTTCGAAACAAAAATCATCCTAATTCGAGTACCTACACAAACTTCAAAACATACCAAATGAATTTTCCATTGATTAATCAAACGGTTCCAGGAACATGACAGGCGGTGGTAGTATTGGGTTCGAGATCTTAAAGCAACCCTTTTCTTTCCAAACTTAAAATTCAAATAAATATTAAAGTAATTAATTACCGACAGACCCACTCTAATACCCTTCCCCTGCCTCTCTGTTGTATTTTTCATTCCAAGCAAACAAGAGAATATCCCAAGTCTAATTCTTCAAATAGATTACTAAATGAAATTTCCGTTTTCAGTGCACCCGAAACCCGTCAGAAAAAGCTACCCAAAAATTAAAACAACAAAAAAATGGAAAGGAAAGGAAAGGAAAGAAAAGAAAAACAGGATCAACTCAATTTCATTGTAATCACTCACCTGGATACCAGATGTTTTAATTTACAAAAGGATTCTTTTCTGTGGCACATGATTCCCGTCTAGTGTTTCGGTTTTTGTTGCTTATTTTACTTTATCCATCATCGGTTTGGTTCTGCCAACCCTTTTTTGGATGTTCCTCCTTCTCCGGCAGGATAACACACACACACACACACTAGTCCAGGATGTTATACTTTCATCTGATGAAACAGAACCGAGCCCGAAGAAGGTTCTAAAAAACACGGGCGAATCCCAACTTGGATTTAAAATTTCACACATGACATCCCCATGGATAATCGAAAACCCAGCTCAGGAGTGCATGAGTGTAAGAGGAAATATGTAAACCTTACGAAAGATTCTAAATATATGCACACTTTTCATAAAAACATAAAAACTAAACAAACTCGGATTGTTCGAAAGCTTTCAAAATAATTGAGTTGGTTTTTCCGCCAAATGGCTACCGAATATTATTTGAGTATCCAAAACCACAGAAATCTAAAATCCCATCCCCCATGTTGGATTTTTATTCTTCACGTATTCCAGAGTTTTGATAGCATTTCTGAAATAACAAAGTAAAATTTCCCTGCAATTTCTTCAGCCAACTTATTCAGAAATTCCGTTTGTGAATTCGGAAACACCGTTTGGATGGAGTGTCGGAGAGGATTTAACGCCCTCTACAGTTAGGGAATTAAACAGATGTAATTTTCCAGAAGTGTTAAAATTCAAATTAAACTAAGTACCTCAGTTTGTATTTCGCACTTACTTTCTGGTTCATCCTTCTAAGAAAGGGAATAGTAAATGAGGAACTTATTAATTGTATCCTGCAGATAGATATACGTACGAGTATGTGTGTTTGTATATTTCCGCGAAGGGTGCGTGAAGGTTAGTAATTCGTGTTGTAGAAAATGAAAATTTTATATTCCCACTGGTTTCAAAAGAGTTACCGTGCCACATTGGTGGAAAAGATCAAGTGGGATTAGATGGCTCATTTAATGAGAAGGACAGCCAGCTTAATTCCACAAGTAAGATACATTTAGTAAAAACAAGCTAATTTTAACTCGTTGCAGGTACAAATCGGAAGAGAGCAAGAATTAAAAAATCCCATTTTTGTACAAAACTTGAACTCGAAGGCTGGAATTGATTACGATTTTGTATTTTTTTAAAAATATGAGAAGCACCACGGCAATACTTAAAGCGCAAAATAAGTGACTTTGACACCTCAGCAGTGAGTTATCTCGACAAAAATAGGCCTTTCTAAAAATTCCTTTTCCTTCTGCACCAGTTTTTTTCCTTCCTACAGGTGTTTCATTCATTTTACTGAGAGAGAGTGGAGCACCCATGGTCCATCAGACATTGGTACACTCTTTTAGTACCTTGGAAAAACCAAATCGACGTCATTATGATTTTAAAAGTGAATTAACGTTCCACTAGTCAAATACTAACAGACGGAAGATATGAACGAGTTGATTCCGAAAAGCACAAAAGTTGGTCCCCGAATGCTAGAAGTTACTAATTTTGAGAAACGCCGAGAGACCAACGTGTTTAATTTGTATTTTTATATTATATTGTAAGAGATGAAACGTTAATCGCTAGTCTTCAATTCCTCCCCAATCTGTATAGAAGCCCAACGATTTAGAGCAATTTTGCGAAATATGATATTCCTATCAATATCTTCCTTTGACATCAAGACACATTAATTTAAGCCTCTAACCAGAAATCCACAATTATGGGTTCATTTTGTTTTATTCGAAAAGAAAATTGATCGCGACATTAATTTTTTTGTAATACAGTAAAACCCGCTTAAGAGAAACGGCAAAATGTCACAGTCTTTCTTTCACTTAAGCGGGTTTTTCACTTAAACGAACCCCGCTTAAGTGAAAAAAAATTTCACTTAGCGGATTTAAAAATTCCATTAAGCGGAGATTTAATGCTAGAAATAATATTGTTTTTATCTTTTGGACTTGCCTTGAAAAAAGTTAAATACAACAACGATTAAATAACGCAAAAATAATTTATTGAAAAACGAAAACTAGCAATTTTTTGTTCTGTTCGATTCAATTTTTTTTCACTTAAGAGAGTTTCTTTTCAATGAAAAATATTAAAAATTAACTGAAAATATGTTTCAGTTATCCGGGTTTTTCGCTTAAGCGAAGTTTGACTTAAGCGGAGTGTTTTTTAAGGGAAATTGGTCGGAAAATACTTGGGGATGAAAAAAGTGTTTCAGGTAAGCGGGTTTTTCACTTGAGCGGGTTTCTCTTGAGCGGGTTTTACTGTATCTTGAAAACTGTTATTTATAGATGTATGCGGTACTGGATTCGCCGTTCCGTTTCGGAGAGCAGCTGAATGATGAAGTGATATGCATTACATTTGTCTTTTAAGTGAGACCTTCAGTTTTATCGAATTGCGTTTTATTGATCCTTCGATTGGAACGTTAATTTAAATATACAATCCCACGTTTGGCATCTGTTCCGTCGAAAATTCAGGAAAAGCGGAACTTCAGACCATTTTGGGAAATCGTTTGTTCATTCGGGACCAATCGGAATCGTGTCATCTTAGAAATTTTCAAAATAAATTTGGTTCTCTTATTTGAAAAGATATTGGGTTTTCTTTTTCACCCTATACCTATAAATGTTTCACAATCGATGTTAAATAATTTTAACTTCCCATTCGCAACAATACATTTTGTTTCTTTTCGCTCAAAAATTTTCATCGTGCGTCGCCCTCCTCTTCGAAAGGTTAGTAATTTTCTTAATCAACAAAAAAACTGCTGGTGCCCCTTATTTTCGTTCAGAAACGACGCCCCTGTTGCATCTAAGCCAAAGTTTAGGCGGTGTTAGTTCTTTAAAACTTCTAACTCCTGTGCGGTTTTTTTTTTTTTTAATATTTTGCGCGCACTAAAGGAATTTTTGACTACCCTTAAAATGATTGATCACAGTGCGAGCGTTTAGGAAAGTGCGAGGGGATTTAAAAGGAGATACCGATGCACATTGGTTTTGAATGTCTGAATATCACAATGGGAAGGAAATATAGAGTCGGGCAATTCATTCCATATTCGTGTAGTGCGGCTAAAGAATGAATCTCTGAATTTAACAGTACGTCCGAAGTTGGGCTCAAGGCTAAACCGATGAGCATTCCCCGAAGCGCGAGTGTTACGGTTAAATTGTTTAAGGGGAGGAATGCAACTGGGTATTTCACTAGAACAATGTTTATAAAAATAACGGTTATATAATGAAAGACAAGAAACATTGCGGCGGTGCTCGAGAGCTTCAAATGTTTCTGTTATAGTCCTATCACCTATCAATTTTAAAGCTCTTTTTTGGATTCTATCCAAAAGACTCAAGTGGGTTATTGGAGCACCTGCCCAAATATGGGAATTGTACTCGAGTTTTGAAAGAATAAAGGCTTTATTATTTATAACAGCCAGATCAGAAGGGGTGAAAAATTTCTTGCATCGCCGAAGGAAACCTAAACATTTAGCAGCATTTTTGGCGACATCAAATATGCGACCATTGCACAAAAGGCGGTCTGTGATACACATACTGATTACTGAAAGCTTTTCGGTTTCCTCAATGCAAGTGCCACTCATGGATAGTGGCATGGGGGGTAGGTTTTGTTTTAACGACAGAAGACAGCATTGAGTTTTGGAAGCATTAAATTCTACGCGGTTTTTGATTCCCCATTGGATAATGCTGTCGAGATCAGAATTCAATGAGCTTATCATACGCTGCCGTTCAAGTTCCACATCCGAAGGACATGGATGTGAATCTGAAAACGAATATGAGTAGCTGAGGGTACTGTCGTCAGCGAAACAGTTTAATGGATTAGAAGTTTCAGATAAAAGATACCTGAGGTACACCAGCATTTATTTTGTGAATTTCAGTACTGAACGGTCCGAAAGATAGTTTCTAATCCAACGAAGAAGAAATTCATCGATTCCAAATGCGTGCATTTTCGATAAAAGAACTTGATGCCAAACTCTATCAAACGCTTTTGAAATATCAAGTGCAATGATCTTACTTTCTGCAAAACGATGTAAAGATTTGTGCCACTGTTCGGTGAGATAAACCACCAGATCACCAGTGGACCTATTGCTGCGAAAGCCGTACTGCCGGTCATTAAGAAGAAGAAATTAATCAGCGTTTCCATGACCTTGGAAAGAAGTGTCTATAGTTAGAGGGTGAAGAAGATACGTCTTTTTTAGGGACAGGACAAATGATGTTTTCCATCTACTCGGAAAGAGACCAGTAGAGAAGGACAGATGGAAAAGCTTACGCAGTGGTTTTGCCACCGTTGAAGAACACCTTTTCAGAACAATGGGAGGTATACTGTCCGGGCCGTCGGATTTTTGTATCTCAAGATCTCTTAGAACTCTGACTTGAGCAGAAAAATTAATGAGAATATAGCGATAGTATTTTTTTTAATTTGTCTCTTCTTAATTTAAATATAAAATATTCTCTTTTCTACTACTTGTTTTGAATCTAATTCTACTCTCCACTGTAAAATCGTGCGCTAATTTCAAGGCCACCACCAAGATAGCGTTGGCACAACAAAATCACGCTCCATGATAATAGTACGAGTATAATAGTATAATAGTATAGGTTATATATCCAATAAAAACAAATACCTAAAGATAAATAAATATAATTTTATTGTTTGCCTTTTCGCCAATACAAAAAATGGTCAAACAAACAATATAAAACAGCAAACATTGTTAGTAGTCAATCAACAACATTTCATTGTATAAGACAAATTAATTATTCTGCAATTTATTGGATTACCACAACCACTTCAGTGTAGATTTACCCGAGGAGGTTCTCAATGTAAAATACAAATAAAATTCTAGAACGTGCTGCACGAAATCGCTCTTATGTTCAAGAAACTTAGAATTCTGGAAATGTTCTATATAAGAATATAAATGTCATTAGTTAGAGAGAAATAAGTCAATTTTTAATAAAATATTTTAAATGTTTAGTTTCTCTTTTGATGTTGCAGTTGTAAGCTAGTAGTGGATAATTTTCGTTTTAAATATTATTTCTGATACCTTTCAGTAACAGATTTATTTAAAGCAGTTCCCCTTGGCATATAGGTTGGTGCATTTGAACATTCACACAGTCTGAGTTCGTTTCCCAGCCGCTGCCAACGAAAGCGAAAACAAAAAATGTTTCAACATGGGTAAAGTGGTAAATTCTCCAAAAGAGTATCTTCTTTATTGAAAAGTACTTTTCATCTTTCGAAATCGGGAGAAAATAATAGTTTGCATACATTCCTGCTAATGCCAAATCCGAAATAATAGTGCAGACATTATAGAAAAACATTTGTAGATGAATTGCTGCAACAAGCTAAATTGCCACATAAGTAACGATGTCCATCCGCACGAATCACGATGGCCCCCAAATGACAATGCATGCATCCGCAGAAAATCACTTTTGGATGCTGATTGTACCGTACTTCTACCAAAAACGTAGATCGCATCATTATCAATGTAGCCTCAGCGATCCTTTTGACCTAAATTTGATGATATGGTTGTGAATTTAGATATGTTTCCAACAGACCGGTGATGGTGCGGCGGGCGTGGCACTACGTAAACACAGATTCTCGACAAGCGATTTACGCTCACGGTTATCTCACGTATAGAATATGAATAGGATCTGCCAAAATCAACATAACCCGTACTATAGCTTTAAATTAGCATGATTTTTGCACTAGAGTCAACGGAAATAGGTCTTCTCGGTTACGCACTACCCACCCAGCGAAATCGCGGCGGCCATTTCAACGATTACCCATTCCACAAATAATGTCAATGATAGTTCATACTACAAATACTTTTTTAAATTAAATTTTAACATCTTTCCGTCCCAATAAACCATAAACTCACATTGAATAATTAAAAAAATATTTAAATATTTTATATCGAGAGATAATGAATATCGCTACAATTTAGTGCAAGACAGATTCGCGCAAGACTTTACTTGAATCAGTACGGTGTTTAAGCTGTTTTATTATGAAACTAGGATAAAACTACCGTTTTGTAATTTTAATCATACTTTTTTTCCCTTTATTTAAGTTAAAGTCATCGAATACCTATTTTATTTGCAAAGTATCGTGCTAACTTCATATGACTCTTTGACATTTACAAACGTCAAAAAAAGTTTGTTAACTTAGATTTTTGCATGAACTGTCATTCCTCTGGTGTGTTCAGAAGAAATTTATTAAGCATGATTCTAGTTAGAAAATGTTTAAAATTAAATAAGAGTTAGAAATCTACGTTAAAGTTTGTAAATTAATAAGTAGTATTGTGAGAAGGTTATGTATAAATGTATATACTCTAGCCGCAGAACGGTAATGCTGCCTGGAGGATACTCCAATAAAATCAATAAAACAAAATAAACTGTTGTGTATTAGTTGCCTGGAGGAACTCCTGACACCTGGGGGCCTAGTATGTATTTCGATTCTACAATGAAACTGTTCGAATTCGGAAAATCGGTATTCCGTATTTCTATTCGCAAGGTTTTTTCAACGAAAGTCGAACAGGTCGAGTAGTGCCAACTTTTTCTAGCAATTCGGGGAATTACCTAATCCGAAAGTCGATAGCAAAACAGTTCGATTTTGTTCTTATTCATTCGACATCAAAAGTGTTTGCGAGAAGGTTCTTAAATAATATTACGCATCAAAAATGTGAGTAAATATAGATAAAAATTCATTTATTGGATTTAAAATTATCATTTAATTATTTATCTTACTTTTTTTTAACCAGGCAATCAACAAAAACAGTTAATACCAAACCATCGCAATATGAAATGTGGTTGAATATCTTGAAAAACATCGTGACTTAAGCAAAGGCTATTTGAAAAACTGAGAAGCACGGCAAAAGTCCAACCAAATGTGGACAAAATTGGCAGAAATCCTCAACAATTTATTTTCGTAGACTTTATTTGACTTTTTAATGTGAGCAGAAATTTCTATTGTTTGTTTTGTTTTTTTTTTTTTGGATAAATATAATTCGAGGCTCGTTCGAAAATCGAAAATATTTGTATCACTTAATTGGCATTACTGCGATCCGATTCTACTTTCTTAGGTGGTACCATTTCAAAGTAGAATCGGAAATGACTTTCGAATAGAATTGAAAGAAGAATCGAAATACATACTAGGCCCCCTGAGCTGACTAACTATATTAACAGTTCCGAATTATTTTCCCACAAATAAAAAATTATGTTTTCAAGTTTTATATCTAAATATTTTATTATCATTAAACATTTGGTATCTGTTTCTGTAAATTTCATACTATTATTCACAACCAATCTTGTAGAAACAGAATGTGAGTTGTAAGAAATTAAGTGAACAATGAACAGGAATATAAAAACAAGCTAAGTATTAAGTACATAGTACTGAATTTAGTACTGAACGAAAGTAGTTGTTAAAGTTAAATTAAAAGGTATGCAATGATATAATAAATTAAAATGAATAGGAAAATGGAGTATAATCTTAGGATGAAATTCAAATTTGAAATTTAACAAAACAAAATTAATAATGTTGGTTACAGTATTTTACTATTACCTTAACACTAAGTTGTTTAAAATTTTGCGCCACTTGGTCTCCTGGTCTAATGTCCTTTTTGTCATGGGCTCGCTGGTACGAGTATATAGGGTAGGCTGTCTCGTCGTTGTATTAAGAATAAAATCTCGAATTTTGTATCGAAAGAGTAGATTCTGAATATGTATTTACTTTTTGATTTGGACATAACTTTTGGGGCTCCACCGCGGCTTAAAGATCTTGAAATAAAGTCAAAGAATATATTCTTGTATTCTTTTTTTTCATTTTAATTTATTGACTTGATTTATTAAATGAAAGTTAAGATTAAGTAATAAATATTTTAGTATCCTTGAAAAATAAAGGGTGGTAAAAATTTTAACGGCCGATGTTGAATGTGAACCACACGCTAAACGTCAAGTTTTTTTCTGCATTTCATTTGACATCTCTTAATTTCAGACTAACTCAATTTCAACCATGGAAAGATACGCAATCGAGCAACGCGTTAAAGTTATTCACGCTTATTATGAAAATGGGCGTTCAAATCAAAATGCATATCGTGCTATTTTTCGTTCAATTTAATCGTCCAAATGTGCGTACAATCGGAAAATTCGAGCAAACCGGGTCTGTAGGAGATGTGAAAACACCATAGTGCATGCTCGTACAGCTCGTACTGCAGAAAATATTGCTGCTGTTCGCGATAGTGTGGCTGAAGAGCCATCCACCTCAACTCGGCGTCGTGCCCAACAATTGCACCTATCACGCTCGTCGTTGACGAACATTATGCATAAAGACTTGCATTTAGACGCTTACAAGGTGCAATTGACTCAAGAACTAAAGCCTCTCCACCATTTCAAGCGTCGTCAATGGTCAAAATGGTGGCAAGAAATGGCAACAGTGGATGATCAATTTTCGAAGAAAATCATCTTCAGTGATGAGGCACATTTTCACCTCAGTGGATTCGTCAATAAGCAGAATCGCCGCATTTGGGCGAATGATAATCCAAGAGCGATTGTCGAAAAACAAATGCACCCACAAAGAGTGACTGTTTGGTGCGGTTTATGGGCTGGCGGCATCCGGCATCATCGTGCCGTATTTTTTTCTACAATGAGGCCGGTCAGGCAGTTACGTGAATGGTGTTCGCTTTCGTGAAATGATAACGAACATTTTATGACCCGATTTGGCAGATATGGATGTGGACGATATCTGGTTTCAACAGGAAGATGTCACTTGCCACACAGCTTACGAAATAATGGCTCTTTTGCGCGACAAATTTAATGGCCGTGTTATCTCATGTGCTGGCGATGTCAATTGGCCGCCAAGATCATGTGATATGACACCGTTGGACTTCTTTCTTTGGGGTTATTTCTGTTTCTGTTCTTTTAATTCACACCCTGTGTAGAACTTAATTTAATTAGAACTTTCAAATTGATATTAAGCGTACTTTGCAGGGATATGTAAGTGGTGAAATAGTGAAACCACAGACTTGAATGATCTTTTGTTAACACAACCAACAAAAAGATAGTTACCTGAAGCTGACTTCGAACAGTTTTTCATATTATCGAATTCACATTTATTGGGTCACCAACGAATTTTACCACTCAAGCTGCTGATGGCACAAATGGGTATAAAATTCTTATCACAATCTTGCTTACAGGAGGCGTCTGCAGCACCGTTCAGGTTAGCAATAAGCAGAGCAATAGCTACGATGATGTATAGAAACTTCATTGTGAAGAAAATATTGATTTATAATCTGAAAGAGCGACTATCACCACTATTTATAGCAGGATCGCTGTTCAAAACACTGTGTACACAGCCATAAGACAAAAATTTAATTGTCAATTACTTTAAGTGTTGTTTGTTCATTCCATTTCTGCCTACAACAGGCAAACAGGAATAGAGTATAGTCGTAAGCCCCGAATTCCTGAATCTCTACCAGTTGTTTCAGCTCAAATTTACTTTTATTTGTAATAGTTTGGGAGATTGTCATATATTGCCATTAAGGTGTCTGTGAAATGTATCTTCATATAACATGAAAACCATGTTGATTTTACAGTACGTCTTCCTATTAACATCTTGTATCTTGTTAAAAATTTAACATGATAAACCGTGATAAAAAATATAAACCTGATAAAAAGATAATTTCTGCTTTATTTTCCATGCCATTTTCTATGAGTGTATATTTTCGTAGAGTGCGTGCCATAAATATGTACAATTGTTAATTTTATATGATAGAAAAATCTTTATATAACTTTTAAATTATTTATGTATTTTAAACGCATGAATAAAATAATTGGGAAAGAATTGCCTCCGAAGACTGATTTCTGAACTAATCTATTCTATCTTGTCTATAAAGAAAATTAAAGCAAAAACTAGCAGACTCCGAAAGTCAACAGATCCTAAAGATTCTTATAAAAGCTTAAGCATATTGAGCGAATAAATTCTCTTTCTTGGTATCAAGAAATACCAAGTAGACCTGTACATTTTGTTTGCTTTAGCAGATACTAAAAGCTCTCAAATTAATTAAAGAGGGTTACATGTGCGTAAATATTTGGATATATTTATTACATATGTATGATATGTTTATTTAAAAAAAAAAAACAAAAATATATGAAAAAAAAACAATTGACGCATTTGTTGAATTTTTGGTGGGTTCTGGTTACTATAAAAAGGAATGGCTTAGAGCATTCACTATTATTTTCAACATGAAGTTACTTTGTGTAGTTGTTACACTTGTTTTGCTTGCAGTTCAATTAGCAAGCGGCTCACCAGTTATCTCAGATTGTAAAAAAATACCTTGCCCTTTTTTATATGATCCAGTTTGTGGAACTCGCAATGGAGAGCAAAAGACTTTCGAAAATATTTGTTTTATGAGAGCTGAAAATGCCTGCCTACCTGAGGGAGAGCGTAAGTTGACAATAATTAATAATATTTTTTTTATAATAATTTATATTTCTATTCCTTCCAGAATACCAGCCTTGTTAATTTACGATTGTATTTTTGTTGAAGAAATAAAATTTGAAAAAGTATATTTTATGTTTGAAATTTTTGTTTGAAAATTGTGGTGCTGCTGTGCTGATCGAAATCGATTGAATGGTTAGCGAAAAAGTCTGAAGAATATCAAGTTTATCGAGAAACAAGATTTTTGTAAGGGACTTAGGATTACTTTTAGAGAGAGTAATTCCCATTGAACCAATGTGGAATAAATTCAATCCACACCTTCAACTATAGGTCACTCGAGAAGAATTGCCTCTAGCAAAACTACGATAAAATTTTATTATTGAAATTGTTACCTAAGTTTGTCGTCTCTGAGTATTCGAAAAGAAAATAGAACGACTGTACGTGCTCTGCTTCAGTTCCATTTTTTTAAGAAAAAAAGGAGTACTAAGAGATAGCGGACAATTTTGTCATGATTTTAATTTTGAATACATTTTAATTCCCACTGAACATATCCATATTAGACACATATCGTCAAATAACATACATATTGACACATATCGCGGTTCGGTAGGTCTATCAAGATGTCGAATTCGAAGATATATGGACTTTTGCCACTGAACACACATATTTTCGAAAGAAAATAGTTCGATATCCGCCTTCTTTTAATCTTAGATAACCTAAGTACTTTCTTTTTACTGCTGTCGCCCAAGAGAAAAGTTGTCCTCTTGTTGAAAGTTCTTTTTTTTTATAAAAAAATTGTTTTCACTAAGGTAAAGTGTACTATATAATTTTTTTTCAAGTTGTAAATGGATTGACTTAATTCTCCATTAGTATCAACATATAAACAAAAAACTCGTGGGCAAGCAAAAGCAATAATTTGAGCCAGAACTTAATGTGAGAAAAAGATTAAATCTTAAATTTAGCTGGCCACGTGTAAGTCTGATTTTTGTTCTTATATTTTGCCTATAGAAACCAATTGTCTTTCTTTTTATTCAGCACCAACAAATCTTGGCGCATTTTTTTTTCCGCCCCCGCTCCAATTTGTGGTACGTGGCCTTATTTTAAGGCAATCAAGTGCACGGAAGTCTGCCAATTGATCCTAGTGTACAGCATCAGTGTTTCAGTAGAGAGAGAATACGAACGACCAAAACGTTCTTGGCAAGAGTACCTTAAAAGATCGTTCGATTCATCTCTCCTGCTGTCATAGTACTACATCGCTACCAGCTTGACAAATATCGTGACTACAAGTCAGCGTTTCTTTTTCTCTATCCGTTTTTGTGTGGACCTTGATCTTGCAAATTGACCATTGATTGTCTCTGGATCCGAGAGCTGGGGAAAGCTCACCGACTACTGACTAAAACTAAGGCCTTCTCGATTTATAAGTCAAACGATTTCACCGAAAAAAAAAATTCGCATCACGAGTAGTATCGAGAAATCAAAGTTTGCATTAAATTACTTTTAAATTAAGAATTAATTTTTTTTCATATAGAGTGTTAATATTGCTTTATAAATTAATATCTAATATAAGTTAAAATTAATTTTAAATCTTAAATCATATCAAAAATCAACGAGAAAACAAAAACAAAAGAACATACAAATAAACCTTATTTAAAAATCTCTACGTCAGAGCAGATCATCGGTGGATGTGCGCACATAAGCCTGGATGCTGCAATTTTGATTAACTTGTAAGTACACAAGTGGTGGGTAAAGAGATACACGTACGAAATGAGTGAGTGAGTTTTATTTTGAGTGCATTACGGGGCGATGCTCACAACTTGGTCAGAGCATTGCATGGAGGTGGCTATGCCACTATAGGATAAGGGACAACCAAGTAGCTTATCTATCATAAGCTATCGTCATAACACCAGACAATAATGTGCTGACTATTGCGTTAACTAAAACTTTTTTTGTAAGTTATTTTTTTTTGTTTGTCATCTGGCACGAACTTATTTGTAGGAGCTAGATTACGGTAGCAGCAATACCCACCCCTTTCGCTGAGCTAGCAGTGGGATTAAGTGCCAGACGCTGCTTACCCAAGGAATACCTAAACCAAATTCCGTGGCTCATTACAATTTTTACTCTTAAAAGAGTGCCCTATTTTGTAAAAACCTGTACATTAAAATTCACATAAGTATATGAACGGACCTTCAGTTTCAATTCAAATGAGGTATCATTATTTTTGAAAAGTTTATTTACTTCATCCACAGCAGTTGTTTTATTATTTTGAAACTGATGACATGCATTCCTCTCCTTGAGCAATTCAACCGTAATACCTTTGTATATAACCTATAGTATTATCATGGAGCGTGATTTTATATTGCGAATGCTATTCTGGTGGTGGCGCTGAAATAAGCGCTCGATTTTACAGTGGAGAGTAGGATAAGATACAAAACAAGTAATAAAAAAGAGGATATTTTACTATTAAATTTATCAGAGACAAATCTAACAAGGACTATCGCTATGCTTAAGATGTCGCCCCCATCGTTCATCTTCATGAGAGTACTAAAAGTTTTATTAAAATTATAAACGAGAATTTAACGAAAGTGGTATTCTAAGAAAACAAAAATTCAATATATTCGCGGAAAGGATTGACAATACATACTTTGTAATTCAATTGCGTCCACAGCTTTGTTTTGATTATTAATTTATGTTATTGTGTTATTTTTGAGCGGGCGTCGAGGTTGTTTATTTTTTTTTTATTTTAATATAGATATGAAACAAAGTAGAGTTTGTTTGAACACTTATAACTCGAGAACGGCTGAACAGATTTTCATGGTTTTTGATTCGTTGTATTGTAACGAAGCGTTACAATACCGATATATCCGTATTCACATTAGCAAGCAAAACGTAACGACACCAACGACCCCTAATCGTATTTCCAAACGAAACGTTACGATACCTACAGACCGCCTTATTAAATGATCAAATATTATAGCTTGAACCAATTCAGTTGGCAATTCTACTGCGCAGGTCTCTTTAAATTTCTCTGCTCTACTCTTTAATTCTTAAAGAGACAGAAAAATCACTGAAAAAAAGAAAAAAAAGATGTACATGCCGGCGTTGTTTTCAATGACGCTGCTGCGATCATACTGAAGCAAAAGCACTAAGAAGGGTGAGTTTTGTTTATAGCTTTGCTCACAGTAAAAAAGAAATGAATTTCCAGCGATGGACTCTCTTTGAATAAGATATGATCATGGTTTATTTTTCTTTCATAGCTTGATGTCTAAAAAACTATTTCATCTCTGGTGAGATAAAAAGAAAGGATTTTTAAGTGTAAACTTTACTTCGAAAAAATAAAATTAATAATTTTTGTTTTTATTATTGGGACAAATTTCAGTGCACCTATAATAAAAAAATAAGTCTGTTGCAAAATGCAATTGGGTTAGACAAAAAAAACTACCTCTGCGACATAGGATTAATGACAAAAAGCTCAGGGATTATTGTTTATTTCTATGTTTTATTATTTGTGGCTTAGTAACAGAAAGGTTCCGGGGGCGTTGTGTTTATATTTATTTTATGGCGTTAGTGTATATTTGATATATTTTTTTTTTGACCTGTGGGGTTGGGATTAATTGTAGAATAGTGTTAATTAGTTAGATTAGTGTTTACGAATTTGAACAATTTTTGCATCAGAGGGAATTAACGTAGAGTTTTAGCTAGAGTGGGGGAATATTTATTATTGTTATTATTAAGAGTATTACTAATTACTAATCCAACCCGTTTCTTTTTCTTTCCTTTGATCTCCTCTTCAAGACAGCTCATTGGACAGGTTCTCGTTTATTTCCCTAGGTTGCGTGCTAGGGACAAGGGTTTTCTTTAAGAATTCCCGACCGTTTATTTCCTTTGGGTTTGTCTTCCATATAGCTCACTGGACAGGTTCTCTTTTTAGAGTTCCACCCGTTTATTTTCCTAGGTAGCGTGCTAGGGACACAATATACGAAATACCGTGTTAGTTATTTAGGCTTTTGAATACTGTATTATATAAAATACCGTTTTTTTATTTATTTTAAGAAAATAATAAAAGTATATGAAATACCTGTTATAAATATGAAACCACGAAATAAATTAATTGAAAGCTTTGCAGTATTAAAATACATTATTTCATTCGGAGCTTTAGACCTTCTAAACCCAAGTTTGTTGCTTCTTTGGGAAGAACCCTGGACACCGACGAGTTTTACCTCAGCCACAAAGAAAAAGCATCACAGTATTTGTCTTCATCCTTAATAGCAGAATAACTATTAAGAAAATTGGAAAATTGACGAAAAAATAAAATAAAAAAAATAACATTTTCCCATACAAAATGTTCATGGATTTCGTAGTTGTCAAACCTAAAAGAAACGATTTCGTGGTCGGCAATATTTGGATCGTTCCAAATTCGCCACTTCTTTCACAAACATTCAGCTCAACGTGATGAAACACCTCCAGCGACACAGCGACAACATTAACCAGTTTCTTTACTTCTTTCTTTTTTTTTGGAACGCATCATCGAAGAAATTTCTACTTTGGACGAATATAGGCTTTATAGATTACAGTCTGATCAGAAGGGGTGAAAAATTTCTTGCATCGTTGAAGGAAACCTAAACACTTAGCAGCGTTTTTGGCAACGTCGAATATGTGGTCATTCCACACAAGGTGGTCTGTGATGCACATACCGAGAACTGAGAGCTGTTCTTTTTCCTCAATGCAAGTGCCACTCATGGATAGCGGCATGGGGGGTGGATTCCGCTTTAACGACAGAAGACAGCATTGACTTTTTGAAGCATTAAATTTTACGTGGTTTTTCGTTCCCCATTTGACAATGCTGTCAAGATCAGAATTTAATGAGCTTATCATACGCTGCCGTTCCAAATTTACGTCCGAAGGACAAGGACGTGTATCTGGAATCGAATATGAGAAGCTGAGAGTACTGTCGTAAGCAAAACAATTAAATGTATTAAAAGTTTCAGACAAAAGATCGTTGATGAATATCAGAAAGAGAGTCGGTGACAAAGTCGGTGTGTAGGTTGCGTTATTTGTTTCTGTAGCCCACATTTTAATCGCAATTCCGCTTGCCAGAGCTGATGTTCATGTCAGCTCAATTAAAATAAATAGGAGGCCACCACGGCTCGTAGAGAGTATAGACCATTCTCAACTATTCCTGTGTGCGTGTTACCAGAAATCAGAAATAGAGGGACCTACAATATCTGCCGAAAATTGGTTGGTTGTTAATTCCTCGAAAGATGCAGTACACCTGCGAAAAACTTTTTTGCAGCGCACGGCTTGGAATTGAACCGAATACCTTTTGTATGACAGTCCAACGCACTAACCCTTATGTCATAGGGTACCCAACTCAATTACAGTTCGATTTTCACGTTTAATTTCACCATTCTGTTCCGGGGCATAGGCTTTCTTACAAAAGGCCTCTAGACAATGAGTGGTTTTGGCTTTATGTCGAATGAAGTAGATACTTCTCCAGCGACTAAAGTCATCTTTCGAAAACATATTGCTCCTTCAATAGAATTTTCAAATAAGGTACAAGTTTCTTTTTAAAAATACAATAAAATGAACAAAATCAAATGTTTTCCAATTAGTTATTGTTTTATTAGTAAAAGAAAACATTCCAATTAATTATGGAATACAAAGTCGTTCAAGTGGATGGAATAATCCGACATCTTTGTGCAGAATTCTATTCAGGCTAGTGCGTGAAATATTGAACTGTTGAGATCGATGGCGAGTTGATGTTCTTGAATTGAGTATTCTACACTGGGCTACAGCAGCCACATTCTCCTCTGTGCGCACCATACCACGACGAAAACTTCTTTTAAAAAAGTCCTCTGTTTGGGATATACAACTCATTTCGTCATTTCGTTTCTTCATTATCTATAGTATTATCTTGGAGGGTGATTTTGTGATACCAACGCTATCCTGGTGGTGGCGCTGAAATTAGTGCACGATTTTACAGTGGAGAGTAGAAAAGAGAATAATTTCTATCTTATCTAACAAGTACTATCGCTATGCTTAATATATCGCCCCAATCGTTAGTCTTCATGAGAGTACTATAAGCTTTATATACAAAGATGATACTGACCTTATGTCGAGATTTCGAGCGGGAACCACCTGAAATAAGCTATGATTTAAAAAGAAACCACTAGATGGCCAGCCCTGTTCATCATCAAACTTTTTCAATTTTCCGATTTTTCTCATTTACTGAACACAGTTTGTCCCACATTCGCAGTTGATATGTAATAGTGGTTTCTCTACCACAGATGTCGCTATGGCTGTGCTTTATTATCATTTCCTGTTACCTGTTGTCAATCTAGTCGTACCACGGACAATTTTCGATTCCTTTAAGCCTAGTTACTCGTACAATTTCGGTGTCCATCTTTTTCTCTGTAGAAAAAAATGAATTCCTTTGTTACGTCTTCATTGAAAAATCCATTATCGAAATCAGCACCTTCTGCGTTGCACAGCGACTTACATAGCAAAAAAAAAACAACTATTCACACATATTTGACGTAAACTGATTTAGCTTACATAAACAGTCTTACAGCTTAAGAGAACATAAACAGTTCTCTTTTTCTTTAACTTTTTATTACATTTTGATTTTATAATTTACTTTGATTTTTAACTTTGATTAATTGAAATTTGAAACAAAAATGTATGGCCGACCTCGGCGAATGATTTGACAAGAATGAATTGAAAAATGTGCAAAAGTACAAAATGTCCTCCACGCAGGGTTACCCCTGCGATTTTTCAAAAAGTCGCAGAAAAAAGTCGCTTTTACAAAAAAACGTCGCAAATTCGAATTCTTTAAAAAAGTCGCATTTTTGAATAAAAAGTCGCAATTGAAAAAGTCGCATACCTACCTAAATATTTTTTTTTTTTACTATAGGAAACCAGGAACCCACTCACTTATATCACAGTCAATGAGATTTGTGGAAGCTAACATATTTTCGCAGGTTTCCCTTTGTAAACGGTTTGTTAATTTATTTTTCATAAGCGTAAGCTTTGAAAAAACTCGCTCAGCGCAAGCGCTGCTGTGTGGTAACTGATTCAAAATAGCTGTGGTAACGTTAAAATTTTACAAACAAATTCGTAAAGGTCAATGAATAGGTTATCACCTAAACTATTTTTTAAAGTACCAACCTTGTACCAAAACTCTTCTATATTTTTAATTTCAAAAATTTTGCCATAGTTTTTGTCAAACGCTTGAAGCTCTAGGTGTTTGTATTGCTCTACCACTTTTTCTGGCTCATTTGAAAAGCTTTTAAAATTTGAAACCAACCGAAAATAGTTAAAATCCTGATTTGACCTAATTATTTTTGGATCTAAGTATATGTTTTAAAATAGAAAGCTTCTCATCTTTAACATTAAATCTTGAAAAAAAATTTTTTTTATGCAAATAATTTCAAAATTTGTGAGTTTTTATCCTTTAAGCAATTTTCGGCTTCCATGCCGATATATATTTCTTCAATTTTTTTTTTTAATAATTTTCGTTTCGATAATCAATCTCAGAAATAGATTTTCCAAGAACACATTCTTCCAATAAATGTAAAATAGTAAATGTTTAAGCAAAGAAAAAGTCGCAATTTTAAACAATTTTAAAAAGGTCGTCGCATAGTCGCACAGTAAAAAAAAGGTCGCAAAAATGCGACTAAAGTCGTATAAGGGTAACGCTGCCTCCACGGTTGAAGGCACCAATAACCGCTATTTGTAAATACTGGGAAAATGGGATGCGTTCAACCGTAGAGGTATTTATAAAAGGCGCCAGAAATGTTCATGAATACTGAGATTGTCGGCCCTCAGCATTCAGACCAAAATGCGGACTTCGCACGTAGGACTGAATGCGGAGTGCCGACAAAAATATGCATAGAAAACATAAATACGGACTTTAAAACTGAATGTAAAGTTCCATTTATACCGCTGATTAAAATTTAAAACCCCTTTTAAAACGTGAGAACTGTTTTTTGTCTTCACTCTTCGTAACTTTTACTAACCTTTAAATTAAGTAATAAACTCATTTTTAACGAGCTATTCCTATGGCGGATATACACATTAAATTTAAATTATTGTAGGAGAGATTCTAATTCCCGATGTGTTTTTGCCCATAACAGAGTAATCATGTCACAAACCATTCCTAATGTCTTAATGTTTTTCAATTAAAAATAAATTAGAATGCGCTCATTCTTTACTATTTTTTTTTGTTTGTAATTTTATTCAAATGTCATTTGTTGAAAGTATCATATAAATTCATGGCAAATAAAAGCAAACAAAAAAAGAGTTCCACTCGAACCATTTCATTGCTTGCAATTAAAGAACCTAAGCTATGAACCATAAAAAATGAATTGTCCGTCCACCACTCCTAATTGCAGCAGTTAATTGCAAATGGAGCTAATGCGCAGCACTTTGCCACCGCCCCTCATCCAATAACCATAACTATTACGTATACGTGGGGCTTAGATTACTTTATATACCTATAACTAGATCAAGGATCAAAATGACCTTTTCATTACGCTCATTGCACATATGTGTCTGAATGAGTGTAGGGGGAAGTAGACATGTACGTTTGCAAGGACTGGCTATACAGGAATCCCTCTAATTGCTGGCTATTTTCGATTTATACTTTTATACTTATATCTGACTAGGATTGTGGTCGCGCGCTAATGTTTGGTTAGCTTAGTTTGGATAGACTATGATGGGATCCGGACACTTTGACTTAAATGGGGGCCTTTTGGTTTAAATAGATGGCCGATTCTTAAAGAGATTTAAATGGTAATCTTCTAGTTTTTGTCTACCTGGACGCCGCCGCTATTAATTCAGATAACAATGACATAAGCGCTGTAATCAAACGACGGAAAATAAATCTTGTCAATCGCTGATTCTTTGGCCTAATAAGGCAATTGACTGGCAAAGTCCTTTCCCGAGCAAGTTAAGTGTCCCTTTATAATGGCCAATTTCATAAACAAACACTAAAAGCACTTTTATCAAAAATCCTTTTAAATTTTATCAGACTCTTAAATATTTTTAGTTTCACCAATCTATAAAAGGGAAATTTTAAGGAAATTTTTGTTAAAATTGAGTTCTCTTCACATCCCTGGAAAAAAGAATTTGGTTCTTTCTTTCTAACAAGCGCAATGTATGAGAACAAATGAGAAAGCGTTATGTGTTGAAACAAATGCCAAGAAATGCAAAAAAAAAAATACAAACAAAAATATTTGGAAAGATCCTGTGGGATAAAATCGTAATAAGCACTTAATTTATTTTTTTTTGCACTGATGCATTTGTTTCGGTTCCAAATGACGACCAAATAAATTCAACAAACAGATTCACGATTCACAAATGCTTTGGAAAGTCGTAACCTTTTTCAAAGTCAGTCGGAGAATGGATTCCTTTTCCTATTCCTGTGAATCCGGAATACTCTTGCTCGGCGTATAACTTATGTGTGGCACTTATTATTAATTGGATGAAGAATTTTCAATATTTTATTCGAAATAAAAAACATACGAGTATTTTAAATATTTATAAGCCTATCCACTTTGTATTTTCAAAAATTAAAAAAATTAAAATGCAAAACAATAATTTCAGCTGCTACCTGTATCCAATTGTTGTGATCTACATCTGATGACATTTCATTGACACTTTTAAAATTTATTGAGCCAAAAATGGGCATTTAGTTTATAAGGGTGTTTAAAAGCTTGTTTAATTTAAAAGCGCTTGGTGAAACCAAAATATCTCATTTTAAGGCTTATAAGCCTGTTAAATGTTTAAAAGTCCTTCGTGAAATTGGCTATAAGACTTTTATCATTCCGGTCCTTGTATTTGGTGCCGAAAAATGGACCTGGTCAAAAGAGGACGAGATCGCTTTAGGTTGTTTCGAGAGGAAAATTCTCCGTCTGCATAGATGGGGATTAGAGGAGAAGATATACAGTTACAGTGAAATCTAACGAATAAAAGTCCAACGACTGAGATGACTGATGGGCCATGTAGAGCAAATGGACCCAAAGTCTTCGGGCTGGAAAGTCTTCGAGGGATGGCACAGTGGAGGAAGACCAAGACCAATGTCGCTGGAGAAGCTTATTGACGTCCTGGGGGCCTGTTTCAGCGATACTACATCAAGTACAATGTATCATTTTGAATGTTGTAATACATCAATTCTGTTTCATAGGTACTTTCGATTTTCAGTTGTAGTACATCAGTGTAGATATGTATGATACACTGGAATTATTGGAAAAATGTATGATTCTGTTTCACAGCTTTTTGAGCTACATTGTTGTAATACAACTAACAGTAAAATCTTGCTACATTGATACACTATAAATGTTTGATGTAGAAGCAGTTGGAAAGAGTTTAAGGCCAGGCGCGCACATTCAATTTTTAGTTTCGCAACTGTTTGGTTGCTAAAATGAAACATATGGGCTTATATGGGCCACCGCGCACTTAGAGCAACTCGATTCGAGAAACTAAAAAGTTTGTGTTTTGACACAAACTAAACGATTGCCTTCGCAACAGTTGAGCTGTTTTCTATAAGCGCAAGAGAGAAAAGAGTGTGAGCGTGAGTAAAGAGTTGCCAGTGCGCGGTTCTCTTTCAACTGGTGATTAAACTATTTGGTTTCGATCACAGTTGCCAGTGCGCGACTAGCCTAAAGGATATTAGATACGTTATTAGAAAATAAAATATTTACCCAAAAATTCAATACAACCAAAAATTCAATACAATTTCTTGGCATTCGAAATCGCTCCACAAAATATGGATCTTCCAAATTAGAATTGATTCTTTGTAAAAATACATTACTTCTTCTTTCAACTCGTATATAAAATTCAAAGTCATCATCGAAAATATTTACATATTTTTGTTAAATTAAGTTTTTTTCACGAGATTTGAATTAAACAATAAAACATGAAAACTTAGCTCAAATAAAAATATGCAGAAGAAATGTCAAATGAACTATACATTAACTATGTTTTCCAGGTACATCATACAACACTTTCAGTTTTATGTGTGAAACAGAAAAATGTAACTGATGTAGTTGTAGGATGTAGTTGTAAGATGTAGTTGATGTAATAGCGCTGAAACAGGCCCCTGGTCTACCCCGAACTATAGCGCCAATAAAGTTTGTAGCCTTAATGCTAGCTACACACGAGGCAACCGTTGCAGCAACACAGCCATGTTGCAGCAACCGTTGCTTCGTGTGTAGCTATGTTGCCAATTGATTTTGTGTTGCTGCAACCGTTGCCAGAAATATCAAAAAGTTTTGATATTTTCGGTCGGTTGCTCCAACAGTACTGTGGTTGCGGCAACAATTGCCACGTGTGTAGTGAACAAACGAAACACGTTACTGCAACGGTTGCCTCGTGCTAGCATAAAGGCTAATAATGCATCTATGAAATAAAGTCCTAACTGAAGCTTCACCTTCACGCTTCAGAGAACACCAAAGTAATCCTTTTCTAAAATCGCCGAGAAATGATTTAACTTTAGGAATATACCTTTTTTTGGATTATTAGCGCGCACTAAAGGGTTATTACTAATTTTAAAATTATTAACACAGTACGAGCGTTAGGAAAACACAGAAGAGGAAAAGGAGATACCGATGCACATTAGTTTTAAATTTCTGAATATTACAATGGGAAGAAAAAATAGAGCTAGGTAGAGCATTCCACATTCGTGTAGTACGGGTGAAAAAAGAATCTCTGTATTTCACAGTACGTCCGAAATTGGACTCAAGGGTTAACTGAGCATTCCTAAAAGCGCGAGTATTACGGTGAAATTGTTTGAGGGGAGGAATGCAACTGGCTATTTGGCTAGAGCACTGTTTATAGAAATAATGGTAATAAAGTGTGCATGCATTTCGTGCACTTCGTGATTTTTTGGTCAGCATAATCGACCAAATGTGTCGACAATCGCTAGAATTGTGCGCAAATTTCAGCAAACCGGGTCTGTAGGAAATGTGAAAACACCTGTGCATGCTCGCCCAAATAGTTCTGCGGAAAACATTGATGTTGCGATAGTGGGGTAGAAGAGCCAACCTCGACATCTCACGAACATCACTGATGCGATTCTTGAATAAAGATTTGAATTTAAACGCTTACAAGGTTCAATTGACTCAAGAGCTGAAGCCTACTGACCATTTCAAACGTCGTCAATACGCCAAATGGTTGGTTGAATAGACAGAGTGAAAGAAAATCATCTTCAGCGTCGAGGCATACTTTCACCTCAGTGGATTCGTTAACAAGCAGAATTGCCGCATTTAGGCTGTGATGTGCTTTTTGCTTTCCAGCCGAGGTTCTGCTCGTCGGTCTTGCCAGGGTCGTCCTGAAGAAAACATGAAACTCCAGATTTAAAGGTCTTCAAACCTTATTACAAAATCTTTATTGGAAATAACTCTTAAATCTATAACATACAATAATCTGCTACTAATATTTCACTTAATTCGGGTAATGGAACGGTTCACGGGAATCAATCCTTCTGGCTTCTAGTCTAGCTGCTTTGCATCAGTTATACTGCTTGCTGATGCTCTGGATCTGGTACTTGATTACGGGTATTCTGGCTGCTGGTAATTCGGCTTCAAACGGGCCCTTTCATTCGGATGTCTGGTTCTTGAAGGGATCCTTAGGTATAACGCCCCTGGTGGCACAAAACAGCAGGCTAACGCTCTGGTAGATCAGCAGGTTCAAGGCCCCTGGTGGCACAAAACAGCAGGCTAACGCTCTGGTAGATCAGCAGGTTCAAGGCCCCTGGTGGCACAAAACAGCAGGCTAAACGCTCTGGTAGATCAGCAGGTTCAAGCCCCTGGTGGCACAAAACAGCAGGCTTACGCTCTGGTAGATCAGCAGGTTCAAGGCCCCTGGTGGCACAAAACAGCAGGCTAACCGCTCTGGTAGATCAGCAGGTTCAAGGCCCCTGGTGGCACAAAACGCTCTGGTAGATCAGGCTAACGCTCTGGTAGATCAGCAGGTTCAAGGCCGCTGGTGGCACAAAACAGCAGGCTAACGCTCTGGTAGATCAGCAGGTTCAAGGCTCCCGGTAGCACAAAACAGCAGGCTAAACGCTCTGGTAGATCAGCAGGTACCGAAGCCCCTGGTGGCAATTAGGACATTAAACTTCAAACTAAGACCCCTTACCGCTGGTGGGGGGAAGCCTTAATAAGAAATAGCTGGACAATCTCACCTACCTAACTTGTCTTCATACGAAACCCCTTACCACTGGTGGGGGGAAGCTCCGCAAAAAGCAAGGGAAGCTAAATGACCAACTCGTCTATACTGCTTGTCTACGACTGGACTTCGAAAGATTTATTCAATCAATTTACTATGCCGCCTGACTGTATGTATGAGCGAAGAGGTGATATTCGTTCACCCGAGTAGGTCCTCTTGATAGTTTTTCAGTAGAAACTGAATGTGAACTATATAGGTGGTGAACGAAAAATATTATTGTTTGATTTTTGCGTGACGTCATATGCCTCTGGTGTGTGTGAATCGTATTCGGGCGAAGTATAACTCTTAGTATTAATTACACTTCTCGGTGTTAATACAGAAGTAGTATAGAGTGGAGCAGCATGGAACGCTTCGTTACAAGGCAAATGAGAATCTACGAGTGATTGTTGAAAAGTCGATGCATGCGGTTTATGGGCTGGCGGCGTCATCGGGCCATACTTCTTCGAAAATGCGGCCGGCCAAGCAGTTACCGTGAATGGTGTTCACTATCGCCTGATGATAACGGACTTCTTGTGGCCAGAAATTGAGGATATGGACCTGGACGATATGTGCTTCCAACGGAATGGTGCCACTTCCCATACAGCCAACGAAACATTGACACTTTTGCGCGAGAAATTCAATGGCCGTGTTATCTCATGTCGCACAGTGGAACGAACCATAGTAAAAATTAAAAAATACAACTATTTTAGAGTTACTTTAAATTAATTGGTGAGTCATCCCAAATATATGAAAGCTTAGAATGCAATAAATTTGTTTGCATTTATTTATTGGTCCATAATCTCTCTTCCGTTTTTTGTATAAAGAGTTATAGGGTGATTTTTTGTGTTACATTTAATTGCTGTGGAAATATATTTCGCGTGTGAAAATTAAATTAATAATGGAGAATATTAATAGTCAAGGTATTTAAATTAAAATAGTTTTTTTAAAAAGAAGATTTTTTTCGTGCGTTTTTTTTATATAATGGCGATTTTAAATGTGTTAGTGCGATATAAGAAAAAAAATATTTTCAAATTTTAAGTGGAGTTTTCTAAAAATGGTGCAATATGGCTCTTGGTTTTTTTTTTGTTTTATCATAAGCAATGTGTCAATAAACCGAATAACGAAAAAAATCTTGCGAAAGTTTGCGCTTTTTTAAGAAAATTGACATTTTTAGGCTCAAATGCGTTCATCAAGCATATGGTGACTTGTTAACAATATGTCTCGCTAGTGCACATTCAAGAAAAGTTCGCACGAACTTGCTCCTATATAATAGGAATTTTAAAAACGAATGTTATTAGAGAAAACTGTAGGACAAAACATAAGGACAAAATTAATTTCTTAAATTCTTTAAGTAATAAGAGACAAAAGCAGAATGCTATGCAAATATGAATTTATGCAAGAATAAAAATTATAAGTCGTTGTAGTGGCTTCTTAAAAAAAAAGCTTTTATATACAAAATTTTGAAAAAAATTTGGTATGCCAACTTTAAGTTTTTATTACAGTACGAATGAAAATTAAATTTCCAAAAATAATATCAAGCCGTTTTTGAAATATAGAATTTTCCAAGAAAAAAAATGTTTTTTTTTTCAAAAATTAAAAAAATCTTTTTTTTTTTAAGTTTTGAAATGCAATGGATTTTAGACTTTTTAGAAGCATCTCTAATAGAAATTTAATTAAAATCCGTCACGTCGATAATGATTAATTCAAAATTAAAAAAAATGATTCATGGTAGCTACAAGCTGTAATATCTTAATTTCAATTTTGTTTTTTATTAGTTTTCGAGAAAAATACGATTTTTGTAAACCATTTTTTAACACTTCTCAACTAACAATTTTGCTTCCTATTTCTAAAATTAAGAATCATTCGTTGCTATAGTGCTCATATAAGCATTCCTGCTGGAAGTCAAATAGCTATAGGAGTAAACTTTGATATAATTCATCGCCTAGACATTCTCTGGAGCACTTTCTATCACCTCTATAAGCGTAAAGACTCAATTTGCCTTTAATCATACTATAGAGATACTATAAAACCACAGGACAATTTATGCTCCTATAGTAATCCCAACAAACTGCTATAAAAGTCTTTATTTATTATTCGTTATCTTTATAGAATCATTATTGGACAGTTTAAGTCAAGACTCTATAATCATGATCAATTTTTCTGTTGGACTCTTATAGTGCAATAAGTTCCTATAGTACTATTATAAAACTGTGCAATAGGCATAAGTACACCATCACGTGCTTTTGCACATATAAGGATGAATTAATTACAACAACAAAATGCGGAAACCCCACACTGAGTAAATCCTTATAAATAAAAAGTAGGATTGGGTCGAACAAACTTGCCTAAATGTAAAAAATGGCAATTTCAAAAAATTAAAGTTTATGGTCGAAACTGTTTTTTAAAACAATTTTTTAGAAAAACATTTGATAAGCAAAATTTGAATTTTTATTATTGTATCTGTTCAACAAAATTAAATCAAGCCTCTCTAAAAAAATATTATTAAAATCCGGCAAGCCGATAGTGAGAAATTTAAAATTACAAAAAATAGTTGAATGCGGTAGGTACAGTCAGTAATATCTAATAATTTCAAATTTTTTATTGAATTATAGATCGTTAAAATTAATAGAAAGGAACAAAAATTATCAAAATTCTAGGTGAAGTTTTCGATAAAAATACAATTTGGAAAACCATTTCTTTACATTTTCAAAAAAAAAATTTCTCATATATCTTGTAGATTGTATTATAAAATTTTAAATTTTAAGCTTTCCAAAAATTAAACATCGTCTTATTTTTACGAATAGATACGAGTAACTTGCCATATGTCTATATCGCAAGTAAAAAGTCAATAGTGCAATTTATTTAAAAAAATATATTAAGTTTCATTCAAATTTCATATAAAATTTGAATCATGTTGTTTCTTAAAAAAAAAACTATTTTTTACGAATTATTTTAGCAACAGTGATTTGTATTGTCGATTGATTGACTAGATTTTTTTTTACTGCAACTGCAGTACACGACACATTTTTAACAGCTAGATTTTCGATGAAGAAGCTGAGAATAATCAATTTATCAATAAATTAATACTGGAATATATGCTAGGTATACCAGAACTCTAGCTTTTTTCACAGCTTATGCGAATCACGAAGCGATAAATATCGCTTCCTTCTAATATTTAAGTGTTAAAAGCACCTATAAAGGAAGCTTATGTGACTTTATAGGATTAAATTCATGATAAAACTGATCCCAATTCAACGCTAGGTTTTACATTTTCTAGTTTGGCAGTACGGTTAGCGAGCAAGAGATTTGGTGCGATAGGACCCAAGTTCGATTCCCACATTCTGCCTACACATGTAAGTAATTTTTATATTAATTTTAAAAAATAAAAGTAAAAATGAAATCATAAAAAATAATCAACTCTAAGATCTTTACAGAAATCATGCGGAAAAAGCCGAAAAACATGCAAGAAAAGCATCAAAATAATAATGAAATCAAATAAGCACAAAAATAAATATTTTTTTTTTTTTCACATACTCCTATAAGTATTTTATTCTTGTGACAGTAAATCTTCTTTTAATTTCCACTATCGATGCAATTGCTGCAATAAAGCATATATTACCTCTTTAACATAACGATAAGTATGTTCTTCGGAGTAACACAATTTACTCCATAAAAGTGGAATAGGAGTAAAAAAAAGTCGCCCTTTTAACTCTTTGGAGTTTTATACAACCCTTAAATGTGTGCAAGAAATAGTAATAAGAAGCTTCTCTAGATGAATATAGAAGTAAAATTGTTAGTTGGGTTGTATGGTCGGTACCTTTATTTGAAGGTAAAATAAAACTTTTTTTTTATAGATCATGTAGATTATGTTGAGAAACTTTTATTTATCGAGTTTGAAAAAAATCTAGTAAAAGGTTTTCGAAATATTTAGTTTTGAAAACAAAATTTTCAAGTTTTTTTTTTTAATCCAAAAAAAAAAATGTTTTGAAAATTTGAATACACAATTCTATTCAAATTTTTGGGGAGCTTTAGCAAAAATAAATTTTTCAAAATCGGTCATACCGTTTTTGAGAAAATTAAAATAAAAAAAAAAATGGTTCCATGGGGGGTACCCTCAATAACCATTTATCGGAAAATTTTTGTCAACCATTACCTAGCTTTAACTAAATAAAATTTTTTTTGTATCTTTTTTTTTTAAATCTATCGAACAGTTTTTGAGAAAAAAATATTTACAATATTTCGAACAAAAATCATATGGCAGGTACCGTTATTTTTAGTCTTAAAAAAAAAGAAAAAAACGTGTGGGGGGAAAAAATTAAAACTGATATCTACCAAGTTTGAAGAAAACTAGCCGAGCCGTTTAGGCTGTAGTTGAACCGACAGACAGAATTGCGAGATCCACTTTTTTAGTCTTCGCTATCATCGTAATGTCAACTTTGATCAAAAGCTCGAGTTCGATTTTTTCTACGAATGCATAACTTGCCTTATAGTATATATAAGTCGCAAGTAAAAAATATGTTATTATGTAATAAAGTTTCCGTGAAAAAAATTCCCAAAAATCGTGCGTTTTTTGGCGTTCTAGACCGTACTAGTACCTCAATGCACAAAAAACTCAACGGGCAGCTACGGACAGCTGAATTTTATTTTATTTGGTACACAATACTTTTATTAACTATCTTAAATAGCTTTGAGAACAAGATCTAGCAAGCCAAAAAAGATTTCACTCAAACACATACATATTTTTTTTAAGTAAATAAATAGTGTTGACATACATATATCTGTCTAACAATGTACTATTGCGGAATTTATATTCAGAATTTCTTTAACTTATTTTACGCACCTGCAGGTGTTGAATCCATTTTATTGCAACAGATTTGCTTGCAAATAAAAACTTTTACACGTCTTTGATGGAAGTGTCCATTAGCCTATCTTAACGACGCGTGTTAACTTAGCAGCCACATTCAAACTGAGATTATGGGGAGGATTTGAGGCAAGAGACTCTACTACGAAAATTTTTCGTCTCCTAGGGGTCTCCTTTAGACAACCTGATGACAAAAAACCCCTAACTCAAAACTTTTATTTTGGACTTTTGGCCGCACAAAGATGCCTTCGGCCGCACTGACACAGAAGTCGTGGAGAGCATTTGTCCTATATAATTGTCATAATTGTCATAGATCCTTCTATTATAATTATAATAAAAATATTAAGATAATTCTCTGAAAACTTTTTGTTTTATTTACAATTAACTTCGTGCGTTTTCGTTGGACCACCCTTTATAGTTATAAAGAACCTGTGCGAAACTGTCTATATTCGACCACATTAATTTTGAATTTATATTCCATCACTGATGATATGAGTTTTTCATGTCATTACAGATTAGTCATACCTAATGTAAGATTAAATTATAAGCTGGCTTATTTGTATTCCGTGGCAAATGTTGAAGTGAAATGCAAGACTTCATCAACAATCAATTAAAAGTGCATACATATTTCAATCAATCTGATGAAATTCTGGATGAGAAGTTCATATCGATGCAAAATTAAATTTCCCCGTGGCTTCTACTTTAAAAATTACAAACATCTACTAAATAACTTGAATTATTCAAAATGTCCTGAAAAAGAAACTCCACAGGAACAGGATTACAAACATCAATAAGAACTTACATATTCAATGCTTGTTGGTTTTGGTAATTTAAAATATCAATCCAAATGAAAGCAGAATTTAATAAACAAAAACAACACAACAGGAAAAAAAACTTCCATCGTCCTTATATACACGATTCAATTCAAGGATAATTTCTTTTTACGTTGGCTTAATACAATTTGAATGTAACAATAAACCAGAGACCAAAGAAAAGAATGCTTCGCAGGATTTCTTTTGTCGGTGGTTTGGACTCGTATATTTCTTTTTAATTTTGATTGAAAACAGTTTGTTTTGCGCTGGAGGCTATTTCTTTTTTCTGTTTAACAAAAATATTCATCGTTTCTGCTGGAAAAGGCTAAAAACAAAGAGCTTTTGCTTTCCTTCCCACGTAAAATATGTTCACTGAATAGGAATTCTTTTCTGCTTGCAAATTTGTGTGTACGAGGATATGCAAGCATTGCGAACTGAATTAACTAATTGCCCTGCGGCTGAATTAAGCTGTCATTAAATAATAATATTGGATAACTTTGGTATTTGTACTGCTTCTGTGTTTGACAGGATTTCGGATTTGTCGGTGCAAGCAATTCAAATTTGCTGTCAGTTTAATCGGTATTCTCAAAGGGATATCCTTTTTTTGATTCTTGTTATTTTTTTTTTCTGTTTACTTAAAATCTGTATTTTGTGATTAATGTTTGGGTTGAACAGTTTTCTGGGCTTTTGTAACTTTTTAATGAAGTATAATACATATATAATAGAGCATTTGAACAAACCCATTTCACTTTTAAGCCCGAAAATATTGTGTTCAAAGATAGTTTAAGTTCCAGAAATTAGCAAACTATACTCTGTCCAACAAAAATATGCAGTGTGGGCAAGATAGGACGTTTGCCTTGCATTCTGGCTATAGTGAATTGCATAAATCTGTCCTTCATTAAAGCTTTCACAGGGTTATCGTAGTGTTGATTTTAAATGGACCCTTTTTTTAAAGCTCTAAAATAAAAAGCACCTCAACAGAAACCCAAGGAAAAAAAAACTGAATAAGTTACCAAATGAACAACGGTAACTCTGGACGCACATCAATATTTAATGGGGGTTGAAATTGAATAGCACCAACAGCCATAGGCCGCAGCAATTCAGTGCACACTCAGATGTGCAGTCAATAGGACGTCGGGTCTACGTCAGATGCAATCGAAAATTTATGGGCGCACAAACACTTTTTTATGGAGGAGTTCTTTCAATTTAGTATAGTGCAAAAATATAGTACGCTACTGATTTTGAATAAGCTCTCCCATAAGACGTGTACTGCATATTTTTGTTGAATGAAGTATAGCTATTTATCTATGGCATTGTGAATTCGGGGACCAAGTTTTCCAATAACACGTCTGGGTCTTTTGTTTTTAATTACTGCCTAAGAAATCAAATACTACCATGCACATTTTTTCGTAATCGGTCGCCTTATAATCATCTGCAGAGATGTCGGCTGGTTGAATTACTTTGTTTCTTGAGGTGCAATCGGCTTATCTGATAGTTGATTATTGATTTTGTTTACTATCGCTCCTAATCTAGCTGCTTCCACCTAAAAAGATAAGAGAAAACACTTGCTGTACAGCAAGGACAACCGCTTAAACGATCAATTACTTTAGCCTCACGCGAAATGAACAGTAGCTTTTACGACACAGTGTGTCATCTTTAATCCATAATTAATTCAACTCGTAACAAAAAATCCAAAGTTTGGGTTTTTAATCTTGGATTTAGCTAATCAGCCGATTTCGGTTGATTAAATCCATTAAAAACCAGAACCTCTGAAAGCAGCTTCAGAAACTTATCCTACTGTGAACAAACTGGACCTAAAAATATTTACGAAAAGGCTCTAAGGCTTCGGCCACGTACTGAGTGACGAGTCTGAGCGATAGGTTGCGAAAATGCCATTGTCAAGTGTAGTTTGTCGTAGTCTTTTAGTTAAAAGTCGCCTTCATATTTACAGAGCTATTATAAAATCGAGAAAACGAAGATTTGATGTGCACCCCATAAATCGTGAAAGGGAAAATTATATTGAATCTTCGCAGATATCCAGACTGATTTAGCAATACTGTCGTATGTCAATAGAATCTTTTGATTTGCTGTTGAAAAACGTTCAGCCAAGATTAACAAAACAAAGGAAACCAATTAGTGCAGTAAAAGCAGCTGGTTTTATTACTAATGTTAGTTTTTTTACTTTTTGTTCTTAATCTTTATTTTTTAGTTTTGCCAAAATAACATTCTGAAAGTCGATTTTTATCTTTAGTTTTCGAACTCGTTAAATTTTGCCCTAAAGGGCAAAATACTTTTAAGAAATTTCAAATTTTATATATTTCTTTAAAATTTTTCAAGAACGAAATTTTGGATGCCAATTTTAAGCATTTAGTAGTATAGATTCAAGGACATGATTTGAAAATAAGTGTTTTGTAGATATTCAAATCCAAAAACTATTTTTTCGAAAAATTTTGTAGACCATTCCATATTTTTTCAAAGGAGCTCCAGCATAAGAATTTGAGTTAAAACCGTTAGAGCTGTTGATGAGAAATTCGAAAATTCGAGCGATGACGCTCAGTAAATGGCCACCCATCGCTCAGACTCGTCGCTCTATCGCACGTCGCTCGGTCTCTCAGTCGCTCAGTCGCTAGTCGTTCATTGCGTAGCTGAAGCCTAATGTGGCCACCTCCATACAATTTCATATGTTTTGATTTTTTACTTGCGATTTATAGGTACTATAAGGCAAGTTATGCATTCGTAAAAAAAATTGAACTCGAGATTTTGATCAAAGTTGACATTACGATGATAGCGAAGACCAAAAAAGTGGGTCTCGCAATTCTGTCTGTCTGTCTGTCTGTCTATCTGTCTGTCGGTTCGACTACAGCCGAAATGGCTCAGCCGATTTTCTTCAAACTTGGTAGATATGGGTTTTAATTTTTTCCCTCCGGACGTTTTTTCTGTTTTTTTTTTAAGATCAAAAATAACGGTACCTGCCATACGATTTTTTTTCGAAATTTTATAAATATTTTTTTTTTCAAAAACTGTCCCACAGAATTTAAAAAAAAAAAATTGAAAAATTTCTTTTAGTTAAACCTAGGTAATGAATGAAAAAAAAAATCCAAAAAAAATTGTTATTTTTGGTAGCCCCCCTGGGTCCATTTTTTTTGTTTTTGATTTTCTCGAAAACAGTACAGCCGATTTAAATCATTTTTTTTATGCCAAAGCTCCTCTAAAGTTTGAATATTATTACATATTCAAATTTTCAATTTTTAATTTTTTGGAAACTCCATATTCCGAAAACCCCATGCTCGATTTTTTTCAAACTTGACAAATAAAAGTTTCTTAACATAATCTACAAGATTTGAAAAAAAGAATTTTGTTTTATCTAAAACTAACGGTACCATCCATACAAATTTTAAAATATGGTTTTTGAAAATCGTATTTTTCTCGAAAACGGTTCGGAGAATTTTGCTAAAATTTTTTTTTCTTTTGATTAGTCTTTACGATCTATAAATTAATAAAAAAAAATTGAAATCTAGATATTACTGACTGTACCTACCATAGAACGATTTTTTCGAATTTTGAATTTCTCATTATCGACATAACGGATTTTAACGAAATTTTTTATAAAGAAGCTCCTAAAAAGTTTAAAAAACATTGCATTTAAAAACTTAAGAAAAAATATTTTTTCAATTTTTAGAAAAAAAAAGTAATTTTTTTTTTTTGAAAAAATTCGATATCTCAAGAACGGCTTAATATTTTTTTTTGGAAATTATACTTTTATTCGTACAATAATAAAAACTTAAGGTTGTTGTACCAATTTTTTCTTAAATGTTTTAAAAATTTTGTATATAAAAACTTATTTTTTTAAAGAAACCACTACAACGACTTTTAATTTTTGTTCTTGCATAAATTCATATTTGAATAGCTTTCTGTTTTTATCTCTTGATACTAAAAGAATTAAAAAAAATAATTTTTATCTATATGAAAAGATTTCTCTTTCGTTTTTAAAATTCCTAGTCTATTACATAGGAGCAAGTTCGTGCGACCCAGTCGTGCATTTTATTTATTTATGGTCTTCACGTGCGTCGCTCGGCTTGAGCAGTGCTAACGGTCGTTGGCTGGTGTAGTGATGAAGGGATGTGTAGATATAGATCATTTTTGAATGCTGTTTGGGCTTTTGGTACCGCCTCACCAACGTCGTTTTCGAAAAAGTATGGACCAATAACGCCACTGGCCCAAAATCCGCAGCAAACGGTAACTTTTTGAAAATGCATTGTTGCCTATGGTGAACCTGGCTTGGGTTTGTATTGTCCAATATACGACCATTTCGGTTGCACCTCGTCGTTAAAGATGATTTTTCTGAAAAAATTTGGGTCCTCTTCCCAACGCTCCCAAGCCCAGTCAGCGAATAAATGGCCTTGTCTATGGTCATGAATCTTGAGCTTCCATTATGTTATTCCAATCTTGTACAGGTGTAGATCCAAGTCCCGATGCAAAATTCGCCAAGTTGAAGTCTGCGAAAGGCCGAGTTTTTATGCAGAACCTCGCGATCTGCTGTAAACTCTTAAGGACCGCGGCGATGTTCTCGGCCGATCGATCCTGCGTTCCTTTGACGTACCACGTAGGTCACAAAATTAACGAAACGCGTGCAACATTTGCACTAACAAGCACTTGTTTAGATAATAAAGTTTCATCATTTGGACGTGGTGTTCAATCGTATAACTTGTCATTGTGATTTGGCACTAGTCACTGAATAATAAACAATAGATTTGATAAATGGCACAAAGCAAAATGGGCGCCGTATATCGCCAAAATCTACCTGAGCTAATTTAAAAAACCTTTAGAACACATAGGTTCAATAAAGAAATTTAATGAAGGACTCCTCTTCAGGGAATTAACAGAGACTCTTTCTATCAAGTTTGAAGAACATTGTTTCAGCTGATTAAAGCTGAATGTTGAAGTACACTCGGAACCAGGCCCGGATTAATAAGGGGGCTAGGGGGGACTGAAGCCCCGGGCCCCGCGGAAACGAGGGCCCCATCCCATTAAGAAATTTAAACCGTAAAACCGCGATATTCAAACTGTACAATCTAATAAACCCCAAAAATAAAAACCGAAATTAGCTTTATACACCCCAAAAACGTTAAACCCATATAGCCCAACTCGCAATTAATCCCATAAACTTTAAACCCACATAGCTCAACTCGCTAGTATCTCCAAAAAGTCAAACCCACATAGCCCAAGTCGCTATTAACACAAAACTATAAACCCAAAAAATATTAAATCCATGCAGCCTAATTCAGCAAAGGGTTGCCAGATTGAAAAACAAATTGAATTCAATACCTCGTATATTTTTTTGCGAAGTGTGGAAATACTCGTACATATGCTGGACAAATTATCCCGAGTACCTTATTTATTTTTGATTAAGAGAGAATTGAGCGTAAGAGTACATTTCGATACTAGTGTGGCAAAATTTAGAATTGTTAATTTCCACGAGTCCGTTTTGAGTTTAGCAAGCGAGAAATGGTGATACAAATTTTGCCGCAGAAATATTGAACCGTATTTTTCGACACAACCTACGTAAAGTTGAATTTTCCGAAACGCTCCAGTGTGCAAAATTCAACTTTACGCTTATCTATTATTTATAATGTATACTTACTCATTCAATCTTATAAATCCTAATTACTACATAATTTGTCACTTTTAATTTTTAGAGTTTTGAATAATCATAAAGAAAGGGTCTGACGGTTTTGAGTTCATGGTTTTTGGATTAATTACGAATTGGGTTATGTGGGTTTAACGCTTTTGGGCTTACGATTTTTTATTTGCGATTGCGAAATGAACATATTAAATTTTTCAAAAACGTTAAAAAGAGGAGCGCCTGATAAATAATTAGCCCTGGGTATCTTTTGGGGGGTTGGAGCACTTGAGGGATAGCTTCTTGGATTTTCGATGCATCAACTCCTCAACGCATCGTCTCTGAGAGCGTGGACTCCTAGCGCCCCGGGTTATTGGTTTTTTTTTTATAATTAGCACACACTCAAAGGTTTTTTGTATACCCTTAATATGTCAGAGACACAGTGTAAGCATTAGGATAAAAGGGAGGGGTTAGAAAGGAGGTGTCGGTGTACATTGGTTTTGTTTAAGAGGAGGAATGCAACTGCCTATTTCACTAGAGCAAAGTCCGTTAAACTAACGGTAAAAAAGGGTGAGGCAAGAAACATTACGACGATGTTGGAGTGACATAAATGAGCCAATGATGTTGTTGTCACCAATCATTTTAAAAGCTCTTCTGTGAATACTGTCCAAGAGACTTAAGTAAGTTACTGGAGCGCCAGCCCATAGATGGGAGTTATACTCAAGTTTTGGACGTATATAGGTTTTATAGATTGTAGCCAGATCAGAAGGAGAGAAGAATTTCTTGCACCGTCTCAGAAAACCCAAACATCTTGCGGCATTTTTGGCAACATCGCGTATGTGATCGTTCCACAAGAGGTGGTTCGTGATGCACATACCGAGAATATCGAGATGTTCAGTTTCGTTTATGCAAGTGCCACTCATAGATAGACTTTATCAAATGCCTTTGAAATATCTAGTGCAATAATCTTACTTTCTCCGAAACAATGTAAAGATTTGTTCCACTTTTCGGTTAGATAAACCATCAAATCACCAGTGGACCTATTGCTACGAAAGCCATACTGACGGTCATTAAGAAGCTTTCGTTCTTCAAGATATTTCTTGAGTTGATAATTAATCAGCGTTTCCATGACCTTGGAAAGAAGGGACGTTAGTGCGATCGGACGATAATTAGAGGGAGAAAAAGAGTTGCCTTTATTTGGAATCGGCTGAACAAATGCTGTTTTCCATCTACTCGGAACGAGCCCAGAAGAATAGGATAGATGGAAATGGAAAAGCTTACGCAGGGTTTTTGCTAGCGTGGAAGAACACCTCTTCAGAATAATAGCGGGGATACCATCCGGACTAGCGGATTTATGTATGTTGAGATCCTTCAAGACTCTTGCCGCGGTACGAGTACCAAAAAAGATTTGTCCCATAGAATCACTAACGCGCTCAAGAATTGGGGGAGTCATGATACTAACCGGCAAAGTGGAATTTGCGGCGAACTGCCTTACAAACAAGTTAGCTTTATTAATAGAGCTAACGAAAGGAGTGTCATTGACAACAAGCGTAGGAACCGAGGAAGAGGAAGAATTCCTCATATTTTTTACAAATGACCAAAAATTCTTACTGCTTTTGGGACATTACAGTATTTTTTGCCTTGATTTTTGATCATGTAAAAATTTGGTCCGTCGAATATGGGCGTTGCAGGCCTTCCTGGCTTGTTTGAACTTTTTTCGGTTTTCCTCAGTTGGCTCTTAAACACCGGAAGCTTACCTCTTTTTCCTTGATTACCTCTTGGGGTTGGGAGGTTGGTGCGCTTGGGGCTTAGGACGCTCTGGGTTATGAGAGGTTGGCTTGCTTGGGTTTTATATCTTTTTAGGGGGCCTCTTTCTTTAATCCGGGCCTGCTCGGAACTCCGTGTTCTCTATCATCATAATGTAAAGTTTGATCAAAATCTCCAGTTAGATTTTTTTTTAATGTAAAACCCTATAGTACCTATGTATGTATCGGGTTTTTCAATAAGAGCGCTACAAAAGTTTTTTTTAAATAAAACAAAAACGGTTTTGGATATCAATGAAATTCTTTATTCCTGTGAAAGTACGTTCGATGCCATTATGTATGGAACTCGATTTCTTTTGCATGGTCACCGGGGCCACGCTTGCAGAAGTCCAGACGCTGAACCCAATTTTCGACGGTTTTCAAAATTCGAAAAATTCGCCACAACGACGTCACAGAGATGCCCAACGCTTGAGAACGACGTGTGAGAAACACATTTGGGCTTTCTGCAACTGAAGCCTCAGCGGCAGCAATATTCTCGACACTACGGGCATTTCTTTGTCTCACTGGCACGGGAACATTTTGTACTGTGCCTGTGGATTCAAATTTTTCCACTAGACGCTCAATTGTTGATCTGCTAGGACGATTATGACGACCATAAATTGGACGTAGCGCTCTTAACGCTGAGGACACTGACTCCGAATTTCGGTAGTAAATTTTAATAATTTCGACTCGCTGTTGGCTCGTATATCTTTCCATCATGAAATAGCAAACCTTACTGAAGAGAAATGTCAAAAGAGTGTCAAGAAATATGGCGTCGTTTGCTGTCCCTGTCGCTCTACTTTTGTAGCGTCCCTGTTGAAAAACCCTTTATATCGCGTCATTCGCGATAAATTCGTTACTGCCGAAAAAATGGTTTACGATCAATTATTATCAACCACGAAGTGTCTTGTAAAATAGAATAGTTTAAACGCGTCTTTGGTGTCCGCTGCTTTGCAAAGGAAGAACAATGTTCATCGAGCTAAGAAAGAAAGTCTAAATGCAGTTTAAAACTTCAAGGGCACATTAATTATGTAAATAAATCACGATTGTGTCAAAAAAAATTATTCAAATTTTATTGACTGAATACAACTCAATCACAATCAAAATCGGAAGTAAAAAGTGAAATCATGATAGGTTTTCCCAGCCAATCAAAAGATGAGCGCCGTAGGGCAGTTATTGTTTTGTTTGGTCTTTAGCCATTCATGCTGCTGTGGACGAAATTAAATTGGAAATGTCCTTGTTCTGCCATCCATAGAGCAAGGTACGTTTTAAAGGTTCCTCATGTGATACGTACGCGGCCACCATTATAATAGTATTTTCAATAATTTTTCCCCTGAGCGGCCGCGCCCCTCAGCCCCATCAACAAAAGATCATGCTTTATGGTGGTGTATCTTTAAATGCGAACATGGGTGTGTCATGTGTATTATTGAAATCCATTATAGGTTCATTTCATTGTCATCCTTTTTTGTGTGTTGTCAATTCAATATTTTCCGCAAGAGTTCCTTTATTATTATTATTTAATTTTTTTATTTTTCCCGCACCGGCTCTTCTTTGAATGCGTATGTTCCAACAAAAGGACCATCATGTATGGAATTCGATTAAATTTATTTTGGAATGTCCTCCCGTATATGATGATGTTGATGGCGGTTGCAGCATGTTCGAAAAGGTGGGATAAGCTCTGCGTCGTGGCTTGGGCTTGATGGTGGTGCTAGTTTTTGCACGACTGCTTTATTATAGTGAGCAAGGGTGATGTCGATGAGGCGCTGAATGGAATTAGGCACTTAAGTTTAATGGCAATGGGAAGCATCCTTTTCTTTGGCGTCACTCGTCCTTAACACTTTCATCGCATATGATTGAGCGATTCTGAATGATGTGTGTTCAGGTTTTCCAGCATAACCTAGATCTGGGTTTTCTTAGGGATTTCATTCGGATTCCAAGCCATAATGTTTCCCAGAGTGCCAGCTGTTAAAAATAATAATTCTATGGCATAATAATGTCGCAGTAATAACATTAAACTTTATTTTGTCAATTTTCACTTGATGAAATAATTTAAGAAAATTGAATTCAAAAATTCGTGGTGGGTCGGGGGTATTCTTGTGTGTTTGCCTGTGAATTGAAAAGGGATGAAATTTCAATGTTTTGAATGAAAGGAATGTATAATACATACACTTTGCACAATTGCACTTACATATGTATGGATTTGAGAAGTATTTTGTACAGGCAATCCGGTAATCCACGGATATATTTTTAATAAAGAAATGAGTTATTGAGTTGAGTCGAGGAAATGGAAGGGTTTTGTCTAAGAAGGGTTTATAAAAGGATCGATCGAGACGTAAAATTGTGAATATGAGGCCTTTATTTCAAAAGGACAAAAAGGAATTCTTTACACTCATCCCTTTTGTTCCAATTAATTCACATTGTGCATTATCGTGGGTATCCCCATTCTTGAATAAAAAAAAAACCCAGTCGAATCTCCCTTTTTGTGATCTACTAATTATCCTGGATTGATGTGATTTTATCAATTTTACAGAAAATAGGCGTTGAAAATAAAACTATGGTTGTTTTTTAAAGTTTAGAGCTTTAAGAGCCCCTATTCCGGTTCAATATAAAAATGAAATGAAATTTTACACAAAAAGTTGATTATGGTTACACGATACACCTACGATAAAATCAGCTGATTTTATTCTAAATGGGCGCTGAATGGGTGCTGAATAAAAAAAAACAACCATTTGTAAGAACACTTCTTACAACTATTTGCTAAAAAACGTCTTTGAAAGACGGGAAACTAATTTTAATTTAATAAACACTAGTAATAAAATAAAAATAAAATGAACGATTGGGTCGCACGAACTTGCTCTTATGTAAAATACTAAGAATTTTAAAAAATAATGTTATTACAGAAAAAAAAAATTTATAAGCATAAAATTAATTTTTTTTTTAAAATCTCTTAGTAGTGAGAGATAAAAGCAGAGTGGCATGTGATTTCTTGAGCAAATATGAATTTAATATGCGAAACAAAAGTTATAAGTCGTTGCACCGGTTCATAAAAAAATTAACTTTTATATACAAAATATTTAAAACATTTTTAAGCAAATATATTGGTACGCCATTTTTGAGTCTTAATTATTGTACGAATATAAATTAAATTTCCAAAAAATATTGACACGCTTCTGAAATTATGTTTTATAAAAAATTTTAGAATGTTCTCTATAAAAAGTTTTATTCAAAATCCGTTACGCCGAAAATGAGAAATTCAAAATTCGAAAAAATGGTTCTATAGTATATATACATGTACAGTCAGTAATATCTTAATTTCAACTTATTTTCTATTGAATTTAAGATCGTAATGAAGGAAGAACGAAGGAAAACAAATTTAACGAAATTCTAGGTGCCGTTTTCGAGAAAACTACCATTTTCGAACACCATTTTTCAACATACGTACGGTGGGTACGGTTTTTTTTTTGCGTAAGATAAGTTTTTTCTCATTTCTTATAGACTGTAATAAGGTACTTTTAACTGTCAAGTTTAAAAAAATCAAACATGGTGCTTTCGAAATGTTGAGTTATGAACATTTATTTTAATGCAAAACATTTTTTTTTTGAAAATTTGAGTATACAAAACTATTTAAACTTTTGGGGAGCTTTAAGCCTAGTACGCAGATCGAGCCAAGACAAACTTTTATCTCTACAATTCTGATCTCTACAAAACTTTTCCAAATTCCGCGCAAAAGCTTGAATTTGGAGAATTAAAAAAACCTGTCAAGTATCTATCAAACAATAAATATTCGTAAGACAATATAAACAGTTTTTTTGGAAACATGTCTGAAGAGAAGAGTCAGATTCCGGATCACAGACGGAAATTATTAAATTTAACGAACTAAAAAATAAAAATGATTTACACAATCGTCGTGAGGACCGTCGACGAAAGATTCTGGGACTTGTGCTATTTGTGTTTGACTCACGGCCCTTACAGCTGGCTTGTAGAAGGCACCGTTAATGAAATGTTTAATTCATTTTTATACAAGAAATAAATTATTGAATAGGGTATGGTTGTATTTTGTATTGGTCTTAATATCCTTCTAGCAGAAGCTGATGTCAATCAAAAAAACTCTATTGAGACAATGGTATCGACGGCGTCTCTGACTTCTCCCAAGCATGTAAGAGGAATATGCGATTGATAATCCGGCCCGCCTTTATTGAACGGTTAAAATGTCTTGGAGTGTATCTGTGGAACAGATAATCCTACAAAAGTTGTTAATACCTTATTGCAATCTGCTCTTCATGCTTACAAGAGAAGCATTAACAGTTTTTACTTAAAAACAGTATTGAAAAAAAAAAATCACTTTTGGAATTGGTTTTTTTGGTTTTTTTATTCATTTTGTGTGGGATGAAGAGCATAGCAACAACTGTGAAAGGTTTGCGTTGGAAGTATGAAATATGAAGGTAATGTCATAAAGTTTTTGTTTGCTAATTTCAGGTTTGGGATGGGAATATTGCCAAGAAATATTAGAGACACTCAAAATCCATGTGAAGTTCGTTCAGAAGAAGGATTTATGGACTTAAATCGATATCCTAAGCATAGCATAGATACATTTTCTGCATATTGTAAAAGAGATCGAGTCGAATTAGTGGCTTGCCCTCATATCTAAAAGTCTTGACACTTTCACAAACTTCTGTCAGCCGTTGTGTTTATAAAGTTTCAGAAGCACTTAATACACTTGCCGATTAGTAACGGCACTCTGTTGCTCAAAGAAGAAGTCCGAGCCCTCGACCATAAAGGTCTTTATGACTCCTGTTGAATGCACTATAAGGTAGCCATAAAACAAATTCTGGTAAGCTTCATATCCTACACTGATTTTTAGATCTCTTCCTTTGGATATTTGAAAACAGTTATGTAAGATGTTTGTTTCTAGCCATTCATGTAAAAATAAGTACATTTAATCACATAAAGTAAGCTCACTTGTTCTTTAAAACTGTTAACTATGTATTCTAGATCTGCTGCTAAGTTCACTGTGTGTGGAGACTTTACATAAATCCGACATGTTAAATTTACAAAGTACTGTTTCAATATAATTGGACTGATAAACAAAGTATCCACCATTCTCCCTATCGAAAATTTGAAGTCCACGATAATAGTTACACGCAAAAACATTGCAGGGTTAAAATTAACCGAATTTCGGTTAATAGCAACCAAGTAACACTGTTAATATAGCACCTACAGAGTTACTCTGCAAAAAATAGCAGAGACAACTCGATTAATGGTAAATCGGTTAAAAACAACCGAGTACACGATTAAGGATCATTTCCCCTCCAAAAGGTACTCGTATAAATAAAAACAAGCAAACTCTGCAAAAAACAACCAATTAACTTGGTATTTTATACCCAATTTACTTATTTGTTTTTAGCCAATCATGTTGTTAATATCAACCAATCATCTCGGGTAATATCTAAACTTTCCTAGGTGAAATAGCGATACACTTGTATCAATTTAGCTAACCTACTTAGTTAAATTAAAACAACCTACTCTGTTTTATTTAATCAACCCACTTTGTTGAATTTAGCAAACCTACTGGGCTAATAATAACTAATCTACTCTGTTTGAATTAGCCAAGCTACTTGGTTTATACTAACCAATCAACTTGGTTAATACTAACCAACCTACTTGGTTAATACTAACCAACCTACTCGGTTAATAATAACCAACCTACTCGGTTTTATTTAACCAACCTTCTCTGTTGAAATTAGCCAACTTACTTGTTTAATACTAACCAACCTACTTGGTTTTAATTAACCAACCTTCTCTGTTGAAATTAGCCAATCTAGTTGGTTAATACTAACCAACCTACTTGGTTAATACTAACCAACCTACTCGGTTAATAATAACCAACCTACTCGGTTTTATTTAACCAACCTTCTCTGTTGAAATTAGCCAACTTACTTGTTTAATACTAACCAACCTACTTGGTTTTAATTAACCAACCTTCTCTGTTGAAATTAGCCAACCTAGTTGGTTAATACTAACCAACCTACTTGGTTAATACTAAGCAACCTACTTGGTTAATAATAACCAACCTACTCGGTTTTATTTAATCAACCTTCTCTGTTGAAATTAGCCAACTTACTTGTTTAATACTAACCAACCTACTCGGTTTTATTTAACCAACCTTTTCTGTTGAAATTAGCCAACTTACTTGTTTAATACTAACCAACCTACTCGGTTTTATTTAACCAACCTTCTCTGTTGAAATTAGCCAAGTTACTTGTTTAATACTAACCAACCTACTCGGTTTTAATTAACCAACCTTCTCTGTTGAAATTAGCCAACCTACTTGGTTAATACTAACCAACGTACTTGGTTAATACTAACCAACTTACTCGGTTTTATTTAACCAACCTTCTCTGTTGAAATTAGCCAACTTACTTGTTTAATACTAACCAACCTACTCGGTTTTATTTAACCAAGCTTCTCTGTTGAAATTAGCCAAACTACTTGGTTAATATTAATCAAGCTTCTTTGTTAAAGGTAGCCAACCTACTTGGTTAATACTTACCAACCTTCTCTGTTGAAATTAGCCAACCTATTTGGTTAATATTAATCAACCTACTTGGTTAATAATTACCAGCTTACTTGGTTTTAATTAACCAACACTCTCTGTTGAAATTAACCAACTTACACGGTTTTATTAACCAACCTGCTTGGTTAATGTTTACCAATATACTCTGCTGAAATTAGCCTACTAACTTGGTTTAAAAAACCCAATTTGCACTGTTAAAATTAGTGAAGCTACTAGGTTATAATTAACTAACATACTAGGTAGAGTTTAGCAAACTTACTCGTTAGATTATAACAGAGTGGGTTTGATAAACTTTACCTAGTAGATTGGTTAGTAATAACCTTGAAGCCTTATTAATAATAAATATGAAAATTTGCTTTTAATGTTAGTAGGCCAACTTTGGCAGAGAATGCTTACCTTCTAGCTTACATTTATTTATAAGCACAATACCGTTGGACATCATCTTTTAAGACCCCGATGTATCTGAAAACTTCAATCTGTTTTGAATAGCCAATTTGAATCCTTAAATTGAAAACATAAGCATTTATGTATAGGTACAAAAGATATTTTATTTTCTCTAAAACATAAAATTAAATTAAAATTACAGTGGACGTCCAGTATAACGAATGATATAATGTTCGAGGTCATTCTCTATATCGAGAGCGTTCGTTATATCGATCGACTTTTCCATTCAAAATTTTTTAAATAAGTACCTAGTTAATTTATTGATTTATTTATGTATATGTTTTTTATTGGTAATGTTAAACTGAATGGTCCTGCCATTATACACAGTATACAAATTTTGAAAATTAGTTTGAAGAAAAAAAATCACTTATTAAACTTTGTCTTATAGCCGCCTCAAAGTGAACATGTCAGTCAGTGTGTGTAAGAGCGTGCATTAAATAAAATTCAAAACTGCATAGCGATAGACAAAGAATAAGAATTCAAACAAAAATGTTTTAGTAGGCGACGCGACACGCGAAGACTAAACGAAAAACAGAAAGCTTGTTACAGTTTTGAACCTTTGGGCTACACACATACGAGAAAAAACTTGTGTGTTGACATAATGTTGAATAGATGCACAGATCACAATGGCAACAAAAAAACATTTTAAGGCAATTTATCTACGCGTTCGTTATATCAGATAGCCAATTTTTATTATCGTTCGCTATTTAGAGATGTTAATGTAATTTTAAAAGGCGTTCGTTATATCGCAAATTCGCTATACCGGGTATTCGTTATATTGGACGTCCACTGTACTTAAATTAAATAAATAAGTATAAAAATATAAATACTTATCCTCTAACATATTTCTAATACAATAATTTTATTTTTTTAACAACAAAATTATTTTCGATTTTTTAGCTTCTTATTTCATTAATTCTAATTTTTAAGTTTTAAATACAAATTTTTGATTTTGATATCTTCTTGGTTTAAATTTTTCTTAAACTAACAATTTATATTGGGCTTCTTAAAGTCACGTACTGCCTGCTGTTTGCTAAAATATTTATCGTATTTGGGATTGGTGAAATTAAAGACTCTAGAAACACGTTCAATTGCTTCTGCATCGTTGGAACTTGAACTTCATATGCATAGTAATGTTCATTGAAACATAAAGTGTCCAGTACTGTGCCAGAAAATATTAAACGATCAGAGTCATATAAATAAATTCTTTTCAATAAGAAAAAGTCGTAAAGGTAGCCATCTGAGTTCAGACTTTTTACAAAAACGGACCCATTTTTGTAAAGAATGGATGAAATTGTTGCCCAACTAACATTAATCAACGTTTTTGTAGGGTCAAGTGATAAACTGGATTGTAAAATATCAATTTCAGATTTTGAAACACTTTTTACAGGACCTACCTCAAGTATGTTGCAAAGTTTACCCTTGAGAAACATTGCATTTAATTGAAGTTGATGTTTTATTGCTAAAGTTAAAGTGACATTTCTTTGGTTACACGATGATCTAGCTGATATTTTGGATTGCCTATGCTTCGCTTCAAACCTCATTGACCACAGCGAAGACAATGGACCGTGTTTCTTAATAGCGGTGTGATAGTGAATGAGGTTGTGAAACTTTGGTTTGAGAGAGTCTTTGGTGAGCTTAATATATTGTTCGTTTAGTTCAGCTATTAAAACTTGCAGTAAATTTTCTGTTCCTACTGAAATTTTAACACTAAGAAGTATATCAAGAATTTTTCTCAATGTTATGTACATCGCCCAAATAGAATCGTCCCTTGGCACAAAATCACCTATAAGTAATCCCAAGAATCGCAAAAGAGTAAGCGTTTCTCCAGATGACAAACGCACATTTTTCCGTTTAAGATGTTCCCTTTCGATAGGACAAGGTTTATTTTTACTATCGGGTCCATAGGCGAACGCTACTAATTTTTCATTAAAAATAGATAAAGAAAAAAATTGGTAGTGTTCAGTATACTGCATAAGAAGAAAACTTAAAACGTATTTTGCTACACCCTCGAGCACATCATGCATTATATCGACGCCTACCTGCTGAAATAAATCAAAATTCTTTACTTCTGAAAATATACACCTTTCTTTTATTCCAGTTAATGAAAAGTTATTTAAAGACAGATCAGCTTCATAGGATTCAATAGTACGAAGAAGGGCTGTATCCTCATACAGTTGCTCTTTCATTATATCTTTTTGAACTTTACATACTCTGCAGGAAAAATTGGCAGAAAAGCTCTCTACAAACCCAATCATACTATGTATACCCAAATTATCACCAAGAATCAAAGCAAGTTCGAAAAATAAAGTTCCCTTGAAGGTTGGAATATCTATTTCTACACCCACTTCACTTAAAAAATTAAACTCATCAATTACTGGTTTGAATACAACATTATTACCAAAATGTACTCTATCAGATGAATGAAATAATAAAACGAGGAATATGTTAGAAAGAACTGACAAACGCCAAGGCGGAAGACATGGAATGGACACATACACTGCCCCTAATTTGTGGACACCAGCATGACTTCCAAGGACATTTCCAGTTTCATAATCATCGAAATACATAAATAAAGGTAAGACAACTCGGTTGGAATGATGAGACATTCTCTTTCTCCAATAAGAGCCTTGGATGAAATTTTCCATCAAATTTTTACTTTTAACACTGTCCATATATTCAAACGTTTCGGAGAGTATGTCTTCAAGAGAAAAAAAGGTTTGGAATACATTTCTTAAGGGAATAAAATGTTCTTGACATGATACAGGTTCCATACGTGTTATTCCATTTTTTTTAACATAATCAAATCTTTGGCCAATTACAATTGCTTGAGGATCAATGTAGGATTTTTTTTTTGAAAAATAAGCAATCCTCTTTCGTTCGGTTGTAAAAGAATCCAAAGGAGAAATTAATGATGAATGTAGTGCTTCGACTAATGATTTTGAAATATCATTGGATATGGAGTGTTCAAGACAAACTTTATCCACGCAAGTTTTAATAGCTGGGGTTATTGAGCCGAACAATACGTTTATGCCATTAATTACCTTTTGGACTACATTTCTTGGTAAAAGTACATTTCCATATAGGGAAGCAATAAAAATAGAGAGTGATGCATCAACCGTCGGCATATTTGTTATAATAGACTTTCCTTTTTTTAAATTTGTCTGATTAAACAAAATATTTTCATTTTGTGTAGTTTCAAAAACAGAATCAGAATTGGAAAGTTGATTCTGGCTTCTCAAATCATGCTCTTTCTGGAAATGTCTTCTGAATGAATAAAAAAAAGGAAATTAACGCCTACAATCTCCTTCATTGCACCTATAGTATATAAAATTATGTTCGCTGTGCATAAAAGTGAAGTGCTGTCTGAGACCTTTAATATTTTTAAGGTGGGATTTGCATAGAAAACAAATAACCATTTTGAAAACTAAAGTAAATATACGGCTGTAGTTAGTGCTATATGACCTTAAAGATAAAAGTGAAACAAAGAACCATATAAACTGCTTCTAAAATATTTGAATGCAATATATATTTCGCATCGTTTATTGTTACAAAGTAAGTTTTTAAAGATTTTAAGGACGTTTGAACCAAGGATGTATTAAACAGTGCTATATGTGACTCTGAATGTAGTAATTGAATAAAACAAAAAACTTTTTTGAAAACTAAATTAAATTTTCTTTCAATTTTATAGATTATTTTTACTTTTAATTTGCAACTCGACAAGCAAAGTATTAGCAGCGGTGGATTCTTTGTCAAATTTTGTATCTATTTTATAAAACGCTTTTTGGATAAACATCCAAGTACATTTACCTTCAGCAGGATATTCTGCGTTAATCATAAAAATTATTTTGAAACAAACATCAACTGCCACTATAATAATTGATATATATCATATCATTTACGACCACAAAATAACTTATTATATTTCTTAAGGACGTACCAACTAAAAGAATATATGGCTACAGTGTGAGACCATATTGTTGTAATTGTTGTAATTTGTCGTTACAAATTAACTTTTTAAAGATTTATAGGACGTTTCAACTCCAAGAAAATATAAGGATGTAATAACGAAAGTGATATATGACCTTGAAGATAGAAGTGAAACAAAGAACCATATAAACTGCTTCTAAACTAATTGAATGGATTATATAATTTGTACCGTTTATATTAACAAATTAACTTTTTAAAGATTTTAAGGACGTTTCCACTCAAAGAGAATATTAGAACGTAATAATGAAAGTGATATAGGTATGACCTTAAAAATAGAAGTCAAACAAAGAACCATATAAACTGCTTCTAAACAAACTGAATGCAGTATATATTTTGTATCGTTTATAGTTACAAATTAACTTTTTAAAGATTTTTAGGACGTTTCAACTCAAAGAGAATATTAGGATTTAATAACGAAAGTGATATATAATCTTAATGATAGAAGTGAAACAAAGAACCATATAAACTGCTTCTAAGCAAACTGAATGCAGTATATATTTTGTATCGTTTATAGTTACAAATTAACTTTTTAAAGATTTTAAGGACGTTTCAACTCAAAGAGAATATTAGGATTTAATAACGAAAGTGATATATAATCTTAATGATAGAAGTGAAACAAAGAACCATATAAACTGCTTCTAAACTAACTAAATGGAGTATATAATTTGTATCTTTTATAGTTACAAATTAACTTTTTAAAGATTTTTAGGACGTTTCAACTCAAAGAGAATATTAGGACGTAATAATGAAAGTGATATAGGTATGACCTTAAAAATAGAAGTCAAACAAAGAACCATATAAACTGCTTCTAAACAAACTGAATGCAGTATATATTTTGTATCGTTTATAGTTACAAATTAACTTTTTAAAGATTTTAAGGACGTTTCAACTCAGAGAATATGAGGATTTAATAACGAAAGTGATATATAATCTTAATGATAGAAGTGAAACAAAGAACCATATAAACTGCTTCTAAACTAACTGAATGGAGTATATAATTTGTATCTTTTATAGTTACAAATTAACTTTTTAAAGATTTTTAGGACGTTTCAACTCAAAGAGAATATTAGGACGTAATAATAAAAGTGATATAGGTATGACCTTAAAAATAGAAGTCAAACAAAGAACCATATAAACTGCTTCTAAACAAACTGAATGCAGTATATATTTTGTATCGTTTATAGTTACAAATTAACTTTTTAAAGATTTTTAGGACGTTTGAACCAAGGATGTATTAAACAGTGCTATACGTGACTCGTAAAATAGTAATTCAATAGAAAACAAAGAACTTTTCTTAGAACTAAATTAAATTTTATCTTAATTTAATATCATTTTTACATTTAATTTGCAACTCAACAAGCAGAGTATTGGCAGCGGTAGATTCTTTGTCAAATTTTGTATCTATTTTATAAAATGCTTTTTGGATAAACATCCAAGTACATTTACTTTCAGCAGGATATTCTGCGTTAATCATAAAAATGATTTTGAAACAAACATCAACTGCCTCTAAAATTGAGGGCAGTATATATTTCGTATCATTTACGACCACAAAATAACTTATTATATTTTTTAAGGACGTACCAACTAAAAGAATATATGGCTGCAGTGTGAGACCATATTGTTGTAATTTGCCGCGTCTTAGAGCTATCGCCTCTTCAATTTCTGCATCGCTGTGGACAATTGTGATGAATCCATCTCGAGCTTCGGATTTTGAAGGCCGCCAAACTTTTTTATGTACAGCCTTCAGGCGTATAGTTTGCGTTGTTAGAAGCGATGGTATGAGAAGGAAGGCGCCAAGATTACTTGTGTCTTCAGTTGCTGAAATTAAATAAACATACAAAAAAATATTAGGTATAGTCTCTATAATTGTAATGGATTCTTTTTTCAAAAATGTGTATATTAATATATTATAATTCTATGGCAACAAGAAAAAACGATATAAGTCAGTTTTTGCTACTTTTCAGGTGCAAGACCTCTTTTTCTTTTGTCTGTGATTCCTTAACCGTTTGAGATAAAAATTCGAAAAAAATGACAGATGGAATGTCTTATTGCGCATCGGATGGTATCAAAAATTCATTTTCGACATAAGTCGACCTATGCAGTTTTTCCTTGTTGCCACAGAATTAATTAATGAAATACTTTAAGAATGCCATCAGTTTTAGTACTGCTTGGTGCAACTATTAGTTATATTCTTTTCTCTAAGATTATTTTTACCTCAGATACTAGGAATTATTCACTTGTCACAGTCATCATTTAGCATAAAAGCATAATAATAATCCTTGGCAAAATAAAATATAACATTAACCCAACAATTTCTCACTTCAACGAAATACTTAGGATTAGGAGGGTCAATGAACTCCACATATAGGATATTTTGAAACAAATATCAAATACCTATACAATAATTGAAGGCAGTATAATATATTTCGTATTATTTACAACAATAAAATAACTTATTATAATTTTTAAGGACGCTCCATCTTAACTATTTTGAAAATATCAATATTAATGCTTTTTATCATAAAGTCTTGGTAAAATTTTGTATCTATTCTATAAAACGATTTTTAGACAAACATCCAAGTACATTTACTTTCAACAGGATATTCTGCGTTTATCATGATAATTTTGTCAGTATAATTTTGTATCATTAACGACCACAAAATAATTTATTACATTTTTTTAGCACGTACCAACTAAAAGAACAACAGTGGGAGACCTTATTGATTACCAAATCTTTTTAAAACACCCCTTAAGATTCGCAGAAGAAGTTTTCAAAAATATTTTTCAGTTAGATTTTGAAAAATACTCACAATCTTCCAGTTGTAATAATTCACTAATGAATCCGTTTTTGGCGGTCACTTTTTTTCTTGCAAGTGAAAAGATGTCGGTTTTGATACTAGGAAAATGTTCGTATAATCCTTGGCAGTTTTCTGAGTAAAAGATGTTGAAATCCTTTTGAAGCTGTTGTAAACGAAGTTAAATAATTGTTTGAGAAAATGATTTAACAGTCATGAATAGAATTGTAAATGTAATATTTCCAAATGTGTATATGTGTCACTGTAAAAACCCAAAACATGAATATTATATAGTAATTTATTAATAAAACTTAGAATATTTCACCACTATTTCAAAAAAAAAAATCTAGGACATACTGGTAATTTGTACCTACAATATTCTCATTTTGGGTTTTTAACTTAATATATTCATTTGATTTAGTAGAGATGGAAATATACTAAATAACATTGAATTCTTCAAAGTCATATGGTGTAGATTTCAAGTTTGTAATTTTGATAACTATCTTTCACACAGAAAAATATAAATATTTCAACTTTTGAAAGCCAAAACTCAGTGACTACGATATTAAAATCGAGAAAAATGTGCAAAAACCTTATATTTAAATAAGAGAAATCATAATATTACCAGTTTATATCCTGACACTTTCTTCAGAGCCGGATATTCTTCATAATATTGGGCAATGGTCATATCCTGCAGACGATGAAAGCGAGCATTTCTGGTTTTTTCCCACTTTTCCTCTGTTGTTTCCCAAGGATGGCTAGAATTTCGAAGCCATTCCAAATTTATATCTGAAAGTTCTTCATTTTCTGGGGTTTTGAACACTTCTGCCAGACGTTTTATGGGTATAGATTTCGGGGATTCTCCTCGACTAGAGATAGGTGACAATGAAAAAGAACGTTTGCGCTTCGGAATTATACCCGTTTCACGATATTTTCTTTTAAGATTGTGTATACTATCGGGCAACTTTCCAGCCAATCTGGTAATGATTCCACGACTCGATTCTACAATTTTGTTGTGAAAATACACAGACCTATTCTCAGCAGGAAACAAATCCACTATTTCGTTTGCCCACTTTGCATAAATTTGTGCAGTGATGTTTCGGTCTGGGGTTTCTCTTAAGACATACATGCAAATGATCCGCACCAACTTCAACCTTGCTTTATGATCAAGGGGACTTTTTTTATTTAGTGTTAAGATACCTTTCCCTTCTAAAGAGCATTCAAGGATTTTCTTGAGATCCTAAAATTAAAATATTATGTAGTATAAATTACGAAAATTATAATTATACCCATTTATAAAATCATTTCAAATGCAATGGATATTGTACGAGTAATCAGTTGGCAGCTTCTCAACTACTAAGCGTATTTAAAAACATAATCTATATGAATAACGACCCTATCCAGAATTACAAAAATCTCGCATGGATAACAATTCAAAAACAAGAATGTCTCAAATTTACAAAATCTTCGAATTATAAATCACAAGAACTTAAAAATAAACCGGAAAAGTCAAGGAAAATACTTGGATTATTATAAATAACATCACTAAATATTTAACTACCTATCTACCAAGTTCAAGAAGTTTTTTAAGTTCAAAAAATTTTCTAAGTCCAAAAAAATTTCTAAGTTCAAGAAATTTTCAAAGTCCAAGAAGTTTTCTAAGTCCAAAAAATTTTCTAAGTCCAAAAAAATTTCTAAGTTTAAAAAATTTTCTAAGTCCAAGAAATTTTCTAAGTCCGAAAAATTTTCCAAGTCCAAGAAGTTTTCTAAGTTCAAAAAATTTTCCAAGTCCAAACAAATTTCTAAGTCTAAGAAATTTTCTAAGTCCAAAAATATTTCTAAGTCCAATAAATTTTCAAAGTCCAAGAAAATTTCTAAGTCTGAAAAATTTTCCAAGTCCAAGAAGTTTTCTAAGTTTAAAAAATGTTCTAAGTCCAAACAAATTTCTAAGTCTAAGAAATTTTCTAAGTCCAAAAATATTTCTAAGTCCAATAAATTTTCAAAGTCCAAGAAAATTTCTAAGTCTGAAAAATTTTCCAAGTCCAAGAAGTTTTCTAGGTTCAAAAAATTTTCTAAGTCCAAACAAATTTCTAAGTCTAAGAAATTTTCTAAGTCCAAAAATATTTCTAAGTCCAATAAATTTTCAAAGTCCAAGAAAATTTCTAAGTCTGAAAAATTTTCCAAGTCCAAGAAGTTTTCTAAGTTCAAAAAATTTTCTAAGTCCAAACAAATTTCTAAGTCTAAGAAATTTTCTAAGTCCAAAATATTTCTAAGTTTTAATGGTTCAGGGCTACTGCCTTTTGCGAGGTATTCACAAATCCTACAAGATTATCTTCTATCATAGAAAAGCTGACCTTAGCCGTCCGGATTCGGCACCAAACTCTAAGTCCTTTCCATTCCACATACACAGGAATGGTTGAGAGTTATTAGGCACTAGGCCCTAGTTTTTCATGAGCTGTTTTGCTCTTCAATTTATTTATTTATTTTTAAGAAGGAATTCCTATTTAAAATTATTTTTATTTTCTACGCCCAAGGAATTCCGGAAACATTTTGTGTTGCTCAAATCAGAGTTTTTGTTTAAATCGCACGCTACGTTTTAATACATGTCAACCGTTAAAGCAATTTACCTTTTCTCTTATTTTCGAAATTCGTTTATTTCAAGTATATGTAGATTTAAGTATACTGTATATTGAAAAATAATCTACATTTGCGAAAATGATGAAGATTTTCGCATGCTTTGTTTATTCAGATTTTTGTCATTCAAGATTTGGTCTTTCGTGATTTTTGTAATTTTATTTTATGGTTTTTGGTTTAAAAAAATTAAAGACTACTGTATTCAGTTGAAATAAATTTGTATGTAGGCACTTACATCTATAACTTCGATTGATACATTTTTTCTTGAAGTAACTGACGGTTCAATGGAATCTATCATTTGAACTGTGTCACCTAGTTGAAATTCAGGCAATAAGTCGTTTAGTGCAAAACTTATTTCGCTACTGTTTTGAGAGCTACCAACATCTGTTTCTTGAGTATCGATTATCTGTAATACATAGCTACATTTTAATTCTACCATCAGCAAAGGAAAACATTTAACTAACCGAACTACTACCAGCATTAGGGTGCATTAATTTCCTCCATGCTTCAAAGTTTCTGGTGAAAATGACCCGATGCCCTATAATTGGGAACATCTCCCTTATCTCTTCCACGCCTAATAGAGGCAGAGACATTGAAGTAATAGCATTGTCTATAAAGCAAATAAATCGAAGGAACTTTTCATGAGTTATTGAAGATGAACATTTTACAATAAAAGTTTACGTAAGACGATTATATTAAATATGATAAATTCAAACAGATGTATTTAGTAGGTACTTCAAGAAAAAAAGAAACTAGAATGAAAATATAAATGAAATAGACACTCTCTTGCAATTTTGCCATCTTAAGCTTTATTAACTTTATTTTATGAAAGGTATTTTATATCCGATAAAATAGTTAAACGATGGAAACAGACCGATATAATTTGAGCTATTTTATGCACTCTTATATTATATAATATTGAAAATGACAATTTGATTTTAATTTACTCGTATAACGTACCTTTAAAAACGGTTATATACGTTTCTAAACCCCACTCTCGTAGTAAAGTCGACACTTCTTCATCCATGTTCTTCAATTACAGACGTTTTTGTTAAAATATCTTTTTGATTATGAGTTCGTCTGGATAGAGAATTAAAATCAAAACAACAAACTATTAAAATAATGTATTGAATACCTATTATTTTGATCTTATACATTTTAGTTAAACTTTTTCAATGTAAAGCCGTTGGAAAATTGTATTCAATCTGAATAACGCTTTTGTCGAGTAATCAACAAGTTCTCAAAATGTGCATGGATATTGAATTCATACAGTCGGTTCAGGAGAAAAGCGACACAACTCAACAAAATTCAGTTTTCAAAATAGATAACAGAAACTTATAAAATTTGAATTTCAGTTAAGCTGTTAAATGTCAAAAGCGCTCAATACCTCAAATATTGTAGTAGTCTAATATGTTTGAAATACATAGATAGTTATTTTTTTTCACAAAATTGCTATTTTTACTCAAACATTTTATTTGTTGAGTGATGTTGTTTTTCTTTCGAATCGAATTATGTTACCTAGCTTATTGTTAAAAAATGACAATTCAAAAATGCTATTCAAGAGTTAAAAACCTGTGAAAGAAAATCTTATCTTTGAAATCTTTGCTTAAAATCTCTGTTTACAATGAATATTATAAATGAAACAAAAATCATTCTTCTAAGAATTTATCTTTTTAGATTTTTGATTTCTTACCAACAGATGCGATACTAAGTTTTTGCTTTTATTTCAACATTGCATACAATAATCAAGACGACTCAGCAAAGAAACATAATCTTGAGATAGTACATCTATATTTTATGAAATTTAATTTAAAAAATTCAATATTGAGGTACATATACATAAGTATGTACGAACACCTAATTTAATTTATTACGCATTCAAAATATAACTTTCGTGAAAAAAACGTTCTGCTTTTTATTAAATATAATAAAATTGCACTACTCGCAAACGTAGCTACTCAAAATATAACATTATTTGAAATTGAATTAGTCAATTAACTTTCATTTTGTATTTGATACCTGACTTTAAATGAAAATAGATTGTTATATATTAACATAACTGTGGAAAAAGTTATTGTTTGCGTTCGATCAGACGATAAAAATTCAAGTGATTTAGAACTGCTCAGATATATAAATCCCTACATGTGTGCACTTCTTTTCATAGTTAAGAATATTGTAATTTATCTTTATATTTTCAAAATAAATTAATTGCGAAATTTCGATGTTTTTGAATTTATAAATTCTTATTAAAATCTTAAAAAGAGTTCTTAAAAAGAAACATCAATTGCCACCTTCAGGCAACAAACAACATTCCCGTAGATCAAATTATATAATAATAGAGTTCTTACCGGATTTTAATACATGCGATCCCTCCACTGTTTGCAGTGTCTAAGTGTTGTAGTCCGCAAACAATATTTTAACTCTTGTAGTTTGAGTAAAGTTCAGCTCCTTGTGATAATATAAATCCCAATACTGGGTATTGAAGATTGCATAAATAGCTACAAGGACAGTTAGAGATATGCGATTAAAAGGAATTAAATTATTGACCAATTTGGATATAAGTGTGTTAGATGATTGAAAAAGGCTTTCCTTCGGCTATTTTGGTCATAGTAGTTTTAGTAATGAAACAACGTGTGTTGCATACTTATTATCAAGTATGCAACACACTTTGTTTCATTACTAAAACTACTGTGGCCAAAATAGCCGAAGGAAAGCCTTTTTTCAATTATCTTACATATGAAATAAAAAGTCAGTGAATTGAATATCTATATAATAGCCTGGTTTTTTCGTCTAGCTTATTTTGAAAATGCTGTAAAAATAAGCATAGAAAACGGAAATTTGTATCACTTTTCTAATTTCTTACCAACAGATGTGATACGAAGTTTTTGGTTTTTTTTTACTGCATTTTCAAAATAATCTAGACGACTCTTCAGAGAAACACAATCTTGAGATAGGCATATAATATGTACATTTATATTTTATGAAATTTAAGTAAATAATGCAATATTGAGGTACATATAAGTATGTACGAATACCTAATTTAATTTATTACGCATTCAAAATATAACTTTGGTGAAAAAAAAACATTCTGCTTTTTATTAAATATAATAAAATTGCACCACTCGCAAACGTGCCTACTCAAAATATTACATTATTTGAAATTGAATTAGTCAATTAACTTTCATTTTGTATTTGATACCTGACTTTAAATGAAAATAGATTGTTATATATTAACATAACTGTGGAAAAAGTTATTGTTTGCGTTTGATCAGACGATAAAAATTCAAGTGATTTAGAACTGCTCAGATATATAAATCCCTACATGTGTGCACTTCTTTTCATAGTTAAGAATATTGTAATTTATCTTTATATTTTCAAAATAAATTAATTGCGAAATTTCGATGTTTTTGAATTTATAAATTCTTATTAAAATCTTAAAAAGAGTTCTTAAAAAGAAACATCAATTGCCACCTTCAGGCAACAAACAACATTCCCGTAGATCAAATTATATAATAATAGAGTTCTTACCGGATTTTAATACATGCGATCCCTCCACTGTTTGCAGTGTCTAAGTGTTGTAGTCCGCAAACAATATTTTAACTCTTGTAGTTTGAGTAAAGTTCAGCTCCTTGTGATAATATAAATCCCAATACTGGGTATTGAAGATTGCATAAATAGCTACAAGGACAGATAGAGATATGCGATTAAAAGGAATTAAATTATTGACCAATTTGGATATATGTATGTTAGATGATTGAAAAAGGCTTTCCTTCGGCTATTATTTTTAAGTATGCTTAGTAGTATACTTATTATCAAGTATGTAACACACTTTGTTTCATTACTAAAACTACTGTGGCGAAAATAGCCGAAGGAAACCTTTTTTCAATTATCTTACATATGAAATAAAAAGTCAGTGAATTCAATATCTATATAATAGCCTGGTTTTTTCGTCTAGCTTATTTTGAAAATGCTGTAAAAATAAGCATAGAAAACGGAAATTTGTATCACTTTTCTAATTTCTTACCAACAGATGTGATACGAAGTTTTTGGTTTTTTTTTACTGCATTTTCAAAATAATCTAGACGACTCTTCAGAGAAACACAATCTTGAGATAGGCATATAATATGTACATTTATATTTTATGAAATTTAAGTAAATAATGCAATATTGAGGTACATATAAGTATGTACGAATACCTAATTTAATTTATTACGCATTCAAAATATAACTTTGGTGAAAAAAAAACATTCTGCTTTTTATTAAATATAATAAAATTGCACCACTCGCAAACGTGGCTACTCAAAATATTACATTATTTGAAATTGAATTAGTCAATTAACTTTCATTTTGTATTTGATACCTGACTTTAAATGAAAATAGATTATTATATATTAACATAACTGTGGAAAAAGTTATTGTTTGCGTTTGATCAGACGATAAAAATTCAAGTGATTTAGAACTGCTCAGATATATAAATCCCTACATGTGTGCACTTCTTTTCATAGTTAAGAATATTGTAATTTATCTTTATATTTTCAAAATAAATTAATTGCGAAATTTCGATGTTTTTGAATTTATAAATTCTTATTAAAATTTTAAAATGAGTTCTTACAAAGAAACATCAATTGCCACCTTCAGGCAACAAACAACATTCCCGTAGATCAAATTATATAATAATAGAGTTCTTACCGGATTTTAATACATGCGATCCCTCCACTGTTTGCAGGGTCTATGTAAGTGTTGTAGTCCGCAAACAATATTTTAACTCTTGTAGTTTGAGTAAAGTTCAGCTCCTTGTGATAATATAAATCCCAATACTGGGTATTGAAGATTGCATAAATAGCTACAAGGACAGATAGAGATATGCGATTAAAAGGAATTAAATTATTGACCAATTTGAATATAAGTATATTAGATGATTGAAAAAGGCTTTCCTTCGGCTATTTTGGTCATAGTAGTTTTAGTAATGAAACAAAGTGTGTTGCATACTTATTATTAAGTATGCTTAGTAGTATACTTATTATCAAGTATGTAACACACTTTGTTTCATTACTAAAACTACTGTGGCGAAAATAGCCGAAGGAAAACTTTTTTCAATTATCTTACATATGAAATAAAAAGTCAGTGAATTGAATATCTATATAATAGCCTGGTTTTTTCGTCTAGCTTATTTTGAAAATGCTGTAAAAATAAGCATAGAAAATGGAAATTTGTATCACTTTTTTAATTTCTTACCAACAGATGTGATACGAAGTTTTTGTTTTTTTTTTAATGCATTTTCAAAATAATCTAGACGACTCTTCAGAGAAACAATCTTGAGATAGGCATATGTATGTACATTTATACTGTATGAAATTAAAGCAAACAATGCAATATTCGAGTACATATAAGTATGTACGTAATTGAATTTATCACGCATTTAAATTTCAAAATATAACTTATGTACATGAAAAAGCATTTTTTTTATTAAATTGAATTGAATTTATATTAAAAATATAATGAAATCGCACCACTCGCAAACGTGGCAACGCAATACATTACTTACTTTTTAAAGACGCAATAACCTCAAAAATTCTGTATGTACTACATACATATCAAGAATATGCATGTACATATATATGCCTATCTGAAGATTGTGTTTTTCTGCCGAGTCGTGTACATTATGTTGAAAATGCAGTAAAAATTAGCATAAAAAGCGGCAATTTGTATCACTTTTTATTTCAACATTGCGCAGAATAACAAAGACGACCCAGCAAAGAAACACAATCTTGAGGCAGGCATATATATATATACATACATATTTTGTATAATTCAATTAAAAACTATAATATTCAGGTACAATCATGTACCTAACTAAATTTATTAAGGAATAAAAATATTACTTACCTGGAAAAATGAATATTGTAGGTACTTAATGTACATAACACTTAAAATAATCGACCGAAACCGAAATTAAAATTAAACTTACTTAAAACGACGACGACGACGACGACGAAGACAACTTGCACATTTGAGAATCGAAAAAGAACTGACGCTGACTGAGATTTGCACACGGTATTAGTCATTGGGTATTGTAATTTGTGGTTGTGTGTGTGACGCTGAACATTTTAATGGAATGTGAATGACAAAAAAGTGTTGCCACATATATTCAATTTAACCAGACAAATATATGGAAAATTTTTTATAGGATCGAATTCATTTTCATTGGGAATTTGATTTTCATGAAAATGTGCTAATTGGGGTGAAAGAAAGTATTTTTAAGTACATTAAAATATATTATCAATACCAACATATAAAATTGTATGATTTGTATTATTGTTTAAAAATCGGTTTGTGTTTTGTCATATTTGAGAAGGTTATATATACTGGTTCTCTCCAAGTAGATTGTATTTATAAAAACATTATATTTTTTAAATTTTCAGTGGTAACACTGATTTGAATGCTTCTAGTTACTTGCAGTTAAATGTTTATCTGTATGAGTGTGACTCTGGGAGAATTTAACAGAGCGTATTGTTAAAATTAACTAAGTAGACGGCTATTATATGCTAAGTTACACAAACACGAAAAATATATATTTATCTTGCTTGTGGTTGATATACCTAAATTTACAGTTAAATATTTCGACGCTACTAAAACAACAGGGTGTGTTGCTAAAATTAACCATGTTGACTGCTAATATGTGCTAAGTTGATAAAATGCTTTCAGGCTCCATGATTTATATGAAAAACAATATAACTAAAAGCTAAATAATTTTTGTATTATTTATTTATTCTGATGCAACATTGGAAAATTTGTAGGTACTTTAAAATTAATAAAAAAAACACAATTTAATGGAAAAGTATTATAAAAAAATATTTTTTTAGCTTAAATATGACAAGAAATTTGCGTGAAATTTCGGTTTGTTGTCAAAAATTTTGTGTATTTTAATGCAAAATTGTCAAAAAACATTGATTTCAAGCTTAAATAAGAAGAAATTTCTGAGAAAGTATTTAATAATTGTAAGAAAACATTGGTTTCAAGCTTAAATGAGAAGAAATTTGCGTAAAATTTTGGTTTCTTGTGGAGAAATTGGTTTTGCTTTATGAAAAATCAACAAAATGTGCTTTCAAAGTAAAAAGCGAATGAATTTTTGTTGAAATAAGAGATTGTCTTTAGATTTTGACTTTGCAATTTTTAATGAAAAATTGTCAAAAAACATTGATTTTAAGCTTAAATAAGAAGAAATTTCTGAGAAAGTATTTAATAATTGTAAGAAAACATTGATTTCAAGCTTAAATGAGAAGAAATTTGCGTAAAATTTTGGTTTCTTGTGGAGAAATTGATTTTGCTTTATGAAAAATCAACAAAATGTGCTTTCAAAGTAAAAAGCGAATGAATTTTTGTTGAAATAAGAGATTGTCTTTAGATTTTGACTTTGCAATTTTTAATGAAAAATTGTCAAAAAACATTGATTTTAAGCTTAAATAAGAAGAAATTTCTGAGAAAGTATTTAATAATTGTAAGAAAACATTGATTTCAAGCTTAAATGAGAAGAAATTTGCGTAAAATTTTGGTTTCTTGTGGAGAAATTGATTTTGCTTTATGAAAAATCAACAAAATGTGCTTTCAAAGTAAAAAGCGAATGAATTTTTGTTGAAATAAGAGATTGTCTTTAGATTTTGACTTTGCAATTTTTAATGAAAAATTGTCAAAAAACATTGATTTTAAGCTTAAATAAGAAGAAATTTCTGAGAAAGTATTTAATAATTGTAAGAAAACATTGATTTCAAGCTTAAATGAGAAGAAATTTGCGTAAAATTTTGGTTTCTTGTGGAGAAATTGATTTTGCTTTATGAAAAATCAACAAAATGTGCTTTCAAAGTAAAAAGCGAATGAATTTTTGTTGAAATAAAAGATTGTCTTTAGATTTTGACTTTGCAATTTTTAATGAAAAATTGTCGAAAAACATTGATTTTAAGCTTAAATAAGAAGAAATTTCTGAGAAAGTATTTAATAATTGTAAGAAAACATTGATTTCAAGCTTAAATGAGAAGAAATTTGCGTAAAATTTTGGTTTCTTGTGGAGAAATTGATTTTGTTTTATGAAAAATCAACAAAATGTGCTTTCAAAGTAAAAAGCGAATGAATTTTTGTTGAAATAAGAGATTGTCTTTAGATTTTGACTTTGCAATTTTTAATGAAAAATTGTCAAAAAACATTGATTTTAAGCTTAAATAAGAAGAAATTTCTGAGAAAGTATTTAATAATTGTAAGAAAACATTGATTTCAAGCTTAAATGAGAAGAAATTTGCGTAAAATTTTGGTTTCTTGTGGAGAAATTGATTTTGTTTTATGAAAAATCAACAAAATGTGCTTTCAAAGTAAAAAGCGAATGAATTTTTGTTGAAATAAGAGATTGTCTTTAGATTTTGACTTTGCAATTTTTAATGAAAAATTGTCAAACAACATTGATTTTAAGCTTAAATAAGAAGAAATTTCTGAGAAAGTATTTAATAATTGTAAGAAAACATTGATTTCAACCTTAAATGAGAAGAAATTTGCGCGAAATTTTGGTTTCTTGTGGAAAAACAAATTGGGTTTTCTTTCCCGAGTAAATCGGTTAAAAACTACCAAGCGATTTGCTGTGTTTAAACGATCGTAGTTATTTGTTATTAACAGAGCACTTGTGAAAATTGATCTTATGTGAACTCGTTTATATTTTGACGAGTAAGTCGGTTATGTTTAACCAAGTGGTTTGCTGTATTTAAATGACTTTAGTTGACTATTATCAACAAACATACTTGTGAGAATTCTACAGAGTACTTGTGAGATTTTAACCCAATTAACTTGTCTAAATTTTCCCGAGTAAATCGGTTAAAATCTACCAAGCGATTTGCTGTATTTAAACGATCGTAGTTATTTGTTATTAACAGAGCACTTGTGAAAATTGATCTTATATGAACTCGTTTATATTTTGACGAGTAAGTCGGTTATGTTTAACCAAGTGGTTTGCTGTATTTAAATGACTTTAGTTGACTATTATCAACAAACATACTTGTGAGAATTCTACAGAGTACTTGTGAGATTTCAACCCAATTAACTTGTCTAAATTTTCCCGAGTAAATCGGTTAAAATCAACCAAGCGATTTGCTGTATTTAAACGATCGTAGTTATTTGTTATTAACAGAGCACTTGTGAAAATTGATCTTATGTCAACTCGTTTATATTTTGACGAGTAAGTCGGTTATGTTTAACCAAGTGGTTTGCTGTATTTAAATGACTTTAGTTGACTATTATCAACAAACATACTTGTGAGAATTTTACAGAGTACTTGTGAGATTTCAACCCAATTAACTTGTCTAAATTTTCCCGAGTAAATCGGTTAAAATCTACCAAGCGATTTGCTGTATTTAAACGATCGTAGTTATTTGTTATTAACAGAGCACTTGTGAAAATTGATCTTATGTGAACTCGTTTATATTTTGACGAGTAAGTCGGTTATGTTTAACCAAGTGGTATGCTGTATTTAAATGACTTTAGTTGACTATTATCAACAAACATACTTGTGAGAATTCTACAGAGTACTTGTGAGATTTCAACCCAATTAACTTGTCTAAATTTTCCCGAGTAAATCGGTTAAAATCTACCAAGCGATTTGCTGTATTTAAACGATCGTAGTTATTTGTTATTAACAGAGCACTTGTGAAAATTGATCTTATGTGAACTCGTTTATATTTTGACGAGTAAGTCGGTTATGTTTAACCAAGTGGTTTGCTGTATTTAAATGACTTTAGTTGACTATTATCAACAAACATACTTGTGAGAATTGTACAGAGTACTTGTGAGATTTCAACCCAATTAACTTGTCTTAATTTTGCCGAGTAAATCGGTTAAAATCTACCAAGCGATTTGCTGTATTTAAACAATCGTAGTTATTTGTTATTAACAGAGCACTTGTGAAAATTGATCTTATATGAACTCGTTTATATTTTGACGAGTAAGTCGGTTATGTTTAACCAAGTGGTTTGCTGTATTTAAATGACTTTAGTTGACTATTATCAACAAACATACTTGTGAGAATTTTACAGAGTACTTGTGAGATTTCAACCCAATTAACTTGTCTAAATTTTCCCGAGTAAATCGGTTAAAATCTACCAAGCGATTTGCTGTATTTAAACGATCGTAGTTATTTGTTATTAACAGAGCACTTGTGAAAATTGATCTTATGTGAACTCGTTTATATTTTGACGAGTAAGTCGGTTATGTTTAACCAAGTGGTTTGCTGTATTTAAATGACTTTAGTTGACTATTATCAACAAACATACTTGTGAGAATTGTACAGAGTACCTGTGAGATTTCAACCCAATTAACTTGTCTTAATTTTGCCGAGTAAATCGGTTAAAATCTACCAAGCGATTTGCTGTATTTAAACGATCGTAGTTATTTGTTATTAACAGAGCACTTGTGAAAATTGATCTTATATGAACTCGTGTATATTTTCACGAGTAAGTCGGTTATGTTTAACCAAGTGGTTTGCTGTATTTAAATGACTTTAGTTGACTATTATCAACAAACATACTTGTGAGAATTGTACAGAGTACTTGTGAGATTTCAACCCAATTAACTTGTCTTAATTTTGCCGGGTAAATCGGTTAAAATCTACCAAGCGATTTGCTGTATTTAAACGATCGTAGTTATTTGTTATTAACAGAGCACTTGTGAAAATTGATCTTATATGAACTCGTTTATATTTTGACGAGTAAGTCGGTTATGTTTAACCAAGTGGTTTGCTGTATTTAAATGACTTTAGTTGACTATTATCAACAAACATACTTGTGAGAATTGTACAGAGTACTTGTGAGATTTCAACCCAATTAACTTGTCTTAATTTTGCCGGGTAAATCGGTTAAAATCTACCAAGCGATTTGCTGTATTTAAACGATCGTAGTTATTTGTTATTAACAGAGCACTTGTGAAAATTGATCTTATGTGAACTCGTTTATATTTTGACGAGTAAGTCGGTTATGTTTAACCAAGTGGTTTGCTGTATTTAAATGACTTTAGTTGACTATTATCAACAAACATACTTGTGAGAATTGTACAGAGTACTTGTGAGATTTCAACCCAATTAACTTGTCTTAATTTTGCCGGGTAAATCGGTTAAAATCTACCAAGCGATTTGCTGTATTTAAACGATCGTAGTTATTTGTTATTAACAGAGCACTTGTGAAAATTGATCTTATGTGAACTCGTTTATATTTTGACGAGTAAGTCGGTTATGTTTAACCAAGTGGTTTGCTGTATTTAAATGACTTTAGTTGACTATTATCAACAAACATACTTGTGAGAATTTTACAGAGTACTTGTGAGATTTCAACCCAATTAACTTGTCTAAATTTTCCCGAGTAAATCGGTTAAAATCTACCAAGCGATTTGCTGTATTTAAACGATCGTAGTTATTTGTTATTAACAGAGCACTTGTGAAAATTGATCTTATGTGAACTCGTTTATATTTTGACGAGTAAGTCGGTTATGTTTAACCAAGTGGTTTGCTGTATTTAAATGACTTTAGTTGACTATTATCAACAAACATACTTGTGAGAATTGTACAGAGTACTTGTGAGATTTCAACCCAATTAACTTGTCTTAATTTTGCCGAGTAAATCGGTTAAAATCTACCAAGCGATTTGCTGTATTTAAACAATCGTAGTTATTTGTTATTAACAGAGCACTTGTGAAAATTGATCTTATATGAACTCGTTTATATTTTGACGAGTAAGTCGGTTATGTTTAACCAAGTGGTTTGCTGTATTTAAATGACTTTAGTTGACTATTATCAACAAACATACTTGTGAGAATTTTACAGAGTACTTGTGAGATTTCAACCCAATTAACTTGTCTAAATTTTCCCGAGTAAATCGGTTAAAATCTACCAAGCGATTTGCTGTATTTAAACGATCGTAGTTATTTGTTATTAACAGAGCACTTGTGAAAATTGATCTTATGTGAACTCGTTTATATTTTGACGAGTAAGTCGGTTATGTTTAACCAAGTGGTTTGCTGTATTTAAATGACTTTAGTTGACTATTATCAACAAACATACTTGTGAGAATTGTACAGAGTACTTGTGAGATTTCAACCCAATTAACTTGTCTTAATTTTGCCGAGTAAATCGGTTAAAATCTGCCAAGCGATTTGCTGTATTTAAACGAACGTAGTTATTTGTTATTAACAGAGCACTTGTGAAAATTGATCTTATATGAACTCGTGTATATTTTCACGAGTAAGTCGGTTATGTTTAACCAAGTGGTTTGCTGTATTTAAATGACTTTAGTTGACTATTATCAACAAACATACTTGTGAGAATTTTACAGAGTACTTGTGAGATTTCAACCCAATTAACTTGTCTAAATTTTCCCGAGTAAATCGGTTAAAATCTACCAAGCGATTTGCTGTATTTAAACGATCGTAGTTATTTGTTATTAACAGAGCACTTGTGAAAATTGATCTTATGTGAACTCGTTTATATTTTTACGAGTAAGTCGGTTATGTTTAACTAAGTGGTTTGCTGTATTTAAATGACTTTAGTTGACTATTATCAACAAACATACTTGTGAGAATTCTACAGAGTACTTGTGAGATTTTAACCCAATTAACTTGTCTAAATTTTCCCGAGTAAATCGGTTAAAATCTACCAAGCGATTTGCTGTATTTAAACGATCGTAGTTATTTGTTATTAACAGAGCACTTGTGAAAATTGATCTTATATGAACTCGTGTATATTTTCACGAGTAAGTCGGTTATGTTTAACCAAGTGATTTGCTGTATTTAAATGATCCTAGTTGTTTATTATCAACAAACATACTTGTGAGAATTCAACAGAGTACTTGTGAGATTTCATATCGAAGGGGTTTAAATAAATTTACCCGAGCAAAGCGGGTAAAATCAACCAAGTGATATGCTGTATTTAAACAACCGTGGTTGTGTGTTATTTACAGAGATGCTTGTGAGATATTAACAGTTTCTCAGTTGTTTAAGTTTTCATGAGTGAATCGGGTACTAATAACCTATTACTTAGTTAAAAAAACACAAGTTCCTTGGTTCTTTGCAATCAAGTAACTTATTTAAATTTAACAAAGTTAAAATACTAAGTAAATGTGTTATTTTTTGTCGATCTGCTTGGTAGATATTTCCCATGTAATTGGTTATTTTTAACTGTGTTTATTTAACCGATCTGACTTAGCTAGTTTTAACAAAAACTTCTTGTTTATTTTTTCACAAGACTCAGTTATTTTTAACCGATTTTTTTTTAACCGAGCAAAAATCTTACTCTGTTAAGGGAAATGTTTTTGCGTGTAGCTTTAAAAAGTTTTACCTCGAAGTGTTTAGCTAAAAAGTTTTGATGTACTCCATATCATCTGCAGGACCAGACGGCATAAACCAGCTGAACGGATATTATCTTACCCACTCTGGAGATATTACTCAACGGTAGTATAATTTTGTATAAACATGTGGTTCATATTCCCCTAATATGGAGGGAAGTTAAAGTTATCTTTATACCCAAAGCTGGTAAATAAAAAAGAGGCTGGGTGCGACCCACACTGATAACTTCCCATTTGTGGTCTTGAAAACTTTATATTTAGTTTTTTTTTTTTTTTCAAATAACCAAATTTTCAGCGAAACAAACTTTAGCTGTAAAATTCTAACAAACATTATTTTAAGATTGAAAAGCATTTTAATTATTTAAAGAGATTTGAAATTGAGATTGTTGATGATGATCGTGAGCAAAAAAAAATTGTTAGATGTCACTTAGTTTAACCAAAATTGTCATTTAGCGAACTATGATTCAACTAGAACTTTCTTTGTTTTTTTCGTTTCCTGAACAATTTTAAAAAAGTCGCTTAGTATACATTCTTACGGGAAGGTATCGATGTATAAAACAACGTACCTTAGAAGGCACTATCGGTGTTCATTCCCAAGAAATTCGACTTGAAATACAATTTTAACTAGTTTTCACTAGAATTTTTAATAGTTTTTTTATTTAAAAAAAAAAACTATTAATTCAATATTTGTCAACATTTTACCAATTGTACAAAATTATACTATGTATAAAATAAACTAAATTAGAAGTCAATATCACTACTAGTTCTCGAGAAATGTGAGTCGCAAAACAATTTTTACCAATTTTCAATAGAATCTTATATAGTTTTTTATTTTTTGTAAAAAAACTGTAAACTTATTTTTTTTGAAATTTTCACCAGTTGTCAAACACATTATTTTTCGTAAAATAAAATTATTTTGAGTTTCAAATTGTTTTCCGTTCTTAGAATTTCTGGGTTATGAAATTTTTTTTTCAGTTTTTTTAATTTAAAAAAATAACGGTAAGTTCATTTTTTTCCATATTCATATCAAATCTGTATGACCTTATAATGAGTACATTAAATTTTATTTGAAGTCAATAGCATTATTTTTTCGTGAGATATTTGAAACTAACCAAAATTTTTACTTTTTTTTAAAACCGTTATAGTGAAAAAACTACTCACTGAATTTTAATAAACGCCCTTTCAGCCTCTTTCGAAGTTATTATCTATTAAACAAAATTTATTTGAAGTCGATATCTTTACGCGTTCTTGAGATATCGACGACGAAAAATGGTACAAGAACGTACGGACGTACGAACGTACGAACGTACGAACGTACGAACGTACGTACACACACACACACAGACATCTCTCTAAAAATGAATGATATAGCCTCTAGGGACCTTGAAACGTCGAGAAATGTCAAAAATTCCAATTTGACAAATCGGACCGATTACAATAACTCCCTATGGGAAGTTAATAAATATCTTTGTATTATTTTAGAGTAAAAAAAAGCCACAGTAGCTCTCTTTTCTTGTAAGAAAGCCATAGGGAACAAATGGGGCTTGTCTCCACAAATCACTCACTGGCTGTATACTGCCGTCATTAGACCTATATTAACTTATGGGGTGACTGTATGGTGGACAGCCTTAGATAAAGCGACAAGTCGCGATAAGCTAAGCAAAGTGCATGTGCATCAGCGGAGCACTCCGCTCGACACCTTCCGCTGCATTATACATACTTCTCAACCTCACACCCTCGACATTTACAGCAAGCAAATCAATCAAAAATCTCAAAGCCGTCTTTTAAAGAACCAATAACTCTATTGGCCACACCATCATTCTGAACTTATTCGGACATTCCCAAGTCACTCCGACTACATCACTCCCTTGTTGGTTTTCGATAAGAACTTTGAAGTCACCATTCCCTCCAGGTCAGCTTGGAAGGAAGGGGCTTTGATAGAAAAGGAATCAGTCCATTTTTATACAGATGGATCGAAAACTGAAAAGGGAATGGGTGGTGGAGTGTACTCAGATAGACTAAACCTTAGTCTCTCCTTCCGCCTACCAAACCATTGTAGCGTATTCCAAGCGAAAATTCTGGCGATAAAGGAAGTATTGTCCTGGGTTAAAGAAAACGTGATATCTAGGTCGGATATCCACATCTTCTCAGATAGTCAGGCTGCTTTAAAATCCCTCCCATCAGTTTCTTGAAACTCCATTACAGCCCAAGACTGTCGATCGTCTCTGATCTCTGATGGAGATGGTAAGACAGTTTAATATTCACATATTCTGGATGCCGGGACACAGGAATATTCCGGCGAATTATAAAGCCGACGAACTCTCCGGAATTGGAACAAAATTGCCTATCTTCTACTATCAAATGATTTCTACAGGAGTTGCTTGGACGAGGAGGAAGAGAAAATAATCCCACACCTTCCTTGAAAATGCCTTGCTCTCTCTTACAGACGCCAAGACGAACCAAGCGATCTCATAAACACAGACATTAAAAGTCTCCTTCGCTTCATCAGAAGCTCCAAATGGTTTTAGCTAGTGAGGAACCTTTTGTTCCCTATTAGATTGTGGTATCACAATGGACCTCTACTGGTCTAAGTGTGTATGAAGCTTTAAACTTTAACCTAACCTTACCTGCGCTAACCATATCATCTGCATCTCTGACAGCAAGCAAGCCGTCATCACTATAGACTACAAGATAAAGAACTCTTTGCTTGTGTTGGATAACGGATCAGCTTTCGAAAAGATAAATCCGAAATCGCACAAAAAACTCGCGAATCTGGTTTTCCAGCATCTGGAGGCTTGCTGTATAGGCTTTTAATAATATTGCAAACTCGACCGGAACCATCATTGTATCCCTGAGGCTGGCACATAAATATTTCCTTATCTAGCTTACCGTTTAGGAACGCTGTCTTGACATCAAATTGTTGAAGAGTTAGGCCTTGATTGGCTGCAATAACGAAAATTGTGCCGATCGATATGGACTTCACAACAGGGCTAAAGATTTCTGAATAAATCGATGCCTTCTTGTTTATTAAACCCCTTAGCAACGAAACGTACTTTGTAGAGCTCAACGGTGTTATTTGAGGACAAGACTTTGCTTTACAGACCCATTAATTTTTTGATGGTCTTCCAACCAACTCCCACATTTGTTTATCCATAGCCTTTTTCCAGTCATCTGCTTTGTGCGGTTATTGAGCATCTTCAAATGTTTCTAAAGCATTAGCATACAAACCAGAATTTTCGGGGTTATTTACGGAATGGCTACGAAGCTTTTCTCTCTAGGTAGGTACTCGCTATTTTATTTGGCTCATCATCTACATGCACCTTGTACTTATTTGCCAATGTTGAGACACTATCAGAATGACTTCGAAGTTTCTCTCGATATTAACTGGGATCAACGTCTATACGACCCTTTTGTAATGGCTTCAATTTTTTTCGAATTCTGAAACCATACTCGGAAGCCTTGAACAAAGATTCCGGGTTCTGACTTTCTATTTAATTTCTGTCTTTTTTCTTTCGGGATGTGTGCATTGGTTGTGGTTTTTCATTGAAATACATTTAAAACGGAGTCTTGGATTTTTCAAGACTTGGTCAAAATCCGTTTGTTAAGAAGACATCCATATTGACCGATTCAGCCCAAAGCTTAAGTGGCAAATTTTTGCGTGAAGCATCGTTCTTGCTGTTTCAACTATAAGCCGCATATCTCGCTCTGCCCTGCCATTTTTCTGTGGTGTGTAGGGTACCGGGGTCTGATTCCATGGCGTTGAAGTAAGGACTCGAATTCCTTATTTTTTTTTAATTCTAAGCCATTATCAGATCTGATAGTTTTGATATGACGATCAAAATGAGTATAAACAAAGTTGATAATATCTTTGTATATAAAACTTATAGTATTCTCATGAAGACGAACGATTGCGGCGACATCTTAAGCATAGCGATAGTACTTAGTTAGATTCGTCTCTGCTAAATTTAATAGGAAAATATTCTCTTTTTTACTACTCGTTTTGTATCTTATCCTACTCTCCACTGTAAGATCGTGCGCTAATTTCAGCGCCACCACCAGGATAGCGTTGGTACTACAAAACCACGCTCCATGATAATACTAAAGGTTGTATATACAAAGATAATATGTAATTGGTAATTGGTATAAAGATACATTTTAAGAGAGGGTATATAAAAGGCGTATTTTATTGTTAATCTATACATAGTGCAGCAATGGAAGTCCGAATAAAATGCTTTTTTGACTGCATATACACTTTTATGCTTTGTATGGTTTGTATTTATACCCGTGTCAAAATCAGCTGATTTGGAAAAGAAGTAAAATAAATATGTACTTTCTTACAAAAATAATACAAATTGAAATGAATAAAGATCAAAAACAGAAAAGGGCTATACATAATGTCTGAGTTTCTTTTAACAAATCATCTTAACTTAGTAGATATTTCAGACTCATTATTAAGTGAATAAAGTACCTAAAAGGAAACAAAAACTAAAAATGAAATATATACCTACGAATAAACAATCCACTTTTGAATAAACTAAGGGATGCGTTGGAAAAGTATACGTTTTTGTGTGAATAAAACGTAAAGATGTGGTTTATGCTGAATTAACATCACTGACAAATTTGTTGTCAAACAAGTGGAAAAATTATTAATAAAATCAAATCTTAATGGCATGTATGTACGCAAAGTCAAATAAAGGCTCGGTGTCAGAAAAAAATCATTTTCATGTCCTTTTTAATCATTTGGCATCGCAGCCATCCTTCGATGAATTTCATACTCTGACGTGACAGATAGGGAACATGCACACGCATTAAGAGGCAACATTTTGGCCATTGTCTATTAACGTTTACCGTCTAATCGTAAATTAATATTTCAAACCACATAATTTTGGCTCTTGTGAAAATTTACCATAAAATGAACAAATATCACCGAACACATTCTCGAATAATCAAAACCTGCCAACCTCACGAAAAATAAACTTTTGCAACCAATTTGAGTGTCACTGTAATCCAGATGCTCCAAAACTTTATCAGCACTATTATGTGCACTCTTATTACTGCCTAGTTTATACGCACTATTCCTTTTTTGTTGTTTACTGTGTAAAATTTTACTGCGCTGCCTAAAATTTACCAATAAAAAACGACTATACTCTGTCCAACAAAAATTGTCAGTACAGGCCTTATGGGAGAGCTTTTTCTAAAGCAGTGGCGCCTGATGCACCCTCACTACAATGCGTTAGGAAAAATGCCACTAAAAAAAGAGCAAGCCACTGACTTTTCTTAAGGAATTGTTGTTGTAATTCTTTGCAAAAAGTTGTACACCCAAACACGACCGTCGCCGTCGTATCCCACTGCTGATGAGATACTGTCAAGATCAAGACAAGAGTGTCAAGTGTCACTCAATACGATCGTGCGCTCTTTATCTACATCAAAACAGAGTTACCATTATCATTCTCAATTGCAAGCAAGGAGCTTTTTCAGTGGTTTTTATTAAGGAGCTTTTGGGATTTGAAGCTTTTGAGAACACATTTTAAGAAGATGAGTATGTTGAGTGTTTTCGTATTGCTTTTCAACTTTAAAAAAAACGCGCCTATTATCTTACCGCTTGGCGTTGTGGGAAAAGGTAAATTGAATATTGTTTTCAGTCGTTTTGAGTCGGCAGACGGTAGCGCTACGCGTTTTTTACTTTCATTTGCGGCGATTTATAATTTAAACTACGGAATCCCTGTGAGAGCTTTAAAAGGCGACACACTTATGCATAGCAATGCAACCAGCATGAGAGACAAACGTCCTATCTTCCCTGTACTGACAATTTTTGTTGGACAGAGTATAAAGTATTCTTAATGTTATGTATGTATCAAAAAGAAGTGTAGAGTGCAGTGAGTACAAAGAAGTACTTTGCATAATAATAAAATTTTAACACATGTGTCTTCTTTTAGAAGCGAAAATATGTTGTTTACTTGCCGCAGCATTGAAAAAGTATTTCTTTTAATTTTCAATTTGAGCTATCCATTCTTCTTTCTGTTCAGTATTTTTCCTCAAAATTGCGTTTCAAACGGAAGCAGAAGGAACAAAAAATGCTCGAAATTCCAATGAGCTTTGTGTTTGGAATTCTTATCACGTTTTCAATTTGCCTGCAAGCTCTTTGTTTAATTCCAGTGTTTGTTCTTTTCCATTAAACCATCGCCGCGCCGATCAAATCCGTCATAACCCAGAACTCTTTTCATGTTGCCATTCATCACTTTTTTTCCTAACATTTCTAGTTTTTGTTAACAAATTGAAAGCAACTAACCTGTCATCACATTTAGTGTCGGCCATTTTGCACCTGTGGCACATTTATATGCGGACTATTATCAAACCTCTAACAACTGTCATCAATTTATTTTTCTTTTTTTTTTTAGTTGCCATCCTGGCACAATGAATGCAATGAATAATCACCAACACGTTCCACACGAATTGCACAGGATAACGATGATGATGTCCACCTGATGACCTGACCACTGGCTATTTCTCATCCATCCGGCTGCTCTATGCAGTATTTCCCGTTCCCGTTCCTGATTCTAATTTAATATTCATCAAGCATTAATTCAAAAAATTCATCATTTATGTGTGTGACCGAGTGGGGAGGGTGAGAGAAAAAAATGGACATTCAAGTAAGCCAAAGCAAAAGGCAAACAAAAAACATTAAAAATGAAACGAAATGCAATGAACCACATATTACGTCCATGAATGGCCAAAATGCCCATTAACTGACCGCCCACTGCCCACATTCTATTTTTTGTTTCGTTTGTATTTGACTTGGTCAAGAACGGCCTCTGGCTGGTGTAGTCCTAATAATTGCAGCAATTATTCTATACAAACCATGCGCGGCCAACTCGACCGCAGAACACAAAAATCTCTGTCGTGAAAGTTAAAAACCACCCGACCAAGCATAGGTGTGTAGGCTCGCAAAAAAAGTACACACAATGTGGGAATGAAGCGAAAAACGGAAATCCCGGAAATCTGTATCAGATTTTTCATTTCGGGCCCCATCATCATCATCCTCGAGCGAAGCATCGTGTCGTTGCCGTTTATTCGCGTAATTAACCCTCGAATGGTTTCCTATGAAACTCTCTCAACACCATGCCAACGCTCCTCGGCATCGTGGAATCCTGGTCCTAAATTATTCCAACAAATGGAAAACTCAGTCAGATACAAAATTTTTTGTTGCTGCCTTCGTGCCGCCATGTTGTTCCGTTTATTCATAACTACCAGAGGTAACCGTTACATGCCGATATACTCGCAGAGGTAATCGTTGCTCGTTTGAATGCTCCTCCTTCTCCCATCACTGTTGATTCTCTCCTGGTTTGGCAATTTCACAGAGACGGCCATAAACATTGTCCTTGCAAAAAAAATGCAAAAATCGTTGCTTTCTGATAAATAAATTTTATCACAAGTCCCCACCGAAGTTAACCCTTTTTTTCGACGGGAAGTGTTGAGAGGATGTGCAGATTTCATTTGAAATCTCTTGGATCAGAGCCAAGTTGTTGGTGGTGTGAAGTAAATTTGATTCAGCGCGGTCATGTATGCAAAATTTTTAGCACCGATTGAAGAGACGTAATTTTTTTTCGGTGTGTTTTGCAGTTCTGTCGCAAGAATGGAGGCATCAAATTTGTGCCTATTCATAGGCACATGGAAAGTTAGTCACAGGCAATTGACCTTAAGCAGTTTAAGAGTTGTCGCGGGCAAAATTAAATAAAAAAGCTGAAATAGCTTTGTTGTTTCTTGTTTGAGTGTCTTTTCATCTATTTATCGATCAATATCTTGAAATATACGTATGTAGAAGTTTCAGCACAAAGTATGGCATGAAAGTCTTAAGCCCAATTTAAAAGCAACACAAAAGGTGTTTCACTTAGAGCCATCATTAGAAAGTCTAACTGACACTTGACCAAAACTGAAACCCTAGATATAGTGAATATCTTTTTAAAAATTTGGGGATTATTTCATATATAATATTTTTGATACATGCCATTTTCTTAAGGCTTCATACCGATGAGGCAGTCCACTAGCATTTTACATGTAGAACACTGCCATCATGTCAGAAAGCCAAGCTGCACTCAAGGCACTGAGTTCATTTACCATAAACTCCAAATTAGTATAGGAATGCATAAACAGGCTAAACGAACTTGGCACACAAGGTTACACTTCATAAGGTACCTGTTCAGTTCACGTGGTTGTTCATGAAAACGAAGAGGTTGACTTCGTAACAAAAACAGGCGCATCAACCCCTTTAACAGGGCCTAGGAGAAAACATGATCAAAAACAAAATCAAAGAAGAAGACGAGGCAAGTAGACTAAGACTTGGAGACAGCCAGTGGCGTAGCGTAGGGGGGGCGGGGGGTGCGGCCCGCACCGGGCGGCAGAAGACCGGGGCGCAAAATGTCGCTGGTGAAGCGTTTAGAGTAGAGATCATTTATGTTTCATGACAGAAGGTTTGACAAGTCAACAAACAACAATGACGTACATTTTTTAATTTGCCACCCTGCCTGTGATTCGTCGTTGATGCTCTCGGCTGATTTCCTAGAATTCATAAACGGTGAGTAAGGCCGTAAGAGTGTATTCCGTTATTGTCGCGCGACTTATGAAACTAAAACGGAACGTTCCAAAACTCTCGCGAAACTGAAAGGGAGCGTTCCGAAAGATATGTGTGTGAGACCGCTGGCGGGGCGCTACAAACGGGCAGACTTTTGACCACGTACATATATATAGGTATAAAGTATGTACAGTAGGTAAAGTAAGTAACCGCCAGCGCAGCGGTCTCGCATATCATATGTTTCGGAACGCTCCCTTTCAGTTTGGAGAGAGTTTCGGAACGTTCCGTTTTAGTTTTGCGAGTCGCGCGACAATAACGGAATGCATTCTTACGGCCTTACTCGCCTTTTAAGTAATCCTTGTAGTGTTTCTGTTGCAAGCTGTTTGGCAATTTCGGCTCGAACTTGGCATCTGCAGAAGGATTCAACAAATGGTGGAAGCTAAATCGAAGAATCGGAGACTATGAGAACAGCCTGGACCGTGAGCAGAGCTTCTTGAAATGGAAGGAGTTGCAAGTTCGCCATCAGAACCGTAAAGCAACCATCGATCAGAAACAACAAGAAGTTTTTGAAAGCGAGGAGAAGAAGTGGAGAGATATATTGTACCGGTTGTTGAATATTATCCAGTTCTTAGCCAAACAGAATCTGACCTTCAGAGGACATCGAAGAGATGATAGTTGCAACCGCGGGAATTTTCTGGAGTTAGAGCACCTTCTAGCTTAATATGACGCTTTTCTAATGGAACATCTGACAAAGATAAAGCTGAGAGCAAGAGTCCCAGTTTCGTTTCTATCTCCATAAACCTAGAATGAATTGATAAACTTACTGAAACAGCAAGTTCGTTCCACCATCATCCGTCGCATTCAAGAAGCTAAATATTATTGCGTAATCTTCGACAGTACACCAAACATCTCCCACAAAAACCAAATGAGCCAGGTTCTGCGATACGTACATATCGAAGGAATAAAGGTCGCCGTGGTAGAATCTTTCATCAACTTCTTCAAACCAAAAGGAAAAAATGCAGGAGATCTCAGCAACGACATAATCGCGAAGATAACATCAGACGGACTAGACATACAGAACTTGAGAGTACTTGACAACGCTGCCACAATGTCAGGGATCCACAATGGAGTTCAAGCCCGGATTAAAGTACTTAAAAGCTCTACTAGTGGAGAGCAGAGACCGTTTCGTCCAAAGCGCAATCGACTTTGCTAAAACTCTCAAGGAAAAACTCGGAATCGAACTCAAAATGAGAAGAATGCATGCGTGGCGAAGGAGCCGCAGATACAGCTTTGTCTCACGAGCATGCACTCCGTCGAGAGGTATTCGCATCATTTGAGAAGATCATTCAAGAAATGAAGACTCGATTCCAACAAGATCAAGAAATAGCGGACAATTTCGGATTTTTGATGCCAGATAAACTTTTGGACACCAAGTACGAGTGTGATTCTTTCCATGTATTAGAAGACATCGACAAGGACGAGTTTCAAATGGAGCGGAAGTGTCTCCAGCAGTTTGTCGCCAGTTCTGAATCAGAGGAAGATATAAGGGGCAAATGATCACTGGAGCTCCTCCAGTTCATTAAAAACCTGAATCTGGGGATTTCGGTTCCAACTATAGTCATCTTGATTCGTATATATTTGACTTTGGAAATTAGTGTCACTAGTTGTGAGAGAAGTTTTTCGAAGTTGAAGCTTATCAAAAATTATCTCAGAACCACTATGAGCTCCACTAGACTATCAAACTTGGCTATATTGTCGATTGAACAAGTATTGGCTGCAAATATTAATTTTGGCAGTTATTTCTGACTTCGCTGCTCGTAAGGCCCGTAGAATCCATTTGTGAAACCGCTGATCCTATTTTACCTTCAATAAAAGATACCTCCTGTCTGTGAAATGATGTCTCGAAATTTTAATTAAGTATTGAATGGGGCGGCAAAATGGGTCTCCCGCCCCGGGCGCCGAGATGGCACGCTACGCCACTGGAGACAGCTACCAAAGCTAAAGGAATGCAAACTTACTATACAACCAGGAACGTTTCACAAACTGCATTAGCTTAAGTACGAATAACGGTGGCAGCGGCGGCCGGCGTGGTAAGCAGAGCCACATATAAATTCTGCAACATACATGAGTAATCACTGGACCCCTGGGAAATTACCCGGTAAATGAGAGCGACCTATCCTATAAGTGTCCCAAATACTAAAATTCCTAAGAACAATAGATTTGGAAGAAGGACAGTAAGATGAGCAAGCTCATCCATATTGAGATGGGGGCACAATAGATCTCAAGCCGCAGTGCCCCCCAATACATTGAAGAACCAATAATCAGGCAATTACCATTTATAACCTCCTTTGTCATTTGTGTGACTATTTTTGCAAGAATTTCAACACATGAGGCCATGAGAAAAAAGGAGGCTTAAGCGACGCTTGAAAAGAAAAGTAAAAGAAAATTAAGGATATGATCAGGATAAATCTGGAGGACGGAAGAAGATTGAAGTATGTCCGCTACCGAATCGCTGCGCTGGTAGGATCGTGATTATCGGTTTAGTTTGATGGATGTAGAGGGAGGGGATATTGCCTCCGTAGCTAGACCTCGCCTGTTCGAAAAAATAAAAGAAAATGGCAGCACACAAAGAAAACATAACCATCACACATAAACTTCACGAAACTACTGGATGACGTTTAACCTTGTCTCCCTTAACTTGGGAATCGGTCTGCTTAGAGTACGAATCCCCTATCCTAAAAGAACTATACTTACAATACATACTTGACCTTGGCCTGCCATACCATATCCTTCGAAGAAGCTTCTAGGAAGATCACAAAAAATACTGCTAACATCGTGGCTGAGTTGATTCACAAATGTATTTTTTTACGAGCACTATGATTTAACCTATCGTATACATTAAGAAATAAATCCTTAGAGAAAAATAAAAAAGACATCAAGTCGGCAATCAATACTTAAATTTGACTTTTAAATTGATTCGAAGTGCAATTCATCCGTAAATCACATCTACCGCTGATACCTAGGAACATAGTTCCCAAAACCCCAGTTTTCTTGGCTTTTGCAAAAGCCTTCAAAAAATTAAATCCAAAGTGGCTCTTACTCCCTTCATCATCATCATCGGCTCGACAACCGGGTTCCGGTCCTGGCCTCTTTCAACAAGTCTCTCCACCTATCCCGGTCTCTATCCGACGCCATCCAGTTGCGCACCCCAAGGCTTCGGGCGTCCTGGTCTACGCCATCTCTCCAGCGCAAGCATGGTCTACCACGCTGTCGTTCACCATAGAATGTACCACAAAGAACTTTCCGAGCAGGTTCCTCTTCGCTCATGCGAGCAGGTGCCCTGCCCACCGGAGTCTACCGAGCTTAATTTTTGTCACGATATCTGCTTCTAGGTAGATTGCGTACAATTCATGATTGTACCGTCTCCGGAATCGTCCTTCCTCACATATGGGGCCAACAATTTTCCTTAAGACTTCTCTCGAACGCAGCTAAGAGGTCGGAGTGCCTTTTGCTAAGCACCCAAGTCTCGGATCCATATGTGAGTACTGGCAGGACCATGGTCCTGTACAGCAGCAGTTTTGATGTTATGGCGAGATTTCTGGATTTGAAGAGCTTTGACAGACTTACTCCTTAATCTTACCTATAAAGAGTTCTCTGTGTATCCAAGAGTCTTGCCAAATATTGCAACTCAATAACTGTCCCTTGCAAAACCTCTATCCGCTTTCGGATAACGGACTATGATCCCTCTATAAAGAATGCAATTTACTCACTTTTCACCAATGACATTAAAGAATTTGCACAAACGGCAAGAAAAACAGAAAAAACTATCATGTTTATCGTTCTTTTCTAAAAATAATTCTAGGCGTTTGGGAACGTCCAGAGACATCATCTCACGCTCGCGATCTGATACAAGGCACTTTGTTCCCCTGATTTCAGTGAGCTTCAATTTAGTTTCGTAGTTAAAATTTACAAAATTTGCTCAAAATTTTGATGCAAAGCGTTCTTTACGGTGAGGGCGAATTATAGCGATTATTTTCTTTGAATTTTTAAATTTTGTATTAACTTGGCCGCTGCCTGTAACACTGGCCCATAACTACCATTTGAGAAAAAATATCCCAGACCCCTAGCGCCTAGGATAATCATAAAAAAAAAAAGAAAAATCTTGAGTTCCACACCCGAAGTTGATAATTCAAAAAATAGATTTGGGAGTTGTGGATTTTGATTAATTACCCTTAAGGCCGTCACACAGTATTTTATGTCCTAATTTAAAACAACCTTTCTAAAATTAGACTTCTTCCTGTGAACGCCCGTCTTAATTCTCCAAGCCTAAGTAGCAGTGATTTCCTAGGGCCATTCTTCGTCGGATCTTCAATGAGTGTCGTTCGTGGAGTTACTATTTACTTGAAGATAGATAAACTCCGTATCTAATTCTAAATTACTGGTATCAATAGGAACGTTTTGTAATCTTGACGATCCGATTATAAGAACTCTAGATATAAGCTATTTACTGTATCGGTTTTTTTTGGAGACTTTATTTGTTGATTTTTCCTTTTTATATAATCTTAAAAAAGCCGATAAGGCTCGCTCAAAAAGCTCATATCTTGAGTTCTTTTAATCGGATCGTCAAGGTTAATGGTGTTTAGTCTTATTGAAAATGACATACCATAATTCCCTTTTTTCTTTAAGGAATTCTATATTAATTAGATACCCACTAGAACTGATTCACATGTTTTACCATATCTCTCAGGTTTGAATCGGATACAGTCCTACTGAGCCACCTCCCTATGTATAACGGAGCCGCCTATCCACAGTCCTACGGTTAACGTGGTAGATTAGAGGAATCGCGATTCTATCCTAGATCAACCACCGGGTGGGAAGAAGCCGCTTAGACGCGCACTCATCATTAGGATACTCGTAGTACCTAAGCCCAAAAAATTAAGAAATTAAGTTCTATATGTTGGCCCCGTTGTATAGAGCCTGGTTGGAATAATAATGTTTATACTTCTCGAACTCTGGTGTTCTGTGTAATCCAAGGCAATGTCTAAGACACGTTGGCGTTTGAGAAGGCCCGAAACTTTTCCATTTGGGATGGGGCAACGTTGAACCACACCGGGCACTCGAAGATAATCATAGGTCGGATAAAGTGGTCAATGTATTTAGTTGGCTTCACCCTGCTATGAAGTCGGCTTTTGTACAACAACCGTTTCGTCAGGGCAAAGGCTAATCTAGCCCCGCTCAAAACTGCATTTATATGTCTGTTCGAAATACAAATACTGATGCAACCAGATGACTAGATATTTTACTACACTTTTACTGCTGGTGGCTGACCATGCTTGAACGGGTTCTTTCTCGTATCCCTTAAGTCTCCTCGCAACGGAGTCCTAAGCAGAATAGTTTCAGATTTGTCAAAGTTGATTTTCAACTTACAGTCGTAAGTTACGCTGCCGAAGTCACGCTGCGAAAGATTTCTGATGACCTCGACTTTTGGAGCTGGTTAGATCGCTGGTGTGAATGCTGAACAGAATCGGTGAGTTTGCTGCTCCCTTCTGAAGACCATTTTTAATATTGAAGATTGGGGTCCGGTGGAAGAAATGCTTTTGACAACAAACTTCATTCACCTACCTACCTCTTTTTTTCCAAATTGTTCGTGAAACAAGTTCCGTGATCATAAAATTGTAACAATGCACAATTCCTGCAGTTCAAAGAAATCTCCTTTAAAATCACGAAAAATAAAAACAGCATAACTAAGACACAGTCTTGTTTGTATTCGTTGAAAATTAGGAAAAAACATTGCGACACTTCATTATCGCATTCATTTTATTCAAAAAAAAAAAACTCACTTCACCGATTAATCTACGCAAAATTTAAATTAAAGCATACTAAATACAATGTCTGCAGATTGGATCATGCCTTGGATTAGAGCGAGTTTACCATAAAATCCGGATTCCGCGGCAGCGCCAATAGCTAATTCAGATGTATCATCTCCATTTTTTGTTCCAATTACTACCATCTGGCTAGAATATTTAATTGAATCAAAAATTTCAACTTTTGCTTTTTCTAAAACCAAAATCGCTGTTCTGACTTCCTTGTCTGACCGCTTGCCAGATTTAACATACACATCTCCAATCGCCAAAAAGAAATTTGCAACTAGTTCATGGATTCCTTGTTTGACGGATTCGGCTTGTCTTAAGAACGAAATCGAGGCAGCAAAGGGATCAATTCCTGCAATTGTTTTAATATTTGCCACATTCCGTTTGGCTTTAACTGTAATTTGCACAAGAGCATCAAGTGAGCATTCAATGGCGTCCTTGAACTCCTGGACTAAGACAGGATTAGCGCCATTCTGCAGTGCATTGTTAGAAGAATCGTTAAAGTGTTTCAAGGCATCTGAACCCTCAGAATCGTCTTTTGCGGCAGCTCCACATCTTGGATTTCCAACTTGTGATTGCATGGGTTTGCTTTGAGCATCTCTGAGTGCTCCAAACGATGCATTTACTGATTTTTGAACATTGTATAAGGCACCAGTAAATGCAGTTTCGATAAATTGTTTATAAGCCTTAAGTGACACCTTAGCTGCGCTGCCTCCGGCTCCACTTCCCTCATCAAACAAGCTTTCACCGGGTTCAATTATATCTAGTATTACAAATCCTCCTTTTTGAATATATTGACTTGCGGATAAAAGACCTTCCATAGCTCCACCATTTGAAAGACCCAAAACTTCTCCAATTGTTTTAATGTAGGATGTTCCGGAAATGAAGGCTATCATTTTACCCTTTGCCCATGCTTGCTGTGTTAAATTCCTGGCAGTTTCAGGGTTCTCACTTACAATTTCTCTGGCTGCTGAGATTCCATCTAAGATTGTGCTTCTAGCCCTTGCAAGTATATTTGTAGAACTGATTAAGTCTTTTCTTAGTTTTATCGTTACACTAACATAAATAGAGTCGTCTATATTTTCTTGGGCACGTTGTTTAATTAATGCAATGGTATCACGGAATTTCTTACTTCCCGGGTCTAACTTGTTGCCGATATTATCAAAAATTGCACCAGCCTCTGATTGTTGGGCAACAACAACCAAGACTGCAGTAGCTACCAAAAGAAAATACCCCAAAATATTCATAATTAAAGCCGCAGAACTATACTGACTACTTACTGAACAGGTAGACCCTCTTATATAGCTCGGATCGAAATCACATACGTCATATTTTTTGAAAAGCGTTAATACAATAGCCTAATAAGAACATAAGCAAACACACGTTTTAATTTTGCAGAGGTTTGGCTTGTCTGTTTGTTTGAGGGGCAGTAAAAAATGTAGGTTCATATCTTATCAAAAAGTTGTAACTCCTATCGTTTATAAAATATTTCTCTTTTCGTTAGATTAAAATAAGAAGTATCTACCTATTCCTATATGTACATCAAATTTCATAAACCAAAATGGGGTTTCCAATTAAACAGAACACAATTGGGGTAAACAAGCATCAGAGGCAAATATGAGTGTCAATTTTCAGCGCTTTGCGAATTTCGTCAAAGGAGAAGGTCGAAATGAAATAAGATTTTTAAACTCATAAAACATTCCGGTCCCTTTCCTTAAAATAAAATTTCCCATTAAATTACCCATTAATTTCTTGATTTTTTACTTGCGACTTACAGGTACTACCTATAAGGCAAGTTATGTATGCATTCGTAAAAAAAATCGAAATCGAGATTTTGATCAAAGTTGACATCACGATGATAGCGAAAACTAAATAAGATGCACGACTGGATCGCACGAACTTGCTTTTACGTAAAAGTACTTTGGAATTTAAAATACATTTTATAAATATAAAACATGGATGTAATGATATAAAAAAGGTTCAAATGTATGGAATTGCCGTCTGATTAATCTTTTTAATATAAAAGTAATTTTTTATAAAACAAATTTTCTTAAAATTTTTCGAGAACAAAATTTGGGATGCCAAATTTTAAGTATTTAGTAGTACAGATTTTAGAAATAGTTTCAAAAAATAATCGTGCACACGTTTTAAAGATATTGTTTTTTCAAAAAAACTTGTTATTTTTTTTTTTTTTTCAAAAATCCCACAAAAAAAAAAAATTTTGGAATATTTTTATGTACAATATTATTTTAAACTTAAGGGGGCTCCTGCTGAAAATTTTTGGTTAAAATCGTTAGACCCGTTAATGAGAAAGTCAAAAAGTCAAAAAACGGTTCTATGACAGGTACCGTCAAGAACATTTTCCCCCAAAATTTTATTTTTACCAAAATGTAGTCCATGTCCATAATATCACACCTAATTTTTTTTTTATTAAAATCGTTAGAGCCGTTTTCGAGATAAATGAGATTATGCATTACGGGTATATGGGGCGTAGCGTTAGTCTTGGAGCTAAGCAAAATTTAAATTTCTCCTCTAGGGAATCACCGAAGACCTTTAACTACCGAGATTGAATGAAATAGGTCCACTGATTTAGAATGTAATGAGAGGTACAGACATACAGACGGAATTGTGGGACCCACTTTATCCGTCTTCGCTATCATCGTAATGTCAACTTTTATCAAAATCTCAAAATCGATTTTTTTCCCAAATGCAGAACTTGCCCTATAGTACATAGTATATGGCAAGTAAAAAGTGGATCCCGCATGTTCGACTACAGACTAAACGGCTCGGCCGATTTTCTTAAAACTTCATCATTTTGAATTTTTTCCCCCACACGTTTTTTTCTTTTTTTTTAAGACCAAAAATAACGGTACCTGCCAAACGAATTTTTTTTCGAAATTTTATAAATATTTTTTTTTTCTCAAAAACTGTTTTACAGATTTAAAAAATAAAAATACGAAAAAATTTCATTTAGTTCAATGATTGAAAAAAAAATTTCCGAAAAATGGTTAATGGGGGTACCCCCCATGGAACCATTTTTTTTTTTTTTTGATTTTCTCAAAAACGGTACACCCGATTTTGATCATTTTTTTGCTTAAGTTCCCCAAAATATTCGAATAGTATTGTGTATTCAAATTTTCAAAAAAAAAAGTTTTTTTTTTTAAATATTTCAATTTTTTTTTTCAAAACTCAGTATTTCGAAAACCCCATGCTAGATTTTTTTTAATTTAATACATAAAAGTTCCTCAATATTATCTACAAGATGTGAGAAAAAAAAAATTATTTTACGTAAAAATAAAGGCAGGTATGTACCCACCATTCAAATGTTAAAAAATGGTTTTCAAAAATCGTATGTGTTTTTTCGAAAACGGCACCTAGAATTTTAATAAATTTGTTTCCTTTGAATAAATTTTTATGATCTTTAAAAAAAATTGAAATTAAGATATTACAGCTTGTTCCTTCCTTCCTTTTAAGTTACTCATTATCGACATAAAGGATTTTAATGAAATTCTTTATAGAGATGCTTCTAAAAAATTTCAAGAACATTGCATTTCAAAACTTAAAAAATAAATGTTTTTTAATTTAAAAAAAAAATTCGATATCTCAAAACCGGCGCAAATTTTTTTTGGAAATTAAATATTCATTCGTGCAATAATAAAAACTTAAAGTTGGTGTACCAGAGTTTTTTTTTTAATGTTTTAAGAATTTTATAAAAGCTTATTTTTTTATGAAACCACTACATCACCATCATCATCGGCTCAACAACCGGGTTCCGGTCCTGGCCTCTTTCAACAAGTCTCTCCACCTATCCCGGTCTCTAGTCGACGCCATCCAGTTGCGCACCCCAAGGCTTCGGGCGTCCTGGTCTACGCCATCTCTCCAGCGCAAGCATGGTCTACCACGCTGTCGTCTACCATAGAATGTACCACAAAGAACTTTCCGAGCAGGTTCCTCTTCGCTCATGCGAGCTAGGTGCCCTGCCCACCGGAGTCTACCGAGCTTAATTTTTGTCACGATATCTGCTTCAAGGTAGATTGCGTACAGTTCATGATTGTACCGTCTCAGGAATCGTCCTTCCTCACATATGGGGCCAACAATTCTCCTTAAGACTTTTCTCTCGAACGCAGCTAAGAGGTCGGAGTGCCTTTTGCTAAGCACCCAAGTCTCGGATCCATATGTGAGTACTGGCAGGACCATGGTCCTGTACAGCAGCAGTTTTGAAGTTATGGTGAGATTTCTGGATTTGAAGAGCTTTGACAGACTATAGTAGGCTCTGTTGGATTTGAGAAGCCGCCCGCGTATTTCTTCTTCTATATTGTTATCGGCTGCTACTATTGACCCAAGGTATTTAAAGGATTGCACCACTTCAAATCGTGCTCCGCTACCTTGATTGTTTGACAAACTGTTCCTCTCGCATTCGACGCCACCATGTACTTTGTTTTACCTTCACTAATGTGCAGCCCCAGATTTTGTGCCGCCTGCTCGATCTGGATGAAGGAATCGTGTACAGCTTGTTCGGTTCTTCCGATGATGTCGATGTCGTCTGCGTAAGCCAGTAACTGGCTGGACCTGTTGACGATGGTCCCTCTTGTTGCCGTGCCAGAGTCACGGATTGCTTTCTCCAACGCCAGGTTGAAGTGGAGGCAGGCCAAACCGTCCCCTTGTCGGAGTCCATTAAAGATGTTGATTGGTCTGGATAGCAAACCGGCTATTTTTACTTGGCTTGTTACGTTGGTCATGGTCAACCTACTTAGTCGTGTCAATTTATTTGGGATACCGAATTCTCTCATGGCTTTGTAAAGTTCTACCCTGGCTATGCTATCATAGGCGGCCTTAAAGTCTATAAACAGATGGTATGTTGGGATGTTAAATTCTAGACATTTTTCCATCGCCTGCCTAAGGGTAAAGATCTGATCAGTTGTTGATTTGCCTGGAATGAAACCACACTGATATTGTCCGATGACGGTTTTAGCGTATGGGGTTATCCGGTCTTGTAGGATAGAGGAGAATATCTTATAGGCGGTACTCAACAACGTGATACCTCTATAATTGCTGCACGTTGTGACATCTCCCTTCTTATGTATGGGGCATATTATGCCTTTTCGCCAGTCTTCTGGCATTTCTTCCTGCTCCCATACGTGCACTATAATATCATGAATTGCTTGACGTAAGGCTGGCCCGCCGTGATGAAATAATTCGGCTGGTATGCCATCGGCTCCCGGGGATTTGTTCTGTTTAAGCCGGCCTATAGCCTTCTCAACCTCTTCTATGCTTGGTGGCGGCAACATAGGGTATTCTTCTTGAAGTAGTGGAGCCTCCTCTTCTGTAGTGAGCTGACCATTTAGCAATTCATTAAAGTACACTGCCCATCGCTCCAGTATGCTTTCAGGATCGGTGATCAGATTTCCCTCTCCGTCCTTGCAGTATGTGCAGCGTGGTGTGTACGGCGTCATGTTTCGGACGGATTGGTAGAACCTCCGCGCCTGGTGCGGACCTCGCTCTCGGCTATTTTCTATTTCACAGATTAGGTTCTTCTCCCAGGCTGATTTTTTTTGTCTGTGTAGCCGTTTTTCTATTCTTCTGAGCTCTTTATATTCCTCTTCGCGTGCCCGCGTTCTATGAGATTGTTGCATTGCTCGGTACGCAACATTCTTACGTTCAGTCGCTAGCTTACATTCATCATCAAACCAGTCGTTCCGATTTTTACGACTGCTGCCTAAGATGGAGTTGGCAGTACTAATGACAATATTCTTAAGGCGTGTCCAGTTCTCATTTACGCCCAGCATACTGGCTCCAGGACTTACTCTCCCTAAATCAAGTGATTCTAGGGCGAGTCCTAACGCATTACCAAAGGTGTTACTGGTGTTTTCATTGCGCAGGGCAGCCGTGTTGATTCGAACCTGATCGGCGGATGCAATGCGTCTTCGCAAGGCAATCCGCCCTCGGAAAATCATACCAACAAGATAGTGATCCGAGTCGATATTGGCACCTCGGTACGTTCGTACCGTCATTAAGTTCGAGTAGTGGCGACGGTCTATCAACACGTGGTCTATTTGGTTACGAGTGACTCCATCAGGTGATACCTAGGTGGCTTTGTAGATATCTTTACGCGGGAACCTGGTACTCGCAACGACCATGTTTTTCGATGCTGCCAATTCTAAGACTCGAAGTCCATTGTCATTAGTGTTCTCATGCAAACTATAGGTACCTGCGTAATGCCTGAATACCGGCTCCCGACCTATTTTTGCGTTCAAATCCCCAAGGATGATTTTAACATCATACCTTGGGCAGGCATTGAGGGTCCTCTCGACTTGTTCGTAGTAAGTCTCTTTTTCTTCGTCTGAGGACTCCTCCGTAGGTCCGTGAACGTTAATGAGGCTGATGTTCGTAAATTTGCCTCGCACGCGAAGGGTGCATTGCCTTTCGCTTATAGCGTTAAAGCCGATGATGGTAGACTTCATTTTTTCGCTGACTAGGAAGCCTACCCCGAGCACATGGTGTTTTGTATGACAGCTGTAGTTTATGTCATATTCTTTCTTCTGTAGAACACCATTCCCTGTCCATCTGATTTCTTGAAGAGCTGTTATGTCAGCTTTATATTTTGACAGGGCATCGGCTAGCTGCTGAGCAGCTCGAGCTCTATAGAGCGATCGTACGTTCCATAAGAAAATTCGTAAATCGTTTTTCAGTTTTCGTTGCGTGGGTTGTCGTCGTGTGATCAGTCCGTTTCCGAGGCTTGTTGTCGGTCTCGTAATTCATTAAGTTTTACGGGACAGGGAATTAACCTGTCGCCAACCTGATGAACCAGCCTGATCATACGAGTATTAGCCAAACCTTTTTAAAGGCTTGTTTCTAGCGGCCTCCACGGAGAGGCTATGATCAGACTTCCACCAGTCCCGAATAGTTTCGGCACGTGCATGTTTTCGTATGCTACATGTTATTCCCCCTATTCGTCTGATGGCTGACCGCCATGAAACCACTACAACGGCTAATAATTTTTGTTCTTGCATAAATTCATATTTGCATAGCATTCTGTTTTTGTCTCTTACTAGTAAAAGAATTTAAAAAATTAATTTTATCCTTATGAATAGTTTTCTCTTGTAACGTTCGCTTTTGAAATTCATAGTCTATTACATAGGAGCCAGTTCGTGCTACCCAGTCGTGCATTTTATTAAGGTAACCTCAAGTTGCAGTTGTATTGTATCAGGGTTCATCGATGGTTTATTTGATATGCTTCCTGGGGGCGTCATCTTTGCTGGAATTCTCATTAAGGTACTATTATACGCTGATGACTTGGTGTTAATAGCTGACAATCCATTCACTCTTCGCCTCCAAATCAATAAGCTAGAGGCTTACTACCTGAAGAAGATTGGCGTCTAAATAACGAGCATATTGATATAGTTCGTAAATTTAAGTACCTCGGAGTGTTGTTGACTCCGAGCTTAAACTTTAAAAAGCAGGCTAAGGATAAAAGCAATGAAGCTTAGATAGCGCTTAACATGATGTGGCCTAAGCTCTCGTCCAATACAATCATTAACCATTCATCTAAATATTGAAAGATTTATTTACTAAATCGTTTTAGCGGCAGAGTAAAGGTACTTCGACTTTACAGAAAACCTGTCAATAGACCATAAAAAAATGATAAAATTATTTGGCCATCATTCTGCAAAAAAATTCATACGTGGAGAACCTGTTTGTTTTGGTTATAAAGAGCGGATGTCCTGCAGTGACGTTTTTTCAATTATCTCTATTTTAAAGGTGCTTGGTCTTTAATGGGTTAAGTGAACAGTTTTTGAATAACAATTTGTACTATGAATTTTTAAAATTTGACATGTGATTGCGGCAATATTGTTGAAGCTTCATCTGTCAAATTGGTTGTTATTTATTAAGTCTGTGTTGCCAAATAAACATGAAGAGTAATATCGTTCGAAAACATAGTGGAAATGAAGGGATTGTTTTATGAAAATGCCTATTTAACAGTCGCTTGTAATCGTGCTTCCGAGAATATAATTCGCAACGTAGTTGAGAAGTTCGAATCGACCGGTACAATATACAACACAACGAAATTCAAAATCTGAACACGATACACGACCATTCATTGAGAACAACTTGCAGCAATACTGCATCATCACTTGGTCCTGCCGCTGCCAAAGTACAAACTTTAACAGATGCAGGAACTCAGAGATTACAACCATAGATAACGACTTGTGATGTGTAACTGGGTTCCAGTGTTCCAGAGCAGTTGAAGGCTGACCCCAATTTCGGTCGAAAACACGTATTCAGCGGCCTCGTTGTCTTTTTTAGATGAATATGTTCGCACGAGCGATTTCCGAACATGGTTATTTCAAGCTTAGGCGATGTGAGTTTGCTACCATGATCGTCCGATTAGACCCTGTTACACTTTTTTTTGTGAGGTTTTCTTAAGTCACAGACATATGCCAGTAAACCTAAAACCAAAACTGCCCTGAGAGCCAACAAAAAGCTGTGTACATATTTATATCGAGGGACATGGTTGTGTATTTTACTCATTTCTAAAAGTTAAATTTGGAATACGAAATTCAATTTAAAAACTAAACAAGCTAAACGATTACTTGAAGCTTAAAATGCGCTTAAATCAAGAACAGTACAAACTGATTATGCTAACCAATTTTTCATTTTATTTATTTATTTCTCAGAAAGTGATTATGTAACAAAAGACATCATTTGCAGTCAACAACTGTAACAAAACTACAAAACTCATTTAAACTATAATCAAACAACCAACTAGCTATTTGCAGCGTGTTAATTTAACGAATCAACACTTTGCGTTAAGGACTTTCCGCTTAGGCCAACAAGTAATGGTAATTTTCTGGAATTACAACGATGAATGACGACGACAATGCCAAGAAAAGTCATCGAAGAAACTTTTTCAATTCACAGCTTAAAAGGGCGAAGGGAATTAATTGCTGTTAAACCTCTTAAGCTGTCTTTCATTTTCATTTTTCTTTACTTTTTACTTTTAAGTTTTTGTTTTTTTTTTATTTGCTTAAATGTAAGATTTTTAATTTGTGTTGGATATAATGATGAGGAATTCTCCTCGTTTAATGGAATTTGACTCAATTAGTATTGAATAAAGGATATCGCAATAGGATGTGGTGGCAGCTTTTTCAGAGTCTTGCTTTAGCCCACGATGTGCAGAGGCAAATGCACGGACTTGCTTATAAATTGACAAAGTAAACATAATATCTTCATCAGAAATACATTTTCCAATTATTATTTTTCAATATTAAAAATACATTGATTTATACGAAAACTTATGTTTTTTTGAAGGTTTTTATAATACAAACTCTATATACTATTGAAATAAATCAGCCAAGTAGAAGACTTAGCACTATTATTGGACTTGTTGAATTATTGATTCAAATAGCTTTTTTGGCCTTTAGTCCACAAAAATTCTAATCTTTGTTGGATATAGTTCACATTGGATTTTTGTCAAAAAATTCATGTAAGATGAACTGAACTTAACAAAAATTGCGTATTGACAAGGTCCTCACAAGTCAACTGATGAGTCCATGTGAGATCACCCGGACGAAACGCCAATTTTTGTGGACTAAAGGCCAAAAAAGATAATTTGAAACTTATGTTTTTTGTTCGCTTACAATATAAAAATCCTAATATTATATATTCACCTCTATAGATTTTCCCATTTTCAAAATTATGAGAAGGAAGTGCTGGTTATAGACGTACTATTCAAACTCTTCGCGAAATAGTAATGAACGGTGATTTGAACAGAATAAACAAGCTTCAAGGAGGTGAAGGTTGGGCAGCCTGGAAATTCCAAGTAAATGTGCTTTTGAACGAATCCGATGTTTTCGATGTGGTGACCGGAGAAAATATTAGACCTATTTTATCCGTTATTGGATCTGAAAAAACTGAACAGTCTGAAGCAAGAACTTGCAGCTTCGAAAAATTTGAACAGCCAAGGTCATAAAGTTATTGCGACTACCGTTGGCCAACAAGCTATGTCACACATTTATGCATTGCGTATCCACCGGTGTATGAACAGAAATCATCAACAAGCTTACACCTTTTACAACAACAATTTTATAGTAGTAGTAGTAGTAAAAGTGTGATTTTATTGAACAAAAAAAAAATTTTAAAAATCATGTTTACAAAAAATTCACAATAGGTATATAGCATTGGCTTTTGCCGTCAGCCAGAAGAAGAAGAGTATAATTTTCTAATGATTATGATTTAATTTGTTTTATAAATATTTAAGTAATATATGTTTATCTATAGTAAACTAATATTAAAAGTTTAAAATTTTCTCATGTTATTAAAATGCTTCATTTAAAATTTGGTTGCGATATCTTAAGGCAGTTTTAACATAGCCATATAACCTTGTCCATTCTTGGCCGTTTAGGGCTTCAACAGCTTCCGTCGAAGTTAAAGTAGATTTTCCCCAATATGAGTGTCTTATTTCTTTCAGAACGGGGCAGATGGCTAAGAAATGAAATGTGTTTTCTGATGATCTAAGGTTGCACAGTGAACACTCTGTATTTCTCACAGGGCCATAGGGTTGGAAATTCAGACGTAGTAGCTCCCCTCTGGTTTTAAAGTGTATAAATCGAATATCAGTCATTGAAATAATTTTTGGCACCAAGGTTATGCTGCAAGCTTTTATACATGGTTCTAGACTCACTTCGAAGCGCCATCTCTGCAAACTGTTCAAAACATGTTTCCTCGATCTTTGTCAGCAACACCTCAAAGGTGCTACTCCAATCCTCCATCCCTCTCGCCAACAGTTCGACGTTATACTGAAGTTCTAGCCGTGACCATTCCGCAAAAAACTGAGATTTTCGTTGCAACAGATTCCTTGCAATTTTGTTTGGTAGTCGATGGTTTGGGAGGGCTAATATTTTTCTAACGTAATTAAAATGCATTCTGAGTGAGAAAATGTACAGCGGCGATAAACCTCCAGATGCAGCTAAATGTAGGTGTATTTTCCGGTAGTCTGAATATCTTTTTGAGAAAGTATCTTAACAATTTCTCTACTTCATCAAATTTTTGAAAGCCCCAGACCTGACCAGCATAGCACATAATTGCTCGCATAACCGCTTCAAAAAATTTGTATTTGGCGCTTGGAGCAACATTTGTTTTCCCAAGGACTCCCTTCCAGTTACAGTTGATAGTCTTTTTTGAATCTATGAGTTTACCTTGTAGATGCTTTTTAAAGCCCCTTTTAGACGATCAGTTGTTCCTTCAGTTATCAGTTCAGTTGTCAGTTCAGTTAAAAAAGGCATTGTATTTAGACGATCAGTTGTTCCTTCAGTTATCAGTTCAGTTGTCAGTTCAGCTTAAAAAGGCATTGTATTAAGACGTCAGTCCGGTGTTCAGTTGAGCTTGTATTCTGCTTCTCTCTTAACTGAATTGTGATAAAAAGGGTAACTTTTCTTCCATAAACATGGACACACACGATAAATTTCAATGAAATCGACCAAATTATCATTCTGTTTCGACATATTGAAAAAAAAAACATGAACTCGAATGAGGACTGAACTGACAACTGAACTGAAAAGTATTTACACATCAGTTTAACTGATAACTGAACTGAAAACTTATGGGAATTTCATCAGTTTCAGTCTCAGTTTCAGTTTCAGTTAAACGCTTCAGTTTTTGCATTTAGACATCAGTTTAACTGAAAGCTTAACTGATAGCTCAACTGAAACTGAAATGATCGTCTAAAAGGGGCTTAAAAGAAAGTTGTGGCGTTATGAAAACTCTAAGATATTTGTATTCTTTTACGATTTCGAGCGATTCATTTTCCAGGTCCATTTTTCATCTTGTGCATATCTTCCTGTACCATTGCGGAAAATCAGTATTTTGGATTTGTTGGTGTTAACCGTGAGGCTCCACAAGCGACAGTAGTCTCGCAATTTGTTGATCATCGAGTTTCAAAAAGCCGAAAGATTTTTTTCTTGCTGCTTCACAATCTCTGTCAAACCATGGTTCTTTCCATTTCTGTTTTTTTACAGACTGAAAAGGCTTTGCTGCCTGGAAAATGCATGAGACAGGGTGTTGGTGCTTAGGCTCGAGCTATGTTGATTTCTGCAAGCTGAATCTAATATACCGTCCAGATTACATTTATACCGTTCCAGATGAGAGTTTTTCCACTGTAGTTTGGGTAGCAATTGCATATCCGTATCATTTCTACCTCATAAAATTGACTCATTACTCATAGAAAATAAGCTGAATCAACTCAATGATGAGTATATTCCCGGCCCAGATGGTATCACCGCCATATTTCTCAAAAAATGCTCTTCAACACTCTCTCTTCCCCTTTCAAAAGTCTTCGGTTTATCTCTATCTCAAAGAGTATTCCCTCAGTTATGGAAGACCTCTTTTATAACCCCAATACATATAAAGGGCCCAAAGTGTGAAATTACAATCTATTGTCCAATCGCTAAACTTTCACATATTCCCAAAATCTTTGAAAGCATTTTGTATGATATTTTAAGTTTTCGTTGTAAGTCTCTCATTTTCCCTAGGCAACACGGCTTTGTCAAGGGTAGATCCACAATGACTAACCTCGTTGAATTCATATCCTTTAGCCTCTCAGCCTTAGAAAACGGAAAGGAAGTTGATGTTTTCTCAACCGATTTCAGTAAGGCCTTTGACAAAATCTCACATAAGCTTATTCTATTAAAACTGTCCACCCTTGGTCTTGAACCTATTTTCCTAAGATGGATTTCTTCTTATTTAAACATTCGTTACTACAAAAGTTCGATTCAGATCTTCCTTCTCTGATGAATTCTTAGCTACCTTCGGGGTTCCAAAAGGCAGTCACTTAGGACCTCTCCTCTTTATTCTTACTATTAATGATATTGAAATGGTCATCAAACATTGCCATATTTCACTCCACGCCGACCATACAAAGTTTTTCAAGACCATTTCTTCCACACATGATGCCACTCTCCTACAACTTAGATAGATACTCGTAGATAGATATATTTATTTCGTAAAAATATTTTCAAAAAAGTCTGTGACCGCACATTTTACAATTCAGAGATTTGATAAATTATATCTTACAACTGAAACATTATCTTGGATAAAATAAAAAAAAAGTATATAATAAATAAATTAAAAGAACAAATCGAAGGAAAATACAAAAAAAAACTTCATTCAAAAGATAGAAAAAAAAAAATTTAAATTAAATTGCATTTAACTCAAAAAGTTATTTAAAAAAAAGATATGTTAATAAAATGTATTAACAAACTATTTAAAAAGTAAGCTAACAAAATAAATTAATTATGAATATGTAGGAATAAATTAACAAATAAATAAATTAACCAATAAATAAATTAAGAAAAAGACTAAAATATATTAACAAACATATAAATAAAAAAAAAGAAGAGTGAAAAAATAACAAATAAATAAATTAACAATTAAATAATTTAACAAATTAATAAATTAACAATTAAATAATTTAACAAATAAATAAATTAACAAATAAATAAATTAACAAATAAATAAATTAACAAATAAATAAATAAATTACCAAAGTAAATAAATTAACAAATAAATAAATTAAAAAAAAAATAAATAAATTCACAATTAAATAATTTAACAAATAAATGAATTAACAATTGAAAATAAATTAAAAAACAAATAAATTAACAATTGAAAATAAATTAAAAAATAAATAAATTAACTAATAAATAATTTAACAAGTAAATAAATTAAGAAACAAAAATAGATTGGCAAATAAATAAATAATTCATAAACTAAAAACAAACACAATAAATATTTACACAAAATTATCACAGATTATGCAAGAACCTGGGTTATGAGAGAATTCTCAAAGTTTTCACAGCTGATGTTCAAATTATTTACAAGTTTACGAATTCTTTCAAAAATCAATTCAACATCCGCCTTTCTGTGGAGACTTAAGGTTGAATAATGCCAAGGAAGGTTTAGCATCATTTTCAAAACTTTGTTTTCTGATACCTGATGTAACTTCTTTAAATGACATCTTGCAGTGTTATCCCATACTGGATATCCATATAACAGTATTGCTTGGAAAACTACTTTATGAATAATAATATTATTTTCATTTGTGAGTAAAGATTTTCGGTTAATAAAAGGGTAAAGCATATTAATAGCAATGCTCATTTTTTTAAGAGTACTTTGAATATGTTGGTTAAAGGTAAGTTTTGTATCGAGATGAACTCCGAGATAAAAAAATTTGGTGGTGCAACAGCTCGAAGTTAACCAGGACCTAGTGACTTACAACTCTTAACCATTCCTGTGTGCGACCAGGAACGGAGCGGACCTACAATTTCCTGCCGATTCCGAACGGCTAATGAACAGCACTTTCCATGACAAGAGATACTCTTGGAGAATTTGTCAATTCCTCGCAAGAGGCAGTACACCCCTACAAAAAAACTTCTTGCAGCGGCTGAGAATCGAACTCGAGACCTTCCGCATGACAGTCCAACGCACTAACCATTATGCCAAGGGGTACTACTCCGAGATACTTTACGGATTGCTCCCATGCAATTGTGGTACCACTTATTTGTAGCTACAACTTTATCTCAACAATTTCTCTCTATGGTGCCTGAAATATTGCTTAGAACTAAATCTTTCCAAATGTAAATCAATAACATTTTCACGAAAATGCAACCGATCTACTCCCCGTCGATATCTTCTACATTATCAACCCACATCTACCGCTGAGTCAATTCGAGACTTTGGTGTTTTATGTGATAGAGAACTCACCTTTCTTACACATATTGACGAGATTTTTACTATTGTCTATCTCCCCCCGTTTAGGAGGTAGGGGCACTTTTAGAAAAAATGGTTTAAAAAAGAGGCTGGGTGCGACCCACACTGATAACTTCCCATTTGTGGTCTTGAAAACTTTATATTTAGTTTTTTTCTGTAAAATTCAAACAAACATTATTTTAAGATTGAAAAGCATTTTAAGAAGTAGATGGAAGATCGAAGTAGATGGTTTCATAGTGTAATTGTTGTTGCGGTTTTTCCGGATTGAAAGGCTGTGATCTGCACTGGATATACAATGACTCCTGTTTTAAAAATCGATGATGCTTGTGGCATACTATGATATTAGGAAATTTGCTTTGTTTTGTTGATGATGAGGATACTAAGTAATATTTACGAAGTTTGGTACATATTATATACTGAATTATAGATTTCCGTATTTTTTAATATATCTGTGTTCCTACACCTAAGAAAACCTTGAGTATCTTTTTCATGGACAAAAAGATAAAAAGATATTGTGACGTTTTCTTCAATTTTACCATATTAATGGAATTCGAATATGTGGGACTTGGGTACAACTGAACCTTATTCATATACGTATGTACAGTACATACATTCTTCTAAAAACTAAGTTGATAATAAAATTATAAAATTATGTATTATATTATAGAAATTACTTTATTATTTCGGTTCCAAGCATTTTAATTGAAAAAAATTTAAAAGCGAAATATTCAAATATAAAAGATATGGTTTGATTATTCATGGAAGGGTACTTACAAAATATATCCGCTCTAAAACTAGATATATGTCAAATATAAACCATTTGTTAGAAATTGTATTATGTATAAAATTAAATAATGGCAAAGTCAATATCATTGCTCGTTCTCAAGATATTCTAGTCGAAAAACAAATATTACTACTAATAGTTTTTTTATTTAAAAAAAAAAACTATTAATTCAATATTTGTCAACATTTTACCAATTGTACAAAATTATACTATGTATAAAATAAACTAAATTAGAAGTCAATATCACAAGTAGTTCTCGAGAAATTTTGAGTCGAAAAACAATGTTTACCAATTTTCAATAGAATTTTATATAGTTTTTTATTTTTTGTAAAAAAACTGTAAACTGATTTTTTTTGAAATTTTCACCAGTTGTGAAATACATTATTTTCCGTAAAATAAAATTATTTTGAGTTTCAAATTGTTTTCCGTTCTTAGAATATCTGGGTTATGAAATTTTTTTTCAGTTTTTTTTTATTTAAAAAAATAACGGTATGTTCATTTTTTTCCAAATTCATACCAAATCTGTATGACCTTATAATGAGTACATTAAATTTTATTTGAAATCAATAGCATTATTTTTTCGTGAGATATTTGAAACTAACCAAAATTTTTACTTTTTTTTTAAACCGTTATAGTGAAAAAACTACTCACTAAATTTTAATAAATTTTAAATAACTAAAACTACTTTTCTATAAAATTTAAATTTTCTCAAAAACTAGAAGACAGAACCATATGATTTTTTGTGTTCGATTAAGAACTGATAGTTACATGGAACACATATAAGCTAATTAACAATTTCATTTTACAATTTTGAAAACAATCGGTCTAAACTTTTTTTTTTCACTTTTTTTCTCAAAATTTGGACCTTAAATGCGAATTTCTCAAAAACCATTGACATGAATAATTTAAATTAAATGCAGGATTATAGAACAAACTTCTGGCTTTCAAATACAATATAGCACTTTGTCGTTGTTTTTTAATATTTTTTTTTAATTTTAACCATTTTTTCTAAAAGTGCCCCTACCTCCTAAACGGTGGGTGATAGACAATTAGTAAAAAGTGCTTGTTTTTGATCCCTCTACAAAAACTTATTATTAAATCTGGGCGGCCAAGTTATCGTACTCTCCCCTGGTCCCCTTATCAAGAAACTCATATATCCAGAATCGATAGCATTCAACGTCGTTTCCTACGTTTCGCACTTCGTGGTCTGTCTTGAAATAACCCTTTTATTTTACCTCCGTATCAACAAATTAGGGAGAGGGGGGGGGGGTTAGTTGGAGAGAAAGGAGGTGTCGATTAATATTGGTTTTGAATGTTGGCAAATTGAAATGGGAAGAGAGAACTGTGCCGAGTTGTGCGACTAAAAAAGGCATCTCTATATTTGACAGCAGCATTTTTGGCGGTCTCGAAAATGTGATTATTTCAACGAAGATCATCGTTATCACACATACGGAATACTGATAGCTTATCGGTTTCTTCGATGCAAGTGTCATTCAAGGACAATGGCAAAAGAGCGACATTTTGCCTAAACGACAATAGACAGCATTGAGTTTTCGAAGCATTAAACTCCACACGGTTTTTTAGACCCCATTTAACAATGCTGTAAAGATCGGAGTTTAATGAGCTTATTATACGATACGGTTTTAATTCCATTTCCAAAGGAGATGGACGTGAATTTGAAAACAAGTATGAGAAGCTGAGAGTCGAGTCGTCGGCAGAACAATGAAGTAGATAAGAAGTCTCAAACAATAGATCATTTATAAAAAGAGGCTGGGTGCGACCCACACCGATAACTTCCCATTTGTGGTCTTGAAAACTTTATATTTAGTTTTTTTTCAAAAAACCGACAATAAGCGACATTAATAAAGATCTCATTTTCGTGAGCAACTAGAAATTTTGTTAGATGTCACTTAGTTTAACCAAAATTGTCTCTTAGCACACTATGATTCAACTAGAACTTTCTTTGTTTTTGCGTTTCCTGAACAATTTTAAAAAAGTCGCTTAGTATACATTCTTACGGGCAGGTATCGATGTATAAAACAACATACTTTAGAAGGCACTATTGGTGCTCATTCCCAAGAAACTCGACTTGAAATACAATTTTAACTAGTTTTCACTAGAATTTTTAATAGTTGTTTTATTTAAAAAAAAAACTATTAATTCAATATTTGTCAACATTTTACCAATTGTACAAAATTATACTATGTATAAAATAAACTAAATTAGAAGTCAATATCACAAGTAGTTCTCGAGAAATTTTGAGTCGAAAAACAATGTTTACCAATTTTCAATAGAATTTTATATAGTTTTTTATTTTTTGTAAAAAAACTGTAAACTGATTTTTTTTTAAATTTTCACCAGTTGTCAAACACATTATTTTTCGTAAAATAAAATTATTTTGAGTTTCAAATTGTTTTTCGTTCTTAGAATATCTGGGTTATGAAATTTTTTTTTCAGTTTTTTTTATTTAAAAAAATAACGGTATGTTAATTTTTTTCCAAATTCATACCAAATCTGTATGACCTTATAATGAGTACAATAAATTTTATTTGAAATCAATAGCATTATTTTTTCGTGAGATATTTGAAACTAACCAAAATGTTTACTTTTTTTTTTAAACCGTTATAGTGAAAAAACTACTCACTGAATTTTAATAAACGTCCTTTCAGCCTCTTTCGAAGTTATTATCTATTAAACAAAATTTATTTAAAGTCGACGACGAAAAATGGTACCAGAACGTACGGACGTACGAACGTACGAACGTACGAACGTACGAACGTACGAAAATAAGAAAGAGAGTCGGAAACAAAACGGAGCCCTGGGGAACACCAGAATTTATTTGTGAAGATCAGACTTGAAACCGTCCAAAACAACAAAATGTATTGAATGATCTAGAAGGTAATTTCTAATACAAAGAATAAGGGTTTCGTTGATGCCAAACGCACGCTTTTTCGATAAGAGAGCCTGGTGCCAAACTCTATCAAATGTCTTAGAAATATCAAGCACAATAATCTTACTTTCTCCAAAACAATGTAAAGATGTGTTCTATTCTTCGGTGAGATATGTCATCAGATCATCAGTAGAACGAATGCTGCGAAGGCCGTATTACCGGTAGAAGCTTTCGATCTTCTAGACCTTGCTGATGACCTTGGAAAAAAGGGAGATAAGTGCATTGGTCCATAGAAGGAGAGGGAGTAAGGGTCGCCATTTTTGGAAACAGGCTAGACAAATGCTGCTTTGCATCTTCCAGGAGAGATTCCAGAACAGTATGAGGGATGGAAAGCTTACTCAATGGTTTTGCCAGCGATGAAGAACACTTATTCAGAAGAATGGGGGGTATAAAATCAGGACCATCGGATTTGTTTATATCAGGATCTCGAAGGGCTCTTGCAACTGTACAACAACGAGTGCGAAAATATACTTGTCCCATCGAATGATTTACGTTCTTAAGTACATGAAGGGGCAATGTTGCTAACAGGCAACGTAGAGCTAGCAGAAAAATGAGTGGCAAGTACATTTGTCTTTTCTAAAGAGCTAGTTATTGGATCGTCTTAGATGAACGGTGGAACCGAAGATGAAGTTAATTTTTTTACGTTCTTGACAAATGACTAGAAATTTCTAATTTCTGGTCATGTAAGAATGTGGTTTTTTTTTTTGAGACCATTTTAATAGTGACAACCTTACATTTTCTGTTTTAAGTACAGTTTTACTTTGCGTTTGGCACCAATTTTAACCTTGAGCCCACTGAGCTAAGCCGGGTCAAAAAGCACTATATTTTAAATGGCGATAGCAAGTTTGAGTGTTGATTCAATTCTCGCTTAGGTTGAAAAAACACATGAGAAATTACACCGTTCAGGACTACATGCTACCAAAATTGGATTTGAATTTTTATGTAACATTTACAATAAGCGGAGCTCGGCTTATAAGTTGTTTTGTCCTCGATTTTTTAAGGCTTATGTGAAAGGTAAACTTTTAGTACATATCAACCAACTTTTTTGAATAATAAATTAAATTAATTTTTATCTCACAATTTAAATTTAATTTACTCCACATATTGAAAAATAGTCCAACCTACCCTTAAGCTTCTCCAATGCATAATCCATGTGTAGTTACTAAGCCTCTTAAAAAATATGCTGAATCGTCTATAGGTAATTATAAAACCATAAGCGATTTTTTGTGCATATTAAGTGTAACTCATGTGGACTTGTTCGTTTTATCTATGAATTGGGGAAAAGGTTGGTTCGTTACATACAAATTGTTAAAAATATTGTTCGTTTCATTCGCTGTTTTTTGCTTAATCGGATTTCAATTTATTGTATTAAATTATTCGAACTAAGAATCGGAACTTTTGAAAAAAAAAAAAAAAAAAATTATGATCCCATTCCAGTAAATCTATCAAATCATTCAATCGAAACAGCAGATCAAAAGCATATATATACGGGCAGTCTGGCATTGGGAATAAAAGCGTCAGGAGCAGGGCGAAGTGAAAGAAGGCACAAATCGGATAACAAATCAGGTTGTTCGAACACACTAATTTGCATTGATGTCCTGGGCATAATTATTAAAACATTTTCCAATGTCCATCAATGCGCTGGCTGTGCAAAGAATCCCCTGCTGTATGGGTGCCATACATACATAAACACTCCCACATGTCGGAGACCTGCACTTCCAAGCCATTATACGAAGCCGTCCTGCTGCTGTTGTTTTAACTACTTTGTGAAACAACTGAATTTACCGATCAGAATGGCTAAATAAATTTGAATTGCGAATCTACACTGACAAAGTAAAAAATACACAAAACAGCAACTACAACAACGATGGAATTACTAGAGCAACTACGACGGCCAACGACAGGACCGACGGACGCACATAAAAAAACACGAGGACATTCTCCCTGATGCTGTTGCAGCAGGACATCCACAGTAGGACCGACACCGACATATCGATGAGCATTGGGTATGACGACGAGGATGTCATGCATGCATACTCACGTAACAGGTGATCAATTGTAATAAAATTCTCACAGGGAGTAGGTAAGTTGTGGGCGGAGCAGTCGGACCGGAGTACTTTTCACTTCAAAATTGGTGATGGATTTTTTTTTTCGTTAAAAACCTTTACAAATTTCAGAATGTGAAAATGTGCTGCAACTCTTGTCTCAATTCGAAAACTTTGACAAAAAATTTAATTTTTATTTTTAAAAAACTACGTAGGTATATTTGGATAATCGAATTAACTGAATTTAACACACTGTGGGAGGATTTTCGTGGGAGTTATATACAGCTCAGAGTCCCAATTCTTTTAACTCACTTGAGTCTGAGATTAAACAGCATGGATAAGCCCTGATACATTATAAAGTTAAAATTTATACAGGCTTAGAAGAATCGGTTAACGATCTACTACTACGGCCAGCCAATCGTTTTCGAGATCTTCAGTCACGTGATCACGGCTTCCTGGAAAGCTCATCGAAACTTTACTTTCACACACATATTCAATGATTCAACAAGTTGTTGGACGCCTTTCCAAATTTGCTGAATCCAAATGACCGATCTCAGATCCCTTTCAACTAAATTTTTAGAGAAAATCTAAAAGAACCAAAATCGAAAATTTCCTAATAGGCATTCTCCTCGCGAGCAATTCGAAGCATGCAACAATCGTTCTAATCAGTTATTTCGTTTTGTTGTCAATTCTGAGAGATCTATTATTTAAAAAAATTACGTTTTAAGAATTTTTAAACACGTTAATAACCCATTTTGCTGACTAAAATATTAAATTACGTTAATAGGAAGTTAAATTTAGATAATGATTATTGTGATGATTTGGCATGTTTGGGTCTAAATAAGAGTCCACTTGTCTCGATTACTTCTTCAGCTCATCCACTGGCACATCGAGAAGAGACTCTTTTTTCTTCTTTATAAATTAACTCGTCGGTTTCGGAACCAACTGTTCTACTCCGTTTGATTATAGCTCAGAAACCTGTTTTTGTTACTTTTCCAAAATACTTTAAGAGCAGGTCTGTGGCTAGTGGCCACCAGGTATCTTATGACTACAAGTATTTTGGAGCCGCAACGGAAAAAGGGAAAACTAAAAATGGTTAAGGATAAAGAATAGGCAGGTGATACTTGTTGTTGTAAATTTTACCGCAACAATCTATAAAATGTTGGAAGAGAGTCGGCGACAGGCAGGACAAATGCTGTTTTCCATCTTCTAGGTTAGATTTCAGAACAGTGGGAGAGATGGGGAAGCTTACGCTATGGTTTTACCACCTCTTCGGAAAAATGGGGTTATACCATCAGAACCAGCGGATTTGCTTATATTAGGATTTCGGAGGGCTCTTGCAGCTGTACGAGTGAGCAAATATACGAGTACCTGTAGGCTGTAGCATTAAATGATTTACGTTCTCAAGTACAGGAAGGGCAATGTTGCTGTCAGGCAACGTAGAGCTAGCAGCTAGTACGTTTGCCTTATTTGAAGAGCTAGTTATCAGGTTGTCGTTGTAGATGAAGTTGAATTTTGTACTTTGTTGACAAATGACCAAAAGATTTATACTGCCTGTGGGACATTGTAGGATTTTTCGCTATAATTTCTGGTCATGTAATGTGCTTGTTTTTATAACAGCGATGCAATGGTTTCCGATTTTCGTCAGTTGGCTTGGCTTTGTAAAAGTGGCAACTTACTTCTCAAAACCTAAGAGCTTCTTGTCAGATTGTATCAAACAAAGACTGTTCTTGAAAAATCACTTCTATGATCATATCAGCACTGGCATCATCGTCACTATCGAGGAAACATATTAACCAGTTAAAGATTCGAAAAAAAGTTACAAAGACCGACTCAGTTGGCTTTATCATACTGCCAAAGGGTCCTAGTGGCATGTTTTTATTGGAAGGCGTAAAAAGTGAGTCTCAGTTGAATTTTTTAACGTGATAACATTTTTAAATCATTCCTCTGGTACAGTTTTTTCTTTCATACGGACACCTTCAGCGCTTTTCTTAACCTTTAAAAAATCGACATATATATTAAATATTTAGTATCTTGTTGTGCGTTAAGACTAAAAGAATCAGATTTCCGTGTGGAAATATTAAACATCTGATCCGAGCAGATATTTTATCGACATATACTGATACTGACTTCTGCACTTCTACTTCGGGCATCAGTTTTTTCATCCAAAACGGACTGGGAGGATAACGTTGTGATGAGCGACTTCGACACGACCATCTTTACTAATGGCTGGAAGATGAAGATGAATGAACTAGTGTTACCTACCTTAAGTAGTATCTTTCAAGCTAAATTACAATTACGAAAGCATTCAAAATACTTAAGCTTTATCCAAATCAAGACCGGAATACGGCCATTTTTCCAGACAGACAGGCGGTTGGTTAAGCGAATGATTATAATTTTTCATCTTCTAAATGGTCCAGCGATGCCAGGATAATTAACGAGCCATGAACATAATCTTTAATGTCACTCTTATATGGCCTTCAATTGAACTGGCTGATGAGCTAGTTCACTTGCCGAAAGAACAAAAATTCCTGCTTAACACCAGCAGGGCAAAATCTTCTTAATTTTTCTCACAAAATGTTGGAGCAGTTTAACCAACTACATTAAATCAAGAAAGATGTGGCACACCTATAATAACTCCACAACAAATGACCTAATATGTAGACAAAGCCCAGACATACCAAGGGTAGTTAAAACTTTCATTTCTTAGCACTTGGCAGTAGGTACTCCTTACCATACTTATTGTCATAGTTGTATGGATCAGCAGGAAGAGTAAACAGTCATGCATTTTCTCCGTAAATTTCCAATTCTGGCCAACAGTTATTCCTTGACAATCTTAACCAACTAACTTAACTTTAAAACCCCTGCTGCACTTTGAAAGATCGGAGCTCAAAACGAAGCTCTTCGGGTTCTTATTAGACACATTTATAATATCAATTAATTTCAGGACAATTCCTTTACCAAGAAGTTATTCAATTCAATTCTTGTTTTTAAGAAAAATAATATTGTAGCTTGTGTCCTTAAATTCTTCCAGCTTTTACTCCGAGACCATAGAACTCTGCTAAAGTCGTATCAGAGGAACAATGTTGGTCATGCAATATACAGTCCGATATCCCGCCTTCAATCTCGACACATACCTCTTAAATTAGCCCAAGAACTAAACAGTACGAACTTCGGAGTAATGGAGTATTGCAAGGACGACGAGTATCGAAGACCCAACAAACGTTTCTGCTAACCACGACCTACCTACGAAAATTTGAGTTAGCCTGAACGGAGTATGAACAAACAACGCCAGATTTAGATATCGCAAAGCTTTATAAGTGGTGTGCAACCACAATTTTCAATTTTAACCAATATCTTGAGAACGAACCAATAAAAAATCATAAGAATCATCATGGATCGGGAGTGTTAAACAATATCCATGAAAAAAGTTTTTGATATATTTAACGTAAAATTAATTGAAATATGCTATCGAAATTGTGCCAACATCCCGGTTTCTGTTTTCTCCAGATTTTTCGCTCTTTTCATTATATCTCTCGATGTTCACCCAAAGGTTTTGCTCTTTTAATGCACGATAATTTGTATTCCTTCTAAGTTCCCAAGGCGAATTTTTTCCCTTACAACTTGCTGATGCTAACACAATCGCAAGAAGAAAAGTGTATCCCATTCGGGTATGTATTACCAATTACTAGTCAGGCGGAGAAGGCATCTCATCCGAAGGCAGAAAATCACTCCTGTGGATGTATACTTCTGTTGATTCAGGATGACTATATTACACATTGATGTAATATAATGGTTATATGCCGGTAAGACCGTTTGCTGCGTTGGACACGAAAATAAATGAGTATTGGACGGTATATTGTATTAATGATTATCCAAAGAAGATTAAGGGTAATGTAGAACTAATAACAGCACTGAAAATGAAATCATGTATTCCTTTTTTTTTTTTTTTTTTTTTTTTTATTTTTTTTTTATTTTTTTTTAAATTCATTTTTATTTTTCATTTATCTTACAACTACTTAAAGCTAGACAAAAATTCATAAAAACTAGCCTAATTATCCAATAACTTAAAACTAACTTACTGGCCCTATGCGGGCGCTCTAAGCTAAACTATATCTTAAATGTAATGCCTTTCGGCCTAAAAAACTATTTTTAATTCAAAAAAACTATATCTATTTTTTTTTTTGTTTTCTCGAGAAAATTTAAAAAACTCGGATTCTTTATCTTTTTATATTTTTTATAGAAAACTTACAAACTAAAGTAAAACTAAGTAATAACTACCCAAACCAACTTAAACTACTTAAAATAAACTAAAACTAAACTAAAACTACTTAAAAACTAGAACAGCCACAGCAGCAGAGATTTTTTTTTTTTTTTTTTTTTTAATATATGTACATTAGAAGAATGTACTCAATTTTTTTTTTTTTTTTTTTTTTTTTTTGTGCCACCCTGACTGTCCCTACCTAAGAATACCCTTAAAACTATGTAAGTCGGCCAAGACAACTGGTCAACTATCGCTATCAACATTAGACAACCACCAAAACTGGTTCTCCTGTCTTACCCTGTCTTTCAGGTCCCGATCGGACACAGTCCTACTGAACCGAAGTCGCTCAGCTCCGTCTTGTGCGAGGACGTCTCGACTATAAAGGAGCCGCCTATCCACAGCCCTACGACCGACGTGGTAGATTAGCGGAACCGCCTCTCTATCCTGGATCAACCCTATACTATCTAAATAGAGGAATGCATTAGGTGCAATATGGCCACTTAAACGCACACTCTCGAAGTATTCTGTGTTGGGGTAGTAAGCCCCAAAGATTAAGCTATTTGCTGAGGTCATCGCTCTCGCAATGTGACTCCGAATCAGCTTTATCAAAAAATTATCTATTCTGTTAATGTTGGCTCCGTTGTATAGAGTCCCGTTGGAATAGTAATGTTTGTACTCTGATTCTGGTGTTCTGTGTAAACCAAGACAACGTCTAAGACACTGCCTCTCAAACACCCGAATCTTTTCCATTTGAGATTGGGCAACGTTGAACCACACCGGGCACCCATAGGCAATCATCGGCCGGATGAGGGCCATGTAGCAAATCACCTTTACCCTGGTGTCAAGCCGGCTGCTGTAAAACAACCGTTTCGTCAGGGCAAAGGCTCCCCTAGCCCTGTTCAGAGCAGCATTTATATGTCTGTCGAAATACAAATACTGATCCAACCAGATGCCAAGGTACTTTACCACACTTCTGTTCGCCAGTGGTTGCCGGTGCGGCCCTACGATCATCAGCTTACGCCAGTTCTTTCTAGTATCCCTAGGGGCTCTAGCCAACGGAGTCCTAAACAGAATCGTTTCACATTTCTGAAAGTTGATTTTCAACTTCCAGTCATCACAATATCGCTGAATCTTGTCGAAGTCACGCTGTAAGAGAATTCTGATAACCTCAACTTTTGTAGCCGTTCTGTACGCTATTAGGTCATCGGCATACGCAATTGCATGAGTTAGACTACTTATTAGATCGCTGGTGTAAATGCTGAATAGAATCGGCGAGTTCACCGCTCCCTGCTGAAGACCATTCTTGATATCGAAGATTGCGGTAGAAGTTACATTGCCACTTTTGACAACAAACTTTCTACCATTGAGCATGTCATAAAGTATATATAATAGTGGTTTACTTATGCCGAGCCTAGTCAATTTTAGATAGAGACCCTCTAACCATACGGTGTCGAAAGCCTTCTCCAAATCAACCAGACAAGCACCTGTACACTGCTTTTTAGTTTTGTTCCATTGGATATCAGAAACGAGTTTAGACGCGGCATGAATGGTGTCATGTCCCGCCTTAAACCCGAACTGATTATCCGGTATGATATTATTCTCCTCCGCCCACTTGGACAGAGCTCTATTTATTACTTTCTCGAATACCTTGCTGATACTCGGTAGAAGACTTATCGACCGAAGATTCGCCGGATTGGAGTTGTCCTTTCCCTTTTTCGGGAGAGGATGAACCACAGCTGTTTTCCATCGCCCTGGATAATATGCATTATTCAGTGCGTTGTTAAACAGTGTGGCATAAATGTCAATTGCTTCCTTAGGTAGATGTCGAAGTACAATATTGGATATACCATCGACTCCTGTTGACTTTTTCTTTTTTAATGAATCGAAGATGAGCTGGAGCTCCATCCTCGTAACTAACAGGGAACCACTCCCCTCTTGCACGGCGATGGTGGCATTCGCCAAGTTTTCTTCATTGAACCGGATGAAACCTAGGTTCTCTGATCGCCATTGCGTCATTTCATTACGAAGATAGAAGTGATGGAGTAGAGCTCTGCTTTCCAGGTCGTGGTTGGGGTGGATGCTTGCATTCACCTTATACACTTGCTGAAAAGCAGCCCCCACAGCCTCCACTTTCTCCAGCGGATCCTCGACAATAAAGAGGTCATCGTCCAAGACCGCGTCATCTGGATCTATCCCTGCTGTCAGAAGTACGTTTCTGTTTTCTGCCGTTCTCTGGAGCTTAAGACATGGAAGTTCGTTTTGATCATTCCGTCTAAATATCTTGTTAATTTGTGGAAACATACTCGGGTCGCTAGAGTTAACGGCCCGAATTTTATTGTTCCAATACAAATTAATAGACAACCTATAATTTTCTTTGATCAATTGGTTGATGTTTTTGATTGACGACTTCAGTGTCCTAATCTCCAGATCGCGTGAGTCAGTAAACCGTCGGTACAAGCGTTTAAGTCTTGTCAGTAGTCCACTTTTTTGTCTGTGTAGTGCATCAATTGTCGCGTTACGGTACATGTCGGTTACGTTACGTTCTCTGTATTTTGGTATAGTTCTGTTCATAGTTCGTAGGATTGTTTCGTCCATTTGTTCTAGGTATTGGTCAATTTCGTTGTTTCTTAAATTCCTGTTATTTGGTGGGGATATATTATTGGCACGAATTTCGCTTGCTAAAGCGTTGGTAAAGCGTGGCCAGCGCATCTTACTATAATTGTAAGAATGCGCAGGTACATACTCCTCCAACTCTACAAGCTCGTTCGGCAACTGTATTACTGCGGCGAAACCACAGTGGTCGCTGTCGTAGTCTATCGTTTGTAAGCAGTTTCTTGTCCGTTGACCCACAGTGTTAGTAATTGTCAGTCTAGAGTCCTTTAGTAATAGATCCAGATAGGCACCGCTTCTTGGAAACGATGGTCTATCAGTCGCTAGAAGATCGATCATATATTCAATACTGTATTGACCCATCCAATTAAATAGATGGTTACCTCTCGGATTTTGTACTTGATTTCCCCAATCTATATGTTTGGCATTTAAATCACCAGCCATGAGATAGTAATTCTCTACCGAGTTGAGTTGTAGCACTTGAAAAAGTTTTTCGAGCTCTGTCAAAAAGTCAGTTGGCTGAGGTGATTCCGGAGCATAAGTCGCGACTATAAACATCCGCTTCCCCTGTTGGAGAGGAATGCATACAATACACGCCTCAAGCAGCCGAAATCTGCGTACTTCACTATTGTATATAACTTTATATTTTATGCCTTTTCGTACAAAGATTGCGACACCACCTCCTTGAGTCGAGTTGGGCCGATCTCTTCGTACGATATTGTAATTATTATGTGTCAATTTATGTTTCTGACTTAGTTTAGTTTCACTAGCCATAAACACATCAGGACTTAGATCTTTCAACAATTGGAATAGGTTTGCTCTACGTTCGATCCTAATCAGTGAATTTACATTCACAGCAAGGATCCTTAAGGGCCTCTCCGGCAGCGCGCCCTTAACCTAAAAATTGCGTAAAGCTCGGCAAAACAGAGTAGATATGGTCCACCCTCTTCGCCTGCTCCGTTATCTGTTTTTGAAGACCTGCTATCTGACCAGAAATGGCCAGCAACATGCTTCTTATTTCGGCCTGTGCGTCCGGAGCCTTAGGCACGAGGGCCTGTGGGGCTGCCTTTGGCGCAGGCTGTACCGTATTTCCCCTTCCTGACGCCATTTGGGCGTAGGAGATTTGGGGATTAACGGGCGTTGTTGTAGGAACACGCGTAATTGGTCGTTTTTCTATCTCTGTTTGCTTTGCTTTTTTTTGTTTTATTTCCTGAAAGATGGGACATCCCCGATAGTTTGCGGGGTGCCCGTCCTTCCGGCAGAGTGCACACTTAAGTAGTGTCATGTCTTGGACCCTTTCTTGCCCTAACTTACATTCTCCCTGAATGTGGTTCTCTCCACACTTTACACAGCGTGACTGCATTTCGCAGTTAGCCGCGGCGTGGCCGAACCTTTGACAGCGCATGCATTGAAGCATGTCGCCGCGCCTCTTTAATTTATCCCAGGTTACAACCTGGTAGTTGAGGACGGAGATACTCCTCAAACTATCCAGTTTGCTAGTGGGTGAAAGCTGAACCAAGAAGATTGGCAACTTCCGATTCTCCCGTCTGGCTTTAACTGTGGCAAAAGGCTTGACTTCGATAAAGTCGAGATCGTCGCTCGCTTTTTCACGGAGCTCATTTAAGAGCTCTTGCGGTTCCGTGTAGGAATCTATGCCCTTCAACAGGACTGTTTGGAATTTATCTACTTTAGGTGTATAACTGAAGAATTCAGTCGTGGTAGCTTTTAGTAAATTTTTCACAGTTTTATGCTGTTCCACTGTTAGGCAGTGGATAGCATGTCTGTTAGGACCTAGTCTTTTTATGGTAAAATTTTGACCTATGGCCGACTTACATATTTGAATGGTCTCCTTTAGGTCCATCTTATATACATTGATTGGTGGCACTTGCTCTTTCTTCTTGTTCAGTTGCTGCGGCTGTGGCTGCTGCTGTTGCTTCTGCTGCTGTTGTTTCTGCTGCTGCTGATTCTGCTGCTGTTGGTTCTGCTGCTGCTGCTGTTTTGGCTGTTGTTGTTTTGGCTGTTGTTGTTGTTGTTTTGCCTGCTGCTTTGGCTTGTCTGTAAGCAGCGGCTGTTGTTGTTTTAGCTGGGGCTGATGGGGCTGCTTGGTTGGCGGTTGCAGCTCCGCATCAGCACTTTTTTGTTGCGCCTCCTTTGGTGGGGCCTGGAGACTTTTTCTATTTGCGCGCTCCTGTCTCTCTTTTGCTCTGCGCGCCTCTTGCTTTTCTTTCAAAGCTTGAATCATTGAGGCAAGATTGCTTTGAAGGTTCTCAATCTGCCCCTGTACTGCACCAATTTTGGCTTGGATAGTCTCCTCTTCCTCTTCGTCTGCGGACGCCTCTGGAGTGGACAAGTCCACAAAGGTTTGACTATCGCCCGTGGTGTAGAGACCCTCTCCACCCTCGGACATATATGATATCGCCTCGTCATCATCGGTTGGCGAGGGATTCACAGTTTTCCTTGTGTCTGCTGCTGGTGTTGTTGCCTTTTGCGCCGTCACCTTCCCTTCAGCTTGCAGCTCAGCTTTGGTGATGGTACGACGCTTTACCAGGTTAGGCACACTTTGTACCCTCTTCCTTCTCTTCGTTGACGCAACGGCTGATGGTGCCGTTTCTACATCATATGATGGTAACGCTATCGCATCAGTCGACTTAGCCAGGGCATCTTTTGATGTCCCCGGTTTTGATGCCGTTGATTGCTTCATCATTGGTCTTGATGTTGTTGTTGTTGTTGTTGGGTCTTTAGCTGGCAGAACACCTTTCGATGCCCCCGCTTTGTTGTTGGTACGTTTTCGCTGTCTTTCCTCTTCTGCTATAATACTTTGCACTTCACTATTGTGAAAAAAAGCATCCAAAAGTTGTGTGCCCGACGGGGACTTGAACCGGTGACCTCTCGCACCAGAGTCCGCCACCTCTTCCACTGAGCTATACTCTATATTGGAATTTGACTGGTAAAGTTAGTACTTGTATCCACACCCGATTTTAGTTTAAGTCACTGTGAAAGTCGAAAGCGTCTACATTCCTCCACAGTACGAGATCGACTATTCCTTTTCAGATGCAGATGGACGTTACTGCCGATGTGTTTCTCGAATTGAACAGTGTTTTTGCCAAATAAATAAGAATAATTAGCAAACGTTGCTGAGGTGTGAAACTTTTCATGAGCCAAAAACACTCTGGTACATCAGCAGGTACTACGTCCCTGGTGGCATTCAGGCTGAAATCGCAGATCAGAAGGTAATAAAGTTCCTGCTGACAATAAGGACGTTTAACTTCGAACTAAGTGTTACAGAAATCATCAAACTACTTGTTTCAAAATACTGTACACAAACATCATCAACTTAGCTTTTGTTCAGTTGTTTATATTTTAAGTTTTTATCTAAATTATTCATGTTCATTCAATAAAAGTTGTTTCATTAGTTCGGAACTAGTTGTTCTTATATTTCCTAATTCCCACTGCAATAGGTTATAGGCCCAGAGCAGAATGGATTTTCTGAAGTCGTCTTTTACGAAGCTTAATGGTGAAAACTACCATTTATGGAAATATAAGATTGAACTTATATTGAAGAGGCAAGGAGCATAGGAATGTGTTTCCGAACCGCCACCGACTGAACCAGACGCAGCTTGGAAGAAACTTAATGATGAAGCGACTATTATCATTGGATTGTCCGTGGAAGATAGTCAACTTATGCTTATCATTCAGAACAGCGCGTGAGTCTTGGGAAGCACTACGCAGTCATCACGAGAAGAATACGTTGGGAAGCAGCGTAAGTCTTATGAGGAGGATTTGTGGAATGAAATTTTCCGTGGATTGCTGCATATCAGAGCACATTATGGAAATGAAACTGTTGTTCGAAAAGTTGGAAGCTATAGGTGAGCAATTTTCTGAGCGTTGGCTCGTGGCTATGTTACTAAGCAGTCTTCCATCTTTTTTTGATACGTTGGTGACCGCCCTGGAAGCTCGAAAGGTTGAGGAATTGACACTTAAAGTTGTCGAAGCTAGCCTGATTGATGAGCACCAGCGCCAATCCAAACAATTTTCAGCAAACAATTCCGCTTCGAAATCATCTGTAAATTCAGAAGAACGCAGCAAAAAGGTTTGCAAGGCCAAAGGACACATTAAGAAGGATTGCTGGAAGCTGAAGAAGTTGAGGCAAAATAGTAAAGTTAATGAAGTTCGAGAAACCAATGGAGAGCTAAATGATAACTATTGTTTTTCAATGACTAACGACAAGAGCATTTGGGTCGTTGATTCTGGAGCCACCTGTCATATCAGCGCACGTGAGTCAGATTTTGTCACAATAAATAAGTCAATTAAGGAAAAAGTTACTGTGGCAAATGGACAATCTGTTGTTTCCAGTGGAAAAGGGCTTTGTCGTATTACTCTTCTCAACAGCAAAGGCGAAAAAGTTATTGTCGATGTGAAGGATGTTTTGTTCATTCCTTCTTTTCATGGAAATCTTCTCTCCGTCACAAAAATTTTAAAGATGAGATTCAAACTACTCTTCTCTGACATCAGTTGCAGCATACAGACCATGACCGGAAAAGAAATCGGAGTTGCTGATGCATCCAGTGGGCTATTTCGACTGCGCCAACCTTCCGAACAATAGGCCCTGATTGTGGATTGTAAGTTACAAAACTGTCAGCACTATTGGCACAAAATTTTTGGACACCGGGACATTGATGCTGTGAAGATGATGCAACATGGAAAGACGGTAAGAGATTTTAATATTACTGATTGTGGTGTACGAAAGAATTGTGAGATTTGTATTCAATGTAAAATGACTAGGCTACAATTTAGTAAACAATCTGAATCAAAATCCAAGCGTGTATTAGATTTGGTCCACACGGACGTTTGTGGTCCCATGCAAACCATGACACCTGGTAAAAAGCGATACTTCGTAACCTTAATCGATGACTATAGCCGTTTCACAGTAGTGTACCTTCTTCACGATAAATCTGAAGTTTTCCATAAACTCAAATCCTATCTCGAACTTATGAAAAACAAGTTCTGTAGATATCCTACCACTATTCGCTCAGATAATGGAGGTGAATACACCTCAATAAATCTCAAGCGTTATCTTGAGACCAAAGGCATTCGGCATCAATATACGGTACCCTATTCTCCACAACAAAACGGTGTCGCGGAGAGGAAAAATAGATCCCTTGTGGAAATGGCTCGTTGTTTGTTGGCTGAAGCAAAATTGTCAAATATATTTTGGGGAGAAGCGCTTATGACAGCGAATTATTTACAAAATTATTTAGTATCAAGTTCGATTCCGTCTACTCCATTTGAACTTTGGGAGGATAGAAAACCAAATATAAGTCATCTTCAAGTTTTCGGCTCAAAAGCTTATTGTTTGATTCCCAAAGAGAACCGTAGAAAGCTAGATTCAAGAGCCCAAGTTCTAATTTTTGTTGGATATGATGAGAATTCAAAGGGATATCGTTTAGTTGACATTCAAACCAAGAAAATCACAATAAGCAGAGACGTTAAATTTGTCACGGAAAATGGAGTTAATAAAAGGGTTGAGCCAGAGAAAAATCAGCCCTCAGAGATAGAATTTGAATTTCTTCGTAGTCAAAATTGCTCAGATAGACGTAACGTTAACGACCTAGATAACAAAGACCAGGAATTGATCTTAGAAGATGAAACATCGTTTCAAAGCCTAGATCCTGACACAGACTCTGTAAGCTCCGAGACCATTAATGAAACAATACCAAATGTAGAATATGAGGGTCGTGTCCGTCGGTCAGAAAGGTCAACTAAGGGCCAGCCCCCAGATCGATTAGGTTTTAAGGCTTCAACATTAGATTCATCGAAAGTAGAACTAGAACCCAAATCTTACAATGAAGCCATTGTATGCGAACAACGAAGTGAGTGGGAAATCGCTAGAAGAAATCGAAGAAGAATGGCACTTGGGATTTGGTAATTGCTCCAGAAGGCGTAAATATCGTGGGTTGTAAGTGGACTTACAAAATCAAGCGTGATGGAAAAGGTCTTGTCCAAAAATATAAAGCTCGTTTAGTAGCTCGTAGGTTTAGCCAACAATATGGATATGACTACGATGAGGTATTCGCTCCTGTTGTTCGACAAACCACTCTCCGAACATTGCTATCCGTAGCGGGTTCTAAGGGCATGAAAGTTGTTCATATGGATATAAAGTCAGCCTTTCTTAACTCTGATCTAGACGAAATCATTTATATGTTTATATGAAGCAACCCCCTGGCTTTGAAGAAGGGAATGCCAATCACGTTTGCAGACTTAGAAAAAGCTTGTATGGTTTAAAACAGGCTGCTCATGTATGGAATAAAACAATACATACTGTGCTTGTAAATGGAGGATTTAATCAAAGTACAGCAGAGCCTTGCCTTTACATAAAATGTTCCAACGAGGAAGGGATAACATATGTATGTATTAATTTACGTCGATGACATTTTAGTAGTAAGTTCTAAGCAAACCAATATTGACGAAGTTGAGAGTTTACTAAAAAATAAGTTTGAAGTAAGCAACCTTGGAAATGTTCACTGTTACCTTGGAATGGAAGTTTTTAAAGACCAAAATTTTAATTTTAACATTCGACAAAGTCAGTATATTAAATATTTACTTAAAGATTTCGGACTTGAAAATTCAAAGGCATCTAAATACCCTCTTGACCCTGCATATGGAAAAACTCAGTCAGAAAACCTTTTAAATAATACAAATTATCAAAAATTAATAGGTTCTCTTTTATATTTGAGTGTGAATTCCAGACCCGATATTGCTGCTTCCGTTTCTATTTTGGCAAGAAAAGTAAGCTGTCCTAATCAAGAAGATTGGACCGAAATTAAACGTGCTCTTAAGTACTTAAAAGGCACAGTAAATTTTTATCTTAAATTAAGTAATTTACCAACTAAAAACAAAAACCTACTGGTAGGCTACGCAGATGCAAACTGGGCGGAAGATAGACTTGATCGAAAATCTAATTCTGGTTATATCTTTCAGATAAATGGTGGAACAATAAGTTGGAGCTGCAAAAAGCAATATTGTGTCTCGCTTTCATCAACAGAAGCCGAATTCATTGCATTATCCGAGGCTTGCAAAGAATCTATCTGGATTCGTCAGCTGCTCAAGGATATGAAAATTCAACAAACTTCACCAACTGTAATCTTCGAAGATAATCAGAGCTGTCTACGTTTGATTAAAGAGCAGAAGCTAAGCAACAGGACTAAGCACATCGATACTAAAGTTCACTTCGTCAAGGACCACGTTGATAAAAATCATATTGTATGCACCTATTGTCCTAGTGAAGAAATGATAGCTGATATGCTCACCAAGCCACTATGTTGTTCGAGAATTGAGAAGTTTAGAACAAAAGCTGGAGTACAATTCGTTTGAGGAAGGGTGTTACAGAAATCATCAAACTACTTGTCAACTTAGCTTTTGTTCAGTTGTTTATATTTTAAGTTTTTATCTAAATTATTCATGTTCATTCAATAAAAGTTGTTTCATTAGTTCGGAACTAGTTGTTCTTATATTTCCTAATTCCCACTGCAATACTAAGGCCCCTTACCACTGGTGCGGGCAAGCTTTAATAATAAATAATAAGAAATAGCTGGACAATCTCTCCTGCCTAACTTTGTCTTTCTACGAAATCTCTACGAGAAAGCATTTAAAGCTATAATATTGAATCGACTGCACTTGTCGACAACTAAAGTAAAAATGATCAATAAAATCAAATTTACTTTTGGCGTCTGACCTTCCGTTCGAACGAAGGGATTTTTTTTGTTCATCCAAATATGTCCTCATTTTACACTGAATGTGAACTGTAAGGGGTGGTTAAATTTTAAGGGCCGATGTTGAATGTGAACCACACCTAAACGTCAAGTTTTTTTCTGCATTTCATTTGACATTTCTCAATTTCAGACTAACTCAATTTGAACCGTGGAAAGATACACAATCGAGCAACGCGTTAAAGTTATTTATGCTTATTATGAAAATGGGCGTTCAAATCAAAGTGCATATCGTGCCCTTCGTGATTTTTTCGGTCAATTTAATCGTCCAAATGTGCGAATCGGAAAATTCGAGCAAACCGGGTCTGTAGGAAATGTGAAAACACCAGTGCATGCTCGTACAGCTCGTACTGCAGAAAATATTGCTGCTGTTCGCGATAGTGTGGCTGAAGAGCCGTCCACCTCAACTCGTCGTCGTGCCCAACAATTGCACCTCTCACGCTCGTCGTTGATGAACATTATGCATAAAGACTTGCATTTACACGCTTACAAGGTGCAATTGACTCAAGAACTAAAGCCTCTTGACCATTTCAAGCTTCGTCAATGGTCAGAATTGTGGCAAGAAATGGCAACAGTTGAACAGTGGATGATCAATTTTCGAAGAAAATCATCTTCAGTGATGAGGCACATTTTCACCTCAGTGGATAATCGAAGAGTGATTGTCGAAAAACAAATGCACCCACAAAGAGTGACTGTTTGGTGCGGTTTATTGGCTGGCGGCATCATCGGGCCGTAATTTTTCCAAAATGAGGCGGGTCAGGCAGTTAATGTGAATGGTATTCGCTATCGTGAGATGATAACGTACTTTTAATGGCCCGAATTGGAAGATATGGATGTGGACGATATGTGGTTTCAACAGGACGGTGCCACTCACGTGGTGGCGATGTCAATTGGTCGCCAAGATCATGTGATTTGACACCGTAGGACTTCTTTCTTTGGGGTTAAGTATTTGAAAGATAAGCCAGCAATAATTCAAGAGCTAAAGAATGGGATAATTCGGAACTTTAACGGCATAGAACCTCAATTATGCCTCAGCGTCATCGAAAATTTGGACCATATCGGATTGAGCTGTGCCGCCGAAGTCGCGGCGGCCATTTGGCCGATATTTTGTTCCATACATAATTGAACAATACCATATTATCATAATAAAAAGAAATCACAATAATTTCCTAAATAATTTGTGTTTTATTCAAAATCAACATCGGCCCTTATACTCGTAATCTAACCACCCTTTAGAAGTAAAAACTAAAAAAAAGTCAATGATGGGTTGCTTTGTTTTCAGCTTTCAGATGACAGAAAAAAAACATGCGATGAAACGGGTAGAATGTTTCCACTATTTAAATGAAGTGGAAACTAATACATTAAAAGACTCCAGTTGTTTGTTTGAAGCTAAATAAACAAAAATGAGATAATATACAATTTGGTTCATGTGTCATGTCACCTACCTATCTAGGTATACAGAATTTTTTTGAGTTGTTTAAGAGGCCCATACACACGACACTTGTGTGCACACTTTTGTCGGTGCATCTTAATTGTGTGGTCTGTATGGGTGTACACCTTATTTATTATTTGTCACTAATACTGGGTTCAACCTCAGAATAGTTAAACCGAGCAGAAGCACTTACTTCGGGTCTACGCCACGTCAAACAAATCCTTATTTAATATATATTTTCTTAGCCGTATTAGCTACGCCTTCCTTATATGTCAAATATACTGGGAAAAAAGTGACAAATCTAATACTCTGGTTATTATACACCTAAATCAAACCCCAGCTGATTTCCATTATTATTCATTTTATTATCATTGTATGCATATTGGAATTTTGATACATTTAAAATTGGATTGTATAAAGTTCAAATCCAATAAATGAATGTACCAACAACATTGCGTTCCCAATACCGTACAACTGTTAGAGCGTTTGGAAAATATAAATAATTTATTATTGCAAAATATCTATCCTTTTTATCTTAGTAAGAAACGAAAAAAAAATTGCTCACACTCCTTTTTGTAAATTTCACAAGATGTCATCTCAAAATGACATTTAGATACTAAAACGGCCTTAAGCCTCCTATGAACCAGTTTTAGCTTAAAATTTGGTGGTGAAACAGCTCGGAGTGAACCAGGACCTAGTGACTTACAACTCTCAACCATTCCTGCGTGCGTGTACCAGGAACGGAGGGGACCTACAATTTTCTGCCGATTCCGAACGGCTAATGAGCAGCACTTTCCATGACAAGAGATACTCTTGGAGAATTTGTCAATTTCTCGCAAGAGGCAGTACACCCCTGAAAAAAACTTTGCAGCGGCTGAGAATCGAACTCGAGACCTTCCGCATGACAGTCCAACGCACTAACCATTATGCCAAGGGCTACTACCCAGTTTTAGCTTATTCCGTCGCTATTCCTCGTGCATTTTCATTATAAATAAGGTTTTCAAGATTAGAGCCGTTATAAAGTCGAAGTAACTTTACTCCGTCGCTAAAACGAGTTTGTAAATAAGGCTATGATCCCCCCCTGGCTACGGCCTTGGTTCAACTCAAGGGCTTAAGAGTTGGGAAACAGAATGATTTAGAGCAGTGGTTCCCAACCCATGGGTCGCGACCCAAAAGTGGGTCGCCGAGCCATTTTAAATGGGTCGCGAGCAAAAATGGACTTTATGATTTGGTGTTGGAAGAATTTTTTAATTATTATTTTATAAAATTCCTTACTTCACCGACAAGTGTACCAAACGAGAGCGTTTATTATTCACGAACACTGATAAAGGAAGAACCCTTCTGTTCTGACTTCTGTATATCTCTGCCTGTGCCATTTATTTCTTCGTGTATTGGTTTCTCATTTAAAATGCACGGGTTGGCATAAGAGAGGGCTTTTACATACTCATAATAAATGGCACATCAAGTTTGTAGGGTAGGCAAAGAGAGAAACTATGAAGAGTTGGCGGTCTGTATGTACGTGCTTAAGATCTGAGTACTGACTTGCCTATGAGTTTTTTGTGTTATTTCATTTTAATTCCCATACTTATGTTTATCCTCAAACAATTTCCTGCAACACTGACCCGTGAACTCTGCCGGTCCCTCTGAAGGAAGTCCTTGATGACATTGTACATATTATTAACTACATTAAATCGAGCTCTTAACAGCCGTTTGTTCAAAGAACTCTGTGCAGACATGGATGCCGTTTATCAAACTCTTTTATTTTATTCAAATGTACGTTGGTTATCAAGAGGAAATACCGTTAATCGTTTCTTTGAACTGAAAGAAGAAATTGAACTATTAGATATTCAGAGAAAATCCGAATTTGGAAGCAAGTTAAAAAATTATGACTGGTGGGTTGGTCAACAAATTTAACCTTAAAATGCAAGGAGGGGACACCAACATCATTCAATTTAAAGATCAGTTGGAATCTTTTGTTAAAAGAGTCACAAACTGGAGTAGGAAAGTAACTGAACATAATGTAGTAATCTTTCACAAACTCAGCACAACATAAGAAACCAGAAATCAATATTCGAAGGAAAGTTTAGAAAATTTAATTATCAACCACTTGAATCATTTAAAGCAGGAGGTCACTACATACTTTCGTGATTTGTGCAATGCTCAGCTCACACCAATCAGAAATCCTTTCGCTGTAAACTTAAGCGTTTCTGAGATTCCGGATACTCTTCAAGATGAATTCGTTGAGTTGAAAAACAACTCATTTGCCAAAGATGATTTCGGAGAAGTCATTATCTGAGTTTTGGTGCAGTGTAAGAGACACTTACCCTAACTTAGCGAATATGGCTTTAAAATTATTAATACCATTCGTTTCAACATACCTTTGTGAGGCTGGATTTTCTACTCTAGTAGAAATCAAGGAATAAGCTGGACGTACAGAACCATATGATACTGGCTTTGACAAAAACACTCCCAAGGATTAGTGAACTGGTATCGAAATGTCAATATCAAGTTTCTCACTAGGAAACTAAATAAGAAATAAAGAAATTAAGAGAAATCAAATATACTTATATGTATGTATTATTTTTTCAAGTAAATAAAAAAAGAGTTGTACTTAATAATTAATACTAAATCCTTACCTAATCCTTACCACAATCTCTAAAATCTAAAACGTACCTATGCTCATTATTTGTAACATTTAATATTAAAAAAAAATGCATTGGGTCTCGGAATCTCAGCTTAAAGTTAGTTTGGGTCGCCAGGTAAAAAAGGTTGGGAACCACTGATTTAGAGCATAAGAATCGGCCACAATATTATTTCAAATCAGTTGTACCATTTTTAAGAAAATCCAAAACAAAAAAATAGTAATAGTTAGGTATTTCAATCTTGTTTTTGAAAATTTATTTCAGCCATTGGCTTGGTTTCACTAAATGATATTTTTTTGAATTCTTTTTTTTTTCTAATCTGGGACAAAGTTTTGAAAAAAAAAAAAATAAATAAATTATCTAAATAAACATAAAATAAAAAAGAAAAAGACGTGTAGAGAGTGGGTGGGGATTTAAAAATTCTATCTACCAAGCTTAGACAATATCGTCCGAGCCGTTTAGGCTGTAGTTGAACAGGCAGAGATACACACAGAAATATGCGAGGCCCACTTTTTCAACTTCCATATCATCGAAATGTCAAATGTGATCAAAATCTCTAATTCTAATTTTTTTTTTCCAAATGATAACTTCTCATACAGTACCAATATATGTACATACTGGCATATATCCCATCCCAATTAAAAAAAAAGTTTTGTCAAACCGGTTTGTTTTTTAAATTGAACAAACCTATCACTTCCAGTTTTTGAAAATTTAAGCTTAAAAAAAAAGAAGAAAACGAAAAGTACAATTTGCATATTATAAATCTTAATCAAATGGAAACTTCTTACATGAACTGTTTTGGTCGTATGAAATGCCTTGCGGCATGCATTTCCATTAAAACGAACAAAGCCGATTGAGTAACAGGAATTTGCGAAAAAATTATTTTTCAATTTATCCATATTCTCTTCTAAAAATTTAAAGGCCCACCACAATGGAACTTTTGATATTTTCAAACGAGAAATTCAATTATTATTATTATTACAACATTACATGAACAATACACACAATAACAGAATAATTGAAATTTGAATGCAATAATCGTGATGGGGGGAAAAAATAAATTAAATCGCGTTCGTTGTTGCAATCAGAGGGAAGGGTGGGTGAATATTGTGTTTGGGAGGGTTCACGACGTACCGAACTGGGATTTTTTTTGTTTACTTAAAGAAATTCCCTGACGCACTTTTATGATGAAACTGAAAAATGAAAGATAACAAGAAAATAAAGAATTTCAATTTTGATTTTTTTGTTGTTGTTAAAAGGGTGCGCGTCCCGAGCTTATTTTTCATTTCACTCGCATATTCGTTCTTTGCTTTTTGTCCCCGAGGGATTATGAAGGTAAGTTTACTTGAGGATTTGTCATTTTTTTTTTGTAAGGAACACGAAACCCTCACAAGTTTGAAATTCGCAGGTAACAAGGACATCGCATATTATTGTTCCATTTCGCGTTTTTTTTTTTTTTTTTCTTGATGAAAAACAACCAAAGGCAGGGTTTCCTGTTTTTCTCCCGCCACGCCATCAATGGTAGTCTCTTTTCTTTTCATTCTTAGCAGGAATTTGAATACTCGATGCTTTTATTTCTAGAATCGGGATCAATAATAAATAATAAAGTTTATTAAGGAAAAATCAAATTTTCATATTTTAATTATTCTTTTTATGCAGATTCATAACAGGAATGTTTTTATTAAAAAGACTTCAGTCAATAAGGCTATTGGATTTTCAAAGAACTATATTATTTCTGAACTTTTTTTTATTAAATACAACAACAACATTAATGCAATTAATTTAAGTTTATTAATATAAGGGAGCCAGGTATTTGGACTACTATTGAACTGAGGATCTCTTGCTAGAGACATCCTGCTGATGGAATTTTTCTTTATCTACGTTGTATGAACGTTGCACTCAGCTTACTGAATGCTTCATATCTATTTATTTGAACTGCGATTTACTGAAAAAGGCGGGTGTAATATTGTTTAGTCGCACATCAAACAAACATTTTTTACACGCTGGAATTTACAATTTATTGGTAGTCAAAGTCTAAAGCTAGGACCGCACTTGCGATTTTTCGTCGAGACTATTAAAAAGTCGTAGTCGCTACAAATTATTGTCATGCACGTACTTGTGATTTTTTTGCGAACGATTATTTAATCGCAAAAAATAAAACACACTACTTCTTATGTGAGTGCAGGCATTTGCTACAAATAAGTAGCGACAGAAAAATCGCTTGAAAAAATGGAACTTGTTTCATTTTTATAATCGCTACAATTTTTAAGTCGCATGTGCGTCCATTCACATTTAACGCCATGTGTGCCGCATGAGATAGGGGCTAAGAAATCGTGGATTCAAAATCGCAAGTGCGTGTATAACAATTTCTTCTTGCTACTACGAATTTTAAGTCGTAGTAATTTAAATCGCAAGTGTGAGCATGTCCATTTGAGTACATTTGTTTCATCAAAGGGCACGGTAGTGCCCAGCCAAGTTCTGGCACTACACCCTTTTTACAGGAACAAACTCAGGCGATTTTTGGCCCCTCCCTATCTTCAGTACCAATGAAGTCAGAAACTTAAAACTCCGAATATTTGCTAAGGTAGCCGGGCACAGGCGCCTCACCAAATTTCAATGTTCTAGCATAAGTGGTTCCTGAGATATAAGGCCTCAAAAATCACAAAAACCGTATGGAGCACTTCCCGACATCGTAGAATCTTGTAATTTTGCACAACGGTAGGTCTTGTCATGCAAGCAGAGGAAAAAATCGAAAATTTGAAATTTTTCATGAAGGGGGCGTGGTATTCGCCCACTTTCTCCGAATTTTGGAGCACTTCCCGACATCGTATTATGGAGCACTTCCGACTGCTGTAAAACGATGAATTTTGGTGAACCGGTAGGGCTTATATTGCATATAAAGAACCAAAAATTAACACCACAAGGTTTTCTTTTCAGAGGGCGTGGTATCCGCCCACTTCCTCAGAACTGATGTAAATTATATATGGCAAACTTCCGATCGCAGTAGAACAGTGAAATTTGGTAGAACGGTAGGGCTCAAATGTTATATAAAGGACCAAAAATAAAAATTGAGGTTTTCCATTCAGGGGGCGTGGAATACACCCACTTTCACTTCCGACTTTTGTAAAACGATGAAATTTGGTAAAGTGGTAGGGCTTAAATTGCATACAAAGAACAAAATATAAAATTTGAGGTTTTCCATTCAGGGGCGTGGTATCCGCCCACTTCCTCAGAACTCATATAAATTCTATATGGCACACTTCCGATTGCAGTAGAACAATGAAATTTGGTAAAACTGTAGGGCTCAAATCACATATAAGGGACCAAAAATAAAAATTGAGGTTTTCCATTCAGGGGGCGTGGTATCCGCCCACTTTCGGATAAAAAGTTTGATTTATATGGAGCACTTCCGACTGCTGTAGAATGATGAAGTTTGGTTGAAGGGTATATCTTAATGTACATTCAAAGCGAAAAATAGAAAATCTAAGACTTTTCATTCGAAGTGTCTTTTTATTGTCATTTTGAAATTTCATAACTTTTCTTAGAACTAGAATGCTCGATTTGGTACTCTATCTTATGTTAACATGAATGAAAAAAGAAAACATTTGCATACCTGAAAAAATTATGAGTTTACATAAAAAAAACTCTTAACTGTGATGTGAACCATAATCAAACCACTAATCAGGCTGTTAATTGGTGGTCTACCTTCATTTAAAAAAAGGAGTTAAAATTGCAACAAAAACATCATCGCATCCTCAACAATTATTGCTTTTTTATGGCTTTGAGCGGATGTAGGTACTAGTATTTAACATTAAAGTAGGTATGTTAATGTTAGGTATCTTGCCAGGACAAGAAGAAACAATTGAAGCGCAAATCAAAACAACCAATAAGAAAAAGAAAATATACCAAAGAAAAAAATAGGAAGCTATAAAACTAAGTTGATTTTATAAGGTAGAGTCCACCCTTCTATTTTTCCGTATCTTTCGAGATTTTTACATGGCATAACATTAAAATCTTTGCAAAAAGGAGTGAGATCTGACCAAAAACATAAATGTTAAAAAAAGATCCAAGTTCTTCTATACAAAAACCTTTGTCTAACAAGTCAGCCGTGAAAAGTACTGAGATCTAAAAGTACGCCAAGTTCTTACTTCATGAAGGTTTAATACCGAATATTGAAAGTAGAATAATATTGAAACAGCTACAATGTAATAGAGAAATTTTATTATGTCGAGGATCATGTCATATTTCTCGTTCTTCTCGATTTTTCCAAGGCTTTCGATACTATTGATCATTCCATTCTTCTTCACAAGCTCTCGAGCTTATATAAGTTCTCAACTTCTGCTGTCAAATTATTATCATCTTACCTTGTAAACAGAAAACAAGCGGTTGTGGCGGGCACAAATATTTCAAGTTTTCTACCAACAGTTAGAGGAGTCCCCCAAGGATCTATACTTGGCCCCCTGCTTTTCTCTCTCTACATAAACGAACTTCCCTCAAATATTTCATCCTCTAATATACAAATGTATGCTGATGATGTTCAATTGATTTACAGCTGCCCCCTTGGACTAATTGAAGATTGCACTAATACCATCAACAGTAATCTTGAAAAAATTTCACAATGGTCAGACAGAAATGGACTGCTGTTAAACCCTATAAAGACTAAATGTATCGTAGTTAGTAAAAACCATTTGAATCTTTCCTACTTTCCAGTCATAAGCCTAAAAAACTCCCCAATTGAATATGTTGAAACAGTAAAAAAGCTAGGTATCTTATTCAATAGAAAATTGACATGGGAGAATCACATCAATGTAGCAGTAGGCAAAGTTTATGGAGTGCTCAGAATACTATGGCCCTCACAGTATTTTACCCCTTTAAGAACACGCTTAATATTAGCCAAAACGCTAGTGATACCGAAATTAACATTTGGATGTGAAGTTTTCAACGACTGCGATGAGGTCAGCCGACGGAAACTCAATGTTGCGTTCAACAACATTGCCCGATACGTTTACAGTGTAAAAAGATATGACCATATCTCTCATTTATCAAGGCAAATTTTAAGCATTTCACTCGATCAATTTTTTCACTATAGAACGATTGTATTTTTATTTAATGTTATCCAAACGAATCAGCCTCAATACCTTTTCGATAGGCTAATATTTAGTTCCTTGAACAGATCCTTAATACTAATTCATCCGCGGTATAAATATTTAGCATCCAAGAGGCAGTTCTTTATCAATGCCATTCGCCTGTGGAACGCTTTACCACGGCATGTTAGGGCACTAAGGGGTGAGACACAGTTTCGGAGAGTTTTACTTTCTCATTTCCGGTCTACTTAGGATCGGGTGTATAATTCTGTTATGATTAGATGGAGATTTTGGAAGATTAAAAATGAATTATAATGAACAATTAATTAAATTAAATTTTTGAACTTAAGAAATTGCTAAATTGAAATAGTATCTATGTAAACTTAAACATTGTCTAATCTATGGTCTTTCTTTGTTTTATTACAATTTTGAAGCTTTTAACTATATTATAAGATTTGTATCTTACTGTTAAAGCAAACGAAATAAACAAATAAACAATAAACAAAATAAACAAATAAACAATGATTACTGACTAAAATTTGATGGGCTCACTTGGCAAGTTTTTTTTTATGCCCAATTCGAAAGGTTTTAAAAACTTGACCAGTGAACCCATAAAATTTTAGTCAGTAATCATTAAATAATAAAATTTCTCTATTACATTGTAGCTGTTTCAATATTATTCTACTTTAAATATTCGGTATTAAACCTTCATGAAGTAAGAACTTGGTGTACTTTTAGATCTCAGTACTTTTCACGGCTGACTTGTTAGATAAAGGTTTTTGTATAGAAGAACTTGGCTCTTTTTTTAACATTTATGTTTTTGGTCTGATTTTAAATTACGACAATCGCATCGCAAGAAAAATGAAACAAATTGCGACCTTTAAATCGTCACGATTTGTTGGTATCAAGTGCGTTCATTCTCATTTAAACTCATGTGTTCTGTTTTTGCGACGATTGAAATCGCAAGTACGTTCCTAGCCTAAGACATATCGGTGCATTTTTTGTGGACGAAACGAATCCAAAAAACAAAACCAAAGAGACAATAATAAAGCATTTGATTAAAAATGCAAAAAAATTCGACTGATGCAACGAGTCATAAGCCAGTGGTGTGTTGTGGTTTATGGAGTGACGTGTTGTGTCTAAAACCCTGGTGTTCCACTGTTTGCCTGACTTTTTCTTCCATGTGTTATAAAATAGTGCTCTCAATAAGTTGCGTTTGCTACGCAGAAAGATTGATTAGTCTATACAGTCAATGATACAGCACAACAGTCCACACCATACATAAGTGTGGTTCTACGTTTATGGTCTTTTATGTGTATTCGAATGCAACGACCGATCGACGAAAATTCAAATTGCGGATTCGATGTTGAGCACAAGTAGTATTTAGATTGGGATGCTACCGTCACGGCTAGCTTGAATTATGGTGAATTTCAAAATTATGCTTGAAAAATCCAGAAGGTCTAAGATCCAAGTTAGGTAGGTAGGTAGAAATGGCGACATTTTGCAGTCTATCCTTGTGGCTCAATTAGAGTTGAAGTGCGTCATTTCGATACCATAACTCATGTGAACCTGGAGTTGGGATTGATATAGGAAATTGTGAACATCCAGCTTGGCCAGTTTGGATTGAGTTAAAAAACAAGAAAGGATTTAGTAGGTTCTGATTCTCTTATTATGTGATTGGGAATTGGGATCACTCGCTCAACCGAACGACCACACTCATCGAACACCATCTACACTGTGCCAAAAGCTAGACGGCTTATTGAGCTCTTTTTGAGCAATGAGCTCTGATATAGCCGAAGCAGTAGCAATGCTGTGACATGTTGCAGCATGTGCACAATTCTTGCTATGGGGCGAAGTCTATCTAACACCTCTTGAATTCAAGCTAGCTTGCCACCATGATACTCCCACTAGGGGGCATACCTCATGGATAGCTTAAGTAAACACGCATTTTTATGACGCTTGTCAGTACTTTTTATTGGGCACTATCTCCTATGGTGCCAGAATATAGCTTCCGGTAGAGCTTCGCAACCGTGAGGTCACTTCCAGCTGAATTACTGCAAAACTCAGGGCCTGTCAACCCTAGATATACTTACCGTGCTATGATCGAAGTAGAAACCATAACCAAGAATGTATACCCCTCTGGTGTGTTGTTACACACTCCTTAGCGGATTCCGACTTTTATGGATACCATCCAGAATGTTCCTATCAAGTTAGTTCAGTTACTTTCGTAACCTATCCACAGGCACCACGAGGAGGTCGATAGGAATCTGACTGCAAGTAGACTTACGTTCGTTAGAGCCCTGGTCTAGCTTTCAAAACTACCTTCGACGCAAGCTACTACAGTCACACCTATACAGAAAGAACAACAGAAGAAGCACATGTCAACAGCACACGGTTGGTTTTGAACGGTCCCCCATCCAAGTACTAACCACGCACAATGATGCTTGATTTCGCTGATCGATGGAAAGCGATGCTTTCCTCAAAGCTAAGGCTGTTGCCTAAATTGACACGCTCTGTGGTGGCCATGTTGTTTTGGTGGTGTCTGTAAAATAACAATGGTAAGTTATACGATTACGCACGTCAAAATAATAATAATTTAATATTAAAATGAGTGTTGAGCAAACATTGTGCCCATTTTACGGCGAACGTGGTGTTCATTCGAAGTCGACTCTCCAACGTTTGGGAGCCAAAGTCAAGAAGATCGGGTGCCAGAACGACCCAGAACACTGCCTGAGCACTGTCCATGAGATTATAAAGGAGAACCCAAGGCAGCCGATTTTTCTCTTCGCACATGAACATGAAATCGGCCTTTAGCAGACTTCAACTTGCCGAATTATGATCCGGGCGGGATTAAGTCTGCCCCTGTATAAAATACAATACAACCCTCGAGGCGTTTGTTAGATAAATGGCCAAAAAAAAATCATATTTAGCGTCCAAGTGCATTTTTGGAAGAATGACTATTTTAAAAAGCAAATATGTCGGATATAGGACTACGCCAACCCAATTCTAGGTTCACCAAGTAGATATGAATCCACAAAAAGTTACTGCTTCGTACGGACTTTGGGTGTCTTGATATGAGAGAAATTCGGAGGCAAAACGAAGGCACTCCAGCATTTATTTGTGAATTCCAGACATACAACTATCCGATGCTGCATGTGTTGAGCACTTCGAAAGGTAGTTTCTAATCCATCGAAGAAGAGATTGATCGATAGCAAATGCATGCATTTCCTGGGTCAAATCGCATGATCTCGGTGGCCAATTCACATCTCCTCCGCGTGAGTGCGTGAGATAACCAATGTTCGGATACCAATTGTTATAGATGTCCATTATGGCATGGGGTGGTCAGTACGAAGCGCCATCTTGTTGACACGCCGCCTGTCATGTTCCTGGAACTGTTTGATTAATCAATGGAAAATTCATTTGGTATGTTTTGAAGTTTGTGTAGGTACTCGAATTAGGATGATTTTTGTTTTAAACTTGGAACTTGTTTATATTGATTTTGAGTCAAAATGATGACGAAAAAATTCGATATGATTTATTGATACGTGTTTTACTTTAGATCTGCATTGACAAAATTTTATAAAAGCTAGAAACTTAAAAAACAATATATTAAGAAGCTCAAAGAATTTTGTCAAACTTTATTATGAAGTAATTCTGGATAATTCTAATGAACAAGATACATTTTTGTAATTCGTTCAGATTTTAAATAAAGAACTATTCACATGAGAGTGACTTACGAGCGACGAATAACATTCGTCTACTTTGACATTTCGTTCATATAGCATTTTTTTTTTTGAATTCGTCGCGAATGACGAGTTTATTCAAAAGCCAATTAAAAGAATAATTGTAATTGTATGTGGAACGCTAATAGAGTTTGACAGTTCGTAACATTTAGGTTGCAATTCGTGACGACTAATTTGATTTCCCAAATTTTTATTATCATATCAATTAAATGTTATCCTACAATTATTTTCTACCATTTTGTTCAGTTCTTGTGATGAACTTATGATATATTTCCAGCAAAGTATTATCTTAGTTTAGATTAAATAAATATGAAAAGTATTTCCACCGGATAAAAATATTGCAAATGGCGTTTTATTTTTCCGTATGAAGTGAAAGTGAGAAACAACGTTTAACTTAAATGACAAACGATGCAAAAAAAAGAGTCAATAGTGCAGTGAATAGTGAACATGTTCAGCGCGGTATGGGTATACGTAAGTTCGATTCCCAAACTATTGGCTTTATGAAGAGACTATAATATGGTAAATATTCGAGATTTGTAAGAGATTAAGGAAAAATTTGATTAAAACTCAGTTTAGTGGTTGGTAAAGACTTATAATTGTTTTAAATACAATTTTTTTACTCGGCTGTAGTTGGTCGCTCTCATGTGAAGTTGTAAACATTATCAAAAATAGAAACACTGGCGCAAAATTTAAGTTGAATTAGTAGAATGTTAAAGGTGTTTTAGTTTAAATCTACATATATTAAAAAGACGATTTTGCAAATTTTAATCGAATAATGCTTTCTCTACCCTTTTATTAAGTTAAAACCATCGAATACCTATTTTATTTGTTTAGTATCGTGCTAACTTCATATGACTCTTTGACATTTATAAATATCAAAACAGGTCTGTTTACTTAGTTTCTTGCATGAACTGCCATTTATTTAGGTGTGTTATGTCTGTGGCACACATCTAGTATAGACACGATAGTATACGAATGAACCACATGTCTGTCAGGTTATACTACGCTTCGGTAATACCAGCTGAGCCAAATAGTAAGGGCTTAGTATTTATACTAGTGTTTTTTGGCGTAGTCTTTTCCTAAGAGAAAACAGTTCCATTTTTCTAATTTGGATAATAGTTTTACTTAGACTCATTTTCATATTGATGTTTATTTCGATTTCTTAATATTGTTGCGAACAGAGCTTTTTTTTGTTCCTTCATAAAGCAGATATATAATTCTCAACAGATGGCGCTGTAGGAGTAGGTATAAAGAGAGGGGCGAAACTCTACAACAACTGCAGGCGGACATTGAAAGGCTTGTTCACCTTGCATATCCAGATGTTGGAGAGGAAATTTGTAACCAGTTTGCAGTTGAGGCAATTGTTCGCGCCATTTCCGACATACATCTTCAAAGGGCCGTGCGAACTGCTGGAAAACGAACGTTGTGTCAGCTGTTTGTTTTTACAAGGGACTTCTATCGCTTTGGATTAGAGCTGTGTCAATCGCGATTGATTCGTTCACCAAAAAGATTGATTGATTGCAATCAAAGTAGACCAAATCAATCAATCCTAATGTCAATCCCTTGCCACTGAAACCGATGAACGAAACGAACGAAAAAAAGTTATGTTTCGTTCATTCAACTTGTTCTCAATCATTTCACAAATCACAATACCAAATAGGAATGGACATAAATAGAATGTATCTTCCTCATTGTATATAAACAATGGAAGATGGCGTGAACGAAGCTACGAAGTAGAAAAAAGCCATACTTTCGTTCATTTTCACATCGTTTCGGTCTCGGTCTGAACGAAACGATTGGAATGAGTTGAATGAATGATTGAAAACATTTCGTGTCGGTCTTTATCTATTTCGGAACGAAACGAATGGATAAAAAATGATTTTGATTGAATGAACGATTGATTGAAAAGATCGAATCCTTGAACGGTAGATATTGGTGTTTTGTAGCCAATTCAGGTGCACTAGGTCTTGTCGCACAATGGAGGCTGTGGCACCGGTGTCGATGGTGACCACACGTTTGTTGCCATTTAAAGTTGCCTCGACAATCAGACTTTTGTTGTCTCGTTTAGTTTGAGAGACCTGGATGGTGTTTCTGGGGCCATCGATACCAGAAATCAGCTTCTGCCCCTCTAAGTTAGTTCTTACTTGTTGGGGAAGTAACACTGATGTTATTGTTACCTTTCTCTGGGTTTGAAACTCCATGTCCATAATGTTGACAAGCTCTTCTTGGTGGTAATCGACATTGACGCTGTAAATGTCCGGTCTTGTTGCAATTCCAGCACTTTGCAAGTCCGTTTCGTTGGTTCCTTTGGACATCAGTTCTTTGGCATGAGCATTCTTCGACGATGGCTTCTCGAAGTCGATGTACTCCGTGAGAAGCTTGCTCAGCTGCTTCCATTGTCAAGGCAAATGCTAATGTTTCAGAAAGCGTTCGTTTTCCAGCAGTTCGCATGGCCCTTTGAAGATGTATGTCGGAAATGGCGCGAACAAATGCCTCAACTGCAAACTGGTTACAAATTTCCTCTCCAACATCTGGATATGCAAGATAAACAAGTCTTTCAATGTCTGCTTGCAGTTGTTGTAGAGTTTCGCCCCTCTCTTTATCCTCCTACAGCGCCATCTGTTGAGAATATATCTGCTTTATGAAGGAACAAAAAAAAGCTCTGTTCGCAACAACATTTTTAAATATGTGATTTCAAAATGGCAGTTCTTGGCAGCGACCAAATTGACAAACTTTTCAATATTTGGAGGGAAGTATCAGGAGTGCCCACTAGTTTAACTTTGAGTTCAATTTTGAGTTCAATTTTGAAGATTAGAAATTCCTTCCTTAACCGCACACCATGAATGTGGAATATTCTGCTCAGATCTGTTCTTCTCTCCCATTTTAATATTAAGAAATTTAAAACCAATGTGCTTCCATACCTCCTCTTAAATCATTTTCTAATTTTTCTAGCTCTCGCAATGTGTATAGTGTTTCAAGAGTATGCAAAACCTCTTAGGTTAAGTTAGGTTAAAGTGGCCATCATTAAAGCATCTGACACACTTAGACCAGTAGAGGTCCATTGTGATACCACAATCTAATAGGGAACAAAAAGGTTCTCTATTAGTTAAAACCATTTGGAGCTTCTGATGAATTGAAAGGAGACTTTTGATGTCTATGTTTATGAGATCGCTTGGTTCATTAAAGAAATATTCTCCTAGATGAAGTTTGCGTCTGTAAGAGAGAGCAGGGCATGTACAGAGAAGGTGTGGGATTGTTTCCTCTTCCTCCTCGTCCAAGAAACTCCTACAAAAATCGTTTGATAGTACACCGAGTCGTGCAGCGTGTCTACCAATAAGACATTGTCCAGTTATGACACCTATTACGGAGGTGATCTGAGATCTACCGAGGGACAATAAACACTTTGACCGCTTCACGTCCAGGTTGGGCCAGATTTGTTTGGTCGCCAAGCAAGTGGTAGTGTTAAGCCATCTTGTGTTTGATTGTTCCAGAGCGATTCGCTTCAGCGTGAGTTTACTTGTAGCTATAGGCAAGGCATCATACCTATATTTACCCTGTCGGGCAAGATAGGCATTTCCGTTCCAATTCTGGCCAGTTCGTAGGCCCTGCAATCCCCCGGAATGTCCCTGTGACCCGGCACCCAGAATAGGTGAATATTAAACTGTTTGGCCATCTCCATTAGAGATGAACGATGGCTACAATGGAGTTTGAAGAGACTGATGCGAGGGAATTCAGAGCAGCCGGACTATCTGAGAAGATACGGATATCCGTGCTAGATACCACGTTTTCTTTAAGCCAACACAATACTTCCTTTAAGGTTTATTCCATCTGAGTACACTCCACCACCCACTCCGTTTTCAGCCTTCGATCCATCTGTATAAAAGTTTACTGATTTATTTTCTGTCAAAGCCCCTTCCTCCCAAGCTGACCTTGATTGATTGGAGTGATGTAGTCGGAGTGACTTGGGAGAGTTCCGAATAAATTCAGAATGGTGGTGTAGCCAATAGAGTTATTGGCCCATTGAGAGATGGCTTTGAGACGCACGGCTGTGCTCGCGGCCATTTGCTTGCTGTAAAAATATGTGTAAGGTTAAGAAGCGGAGGGTGTCGAGCGGAGGGCCCCGCTGATACACATACACGCAGAACGTTGCACTTTGCTTAGATTATTGCGATTTGTCGCTTTGTCTAAGGCCGTTCACCATACAGTCACCCCGTAAGTGAGTATCGGTCTGATGACAGCAGTATATAGCCAGTGAGTAATTTCTGGAGACAAGCCCCACTTGTTCCCCATGGCTTTCTTTCAAGAAAAGAGAGCTACTGTGGCTTTCCTTACTCTTTCCTGTATATTAGGTTTCCAACTTAACTTTTTGTCTAAAATAAGACCCAGGTATTTAGCTTCGTCGAAGAAAGTAAGTGGAACGCCTTTAATCGATGGAGGGTTTGGTTGAGGAATTTTGTATTTCCTTGTGAAGAGGACTAGTTCAGTCTTGTGGGGATTTACTCATAGCCCACAGCGATCTTTCCATTTGAGTAGCTTATTGAGAGCGGTTTGTATAAGTTCTGTTAGAATTTGAGGATGCTTTCCTGATACGGCAATGGCAATATCGTCAGCGTATGCAATCACTTTGAATCCCTCTTCTTCTAGGTCTATTAGCAGATCATTAGTTACCATGTTCCATGTTCCAGTGAAGTAGACTCCACCTTGTGGGGTTCGTCTACTGACTGACCTTCTTGTGGTAAAGCTACCTAGTTCCGCATTTATAATTCTGCTTTTCCGCATGAAATTTATAAGGTTGCCAAGTGAGCTATCCACATTGAGATTCTGCAGTGTCTTCGCTATTGCAGCGCTGTCGACATTGTTAAAGGCGCCTTCTATATCTAGGAATACAACTAGAGTGTATTCTTTGTGATTTAGGGAGTGTTCGATGGTGCATACCAAAGTATTTAACGCAGTTTCTACCGATTTTCCCATACAGTGAGCGTGTTGTGCTGTAGAAAAAAGGTTTGGTTCTATAGCACTACGCAGATGAATGTCAATCAATCGTTCCAGAATTTTAAGAAGAAAAGACGATAAACTGATTGGTCTAAGATCCTTGGGTGTAACGTGGGAGCATTTACCAGCTTTGGGTATAAAAACTACTTTAACTTCTCTCCATATAAGGGGAATGTGAACCAGATTTAGACAACCGTTCAGTATTATCTCTAAAGTGGGTAAGATAATATCTGAAGCGACTTGCAGTTCAGCTGGTATTATACCGTCTGGTCCCGCCGATTTATATGTATGGATCGAAGCTATTAATTGCCACTATTAGTTTGTCCCTTGTTATTAACCCTTGAACATTTCTAGGTTTGTTGTTTGACTCCACTGAGTTCATGTTGCAAACGCTTTGCGAGCTTCCTTGGAAGCGAGTGTAAAGTAGCAAGTTGAGTGATTCTTCACATGAATTTTTCCAGGAGCCATTTAACATTTTCAAAGAGCTTGGCATGACTCGATTTGTTGAGAGGATTTTTCTCAATCTAGATGTTTCAGAAGTATCTTCTATTTTATTACAGAAGTTCCTCCATGAAGATCTTTTGCTTGATCTCAATTGTTTCTTATAAATTTTTAAGGATTATTTATATAAGTCCCTATGTCTGAGGATTCTTTTGTGTATTTAGCTCGATTGAAGAGTTTTCTGCAACTTTTCCTGAGCGGTTCTAATCCTGAATTCCACCAATAAGGTTTCTTTTTTCCTCTAACTTGAAGAAGAGGACAGGAAATGTTCATTGCATTATTCAGGGTTAATGTCAGATCCTTGACATTGTTATCTAAATCTGAGGTATTGGAGGGCTTTGAGCGATCTTTTCAGAATGCCCCTATACGTTTGCCAATTTGTTTTCCTATAATTGCGAAAAACTGGCCGTCTGGTGGGTACATCATTTAAACTGAATTGAATGTATCTATGGTCTGAGGATGAATGTTCCTCTGATACTTTCCAATTCGTTATCATTTGATATACAGTGTCAGAGACAAGAGTGATGTCTAGCACTTCTTATCAGTTTCTGGTAACAAAGGTAGGTTCATTGCCGATGTTACTGACTATAAGGTTAGTACTTAGAATATAATCAAAAAGAGACCTCTATCATTTATATCCGAACTGCCCCATACAGTGTGATGGGCATTTGCATCACACCCAATTAGGAGGCTGATATTTTGCCGTTTTGCCTCAATCCTCTTGAGCGTTACGCCAGGAGGGCCAGAGTTGTAGTGGCCAAGATATGCCGACACACTCCAATACGTCCCATTTTTGGTGTGTAATCTGGCGGCGGTTATATCTCGATCGCTGAAATCAGGGAGTAAATATACATTAGAACTACTTTTAACTAATATGCAGGATCTGGGTTCACCTTTGTCCGATGCATACAGCAAGTAGTAACCAGGAGTCCTGAGTCCCTGAATTATAGATTTGGCAATCCATGGTTCCTGGATCAGGACTATATCCTCTCGGTTCTTCTGAAGACGGAGAAGAAGTGAGGCCGAAGCCTTGATGGAATGTTGAAGATTAATCTGAAGTAGTTGCAGCATTTTGGCTACACTCATCCAGACCAACCCCCAACATGGTTTGATTCAGGTCTTCCGATTCAGAGGACGAATCCAGTAGCTCGGCTTAAGAGTCCGAGCCAATGGGTTCGTCTTCACCCAGAAGAGCCTTCCTCACGGAGTCTTCAGCTTCCTTCTCGGAGAGACTGTCGACATTTTCAGGAGCCTTTTAAGCGATATTTGTGGTCTTCTCTTCAGTCTCAGAGCTGCTGGGAGCATCAATTTCCATTGCTGGGTCGATGTCTACCGCAGATTCTTCGACTGTGGAAGTACCTATTGGTTGTGGAGGAACGGTGTTACCCTCATCTTTTTTATATATTTTCAGAGTAATCGAAGAGAATCCGTACCCAATCACACCTTTGGTTGCCAGTAGAGGAGCCAAGGACTCTTTATTCACTACAATGATTGCAGATCTTGAAGCGCCTTTTGGTTCCTCCACTTTCGCAACTTTCCAGTTATGAGTGGGCAGTTCTGGATTACTACTTTGTATAATTTTAAGGATTACATCCGGACGGGAGGGTTCCAGGCACGAGCCCTTGGCCTTGTAGAGATTTGCTCTCTAGCAACAACCTCGAGCTTCGCGCCTGTCCAGATTTCTCCTAACTTGCTGACAGCAAGCTTATATAGATCACAAGATCTCTGATTTCCATAAGAGATAAGCTTTACTTGGCCTCGGTGCCAGCCGTTATCTCTATTAACTGGGGTGGTCCTATTGTTACCACTGCCCAGCGATCTACTGAGATCTTGCCATCGATATCACTTCTGTCGATGACTGCAACAACTATGTTGGATCTTAGCGCATCGCTAAAAGAAAGATTATCCCTTCTTAACACAGTTGATACCGTGCTGGTCTTCTGCACTTCGGGGCACTTTTGGTTCCGAAGTGGTTCCCTCAATAGACCTTTGTCGCTTTGACGTGAAGTCGCCGCCGGTTTCAGCATCTTGCTGTTTAGCAATGACGTTTTTGGCCCATGTTGGAGATGCTTCCTGCTTTGAGTCACCATTAGTTTCTAGTTTATCACCTAGTCTTTTGATGATTCTCCTAGCATTCCCCAATTCGCGAGCGCTTTGCGATAAGGGATGTCTCGTAGTGGTTACAGCAGACCCTTTTTTCCAGGGCGCCTTACCACTGAAGTGGGGTTTAATGGTAGTGCTACCAATGGCGCGTAGCTTATCAGTCCTGCTACAGTCCGCGGACCCTGTCTTAACAGTAGTTCCGCAAACTGTGTCAGGCTTGATAGCCGTTTCGCCTTTTAAAGCTATTTTAGTCGCTGGCGACTTATCCTTGTTAGAGGCCAAGCCCGTGCCGGCAGTCGCGACTCCTGACGACATTTGAACGTATATCCCCGTTCGAATTTTCTCTTTTTTGTTAGCTTTATCCATGGTTCATTGAGGGTTTTGAATTTCGTTTGTTGTCTCTGCTACCGCAGCTGGATTGCTGGGGTAAAAAAACAGGACGTAAGCCTTCCCACCGCGTCAAGGTCAAATTCACGGGAAGGCTTAAATGGGTTAAGCGCGCGTGAATTATACAAAAATTAAGAACAATGCAGGAAATGCAACCCAAACTTCATCAACTATTGAATTTTCAGAGCGATGTTGAATTGTGAATCTAACTAAGAAAAATTCACCAAATGCCATACGGAAGTAACATCTCAATGCTTTTTAATATTTCATGTAGCGAAAGCAAAAGCAAGTTAAATGTTTTCATTCGCTTCTATCAAAATAATTCCTATGTAACACATATATGGTCCATGTTCAATAAGTCCTTTCCGGCATATATGTAAGGACATTTTGAATCTCCTTAATAATTCAAATCTTAAATTGAAAAAAGCAATCCTTTTCGGTTCAATAGCTTTCCTATCTTGTGTAATTTCTTTCATTTTTTTATTTTTTCGTTCATCTTCTCCGATTAAATGTATAAGTAATCTCTATATCATGAGGGTATCATGTCAAAATAATTTATTAGTATTGCTGTTGTTCAACTTGAATGAACATCTCATTTCCGTTTCCGGATGAAAAGAAACATCACGGAAATAACTAACTTCATTGCTTCACTTTGCATTGACAGAATCAGGAGTCGTTTTCCTTTTATTTTATTTTTTAAATCTTCATTAAATTAAAGGAAGAATTCTTGAACTTGATAATATGTATACCTTAGAATGGTATTAGTGGCATTAGTTACTTTTTTGTCCCTCATATTAAAGAAAATATGAATTTCATTATGGATTTAGAAATAATGTTTAATTTATGCAAACAAAAATTTCAAATCCATGCAACGAAATCAGCGAAAAAATCAGAGAAAAACAAGTCCGACAAATCAAATTCAAAAATGTCGAAAAAATCAATGGAACGAAGGCAACAAAGGACAAATCCTCGCTAAAATTTGTTCCTTAAATCATGGTCTAAGCTTTAAAATTAACCAATATCTAAATTGCAAAGTTACACTGTTTATCTTAGAACTACACTCAGAAAAATAAATAGTCATTAATGACTATTTTTTGACTATTTTCATAGTCCGAATAGCGACAGCTATGCAAAATAGTTAAAAAATAGTTATTTATGACTATTTCTATTTGTTATTGACTTTTTTACTTTTTTCTAGTTAATATTAACTATAAAGAAGTTACGTACGACTTTTACAAATAGTTATCTCGGCAATAACTATAAACCTAATAGAACTTGACTATGCACATAGTTATCTTTGGTTTATTCGATCATAGTTAACTCTAACTATACATGCAGTTGAACTTGGCTATGCAAATAGCTAAGCCTTACTACATCGTGTTGTTGTTAAATGACTTTGTGGATAGTTGTCCCTAACTATACACATAGTTTATTTTGATTGTGCACATTGTTAAATTTTACTACATCGAGATGTTGCTGAATGACTATTTGAATAGTTAGCTATAACTATTCATATAGTTAAACTCGACTACGCAAATTGTTAAATTTGACTACATCGAGCTGTTGCTGAGCGACTATTTGAATAGTTAACTCTAACTATACATATAGTTAAATTTTACTATGTAAATTGTTAAATTTGACTACATCGAGATGTTGCTGAATGACTACAGTGGACTCCGGTTATCTGCACTCTGCTTAACTGAAAATATCGGATATCTGAAACAATACATCTATCACCGATTTTTTCTTTACTCTTTTCCAAATAAATAGGTTCGCTTAATTGGAACTCCGTTTAAGTGAACACTCCTTTTATTTGAAACAATTTTTTCCCCCAAATAAACAGTTTGTATTAAAATAACTCCGCTTAAGTGCAACTTAGAACGTGTCTTTAAATTTTTAAACGAACACACCCAAAAGTTTACATTTGAATTTACATTCCATTATCACCCTTCCATCAGTCATTCCAATTATTGTCACAGTTGTAAGTTGATTTGTTTTGTGCGCTGAGCTTATTTAGTTTTCTTTATTCCTGGAAAAATGTCGGCAAAAAAGGTAGCTAAAATTTATAAAAAAAAATTAAACAAACTTATGAATTAAAAGTTAAAATTTTCACTTGCAGACAAACAAAAAATGCACAAATTTATCATTTAAAGTCAAGCAACAAATTTTGGATAAAATTGATGCAGGTGAATCAAGAAAAAAGTTATGTGAAGAATTTAAATGCAGCAAGTCAACGATATCAAGAATTATAAATGGAAAAGAACTCATTCACAAAGCTTTTGTTCAAAATAAAAACCTTTCAAGAAAACGATTCCGAGTTGGAGCACAAAAGGATGTTGAAGATGCCCTTTTGCTTTGGTTTAGAGATATGCGAGCCAAAAATGCCATGCTTACTGGTCCACTTTTAATAGAAAAAGCTAAATCCTTGTCCATCATGCTCGACGTGGATTTTGAACCATCGAACGGATGGCTGGAACGGTGGAAAAAAAGGGAAAATATCCATTTTAAGAACGTGCACGGGGAAAAAGTGTCAGCGGACACTCCTGGCGCGGAAAACTGGATTGCCAATGTCTTACCACGATTGTGTATGGAATATTCGTCTGAAAATATTTACAACGCCGATGAAGCCGCGCTTTTATTCAAAACATTGCCTACGGGGACTTTAGCAGAACGCAGTGAAATACCATCTGCTGCTAAGCTATCCAAAGATAGGCTTACAATTCTTTATGCGTTATGTGTTTAACATGAGCTGTGAAATTTAAGTCTGGATAATTATTGTTATTTTGTTTTTGTTTTTTTTTTTATTTATTTAATTTATTTTTATTCATTTAAATTTTTATAAATTTGAATTAAATGCAAATATGCAAAAAAATTGTTGTTTTTATTTAAAGGTTCATAAAAGTACATACCTAAATATAATTTGAAAACAACTCCGCCTAAATGAAAAATAGTTGCATTTATCCGAAGTTCGCTTAAGTGCAACAAGGTTGCAGTTAACCGAAGTTCGCTTAAGTGAAAAATCCGCTTAATTGCAACGATTCTTTTGCATTTTGGGGTTGCAGTTAAGCGGAGTCGACTGTATGTTTAAAACAAGCACCCATCGCTTTTAAAAAGCCATCAAACTTATATATTATGTTATCTAGGATAAAGAAAAACTCTTACAGCTCACCAAGAGTTTTTTTTTAATGAAATTGTATAAAAAAAGCGGATGCAGACAAAATGTCATCCAATAAGAGCCATCTATGATTTGTGTCCTGATATTTAAGCTTATAACAGTGCAGAAGTGAAGAGTGAAGTAATGTAAAATAAAGTGAATGAAGTGAAGTGAAGTGTCGAATAGGAGAAACTATAAATATCCTTTTAAGAATTTCCAGCCTAATAGAAAAAATTGTATGTTGATCTTGATAGGTTTTAATTTTAAGATAACATAACTTAAAAACTAAAGGTTTTTAATTTTCTTATTTAATTTCATATTTTAAAGTGTTCATTAAAGTTATTACTTTTTCATCAACAAATATAAATTCAACAAAAATTAAATTTATTGGAAAAATTTTTTCAGATAGGTATATGCAAAATATTTTTTTTTTTTATTTTTTTTTGGTTTTGCAGTGAAGTTTTACAATTTTATTTTATAATTCACATAGTTAAAGTAAAACTTAAAAATATTTTAATCTTATTAGTTTTTTATTAGATGATGTAATATGTGAGTGAAGTGGTGGGGCTTTAATCTCTGATAAATTAAAAAGACAAGGTTTTTCTTGTTCTGATTCAATTTCATAGGCCTCATAGTGTTCATCAAAAGTCTCACTTTTTGATTTGTAACCAACCAAATAAATCTCATTTTTAGAGTTAACAAAAATTAAATTTATTCTATAAAAACCTAAATTTGGTTCGGATAATGCAAAATAATAATTCTTTTTATATACTGTTCCTTTAAAATTAATTGAATTTGAAATATATACTGAATCATTCAAAGAATCTGGACTATCTGAACTAAGCAAGTAACTAAGAATTGGATCTTCTTTAATAACAATTTTATTAAAATTAGATAAATCTATGCCTTCATTGAAACCCTTTTGTTGAACTACTCTAAATGCATTTACTATTTGAAATTTGATTGCAAGCGACCATGAAATATTTGTTCTACTATTTGTACTATAAGCATATTGTTTTAAAGACCTATGCTTTGCTTCGAATCTGAAGCAGCTTAAGAACTTAAGTGGACCGCTTTGCTCAATTATAGTTGCATAATGCACCAGGAAATGATGCTTAGGTTTTAAGTTTTCAGTAAAAAGTTGGATATACATTTCATTAAGACCAGCAACTAAACTTCTAATTAAATTTATTTTATCTGCATTGAATGATGGATGTAAAATAAGATCAATTAGCTTGATCATTTTTAATGTGAAAACCCATACATCGCAATTTTTTGGTACTAAGTCTCCTACCAAAATAGTAAAATGATGATAAAAACACCACATTTCCCGAGCAGACATGTTCAAATGATTATTTTTTAAATGATTTAACTGAACATTTGTTGGGGAATACCCAATTTCAGTTTCACCGTAGTCAAACATACGGATGCGAGCATTAAGTGTGTCAAGAGAAAAAAAACGTGCTTCTTCTATACAGTATAAAATAATTGAAGAGAAATTATAATGGCATATGCCTTCAAAAATGTCATGCATTATATCCACAGAAAAATTTTTCACTACATGGAAGTTAGAGATTCTGTTAAATATAGAATTTTCGACAATTCCAGTCAGCCTTGTATCTTCGGTTTCTAAATCGGTTTCGTAATTCATTTGGTTTCGTAGATGGTCGTCAAATTCTTTTAAATCTTTACAAAGTAATTGTCTGTGTCTCTTACAAAACCTACAATAATAATTTGAAGAAAAAGATTTCACGAAGCCTAATGCCGTGTTGAGTCCCAAGTTATCCCCAAGTATCAATCCTAAGACAAAATATATTTTGAATGATGTACCCTCAACATTTATTTGTATTCCTTCTTTTGCTAAGTCTTCTATTTCTTTAATTAAAATATTAAAACATACGTCATTTCCGTACATTGCATTAGTTTTTGATTCAAATAACATAAGCAGGAAAATGTTTTCGAGTTGTGATAAGAATTCTGGCGGTAAGACTGGAAATGAATAATATACTGCTGTTAGTTTTCGATCTCCTCTATGAGATCCTAAGGGGTTGTTTGTTTCGAAATCGTCTACAAAGATGAAATAGGGTATTACAATGTCATTTTTATCAAAGCCTGAACATTTGTCATTCCAAAGTTTTCCATTAACAAAATTTTGAAAACTATTTTGGCTCTTAAGGAAGTTAATATTTTCTATTATTTTGACAGTCACATTTGGTAACTCAAAGAATTTTTTAATTTGGAATTTAAATGGCATAAGTACTCCTTTCCGATTTTTGCTATCGAGAACAGCAGTTGAATTGATAATTTGGAAGTCTACTTCATTGTGTATTAAATATTGAATTGGCCAAGAAAATAAATCGCTTTTTTCTAAATACTTTAGAAATGTATATTCTGAAGAAAATTTTCCAAATGGATTTTGTATACAGTCATTAAACTTTTTAAGGTCTTTTTTTAAGTTATCTGGAAGGTTATCGCTGGAGAGAAACATATTTCTTACACCGTCAGTTATCGGTTCAATTAAAAATTCTTTTATATCGGATGCAATTTTAAAAACACATTTACGTGTTAAACTGTTATTACTATGTAGCTTGCACATAAATTTAAGTGCAGACAGCTCAATATTTTGTTTAAATAGTGCAGGGGATGTACTGCAATTCTTTGATCCAGAAGGGACGTCTAAAAGATATTCTAAAGAATAAGTATTATAGTCTATACTTGTAATATCATTTTTCTGGTTTGTAGTGATTTTATTTTCTAAATCTAGTGATAATTTATTATTATTACAAACATTTAAATGTTTTCGAAAAGAGCTTAAATTATTAAAAATGTTGAGGCAGTTACCTTGAGCACAAACGAAACGGCTTTTTGCAGTTAAACTGTGGATATACTTTAGATGATTAATCAGCTCCTCTAAATCGGTGAACTTTCTACTACACAAATAGCAAACAAACATTTTTGTCGAATAACACTCAAAAAGAACAATTTACAGGTGGTTTCAATAAAAGACAAAATTCATAAAAATAATGAAATTGTATTAAAAAAGCGGATACATACAAAATGTCATCCAATTAGAGCCATCTATGATTTGTGTCCTGATATTTAAGCTTATAACAGTGCAGAAGTGAAGAGTGAAGTAATGTAAAATAAAGTGAATGAAGTGAAGTGAAGTGTCGAATAGGAGAAACTATAAATATCCTTTAAGAATTTCCAGCCTAATAGAAAAAATTGTATGTTGATCTTGATAGGTTTTAATTTTAATTTTTTATTATCTCAATAATTCGCAAAACCGATGTTTTTTGTCTTTTGCTGCTTTTTTCAACTTTGTAAAAGTACTGTTCTACAAAATTCCACACCAATTCACTTTCTAAAGAGTATTTTAAATTTAATACGAAATATGTTTTAAAACAAGCATCCATCGCTTTTAAAAAGCTATCAAACTTATATATTATGTTATCTAGGATAAAGAAAAACTCTAACAGCTCACCAAGAGTTTTTCCTACGACGATTAAGTAGGGCTGGCAGCTTAGTCCCATCTCCGAATACTTTTTTGCTCGTATTTCTATTGTCGGCACAATGTCTGATGCCGATGTTAAATGTATGATAAAACTCTCCTGAGAAGCAGCACATGACGGGCGCCACGATTTTTTTTGACCTTTTAATTTTATTAATGTTACTGGGTGTAAAATGTAGTGCATTAGCGAAATCAAAATTGCGTCTCGCGAATCTTAAATAAAAGAAATATTCTTGGATTAAGGTTTATCAAATTAAATTTAACAAGTAAAAAATTACCTGATGACGTGCCCTCATCTAAAGTTGCATATAATATCTTGCTATCGTTGTCTTTTATGTTTGGCAGCAGACGTGGAAATTTCAATACAAATTCTGGCCAGCTGTCAAAAAGCCCCAAAGCTTTGTCTTCACCAAATGAAAGAGCGAAATCCCTATTTATCTGCATTATATAAAAAATTATTATTAATTTATTGTTAAAACGCATCTTGATAAAGTTATGAATATTTGGACTTATACTAGAAGCAACAAAGTAAAATGTTAGGTAGTAAAAATGTGGTAGGGAAATTAGTCTGTACAATCTTAGACTTACCAAAGTATAACCTAATGTATGTCTTATAATAGGCCATTCCTCCAAAATAGCTTTGAGATTTGTATCTGTTTTGGCCAAAAAATCATTTTTCCTATAAGGAAAAAGTTGATCCCATTTAGTTAAACAAGTTACCCAGTCGGCTTGATTAAATTTCAAAAATATTTTCGCCGATTCGATTTCCGTTTCTAAATATTAAGTAGGTATTGATTTTTTGATAATTAAATTATACATTTTTGTAATATAAATACCGCTTAATGTTGAAGTTACAGGTTCTTTTTGAGGTATTTCTGGAATACTCAACACTTTCCCCTTGCTTTGTGACCTTTGAAATAAATTTTTTTTTCGAAGAAGTTTTATACGATTGTGGTATCTATAGTATAATATCCCACTTGGAGGGATATTATTTTGTCGTGGGGTGCAGTAAAGTGCCTGTTAAATAAAATAAAAGGTCTTTTTGTAAAATAACTTTCTTTTAATATTAACTTTTAAAATAGCGCAGTCAAATTAGCCAAAAGTTCCGGAGGAGGATTTTCTTTTCATTAAATATTAAGGTTTTACTATAATTTCTCAAGATTTTTACGAAAATTTTACTTTGTTTAAATTTACTCAATCAGGTCGATGTTCCCAAGATGAAAAAGGTCTAATTCTGTGGCCGCAAACAATAACCGCTTAACTTGAGTTATGACAAAATAGAGTTTTTTTTATAATCGTGGTGAGAATATAGATTTTGAACACTCAATTTTGTACTTCTGTATCTTTTTTTAAACAAAAGTTAGAAAAAAAACCTAACAACCTAAGTCGCTTTTTAAAAATTATAACAAAATCCTAACTCAATAAAAATACAACGGCAGTTTCAGAACTTAAGTTAAGTTTTTATTATTCTCTATTAAAAAAAAATCAGGAATAACAACATAAGTCAAGTTAATAAATTTAAAATCTGTTAAGAACTAAAAACGCTTATTTTTCATTTTGCTTATGTCAACATAGGCTCTTATTCCCTAAAGTAGAAAAAATATTTACTTTTCTTAACTTGAGTTAGGTAGTTATGGCAAATCAGAATGTATTTTTTGACAAACTTAACTGGCTTTTCTACTTAACCTTAAAAAAATTCCTATGTAAATTAGTATTCGAAATAAGAAAAACGGTTTATAAAAATATTTGTTTTTTATTCGTACTAAAATAAATTTAGGGTGTCAAATTAAAACAAAATTCAAAAAGAAATATCAAAATACGAAGTCAAGAATTGATGTTCCATTGAGCAATTTTTGTCCACTACGCTTGTGCAAACTTCAGGAACATTATTGTCCATTATTTTTATTGCAAGACACTGAAATAATAGGGATCAGCTTGTGCGTAGATAAAATTAAAGCATTCATGCTTTCATGATTTGAGAGTGTACTTTTAGAAATGCATTTTCGCTTTAAATCAAAATACATATAATATTAGGAGTTTTGTTACAATTAAACCAAACAAAAATATTTCCATATTTTAAACCGAATTTAACGAAACACAGTCATCAATGAACGGCCGCACTTTTGATGTTAACATCATCCAATAAATCTTATTTTAATTCAGTAACAAAACTTTTAATATTTATTAGAATTCTAAGGTTTATGTAAAGATTTGCATACAATTTTTTTGTTGTTCAGGTGAACTACATGAAACCAGGGGCGTCTTTAGAATTTTGGGGGCCCTGGGCCCAATAGGATTTGGGGGCCAAAAAGAGTATAATATTTTTTTTTTTTTATTTTTTAGGTAAGAAAAATCATTTCAAAATGAACTTGTTTTTCAAAAATATTTTTACTTTTTATAAAGAACTAAAAAAAAAACATAAAACAGAATTTTTTTATAATTTTTTTATTTACCTTTAATAGTTGAACATTTTTTTTTTGTTTATTTTTGATAATTTTTATAGTTTTTTGGTTGATTTATAATGTTTTTATATTTTTTTGTTAAGATTTTTTGTAAGTTTATTTCTTTTTTTGTTTTGGTTTTCTTTTTATATCGGTATGTAAGTTTATATGTACAATAAAATATAATTGAAGGCATACTTTTCTGACTTTGTCAGTAGCAAACTCATGAATTAAGTCATCAAATTCAATTTCCTGCAGTAATTAATTTTCAATTGATAAAATTGACAAGCTGTTTAGTCTTTCTTGTAGCATTGTGCTTCGAAGATCATTTTTTATTCGGTTTAGTTTCGAAAATGAACGCTCTCCACTGCAGTTTGATACCATCATAGATACAAAAATTCTGCAGGCAGTTTCTACATATGGAAATGTGTTCTCAATTACATGACTGTACAATTTTGGAATTGTAATAAGATCTTCATTTACATCTTTATTGAATTCTTTTAAATACTGTACGAGGTGCAGGCATTCTACCTCAAGTTCTTCTGCATTAACATCTCTATGGTATTTTTTTGAAAATTGTTCGCAAGAATTTTGCAACTGCACTGAAGTCAAGTGTTGCAATCGACAAAAAAAGCTAAACAATGCATTAATTTCTTGGTAGCAGTTGGATCGTATTTTTAATTGCAAAGTAATAGTGTCAATAATTGGGAAAAAAGTTGATATTTTAAACTTTTTTTTCCCAATTAGCTGGACAGATGGCGCAGGGCCATCAAAATATGTGGCACGCGAACTTCGTACTATTTTTCGTTGCATTAAGTCTTTATAATTAGCATCCGGATTCTGAATTTTGGCACACGCTTCAAATTTATCAAAATTCTCCCTTAGATCATTTATGAAAGAACATAGTGAACAAAGCAAATTAGCAGCAACGTCAATCGTTATTGTTTCTTTTTGAAGGCTCTTGCTGGTTTTATGAATTCTTTCTAATGTTGTGCCCCAAATTTCTGTTTAAATAAGAAATTCTAGTTTTGACATTTTCTTAGACAGCCTTAGCGCTTCGCTTTTTGTTTCTGGAGCTTGCTCTGGATTTCAATTTATTCCAGCGATGGGTAGAAGCAGAAAAAAAATTTTATATTTTTTGAACCACTTGAAAGAAACTTGTTGCCTCCTGCACAGAACCAGCTGCATGAAGGCCTACTAAGTTAAGAGAATGTGCTGCACATGGTACAAATGTAGCAAATTCGCATTTCTCCTTTAATCTTGCTTGCAAACCAGAATATTATCCCGCCATATTTGACGCATTATCATAACTTTGTCCTCTACAATCCTCTATTTGATTATCATGATTATCCAAAAATGTCAAGATTGTATCAGCCAAATATTCAGATTTATACAAAAGTCAACTGGTCGATATGTGAAAGGTCGGGTGTACTTTCAACGCTTAAGCCTAGTACTCACCTAGCGTGAAATGAAAAATAAATACGTTCCAAATTACACGCGAAGAATAAAAATGAAAATAGAATAAACTTTTCCACGTGAATTTTTGATACTCACTTTGAATGAAATATAAATGACAATTATTTTTAAACTGATTCGTTCTTTCTGTTTATAAATTTTCAATTTTTTGTTTTGAAACAAAATATTCAAATCAACTGACAAATGTCACAGTTTTCCACGTTGCCTTAAACTTTTTCCTGATGGATGTACATTGGGAAATGAAAATCATAGCGTGGAAAAAGTTGTGGAACATATTTGTTTTTCCAATCCACATTTTAGTACTCACCTCTCGTTTCGGATTTCATGCCAGTGAACCAGCAGTCACTTTTATATGAAATTTTCATTTTCACTTAAACTGAGTACTAGGCTTAAGGAAAAATATTTTGCCGATCTAATTTCACCTAAAATTTTCATTAGGACTTGTTTTCCCATTATATTAATGAACTCGTTGCAAATATTTGCTGATAAATAGGAACTCTATCCCTTTCCTGAGTTACCACATTTTTTTAAATGGTCTGCGAGGAATGAATCAAATTCACCTAGAAGTTCTAGGCATCCCAAATACGAGTAATTTCCATTGTTGGGTGACCCAATGGTTTCGTTCTTACCACGAAATGGAAGCCCTCTTGATGCCAAAAATTTAATAACTGCAACAATTCTTTTGAGAAAATTTTTCAGTAATTACTTTTATTTTGTTTTGATTTAATAAATTTGTATCTACCGGACCCTACCAGTTCTTTTACTCCGTTGGAGATAAGTCATCATAGCTTGTCTATCTGATGAACTATTTTCGTGCTCCAAAATGATGTGATTTATGTGTTTCCAATCGTTACACCCATGGGGAGAACAAATGCTGTATTTGAAATGTAGAATAAACAACATGAAAAACTATATAAAGATTTTTTGGAAGGCGAATATAAAAGCCACTTTATTTCAACATCTTCATTATTCCTTAATTTACGATAAAAGAGTGTTTTATTGAAATTTCTTGTTTTTGATTTACCATCTGATTCAATGTAAACTCTTGATGATTTTGAGAAATCAGAATCATTATTTTGAAAATAAGTCGGACCCTTACGGATCCAAAATTCACGTGTCTTTTCGGTAATTTTTTCAGGGTCAGTTGAATTTCTTTCTATTGCTGACATTTTTTTGATTTTCGGAATGAGAACTTTTGGATAATGTTAGTTTCTTTAATGTTGTCATTATCAAACTCACAACTTGAATTAGTTTTATCAGTTGTCAGTGAATTAAAAGTGTCAATATATGTATGTACAATGAAACTTGTTTTTCTGTTATTGTCTATTAACCTTATTTCGTTTTGTTATACTATAATTCTTGTATAGATTCATTTATTTTGAGTTGGTGGAACTGGGGGCCAAATAATTGCGGGGCCCTGGGCCCTGGCCCACCGGGCCCATGCCTAAAGACGCCACTGCATGAAACGGAGAACGTTGAAACGACCCCGAATTTAATGGTAATTTTGTTTGATAAACCCGAATAGATACACTCAGATGATTCATTGAAATATCCAAATTTTAATTTATTTAGTAATTCTAGAAATTCAATTTCTGAGAGTTCAAATAGAAGAAACGTTTGAAAGATCTAAGACAAATCTTCGTATTTAACTTCCAATCAACAGAAAGACTGTTAAGGCTATGGCTTGCAAGAGGGCCCGGATTAATAGGGGACTAGGGGGGACTGAAGCTCCGGGCCCCGCGAAAACAAGGGCCCCATCCCATTAAGAAATTTAAACCGTAAAACCGCGATATTCAAACCGTACAATATAATAAACCCCAAAAATAAAACCAAAATTAGTTGACCCCACAAAATCTAAACTCAAAAGCTATATACCCCAAAAACGTTAAGCCCATATAGCCCAACTCGCAATTAATCCCATATACTTTGAACCCACATAGCTCAACTCGCTAGTATCTCCAAAGAGTCAAACCCACATAGCCCAAGTCGCTATTAACCCAAAACTATAAACGCAAAAAATATTAAATCCATGCAGCCTAATTCAGCGAAGGGTTGCCAGATTGAAAAACAAATTGAATTCTATACCTCGTATCTTTTTTTGCGAAGTGTGGAAATATGCTGGACTAATTATCTCGAGTACATACCTTATTTATACTTGATTAAGAGAGATGTGCGAATTGAGCGTATTTCGACACTAGTGTGGCAAAATTTAGAATTATTAATTATTATAAATCATAACCTTTGAATCTGAATCAAAATACTTAAAAATGTTCTGATTTTTAGACCAAAAGTTTATTGCCCGGAAAGCAGACATGTCTTCTTTTGCTTTGAAGAGAAAGGTTACCGAATCCGAGAATGAAAAGTTCGCATAGATTGAACAAAAAAAATAATTTCGATAAACCCGAAAAAATAAAAGGTAATAAAACCCAAACACTTTAAAACTAATGTCGTTTTCCATTGGTCGTCCAGAAGCGTTTGGAAGCGTCCAGAAGTCTTCTCAAACCATTCCATTGGGAAAAAAATACTCTTCTGAGAAGAGAATTTCGCTTCTCGATTTCAAGTCAGAATCCACTCAAGAAGCACTAATACTCATACCGAAATGTCAAAAGCAACTATCGCAGATTTTCACCAACACGACTATTAACTAATACAAAGGCAAGATTTCAAAGTTGAGTAGAAGAAGTTAGCACCGTTCCATTGGATTTCAGAATGAGTGGATCCTTGAGTGAAACCAATGGAAAACGACATATGTAAGTCTTTGACCTTCATCGACCACGAACTCAATTAGCTTAACGAAAAAAACGAAGGTCCATTTCATTTTGTTAACAGCGTTGGAAATAAGATTGACTTAATTGGGAAGAAGAACAACTACAACGATTTTTCTGATTTTGTCAAATTTTATAAATCTAAATTTTCCTGGAAAAGAATAAATGAAGATGGCAACAAAATAACTAGTAACTTAATTCGGTGGCTACTTTACTACAAAAGCTACACAGAGTTTTTGCCAATGAAGTTTTCAAAATTTTAAAAGTAAAAAAGAAACGAGAGCTAAACAATTTGTTTCCCGAAAACAAAAAAGGATTTCATGGACTTTAAACATGAAGTCTTCTTATGACAATCTTGTATCCAATATGGACGAGCCAAATACTTAAATATCAATTTTGCTCAAAATTGTATCAATGATGTACATAGTTTACATACATAATTTAAACTTATGAATACTAAAAACTTAAAAGGATAAAATATTTTAATTACAAAATGTTTCTTTACTTGTATAATACTTTCACGACCAAAGGAAAAAAATATGGAAAATTAACTTAAGTTAATAAATACCTAACTCGACCTGAGCTTTGTATTTTCTTTAAAATTCAATAAGCCATAACAGCTTAAGTGTTTTTTTTTAATTACTCGTTAAATATAGGACTAAAATTTAATTCTTTCTAGTATATGAGAAATGTGTGATCTTTTTTCATTTCTGCATAAGAAATTTAAAAATTTATAATTCCTGAACATAAAACTTAAAACTACTCTTCTGAAAAATTTTGAAAATCGACTAAAGCGGTTATGCCTAGTGACCACTGACATAAGACAATCTATACAAAATGTTCAATCAAGCTTTGAATTTTTATAACTTTGGTAATAATGAATAGAAAAAACCTAAATTTTGGTACAAATGTAGTGTTTGAAGACTACAGAATAAGATTAAGATTATGTTTCAAAACAAGACCTGCATATAAATAGTTATAACATAAGAAAAGTATCAGTTGTGCAATATACTTATATATTTTGATTTTGTTATCAATAGTATACAAAATTAGAATACTGAATACAAGAAAATTAAGAATAGCTGCTTCAGCTCTAGAGACCATCCAGAAAAATTAGCACTTAAGTATCCTAACAATTTTGTTTTCAATATGGCAGAAAGTTTTATTTTTCATTCGCATTTTTGGTAGGTTCTCCTTACTAAAACGCTAAAAATTTCTTCTCCGGAATATTTGTAGATATATACATATGTACATATTCAAAGTTATTTTGGATGATTTAATCGGATGGAAATATTTACCTTATTTTCTGTAGGGAATTCTAAAACTATTTGTTCTGCTATATTTTCTATTTCATTTATTTTTAATGTATATTCCTTGATAAAAACCGTATCTAATATTAGATTAATCAATTTATTTCTGTTTGAATTATTTAGCGTACTGTTCAATTGATAATATTCTTTAACATTTTTTCCAATGTGACATTTTAGTATATCTTGAAGTGTCTATGATAATCAATTTATATTAAGTTATTTTTTTTTTCAAATAAAATAATAAAAGATAGTCACTTACTTCATTTTCAGCAAAATTTGATTTTGTTTTCTTTGTACTTGGAGTTGATGAGAGCCCTCCACCAAAATGTTCAAAAGATGAATCAAGATTTTCTTCCACTGTAGAAGCTGTAGAGCTGGTTGTTGAACGCGTTTCAAACCCCTATAAATACATGTAATAATTTGCAGATATAATTATAATAATACAATGAAAATTATTTTTGTTGTATTATCGATTTTCAAATCGAACTCTAAAAAAGCATCTCCGATTTTGATCACTAGCGTAGCTACCTTGGGACTAGATCTTTAACTAAGTTCTGAACTCAATTCAATTTTTGTAATTTTGAGATTACTAATTTGACTTTCATTATTCGACACTCTTGTCAATTTAAATTAAAATGAAAAACACAAGATGCTTTTAAATGTTTTTGGTGGGTAAATTCTATCCATATTTTTTTTTTCATAGAATCAAACTGATTTAATGTGAATGTAAAAAAATGCTATTTTTAATATAATTTTTTACTTGCGACTTATAATGTACTATAAGGCAAGTCATGCATTCGTAAAAAAAATCGAATTCGAGATTTCGATCAAAGTTGATATTACGATGATAGCGAAGTCTAAAAAAGTGGGTCTCGCAATTCTGTCTGTCTGTCTGTCTGTTCGACTACAGCCTAAACGGCTGGGCCAATTTTCTTTAAACTTGGTAGATATCACTTTTAATTTTTCCCCCACACGTTTTTTTTCTTTGTTTTTAAGACCTTAAATAACGGTACTTGTCACGAATTTTTTTCGAAATTTTATAAATATATTTTTTTTCTGAAAAACTGTTGGACAGATATAAAAACTAAAGATACAAAAAAATTTCATTTAGTTAAAGCTAGATAATGGTTGAAAAAAAATTTCCGAAAAATGGTTAGTGGGGGTACCCCCCATGGAATCATTTTTTTGGTTTTTGATTTTCTCAAAACTGTACCACCGATTTTGATAATTTTTTGTATGCTAAAGCTCCCCGTCCCCAGCAAGTTAAACAAATTTGTGTATTAAAATTTTTTTTTGATTTTTAAAAAAAGTTTCAAAATTTTTTTTCAAAACTCAATGTTTCGTAAACCCCATGCTAGATTGTTTTTAAAGTTGATATATAAAAGTTTTTTAATATACTAATCTAAAAGAAGTGAAAAAAAATTATTTAACTTAAAAATACAAGTACCCACCATATATAAATGTTAAAAAACGTTAAAAAATGGTTTTCAAAAATCGTATTTTTCTTGAAAACGGTGCCTAGAATTTTGATAAAATTTTTTTTCTTTCAATAAATTTTTACTTTCGATTCAAATCTTATAATAATAACGAGTTCTATATTTCTATGTACTAACTTCAGAACATTTTTTCGGTTTAAATAATAAGTATATTTTGTTTTGATAAATAAATGGCACATAAAAAAATAATTTATTATGTAATTTAATCAAACAAATAATTTTTTATTAAAATTATAACTATTAATGTACATATCACCTTTTAAAAATTTAAGTCTTTTTGTATTCTTTTAATAAATTTGAAGATTGTTTCCATTCATGTGCCTGGTAGCTGTCCAACAACGACTTGGCTGAAAGGATACCGCTTACAGTAGTCACATTTAAAGAATTTCTAGTTTTTGTTTTCATTAAATTAACGTTTGAAAAAACTCGCTCACAAGTAGCACTACTATGTGGCAAAGCAAGTAACGATACAATAAACATTTTTACATTAGGGAAACGATCTTCTCCCAAACCATTTCTGACTGAAAATATATCACACCAGAAACGTTCTAGTTCAAGTTCTCTAGACAGATCTGTAAAGTTCAGAAGAGCCCTCCACTCAGATTCCAGATCTTCAATGCTAATGTTTAGCACAAGGTTTGGAAATAAAGAGATGAGTTCTACTAAACTTTCACCTACATTTCTTGGGTTTAGTTTTGGTATTTCTATTAGAGTTTTATCATTAAAATCGAATCTTTTTTGGTATTTAATAAATATTTATTGTTAATAAAATCAAATTTTTTTGTATATAATCTTTTTTTTATAGCCTGGCAAAGAGTGCCGAAATTTGTATCATTTTATTCCATTGTTTGTAGAATCACCCATATGTTTCGTACTAGTTTTTCAACACAGTTTGGAATTTCTTTTCCAGCTGAAGACGAACAGAGATGTATTGTGTTGCAAGTACAGGACATAACAAATAAATTTGGGTTATCTTTTAAAAATAATGCCATGTCCACTCTTGTTTCCCATCATCACTGAAGCGTTATCAGCAGCATAACCAATTAAGTTCTTCATGGGAACTTGAATTCTATCGAATAGTGATTTTATAACATCGTATAGATCCTTAGAAATCGATGTTTTTAATTCGACCAACGATAAGAATCGGTCCTTTACTCTTCCTTTAAAATAATCGAAGTATCGTACTAGTATACCCAGATTTTTTTGAGCTTATATAGGTTGATTCATCTACAACAATTGAAAACTGTTTTCTTTTCAAAATAGAAGACAATTCCTGCAGATGTTCATTTGCAAAAAGTGTTGTTATTGTATCTGTGGCCTTTATATTACCACAATTTAATTACTACATATATAAAAAGGGTTAGTTATGTTCCATCAAGAACATAATAATTAGTAGTTCTGCTTTTTTAATGCTGTTTTTGTTTGTATTAGCTTCCTTCAATTTTTCTTCTTCTATCAAAATTTGATTTTTTAAAGACTTCACGATTTGAATATGTTGTTCGGTACGTTCATGCCGTTTCAAATAATGACGTTGTTCGTTAATTTTTTGTTGCAATGAATACAAAAAGCTTTTCATCAACAATCTTACTTGTTTTGAATATCTTGAGCTATAGGTAGGTATAATTAAGATAAAAAGTATACAAATTTTCATATCACTGATGATAGAAGAATTTCTGAAAACTACATCTACATACATTACATACACATGTATGATCTCCCTTATGCCAGAAGTATGAACGTGCTAAAACAAAAAAAATTCCACGAAATTGTAATAGCAAGTTCTTCTAGATGAGATTAAATCTTCAAAAACCTAATGAACTAACTATGTTTTCATCGATATCCATTAGCAGTATTGAAATGACATTTAATGCCCAAAAAAAATTCAAAAGAAATAATCACTTCAAAAAAAATTAATTTTCGTATTCGTGATTCTGGCGTAGGGGAATCTATATGTATATAGTCATCGTTGAATGAAAACTCAATGAGTCCATTTCGATTTCTTTTGGGTGTTGCAGTTGTTTTGTAAGCTATTTTTTACAGACTAGGATTTGGAAATGTTCTAATCTAAAATTTTTTACTTTGCTATATACGAGTATATGCATGTAGTATGTACATTGTACATGTACTATATGGCAAGTTATTCACTTAAAAATATAGGCGGACTAAGGATTTTAATCAGGCCTGACATTACAATTACAGACAAAATTAAAAAAGTGGGGCTCGCAAATTTTCATAAAAAAAATGTCTGTACGATTTTTTATATAGAAACTTTCAAAAAGTTTAAGAAACATTGCATATATTGCATACTTAAAAAATTGAATTTTTGAATTTAAATTTTTAATCGGAGTACGCCACAACTATTTAAAATTAAAAAATCATGGCCCAAAATTCTAAACGTTGCTCATCTAAGGAATAAAACCAGCTCTCTACTAAGCACAGTCGCTTGGAGACTTTGTCTAACTTTTTCATAATTTTAAACACGTGAAAACTCTTCTAACTAATGTGGGTTTTACAAGTTAAAAAGAACAGAAACAACTTCAAACCAAATAAATTTTAGCTGAGAAAATACAGTTTGCATACAGATTTTGATTGTTTATACCATATTTACGTATTTGGATGGAAATGAAGAATATATTGCTAGTTCACAAAATAAAACTTAATTTTGTTTTTACAAGGTGTCAATACACGTACAAGCATACATATGTAGGTACATTTGTACAACAACACTTGTTTGTCCATCAACCGCCACAATTTTGCAATTTGCAAAATAAGAGATCGAAAAGCTTTTTTGTGCGATTGTTCCACATTTCTAATAATATTCAGTCTATATAAAAAGTACTTACTTTACTTCGATTTGCTGCTTTGGTATGAAATGACCATTGTCAATATTTGTATGTTAAGTATACTTTTAAAAGATAAATTAGCTATTTGCTCATGTTAAAGTTAGACGAGCTTCTTAACGTTCAAGTATGGATTATATTATTTAAAATAACAAAAAATCGGTTCTGGTTTTATTTATAAATGCTTAGAGTGGACTCGCATTTTAAAATTGATTAAGAGCAAGTTTTAAGTGTTTAAAATTATGCCCCATGTTTTTAGCTAACTAAAGCAGTGAGTTGTCTATTCCATTTCGAACATGAATTTTATGCTTTGCATTTTGCCCTAATAAAATTCAATATTAAAATTATTAGTTTCCTAAATACTATAAGATTATGATCGTGCGACCCAGTCGTTAATTTTATTAAATTTAGAAATATAGTTTTTACAGAACTTACAAACAATGCATTTAAAAAAATTGACTCAAGGACTTTCCTCCGTAGAACGACGACGACATGTAGTTAATATAAAATAAGTATTTATTTTAAAGCACTATAAATACTTATAGACCAAGAGCCCATAGCAATTTTTGGGTGTGATTGATAACAAAAAATAATAAGCATAATTAGATAGGCCTTTAGTAGTTATTTACAAAAGTGAACGTCTTGCATGCTCAAGTGGGAGCAATAGTATAAATGCTCACACTGTGTCTCTGGCATATTAAGGGTATACAAAAAACCCCTCGAATGTGCGCCGATTATAAAAAAAAAAAAATAGTGCATAAAAGTCATGCAGTTTTTTCCAGTCTAAAAAATTATGATAAAAAAATTGCCATAACTTCAAAATGGAGAGCTAAGTGCCCTGATTGCAAATATTGAGGTCCAAGACGTTTTGAAGGCAGTCTTCTTCATGCAAGAAGTACACTATTCTTATCGCGTCTGGCAGGCAGAAAGGTGTATGCAAAACGTCTTAGACTTCAAGACTTTCAATCAGGGGGCTTAACTCTTCATTTTGGCAAAATTGTTACTACAGTTACTTAAACTTGGAAAGAACTGCATATATGATGCACTTGTATGCACTGTAGCTCCCACTTGAGCATGCAAGACGTTCACTTTTGTAAATAACTACTAAAGGCCTATCTAATTATGCTAATTATTTTTTATTATCAATCACACCTAAAAATTGCTGTGGGCTCTCGGTCTATTAGTAAAATATCTTCTGATCAGAAAAATGCGAATACATAATTGTTTAAATTTCCCAGAACTAGTCAAAACTAACCTTGTTTCCTGTATTTTATCTTCATCTAATAACTCCACAATTGAAAATGTCTTTGCTGCAGAAGCAGAAGATCCAGACGGTACGTCAAACACTTCAAGTGCCAAGGCTGACGCTGACGCCGATGCCGAGGAATCAACAACGTTGTCAGTAGATTTTCGTTTTTTTGTAATCACAAACCTAAAGTAATTTGTTCGTAAATATTAACGTACATAAACACAGTCACAAATCCTTAAATAATCCGAAATAATAATAATCGAGCTCACCCATAAACGGGTAAACTGATTTTCTTAAAATTTGGAAAATAATTTTTTTAAGGAATATTTTCAAAAGTTTTCCAAATTTGAAGAAAATCAGTCAACCCTAGCTCCATGTAAACTGAACGTAAAAACGCAAATTATTTTATGGACTTACTCGTATCATGTTTGATATAATACACTAAAAAGTCGCAAGTACATGTGCTCAGCAGACACAATTGCCCAAGCGCGCAAACGAAGGCACTTAAAAATTGTACCTACGTACAAGAAGTCGTAAGTCCAGGTGCTCAGCAGAACTTCTGCAACGCACAGTAATTTATGACTTTTTTTTCTTTTATTTGATAATTACAAACGTAGTTACCTATGAAATTAATGTAGAGTTGATGCAAGTTCCAGGATGTTAAGACATTGTATAGATCTGCGTCAAAGTCTTCCTCTTCGATAATTACTTCGTCTTCACTTTGAGAAGAGGTTAAATGAATTTCCTGACCATGTTCAGCGATATTTAATTTTTGACTCTTATTACTAGAATCCATTTCAAGTATTATAATAATTTAACTTCTCATTACTTACGAGTAGGTATACTGAGCGCGACAATAAAAAACCAAACGCGAGACGCAGACTAGACTATCATTCACTCCTTACAACGTTACTTTTAAATTAAATTCAGAAATCAGAATAGACGCTAGGGTAGCTTGGTATGAGTAATCTCTTACTACGAAAAGAATTTATATTAATTATATCCTTTTGAACAATTTTCTCTAATAACATTCCTTGTAAAATTCCTAGTCTATTACATATGTAGGAACAAGTTCATGCGCCCCAGTCGTGTATTTTATTCTAATTCAAATGTTTGTATAAAAACTATTTAGCTTTTTGATATACATAACGTTAAGCTTTATTGAAACGAATAAATAAATTACCTGAGATTTTTGCCAGGCCCATAAATGTTCTCTTAGTTGAACGTATAATCCATAAGATTTTCTTTCTGTTCCAACGACTTGTTTTAAATCTTCATTATTTAATAGCTTTAGAGATTTAAAATCAAGGCCCAAATCTAAAAACAAGTTATTTTAAATTTAATCAATACTGCTTTAAACAAAATAGAAACTGTGATTTCTATGACATTCGAATAAAAGTATGTTATCTAATAGGCAAAATTGGAAAAGGTCGGCTAGTTTTAGAAATTTTTTTATCAGCCATTTACCATTTGTAGTCAATTGTGAAATTATGGACGTCATGAACTTTTTCTAGAACTCAGCAGTTTTGCACGTGAACTTGCAAATTTTTAGTGCATATATACATATGTAGACACAGACACTAAAAAATTGTACCTACATACATATCTGTGGTGTTTGGTAGAAACTTGATAACTTCATAAAATAATTTATAATAATCGAGCTCACCCATAAACGGGTAAACTGATTTTCTTAAAATTTGGAAAATAATTTTTTTAAGGAATATTTTCAAAAGTTTTCCAAATTTGAAGAAAATCAGTCAACCCTAGCTCCATGTAAACTGAACGTAAAAACGCAAATTATTTTATGGACTTACTCGTATCATGTTTGATATAATACACTAAAAAGTCGCAAGTACATGTGCTCAGCAGACACAATTGCCCAAGCGCGCAAACGAAGGCACTTAAAAATTGTACCTACGTACATATATACACCAAGAAGTCGTAAGTCCAGGTGCTCAGCAGAACTTCTGCAACGCACAGTAATTTATGACTTTTTTTTCTTTTATTTGATAATTACAAACGTAGTTACCTATGAAATTAATGTAGAGTTGATGCAAGTTCCAGGATGTTAAGACATTGTATAGATCTGCGTCAAAGTCTTCCTCTTCGATAATTACTTCGTCTTCACTTTGAGAAGAGGTTAAATGAATTTCCTGACCATGTTCAGCGATATTTAATTTTTGACTCTTATTACTAGAATCCATTTCAAGTATTATAATAATTTAACTTCTCAACACTTACGAGTAGGTATACTGCGCGCAACAATAAAAAATCAAACGCGAGACGCAGACTAGACTATCATTCACTCCTTACAACGTTACTTTTAAATTAAATTCAGAAATCAGAATAGACGCTAGGGTAGCTTGGTATGAGTAATCTACTACGCGATAGTTATTTTCAACATTTTTAACTACTGAAAAGTGAGAAATTTAAGATAAGGTCACAATTGACTTTTGAATAGTTATTTTGCAAGCACATTACGCAGATACGGTATAAGACCCCGTTTAGATAGTGACTTTTGATGATGACGAACATTTAGTTGGTGAGATTGGTGTCAAGAACACCTACCCTTCTAATTACTAAACCCATCATCATGGCGTTTTAAAACAGTTTTCAAAAATCAGTGGGTGCGAAGATGAAATCAGATTTTGTTTTCTTTCACAAAATAGTCAGACTCAAAAAATAATAGTGTAAAAGGGGACTATATGTTTGCAAACTTACTACTAGGAAGTCAATTGTGACTTTACCTCATTAATTGATTTTAACTTTCCGAAAGTCGCAATCCACTAACACAAAAGTTAAAAATGACTATGCGATAGTTATGAAGAATCTTAAAATAACTATTCAATTGTCAATTCTGACTATTTTTTAATAACTTCTTACTACTTTTTGCTTTTACATAGTCATAAACTAACACAAAGGCGTTGAAAATAACTAGTGCGTAGTAGATATTAATACTCGAAGTACAAAGAACTAAAAATCTCGGAGAGGTACTGAAGTTTTCGGCAGAAAACAAACGAATACTCGGAAATAATAAGACGCGTCTATAATTGCAGAGTGTGAACGTTTCTTATAATGTCATTCACTTTTGCTTTTGAAAGTAAAGTGTGCTTACGAGCGATATGGGGATAGACAAAATGTGCGCATTAATGCAACAAAACTGTATTTTTTAAGCCAAGGGATGATATTTTATTAGAAAGACCATTAGGCCTATTCGGCGAGATCTTTTATTCTTCTTTTCTGTTATTCTACTATGAATTTCCATACAAATGTTTAAGCTGTCAACAAATCTTTTATGAATTTTAATTTTAGTATTCAGCAGGCTAAAATATGGATACCAAAAGTGTGTAAGGCTAGGTGCGCACATTCAATTTTTAGTTGTACAACTGTTTGGTTGCTTATAGAAAACAGATGAACTATTTGGTTGAATGTCCGCGCAGGTGCATATAATTATACAAAATAGCCTTAGGCTAGGCGCGCACATCCAATTTTTAGTTTCGCAACTGCTTGGATCGAGCAACTAAAAGTTTGTGTTTTGATACAAACTAAGCGATTGCCTAAAATGAGTTCGCTATTTTGTGTAACATATAATTATATGCACTTGCGCGGACATTCAACTAAATAGTTCATCTGTTTTCTAAAAGCAACCAAACAGTTGTGCAACTAAAAATTGAATGTGCGCGCAATCGTTTAGTTTGTGTCAAAACACAAACTTTTTAGGTGCTCGAACCAAGCAGTTTCGAAACTAAAAATTGAATGTGCGCGCCTAACCTAAGAGTTTACTTTTTTATTCGTCATCCATTTCAGCTGATTATGATAACAGATTTAGTTCAGTTTCATAACAGATCTCGTTTTCGAAGTAGCATAACAGACTTTTATAAAAGTTCGAACCTCTGAATACCAATCATAAAAGATCTTTAAAGTTGGAATTCTTCAGTTTTTGAAAATCTACTTTGGGAATTTTTACGAACAATGCTGCTCATTATTAGATATCTTTTGTTATACTGTATGCGTATGTTATGACGTAGCGTATTTTTTTGGAAAAGTTATCCGTAGTACAGTAGGATTTTATATGAATAACAAATACAACATCCGCAGTAGGATCACTGCCTATAAAATGAGAAGTGAAATCCTGCTGCGGATAGAGATTTGACGTTTATTCGAGTGTCGCCAGTGATCCTATTACGGATGTTGTATTTGTTATTCATATAAAATCCTACTGTACTACGGATAAGTTTTCCAAAAAACACGGCTAATGACTATCTGGGTCTGAATCTTTTCAAAAATCAGTGGGTGCGAAGATGAAATCAGATTTTGTTTTCTTTCACAAAATAGTCAGACTCAAAAAATAATAGTGTAAAAGGGGACTATATGTTTGCAAACTTACTACTAGGAAGTCAATTGTGACTTTACCTCATTAATTGATTTTAACTTTCCGAAAGTCGCAATCCACTAACACAAAAGTTAAAAATGACTATGCGATAGTTATGAAGAATCTTAAAATAACTATTCAATTGTCAATTCTGACTATTTTTTAATAACTTCTTACTACTTTTTGCTTTTACATAGTCATAAACTAACACAAAGGCGTTGAAAATAACTAGTGCGTAGTAGATATTAATACTCGAAGTACAAAGAACTAAAAATCTCGGAGAGGTACTGAAGTTTTCGGCAGAAAACAAACGAATACTCGGAAATAATAAGACGCGTCTATAATTGCAGAGTGTGAACGTTTCTTATAATGTCATTCACTTTTGCTTTTGAAAGTAAAGTGTGCTTACGAGCGATATGGGGATAGACAAAATGTGCGCATTAATGCAACAAAACTGTATTTTTTAAGCCAAGGGATGATATTTTATTAGAAAGACCATTAGGCCTATTCGGCGAGATCTTTTATTCTTCTTTTCTGTTATTCTACTATGAATTTCCATACAAATGTTTAAGCTGTCAACAAATCTTTTATGAATTTTAATTTTAGTATTCAGCAGGCTAAAATATGGATACCAAAAGTGTGTAAGGCTAGGTGCGCACATTCAATTTTTAGTTGTACAACTGTTTGGTTGCTTATAGAAAACAGATGAACTATTTGGTTGAATGTCCGCGCAGGTGCATATAATTATACAAAATAGCCTTAGGCTAGGCGCGCACATCCAATTTTTAGTTTCGCAACTGCTTGGATCGAGCAACTAAAAGTTTGTGTTTTGATACAAACTAAGCGATTGCCTAAAATGAGTTCGCTATTTTGTGTAACATATAATTATATGCACTTGCGCGGACATTCAACTAAATAGTTCATCTGTTTTCTAAAAGCAACCAAACAGTTGTGCAACTAAAAATTGAATGTGCGCGCAATCGTTTAGTTTGTGTCAAAACACAAACTTTTTAGGTGCTCGAACCAAGCAGTTTCGAAACTAAAAATTGAATGTGCGCGCCTAACCTAAGAGTTTACTTTTTTATTCGTCATCCATTTCAGCTGATTATGATAACAGATTTAGTTCAGTTTCATAACAGATCTCGTTTTCGAAGTAGCATAACAGACTTTTATAAAAGTTCGAACCTCTGAATACCAATCATAAAAGATCTTTAAAGTTGGAATTCTTCAGTTTTTGAAAATCTACTTTGGGAATTTTTACGAACAATGCTGCTCATTATTAGATATCTTTTGTTATACTGTATGCGTATGTTATGACGTAGCGTATTTTTTTGGAAAAGTTATCCGTAGTACAGTAGGATTTTATATGAATAACAAATACAACATCCGCAGTAGGATCACTGCCTATAAAATGAGAAGTGAAATCCTGCTGCGGATAGAGATTTGACGTTTATTCGAGTGTCGCCAGTGATCCTATTACGGATGTTGTATTTGTTATTCATATAAAATCCTACTGTACTACGGATAAGTTTTCCAAAAAACACGGCTAATGACTATCTGGGTCTGAATCTTTTCAAAAATCAGTGGGTGCGAAGATGAAATCAGATTTTGTTTTCTTTCACAAAATAGTCAGACTCAAAAAATAATAGTGTAAAAGGGGACTATATGTTTGCAAAACTTACTACTAGGAAGTCAATTGTGACTTTACCTCATTAATTGATTTTAACTTTCCGAAAGTCACAATCCACTAACACAATAGTTAAAAATGACTAGGTATGCGATAGTTATGAAGAATCTCAAAATAACTATGCAATAGTCCATTGTGAATATTTTGTAATAATATTTTCACTGCTTTTCGCTTTATGGTACATTAATAGTAGCTATGTATGTACATATATATTAATTTGTATACATAAATAGACTTGCAAAGAAAATTTCAAAAATTATCTAGAAATTTTGTTTCTTCGTGTGAAAGAAACAAGAGATTTTTAGGGAATTTAAAAGAAAACGTCATAGAAATATTCAGCAACTTGGTTTTTCTTGTGAATGTGGATGAAGTAACCATTTAACAGTCAAATAATGTGCCTATTTTTTTTCTGCTTAAGAAAATGAAGTACCTATTATTAAATTTTCAGAATTAGCTATTTAATTGTAACATTGAAACTGCATTCTAATATCTACTACACGATAGTAGTATTTAACTTTTTTAAGATGTCGTTTGTGAAAATAATTTATCCTACCTACATATTTAAAACTAATGTATTTTTTTTTGACTATTTAAAAGTTGATATACATACTTAATAGTCAGATTCGACTACTAATTTATCTACTACGTCAGAGTCATATTGAACTATCTTAAGAAGGTATTGGTTTGTCATATTTTTGTGTATTCTATTTAAAATTAGGATATTCTTATTTTGACTATTAGAAAGTTAAAACTTACTATTAAGTAATCAGAACCATCCATAGTCGTTTTCAACTATTCTTAGTAGTGGTTTATGACAATCAAAGCATAACTATTCAAAATAGTAGCAAATTACTTTTTTGTATAGTTATTCTTATTTTTAACAATTTCGTAGGTTAATTCTAACTATATTTTACTATTTTTTAACTATTTTTGAATTATTTTTGATGAAAAATAGTCATTTCATAAATTTCATGGAAAATTATCAAATGACTATTGCAATAGTTACAAAAATAACTATTTTTTTTTCTGAGTGTAGCTCGAACTACTATCTACTAATTCATTAACCTTTTGCTAGATTAATGTAGCTCAATTGGGCTCAATTTTATCAATTAAATCTAAATCCGTACGTTACGGGAATGGGTCGTTGTTCTGTATTCCAAAATTCAGTAAATCCTAAATTATGCATTTCATAATTCTGTAAAACCATAATTTTGCTTTTCAAAATTCTGTAAATCATAATTTCCATTTTAAAATTCTGTAACGTCTAGCTATCCATCCATTGCACGGAGTGTGGGATTAAATCCCTAGCCTTTATCGAAGCTTAAGCTGCTAGAATGTATAGTATTCTACCATTCCATAGCTTTGTTAGGAATGCACTGAGGATGGTGTAGGGAATGAATTCCAAGCCTTAACCTACATAAGTAAAGTTGGAGAAAGGCGGTGGGATATCTTCCCTATCATAACTCAAAGTAAAGGCGTGCTAACAAGGCACGTTGCAAGGTATATGGGATCTTTATACTTACGTTCCTAACTTCCCTAACCCCAATCGATTATAAGGCAAAATAGATCGGGATTAAATCTCTAACCTTACAAGGACCGGGCGCGACACTTATAATGTTGAACATGAACAAGGCATGAGCGATTGGGAAATTCGGGGAGGAGGCTAGAAAGGAGATGTCGATGAACATTGGTCTTGAATGTTTGCAAATTGAAATGGCTAGGGAATACCTAAAAAAACCTAAATATCTGTATTTGAATCATTCCGACGGTTTTCAAAAGATGGGAATGATTCCATGATAGCTCTGTTTCAAAGGTTTTAAGGCTCTGTTCTGTTTTCTATCCAATAAATAAAGAGAAGTTTCAGCTGCACCTGCCCAAAGATGTGAGCTTAACTCGGGTCTTGGACGCATAAGCTCCTTATAAATCGTATCATAAGGTTTAAGCAATTTATTAAAACAATATATTTATTTATTTTGAAATCCTAAACATATACCAGCGTTGTTGGCGGTCTCGAGAATATGGTCATTTCAACGAAGAACACACATACCGCGTATCGAGGTCAACAATGCTTTGGACAGTCAGAAAACTCCCCGCACCAAAACAGGTACGTGTGCAAGCTTATCTCAGCATATACAAGTAATGTATGCTCACCGGCAAAGACTTCACGAAAGCCTCCAAGCAATCTACCACAGGGCCTACGATAGGGAAAGTGACGAATACCAGCAACAATGTTCAACCAGGCAGTAAACTATCATCAGAAAAAGGATTTCAGGAAGAGACTGCTAGATATCAAACCTGGCCCTGACACGTTTAAAAAGATCAATTTGATTGTTGGAAGAGCGAACTTAATTCCCGACATTATGCTTCACGTATGATAGTTTCAAGGACCGCCCTCCCATACATATATTTTCCTGACTTTGTTAAAGAAGTAGAAACTTGCTTTCAGGAGATATAAAACAGCCACTGAAAACGTGACCTTATTCAACGAAGAAACCCCATCATCGGAGCCTTCACTGAAAAATGTTTTCACTTCTCCTGAAGGATTTCGTTGCTCAGCTGTATGAGCTGGAGGAGAAACTCAATGCTTTCTGCAGAGAAAGAGATGCCATACCGTAGTTCCAGTATGGCTTTCGAAAACCATTCAGAAGCTTTCTATCTTCGAGATATTGCTTTAAGTGATATTTGATCAGCGATAAGTGCAATTGGTCGGTAGGAGGAGGGGAAGAAAACGTCTTGGTTTTAAGGAACAGGCTGGACAGGTGCCGTTTTCTAGGGAAGATTCCAGAACAGTAGGAGCGATGGAAAAGCTTACTAAATGGTTTTTTCAGCGATGAAGAACACCTCTTCAGAAGCTCTTGCAACTGTACGAGTGCCAGAGTATACCTCTCTCTCTACAAGTGGATGAACGGAACACGAGAAATTGGCTGATATTACACAATCGTCCAGCAACATCTAGTATTTGAGTAGTCTCGTCTAGAAGGTGAGTTAGTTGGCACATCTTAGCAAAGATCTCATTATATCTTCCTTCGGATATTTCCTGTCCTGAATAGCGAAGTCAACTTGAAGTATGTACATTGAAGTCGCTAGCAATATTGACTTCAGTGTGAGGATATAAGGAAACAATTCGGGAAATGGAATCAGGCAGTGTATCAAACTCATTAATGGTTGAATTGAATTGAATTGAATTGAATTGAATAAATGAAACAATAATGAATGATGTGCTTACTTAAGCCCCATGCAATTTAAGTTCGTATTAGTCCGTATTGAGGAAAGCTATGGCAAGAAAAATGATGTCTAACATAAATGGCGAAAGAGTAATGGCATTAAGTTGTAGATAGGCAGGCGCAATTCTGAAATATAAGTTTTCGCACCAACCTGTGTTTCCCTGTGAAAAACCAGTTGTCCTGTATTAAACAGAATGGATGTACACGCTTAAGCCAATTTTCTGAGCCCATGGACATTTGAAAATAGAACACGAAATTCACCATTTACCATTTCAAAAAAAAAAAACACACAAAACACAACTCTGGCTATCTAAATTCAATTGTAAAGTGGAGGTCCAATGGATTAATTTTTAAAATACAAACCGTTATAGCAGATGGTATGCCCATAGAACACTTTGCATTAGAAATCAATCAATGCATACAAATACAATTGAACTATACATCAGATGTTACTTTACTATCCATTGCGAGGATAAAGTGGTAACTTTCACAAGAAAACTACAACAATTTTTTTTTTTTTAAACTCAGCTTTATATCTTAATGAACAATATTTTGGTCATAGAACTCAGATTGTTTTCGCAAACTCCAAGCTGTCCGATTTTCTCCTAGCACATTCTGCTGCGCCTCAGGGATCAATATTAGCTCCATTTTTATTCACGCTTCTTAACGACGATCTGTTTTCGATACTCAACCATTGTAAAATTCATGTGTATGCAGACGATGAACAAATTTATTTGAGCTATCGAATTGATATGGTTGAAGATGCAACAGCCAGAATAAACGAGGACCTGAAGCGCGTTTTAGAGTGGTCTCAGGAAAATCATCTTAAACTTAACTAAAATAAATCAAGTATTGAACTCGATGGGACATCGTAAAATTACGTTAAAACAGTAAAAAATCTTAGAGTTATTTTTAACCAAACGTTATCGTGGGACACTCATTTGACAAGTGCTGTTGGTAGAATTTATGCTGCTCTGTGTATTTTGCAGCTCTCTGGAAATTGTCTTCCAATCTCAGCGAAAATGATTATTACCAAAACTCTTGTTTTCTCAAAGCTTTTCTTTGGAAGTCCGATTTTTTGATGCTTAGATACAGTGTTAGTAAACGAAAGCTTCAAGTAGCTTTTAACAATACTACTCGTTTTATTTATGACTTGCGTCGCTTCGATCATGTTTCTGTGTAGGCAGGTAGTGTATTTAATATGTCGTTAAACAAATAGCTTGATTTCCTAACACTTACATTTCTTTTTAAGCTTATGCATACGAAAACTCCAAACTATTCTTTCGAAAAGATTAATTTTCCAATATTACAAAGAAGCACTGTTCTCATTGTTCCTGCCTTTAAATACAGAAACTTGAAGCAACAATTCTTTGTTCATGCTGTTGGCTTTTGCAACTCACTACCAGTCAACCTGAGAGGTCTAGATAACTACAACTCTTTTTAAAAATTCAATTAATTATAATTGTAATTGTACAATTTTTGAAAGTGGACCACGAAATTAGCAAAAAACCGGCTTTGTCAATGAGAATCTTTTTTTTTTGCTAAATTTCAAGATTTTTGAGGACTCCAGCAAAACCAGCTCCATCCAAAATTTAATTGTCCGGTGTCCAATTTTTGTTGGTCCAAATTGAATGATCTGAACGACAACTTGATTTAAAAAAAATTAACATCTACCCGTCCCTATTTGAAAAACTCCTTTAGTATATGGATTTAATTAGAGAAAACTAAAAAAAAAAATATTTAGTAGGGATTGTAAGCAATCAACCTTTGCTTAATAAAAATAATCTTTCGCTACACAAATAAAACAACGTCTTTCCACTTTCACAGATCTACAACAACTGATTATGTCTTTATTGTGTCAGTATATTCTTCGACCTAGTTGGTAGTCTCTTTCTACTCAATACAGTAATTACATCTTGTATTTTGACATTCATTTTGTTTTCTTTATTCTTTCTTTTGAAAGTGTTGCCAAAGGGCTTAGAAACTATCACTTTCAATGAAAAACTCTTCGTGAATTCATCATAACAATACACCTTTAGGTCCTTACTCAATTTCATATCGTTTAACTTTGATTTATCATGCAATTAATAAAACATTTTAATTTCTAGAAAAATTACTGCTCTCTTAGTGATTGCCAGATAAAAACACCCAAAAATTAACCAAAAAACTAAGCAGGAACTCTTTTGAAGAACTCTAATTTCAAAACCAATTTTTCAACAAGCCTTTGGCAGAGTGGTGCGCCTTAAAGCAAAAGCAACCACCTGAGCTTCTAGCAATTAACTATGAAAGTGTAAGAACTTGCAGTTTGAAATTGAAATGAAAAACTTTTTCACTAAATCAACCACACTGTAGGTATGTATTTTATCAACGGAATATAAAAAAGAACCAAAAATGAATAACATTTGCCAACTCCGAACGAAAATACACACATACACACATTGAGCAGGAACTGGAAACACATTTATACCATTTTCGCAAAACTAATTGAAAGTTTCCGGCCTAAGGCGCCATGTTCTTTAAGCAAAGATGGGAGAATTTTTTTTGTGGAGGATGGCGTCAGTCAAAGTCAAAAGAGTTCTCATTTTGAAAAATCATTTATATGCCCTTCTGTCTGACTTGGATTTTCCCTTTACGACTGATGTTATCACTTAATTCATTTTCGTCAAGGGCTGCTGTCGCCTTATCCCACAGAATCCATCCTTTGCATCGTGTCTCGATGCTTTCAATTTGAAACCTCATTTCATGTTCCACAATTAATAACCTTCCCCTGGGGTGCCGTAAGTCGAGCTCCTCTGCCAATGATTTCCAGGGAACAGAACACACAAAAAAAAATTAAAATATGCTTTGAGAGAGAACAGTTGGTGCTCTTGGGGCAGAGTGTCCAAATTGGGAGTACAAACGACGACAACATGGTGATGGCTGGGGCCGAAAACCCAGGAACCCAACCGGACCAGGAGTAATATAGCAGAAGCCCACGACGAGAACGACTACTGCCTGCCGATGGTATAGTTGAAATTTATTTAGGTGTGCAAATTAACTAAACGGCCTCAGGTGATTCAGTGAAACGTTTCTCTATTTGAAAAGTTCTTAATTGAAATTGAAGAGTTCCGTTTAAAGTTTATCAAAACATTTCGGATGATTGGTTGTTGAAAGGGGAGTGTGTTTTCATTTTCATTTTCATTTCCATTCTCGTTTTTGTTTTAAATTATTTTATGCTCATTGTAGTTTTTGTTTTTCGGAAAGAAGAAGTTAGTTCGACTGGAAATAGGTAAAAGTATAGCTTTGAAAGTATAGGAATCATGGAATGTCATTTTGAAAGACTTTTTATTGTTTTTGTAGAGTTAATTTCTTGAAATTCTGCTTCCATGTGAATAAGCTATAAGGGTACACTAAACATAATTCCAAGTTAGGTTCCGCAAGGAAGGTTTTGTTAGGTTAGGTTTTGTAAGGATATTTGAATGAATAATCTCCAATAGAAGGTGCAGTATGTGAAAGAGTTGCCAATGTATTAAGCCCTCTCAATTCTGTTGTTGTTTCCGATGACGAATTCTGGAAGTCCAGTTTGGGCTACTACATATATCAAGGATAACACGGCGCCCTTTGGTTCGAAAAGGCTTCAACCAAGGTTACCTTTTGAAAACATAGTACCTAGATGACCAAAGTTCGCCCGATTTCTTTCGAGTTTGCAGTGGAAATATGACAACTTCATCCAGGAAGATGCTCATATTCATTTCCAATAACGAAGGGTTTCCCAATCAATACATTTTAAATTTATATGGAAAGCCTATTGATGAACATTATGTGGAATTTGACATCGTTTAAATGGCAATCGCCTCTTTCCCGGTTGGTGCGCATTCCAAAGATCGAATTCTGGCGAATAGATCAGGCTTAATTTATACGATGGCACGATTGAGTTTTTGGCAACCGGTCGGTTGCGACTAATTTGCATAAGCTCACGACTGAAGGAAACAAGAAAAATTCCAATCGGGTTAAATTCCAGGATATCTATGATTAGCTTCTTTCAGCTCTGCGAGAGATACTTATGCCCTTAAATCGCTCGTACGGAATGTCCATTGTGGCATCAGCTGTGTCATGTAATTCACATCCAACATCATCCAATTTGGGTTAAAATAAATTGGTTGTCATCGAAAGGTAGTGCTTTTCGTAGATGATGATGGAAATGCCATAGAATCAAATGCGGACCGAAGCCGCAGCCTGCCCACAATCCACACCAGAGTGCGAATCCATTGATATTTGTTGCACATCGTGTTGCTTTACATTCTCACAAATCGGGGAATCTTGTTTCTCAGCATACTGGTTCATTCAAAAATGAACCTCATCGTTGAAGATGAATTTTTGTTGAAATCGGGGACCGTGAGAAAACTGTAATATGAGAAATCTATCATGTGAGAAAACTATTATGTGGAAAAACTTTCATGATAGAAATCAATAATGTAAGGAAAATATCTTTTGAGGAAATGAGTCATGCGAAAAAACTATATAAAATATATATAAAAGTAGCAAGCGAAGTATGAAGATATATGAATTTCGTTGTTTATACCCAATTCTGTTTCTGTACATAAGAGAAAGCCCTAAATTGTATACCAAGGGTTGCTATTATCAAATAACTATTAAGTCAGGAAGCTCAAAAAAGTATATATATATATATATATATATATATATATATATATATAATTTTTCATTAAGAAAAGGATGGGCCAAATACAAGTTCCTTTTTAAAAATGCAATAAAATAAACAAAATTAAATTTTGATCCATGTATTATGGAACACAACGTTGTGCAAGTGGTTGCCTCGGCTGGTCACGCGCCTTCAATTACTGAGTCAATTGAACCTTGTAAGTTAATAACCCGAGATCTTTGTGCAGAATTCTCCTGAAGCTAGTGTATGAAATATTAATCTGTTAAGATTGATATGGCGAGTTTAAGTCTCACACTCTCGGCTACAGCAGCCACATTCTCGTCTGTGCGCACGTACGTACGACGCGACGACGGGGACCATGAGGGTTGTCCACTAGCATACCAGTCTTCTACTGAACTTTTTGCACAAACGTGCTTAATTTCGGCTTTTTTTAAAAACGCACTGCCTGGGTTATACAGCACTTTGGAAATAAGTTTTTAATATTTTCCATGGTTGTTCAAGCGCAAAACAACTCATTTCGTTCCGCGGAGAAATGATACTGACTTTTTGTCAAGATTTCGAGCGGGAAATAGCTGTCAGTCTTAAAATAACATATGATTTAAAAAGAAACCACTAGCTGGCCCATCCTGTACATAGCTATGGGATTTAGGATTTTCTTCGGAAAAGCTTTAAATCTTTGAATTTGAGCGATGGCCTGTGTTGTATTCACCTAAAGGGCATCGGTCATCATCATCATCATCATCATCGGCTCGACAACCGGGTTCCGGTCCTGGCCTCTTTCAACAAGTCTCTCCACCTATCCCGGTCTTTAGCCGACGCCATCCAGTTGCGCACCCCAAGGCTTCGGGCGTCCTTGTCTACGCCATCTCTCCAGCGCAAGCATGGTCTACCACGCTGTCGTCTACCATAGAATGTACCACAAAAAAGGGCATCGGTCAACTGTGGTTTATTTATATAGACCTGCGACTTAAGGAAACCCGACAAGAAGAAGTCTAACGGGGTCAGATCACATGATCCTAGTGGGCATAAGATAACCTTACCCTCAATAGACCGTCTAGGTCATACAATATTACTTATCACGTTATCACGCTCGCCATTGTCAATGACGAGCCTCACTAACGTCGTTTTCGAAAAAGTATGGGCTAATGACGATGCCGCTCTATAAAGTCTACACCAAACGGTAACTTTCTGAGGATGCATTGTCACCTGGTGTGCCTGGTGTGGGCTTGTGTCATTCTATATACGGCAATTTTGAATGTTAACACAGCCATTCGTCCAAAAATGCATCTCGTCCTTGTGGCCCTATTCCAAACACTCTAAAGCCCAGTCATCGAACAAATAGCGTTTTCTATGGTCAGGAACTTTGAGCTCCTAGGTCAGTTCAATCTTTTATGGGAGTAAGCCCAAGTCCCGAAGTAAAATTTGCCAAGTCGAAGTCTACGAAAGGCTGAGTTCTTGTGAACAACGAGAAATCAACTGCACTGTGTTCTGTTGGACACTTTCACGCACCGCGGCGATCTTCTCGGCCAACCATACGTTCCTTTGATGAACAAATTATGTTTGATTATTTACCAAACCAGTCTCAAATTTGATCACCTTACATTAAAGAGTCAACTGTGAAGGCCACCACGTCTACCGTAAAATGGACGAAACAGCCACAACGTTTACACCAACTAACACACATTTTGATACGAGTAATACAATTTTATCATTAGTCACAATTTGATACAATTTTATCGTGTCACTTGTACCATGGTATTTTGGAACTAACGTAAAAACATTGTAATTCCTTTCTCCCTCTTGTGGATGCTTTCATGCTTGCTGGACTCTTATGTACACTAGTGGCTATCAAAACAACAAAAAACCTGAAGCTTTCAAAAACCGTTTTTGATAAAAAAATAAATATGTATTTTATATCCAAAAATTCCTTTAATTCATGAAAAGTCATTTGGACCTGTAATTGATAATATTTATTCAATAGGTTCCTGAAATTTAAGACTTAATCAACAACGAACAAAATGCAATTGTTAAACATCAAAATATTCATTTTCAAAATAATATTCCCATGATAGAGGAATTCTAGTTCGACACACACGACCTTCGAGAAGCGCAAATTAACATCATCCTCAATAATAATCCGAAAATCTTATGTTATATCCTTATGGCCTAATTAAATTATGGGCAAAATCCGTCAGGAGTCTCACAATAGCTAATTGCTGTGAATAAACTCAATGGGCGAATCGAATTTGCTAATTCGATTACTTTGATTAAATTATAAATTCCAGCTTCGTCCTGGTTCAGCATCGTATATAGTGAACTAAGATATTCCTTTACAACGGATGACGACCAACGCACGGCAAGGATGTTGCTAGTAATCAATTTGTGTAAATGACCACTGACCGAATAGGACCACAACACACGTACAATACATACAGGCCATTATCGAAGATTCATTAACCGTTTACCTACTTGTGTATTGAATGGTTAGACACAAAACATTCCATAACAATTACTGACACAAATTAGAAGCGTTGTAATGATTAAATGTCAACTAGACTTGCGAGTGTACTGTACATATTTATTTCCATATGGGCCTACCGACCTATAGCAAAGGTATCAAAGGAAAGGACACTTTATATATAACTTAAATGGCTGTTCAAGTTCGAATTCAAATTTAGTCTCAAAATTACTCGTACATCCATGCTGAGGTTATTTCATTAGATATCATTTAGAGGCTTAATATTAAATGAAAGAACATTATGTAGAGCATGAGGAAGATTCCCCTATTCAACCGGATGTTTTTTATACCCTCTGTCATCATCTGGAAAATTATCAATTTGGAGCGGAAACAAATATTCGAAATGTTAATATAATATAATTATTATAATTAGTTTTTAAGGGGGATACAATAAATCTCAATGAATACTTGTGTCCTTGGTGCCCATTTTCCCGTACGCATTCCAGGTGAAGCATTCGATGACTGGAGTCTAACAGCAACTGCATAAAGAGACTTAAGTGTACACAATAGACTTATATCTACCTTCAATAATTTCAAGATCATGTAGACGGGAAACCAACATACATAATTATGTATGTACATAGCTTTGAAATACAAACTGTCTCCAATCTGCATTAAAACTTGCATTAAAAATTTGTCACCTGAAATCTGATTTACCCTTAATCTTCTTCAAATCTAGAAGACTTATCAACCAAATTTATTTCGATAATATAGTAGATATTTCAAGAAGTATTGCAGCGAAAACTTTATTATTTCTGACATGCCGTTTGGTTTTCGGGAGAAGCCTTTAACACTTCTGAAGGTCCAACATGACATCCCGACTCCACTAAATACAAGTGCGTCGATTGAACACCGGATGCTTCCTGGTGGATAGCGTATGGATTGAAGGCCTCATACACTCACTCCACTTACTTAGTTTTTCCACAGCATTTATTATAGTTATCATTTCCTTTAAGTCTTCCAGGAACTTCTTTGTACAACTAGATAAATGCACACCGACAAAGAAGAACATAAGATCTGGAGTTGCCCAAGGTTCGAAACTTGGACCGTTCCTGTACAGCATAATAACCACCAACTGTCCTATCTCTGACAATTTATCTTTCCTGATGACTCGCTGACTTACTACTCATCGATATTACAATTGATAGCTGTGAAGGAAGTTGAAGCCCACATCCATACACTTTTTCAGTGCTCCATAAAGTGGAGAATAAAAATCCAAACCTCAAAGTCAGAACTAATTTGCTTCAGGGGCCCATCATCCAACTGCAGACGCAGTCATTCTGCAGCAAAATACAGAAATGCGAGTATAATTTGGAAAGATATAGCGTGAAGGCGGTTGCATATTGAAGAAGATTTGATAATATAAGTGACAGGAAAGTTTGCTTCTGTGTTAAATGAGAAAATGGAATTGGCTTTTAGAAATAAGGTTACGAGCTTGTAATGAAGCATTACAACTCTGCCACCCTCCTTGCAACGGGCTTGTTAAAAATTAATTAAAAATGAGTACCTACTTACCATTTTACCAAATCGACAACATGTTCCCATGGACTGCCAGATTCGTCTATGACTTGCCGGATTCGTCCGTGATTTGCCGGATTCGTCCGTGATTTGCCGGATTCATTTGTGATTTGCCGGATTCGTTACTTATTTGTCAGAAGCGTTCGTGATTCCAGTGGCGTAGCCTGCCATCTCGGGGCCCAGAGCGGGAGACCCATTTTGCCGCCCCCATTCAATACTGTATTAAAATTAAATTTCGAGACATCATTTCACAGGCAATGAGGTACGAGTATCTTCTATTGAAGGTAAATAGGATCAACTTTTTCACAAATGGATTCTACGGGACTTACGAGCAGCGAAGTCAGAAATAACTTTTTTCAAAATCAATATTTGCAGCCAATTCTTGTTCAATCGACAATATAGCCAAGTTTGATAGTTTGAGTGGAGCTCATAATGGATCTGTGATAATATTTGATTAGCTTCAACTTCGAAAAACTTCTCTCACAACTAGCGACACTAATTGCCAAAGTCAAATATATACGAATCAATATGACTATAATTGGAACCGATTCAGTTTATAAATGAACTGGAGGAGCTCCAGTGGTCCTTTGCCCCTTATATCTTCCTCTGATTTAGAACTGGCGACAAACTGCTGGAGACGCTTCCGCTTCATGTGAAACTCGTCCTGGTCGATGTCTTCACAATCGTACTTGCTGTCCAAAAATTTCGCTGGCGTCAAAAATCCGAACTGTCCGCTTTTTCTTGAACTTGCTGAAATCGAGTGATCATTTCCTGAATGATAATGATCTTGGCAAATGATGCGAATACTTCTCGATGGAGTTCCTGCTCGTAAGACAAAGCTGCATCTGCGGATTCATTGCCATGCATGCGGTTTTTCCTGCGAATTCTTCTCGTTTTGAGTTCGATTCCGAGTTTTTCGCAGAGTCTTAGCAAAGTAGATTGCGGCTTGGACGGCCCGGTCTCTGCTCTCCACTAGGAGAGCTTTTAAAGCGTAGAGTTTCTGAGCACACTTATCCACACTCAGTCCTCGTTCCTGCAGGTAAATCTGTGCATCATCTACTTCAGGTAACACTGCAGCCAAGAAAAGTGAGGAGATTGAATGACGGCATGGCTGTCAGGAGAAGACTGCCTCCCGATCTTGTTTCGGAAGTTTGAGATGAATCCGTCAATTCTTCCAATACTTCAAGAACTTCCTCAAACTTAATTTTAAGCGTCTTGACAGCTTCATGTCTAGCGCTCCAGCGCGTTTCAGTGACTCGTTTCACTACTTGCCCTGTGACGGAACCAAAGCGTTCCACCGAGTAGTTGATGCAGAAAAGAAAGCAAAAAGCTTATCCAGAGTTCCAAAAAACGTCACGCAATTCACTGATTCAGAAGCAGCGTGTACCCCGAAGTGGTTTGTGCATGCAACGAATGTAGCTTTCGGATTCAGTGCTTTAATCCGGGCTTGAATTCCATTGTGGATCCCTGACATTGTGACAGCGTTGTCATAAGCCTGTCCTCTCAAGTTCTGTATGTTCAGTCCGTCTGATGTTATCTTCGGGATTATATCGTTGCTGATATATTCTGAATTTTTTTCTTTTGATTCGAAGAAGTCGATGAAAGAAAGAGGGTCATATTTATCTAGGAGCTGCACCTACTCCAGAAAGTTCCCGCGATTGCCATCTCATCTTCTCGAATGTCTTCTTGATGTCCTCTAAGGGACCGACTCTGTTTGGCTAAGAACTGGATAATATTCAGCAACCGGTACAGTACATCCCTCCACTTCTTTATTCAACACGTTAAATACTAACGCAACAATCTTAAATTATATCATAGTATTTACATAATATAAAAACTAAAAATACTTAAATCTATACTTTAAATTTAATTGTTAAAGATGAAGAACTTATTCTTAAAACTGTGTGATTTTACGTTGTCATTAATTGAATGAATAAGAAAATAGTTTTTATTGAAGACATTTATTAAGAGATTGAGAGGACTATTGGCGCCGTAGTTAGATCTACTGAAAATATTACAAAGAGGCAATTGCCTTCTTAAGCTAGAACGACTAACACTAAAATTCAATCTACAAAGAACCGATGGAACTGTAACTGTTCCATTAACAATCCCCATAATAAAACAGAACTGTAAGTACTCACGATGACTTAGAAGGGATGGAAGATTTATTAGTTGAAGTCTATGTGCATAAGGTGGCAAATCAATAGTACTAGACCAAGGAAGAAAACGTAAACAAAATCTCATAAATCTCCTTTGAATACACTCTATTCTGTTGACATGAACCGCGTAATATGGGGCCCATACAATGCAACCATATTCCAGAATAGACCTAACTAATGAAACATACAGAATTTTAAGAACATAAGGATCACGAAAGTCACGAGCAAACCTTTTAATGAAACCAAGTATCTTATTAGCTTTTTTTATAATGCGATTGTAATGGTCCGTGAATAAAAGTTTTGAGTCCAATACCACACCGAGGTCAGCAAAACTTGACAGACTACACAAATGAGACGTGTTCAACATATAAGTATATGACAAAACATTGTGTTTGCGTGTAAAACGCATGATTTTACACTTGTCAATATTTAAAGACAGACGATTAGTATTGCACCATTCCCAGAATTTTTGAAGATCATTCTGTAAAAGTTCACAGTCAGCTACTGAGTCAATTTTTCGAAATATTTTCACGTCATCGGCATAAATTAAAGACATAGAGTTACTTAAAACAGAAGGAAGATCGTTAATAAATAAGACAAACAATAAAGGACCAAGATGACTACCTTGTGGTACACCCGAATTTACAAGAAACCATTTAGAACGTTCACTTTTAAACACGACACTATAAAATCTATTTTTGAGATACGAAGAAATCCATAAAATAAAGCGATTGTTAAGTCCAATGCTGCTTAGTTTCATAAGTAATATTTCATGATTAAGTTTGTCGAAAGCTTTACTGAAGTCAGTAAAAATACAATCTACTTGCTTATACTTTTCAAAGGCATCTAAGCAGAACGTTGTAAACTGTAGTAAATTTGTGACCGTAGATTTCTTTTTCACAAAACCATGCTGGTTTTCACATATAACAGAGGTACAGTGAAACGATAGAACATCACAGATAATGGATTCGAACAATTTAGGAATGACAGAAAGCTTAGCAATAGGTCTGTAGTTTGTTACTAATTTTTTTTGACCTTTCTTGTGAATGGGAGTAAGAAATGCATTTTTCCAAATAGCGGGAAACGTTGAACTACTAATTGACATGTTGAAAAGCAAAAATAACGGGTATGACATATATATTGCACATTTTTTCAAAATAAAAGACGGCAAGCCATCAGGGCCGGGACTAAAACACTCGTCTAACTTTTCGATATAGTCAAGAATAGTTGCTTCAGAAATTGCAAAATTTATCGAGTTAAGGTGTGAGAACTCATCAATTGGATAAGTTATATTCGAGTCATTTGTAGAAGCATTTTCGAAGGCACCTTGAAAGAAATCGGCAAACATGTTGGCTATAACCTCTGGGGAATGGCTAGTTGAATTATTATAACTCATATGTGCTGGGTAACCGTCAGATTTTCTTTTGGAATTAACATAATTCCAGAAGTTACGTGGATTAGATTTAAGTTCATTTTCTGTTTTAGATATAAAGCTTGTATAGAGAAAGTTAGAATAGTTTACAAATTCATCCCTTAAATTAATGTAACTATTAAGGGCTTCATCAGTTCTTGATAGATTGAATCTTATCCACGCCTTGTTTCTTTTGTTTTTAAGTGTTTTTATATGCAGATCAAACCATGGCGGGCTGCTATTAAATACACGTTTTTTGCGCAAAGGAACGGTTTCTAAAAAGCAGACAAATAATATTTCATAAAAATGTACAATCATATCGTCAAAATTAACATTGAAGAAAACAGAATCCCAGTTAATGTCATTAAGTAAATTAAACAATTGAGTAAAATTACATTTTTTAAAGTTGAATTCATGCTTATCCTTACAAATATTAGATGAATGATAAATACTTAAGTTGAGAGAAATAGTTAATGCAGGATGGTGGCGATCTTCTTCTATAAGTGTTGTTTCACTCAATAATACTGCAGCATCAGAGTTGGAGACATCAGAGAAATATACAAGGTCCAAAGTTCTGCCAAATTGGTTACTAACTCCGTTAAATTGATCAAGACCAAAAGAAGCCATTCCGTCAATAACAAGAAACTCATTGTTGTTCGATTCGTCAACAGGTAGAAAGGCATCGCAATGAGTAGATTTTGACCATTTCAGGTGAGGTAGATTAAAATCTCCGATTATTAATAGTTCATCTGCGTCATCAATTTGTTCATGAATAGTTTCCAAACATTCAAATAGTTTATTATAAACGTCATTGTTCGAAGAGGGTGGGATGTAACAGGCAACCACATATATATGACCAGACAGAATTTTTATTTTCACACACAGAACTTCAACATCGGTATCCAAAAAATCATCGACAAGACTACAGAGAAAGTGGTTACGAACAGCAATTAACAAACCACCACCAACAGTAGCGGTGGGATCATGATGACGATCACGACGGTAAATTTGAAAGCTGGAGTCAAAAATTTCTGTATCAACAAAAGAGGAGTTTAGCCAAGTTTCGGTGAGAACAAGTACATCGTGGGGAATGTTGTTTATATTCTTGTAGACCTTATTGGTCTTTGTCCGAAGGCCGTTTACATTTTGGTAGTAAATTAATACTGGTTGAAGCTGCTCTGTTTGAGGTATGGCGTTGTCAGGTGTTGTTGAAAATGGTTATGATTATTTGGTGACGTCCTCTTTTGAAACTCATGCAAAATAATTCCTTTTGGCCAAAACGACGATGAGTTAAGAAGATAGAATATAGAATCTGGAACTTTAATCTTGAACGAAGAGTATTTTGCAAAATTACGATGAATCATTTTCTCTACGTGCGTTAAACGTAGCGTCCCAATTTTCTGTTTAATAAAGTTTTTAACATCGAGAGCATTCGTGGAGGGTTCAAGCTTCGAGATGAAGAGAGTTTTTTGTCCTTCTACAATTTTTAATCCACAGTCAATAGGCGATGTTAAGTTATCCACGATGAGCTGGGGCGAATTTCGGAATGGGTTGACGGGAGGAATTTTTGTTGAAGCTGAAGGTGGCGTTAATGAAGTTTGGGTCGATGTAACAGGTAGTAGAACATGATTTGAATTTGAAGTTGTAGGTTGTTCGGATGGATATTGAGTTGATGCAGGGACAGAAATTTGAGCCTCAATCGATGTTGAAGATGGAGGTTGTTCAGATGATTGTTGAGAGAGATTTGATGTAGAAGCTGAAGGCTGTTTAGATGGAGGTATAGTTGATGCAGGCTGGATTGGAGGAATAGATAGAGTTTGGGTCGGTGTAGCGGAAAGTTGAGCATGTGTATCTGAGGGTTGAGAAAGCTTAGAAGGATGTTGTTGAGGAGATTCAGGTGGCAAGTAAGGGGATTGTTTTTTCGAAGGGATTGGTAATGTCAAATCTAGTTCTTCACTTTTGCGTTTAAAGGATTTATTATCGACACTGGCACTTTGAGATTTTAATGCACTTCTTGTTTGTTGACGTTTTAAGATTGGTGTATTAGAGATATTTTCAATTTTATCATTCAAATAGAGCAGTTGGTTCTGTAATCTATCAATCATCTTTGAGTTAGAAAGAACGTCACGTATAATGTTAGATTGGGCAAAAGGATCACAATTATCGCAGAAGAAATAAAACGGTTTCGATTTGTTAAAAAGTTTAATTGAACTAGAAGGTGCTCCAATGCACTGAACGTGGAATGTTTTATGGCAGTTACCATGACACATGATTGAATCAATCATATAGTCGCAGATTTCAGAACATTTCTCACATTTAGACATTGTGGTTACTATTAATAATTAAAATTTAAATTGGGTGCAATTTAAGCTACGGCCCTGTTTGTTTTTCAGAGATTATATAATAAACACACAAATAGCACAAAAGTATGCAATATATTTTAAAAGTATGCAATAATTTTTTAATTTGCTAAAAACTTTCATATAAATCACTAAAGTATGTAATAGCAAAATACCACGATCCAGAGAAAGAAACAGCGATAGTTATTATTCTTATTTCCACTCAAAAAAAGAAAGATAAAAAAAAAGCACTTGATGGAGGTTTGCCAAAGCACAGAATGAAAAAATGTTGTAAAGTTTAAAGTTAATTAATTAAAAGACCACATTGTATTTTAGTTCAACACTTTGTGAAATTAAGTGACACTTTTAAATAGAATAAATATTAAATCAATAAATTAATTTATTATGATGAAAATAAAAATATAAAGATCTTAGGATGGAGCACAAAAATACACGTCACTTGCAGGCAGAGGCAGGGTTCGGACGAGACTTCTTCTCAATACTTTCGAAAACTTCTTGTTGTTTCTGATCGATGGTTGCTTTACGACTCAGGCGAACTTCCAACTCCTTCCATTTCAAGAAGCTCTGCTCATGGTCCAGATTCTTGGATTTGGATTTAGCTTCCATCATTTGTTGAATCCTTCTTCAGATGCGAAGTTCGAGCCGAAATTGCCAAACAGCTTGCAACAGAAACAATACAAGGATTGCTTCAAAGGCGAGTACACCATCCATGTTCGAAGAACCTTTTCACCATTAGATAATGGTTTGTACAACCACTCTCTGATTAGTTTTCGCGTATCGCCTTTCGTTGAAGTCCCTGAGCGAACAACATCGACAAATTTGGAATCGATGTGCTGTACTGAGTCATATCCGCGACGTACTAGAAGCGTTCTGACTTTCACGGTCATAGTAGAAGATTCACATCTTTGGCTTCGGCAGGAGCAGAAGGCTCGATTTCAATTATGTCTTCTTTGGCAACATCGAGGTTCACTTCTTCTGCAGGCTTGTGACTAGATGCTTGAGATACTTCTGTTGAGTCGACTTCGTCTTGACCCAACTCTGTGGTGTGACCAGAATGACTTCCAACTTCGACGGCAGGCACGTCTTCTTCTTCTGCCTGTAAGATAAGTTATGCATTCCCATGAATATTGGCCGGAGGAAAATTCTAGGCCACGCACGGTTCTAGGTGGAGGAATCATATACTTACATTAGAATCACTTACGCTACTGCTGGATGCCGCCGAAGGGGCTAACGTGGCTTTCCAACCAGAACTAGAACTGAAATATTTCAGTAATGCACCTTGAGACTTCTTCGCATCTGCTTCTTTCTTAGCCTTTTTCTTGCGGTATTCCGCATCTCTTTCTTTGACTATTTTCATTTACAAGAACTAGTTCAATGGTTGAGTGAAGTACTAAATGTTTAGTTTTAGAATATTCAACAGTATTTAAACGATAAACAACACAATCGAAACGACGGGAGGGAGCAAATATATTGAGCTGGATGAGACTAGAATAACGTTTCCGTCGAATCTTAGGGTGCATTCCGTTATTGTTGTGCAACTAGCGAAACTAGAACGGAACGTTCCGAAACTCTCGCGAAACTGAAAGGGAGCTTTCCGAAAAATATGATATGCGAGACCGCTGGCGGCGTTGGCGGTTACCTGCTTTACCTACTGCACATACTTTATACCTATGTATACGTGGTCAAACGTCTGGCCGTTTGCAGCGCCAACGCCAGCGGTCTCGCACTTTCAGTTTCGCGAGAGTTTTGGAACGTTCCGTTTTAGTTTTGGATCCACATGTTGAAACGGGTTTTGTGATAAAAATGGTACACTTCAGAGCTACATAATTTGGTCATAGGGCTAGAGTGGCAGTGTTCGCCATTTATACCAATTAACCTATAGTTGTCCGCGAAACATCTGGAGAACTTTCCGACCCAACCATAACTCCAAGGATGAATTTAATGTGATATTGGGTCAGGAACCCATTGCCTCCATTATATGTTGACGTAAGTGGCAGTGGATTGGCCATACGAGCCAACCAATGTAATGGAACCCGCTCAAACAGACAGGCAGATGACTGGGTCATGGTCTGGGTAGAACTGGGCGAAGAACGGTTGAACAGTAACCAGCGCGACTGGGGAAAATTTGAAGAGAGTTGGAAAACATCCCGAAAAACCCGTACTGCCTGTAGGAGAAGTGGAGGCCCTATGCCCCGCAAGTGGACCTCGAAGGGTTGATACGTCCGAAGCCTTAAGTAAGTAATTGTTACTACTTCTAAGTGATTCTTGGGCCATCATAGGGCTATAAATAGGTTCCAACCGTTTTTGTCTGCAGTTTAGTTTTTTTAAGTGAGTATTGTGTGCTGAGTTTGACTTATCATGTTATTTAAAATAAGTTTAAGTGAAATTTCAAAAAATGCAAGCCATTAAATTGTTGCAAAGAATAAGACTTGAATACAAAGTTCTTCCAGTTTTATTTGCTTTCTTCGGGATACACTCGACTACGACAAGTTAACCTAAGCCTCGTAAAAGGCATCACAAACTAACTAAACGCAGCTGGCCCAAGGTATGAAATTATCTTAATGACTTTATAACTTTCATAGGATTCTATGCTAATAAACTTCCCACTGGGCATAATTCAATCCAACATTTTTTTTTCTAAATTCAATACCAATGGAGGTAAATTAGTTAGTTATTTCCAAATAATCTCATGATAATCCCAAAGGAGTCAAGGGAACTCAAAACTCAACTTTGAGTTCGATGAGACTGAGAAAAAAAAAAACTAAACAAATATTTCCTTCGCAATAAGGAGAATGAATAAACATTTAACAATGGGATTATATTACCCATCATAAGCTCAAAAGTTATAGATAAGACAGCCACTTAAAATTTGCCTCTAACCACAATTCCACGATATAGACCCATCATCACTTTGCATAAATTCGGAGAGAGTAGAACTTATTCAAAATTTCTAACAATTGGCCTTCATTATTAGGATGGCTTATAATCCCAAAAAGTGAACTTCTCAAAGAGCCACAATATACATATTGTACATATATCTTGACTGTGGATCTCTTTTTGAAGTTGATACAGATAATTACCCAAACCTATGTGTATTTGGACTGTTGGGGCGATTGCGAAGGTAAGTGTTGGGTTGGCCACAAGGTAAGACCATCAGCACCCACCGACCGACGACAACGCTGACAAAGAGACTCCAACACTACACCAACTACATTGAGATTATCACCTTTGAAATATAGAAAGATGACAAGAACGAACGACGGAGGCCATTTTCAGGAAACAACTCAAAAGGACGATTTAATTTAAATTGAAAACCAAAAATCTATCCAAGACCACAAAAGCCGCACACCATTAGCTCGGTCTTTCTATCTGTTGCAGGGTATTTAATCCTGCTTCTTGTCATGTCCTCAAGAACCATTATATTCCATAACTAAAAGGCCTCTTCTTGACTCATCCATACCCACAGCCACAGCCACACCCAAACGTACACTCGAAAAACCCCAAACCTCTGCCCAACTAACTTTTGATTTTAATGAAAATTATTATAAATCGAAATGGCTGTTGGTCCTTTAGTGAAGAAATACAATGACAACGGCAAAGAAGCTAACGATGACGATACCACCGACGACGACACGATGAGAAGGACAATAAGGGTGCAATCATAGGAAATGCCCCATATTCAAGTATCTACACAGGGATAATCCCTTCTTCATCCACTTCAACAAAACCAGTTCTCTCCACTCGAAAACACAATGCACGTCTCTCGGAAGACACAATAGCTTCTGCTCTATGGAGGACTATGATGGCGATGGCAGCAGCGACGACACGTCAACCCCACCTCCTCCCCCACCGAAACATCAGCTATCAACATAATTAGATGATATACTGCTGGGAACAAAATTTGTTGGTCGTGTTAAAAAGTGAACCTGCCATTCGTCCTATAGTCAGATAAACCATATTATACCTGAGAGAGGCCGGAAAAGCCCAAAGCACTCTTGCTGGGTGAAAGATCAGGAAGCGCCACTTGTTGGTATATTGTTCCATAAAGGAGTTTGCTTTTCAACGAACGAACGAACTGCACTCGGCTTCGAAATCACCATTTTGTGAATATGCATGAAAAGTGAATATGGAAACGTTGAATAACCGTTTGAGTCTATAATTTTAAGGCTTCAGTCGAACTTCAAACAAGGGACTGCCTGGTGTTATAGGGGTTTTAATTCCACTAGTATACTTTACTTATGTGATGTAGACATGTTGGTAAGGCAGGCAGTTTTCTTTTGTTTGATTGAACTCGCTCCGTATTTAAGGGGTTCTATTGGTAAGCCATATGAACCGGCAAGCCATGCAGTGCTTTAGCTTTTCTAAATCGAAGTCTACTGCTCTTATACTCTTATGGGAAGAAGAATTGATACTTCATTAAGTTTTGACTTACTTGCCCAATCACCCTCTATACATGATGCACAAGGTGTTGGAAATGCTTAGTGAATCCGCTTCCAATATTCCCTAGGCTTGGTATAGATTGGGTTATTTTTGCTGTCTCGAAGACTCTGGGTCCCGTTCTTAAGACAAGCAGCCAGTTGATTGGCTTCTTAATATACTTTAAACCTCTGAGAGTTATTGCAATGGTAAGACTCTTCCATCTGGCGGTTGCGTTTGCCATCTCCTTTCTACGTAGGGTCCTCTCCTCCTTTCCCCGTTCTATAGGTACTCTTCTTCTCCTGCCACTTCTTAGAGAATGGCTGGTTGGCTGATAGCCAAACCTGTGGTTTCATCGACCTCTTTGATAATGCCTTAATGATGGCCAACTGCAGTTTGTGAAGGCTCAGCGAAAAGCTTCTCAGTATGGTGATCTGCTTAGAACTTAACAACTCCAGGTTTGCTAAGGCATGGCTCATAATTTATTGTTTGTTAGACCAGTAGAAAACGAAATAGCCAGAATCGATGTTCGCGTCTTGAAAGTAACTCTGATTTAAAATATTGAACAAGTACTTTGCTTCAATTAGCGCATAATTTGCGAGAGCTAATTAGTCGGAAGACCATATCAGTAATCAGCACCAGGTTTCTAAGGTTAAAGATCTACAAACCGACATGACCACGTGCTAGTTGACGCCACCACACATTCGAAATCTAAAACATTCGTACCCTTCGAAGAGTAAACAAAGGTAGGTAGATATCGCGACCAGTAGCAGTCTAGGCCTGTGCCCTGTGGCCCAACTAGGACTGAAGTGCGCCATTTTGATACCATAACTCGTATGAACCTGTAGATGGAATTGATCACGGAGTCATTCTTATTTTGTGTTTGATTCTGCACTAACTCAGCTGGACCACCGCACTCATCCGACACCATCTACAGACACTGTGCCAAGCTAAGCTGCCCAGCTCGGTACTGAAAAACTAGCCAATCCGATTGAGTGATTATCCGACCCCACACCGTATATGCCTCCGTCAAAGCCCTCTAGCTCGATATCTAAGGAGTCAACCGGAGGCCACGGCACAGAAGTAACCGAAGTTCGTTCTAAAACTATTTCATTGTGTTGAGAAAAGAGATTAAATCTTTGATCTTAATTTCCCAAAGCTTATCAATATCGTCAAATAAATGAATTTCCTAATGATTGTGCTCTAAATTTGTCTAGAGCAGAGAATTTGCAGGGGAAATGGAAGACTGTTTCGTTTTCCCGCTAGTCCCCTAAGCTACGACAGTAACTGTTGTGATGAATGCCTAGCCTCGCTGCATACTCTCCTATTGGCCAGTGTCCGCTACAAGTTTCTACGATCTTCGCTATGTCTTGCCTGGATCTGCATATCTCAGCAAGATTACAAGATTTATCACATTTGGCCAAATCTTCCTAGATACGAGTATAATGTAGAATCAAACCCACGTTTTGAATCGCTAAGAAAAATTGCGAAAATATTGCCCTTCATAGCGCCGAGCAGAATGTTGACTCTTTCCGCAAGTGAGTTATGAATGGCTGATCCTTCCCTTGTTAGGTCCACCCGTTCATTTCCATAAATACCACAATAATCTAGAACTCAAATAAGAGTTACATTGTGGTTAATATTGCGGCTAGCAAGTTTATTCCGGTATTGCTGAAACAATTTAAATTATGATGTTCTAGAATTATTGGCTTAAACAGCCGACTGACTGTCTGTGATAATGATTATGGTTCTGGTTTGGATCTAATTTGAGTACCTTCCATGCTTCCCTAATAGCCAGTGATTCAGCTTGGAAAATACCAGCCAGACTTAACGTCTACTCTGACTACTCGTATTTCGTAGCTACGAAAAACTTGAAAGCTCTCCCGTCGAATGAAAATAAAAGACGCCTTATCATACCTGGATCCGCGCAGGGTCTTCAGTTAATACCTGCACACTTGAAGCTCTCCGTACTACGTTCACATACCAAGGACTCCATTAATAAGTGGTCCACTATTTACATATTCGGATATAAGTGAGAACTGACATTGTTATGGCAAATCAAGAACAGGGGGAGAGAGCAATAGGTAGAGAGAAGAAGAAGATCCTGCTTAGAAAGAAGGGGGCGTACACTTCATACGAGCGCAAAGAAATCGAGTCTTGCGATTAAAACAATACACGGAGGTTTTATATAAAACCTGATAGTTCTATGACAGTCATACTAAGGAGGCTCAAGAAGTACTGCAATGAAAACAATATCATCCCAGACATGCAGTTTGGCTTTCGGGAAGGGCATTCAATACTGCGTATGGATATAAGCCCTTATCCATAAGCTTCGAGTACTTGGATTACCTTTGCCACTAATCCAAATATTATTTTCTTTTCTCTCTTTTAGGAAATTCTTCGTTCAACTGGACAGCTGGGGCCTTCAAGCAAATCCATCAAAGCCGGAATCGTCCCAGGATCGAAGGTGGGTCCCTTCCTATATAGCCAGATGATGTCTGATCAACCGGTGCCAACTGATTGCGAGAACCTGCTTTTTGCTTACGACTCACTGACCTACGCCTCTGGTGTTCCACAAGGTAGTCACCTTGGTCCACTTCTTTTCATAGTATCAATCAATGATGTTATTTCAATTGTAAAATCATGTAGGGTTCTTATCTACGCAGATGATATTAAATTATTTAAAATCATCAGAAGCCAATCCGATTGTGTTTCTCTTCAAAATGACATAAATATGTTTTCTGAATGGTGCTCATATAACAACCTTTTTCTAAATGTTTTAAAGTGCCAATCAATGTCCTTCTTTAGAAGAAAAAACCCAATATGTTACAATTACAGCATTAATCAAGACATTCTAAGTAAGGTAGAAACAACATGCGACCTGGGCGTTCACTTCTCGCAAAATCTAGACTTTTCACTCCACATTGAGAAAATTGTCAGTAAAGCAAACTCAATGCTTGGATTTATTAAGCGTTGGAGTAAGGAATTTTCTTGTAGTCTTATAACATCTTCGTTGTACAACACCTTTGTTCGTCCCCAATTAGAATATGCTAGTTCTGTATGGTCGCCACTTTACTCAATACACATTGATCGAATCGAATCTGTCCAACGTAAATATGTACGCTTCGCATTAAGTCATCTTAATTGGAGTGACCCAAATCATCTTCCTCCATACAGCAGTCGCCTTCTTCTTTTAAACATGAATTCTCTAGAAAAACGCCGGAAAGTCAGCGATGTTATGTTTTTACACCAGCTCTTGGTTGGTTTCATAGATTCACCGGTTCTTCTAGAACAAATCCATTTTAAAACTAGAAGCCACAGTTCTCGGAACTCTGAAATTTTTCATATAGACTTCCTCTTCCACCGTACCAATTATGGTCTCAATGAGCCTTTGACACGTATGAAACATGAGGCTAATATAAATCATGATGTTTTTGATTTAAGTTACTCAAAGCTTACACTTAAGCACAGGTTGTATGGGCGTTCTCATTAAGTATTCGAAACTACTCGTAACGTTATTGTTTTTATAGCTAGTATTATTTGACTTGTAGTTATTTTTGTAGCTACAGATAGCAGATTAATAATTATTATTTCTTTGTTTGTCATATTTGTTCGTTTTTTAGTAGAGTGTTAGGCTATATGTATGTATATTTATTTACTAACAACTAACACCACGCTAAATGATGACTGTGACAAGCTGATGTTTCCAAGTATCTAAAGGTGAAAAAACCGGATGAGAAAAGAAATATTGTTACAAATGCTTGCATTAAGCAGTACTGATGGCGAAAAAAAAAAAAAAAAAAAAAAAAAAAAAACCCTCACTCCAAGCAGGAACTAAGGAAGGCCACCTTCGCATTTCATCGCTTACACCCATTGCTAACCAGAAGAACCGAACTAAGCCAGCCAGTGAAACTACTGATATACCAGCAGCTAATCAGACCTGTCATCAGCTATAATTTTCCCGCATGGTGAACAATTTCGAAGACAGCAATGCAGAAGCTCCAACTCTCTGAACAAAAATTCTGAGGATAAGCACCGGACTAATCTTCGATCGATAGCGACAGAAGCATTACTGCAAGGAAAGAATCTACGAAGGAGCCAAGATCAAGCCATTGGACCACTTTCTTGTGATCGTGTTGGCAAAGAAGCTTATTCACAACACCGCCAACCACCCAAACCTGCTGATGAGAGGGATCACCACCCAGGAACGACATCCAGAGCCTACATACCTTAGTGCTTTGGATATGATAGAAAGGATCCCAAGCGACAACGAAGAAGCAGTTCGATTGTTCGCGGAGTCAGCATACCACCGTGGCTGAAAACACCTACCAACCAACCATCAACAAACCCACCAACTGGACAACCGGGTGGAACAACCCAAGAGAAAAACCATGCCAACATTATTATAAATGCTATAATTTTATGAATTTTGTAAGTCATTGTAAGAGTTAGGCCCCATATTTGCCAACAAATTTTTATTCATTTTATCCTTAAGTTTAAGTTTTACAATTGTATATATTAAAGTACAATAAAAAAAAACCTTGAAGCTTGATAATTTTATGACTAATGAAAGTAACCTAGCCACTGAACCACACGGAATAGTATTTGTGTTCAGTCAGAATTCGGAAATATAATGTATAGAGTAAAAATAAATGACTTCCAGTCTTTGAAGTTCCAGTTTTAAGCACCATGTATAGAAGAGGCACACTGAATCAAAAATTAAAGCTTAAGAACAACATGACCGCATTATCTGATGTTTAACAACCGATAGAGCTGTTGATTTTTACAGGTGACGTTTTTATAACTTCCATGTATCATCAACCAAGTAAGGGTAAGGAAGCATGTCCGATAACTGGACTACCAGCTCCATATGCCCTATCTATACAAAAAAGGTGATCATATTCTCTGCAATTATTTTCGAGGCATGTACCTATTCAACCAATTGTCACCGATTTCCAGTGTGGTTTCTCGTCCTGCAAATAGACTAAGATTCCACACTTACGCAAATACTGGAAAGAACAATCGAATTTCAAATCGAAACTTCCCATTTTTTCATCAATTTCAAAGCTATCCGCAAACGAGTATCATAACATTAATCACCAAAAAACGCCATATAGAAAATATACGAGGCTCTCTTATCATAACGGTAAAAAAATCTTTTTAAAGCTTTTTTTTTGGATACTAACCAAAAATGACATCAAAATACTCCTGGGAGATCTTAATGCCAAAATTGGTAAAGAAAACATCTTTGGTAGGACAGCCGGAAAACAAAGCCTGCACAACATCAATTCCAGAAAAGGACTCAGGCTTATCGACTTCGTAGCAGGAAAGAATATCGTAATAAGTAGCACTAGATTTCCCCGCCTTGATATTCACAAGGGTACTTGGCGGTCACCCGATGATCTAACGTGCAACCAAATTGATCATGTTGCTATCAACGGAAGGCACTCCTCTATAAAATACTGGGCGTACGCACGTACAGATCAGCCAACTTTGAATCGGATCACTACCTGGTTGGTGCAAAACTTCGCGTGCGAAAATCCATGGAGGCTATTAGGCGAACATCAATCCTGAGGAGGAAATTCAACGTTGGTAAACTGCAATCGGAAGAGACCGCGAAAGCCTATGCCAACCAAGTATCCCTAGAGCTTGCGAAGGACCCTAGTACAGACGAAAAGAGCCCAGAAGACCACTGGCAGCAATGCCAACATGCCATCAAGGCTGCTTTGGAAGATGTATTAGGCTTCTCACAGCCGCCGCCGAAGACAAGGGCCTCCCATCAGCTCTACGTTGAAAAGAGAAGGGATGAAAACCGCTTGCTCAGTAAAAAGAAAAGAAGCCATGAGTGGCGTGAAGTCGAGCAAATACAGAGGTGTTTTAGCAGAAAACAGGTGCGGAGTTTTTACAAAAGAGTGGAAAAGAAAACAACAGGATTTACTAGTCGCCCTGGTGCCTGCAAGGATGAGGAAGGAAACACCATAGTGGAAACGCAGTCGATGTTGAAAATCTAGAGAGATTTTTTTAACCAGCTGCTTAATGGAGATGATGACCAAAATACCGCCAGCAAGCAGCCACGTGAAGCAAATTTGGTTGATGATCTGGAGTTCCACCGAGCCGACCTAAGTGAGATCAAGTTAGCCATCGCCAGGTTAAAATCGAACAAAGCAGCCGGTTCTGATGGTCTACAGGCGGAACTTTTTAAGTACGCTGGAGATGATCTGGTTAGGAGCATACACCAACTTTTGAACAGAATATGGTCGGAGGAAAGTATGCCCGACGAGTGAAAACTTAGTACCATCTGCCCGATCCACAAATAGGCAACCGCCTTCTCTGCAGCAACTATAGAGGCATTAGCCTTTTAAACATCGCTTATAAGATCAGTTCTAGCGTATTATGTGAACGTCTGAAGCCATTTACTGATGAACTGATTGGCCCCTATCAATGAGGTTTCAGGCCTGGAAAGTCTACCATCGACCAGATCTTCGCACTACGCCAAATCCTGGAGAAGACCCAAGAATTTAATATCGATAGACACCACCTATTCATCGATTTTGACAGCGTTAATAGAGAAGAGCTGTACCGTGGCATGTCAAGTTTTGGTATCCCTGCCAAACTGATACGCCTTATCAGGATGACGTTGGAAAATGCCCGTTGCTCCGTCAAAATTGGGAGAGATTCAACCGAAACCTTCGAAATCACTAGAGGACTTCGACAATTGACGCGCTTTCATGTAGCTGTTTTAATATTGTCCTTGAGGGAGTAGTGCGCAATACTCGGGCCAACACCAATGGCACTATCTTTCAAAAGTCCACTCAATATCTTGGATACGCGGATGACTTCGACATAATGGGAAGATCCAAGCGAGCAGTTACGGGTACCTTTTCTAGTATAGAGTCAGAAGCGTACAAAATGGGTTTTGTGATCAATGAGGAGAAGACGAAGTACGAGTATATGCTGTCATCAAATAAAGCCGATTCCCACCGCAGACTTGGTCAGAACGTGACTATTGATTGATATAACTTCGAGGTGGTCAGAGAATTTGTCTACCTGGGTACCCCTGTGAACTCCGCAAATGGCATCAGTGCTGAAATCAAAAGTAAATTAACTGTTGCTAATCGCTGTTTTTTTGCGCTAAGTAAGCAATTGAGGGAAAAAGCCCTATCGAGAAATACCAGGAAGACGCTGTACGAAACCCTGATCATCCCGGTCTTGCTATATGGACCCTTTCCCAGGCGGATGAAAACTCTCTTGGTGTTTTCGAGAGAAAGGTTCTACGCACGATTAAGGTATCACATCTGGTGAAGACGATACAATCATGAATTGTACGAGATGTACAGCGACGTGTCCCTAGTCAAGAAAATACGTATTCAGCGGTTAAGATGGCTGGGGCATGTAGAGCGAATGAACATAGACGCTCCATCCCGTAAGGTATTCAACGCTATGCCAGAGGGTACGAGAAACAGAGGCAAACCTCATCTCCGGTGGCGTGATCAAGTTGAGGGAGATTTTAGGCAACCTGGGACTCGAAACTGGAGGTAGCAAGCTAGAGATCGAGACTGCTGGTGGAGTCTACTATTTGAGGCCCAGGCACTGCAGGGTCAATTAAAGTAAAGTAAGTACTAACCAAAAGACTCAAGTGTGTTATTGGGGTACCTGCATATGAGACTATGAGAGATCTATTGTCAGAAAAACAATTTATTGGATTAGAAGTTCCAGACAAAAAATCATTGATGAAAGAGTCGGAAACAGAACGGATCACTGAGGCACACCAGCTCTAATTTTTCAGGCTTAAAACCGTCCAATACAACTTATATTGGGGGTTCAAAAAGAACTGAAGAAGAAGAGATTCGTCAGTATCAAATGCATTCATTTTCGACAAGAGAGCTTGATGCCAAACTCTCTCAAATGATTTGAAAATATCCAGGCCAATAATCTTACTTTCTACGAGGCGATGTAAAGATTTGTGCAACTGTTCGATGAGATACACTATCAAATCACAAGTGAACATGTTTTCAATATATTTCTTGAGATAATCATCATCGTACCCATGACCATGACCTTGGGAAGAAGGGCGTAAGAGCAATTGAGGTTGGGGAATGCTGTTTGCCATACACTCTGGAAGAGATATCTGTAGAATAGCACAGTTGGAAAAGCTAAGACTATATAAGACCATTATACACCTCCGGTCCTACTTAAATACTACTGCTAATAATGGAAAGCTAATATAAGGCACTTCGGAGCCCTACCAAGACGCGAGTATAGTCCTGATTGGCAATACTTGCCGACTTATCGACTCGGCCATATCGATCAAATGGACAACAATACTCCAGATCTTACAAATCCCAAACATCAAGTTCAAAGTGACAACGAAGACGGTATCTACGCGGATGTTATGGAGCTTGGTCTGGATGGCTGCAAGCAGTATGTCCCGGCTCCAAATCATAGATGATGAACAGCTGCTACGTCTCAGTCAAGGACCGTTTATATGGGTCGATAACCGGATAATCAAGTTCCCTATAATGTTTTCTCCCTCGCGCATATCATTTCAGAAGAAATATGCGATTTTGAATATATCAAGACTTGTCAAACATCTAACGACAAAAGGCCTTCACTTCACTCTGATATCATTCTTAGGGAAATCATTCTGTATGAGAGACCTTATAAAATGGTTTAAATTATGCACCATCCCCTGAGATTCTAAAAAAATGCGACTTATTTCAGAAAGCCGTTCGCATTTGTCTACACACTCTGCTCAACCTAGTACATATACCAACATCGTTGTGTATTTTATTTAATACAAAGATCACAAAGGGAATTCAAAATGTGACACTGATAATCCGATTAATCTAGCATGAAATTCAAAAAGGTACATAAAAGCATGCCTATACATTATTATACTCCCCGGGGACTTGTCATCCTCATCATCATCATCTGTTACGCCAATAAGAAAAAGAAATCATATTTTTATTCGTTATACTTCTTTCTTGCGACAGGCACACGGCAAATTGTTTGATTTTTATCGTAAGCATTTTATAGCCGGGATTTCAACAAAACCCGCGCGCCAGCAGATACCCATTAAGGATTGATTCGAAGGAATTTATATTTTGATTTGACTTTCGCGCGGCAGCGGCGGCGGCGGCGACTTTTAAGCTCCCAGTCCCGCATCCTTGTGCAAGAGGAAGTGGAAGTCCTTAATTCAGTCTGCGATGCCGCTGATGCTGCCATTTAGCGTATCCCGTTTGACAATTGACATTGAATTGATTCATGGTGTGGATTTAATTGTTAAATTCCCTACACGCAATAGCCATCAATCCTGTGAGCACATAACGAGGCGGAAACCGATTAAATTACCGTTGGAAGTAATTGAGAGCGATATGTGTCGGAGGGTTATTTTGCTGTCGAATGTGGTTTGCACACAGTCAGGATACGAAGACGAAGCTGATTTCTATAGCTAAGGCAAGAAGATATCCTGCCTTACTTAAACTTTCCCTAATATTAATGCATATTGATGTCAATAATCAACACCCTCTGTCGGCAGTATACATACATTACTTAGCTATATTTGGATTTGGCTCGTGAGTCGTGATGGAGGGATAAATTATAAACCTGCTCCATAATGAAGCACAGGATAATGCAAATTAATATCTTGGATTGGGATTATTTTGAGTGAAAGCTGTTAATGTATGGTTTTCGCTGACTGTGCGATAAACTGGAAAAGTGATACACGGCCTTAATTAATTTGAAACTAATATTCAAATATGCAAGCACCTGCAAGCTGTGTTCAAATGAAATTCATATTAAATTTCGTTTAGTTCAATTATTAATATTTTGGTAGGAATGCAGCTTAAAATAATAGTTTTGAAATTATGAATCGAACATGTGAGACCATCATACCTATTTATTTTATTTTTCATATAGATGCTGGGATTTGCGTTACTCGTTAACATTATGATGTGTTTTGTTTAAATCATACATAAAATCTACAAAGGTTTCATATGGAGTTCCCCAGGGCAGTCATGTCGGACCTATACTTTTTATAATATTCTTGAAATATATACGCACGGCTGTTTTATATTAGATGAATTGATTTTGATAATTGTTTCTGTTAATTTGAGACCCATTTATGGTTTTAACAGTTCTTATGTTGAGATAATAATGAATTACATATTTGAATATTTAAATTTGGCAATGCTCGCACTGGAAACATTGTTTATTTAGTTTCAAGCTTTTCCATTACTTTCTTGTTATGTAATAAAATCAGTTGCAGTGTGTTCTTACTCGAAGTCGGTCGTTTCATTTATTTGTACTAGCTAGATTTTCAACAGGTTATGGGCCCAGAATACGCCGGAAAAATTAGAGGTTAAATTAAAGTCATTAAGCAAGTTTTTATTTAATTTTTTTTGGAACACGCTGAAATCTGGGAACCTTGTTAATTTTAGATTAGCTTAGAAGTACATAGATTAAAATAAGAAAACTAGAGTCGGTAAGAATGGAGAATAATGCTTATAAAATTAAGCAACTGCAAACTGCAGATCAGTATTCCGTATGGAAATTTCAAGCTTCCATTTTACTTAATGCCTCTGGGGTATTTGAGTATGTAAATGGAGAAAACCAGGCTCCGATGAAGGCTGAATCTGAAACTCAAATCGCTTTTGATAAGCGACTGTTAGATTGGAGAAAATATGATAGTAAAACGCAAAGAATTATTGCAACGAGCATAGGTTCTATTCTGCTTCGGCACATCGTTAATTGCAAAACTGCGTTGGAAATGTAGGTAAAATTAAGGTCAGTTTATGAACAGACTTCAAAGGCAAATATCCACATGTTGCTGCGAAAATTCTATGGGTTTGAAAAAGACAGAAATGATGATGTCTCAACACACATATCCAGGTTAGAGAACATTGTCAGGCAGCTAAGAGATATTGGGGAAATTATCTCTGAAAGTATGATCATAACGAAAGTTTTGATGACACTTCCAAGTAATTTTAAGCATTTTTTCTGTGCATGGGAGTCGACAACGAAAGAGCAGCAAACCTTGGAAAATCTAACGTCACGACTGTCATCGCATGCGACGAATTCATCCGTTGCGTTAGTTGCAAAGCAAAAGACAAAGAAAAAAATCCAAAATCATCAAAGCGGGGAAAGTGTTTCTCGTGTAATGAGCATGGTCATTGGAAGAGCGATTGTCCTAAGAGAAATGCATCAGGTGATCATAGAAAGTGGACTGGAACTAAAGATGAGGTACGTAGGGGTGATGCACTTATATGCAGCGTTGATGAAAAAGTGATGACTGGAAGTTCAAGTGAGAGAAGAAGAGGTATATCTACTGGTATCGGGTTTAGTTAGTTAACTATGGACTGAAAGTGGTGATGAGGTGCAGAGACGAGGTAGTGCGATAAAAGAGCAAGACCAAAGTCGATGGACTGGAACTCAAGGTGAGGTTCAAGGAGAAGCTTTAATCGGCTGTGATGCGTCAACTGCAAGGTATAGCACAAGAAATGGGAACTGGTACTTGGATTCTGGTGCTAGTGACCATATGACGTGTATGAAAGAATGGTTTGCATGCTATAGGGAGTTTACGGATCCTGTTGCCATTAAGATAGGTAGCGGAGAAAAGATATTTGCCCAGGGCATTGGCGACATAAATATTCTTGCTTCTAATGGGAACATTTGGAGCGAAAAACATTTGTCTGACGTTCTGTATGTCCCAAAGATTTCAATTAATCGATTTTCGCAGACTAGGGCCTTAGATAAAAATTTGAGCATTATTTCTGATAATCTTCAGTGCAGGTTTGTGAAGAAGGATGGTTCAGTTGTGGCTGTAGGAGAACGGCAGGGGCAGCTTTTTAAAATGTGTTAAAGTCCAAACACCGACCTTTGGGGAAGCGAATGTGGCTAATCAGGTATTGCCACTCGAAATTTGGCATACACGTATGGCACACCAAAACGTTGTACAGGTTCGCAATCAGCTGAGGAAAGATGGCATCCAATTCAAAGACGATGAGAATTTTTCATGTGACGACTGCGTCTATGGGAAGCCACATCGATTACCTTTTCGTCGAAGTAGTTTTCAGGCTTCCCAACCGGGCGAGCTTGAACATGCTGACGTATGTGGACCCATGGAAGAAAACTCAGTTGGTGGCTCGAGGTACGAGTACTTCCTTTTGTTTAAAGACCATTTTTGAAGATACAAGTTAGTGTATTTCTTAAAATCTAAATCAGATGTTTGTTCATACATTGAGCAGTTCCTTACCAAAGCTAAAAGTGAATGCAGAAATGTGGTAAGAACTCTCCGTACAGATAATGGGACGGAGTTCGTGAACGAAGCTGTTAGATCACTTCTTGCCAAGCACTCTATTCGTCATGAAACAACAGTTCCCTACAATCCGGAACAGAATGGCAGTATTGAACGCGAAAATCGACAATGCTCTGTGGAAGCGGTTTATCGAAGTGATTCTGGGCAGAGGCAGTTAACACAGCAGTCTTTGTGCTGAATCGAAACGGTGTTAGTCCAGTAAAAGGCAAAAATCCATATGAACTTTGGTGTGGCAGTGAATGTAAGGTCTTAGATCTTAAAACATTTGGAACTCCAGTGTTCATACACGTACCAAAGCAGAAACGTAAGAAATTTGATAGTAAGGCAGAAAAAGGTTTGTTCATGGGATATGCCGAAAACACAAAAGGGTATCGCATTTCATCATCAAGACAAATCCAAATTGTAAGAGACGTCATATTTAGGGAGGGCGAGCCTCAAAACCAGAAAGATGGGGATCAAGGCAGGTCTATAGTGTTTTCATCACAAGAAGCTGACTCTGAGAATCTAGAAAAAAATTCTTATGGTGGTTTGGATGATAAATTGCATGATGATTTGCATGGTTGTTTGCATGAGGATGAAGGTGATAATAAACATGATAATGCGCGTGGTTCTGTAAGTAATCAGCAAGAGCATCATTCGAACGGTGGAGAGTTTAAGAGTTCAAGTAGTTCATCTGAAGAAAACTTTGAAGAAGCCAACTTAAAAGATGATGTTTTCGACTCGATAGATGAGGATGATGTTGGTGCAAGCAAAAATGTGCCATACAGGAATAAATTGCGAAGTGCAAAGGGCTGGAAGAGTTCAGTTCAGGTTGTATAAACTATGCAGAAAAACATGCGTTTCTGGTTCAAGGTGAACCTATGAGCTATAAAGAAGCAGTTTCTTGTGTTGATGCGCGTCAATGGAGGGCAGCGATGGCAGAAGAGGTGCGAAGTCTACATAAGAATCGGACTTGGGAATTGGTCAAAAAACCAGCAAATAGGAAGATCATTTATAACAGATGGGTGTATAAAATGAAGAACTTAGATGCGCATCGGCGGAGAAAATACAAAGCAAGGTTAGTAATTCGTGGATTTACCCAAGAATATGGAGTAGACTATGTTGAAACATTCAGTCCAGACAGTACTTGGCAGTAGCTACCAGGCCAGATACTGCATTTGCAGTGGGAGTTGTATCACGATACTTAGAGGCACCCACCCAAATGCATGTCTGAGACAAGAATTATTCTTCATACGAAAGCTAGCAATTGCTCAAAAAAGTGAGATTTGAGACTGAGATAAAGCTTTCTGCATACCACCCTTTGTCACTTCCTCGAAAAGGCCAGTACCCTTGAAAAAAACATATTTTGTTTTATGTGGAAACGAGCCCACTCTTTATGCCAAGGGTAAGTAAACACGGTCAACTACTACACGGAAGAAATTAGCACGAGATTCCTCCGTTTTGAGTTTATAGTTCTTGAGTTAGCATCCTCCAACAATAGGAAAAACTAAGAAAATTGTACGTTCGATGCAAAAGGCATTTTATGTGATTACTCAAAAGGACCGTAAAGCCAACGTGGTGACTTCCTACCATAACGAGTCATTAAGTTGCGAAGCAATAATAAGCCGATGGCCCGATGGGTTGACGAAAGGAGGAATCGCATTTACATTGCGGCTCCAAAATGCTAGCAGAGCTTAGTAAAGGGTGATTAAATTTTAAGGGCCGATGTTGATTTTGAATAAAAGTCAAATTATTTAGGAAATTATTTCAATTCTTTTTATTATGATAATATTGGTATGGTTCAATTATGTATGGAACAAAATATCAGCCAAAAGGCCGCCGCGACCTCGGCGGCACACCTCCATCCGATGGTCCAAATTTTCGATGACGCTGAGGCATAATTGAGGTTCTATGCCGTTAATGTGCCGAATTATCTCATCATTTAGCTCTTGAATTGACATCGCCACCACGTGAGATAACACGGCTATTGAATTTGTCGCGCCAAAGAGCCATTGTTTCGTTAGCTGTGTGGCAAGTGGCACCTTCCTGTTGAAACCACATATCGTCCACATCAATTCACAGTAACTGCCTGACCGGCCTGATTCTGGAAAAAATACGGCCCGATGATGCCGCCAGTCCATAAACCGCACCAAACAGTCACTCTTTGTGGGTGCATTTGTTTTTCGACAATCACTCTTGGATTATCATTCGCCCAAATGCGCCAATTCAGCTTATTGACGAATCCACGAAAATTGATCATCCACTGTTGCCATTTCTTGCCACCATTCTGACCATTGACGACGCTTGAAATGGTCAAGAGGCTTTAGTTCTTGAGTCAATTGCACCTTGTAAGCGTGTAAATGTAAGTCTTTATGCATAAAGTTCATCAACAACGAGCGTGAGAGGTGCAATTGTTGGGCACAACAACGACGAGTTGAGGTGGACGGCTCTTCAGCCACACTATCGCGAAGACGCGAACAGCAGCAATATTTTCTGCAGTACACCAAGTATCCTGGTGTGTAGAATTATCGAAATTGTTGTCTTCTTGGTAAGCCAGTCTGGGTTTTGTTCCTCGAAAATACTGTATTGTCTTCTTTGGGCTTGGTGAATCTTTCCAAATGTCACCTTCGGTTTCTTTTGCGTCTTACGGTAAATAAAAAACGTTACTTTTCAATACAAAAACTGTTTTTAATTAATTTCTTTTTTAATTCAGGCTTTTGCCAGATTTTTATGTAAATATTTGTAAATTCATTTGTGGATTAAATGTAGGGTTTTTCACCTATACCTGCAAAGGTTTGCCTAATTAAATATTGGTTTTTCTTTTGGGAATTAAATCGCATAGTTATTGAATTTAGAAGAGGGACTTCATTCATTTCAGGTTTTGTTAAGTTTCACCAGCGGTTAAAACTTTGTGGCGCCTGTACTTCCCATCATTTGATTCAACGTTTAATCAAATTCTTCATCTAGAAAAAGGCCTTATCGCCGAAAATGGGATATCGAACGAAATTGGTGTCAATTTCCAACAGACTAGTAAGCAAACACACGTCGTTGTCTATGTTGAAGTTTGTACGGCCTTATGCCCAAGTGATGAAGTTAAATTCACCAGGTTATAGTTCACCTGCGAAAGGCCAAGTTATTGTGCGCAGAGGATTCTCCTGCACACTCTAACGAACAACGGGGATATTTTCGGTAGATCTTGCATTTCGTTGAAGTTCGAGTGTTGGTGGAATATTCAACGAAGAGTTCTTCAATCTCACGCATCTTCACCCACCGATCATCCATTATCAAATCATTGATCTTATCGACTATTTCTGGTGCTGGAACCACCAAACCGAAGTTATTTATGCTTAAGCATTTGTTGATGGGGACACATGCGCTAAGAGCTAGTTTTTAAAATTAATTAATTAGAACTTTAATTTAATACTGTTTTATTATCTAAAATAAAATTAATCATTTTACATAATGAAGTGCAATATTTGCCAAACAAAGATCAATAAATCTTATCTAAAAATTAAGTGCTGTACTTGTGAAGAATATTTTCATGCAAAGTGCGCCAATTTAGTTAAAACAGATATTGATTTCTATAAAAAAAGTGAACAAGGTTTCAAGTGTGCTAGTTGTGTATGTGTATGTTCAGTGCATGATCAGTCTCTTGCTCTCTCAAACTCTCCTCTAACCATCACTGAACCAAGGGGTCCCCCTGTTAGCCTTACCCATATGAATGCAGATCATAGTTCCAATCAAAAATCTAACAAACAGTCGATTACTTTGGAGACACTTTACGCAGAAATCATGAACTTACAAAAACTAAATACTAAAGCGCTCTTAAAAATTAAAACTCTTGAGGAAAACAACGAATTTCTGTTGAAAAAAGTTGATGCTTTGGAAGCAAAAGTTAATTTGCTTGAACAAAAAGATAAGCAATGTGGTGTTGACATTATTGGAATTCCCGATGTGTCTAATGCAAATGTGAAGGAGAAGGTGATAAAGCTGTTTACTGTTGGTGTTGGTGTTCCAATTGTGTCAGATGAGATTGTGACTTGCTACGTTAAGAAAACTCTTAAATCTAATGCAAAAAACAAAAATAACAAATCTGGTAATGATATTGTAACCGTTCAATTCTCTTCGCTTTCATCAAAAATGAAAATTATGAACAAGGTGCATGATGAAAAAATTAAACTCTCTGCGAGCTTATTTGCTAATGTTAATGTTGTTGGTGGCGAAGGCAGTAGCAGCGGTGTTGGTAATGACGGCGGCGTGGGGGTTGGTGGTTTCTCTGGTAGCAGCAGAATTTATATAAACGACTCACTCACTGCCTTTACACGTTCTCTTTTGGAAAAGGCAAAACAACTCAAACAAAAAAATATATGTCAATATGTTTGGATAAGAAATTCATCTGTTCTTACGAGCCCAAACGCAAAATAGTTGGACTACCTATGATAAAAAACAAAAATCTTCTGATTCTTAAATTCCATCGGAAATAAAATCAATATTTTGATATTTTTCTTAAGATATATTTATTTTGAATAGGAATAAGTAACAAAAACAAAATGACTTCAATTAAATAACGATATAGAGCAATAATACAAAATAAAATAACGATTGATACTTTTTTTTAAGCGCAAAATAGTTGGCCTATGGGTCTTAATTTTTATTTTACCATGGTGTTACGTCGCCTTTGGCCTTGATAACTGCTTCTATGCGTCGTGGCATTGTGTCAACTAATTTTTGACATTCTTCGGTGCCAAAAGATTCCCAAATATTTATGATTTTAGCTTTAGGGTCTTAAAGAGGTCCGGCATGGTTCTTTTCGCGGTTTTTGTTTCATTTTATGCCAAACAGTTTCAATTGGTGAAAGGTCAGGGCTGCTGGAAGGCCATTCCAGTAAAGGAATAGCTTCATCAGATAGCCACGCCATTTTAGACCTTGCTGTATGGTAAGAAGCTCCATCCTGTTCGAAAATATAGTCTCGATCACTAGCTTGATGTCGTGGTATTGATGGGAGAAGCTCATTTTCCAGAATATCCCTGTACCTGGCAGCATTGACACTTCCATTTACAAAATGCAAATTGCCCAACCCCGCCCCGACACGTATCCTCATATCATTAGAGATGCTGGAAACTTGACCGTTTTTTTAAGGCAATCTTTGTGAAAAACCTCTTTTGAATTTCTAATGACTCGTTTTCGTTCGTCGCCCACGCAAACTTCAAACCTGGACTCATCACTCCAAATAACGGACCGCCATTGACTTAAAGTCCAGGTTTTACGTTTTTTGGCCCACTCTAGCCGCTTTTTCTTTTGTTTAGGTGTTAAAAGTGGTTTTTCTTTGGCCTATGTTTTTAACGAATTGAAATTGCTCTAATTTATATAAATCTAAAGCAAACCTTTTAAAATTTGTATCCAATTTTTTTCATAGTCCGTTTGCGAGTGTCGACCAAAACACTTTTTTTTTATTCTTTCCCTCCATTGAACAGTTATTGCAGCGGCCGTTTGACGTCGATTTTCTTTTATTATTTTTTTTTAAACTCGGCAATCTCGAGGTTTTGCAATTAGTGGGCGTCCCGTTTTTTTACCGATCTCCATATTTCCACTATTTTTGAACTTTGAGATAATGTTTCGAATTGATGAGCGCGGTAAATTGAATTGTTTTGCGATTTTATAGCTCTATAATCCCGTTTCGAAGGCTTTATTTATGGATTCCCTAAGGCCTCTTGATAATGCAACGCCACGCACCATGGTTGACATTAAATTGTTGCTGGCTTGCATAAAACAAGAGATCAATAAACAACAAAACAAGTGCATGTCATTTTTTTAATAACGGTTAACTTAAAATCTATTTAAATCTTCATAGGCCAACTATTTTGCATCCCAGAGAGAGTAGTCCAACTATTATGCTCTATCTTTGTTTGAGGGAATGCAAACTGGAGCCATATGTGCTTTCTCGAATTTAGTTCTGTTTGGTCTAATTTACCTATTAAATGTAATTTATTACATCGACAAAAAAAAATTAAAAAACAACTGCTTGGGGACCAGAAAATATAGGCACATATAAAATGTTAATTTGTTAATTGATGAGTAGGCCAACTATTTTGCGTTTGGGTCGTATTAGAAGAAAAGAAGGGGAGAATGTAATCAAAGTGGTTAGTTTTAAGGATTTTGTTAAACTTGAAAATTCATTATAATTAAGTTATGAATAGTTTGAATTTAAATAATTTATCTCTTAGTCCTTATATTAACTCAATTGATAACAATATTTCCTCTTCAACTGAATTTTTAAAATGTTTTTGCATTAATCATCAAAACTTATTGTCTTTTTCTGGTTTTTATGTAATCCATCAAAATATACGTAGCATTCGTAAAAACTTTGATACTTTTTTAACTCATCTTGATTCCTTGGTTCACTTACCGGATCTCATTTTCCTTTCTGAAATCTGGATTTTTGATAATGAAGTTTCGAATTTTTCTATACCTAATTTTAATCTTGTTGCAACATGTAATAATACATATGCTGCTGGAGGAGTCGCAGTATTTTATAGAAATAATTTGTCTAATATTTCAATTAAATGTTCAAATTTGAAAAGTGCTGACTTGATAAGTGTGAAAGGCGAAATTTCTGGTTTTATTTATTGTTTTGTCTGTGTTTATAGATTTAACTTTTGCTCAGTTAATGCCTTTTTGGATGAATTCTCTGACTTTTTGGAAAACCAGAAGTGCAAAAATCTAATTTTGGTCGGCGATTTTAACATTGATCTTCTTACTACCTCATCTGAAAGTGATAGTTATCTATCTCTTATGTCTTCTTTTGGTTTGGTAAGTTTGCTGAATGTGCCAACGCGGGTAGTTCAAGATTCAAGTACTTGTCTAGGTCATATATTTATTAGATTACATAGGAGTAATTTTACAGATTATAAAACGACTACGTTTGATCTTAATATTAATGATCATTTTTTAACAACAATTCAGCTTGATCACAGTGTGTCCAGAGAAAAGCCGCTTATTTGTAATGAATTAACTAAAATTGACTACACTGCTCTAAAATCAGCCTTAGTTTTTGAGTTTTGGGATGATGTATATAGAGAAAATGATCCATCTACTGCCTTTATGCTTTTTCTTGATAAACTTCAATTTCATTTAGAGTCATCTAGTAAGAAGGTTAAAAAATGTCAAAAAAATAAACATCTAAAACAGTGGATGTCAGATGCTCTTTTAAAAAAAATTCAAAAGAAAAATTACTTGTTCAAGTGCTCTAAGAAACATCCCAACAACTCTAGACTGAAAAAGTGTTATGAAAAGTTGTGTGTAGAACTTAAAACTGAAATACCTTTTCAAAAAGACACTTATTACAGTAATAAGTTTATTCATAATATGGGTAATTCTAAAAAAGAATGGCAGATCGTTAATGAGATTCTGAACAAAAACGAGTGTAATTCTGATATAGCTGTTAGTATAAATAATTCCTGCGTTTCTGAGCCTTTTGAAGTTGCCACTGCATTTAATGATTATTTTTCTAATATTCGTACCACAATGAATAATTCCTATGTTTGTCAATGTGACAATGCAAATGCTTTGGGGCCTATTCAAAGTCAAACATTTCTTATGGAATCTTTTTCAGCCCTTGAAGTAAATAAAATTATACAGTCGCTAAAAAGTTCAAATTCTAAATCGTGTGATAACATTTCTAATAATATTCTAAAAAAAATATCTTTTCATGTTGCAGATGTATTAACTCACATTTTCAATTTAAGTATACAGAAAGGTATCTTTCCTGATCTACTAAAAACTGCAGTCGTTATCCCCTTACATAAAAAAGGCGATGCTTCGAATTTAAACAATTATCGCCCTATATCACTTCTATCTGTTTTCTCAAAAGTTTTTGAAAAGGGGGTCAAATCTAGGATGCTGTCTTTTCTAGACAAAACTAACTTTTTCAGTAACTCGCAGTTTGGTTTTAGAAGTGGTAGATCTACCGAAGATGCTTTGTTAAAGTTATGCAGTGAAATTTATAAAAGTCTTAATGAATCTGTTATACCAGCTACACTATTTATTGACATTACCAAGGCTTTTGACATGGTAGATCATGATATGTTACTTAAAAAATTATTTAATGCTGGCTTTAGAGGTTTTATACATGAATGGTTTGTATCGTACCTGCATAATCGTAGTCAAAGAGTTAAAATCAAAAATATCTTAAGTGATAAAAATTTCATCAACGTTGGTGTCCCACAAGGTTCTGTTTTAGGACCAATTTTGTTTTTAATTTTTGTTAATTCTCTTTTCTTACAACCTCTTAAGGGCACAATAACAGCGTTTGCCGATGATACTGCTTTGACGTACAGTAGTAAAAATTATTTCAAACTTTATTCAGACGTTAACCACGATTTAGAACTGTTGCGTAATTGGTTTAATCTTCATAAATTGGTCATTAGTGAAAAGACGAAGTTCATGATTTATAACATTATGGGTAAAATCTGTGGTGACATGCCTTTAAAATACCATTCCCCTACTTGCAAAAGATTCTGTTTAATGCATTCCTGTTTTTATGATCATAATTTGATTACTTTCAATTCAAATCTTTGTTGCGCCACGGATTGTTTTTCAATTGAGCGAGTCGACAGTTTTAAATACTTGGGTGTAACTTTAGACTGTAGGTTTAGTTGGAAAGATCATACACTGTCTGTAAAGCATTTTTTAACAAATGTTGTAAGACAGATTTTTCTGCTTAGCCAATACTGTGGTTTGTCAGTTTTAAAACTAGTTTACAACGGTCTTTTTAAATCTAAGCTGCAGTACGGGATAACTTGCTGGGGAGGAACTCATTTTAACAAATTGGAACCTTTACTTATTAAACAAAAACATGTAGTTCGCATTCTGTGTAAGGTTAATCGACTTACTCCAAGCTTTGGGATTTTTAAAAGTCTAGAGTTGCTGCCATTAAGGCATTTGTATTTCTACAAGGTTTTAAAAGTTTTTTTTGAAAAATCAGGGTATAATGCTTCGAGGATCTACGACAACTGTAATTTACGTGTGAACACCGGTAATCTTGTCAAAATACCCACAATCAAGAAAGCACATTATTCACTTTTTTATAATGTTACTGCGCCTCGTCTTTTTAATATATTACCGACTAATATTAGAAGTGAACGAGTTAAAATAGTATACCTAAAAAATATTAAGCATTGGCTTTTTTTATCAAACTTTGAGGTAGTTGAAAATTTGATAATTCCTTTAGTTTAAATTTTTGAAATTTTTGCTCTTATTATTTTTTTGAATTATATTTTCCTTCGTATTAATTTGAATAACTGTTTAAAATTTATTTTTCTAATTTTTAAATTCAATTAAAATTTCTTATATCTTTATCGCATCCCCATCGATAAATTTATTGTACTTATCTTTTATCTATTATAGTACTTTCGCTTCTTGTCTTCGGACAACAGATTGTACTTAACTATTTCTTTTTCGAAAATAATCTTAAAATGTAACTGTTCTATAATTATGGATTTTTGTTTATATAGTTTTAAGAATTTTTGTAATGAAATAAAGCACAAAAAAAAAAAAAAAAAAAAAAAATAAACTAGTAGTCCCCATAATATTTGTCAAGCTTTTGTTTGGTTTGCTTGATGATTCTTTCTCCCAAGACAAGTGATTAATGAGCATTGCAAAATTCACTAGCTCTTTGCTATGAATGACGATGGAGAATGCACGCATCTCCATCACGATCAGGAAATATCTCAAAAAAATTCCTTTGATGTTAAGAAAGGTTTTTGAACAAGGCGCTACCCCGTAAATTAGTTCTCAAGAATTAGTTAGGCCTGCCTCAGTTTTAGGATTTCTTGCCAGTTTTCGGATCTTTTGGTCTCCTCGTCTATTTTGATTTCGTTTTTAATCCTGTTTTCTCTTATTCCGCAGTACGGCCCCATTCGAGGAAACCTTGCGACACACCATTTACTTGTAATAGTTAGTCCTCTCTGGATGATATCACTGAGAGTTTCTTCAAACAATCCTAGGGCTGTAATAACAATATTATCAGCGGAACCGATGCAGTGTATACCTTGAGAGGTGACATTTTCTAGCAGTTCATCCACTACAAAACTCCACAGCAAAGGTGCTAGTACCAATCCCTGCGGCCAGCCCCTTAGGAGTGTTCATGTGTTCGGTGAAAACTGCAGTGGAGAAATTAGTAAAAATGTCACTGAAATTCGAGACCTACTTAATCACGAAGACGCAGTCGAATATAAAAATTTAAGTTCTAAAATATTCCCATAATATTTTTCTTTATTCCGTAGATTAAGCCAGTAGAAATGATGATTCGCTAGAGTTAAATCATTTCAAGTTCGATTGAAAGGCCTTTCCAAACTTTACGAAACATCATCGATGTTTTCTCACTCGGAAGTAATGTATAGCCCCTTGAATTTCTACCGAAGGATTTTCTATTACCTACATATCTAAATGGACAAACTTTATTTTATCTCCTAATTCACAAAACTACCCAGCTCCAGTCTTGACATTACAATTAAGTATGCAATTAAAATAATGAAAAATATTAAATAATATTTTTTTTAAAAGACCCCTCCATGCCATGAGCAAGACAAAGAACCAAATGGATCACCTTTAGCAAAAACAAACAAAAAACACAAAGTCATATTGATAAATTACAGCGCAGGGATACACCTCGAAATACATCTTGGAATCTTGGTTGCTCTTAGAACACCACCACCATACCACCCCGTTACCTCGTCATTTTTCTTATCGCCCAGCTTCTTAGGAAACTCTTCCAGAACAAAGATTTGTTATTCGAGTTTAATTAAAAGTTTAACCTACTCATTCGCTTTCGCTATGAGGACGAAATATAAAACGGAGGAAGCCCCATCAGCAGCGGCAAAAGAAAAAAAAAACTTATCACAACAGTTTACAGGTTTACTTTTCATCTGAAGAACCCTAAGAGGCCATCCTGCCAGCCAGCCAGCCACTTTCCTACCTATGCCAGATTCAGTGGGGAACAAGAGTTAGCCCAGATTGCAGCAGGTCGCGGCGCAATAATTAAATATACTTCATCCCCACCGTATCATTCCAGCTCCATTCTTGCTGACAGTGAGTGAGAAATTGAATGGGCTTCTTCGAATGAAAAGGCAAACTTACTGCAATGCTGCTGTGGTTGTTGCCGTCGGGACTATCATCATCATCATCGTTGGTAGGGCATCTTATCAAGAGATGGCAGTAGCAAGTATGTAGCAGCACAGAAAACGCAGAGGAAAACTTAGAAAAAGCGACACTAATAATAAAATAATAAGAAAAGGACATTTTCCTAACTACTTTAGCTGCGAGGCAAAAGGCCAAGGCAGCATCAGCGGCAGCCGCTGCCGTGGTGGCAATTGGAATTCCTTTGTGGATCTGTTTTGCTCCAACTAGGACTGCATCATCCCAATCTTGGAGCTTTGCTTAGGATGAGTCGTTCGAGTTCGTCTAAGGCAAACAATTTAGTTAAGTAAAAAGGATAACTGTGCCTCTGTGCCTGTTGCTTGTTGGTCGACCGTTGCTATGGTTTGGCGATGATTTAACATAGTCCTCATAGTTTTGGTCGTCTCCAACATCGTTCTTGGAGTTCTGGCGTCCTGACCTTCTCTCGTGGGATATAAATATCCATTGTTTAAGTGAACGCAACTGGTAAGATAATTAACTTGCTCCACTGGTATATCCTCGAGGATTCGTTTCATCCTTTGTGTCTAGAGGTTTTCCCCATTTTCGTGTTGGTCCTTCGAACTACGAGTACACTGTGGTGTTTCAAATGATAAAATAATAATTTCGATTTGTTTATGCATGTGATGGGAGAACTATAATAATTGTGTACCTACCGCATCTATTTCACTTCCGTTCTTTTTTCAATTATCCTTGGCCCGTTTGTTTATTGTTTTGAGTAAGGACTTCATTTCAAATGTAAATTGCATTAGATACAATTAGATCAATTCAAGGGAACTCAGGCTCCTATTTGAAAAAAAATGGTAACCCTTTAGAATTTATTTCTGGTATTTGACACATAAAATTCAGCCCATTCTTTGGACGGCTGTTAATTGAAAGATGGGTTTTAACGCTTTTAGAATCGGTTGTACTAACAGCTCTGTTGTGGCTATCAATATCAAGTGTTTAATGTTCATTACAAGGTGGCGCAAAATTAATCACCCTATCGGAAGATGTTATAATTTTTGCAAATGGCGTCAAACGTCAATCATATTTGACATTTGTGAACTAGACAGCTGCAGTTTACAAACAGATAAGCAATGGAGCGCTTTATTCCGCAAGAGCGTGAAATAATTGTGACCAATAATCGGTAGGAGGTAGGAGGATTTCGACGTCGGTTTCCTAATCGTGTGGAGCCATATGGGCGAAAAATCCGACGCTTAGCTACTTGACTCAAACAGACTGAAACCACAGGAGACCATGCAGAGCGTGGCCTCCACCAGACCGTTCGTTCGGCTGTGAATGCTGATATCGATGAAAACAAAGAAACATAAGGCAGACAATGGACCACGCGATTTCATTTGTCCCTGTACAAAGTTCAAAGAGTGCATCAGTTAACCGTCCGTCGCGTGTGAATTACTGTCAAGCCATCCCCAAACTCAACAACGAAGAGGCCGATTTTGTGTCGAAAATCATTATGAGCGAGGAGGTGCATTTCCACTTAAGCGGTTTCGTCAATAACCAAAACTTCGTTTCTGGGGCACTGAAAACCCACGTGTGATGTACGAACAGCCATTATATCCACTCAAATCCACTGTGTGGTGTGGAGTTCACTCGGAATGGGGATTGGGACGTATTTTTTCGAAAACGTCATCAGCAATACGGTCAATGGTATTGGCCAACGCTACAGAATCATGATAAACGCATTCACACTGCTGAAATCGGCTCATCGGGACTTGGCGAAAATGTCGTTTCAACAAGATGGTGCAACCGCATTATACAGAACGAGCCACAATGGATATTGTGAAGAAAGCTTTTCCTATACTCTGTCCAACAAAAATTGTCAGTACAGGCCTTATGGGAGAGCTTTTTCTAAAGCAGTGGCGCCTGATGCACCCTCACTACAATGCGTTAGGAAAAATGACACTAAAAAAAGAGCAAGCCACTGACTTTTCTTAAGGAATTGTTGTTGTAATTCTTTGCAAAAAGTTGTACAGCCCAACACGACCGTCGTATCCCACTGCTGATGAGACATGAGATACTGTCAAGAGTGTTAAGTGTCACTCAATACGATCGTGCGCTCTTTATCTACATCAAAACAGAGTTACCAGTATCATTCTCAATTGCAAGCAAGGAGCTTTTTCAGTGGTTTTTATTAAGGAGCTTTTGGGATTTGAAGCTTTTGAGAGCACATTTTAAGAAGATGAGTATGTTGAGTGTTGTCACATTGCTTTTCAACTTAAAAAAAAACGCGCATATTATCTTACCGCTTGGTGTTGTGGGAAAAGGTAAATTGAATATTGTTTTCAGTCGTTTTGAATCGGCAGACGGTAGCCCTACGCGTTTTTTACTATCATTTGCGGCGATTTATAATGTAAGCTACGGAATCCCTGTGAGAGCTTTACAAGGCGACACACTTATGCATGGCAATGCAACCAGAATGAGAGACAAACGTCCTATCTTCCCTGTACTGACAATTTTTGTTGGGCAGAGTATAGTCGCGTAATCTCCCGTCTTGTAAATTTGGCATGGCCGGCAAGATTACACGATTTAACCATCCCAGACTTCTTGCTTTGGGGGAATTTGAAGATGCGGGCTTATGCCAACAAGCCTCAGACAATCGCAGTCTTTAAGGAGAATATTGGAAATCTTGCGGAAAGTCATGAAAAATGCGATAAAACGGAAACAAATGTGTATCAACACTGGCGGATATCATATTTTCCACTCCACTCCACTCTTCGTTATTGAGTAAACGAGAGAGGGATACATTGTCATTTGGTGAAAAATTAATCTGCCAACATCAAAAGTGACAGCTATTACTTTGTTGAAATTGACAAATGAATAAAATTGGCAAAGTCAACAGAAAAGGCGACTGGTGAACGTAAGGAACAAAATTTGGCAGCTATTGCCAGAATATGAAAGAAAGATTGACAACTTGAAAGTAAAGTATAAAACGGGCATCATTTTTATACAAAACTTCAGGATTTTCAAAGATTCTTAATCTTTCATTTAAAATCAATATATTGTACCTTATCCCTTTTGACGTACTGGGGTTTGAATTTCCACCGGGAAGTACTGGCAAGACAGATAGATCACTAAATTTGAACTTTTACTCAAATGGCACTTATATCGCCTTTTTCCTTCCGGATTATCAGTAAAATGTCAAATTAATAGGTAAATTTTTTCAAAAACATTTTCAATCTATTGACATTGTAGAGGATTTTGACACTTTGTGGAATGAAAGATAAGGACTAAAATATATTTCGACGTATTTACATTGAGTAGGCCTTTTTAAGTCTTTTCTCAGTAAAATTTGCTACGCCTCTTGACTAAGATTTAAATTTTGAAACGTTATGTAGCTTACATACATGTTTTGCAGTTTTGAGATGAGTCTAGCAAGACATAGAATTAGAAATAATTTATCTGCTATTGTTTGAAATGACAGTTAGAAGTAGCTTACTCGAATTTGAAGTCAACCCCTCAAAAACTTGAACTAAAATAAAATCAAAAGGCACGGTAGTGCCCAGCCAAGTTCTGGCACTACACTCTTTTTACAGGAACAAACTCAGGTGATTACTGACCCCTCCTTATCTTCAGTACCAATGAAGTCAGAAACTTCATCAAATTTCAATTTTCTAGCATAAGCGGTTTCTGAGATATAAGGCCTCAAAAATCACAAAAACCGTAACTGACTGACTGACTGACTGACAGATCATCAAAATTATGGAACACTTCCCGACATCGTAGAGTCTTGTAATTTTGCACAACGGTAGGCCTTGTCATGCAAGCAGAGAAAAAAATCGAAAATTTGAAGTTTTCCATTCAGGGGGCGTGATATCCGCCCACTTTCTCCGAATATTGGTGTTGGTTGATTGGAGCACTTCCGACGGCTGTAAAACGATGAAATTTGGTGAACCGGTAGGGCTTAAATTGCATATAAAGGACCAAAAATAAACACCAAGGTTTTCTTTTCAGAGGGCGTGGTATCCGCCTACTTTCTCCGAATTGGTGTTGGTTGAATGGAGCACTTCCGACTGCTGTAAAACGATGAAATTTGGTAAAGTGGCAGGGCTTAAATTGCATACAAAAAAAAATATAAAATTTGAGGTTTTCCATTCAGGGGCGTGGTATCCGCCTACTTCCTTAGAACTGTTGTAAATTATATGGCACACTTACGATTGCAGTAGAACAATGAAATTTGGTAGAACGGTAGGGCTCAAATTGCATATAAAGGACCAAAAATAAAAATTTAGGTTTTCTATTCAGGGGGCGTGGTATTCGCCCACTTTCTGAGAAAATGCTTAATTTATATGGAGCACATCCGATTGCCGTAGAATAATGAAATTTGGTAGAGTGGTAAAGCTTAACGTAAAGCGAAAAATAGAAAATCTAAGATTTTTCATTCGAAGTATCTTTTTATTGTCATTTTGAAACTATACATGCATTTTGAAAATTCATTACTTTTCTTAGAACTAGAGTGCTCGATTTGGTACTCTATGTTATTTTAACATGAATGAAAAAAGAAAACATTTGCATACTTGAAAAAATTATGAGCTTACATAAAAAAATCTTAACTGTGATGTGAACTATAATCAAACTATTAGTTAGGCTATTTATTGGTGGGCTACCTTCATTTAAAAAAAGGAGTGAAAATTGCAACAAACACAACATCGCATCCTCAACAATTATTGCTTTTTTATGATTTTGAGCGGATGTAGGTACTAGTATTTATAATTAAGATAGGTATGGTAGTGTAAGGTAGGTATCTTGCCAGGACAAGCAGAAACAATTCAAGTACAAATCAAAAGAACTAATAACAAAAAGAAAATATACCAAATTTTAGTAAGTAATCACTAAATAATAAATTTTCTCTATTACATTGTAGCTGTTTCAATATTATTCTACTTTAAATATTCGATATTAAACCTTCATGAAGTAAGAACTTGGCGTCCTTTTAGATCTCAGTACTTTTTCTTCTTGTTGCCTGTATAGAAGCACTTGGCTCTTTTTTTAACATTTATGTTTTTGGCCTGATGATACTTTAAAAAATGTTGTTTTTTCTGATTGCTGTACTTGGATCTGACGTAAATGTTAGATTTCTGACAGTTGAAAGTTGTAAAAAACCATTATCATTGTTTGACAGATGGTTGACACTGACAGCCCCCAAAATCACGAAAAGTTAATAGTTTTCCAATCCCTGCTAAATTAAATTTTTTTGCAGAGAGACAATTTAGAACGAACCGTCCATTTAAGTCTATTAAGTCTAATTACTAGCTGAATAAGAGTGAAGAGCATCGGAGCAAGAAAGAGAACCGCACAACGGTGAGATGTCATAAAGAGAATGAAATGAGCATTTTTTAGAAAAAGATAAAAAGGATTTATCAAGGTAGACTAAATATCCTGTCTGCCTGACCTTGGAGTGATGATAGCTTTAGTCCTATAAACTTATTGGATCTATCGACCTTTCTAGGACTTGGTTAGGACCATCCACCAGCTAGGAGGAAAGTTTGGGTGATGAATGAAACCACAGTATTACTTGACCGATCATCATGAAAGCATATTGCTGAGATCAAATGAAGAATAGTCCCTGTAAATCGCTGTTTTATTGAACTAAAAAAGTTTTATCGAGCAACTTAAATGTTAATATTTGAGAATGTTTTTGATTGTTTTGATGCTCAGAAATGGAAGAGGACATGAACCAACTTGGAGTGCGAAACAGGACAAACTACGAGTAACTTGTTCGTTGAGTTCTAGCTTAGCTCCAGACTGTAAAAGGAAGTAAGTAATTTATAGAGTATTGTTGTGGCTTTGAATTCAAAGGCTGGGGATACTTATCCAAGGTCCTACGAACGAATGTAAACAAAGTCTTATTATAAAGGTCTTTCTTTTTATAAAATCCAATGTATAGTAAATTCATAAATCTTTTAAAGTTATATTTTATGGTTTCATTCCGCGTTGATCAAATCAAATCAAAAAAACGGTTCTATGACAGGTACCGTTAATAACATTTTGCCCCAAATTTTTTTTTACCAAAACGTAGTCCATGTCCATAATATCACACCTAATTTTTTTTATCAAAATCGTTAGAGCCGTTTTCGAGATAAATAAGATTTTGCATTACGGGTGTATGGGGGGTACCGTTAGTTTTAGAGCTAAAAAAAAAATTTCAATTTCCCCTCTAGGGAATCACCGAAGACCCATAACTACCGAGTTTGAAGAAAATAGGTCCAGTGGCTTAGGCTCTAGATCGAGGTACAGACATGCAGACAGACAGACAGACAGACAGACAGACAGACAGACAGACAGACAGACAGACAGACAGACAGACAGACGGAATTGTCGGACCCACTTTTTTCGTCTTCGCTATCATCGTAATGTCAACTTTGATCAAAATCTCGAGTTCGATTTTTTTTCCAAATGCAGAACTTGCCCTGTTTGTTTGCTATCTCACTGTCCAATACAGTTCGAATAGCCAATTTCTCACTGTTCATGTACAATGAGAATTTCGTTGAAACCAAGAAACAAGCACTTGAACTTGTTCTTGAGCGAAATGATAGATTCTAGTAAAACAACGCTTTATTGTGACTTGTACGAATAAACGTATACTGAATAATTTTATTTTAGACATTATGTCTCTTTTATACTTAAATTAACAATCAACAATTGATGACACATTATGTTACAACTATGTCAAAATAAATTACCTTATAAATATGATGACAAAGTGTATTACAAAATAAATGTTAATGTATGTCACATAAAGAATAAACAAATTTACAAAATAAGTATTAATGTATGTCACATAAAGAATAAACAAAATTACAAAATAAGTATTAATGTATGTCACATAAAGAATAAACAAAATTACAAAATAAGTATTAATTATGTCACATAAAATAAAGCAAAATAGAACACAATTGTGTTCATGTTGGGCAGGTCATTGTCACCTGCTGCTGTCATCAATAATTTGGTTTGTTGTGTGAATGCAGCAATGAACATTCTTCCCCGCGTTGAATGGGAACTCATTCAACAAACTATACCTCCGAAACGTTGTATTGAGTTTTTGGCGGTGAAGAAATAGAGCTTTCGTTTGACGTCATTTGCTTCCGAGTTTTCAGCAGAAATATGACTCCCAGACAGACTGCTATTATAAGTGCCAGATAGCTGATTGAGTAATGATGAATGTTGTTAGTAAGTATTTTTTCGTTGAGGTTTGCGAGCTTCTGATGTTGTAATGTTGAAAGTTGGTTTTGGAGTGTTGTAAGCGATTCAATGTGCGAGTTGTTAAATTTTGGAATTTGATCTAGAGCTGATTGAACATCACTTAGTTTCGCTATCGTTGATAAATTTCCAAAACTTATGAAGGATGAATGTACGTTGCTTATTGTCATCTGGATTCCTTGAATGGTAACTAGGTTGTTTCTCAATCTACAGTTGCTTTCGATTGAGAGGAGTCCAGATCCAGCGAGATCCATTTGACAGGTTTCGGAATTGCATACAGCAGTAAGTTGAATATCTTGAAGGGTTCCAAAAATCCATTGATTTCTATTGTTCAATTGGGTCCATATAAAGTTGTTGATGGGCCGTACAATGTTACATGAAGTTGCGGTGTTGTTGATGAAAAGAGAAAATTCACAGTTGTACGCTTGTGAACCGGCGTGATATTTTGCCTTTCTGGTTGAGCAGAAATACTGCATATCTTTTCCTTTGTTGCAATCCTTGAATTCTGATGAAGTCATTGGAAAATATTGGTCTCTATGACGGTTTATGGCCAGAATCTCTATGGCTGGGCTTGTGGTCAGAAGCGTGTTGTTTATAATTAATGGGGCTGATCTTATTTGGAATAACTCAAATGCTTCTTGTTCAACGAGCGGGATGGTAATGACGAATATTAAGTGGTTTCCTGCGTTGCCTCCCTTCGTTTTTGATATTTTGTAGAATTGGAGCAAATCTTCTTGTTCAAATGGTAGTTTCTGTGACAATGGTAAGTGATTTCTTATGTTTATGATTTCAGCCTTAAGTTGGGCAGGTGAAAGTAGTAGTGGGTTGATGTTGCCATAATGTATATCTGTTAGTGTATCAAGAATTGTGCTTTCTATCCGTTGTAGATTGGATGCCATCATCATTAGTTGCATAGCAAGTGTAGTAAAGATTTGAAACACTCTAACCTGGTCAGTGGCATTTCCAATTCTTGCAATGATCTCGTTGGCTTGAGTTTGAACCAAATTTATGCGATCTTGGACCTGGAGCTGATCATGCTTTATTATGTTGATGGTTGAGTCGATAACAGAGGTCTGATTTTTCAACATTGACAATAGATGAGCATCATTGTTATTTATTTGGTTGATTGTTTTGGACAATTCTTCTGCATAGTCGGAATCTAGTAACCCAAATAAGGAGTGAGCTATGTTTCCAACAATATTTATTGCTGCTCTAGCACTTCGATGTCTTGAAATCAAGTTGGTATCTCCTTGTAGTGATATCTTCATATTCGTTAGATGGTTAACCATTGCATTGCATGTTGTTCTGAGCTGTAGTTGATTACATAAGTGTTGAAGTGCCTTCGTCCCGTTGTTGAATGCTTCAAGCTCAGCTAGAATAGGTGCTAGGTCATAATATGTTATGATGTTCCATTCATTTACAATCAGGTTCATGGATCCAAGATTTTCAAAGTATAGTCCAGGATTATTTTTAAACCTTGTAATGTTTATTGGTGATGCGATAACCATTGGAAGCAAGCACAATGACAGAATCATCGTTGTTATTAGTGAAGTGTTGCATGTTTTTCGTCGTTTTGGTGATGTCTCCGTCAGTATGTCCTCATCTTCATGGTTTACATCTTCCCTGTCTTCGATGAGTGGCGCTAGACGATGAATCGGTCGTTTCAGTATTCCTGACTGTGTTTTTACGTTGACCACTCGAACGACTTCATCCTGCCCCTTAAAAATGTCGACAATTCTTCCCAATGGCCATTTGAGGGTTGGTGTATTATCTTCTTTGATGATAACTAAATCCCCAATTTTGATATCTTGATGCCTCTTGTTCCACTTGCTTCTTTGTTGGAGTTGGTTGAGGTATTCTGTTGACCATCGTTTCCAAAATTCGTGTTTAAGGTAGTATATGTTACTCCAACGATTTTTTAGATTCTTATTTTCTGGAACTACGTTGGGATCGATTTGTGCGGTGAGGGGTTCTCCAATTAAGAAATGTCCCGGTGTAAGGGCGGCAAGATCATTTGGGTTATCTGATAGTGGAGTTAATGGCCTTGAATTCAGGATTGCTTCTATTTCAATCACAATAGTCTCTAGTTCCTCATGTGTTAATGATGCTGTGGATACCGTTCGGAGTAGAAGATGCTTTGCTGATTTGACTGCAGCTTCCCATAAACCGCCGAAGTGGGGGGCTCTTGGTGGAATGAATTTGAAGGTTATTCCCTTATCGCTGCTGGCCTTGATGATGGCTTCTCTAGCTTCTTCCGTGTGTAAAATATCCTTGAGTTCGGCTAGCTGATTTTTGGCTCCGACGAAATTGGTTGCATTATCACAATACAGCGTCTGTATTCTTCCTCTTCGACTAATAAATCTTCTCATGGCTCCAATGAAGGCTTCAGTGGTTAAATCTGTTACTACTTCCAAGTGAACTGCCTTAGTTGAGAAACAGCAAAAAACTGCTAAGTACACCTTGTGTGGTTTCTTGCCTCTGATTTTATAGTGGACCCAAAGAGGTCCGCAGAAATCTACGCCACAGATAAGGAATGGTCTATTTGGCGTTACTCGATCAGCTGGAAGGTTCCCCATGACTTGGGTCATCAGATGTGGTTTTGTTCTCGTGCATCTTATGCAGTTATGAACTGTGTGTCGGGCTGTGATCTTACCCTTGATTGGCCAAAACTGTTGTCTTAAAATGGACAGCAGTGTTTGCGGTCCACAGTGATTGTGTTCGTCATGTTTGTATTTGAATAGCAATTTTGTAATTGCTTCGTTGTATGGGAGTAGTATTGGATGTTTTGCATCAAATGATATTGATGCAGCTTCTAGTCGTCCTCCTACGCGAAGAACATGGTTGTCATCTAGAAATGGTGCCAGAGTTGTAAGTCCACTAGATTTGCAAAGTCCCTTATGGTTCTTAAGATCTTGAATTTCGCCTTTGAATTCGGAAGATTGTATCTGTCTCACAATGGTAATGAGAGATTCGTTGAGCTCTTTGGGTGAGAGTGCCCTCTGCCCCTCCGGATTAATCTTGAGTTTCTTGGCCCGTTTGATGAAACGAAGCATATAGCCGATGGTATGTTGCAGGAACTCAAAAGAATTTCGATGTCGTATTTTATATATGAAATCACTTGGAGAATCATCTTGTAGTGCTATAGCAACAGTATGTTTTCTCTTTCGTTCAAGATCGGAATGAGTTTCTAGTTCCTTTGGAGTTGAATGTGGCCAGGCCGATTCATTTGCATGTAGAAATAAGGGCCCGTAAAGCCACATGTGACAGGACATGAAGTTGCGTGCAGATATTCCTCGAGAGAGTAAATCTGCGGGATTTTCCTTTGATGGTACATGACGCCATTGTGCTCCCCATGAGAGTTCTTGTACTTTTGCTATTCGATTCGCCACGAAAGTGTGATATGAAGATGATGTGGAGGTTATCCAGGAGAGGACAATTTGGGAGTCTGTCCAAAGATATACTGATGCTTCTGGGAGTCGTATATCTTCTCTGACTCTACGGGTAAGTTCAGCTCCCAAGACTGCAGCACATAATTCTAGGCGAGGAAGTGTTTGCTGTTTTATTGGAGCTACACGTGATTTTGCGCAAAGTAGCCTGTTGATAGTTGTTTGGTCTTGATAAGTTGAACGCAGATACACCGCGGCTCCATAGGCTCGTTCTGATGCATCCACGAAGGTGTGAATCTGTATAGACGTAGGGTTCCCTTTAAATATGTGTCTGGGAATTTTCGCTTGATCGAGATCTGCTATGTCCTTTCTGAAACTAAACCATTCTTCCTTGAGGTGTTGTGGAAGTTCGTCGTCCCAGGACAGTTTTAAATGCCAAAGTTTTTGCATGAAGATTTTGGCTTGAACTACCACAGGGCCAAATAGTCCTAATGGATCGAAAATTCTTGCGAGTTCTGAACTAACCACACGTTTGGTGATTGATGAAGAATCGTTCACTTGAGATCTCCCACATAACTCGTCTGTTTTAGGTTGCCAGACAAGTCCTAGTGTTTTAATTGTGCAGTAGCTTCCGTCGGTGAAATCGAGGCTGACTTCCTGATCCTCAGGGTGAATGTCACATAGTAATTGGGGATGGTTTGCACACCATTTTCGAAGTTTAAAACCAGCGTTGTTCAGGATTGACATTAGTTGTTTTTGAGCTTCTTTTGCCTGAGTGATGCTGTTGGATCCGCTTATGCAATCGTCTACATAGAAGTCTTCTAACAGGATCTGGCTTCCGATTGGGTGCGTTATTTTGCTTTGAGAGGCTAAAAATTGTAGGCATTTGGTTGCTAAGTAGGGAGCGGCTGAGGTTCCGTAAGAGACCGTTTTGAGTTTGTAGTATTTTATGTCTTCTGATGGCTGCCGTCTCCAAACGATGAGTTGATAATTCTGATCCTCTTTATGAATGAGGATCTGTCTGTACATTTTTTCGATGTCGGCTGTGAACACAAACCTATGTATTCGAAAGCGGAGTAGGATCGAGAAGAGTTCACTTTGAACAGTGGGTCCAGTATGAAGTATATCGTTGAGAGATAGCCCCGTGGAAGTTTTTGCTGATGCGTCGAAAACAACACGTAGTTTGGTTGTGCTGCTATCAGGTTTGAGTACACAGTGATGAGGGATGAAGAAGTGGTGTTTTGGGATGTTGGCCGGATTTAATTGTTCCATGTGACCAAAGGCTTCATACTCGTCCATGAATTTCACATAATCGTTCCTTAACGTTGGGTTTTTGCTTAGTCGTCTTTCTAATGACATAAAACGGTTGAGTGCTAATTGTCTTGAGTCACCCAAGGCTTCGCCATTTTCTCGGAATGGTAGTCGAACTTCAAAGCGACCGGAGTTGGATCTCTTAACTGTTTGAGTAAAATGTGATTTTTCGGTTGTTGTCATTGATTTTGGTGTGTCTTCGAAGTCGTCCAGTTTCCAGAATCTTTCGATGAGGTCATTTGTGGAGTCGTCTTCGCTGAAAATTGCACAGGTGGCATTGTTATAGGAGACATTTTCAATTTTGCCTGCCACGACCCAACCAAGGACAGTGTTCTGTAACAATGGCATCTTGTCACCAATTCGTATTTGCTCAGGACGTATAAGTTGATGATATAATTCTGCTCCAAGAAGAACATCAATTTTGTCTGACTGATGAAAGTTTGGGTCTGCTAGATTGATGTTTTCAGGAATTGACCAGGTTGTTGTATCCAGGTTCTGCGTGGGTTGAGATGACACAATGCTTGGAAGAATGAATGCTTCCACTCTGCAGTTGAATTTTCCAATTGACGATTGGAGTTTGATGTTAACTCGCTGTGTGGAGTTTCGTGTTCTCCGCCCGATGCCTTCGATGCAAAGAGATGATGGTTTAGGTGATAAGGATAGACGTTTGATGAGTCGCTCTGAGACTAGATTTATCTGTGAACCTGAGTCTAAGATCGCTCTGACTACACAAGATTGTCCATTGTTTGCTGTGATGACAACTCTTGCCGTAGCCAAAAGTACATAGTCGTGGTTGTGATTAAGTTTTTGAATTATTGCTACAGTAATCGGTGCTAAACCCTCAGTTTTTGTTGTGCTAGGTTTAGCGGTTGTTGTCTCTGAAGTAATTGCGCTCGTTGTTGTGTTGGATGGTCTCGAATTTTTTTGACTTAAGTGCAAAAGCGTGTTGTGCTTACCTGCGCACTTGGTGCAACTTCGTGACGTACATGTTTTTGCCGTGTGATCGGGCTTGAAACAGTTTACACACCATCGTTGTTTCTGCGTCCATCTTAATCTTTCAGCGGCTGACATCTTCAAGAATTTTTCACAGTAAAAGATTGGATGGCTCTTATTGCCACATACCTTGCAGTTGTCTATGTTGGAGGTGGCAATGTTGGATACCACCTTGGTTCTATCTTTTCCTCCAACAGCTTCTAAGGCCTCAAAACGGTTTTTCAAGAATTTGAGGAATTCTTCCATTGTTGGTAGTTCTCGGGGGTTTTTGACGGATTGCTCATAGAGTAAATGACTTTGTCGATCTAATTTCTTCGTTAATAGATAGATAAGCAGAGGAGCCCACGAGTCTGTATCAATATTGAGAGCCTTTAAAGCTGCCAACGATTCGTGAATTGTATCATGAAATTCTCTCATAGCCTTTACTTCTGAGCCTTGCTGCGGCAAACCCAAAATTTTTTGAATAAGGGACAATGTCTGGGCCCTTTTGTTGCTGAAACGATCTTGAAGAGTTTTCCATGCGATCGGATAGTTCTCCTCTGTCAGTTCTAAGTGTCTTAACAGACGTTCTGCATCACCAGAAACATTTGTTTTTAAATACCACATTTTTTGTATTAGTGGTAGATCTTGATCATGTATCATTTTGGTAAAAATGTCGGAAAACGTTTGCCATTTTAAGTAATCGCCGTCAAATTTTGGGATTGTCATCTTTGGAAGTTGTACTGATAGATGATCAGTTCTTGAATTATTTGAAGTTTCCCTTAGTGAAGCTCGGTTTTTCAGAACCTTTATTTCAAGTTCTGAATAAGAGCTCATGTCGTAGCCCTCCGAAAGTGGGTCTTCGCTTCTTTCCCAAATTGCGTAATGTAACTCTTCAATTTGGTCCCAAAGTTTATTCATTGCGTCTAGGCATTGTATGGGGGCTTCTTCTTTAACTCGGCCGTTGCTGAGGCGGGTTAACGAGTTCATCAATGCCTTCTGGCGGCGCATGAGTGTAAGCACCTCGGGCGTACTTTGATTTTTAATCTGGACTGAGGGGGCTGAGGATGCATGTTGGTCTCCCTCAGTTCCTACAGTTTCGCTGGGCTTTATTTCAGCAAGCGAATTCTTGAATACCTTTGAGTATTTATCTGATATTTCTTTTATTTTGAAGAAGTAGTTCGAGGTGAAGTATTCGTGATCTATGCTTAGATCTGATGCGCGAATTTCTTCGTCTCTAACTGCAAAGTTCTTCCATATTGCCTCGATTTGGTTTAACCGAGAGGTAAAGTACTCTTTTGTTGTTTTTCGCGTTGGCGAATCTTTGTTGAAATTTCGGATTATTGTTTGAATTTCTTCTCCGGCAAGACGTTGCTCGGCTATTTTTGTCTCCATTGTGAGCCGTTAGTTGACTTAATTGAGGTCGGGGTCACCAAATGTTTGTTTGCTATCTCACTGTCCAATACAGTTCGAATAGCCAATTTCTCACTGTTCATGTACAATGAGAATTTCGTTGAAACCAAGAAACAAGCACTTGAACTTGTTCTTGAGCGAAATGATAGATTCTAGTAAAACAACGCTTTATTGTGACTTGTACGAATAAACGTATACTGAATAATTTTATTTTAGACATTATGTCTCTTTTATACTTAAATTAACAATCAACAATTGATGACACATTATGTTACAACTATGTCAAAATAAATTACCTTATAAATATGATGACAAAGTGTATTACAAAATAAATGTTAATGTATGTCACATAAAGAATAAACAAATTTACAAAATAAGTATTAATGTATGTCACATAAAGAATAAACAAAATTACAAAATAAGTATTAATTATGTCACATAAAATAAAGCAAAATAGAACACAATTGTGTTCATGTTGGGCAGGTCATTGTCACCTGCTGCTGTCATCAATAATTTGGTTTGTTGTGTGAATGCAGCAATGATCTGACGTAAATGTTAGATTTCTGACAGTTGAAAGTTGTAAAAAACCATTATCATTGTTTGACAGATGGTTGACACTGACAGCCCCCAAAATCACGAAAAGTTAATAGTTTTCCAATCCCTGCTAAATTAAATTTTTTTGCAGAGAGACAATTTAGAACGAACCGTCCATTTAAGTCTATTAAGTCTAATTACTAGCTGAATAAGAGTGAAGAGCATCGGAGCAAGAAAGAGAACCGCACAACGGTGAGATGTCATAAAGAGAATGAAATGAGCATTTTTTAGAAAAAGATAAAAAGGATTTATCAAGGTAGACTAAATATCCTGTCTGCCTGACCTTGGAGTGATGATAGCTTTAGTCCTATAAACTTATTGGATCTATCGACCTTTCTAGGACTTGGTTAGGACCATCCACCAGCTAGGAGGAAAGTTTGGGTGATGAATGAAACCACAGTATTACTTGACCGATCATCATGAAAGCATATTGCTGAGATCAAATGAAGAATAGTCCCTGTAAATCGCTGTTTTATTGAACTAAAAAAGTTTTATCGAGCAACTTAAATGTTAATATTTGAGAATGTTTTTGATTGTTTTGATGCTCAGAAATGGAAGAGGACATGAACCAACTTGGAGTGCGAAACAGGACAAACTACGAGTAACTTGTTCGTTGAGTTCTAGCTTAGCTCCAGACTGTAAAAGGAAGTAAGTAATTTATAGAGTATTGTTGTGGCTTTGAATTCAAAGGCTGGGGATACTTATCCAAGGTCCTACGAACGAATGTAAACAAAGTCTTATTATAAAGGTCTTTCTTTTTATAAAATCCAATGTATAGTAAATTCATAAATCTTTTAAAGTTATATTTTATGGTTTCATTCCGCGTTGATCAAATCAAATCAAAAAAACGGTTCTATGACAGGTACCGTTAATAACATTTTGCCCCAAATTTTTTTTTACCAAAACGTAGTCCATGTCCATAATATCACACCTAATTTTTTTTATCAAAATCGTTAGAGCCGTTTTCGAGATAAATAAGATTTTGCATTACGGGTGTATGGGGGGTACCGTTAGTTTTAGAGCTAAAAAAAAAATTTCAATTTCCCCTCTAGGGAATCCCCGAAGACCCATAACTACCGAGTTTGAAGAAAATAGGTCCAGTGGCTTAGGCTCTAGATCGAGGTACAGACATGCAGACAGACAGACAGACAGACAGACAGACAGACAGACAGACAGACAGACAGACAGACGGAATTGTCGGACCCACTTTTTTCGTCTTCGCTATCATCGTAATGTCAACTTTGATCAAAATCTCGAGTTCGATTTTTTTTCCAAATGCAGAACTTGCCCTATAGTACCTATATCGCAAGTAAAAATAGGTTACAAGTGAATATCAATTATAAAATAAGTAGACATATTTTTTTTTCATATATTTTCCCATACAATTTCTTCATCTGTAACTCCCCTACTCCCTACAAAACGTTAAAAAAAAACGGTTGAATTTATCTAATTATGAGAATTTTGAAAGAAAAAAAATATTATTTTGCATACGATTGTCAAATTGTCAAAAATGGATAGTCTTTTGTTTTAAATAAATTCGGTTTGAAGAATAATTGTTTGCTCCATTTTCAGTGTTTTTCAAATCTAAAATGGAGCAAGTTATTTCAGTTTTATCAGCCAGTTAATTTTTTTTAAAAGGTTTTTAGTATACAATTAAAGTCAATCTGACGTTTTACATTTTTATTTACATTTTAGAAATGCAATATCGTCCCTTATTCCAAAATAATAATGAATTAGAAACAATCTCTAAAACGGGTTTTTTCATAGAAAATATTCGCTGCCTAGAATGAATCGAGCGATTCGAAAATTTCTGTATTTCGAAATAGGGTACATCTCTTACAGTTCAATTGAGCCAGACAGTGTTGTACTTCATAAATTCATTTCTATGAACATATGAAAGTTATGAAGCAGTGCAAAACTATTTTGGATTCTGACTTTGGGTACTGAGTTCAATTAACACCGCACCTGCAGCATTCCAGAATTTTGAAAGAAATACTATGCCAATTACAAAGTATTTCTTTCGAAATTCTAAGCCTTGCACCCCTATCACTGCAGTGTGTTCTTAATTTGCAGCCTTGAGGAAATCGCATTTGAAATTCTGAATTGTTATATTCAGTCAAAACCACAAAGGTCTTGCAGCCAAATCCACATCATCATGAAACATTAATACTCCGGACAAATTGAATTTCAAGAAGTTTAAATGTCCAACAAAGTAAAGCATCATCACAGTGCTGTGAAGTATTCCTACACTCAGAGAAAGTAAAATATATGAAACCTTTAGGTAAAAATCGTAGAATGGCTTAAACAAAAATGATAGATAATTTACCTTCAATAGCTTTCTTGGCTCTCAGAGTTGTCATGTAAATTCAACATGATAAGGAATGTAGGGCGTCCATAACGCCAGCTCGCCATCGTGTTCGGTTCCTGGATATGAGTCGCAACTCTCTTCAACTCTTGCCTAGTTGGGCTTTCTCCTCCTCGACTGTCCTTCTCCATGAGCTTCTCGGTCGTCCAGATCTTCTTCCTTCTTGAGTGAGCGGATTCCACTGCATTGCATGCACCGCAATACAGCTGTCGCCTTTTCGAAGCGTGTGTCCGATCCACTGCCACTTTCGACGTCGTATAATGGAGTCAATAGGTTCCTGACCCGTTTTCCTAAGGATGTTTCGTAGACATCAATTAATGAACGTTTGCAGCTTCTTAGTGACACCTACTGTTACTTTCCAAGTGCTGCAACCATTAAGTAAAACGGATTCGACATTGCATCGAAACAGCCGCAGCTTGTTTCTTAAGCTTAGAGAGTTATTCCTCCATTAAATTTCTAAGCATACCGAAAGCAGCCTTTGCCTTCCCGATTCGACTGCTGATGTCCTGTTTGGTGCCACTCTCGGTAGAGAGTATTGGAAGCTCTGTAATTTCTCTACCGGTTGTTGAGAAATATTTATGAGAGAAGATGACTGGCTTCAGAGGCTGATCATCTTTGTTTTGCCGGAGTTGGTTTTCAGCGCCACAATTTCTGTTTCTCTCTACAACCCTGTTGTCATTTGGTGAAGATCTATAATCCTATGAGAGAGCAGGCAAACATCGCATCGTCCACATAGTCAAGATGTTTCAGGTGAGACATCAGAGTCCATCGAATTCCTCCGTTTCCCGTCAAGGCTGCTCGCAGGACATCGCTTATCACCGACAGAAACAATATTTGTGACAGAATGCAGCCCTGTCTGTCTCCACTTCGGACTTCAGACAGCCTCCCTTCGTGTAAAACGTGACATTTGGATCCATCATAAGTTGCCTTAATAATAGCTAATAATTTATCCAGGATACCTGCGTAAGGCAAGCCAAATAAATTCTCTATTGACGCTATTGAAAGCCTTCTCAAAGTTAATGAATAGCAGGTGAAGTGGTGATCGATATTCGATGCACTGCTGAATTATGGTATTTAAAGTATTGATATGATCAATGCATGAGGATCCAGCGCGGAAACCTGCTTGTTCGGCATCGAGTGTGGCTTCTTGATGTTCCCTGATGCGTTCGAGTATTAGTTTCGCTAATATTTAGGCAACGGCAGGCAGGACGCAAATCCCCCTCCAGTTTTCGCACTGTGTTAGGTCTCGTTTTTTAGGGAGCTTGACTACCATTGCCTTGTTCCATTCATTCGGAATTCTTTGGGAGACCCTAGCTTTCTTTATGAGTAGATGCAGTAGTTCGCTCTATGTCGTTGACGCCGCTTGTAGAAGCTCTGCAGGAATGCCGTAAGGTCCTACTGCTTTATTGGTCTTCAGTGCTTTGTTTGCGTTGCAGATCTCATCTCTACTGGGGGATGCAGTGCGAATTCGGGAATTTGTTGTTCCTGTCAGCTCAGCAGGTATCAGTTGCGCATTGCTGTCGGTAACTCGGTTTAATACCGACGCAAACTGGTCCTTCTACCTTCTCAGCTGATTCTCATCCGAACTAAGTAGCGAGCCGTCTGAGTTTTTACGAGGTGTTGTTTGGAACTGCGAGCACCAACTAGTTCCTTAGTAATGCTGTAGATGGTTCTAGTGTCGCATCTGCGAGCAGCATCTTCCTCTTGTTGGGCCAAAGCATTGATGTGACTACGCTTGTCACGTCCTACACTGCGGTGAACCTCTCTCTTTCTTTACAGAGAATCTAGCTCTCTTTTTTCTACTCCAGTTGCAGCTGCAAAACGGGCCTTGAGTTTTTGCCGTTCGCAAATCCGTATCCATGTTTCTTTAGAAACCCAAGTGTTATTGTTTCCCCTCGCTCGGCCGACTATTCTTTCAGCACCTGATATAAGAAAATTTTTCACAGCACTCCAGCGGTTTTCGATGGATTCAGGTTCCCTACTGCTGATTGTCATCATTCCGTATGAAAGGTGGTCTCTCAATTGTTGGCGTGTTGAGAGATCCTTTAGTCTGTCGACGTTGAACCTAGGTATGCGGCTTATGCCATTGGATCTCTGAGCTGCAGCTGTACGAAGTCTTACAGTAGCTACCATAAGGTGGTGGTCTCCAGCAAGTCCCACATCGGCTCCTCTTTCAGGAGATTGCTTCTTAAGCGCCGGCTAATCGCGAAGTGATCAATTTTATTCGAAGATGCTTGCCTGTCCGTCGACACCCAACTTATTTTGTGGCACGTCTTGTGCTCAAACATGGTGCCGCCAATGACGAGTCCTTTAGTATTGTAGAAGTCAATGAACCGCTCACCGTTATCATTGCAATTCGCAACTCCATGGTTTCTCATCACATATTTGAGTCCATCGTTGTTGCTGCCAACTTAAGCATTCAAATCTCCTATAACCATTTTAATATCTCCGCGCGGTGTATTGTTGTAAGCGGCTCCTAGTCGACTGTAAAAGCATTCTTTCTCCTCATCTGATGCGAGCTTCGTTCGGGCCTAACACTGTATAATGGTGACGGGACTTAATCTTGGCCTGAATCGTGCCTTTATTATTCTTTCTCCAAGGAGCTCTTATGAAATCAGACTACCTATAGCTGTTTTTGTTAGCAACAGCCCAACCCTAGCTTGACGTCTGCTTCCTGGAGCTTTTCTGGAGTAGAGCAGTAGAGTGTTACGTGATGATGACTTGAACTTGCCCGAGCCCATCCAACGTATTTCGCTAAGGTCTAAGATGTCCAGCCTGTACCGCATGAATTCCCTCTCTAGTTGCAGGAATCTGGTGTTGAGGGGACCTTCACTGCCATCATTCAGGAGTGTCCTCACATTCCAGGAACCAATCGTTGTACTTAACCGTAACCTACCCTAACGAGTTAGGAGAGATTTTCGCGCTTTTCAATTTTAGCTAATTTGTGTGGATACAAAAATCATTGCCCGGGGACCACCACGAGAAGGTAAAGGAAGTACTTCGAGGTGACTAAAAGTTGCGCTGCTGGACTCTGCCAGGTTAAAGAGACTCAACAGTTTCCCGATTAGGCACGCCGCAGATCGCCCTTTGGTTGATGTAAGTGAACGTACTCGTATTCTGAAACCTCCTAATAATTCACCATTTTTAATTGTATTACTTAAGTTAAGATCTATTCTCTCAGTGCATATGCACGTGTCCCAGTAATGCATACTAGTTTTCTGGTTTCTTGTATAGATATTTATTCATCTTGTGTACCACAATAATGATCCGCTACGTCCTGGAGGTAGTTTTAAACAACAAGTAAGTACTACTCTCCTATCCCACAACCGACCGTTACTTGGAAAGAGGAATGTGGCTTTTGCCCGGTGCCCTCATATTGAAATTCTGATTTCTAAAATCTTCAGGTAAGTCAAATCATTGCTTTGGTTAACTTGATATTGATTGAATGAGGCACGAACAATGCATGTGTACAGTTTTGATGATTTATCCATAAACAGTGTGACCAGTATGCATAGCATATAGCTCTAGAGGAACTAAAATATATATTTATGAGGCTGCATCATAGAGGGGCTAAATATTTTTTCAATTAGAAACTCTACACAGCTTTTGGTTGCATCTGCATTTGATGTACTCTATAATTACCAATGGAGCTTTTCAAAACCAAGCTAATCTTGTCAGAGTCGTACTGAAATTAAACCACACTTCTTATGCTTGCTACACACGAGGCAACCGTTGCAGCAACACAGCCATGTTGAAGCAACCGTTGTTGTATATACTCAGTTCGTCGTCGGAAACAAGCGAGCAAGAAGGTTCGTCCGGACTTATATAAAAAGAAAAAAAAAAAAATAGAAAATGTCAGTTTTAAATACTGAAAATTATGTTTTATTAACGAATACAAAAATTTGAGAGAGTTATGGGACGTAAATAGTCAAAAATATAAAAACAAAAATCTGGGAAAAAAAAGCAAAGGCATCATCCGACACAAAAACAAATGGAATCGGTGTTTCATTAATTACTGGTGCTGGAAAGTTAAGTTGGTTCTCTTCCAATTTTTTAAAAAAATTGTTGTTATTATAGACACCACCGTCTGAAATTCTACCATTTGCGCCAATGTCCACCATCAGAAACAGCGTTAGCATTAGGAAAAAAGGGAGGGGTTAGAAAGGAGGTGTCGGTGTACATTGGTTTTGAATTCTTGAACATTGCAATGACTGGGAAAGACAGAGCGTGGTAAGGAATTCTACATTCGCGTAGTACGGCTAAAAAACGAATCTCTGTACTTCACAGTACGACCGAAGTTGGGCTCGAGGGTAAATTGATGGGCATTCCTAGAAGTGCGAGTATTACGGTTGAATTGTTTAAGGGGAGGAATGCAACTGGCTATTTCACTAGAGCAAAGTTCGTTAAAATAACGGTAAAAAAGGGTGAGGCAAGAAACATTACGACGATGTTGGAGTGACGTAAATGAGCCAATGATGTTATTGTCACCAATCATTTTAAAAGCTCTTCTTTGAATACTGTCCAAGAGACTTAAGTAAGTTACTGGAGCACCAGCCCATAGATGGGAGTTAAACTCAAGTTTTGGACGTATATAGGTTTTATAGATTGTAGCCAGATCAGAAGGAGAGAAGAATTTCTTGCACCGTCTCAGAAAACCCAATCTTAAATATGTTTTAAGGCGCCGCAACGAAGAAAAAGACCTTTCTGCCGAAGAATTTGTAACTGGAAACGTTGCAAGAATAAGAAGGAAACTATGTATAATACAAAACACATCCTATTGCATTTATCAATTAAATCCAGGGCAGTGTCAGGAAGCTTATTCTTCTGCTCATTTTCTCTTACTCATTTTTCGCGTCACATCACCAGCTCATCTTTAAGCAAAAAAAGGGCAACATCTATATTTTAGTTTAGGAGTTTTCCAAAGCGATCCAATAGCATGGAGTCTTCACAGCATTTTGCGCTACCTTTTGAATCAGCGTCACAGGACCTCGAACTTCTGAAAGCACAAGGCTGACCCTATTCCCACACATGATTCAAAAGGAAATTTGAGCTTCTTTTTTAGCTGGAACAAGATAATTTGCCCTAAAGCTTTGCTCGTTAAGAACAACTCCTTTGATGCAGAACTTCCCTCCAACTTCTCTTCGGCAGATAATATTTTTCTGGTTTCTCTCCAGTTTTCCTCATCGGACTCGTATTCTTCGTCAGTTCTGGAGCAAGTCAGTTGCTCAAATACATCTACGAAGGTTACAAAATCCTCACGAATATGACCTTCATGAACGTATCGTAAGATTACACTCAGCTGGGAAAGATGAGATACATCCGTTGTCTCATCGAAAAGTATTGAATAGTAACGTGAGGCCCGAACGTTACTCAAAATTTGATCGAAAATCTCATTCCTACAGTATGAAATAAGTGAGTTCTGTATTGTTTTGCTTATGTATGTAGCATTAGAAGAGGCTGACTGCAAATGTTGTTCTAATTTTTTGTCTCCAGCAGATACTCGAAAAATTAAAAATTCCCTTAAATTTCCTTCGTTCACGGTCACGTCAGATTGGTTTGAATCAACTGTGTTTCTAAGTATAGCCTCATTATCTCTATGACCACGAAATGCTAGATTTTGCCGTCCAAGGAAGATGATGGTTTCTACTATGGGACGAAGGCGTTCCCTGTTTTCTTCTACCTTTTTAAGACGCTGTTGGTTTACACGGTTGACTATTTCCAGGTTTGGGTTATTTATAAGTGTGAAGAAACTCAGTTCCGTCCTCAACAGCTCGCTTGTGGTAAATGTTATTAGCATAATTTTCTAAGTCTCCCTTTTATCCGGAAATATCTTTGAAGTTTATTAAGCGTTTTTTCACAAGGCTTTGTAAAGGCACGGTTTTTTGAGCACCTCCAACACGTTCAGTGAAGAAGAAAAGGCAGTATTTACAAAACAAACCCTGTTTTGACGGTGAAAACACAAGCCAAAAATATTTGCTGAGATATTTATGGCTAAAATACCTTTTGACCACCTTACCTTTGAGCAAGTGCGAAGAAAATGTAAACTTGTAGTCCTCTTTTGGCTGCCAAGGATTTGATAGAAGCTGATGTTTCGTGAAGTCATCAATTTGTTTATTCAAAAAATGTCCAATATCGTACGGGGCATTGGACCGATTACAAGACGTAGACTCAGGAACCGAGAGAGAAACAGGTGCAACTCTCGCACTAATTGAGGTCTCACTTCTCTCTGTGCATTTAGGAGAACGGTGAGAAGATTGAGCAACAGGATCAACATTATTACTTTTATCCACTTTAGAATCAGAAGTTTCAGTAAAATATAAAACTGGTATCTTACTGATCGGTTGAAAAAATGAGTCAAAAAAAATGCTTCTGTTATTTGAATCGCGCTTTTTTGACGGACCTGGTCGGTGATCTCCCTATAAACAATGTAAACTTGCGTTAATATGAGTGGATACATTATGTGTACCAACCAACAAAAATGATAAAAAGGTAGACGAGAAAGAGCTAGTATCAAAATGGCAGAGCCAATAATTTTGAAATATGGGGGCCTTTTTGGAATATGGATTACATCTAGAACGGTAGATACAATAATTTTTCTATTATGCATCATTTAATACTTTCAAAAATAAATACCATTTTGTTTTAATATCTACTATGCACGGCTCAAGAGATATTTAATAAAGCATTTTTCCTATCTTAGATTATATAAAATTAGATTTTTCTTAAAGTGAAAACTGATGCGTAAGCGTTTGCGTGTTGGTTGTTATAGGTTAAGGCTGGGATTGAAAAAATTTACTTAATAATTGTGAAACGAAGAATTGCCAGAATTGTCCAGGGGGGGGGGAGGCAATTGCTCCCATTTCCCTCCCCCTGTATCCGCGCCTGAATGGTGCTATAGGGTGATATAATCCCCTATTATAATGATTTCTGGATATTCTGGCTTTGAATTTTTTTCTTTACAAAGTTCAGAACGGGAATGGAAGGTACAACACATTTTGTAGCACCTCAAAGCAGCTGCTTGAAGACGGTTTGACACATCGGCAAGTACTTTGTCCCTAGTGATACTTCAAAAGAGCAGGCTTAGCGCTCAGCTACATCAGCAGTTTTTGGACTCCCTCCAAGTCGAAATAAGAATAGCAGGTCATTATAAAATCTTATAATGAAAAGGGCATAATAATATTACTACTGGTAATTTTGGTAACACGCACACAGGAATGGTTGAGAGTTGTACGTTGTTAGGTCTAGGCTCTCTACGAGCCGTTATGGCCTCATATTTATTTATTTTTACTGGTAACTCTGTTCTTTTTAAGTTGTTACATTATGCCAAATCTCTCTTTGAGTAAACAAGAAAAAAAAGATATAAGAGAAAGAAAGATAATTAAAAAAGGGGGTGAGCTTATCAGTGTATCGTCCATCATTTACCTTTCGAGTCCGTATGTTTGATAGTCTCTTGGGTCTCGTAATGAATTTCGGCATAACATCCCTTGGTTTTCTTGTGATTTATATATACAATTATGTGTGAGAATATGACATGGCTCGGTAATCAAGCATTACCATAAGCGGTGATTGCATAAATGATCATGAACCTCATGGAAGCAATAAGCTTAAGGTTCACTCTTTGCTCCAAATAACTGAAAAATTAAAAAAAAACTTCATATTAATAAAAAAAAGTGACAAAAATCTTTAACTACTTAAAGAAAGTGTCTTGAAAGGGTGTATGACAATAAAAGAAATTGACGAAACTTTGGAAGGATACTGGACTTTCTGCGATGAAATAGGTACCGAAAATGACTTGATATTCAAAGGTAATAAGCTCATAGCACCTTATAGCATCAAATCCAAGTGGCCGGAAGAATCTAAGCGGAACTAGCTGTATCTGTCAAACAATAGAAACCTGGTAAGGCTAAGGAGCCCTTCATGTTTAAAGAGGTTCCATCATTACCATGAGAAAACGTAGCATGTGATATATTTCACATATTTAATACTTATAATTTTTTTTGTGTAGATAGCTCCCCTTGGTTTTACGACATTGTGATACTCCAAAAGACATCTTTAATTTAAGTTGTGAGAAACATAAAGCCATTGCTTTGATCTTATAGAATATCTCTTGTTTTTGAGTCTAATAACGGGGGCCACAATTCTCAGTTCAAGGAGTTCAAAATGTTTGACAAGGCCTAGGGCCTCAAACATCAAATATCAAGTCTATATTATCCATGCTTAAGTAACATCTAAATCAGTGTCATATGGACAGTTCAGACATTTATTTAGCACTTTTAAATTTTCCAAGGATGCCAAGAACCCCTCAACTAAAATCACCAAAACCAAAAACTATTCAACACCCAGACCCAAAACAAAACCTACATACCTGTAGCGAAAAGCATACTTCTTCCTAAAGTAATCGTATACGAAGAGATGACCGAGATGCAAAACATAAATAAATAAATTTGGTGCAATAGCTCGAAGAGAACCAGGACCTAGTGCCTTAGAACATTCAAACCTTCCTATGTGCGTATTACTATAGGAATGGAGGGGACCTACAACTTTTTGCCGATTCCAAGCGGCACTTTCTATGACAAGAGATACGCTTAGAGTATTTGTCAATTCCTCGCAAGAGGCATTACACTCCTGAAAATTTTATTTTTGCAGTGGCTGAGAATCGAACCCAAGACCTTTGGCATGAATGCACGAATCATTACGCCAAGGGTAACTACAGATGCAAAACAACCAGAAACATATTCTTTTCTTCTTTTTAGTTCTAACCTAAGGATAAATTCCAAGCACAATGGACGATCCTAACCGAGATCATACCAATAGAAAATCGCTGCCGCTGCAGAGCCAATTCTGAAGAAGAAGGATGTGGATCTGGAAAAAAATATAAAAAGTTGAGGGTACTGTCATCAGCAAGACAATGCACTGGAAACCAAGAGATCATTGATGAAGATGAGTAAGAGGGTCGGAGACAAAACGGTACCTTTTTTTTTTTTTTTTATATTATATTATACGCACACTCAAGGGGTTATGAATACCCTTATAATGTTAAACACAGTGCCAGCAATTAGGAAAATAGGATAGGATGAGAAAGGAGATACCGATGCACATTGATTTTGAATGTCTGCACATTGCAATGAGTGGGAAACATTGAGCCGGGTAAAGCATTCCACATTCGTGTAGTGCGGCTGGTAAAGGGTAAACTGATGAGCATTCCTAGAAGTTCGAGTATTACGGTTGAATTGTTTGAGGGGAGGAATGCAACTGGCTATTTCACTAGAGCACTGTTTATGGAAATACCGATAAAATAATGATAGGCATGAAACATTGCGGCGGTGCTCGAGAGATTCAAATGTTTGAGTTAGACAAGGGTCACCTATCATTTTTATAGCTCTCTTTTGAATTTTGTCCAAGAGACTCAAGCAGGTTTTCGGAGCACCTGCCCAGATATGGGAATTGTACTCAAGCTTTGGATGAATATAGGCCTTATAGATTACAGCCAGATCAGAAGGGGTAAAAAACTTCTTGCATCAGCGGAGAAAACCTAAACACTTAGCAGTGTTTTTGGCGACATTATATATTTGATCGTTCCACAAAAGGTGGTCTGTGATACACATACCGAGTACTGAAAGCTGTTCAGTTTCCTCGATGCAAGTGCCATCCATGGAAAGGGGCACACCAGCATTTATTTTGTGAATATCAGAATTAAATCCGTCCAAGACAATACGAATTGAACGGCCTGAAAGGTAATTTCTAATTCAATGAAGAAGAGATTCATCGATGCCAAATTACCGCATTTCCAATAAGAGAACTTCATGCCAAACTCTATCAAATGCTTAAGGAATATCAACTGCAATAATCTTGATTTCACCAAAATAGAATCGTTCCAGTTTTCAGTGAGATATGCCATCAAATCACCAGTGGACCTGTTGCTATGAAAGTCGTAATTCCGGTCATTAAGCAGCTTTCCTTCTTTAAGATATTTCTTGAGCTGATTATTATTTATCAGCGTTTCCATGAGCTTAGAAAGAAGGGAAGTAAATGCTATTGGTAAATGCTATTTTCATCCTCTCTAAGCTAATTTGTGTATTGCCAGGTCTTTCAAGACTCTTGCAACTGAACGAGTGCGAAGGAAGATTCGTCCCATAAATCCATTTACGCTCTCAAGAACAAGAGGAGTCATGCCACTATGCGGCAGCGTCGATTTAGCAGAAAACAAGACTCCAAGCAAAATTGCCTTCCCTTGTGAGTTAGTAATAGGAGTGTTATTGTAAACGAGCGTTGGAACCGACGAACAGCTGGAATTTCTAATAGGAAGAAGAAAAAGGAATTTCTGATCAAATTTCTTCTAATATAAGTGAAACGCCTTCCTTGAAACCTACGTAAACATTATTTTTGCCCTTTCGATATAAATTTGACATAATTATGTTATAATAATCCATAGCGCCACCTTTTTAAAATTGCTCAAACAACTTTTTTAAATTGCGATGAATAATTTTTGGAATCTTTTCCTATCCGCGTTGAAACTGATTATCAAAAGTTCTGTCATCAGTCGTCTCTATAAACAACTCTTACAACAAATATTCCAAAATAAGTTGAAAATGTATTGTAATGTTTTTCCAAGGTTCGTTAAATAAAACTTATTACTCTTTTTAGTATTTCTTCTTTATTTTTACTTTCCAAATCACAACAATAAATCTTAATTTATAATCAACTCAAATACTTTATTCAAATTAAATTCACACTTGTTTTACACTTTCCACAATCCAATAAGCAGAGTTTTGCACACTTCCGTAATCAAAAATCAACTGTGTCGTGCTCACCGCGAGCACTCCCTTATATACTCATGTTAGTTATTCTCGAAAATTCGCGAAGCTTCTCGTCTTGGAATGTTCTAGATGATTGGAATAAGGGGAAATACATTTGACATTGGAAAAGAGCTTTTTGTTTTTTCCATAAATTAGATATTCAATTTTCCAACAGATGGAGCTGTAATAGTATAAAGCTCTGTTCACAACAGTATTAAAAAAAATATACAAACTCAATAACTTCGTATGTTGGTCACCCCAACGAACGTCATATTGTTTCTTAGTTACTTGGCTCACCTGGCCAACACAGGTGATGCAGAGTGAATGTGTTTATTTTTACTTTGTACGATATTGGTTACTTGGCTTGAGGCTGCATCTCAACAACGAGATTCACCTGTCCAGCACGAGGTTCCTTCAAAATACCAAACTCTAAAACTGCATTCGGTTTGAATGATGTGAATTTTGAATATTGTGTGTTTCAACAATGAAGTCAGACCTGGAATGGATGATTCAGCCAAAGAGCCCATATCCTCAAGAAATGCAATGCGGTTGAATGGAGAAATCATGTGTAAGCTTCTAGATTCTGAGAATTCTGCAAATGACTTAATAAAATTGAGTTTCCGCTACTGCTGCTCCTTAAAAATCGAGATAGAGATAGAAATTGTATGTATGAACAGGTAGATAAATATATGGCTTTGTATGTTTATAGAAAGCATTATAATCGGAGCATGAGAGTCAATCGCAATACCATTAGAGGCACACAAACATCACAGAAGCCCCTTGCGCTTTATGTATGAACTTACAAAATGCATGAGCCAACCAAGGAAAACGCGTTTTCTGATGTGTGTCGTCCTTTCTAATGCTGCTTCTTCGTCGTCGCAAGGATTCTATCACCCAGCAACGCGAAGTCTCGAGGTAAGTGTAGCGAGTTAATAATGCACACGGCTAAGGAACAAAATCAATTGTTTTCCATCATCACAAGGACTTATAGTGCACTTTGCTGCTGAAGCGCAAAGCAAATCTTATAGGGGGATAAAGTTCCAGAGTATACATGCATACAGTACACATTGTTTGATTCAGGTAAACATTGTGCACAAGGACGAAGATACGACATTCCCTATATTCGTCCTGCGACATCGGAAATAGTATTGCATTCAATTATGTATTCTTAGCAAATGCAACAGTCTATCCAGGACATATTCAACAGGCCAAATTGAAAGCATTATCATATCATACATCCAGCACATACCCCACCGTGTCGGTCGGTCTTTGTCCTTGTCGTCATACTTATGGATAAAAAGGTTCTTCGACTTGAGGGAAAGTAAATTTAGTTTATGGTGTGCCGTTTTTCTGTACGAGTATGTCCTTTTAAATAGGTTCGTAAAGATACAATAACGACTTGATCAAATTGGCAAGGTCAGAGCTTGTTAAAGTTAAATTTGGTTAGATCTTGATAATTTCCTTGCAGTGAAATAAAATTGGTAACATAGTGCCTTTGAATAGTGAGTCCGCATACTAAAGTTGGCAATACTGTGTCAGAGAAAACTGCTTTATTAGAGATGCTTGGTATCTGATCCACCTATTGGATTGTTCAAATTCTAAATTCGGTAGATGACTGCCGGTCAAGCCCACTGGAATTCGCCATGATTTATTCTTTAAACAGGAGACTCGATCTTCCTTCTCACCTTGAACCTGTCGGCTGGGACTTGAAGATTCTCTTGGCTGGAGTATTTTAGCCGAACCAATACAGTCGAAATACTTTGACTCGTCATCTCGGTTTAGCTAAGAGAGTTCGAGTTTGGACTATTAGTGCTCCTAATTGCTTTATAGTTAAGCTCCCGGGCTGTATTCACTTGGGTCCTTGTTGTTTACAGTGTAAGATGCTCGCACTATACTGTTGATAGTATCTTGTATGAGATGTTTAACATCATCTTTGTTCTTAAAGACATCTACCTGTCGATCTGATCCTGTAAGGCTTCGGCAACGCACTGAGACTGAGCGACGTCGCGTAGCTCTGTCGCTTAAAATAATTACAAGTAGCTCAGGGTTTATATGGCCACCTCCATACAATTTAATGTGTTTTAATTTTTTGTCGTCTTAAGCTTTCTTATAGCTAATCCCATCCTTTCAAAATATTCCTCCCCGATGGGTTTTACCTTGTCGTGGTGGGGAGGCTTAAGTCTATTTCTGCGGCAATCCAGCTGGGGATTCAGGCAATTAAGAAAATCCAAAAGTGACCAGAGAAGTCACGCCAAGCATGAAGAAAAGCGATTGAGAAAGTGTTCTCTTTTGCCCGATATCTTGGTTTAAGCAATCTAGATAACACTAGTTTACACAAAAAAAGTACCTCAACAAAAAAGTATTTTCTAGACTAATTTTGGCTCTCTGAACACGAAAATGGCAATCATTTATTTTTCCAAAGAAGCGTTTTCGAGATATGACCAAAAAACGTGTTTTTCTGCTCCTTTTCCATGTATAAGCCTAATTCTCAAAAACGGTCGGACTAATTAACATATACTTTATAGTTTTGAACAGATATTTTGTTTGTCTTTCCAACAGTATACGATTTGTGGAAATCGGCCCAATAATCATCAAGAAAAACCCGTTCAAAGTTTCAAAAAACACAATTTTTCGCCGTTTTTTGAAAATCGATTGTTTTAAGTCATTCCGTAAGGATAGAAAAAAAAATATTTAAAATAGTTTTAAGATCTAAGGTGAATGATATTGTTTTTACAAGGCTAAAACGCATAAGACCAATGAAATCGAATAATAAATGTGGAAGTTATGAAACATTACGTGAAGGCAGACCATTTCAGTTTAAAAAAAAAAAAATATGTTTTTTAGTTTTATCTACCTGTTTAAGAATTCTTGGAAAACATATACAAATTCAGAGCATTTACTGTAGTGCTTTATAGTAAAGTAATGCTATATTGTCAACCTGTGCTACGTGCTTTGTGAGGTTAATTGCATTTGGAAACGGAAATAGGAAGTATTTATCGTTTGGAAAGCCAGTTGAATGGAGAAACCCAATTGATCATGTGACTGACTGTTACTTCTGCTTAACTAAAATACAAGGAGGGAAATTTCGGAAAGCTTTTTATCCCGAAGTACAATCAGTAACAAAGACGGCGCCACATTCTTCTCGGTATCCAAGACAAGAACCACCAGGAACAAAAATAACAGCCGGAGAAGTATCAGATTTGAGTTCCAGTATCATCAGCAGTTTGGAAATTGAAAGTGCAAAACTAAAGGTATTTAATCAATTCCTCAATCATTTATGCCGTGATCTCAGCTTATCTTAAGAGAAGTGTGAGTTGCTCGCTTCGAGATTGCAGGAATTTAACTGCTTGGAAGCAGAAACAAAAGTCACTTATTACAGAAATCGGAATAAGAAATTTGAAAGGTATTATTCAAAAACGGGTGACTTTTGTTATTCCAATGATGTGACAGGATTATTTGCTGAATTTGGAGAACACCACGAAGCTAAGTATTGGCGGCTTTTTATCGACGGCAGCAAGTATAGCGTGGGAACACGAAACCATAAATCAAGATTGGTCACTCCACAAATGTAAAAGAGGACTACAAGACCATGGAAAAACTTCTTCAACTTGTGAAATACAATTCCTATAACTGTAAAATCTGCTGTGATTTAAAAGTCGTCGCCCAGGGTTGCGAATTTTTGAATTAAAAAATCCTTAAGTCATAAGTCTTTAGATGACTTGTGAATTAAAAAAATTTAATTCATAAGATATTTGGTGACTTATGAATTAAAAAAAAATTTATTCACAACCCCCAAAGTGACTTATGAATTAAAAAAAATTTAAATCCTGAGCTACTAAGTGACTTATGAATTAAAAAAATTTTATTCACCACCTACCAAGTGACTTATGAATTAAAAAAAATTAAGTCATCAGGGAGTAAGTGACTTATGAATTAAAAAAAATTTAAGTCATAAGCAAGTAAGTGACTTATGAATTTAAAAAATTCAAATCATCAGCAAGTAAGTGACTTGTGAATTAAAAAAAATTTAATTCATAAGTTAGTTGGTAGATTGGAAATTTTTAAGCTTGTTTTGACTACATAATTATTTAATTATTAACGAAAGCTTTCAAATCTAGTTTTTAAATCATAAGATTATCACGCTAGCTTATAAATTATCCATTTCATAATTTTTCTAATCAGCATTTATCCATTAACTTATGAATTAAATTTTTTTTAATTCATAAGTCACTAAGTTGGTTTTGAATTAAATTTTTTAATTCATAAGTCACTTACTTGCCCATGACTTAAATTTTTTTAATTCATAAGTCACTTAGTAGGTTCTGAATTAATTTTTTTTAATTCATAAGTCACTAAGAAGCTTATGATTTAATTTTTTTTAATTCACAAGTCACCAACTGACTTGTGAATTAAATTTTTTTTAATTCATAAGTCAGTTCGTAGCTGCTGAATTATATTTTTTTTAATTCATAAGTCACTCACTAGCTTGTGAATTAAAGCCAAGCTTAAGCTAACAAGTGACTTAAGCTTTTGCAACCCTGAATTGGCCACTTCTTGAAAATCATGTAGTTAGAAAGAGCAACGTTGCTGAAAAAGCACTTGTTAAAAAACAAAATGTAATACTTCCATCATTGCACATAATACTCGGCATTATGAAAAATTTTGTAAAAGCCTTAGCAAAAGATCCCGAAAACAAAGGATTAACATATTTGAAAACAAAGTTTCCCAAGCTGTCGACCGAAAAAATTAAGGCGGGTATATTCGTTGGTCCACAGATAAAAAAAATTGTTTAGTGACACCGGTATTTTGAATTGTCTAAAAAAACGAGAAAAGAGCATGAAATGCTTTTCAAGACGTAGTTCATGGATTTTTGGGAAACTACAGAATTCCAAACTATCGTCAATTGATTGAAAAAATGATGATTACATTTCATGCTATTGGTGAGTATTTAGCAGATTAGTGTTTCAAAAACAATGAATTCTATTGACAACTAAAATTTAAATATTTGTATTCCTTTCAGGTGCTGCGATTTGATCAGAGCTGAGAAATCTTTTCATTGATTTTCCTATATGTGTGTTCACAACGGAGCAGCGCTTCGAACAACAACAATCAATGTAAAAATCTCAAAGCTTTAGTCACATTGCTGCTCGAAACGTTTATCGCAGCTCCGTTGTGAACACACCCTAAGAAGGACACATGCACGTAACTTTCTATTGGACTAAACAAAACAAAAAGCAATTCATTTCTGAAGTTATATATCTATATAAATATAGCCTCAAAAGAAGCCTTATTTTAAATAGGAAAATAAATAAATGAAAATTGATCATTATTAAGAAATTAATTAAAAATATTAAAAGTAGGTTTTTTAAAAACAAATACGTAACTTATATAATATAAAAATAAATATACATACATTAATATTTCTTTGAGTCCAGACCTCTTTTTTTTACTTCACAATCAAACTTTTAGACGGTTCCCACTTTTCGCATGAGTTATTATTCAAAAGTTCTTTTTCCGTTAAAATAGCATTCACTGTTTCAACGTGAAGGCGGTTTCGTTTTTTGTCTTTTATTAGACTAACATCTGAAAACTTTCTTTCCGCAGTCGCACTACTGTGTGGAAAAACAATTATTGTTCCCACAAATTTTTTTATACAAGGAAACATAGTCTCATTTAAAGCATTTTTAGTGTTGAACATACTTCGGTAAAAATCTTCAAAGTCTAAGTCCTTTGACATAGAAGTTTGATTAAGAAATAGCCGCCATTCCTCATCTAGATTTTCAGACTCTGACTCATCCGCTTAATTTAGAAATAACATCATCAAAGGGACTAAACTTCGTGCTAGGTTGTTGGGGTCAATACCTTGTATTGCCATTAAAACTTTATCATCAAATTAAACGTAATTAAGATTTAAAAAAATATTATCATTGGAGATATCGATTTTATGTATCTGTAAATCATCTATGTATATATTCTGGCTTGACAAAATTTTGAAGAACTTTTTTGAAATACATTCTTACAGTTTGGAGCAAGGTATGCATTTGATGGGCTTCCGCTTGAAATTCTGTGTTTATTTTTTTTGTTATAATCAAAACGTAACCCAAGAAACTTAACTCTTGAGATAACGCTCTCCAACGAAAGCCACCTAGTTGACGACATTTTAAGAATTTTATGCACCTCAACTGAAAAATATTTTTGAAACTCTTCAAGTTCCAGTGTCCGTTTAGGACTATGTGCAAAAAACTAATATATATTACTAGTCAGAGCCTCAAGATGGGAGGGAGGAGCCTTTTTGAGGCAGGGGGAGCACAGTAGCCCTTCCGGCAGTAAAGGAGCCAAATGTTACTATAGTAACCATTGTCACTAATTATACGTGTTCAGATGCACCGTTTTTAATAAAAAGGAATTAGTATTTTACTAATTAGTAAACCGAAAGAAAGATTAAAATTTTCAGAGAGCTAGTGACTAAATGTTTAGCAAATCGCTTACTATAGTAACACGAGAAGCCTTTGTTAAAAATGTTACCCCATTGAGTTTAAGTTTTGATACTGTTGTTAATGAAAATATTTGCAATAAATTTTCCATCCTATTTAATGTTCTCAATCGAATAAGTTGTTATTCGTTCTCACTCTTCTAAAAAAGTCGAAATCGAAATCCAATCCTAATTCTAAATCAGAATCATTTCTAGAGACATCTTCAGCTTTGATTTCTATTTGCATTCAAAATGTTTTTTTTTAAAACTCCAACCGACATTCGAAAATACTAGATTCCAACTTTTTCTATTGCCCACAAGATGGCTTCAATTTCAATGTAGAAAACCCAAAAATGTCTCTCCCGAGTGTTTTCTGCTCTCCATAAAATGTCAAACGCAGAATTTCCTATTAATGCAACAGTTTTTCCATGACTCACAGCTACAACAATACACAATAGCCTACTTATAGACACATACTAGATGTCCATAAAATACAAACATGTAACCTTTCACCCACTATATCAGCAAAATCGTCGTCACAAGAAAATAGCAGCACATCTACTCTACACATCCCGGTCTTCTCAAAAACCCAAAGAGAGGGAATAATGTTGGCGGAACACACGTCATCTACGCCAAGGAGAGAATGGTTTTCGTTTCGCAATAAGACATCTTGTGAGGAATAAGAGAATCTCACATATTACGTATACGCCGTGGTGGCCTTCATATCAAGTTCTTAGTATAAATTCGACGTAAATATTGTGGGAAGAAGATGTATTTTTTGGGGAGCGCTATTAGTTTTAATATTTCGTTGTGAAATGTTAGAACTGTTCAAACTGAAAGCATATGTGATTTCCCAGTTCTGGCGTCTGCGCCTTGAGAAGTGAATTTATGGCGCTCACGAGAACCCATCGTAGCCATTACATTTTGAGAGTGTATACAGCTTTTACTTTGAACTTGTAACTGCGGACTCACATCGCATCTCTTGCTGCATACTCCTTTGCACACGAATAGAGCTATCAGTGTCATGGTATTAGTGTGAACTGCTGCTGACTTGATGTTATTTTTTTTGTACTTTATTTTTTTTTGCTCCGTTCTCAACTTCTTCCTCGGGACTGTCAAAATTCTCGGCTTTGTTTTTGCTCCATACCGTGTTAACATCGTGCGCGTACATTTTCACAAATATTTAATCGTTAATCGTTTGATATCAATTGAAAAAGTCTTCAAAGTCCTTCAACAAAGGACTCTTGAGGTAATAACATTTGAAAAAGTGCAAATTTGCATGCCAAGGGATGCGAAAAAGATATGTCTTTGTGTTTCTTGTCTTGCTTCGCCTCAACTTAGAGTGTTATGAAGGATTTTACATTGGTCTCGTGATTCGTCCTGCAAAATGTTCGTTGCTGTCATTCTATAGGGTTGTGTGTGTGTTTGTGTGTATGGTGTGTTAAGGTTCTTCAGATTGACAAAGAGAATTCCTTTCTTTTGAAACTAAAAGATTCCAATAAATTCGAAAAGAAATTTAGTGTATCATGGAAACCCCCAAACGCCATATTGCTTTGTTGAGAGAGTCTCAAATTTGGAAAACATATTGTTTCTTAAATTGCTAGAAATCAAATCGTAGAAATCTGATTTTCCGTCGACCTTTTTGTTCATTTCGCCAATTCATTTCCTGGTCGTCCTTTCTTCATCCTGAAAATGTTTGTAGCGCGATGTGTGTGAGTGTAAGTATTAATTTCCATCATCCAACAAACCGACCAACAATACATTACCTACCTAGCTAGCTGTAAAAAAGGCGACCACTTGTTAGAGAAAAACAACCAATACATGCGCAGCAGCAGACGGCATCGACTTCGACATCGACACGACGCCGAACGAGTGTAATTCCATCCTCGTGGTTTTCCTTTTCTACTGTAATTGCGCGCTAGGTCGTTGATGGCTTTTCCGTTGTTTGAAAAGGATGGCAGGGGTATGAGCGGGTGGTTGACATTTCCACGTATTTTGTTTTGCTTTTTGAACGTTTTTGTTTTTGCTTTTTTGCTCGTATCCTTCAACACTATCTGTCACACCGATGCGGTGCGGTGCGGTGGTAGCTGTGTATTTGCATTGACACTTTCAATATCCTGCCAAACCCTGTTGGATGTCCTTTATGTTTTTATTTGTGTTCGCTTTAATTCCTGATATCACTCTCTGTGTGTGCATAATTTTGATTGTGAGTTTTTGACACTCCATTGGGGAAGCGGGAAGGGTGTTGGTAGAGATAAAACCACCACCACACAGCAACACTATTGCATTGAAAATATTTCCAAAGATGCCCATGAGCAAAGGAAGACAAAAGTTCGAGAAGTCATGTCATCGTTATTGTGGTCCTGTTGAATGTGTCAACCCCCAAAACTACTAACACTACAACACAACAAGCAACAAGCAAAATTGGTTTCAATAAAATTGGCATTATATCCTTGGTCTGAAAGTTGTGTTTTTAATGATATAAAACAGGACCATTGTGATTGTCCTTAAAATGTCTCTTCCTTTTGGGGATGAAAATCTTTAACTGGTTCAAATGTAAGGGATCCGTCATCAAGTCGTTAGGGTTTTTTTTCTCATAGCAGTTTTGTATGTGTATGTGGCATATGATTCTTGATTCTGGGTCATATTTTCCGGTTTTTGCTTCGTCCTTTCGTATTTTTATTTCTTTTTGTGTTTGTTTTCCGCTCGCTGAAGCTTGGGCTGAATGCAAAGTCCCTCCATTTCAATCTCATCCTCGCCATCATCGTCACAATGAATGGTTGAAAAAAAAATATTATTTACAAAATGGGCAACTAGCCAAAACCCTATCTATGCCACAGATTATCCAAGAGTCCTTTTGGTCCTTTATTAATTTTTTCCCTTTTTTCACATTTTGTTTACTTTTTTTCTGTTTTGTAGGACGTTTTCGTACTTGATTCATGAAAAATAATTATTAACATTTTTTCATTTCAGTACACTTTTATGACGGTTAACTGTTAAGTTGGCTGCATCATCTGCAAGGAACGGTTTCAATAAAAAAAAAAGTAAAACATATCAGAATATTGTGTCAGTTAACGATATTTGATAGGACATCTGTAAATGTGGTGACTTGATTTGTTTTGTCTGTCGCCTTGGAGTATTTTTCGCGTGTTAAGAGTCCTTTGACTAAACGAAAAGTAATCGAGTACAAGAGCAACCAGCGCACACACAACCATTCAAAAGTAACTGTTGACTGTAAATAAATAGCTGGCTATACAATATCAACAAAGAAGCTAGGTTGACTTTTGTGTGTTGTCTCCACGTTGTCGTCTAATTTTCTTTTTTTATTCTTTTTTATTTTTGTTGTGGTTGGAAGTGTTTGTCTTGTAAACGTGTTGCGCTTTTTCGAAAATACTCACAAGAGGGTTTCTATATATGAAAATTGGTTTCGTGATTTATATATTTTGTAATAAAAAGTGAAATTCAAAACAAACAGTGATCGGACGCCGAAGTTTCTGAGGGGTTTGAAGATATTTGGACTGTTTGGCTGTTAGCTTGTGTAATGATAGGGTAAGTATTACTCATTTTTTGTTTTTAAAGATTTGAACCCCTTCCGGTATATAGTTTATAACTGACCTTACGACAACACATATACTTATAATTCTGTTTTTGTTTGAAAAATACAGACAGTTCCTCTAGTACAATACCCCGTTGAGGTAGATAAATAAAGGTTACAAGAATTCACAGATTTAGAGCATGCTTAATATGTTTGAACATAGTGCGATTGTTTGGGAAAGTTGTAAAGAATTTGAAAGGAGATCCCGATGCATAATTGGTTTTGAATGTCTGAATATCGTGATGGAAGGGAAATATTGCGACAGGTAAACAATTCCACATTTGTGTAGTACGGCTAAGGAAAGAATCTCTGAATATAACAGTACGTCCGAAGTCGAGATCAAGGGTAAGCTGATTGAAATTCACTGACTTATAGGGATAAATTATTCGGGGAGAGGAATGCAACTGGCTATTTGACTAGAACATTGTTTATAAAAAATAATGATAAGGTAATGAAAGTCAAGAAATCTTCCGGCGGCTGTGTTCGAGAGATTTAAATGATTCAGTTGCCTTATATATGTTTTATCATTTTTAAGTGCGAAGATTGAAAAACCGTAGAAATAAACTATGGTTTAAATACTCGTACTAACAAACTAGATTAGTTACCAATTTTAATATTTATTGTAAAGCCAGAAATATTTTCAACAGAGAATCAAGTATTAAATATCTTTATTACATACAAAAGGTTCACCGTAAATTAAAAATGGGTAATAAATTCGTTTGGAACATTATTAATAGCAAACGTTTAGTAACAATTATCCTTTGATGGAATATCAGATCACGACTTAGTTTTTTGTGCTTATGATATTGATTTTTCTCATTCCCAAGTTCCATGCACCTTTACTTTCAGAAATTTCAATTCTCTCGATACTGATGCCTTATTAAATGATGCTAACAGTGTGGTGTGGAGTGATTTTTACAATATTGTTCATCTAGATAACAAACTTAATTTCATTTACAACCATATGAAAAGGTTATTTGAAACAAATAGGTATTCCTCTTAAAACGGTAAGGATTCAAAATGAAAAATGTCCGTGGTACAACATGGGAGTTAAGAATGCGATTAAAAATCGCAGAAAATACTACCACAAGTGGATAAGTTCACCTAATCCTGCAACCTGGTGATAATACTGCTATTTTCGCAATCAAGCAACTCTCATCACCCGTTCAGCCACGAGAAATTTCTTCGACTCGAAACTCAAGCAGTTTTGGAAAAATCTTCGTGAGATTGGTGTTAGAAAAAGGACAATTTCTAAATGTGACCTTGATCCTAATGACCTTTACAACCAGTTTACTCAGACAACTCAATTACCAACAAACTTTGAACCAGAAGCTGCCTTAATTTACGATCAAGCAGATAGTTTTTGTTTTCAGACTGTAACTGTAGACGAAGTTATCTGCACTTTCAAATCTTTAAGGTCTGAAGCTATAGGTGAAGACGGTATTCCTCTAAGATTTATGAAACTTATCTTACCCTACATGATTAACGCTCTCACCCATGTTTACAATCACTGTGATAACACACGGATAACACCAGTTCCAAAAACGTCTATACTTACGGAACCCGCCGAAAACCGCTGAATAAGCATTTTACCGTGCATGTCAAAAGTCCTCGAAAAAATCCTTACAAGGCAAATGATTGACCATCTCACGTCCAAAAAATTGTTATCTCCATACTAATCTGGATTTAGAGCTTACAATACCTGCTCTACAGCAATGGTTAAGATCTTAGAGACTCCAATACGATAAAAACAACGTCACGGCGTTACTGTGCCTACTGGATTTCTCTAAAGCTTTTGACAAATAAGTCGATCATCGATTCCTTTGTCAAAAACTTAAGCACTATTTTGGCTTTTCGAATTCTGCTATTTCCCTCGTTAGTAGTTATTTGTGTAACAGAACTCAGATTGATTTGAAATTGATTGATTGGAAACAAATTTTCAATACATACGTATTTGAAGATGAGAGTGCCTCAAGGTTCTGTTCTGGGCGCAATTCTGTTTCTTATATTCTGTACTTATATCAACGATCTGCCTTATGTTTGTGAGCATGTTTCTTTTCATTTGTATGCGGATAATATACAAATCTATCTCTCGCGTAGAATTGGGTTAGTACAAGATCTTGTTTCTCGTGTTAATGAAGATCTTCTCAGAGTCTACAATTGGGCTCAGGAGAACGGTTTAATGCTCAATCCTGGGAAAAGTCAAGCGCTATTAGTTTCTAAGAAGATATATAACAATGAAGATCCACCTACGATTGTCTTAAATAATGCGAATGTTAATTTTGTAAACTCTGTGACCAGTCTTGGTTTTAAAATCTCTAGTAATCTTTCTTGCAGAGACCATATAAATTGCGTCATTGGCCGTATTTATGGAACTTTAAGAAAAATCTGGATATCTAGTGCTTTTACTCCTTAAGAAACAAAACTCCGTCTAATGAGAACTTTATTAGTACCAATAATTTCTTTTTCTGAAGTCGTTTATCCGAAGCTTGATTCTTTATCTGAACACAAACTACGTGTGGCATTTAATGATAAGACTCGCTTTGTATACGGTGTTCGAAAATATGATCATATTTTATCTTTTAGTACTAAAATTCTTAACTGCACTATTCAAGAATACGTTAATGTTCGTAATAGTATTTTTCTACAAAGAATTATTCACACAAAAACACCAGAGTACCTTTATGAAAAAATTCAGTTATGTACATCCTCAAGAACAAGTAATATATAATATAGTTATTCCATCATTTAGATATCTAAACTCTTCACGGTTGTTCCTTGTACACAGCATTCTCCTTTGGAATTCTTTGCCAGCAAGCATTAAGAGGATAACAGAAATGCAGTAAGATTTAAGTCCGAAGTTTTCAAACATTTTTCAAATTATAAGGATATAAAATAGGAAAATAGGAAGAAATCGCAAGGGAAGAAAAGAAGAAAAGTCAATAATTAAAAAAAAAAAAAAAAAAAAATATGTACATAGGTATACCTAATTATTAAATTATTAATTTTTATTTAGAATTAATTAACATTGTTCAACCAACTTATGAATACTATAAAAGACATGGCCTTAGTGTATTGTTTACAATAAAGAATTAAATTGAATTGAACTGAAACGAAAATTAAGTCCATATCTGTCCGATCTTATGTATAACAACATCTCAGACCATGACCCACGTATCGTAACACAACTATTTTCAGACTTTTTTCCAAGTGCATACATCTGTGATTCTTCTAAATGTGATAATTATTCGAACTGTGATAACCCAAACTGTGATAATCTTGACGAAAATGATCAATTATTTGGTCATTTGAAATCATATTCTCACTTGACTGATATAAATTTTCATATAACTATTGACGATATTATGAAATTTATAGCTAATTTAGAAGATAATGACGCGTCTGGTCCTGATGGGGTACCCGCTTCAGTACTGAAAAAATGTGTCAATCATTTGTCGGTGCCACTTTCTATTCTTTTTAAGTGTTCATTGTATACTTGTAAGTTTCCTAATGTATGGAAACAATCTTTTATAATTCCTCTACATAAAAAAGGTAAAAAGGATCAAATTATTAATTACCGTCCAATAGCTAAACTGTCGGCTATTCCTAAACTTTTTAAAGCAATTGTTTGCAAAACATTAAGCTTTTACACGAAATCGTTGATTGTTCATAACCAACATGGTTTCTCAAAGAGTTTTGCTTATATTAATAAAATAAGTAGGCTGGGATTCAGCGTAAAATTCATTGTTTGGCTAAAATCTTATTTACTTGACAGCTCCTATATTCATTGAATTTTAACGGCTACCATTCAAATAGTTTTTATTGGAAATTCTAATGTTCCCCAGGGTAGCCATTTGGGTCCAGTAGTTTTATATTGTTTGTAAATGATCTTCCTTCAGTTTTAAAGTACTCTAATTGTCTTAGGTACTCAGACGATGTTAACTTATTTAAAACCATCTCTAGCAATCTTGACTTGACTTGACTTGAAAAGCTTCAAATTGATCTAAATGCATTCTACAATTAGTGTGCACGTAATTATTTGTTGTTAAATATCGACAAATGTAAGATTATAAATTTTACAACAAAATTGTCCGTTTTATCTTTTGACTATAGTTTCAATGGCGTAGATCTGTTAAATGTAAATGATGTATCTATCCTTGGTGTATTGTATGATAAACAACTCGAATTCACACAGCATATCAATATGACATGTAATAAAGCCAATTCAATATTAGGTTGGATTTAAAGGGCATCACGTCAGTTTTCTGATCCTTATGTTATCAAACTCATAGATTTACCCAGTCTGGAGCGCAGACGTTCTTATTTATGTTTTGTTTTTATTGTTAATCTTATTGATGGTAATCAGTGGCGGCTGCACCTTAAGTGCGCTCGTGCTCTGAACCACCAATTCAAAAGGTTTAAAAATTACAAAATATTACTGCATCTTTATTTTTAGATTACCATATTAATATTTATTTTTTAAACATACAAGAACATAAACAAGTAAAATTTCCAATTATGACGAAACAATGTAAGCGTTTTGCTTTACTATTAAGACTTACTTTCTCTGCAAGTAAAAATTCTCGTGCGCTTCGGCGAGTTAGGTTAGTATTTGTTTTTTATTTTGGTTTTGGTTCGATTCTGTACTGTGTACAGTGTGTGGTGTGGGATAAAATGAACAGTGATTAGGTATATTAAAGACAGTAACAAATCTTTTTAAAACAAAGTTAATCACCCTTATTATAATAGGCGTTTCACTTGAACGACACTCGTCACTTCTTCTGTCGAGTCACTTTTAAGGCGTTTAAGAGTCGGTATTACGATACTTAAACGCCAGGCGTTTTGAATCAACATGCGTTCCACATAAAAATCTGTCATTGACAAACAGATATTTCAAAACAATTTGTGTTTTTTTTTCAATACATAGTGTCCTGTAATTCGAGTGCCATACTTTGTGATGTGATTCTTGATCATATTCTAAGAAAGAAATTGTTCTACGGTAAAGTCTGATTTTCAACTGTGACATCACTTTTGACGATGTAAAAAAGGCTAACTTTGTGTACCCTGACCCATTTTAAGGTCAATTTCTCTGTCACTACTGAGATTTTTTATTTTAGACTTTATTTTGAGTAGAAATACTAGCCTTTAAGCCTACGTTTAAATTGAGCTGATATGTTTTAGGGTTACCAGATATTCAATTTTAAATTGTGTTCAATTTTTCTTGCCCGAGCAAAATTTTGACTTTGAGGTAAAAACATAAACTTTTCTTATTTTTACCTGAAGAAGAAAACAATAATACAACGAAAATCATTAATAAGTGCACCCAAACACTCAAACATTTTATGATACTTGGGAAGATCTAAAACAGGTAAAAAATCGAAATTTGTGTTTTGTACCTACTTTTATTGCTAATCTTTGCAATTGGTGAAATTTTGAGGATGACTGTTTAATGGGTAAATTAACTAAATAAGTAGTATAAAAGAATAGAAAAACTCAAAACTCATTCATCAGATTATCAAGTTTGATAAGAGCGCTTTTTGAAATGCCTTTACTTACGAGAGAAGAATACGCAGACATTTTATTCGTTTATGGGTTGTGCAATAGAAATTCAAGAAGAGCACAACGAAGATACCAGAAACTTTACCCTAACAGACGACTTCCTTCTCGAAATGTTTTTGAAAATATCTTTCGAAGGCTTTGAGAAACTGCATCATTTTCAACTGCAAGACCTTACGTGGGAGCTGCAAGCACAAGAAAAGTTTCAGTGATACAATGCATCTGTATTGGGTTAGTTATTTTCACCCTTAAATAAAACAAATATAATAAAAATTACAAATTACACAATACTAACATGTAAAACTTTCATCTTTATCCAATTTCGACAATGAGTCGTTTGAAAATTTGTATTCGATAAAAAATATCGTTCTGAGAGTCGTAAAGTCGAAAAAAACGACAGTTATAATACAGATGAGTGACATTTCTCATACGAAAACTTACGTTCCACTTAAACGACTCTAAAACGCCATTCATAATACAAATTTTTGAAAATGACATTTGTCGTTCAAGCGAAACGCCTGCTACAATAAGGGTGAATATAATATTAGCCGGATCGCCAAGGCCCTTTTTAAATTTTACATGCAATATTTTTGGCGGAGAATCGATTTAGACAGAAACCTGAATCCACGATTTGACGCATTTAAGTGGAAAAATAAAAAACATGATTCCTTGCTAAATGTAATAAGTGTGTCAGTTTTATACATAGTCGAAATTCTTCGAGCAATTATACAAAAAATAAAAAATCAACATATACATACATGTAAATTGTTGTTTTTTTGCGATTTCTAATCTAATACCTACTTAGTGAGCAAGTAAAGTGCACCACCTGTTCAACAACCCACCAGCCGCCACTGATGGTAATACTGATGCTTTGAACCTTTTGTCTCGCGTTAATTTTAATGTTCCAAATCGTAATCTATTAGGTTTTCGTGACCCAATTTACATAAAACACTATCGTACCAACTATGAGCAGAATTCACCATTAAATAACATGTTTTATTTATATAACGTTAATCATAATTTATTTTTTATAAAATTTTCTGATGCAGCAAATACTGGTTTTAAAAAAATATTCTATAATATTGTATAATTTATAAATTCTGAATTCTTAATTCTAAGAAATATTTGTGTACGCTAGATATTAATTAGCTTGATTCAAATACATAAATAAATACATACATTCCAGTCAAAACTTAGTTAGTTCAAAATGCAACTATGTATACCTTGGTTTCCTCCAGATATAGTTGAACTAGTAAACAAACGGGACCTGGTATTTAGGAGATGTAAAAGAAGAGTTATCAGAACTTCATAATGTTTTTTGTACACTAAGAAATATTGTAAATTCTAAAATACTAAAAGCCAAGCGTGAATATTATGCAAATCACTTAAATAGTGAATTACCATATACCTAAAAATAAAATAACTTCCCAAATATCCCTTAAATTTCGTCCGATTTCAATATTACTGTTTCTGTCCAAAATCTTCGAAAAAATTGTACATACCTAAATATCAACCCATCTGCATTTCCTAATTTCTAGACAGCTAGACACCAATCTGGTTTTCGAAAACAACATACAACATATTGGATTTTTCCAAAGCCTTTGACACTGTAAATCATTACAAGCTTGTGTCAATACGTCAGACACAATTTTTTTTCTCCTCGTCATAAGCTTTATTAATAAACTCTTAACGTAGAAATCAAACAGTTAGTGCAGGTAATTATTTGTCAGATCTTTACTATACAGTTATGGGTGTTCCTCAAGGATCTCTCTTGTTCTCAATGTTTATAAAAGACCTACACAATAGTCCTACGTATTCCTCTGTTCATATGTTGGCTGATGAAGTCCAAATGTTTCTCAGTTGTAAAGTAGGTCTTTTTGAGGATGCCATATATGAGTTCAAATTTGATCTTGAAAGCATCTACCAGTGGTCCAATAGAAACTCTCTTTGAAGGTTTTTATAATACAAATTCTATATACTACTGAAATAAATCAGTCAAATAGAAGACTTAGCACTATTATTTCTGCCACTGTGATAAAATCGAAGCTTGTCTCCTGCTGCCGCGAAGAGCTTAAGGTTCTTGGCACGCAGCACAATATTAGACTCTGCTGGGTACCGGGACACAGCGGCATACCAGGTAATGAAAATGCCGATGAGTTGGCAAGACAGGGATCAGCGCTCGACGCTAGTCAAGCAGAGATGGTAAGCATCCCACTCTGTAACATTAAACAGAAAATTTCAGACATAATCCTAAGGAAATCCAATGAAAGGTGGAATCTACTTGACACATGTGATACTACTAGGAAAATATGGCCCTGATTTAACAAGCAGAGAACTGACAAAATTATACAACTTAGTAAGAAGTCCCTTCGCTCTCTTACGAGCATAATCACCGGACATAATTTATTGAAATACCATGAATTTAAAATGAAACTAAGTACAGATGACCTATGCAGAGGATGTGGTGATGAAGATGTACATGAAGACACATCACACTTTCTCTGTCATTGCCCGTCACTATGCCACCAGAGAAGGAAATGGCTTTGTAGCTACTTCTTTGATAATCTATAGAAGATATTTCTAATATTTCAGGAATGCACATATTGAACTTCGTCAATGCCTCAAAATGGCTTGACTGATTAATAGAATACATAGGTTTTATCAGGAAAGAGTGATAACACTCACGGGTAACACAATGGATCTACATTGATCTAAGTGTGACAATAGCAACATCAATTGTCAGCCCAACAACCTAACCTAACCTAGCACTATTATTGGACTTGTTGAATTATTGATTCAAAATATCTTTTTTGGCCTTTAGTCCACCAAAATCAGGGTTTCGTCTGGGTGATCTCACATGGCCTCATCAGTCATCAGTTGACTGTGAGGACCTTGTCAATACGCAATGAACTGAATTTAACAAAAATTGCGTATTGACAAGTTCCTCACAGTCAACTGATCAGTCCATGTGAGATCACCCAGACGAAACGCCGATTTTTTGTGGTCTAAAGGCCAAAAAAGCAATTTCTACTACGATACTAGTTAGAAAATGTTTAAAATTAAGAATGAGTTAGTAAACTACTTTAAAGTTAGAAAATTGTTAAGTAGTAGCATACTAATACCTTAATAAAAGGCTGTTTAAAATTTTGCGCTAATATCTACAAAGTTTAAAGAAAATCGACCGAGTCATTTAGGCTGTAGTCGAGCAGACAGACAGACAATATTACGAGACCCACGTTTTTTTACGAACCATGTGGGAACTCCATTACTAGGCAATAACGGTTTTTTAGGACGACGCACGTCTGTAGTGTTACAGATTTCGATCAAATTCTAATGTGGAAAATTGTTTATAGAACGTAATCTAGACACCATTTATAAAAGCTAATGATTTATAAGCTAATTCGTGCATTTTGTTACCAATTCGATTTAAGATTTTCAATGAACTTTTAAACATTTCTTGTATTTCAGTTTAAAATAAAAAAAAAAAAAAAAAAAAAAAAAACAGAAGAGACATGTCAAAAGGTTTAACAATGTTAATTTGATTTTAACTTGTCTAGCAACAGCTAAAGATTTCATATCCTTCCCTTGTATGAAGAAATACAAGTAGTTTAATAAAAACCTGGCAAATATTCTTTTAAAATTAATGGAAACATCAAAATTGACAGGTCACAAAGGGTTTCTTTTAACAATTTCTCGAGATTTTCAATGCAGCTACAAAGAATGTATATGGACATGACACACACAAAGACTTTGCGATAATATGGGGAAATTTTTGAATCACATTTTTAATATTTCAAAGGGTAACGTACAGTTTTTTCCAGTACTTTAAAGTCTTTCGAATTAACCTTGCATAACTCCAATCATTACAATCATCAAACTGGCTTGTATATCATACTGCATATTTTCAGGCTTTTAATTTTATCTAAATTCTAAAATGATGTGTGAACCTGAAAAACTGAAAGTAGAATTTAGGCGCATTTAATATTGTTTTGTTTAACCTAAAATTATGTACTTTCTTCAATTGATAATATTAGAACCGATTTTTCTCGAAAGAAGTGCTATCGTCGTATGATCGCAACAGCAGGTGCCCTTGGTCGGTTATCCGTCCAACCTCTATATCGAACTCGAGGCAAAATGAATTACCAATTTTTATTATTGATTTGGACACACTCAAGGGACCGGACATTGAGTTCCTAATACTGACATGATGTAGCACAATTCAGTCGTTTGGTAAATTGAAGAGGGTTTATATGGACAATCCTATGAAGAAAGCACATTCATATTGAGAATTTCTACATCATCACAATGAACGGAGGTAATCGAGTAACGCAAAGTATTCCACAATCCACATTCGAGTAGTGTTACGAACGAAATAGCTTCTATATTTGAACTGATAATAATTCATAGCTAGCCATTACATTAGGATGGAATTTTTTTAGAACCTGAATATACAACTGGCTTTTTAATTAATTTTGATCAAAGTTGACATTACGATGATAGCGAAGACGATAAAAGTGGGTCCGGCAATTCCGTCTGTCTGTCTGTATGTCTGTATGTCCGATTGTCTGTACCTCGAACTATAGCCTAAACTACTGGAGGTATTTACTTCAAACTCGGTACTTAAAAGTCTTCGGTGATTCCCTAGAGGAGAAATTGAAATTTTGTTTTAGCTCTAAAACAAAGTGTACCCCCCATACGCCCTTAATTCATAATCTTATTTATCTCGAAAACGGCTCTTACGATTTTGATAAAAAAAAAATTAGGCATAATATTTTGGACATGGACTACATTTTGGTCAAAAAACAAAAAAAATTGGGGGGAAATGTTATAAACGTTACCTGTCATAGAACCAAAATAGTTTTTGGATTTTTAAAAAAATAATATTTTTTTTTTGAAAATTCAATATCTTGAAAACCGATACACGGTTAAATTTTTAAATAAAGTTTTATAATGTATTTTATTAAATACTAACAACTTGCATATCACTTTTTTTTATAAAAATTTTAAGAAAAAAAAAAAAAAAAAAAAAAAAAAAAAAAAAAAAAATTTTAAGAAAAATAAAGTACACAAAAAACATATTTCAGTGGTCAACGGCCTTGGCTTTGATGAAAGCATCGCTTCCCATCGATCAGCGAAATCAAGCATCATTGCGCATGGTTAGTACTTGGATGGGGGACCGTTCAAATACCAATCGTGTGCTGTTGACATGTGTCTCTTCTGTTGTTCTTTCTTTCTGTCTGTCTCTCTCTGTTGTGTTGTCTAAGCCGATGGCCTCAGTTGCCAGTGCTTTAAGTGTCTCTACTTCGTAGATTTATCTACGGAGTAGTGTAATATGTAATGTAATGTAATGTAATATTTCAGTGTGTCTGTATGTCTGTACCTCTCCCTACATCCTAAACCGCTAGACCTATGTTCTTCAATCCCGGTAGTTAAGGGTTTTTGGTGATTTCCTAGAGGTGAAATTGAAAACTTTTTAGCTCCGAAACTAACTAACCATACACCCGTAATGCATAATTTTATTCATCTCAAAAATGGCTCTAACGATTTTGATAAAAAAATATGTGTGATATTATGGACATGGACTACATTTTTGTAAAACAAAAATTGCGGCGAAATGTTACTAATGGTACCAGCCATAGAACCGTTTTTTTTTTTATTTTCGACTTTCTCATTAACGGCTCTAACGATATTAACCCAATTTTTTACCAGGAGCCCCTTAAGTTTAAAATAATATTGTGTATAAAAATATTCGAAAGAAATTTTTGTTTTGTTTTTTGAAAAAAAAAATCCAATTTATTTTTTGAAAAATCAATATCTTGAAAACGTGTGAACTATTTTTTTTCGAAATTATTTCCTAAAATCTATATTACTAAGCACTTAAAATTGGCATCCCAAATTTTATTCTAGAACAATTTGACAGAAATTTGTTATATAAAAAATTACTTTAATAACACGATTTTTGAACTTTATTTGCGCAAATTCATACTTTTCTGGAAATCAGACCGCAATTCGATGCATTTAAACATTTTTATCTCATTAAATCCATGTTTTATATTTATAAAATGTATTTTAAATCCCAAAGTACTTTTATAAAAAAGCAAGTTCGTGCGATCCAGTCCTACATTTTATTTCTGTAGCAAAACTTTTAGTAAAATGCGGTATCTCCAATTGAAGATGATTCTTATGGACACACACAGCAATGGTATCATCGATCCGCCCAAACAGTTCGATTGTGGGGTTGACTGGTTTCTAAAACATAGCAGAACTACCTGACTTACAGATTAAATATCTAGTACCTCGCTTCGCTGAAAAGAGCTCTTCATTTGGCAAACCTTATAGTAACAGGAATATCACTCGCTCTCACTACTGCACCCATAAAAGGAGCATCACTGAATATTTTAAGATTATTTTCCTATCAAAAGAAGACTAGGATAATGACGTCTTTCGAGCTGCATTACAGACCATTGGGCCATTGGGATGAAAAACTTCATCCAAATGCAACGAAATGTCTCTATAGGAAAAATTTCGGTTACTTCTCTACCGTGTCCTCCGTTTGATTCTATAGACCTTAAGCTAGCGGACTTAGGGCTTTGATGAAGGCTTATGGTGCACAGTAGCCAGATGATCTTTCAATCATATTAGTTGCTACTTCAAAATGAGACAATATGCTGCTTAGTTTAGTTTTGGATGCAAGTTGTGGTCAGGTTGAGTGAGTAATCCAATTCAAAAGAGTTATGGTATCTGTAACGTGGCCAAATTGCATAACTCATAGCTAATCATTTTATAGTGTTCATAATAATCATATGTTAGTAATCATAATCATAATAATAATAATAATAAATTACCATAATTAGTATCAAACATGCTACGAATATACAATAAAAACTAGGCATACTAAATACCATCCATAATACCTATGAAGGGAAGAGGTGATCATACACACCCCTTCTACCTGTATGTGTCTCATTAAAGGGCATTTACCCTGCAAAAAAAAACCAAAATTCCAATTTTTTTGGAAAAAACCAAAAATCCAATTTTTTTGTGTTTTTTTTTTTTATTTTTGGTTTTGCGTGGTTTTCAGTCCATTTTTGTATGAAGTTACCATAATTCTGAAAAGATATAAAATAGTTAAATAGAAATAATAGAATAATGATCTTCTATATCTTAAGATGTAAAGAAAAAAAAAAACGAAAATTCATCTAAAATCTGGCTCAGATATGAAGTTCAAAGCCAAGTTTTTTTTTTGTTTACATCTTATCGATATGGGATTACATGTTTAGGTTATGTAAGTATGCCTACCCATTAGCATAAAATTTTTGTTGCTTGTAGCACAAAATCTGTAAACATAAATATAAATCAAAGATTAAAATCTAAAAATAATAATATATAAAACAAAATATATAATAATACTTACGAGAAAAAAAAAGAAAACTTCGTCGAGATGCCATCACATTTCTTCACCATCCATGAAAAATTTTGACATTTGACTAAAATAATTAGTCATATACTTTTTCTCACTCTTAAAGGAGTGTAGATATACATCGCTCGGGCGACGAACATATTCTTTGCGGCGAATAAAAATAAATAAATATATTCAAGGCATATTGAGTAAATTAGGTAATAGATTTTTTTTATAGGAAGATTTTAAACTTACAGGAAGTAAAGCTCAGATGTCTGTTACATTTTGAAATGTAATTTATGAAGAGGGTAGTTTTTTTAAATAAAATAAAATGAACAATTTGTGTTTGAAATGTCTGTGATAATAATGATCCTGTGATATTAGATTAAGAGAAATATATTTATTATTTATTATTTATTAGAAATTTTATTTATTTTATTGTGTTAGTCTAGCTAATAGGGTAAGTGTAGAAGAGAAAAGAAGACAAAAGATTATTCCAATAGTGGGATCCAAATACTAAGTCAGTTAGGAACTTATATACATTTTAAACAAAGACATATCGACTATGTAATAGGGGTCTTTGTGAATTTAACAAGACAAAGGATAGTCAGACGTCTAATAGATTTACGTTAGTTCAGTTTGTGAAATTTTTTATTCTGATACTTCGAAAGTTCTGGAGAGTAGATTATAAGTGTAATCCTCATACGAATTTTCTTTTATTAATATAAACGAAAAAAAAAAAGAAAAAAAGTAGAAGAAAAAAACAGAAAAATTACAAATATAAGATATAAGTGAACAAAAAAACAAAAAGACACTAAGAGTTAAAAATATTTTTTTTGGAATTTTGGGAAACCCCTACCTATCCAAAAGGATAATCAATTAAATATTGCATATTACGCAGAGGTATGTAATTCTATCCGGCATAGAAATTTTAGTGAACTAATTTACGCAATGTGTTCTCCTGTAGGTACTTGTTAGTGATCCTTGGGGTTACTAAAATTGTATAGTGGACATAATAAGTGCCTCTGCTTTTGGTACAGAAGCCCTGACCGAATCAAAATTTAACAAAAAGCGACCTATTGAAGTAAAGCTGAGAAAAGGATATATCTCAAGAATCGAGCATAGGATATGCACATTAGGGATTGTCTAAGAAGGAACAGTGGTGAAAGTGGATAAATAAATGAATTTAATGAACTAAAGAAAGACTAAATTTATCGCTAGTGGAATACATTTCTTACATATAAATAATTAACGTAATTGAATAATACTAATTGAATTAATTATAAATTTTCTATTTCCGTTATTCAACTTTAAGAGGTAGATTGTACAAACCTCATCTGCTTTTTTTTGGTTAACATTAATAATTTTTTTTGAGAAAATCAACTTGTTTAAAAGTGAAATTAAATCATCAATTCCTGAACTGTGCTGCTGGCAGGACGTCGAGGGATTAGAAATCTGTAAGTAATCTTACATATATATATATATATATATAATTCTTGCTGGAAGAGTGTGATAATTCCCAGCAATATTACATATTTAACCTTTAAAGGCAGATATTGGTTTCTCTTTGTTGTTTTTGCATTTTTTTTTTTACATATTTTGTTATTTTTATTTGATTTTTCCTTTTTTTTTTGAATTTTTTTTTTAAATTTGATATACAAATATAAATTGTTTTTAACACTAGTGAGTGTCTTAAAGTAATGAGTTTTAAATTATTTAACTTTCCCGGAAAATAAGTAGCGTAAATAATCTTAATAAGAATGATGCTGTGCTAAAATTAAAGCGATTGGTGTGTGAAGGGGTCTCGACAGGCCGTCTATGAAGAGTTGAGGAAATGACAGGATGACTTAGAAATAACGTAACGAACGTTTATATAGCTTGGGAGCAAGTTAGGGGCTGTCTTTCATGAAATAGGCCAAGAAAGATAGCGATGGATATGTTTCGACATATGGGAGGGTTGGCCAAGCCATGCCAATAACACCAGGCAAATTTTCTTGATCCTAGTGAACCATTCCATGGCGGGAGGGTGGGGGTGGGTATGCCTCTCCCTTGAAAATATAGATACAAAAAAAATATTTAGATTTAAAGTATTTAGGATTAGATAGAGAATAAGTTTAACGAATAGGTTAGGTTAGGTCATAGGTAGTAATTTTTTTTGGTTATCTGATATTCAAGTCTGAAAGGTGTCGTCATTTACCCATTCTTTCGTCAGGGTAATGGCAAAGGTACGTGAGTGTGCAGCCCAAATTTTACCATAGGAATAGACTTCAAGTGGTCGCCATTTCTACCTGCAGTTATTTTAAAGCTTCAACCAAAAAAAGAAAAAACGTATTAAAATATAAAGAAAAGACGGTTAACAAAGCGAAAGCTTGGTTGCGTTCGAAGAAGTTTACTTTCGAATAATCACTCATTGACTGGACGTGCTAATGCAGCAGCTATTAATTGATTGCTCAAACCTTCCTGCCACATAGTTTAATCCAAACTCAAAGAATTTTATTAGTCTTTTATCCAAATGAATATTATTAATTTATTATTTAATCGATTAGCCCATTACCAATCGAAAGCGTGTTTCAGATTCAATCAAGCGCCTACATATTCGTACCTTCTTCCTTTTACAAGCCACTTCTCCAGCTGCCATTTATACTCGTAAGGGCACACGTTAGGCCACATAAGCTAAAGTATAATCAAACGTTTCAATTCCACATGTCTAACAATACATCGGAGTCAATTCTAATTAACAGTGTGCAGTGCACGTGATTCATTGAACGATATCCATTTAAACCCGGAATCTATCGTTTAATTGGTGCCGCGCCATCGTCATTGTAATCACCTAGCAATTTGCATTTGCAATATCTCTATACAACACTTCCTTGGTCAAAGAATGTTGTTAGCTCATCTCCAGCACACAGAATTAGTCACCCCTTCCAAACAACGGACAACTGGGTATAGGTTAATTAAGCGTTTAGTGCACTCTTGCAACAATGGGGCAATTGTTGCAAATTTACTATTCACCACGCCACCTACCGACCGTATACCAAGAGTGATTCTCGCTAATTTAGTCAAACCATATGCCGCCTGCTACCAAACAAACGTATTGTATGTAGTTGTTCGTCGCTGAAAACCACACCGCCATTATGTTAGGTTACGATCAAACGTCACTGGCCCTGTGAACGTCCACGGCAATGGCAACGCTGTGCAATTTACTATTCATGCTGTGTCCACAGACAATCAGTGATCCGTAAAATTCATCGATTAACTCGATAACACCTCAAATCACACGGGAAACTATCGACTTTCGATTGTGTCTGTGATAAAACTACATTTGAAGCAGGACACGGATAGCATCAACCATTATTGTGGTCTCCCGCCCGGGCGCCAATTTACTCTTTTTTGTTTCTGCTTATAGTTTTGTCCTTCTCTCTACGACGGACAATGCCAGCGAAACGAAAACCCCACTCAGGTTAGAAGCAGCGATTTAATGAGCCGGATATAATTAAATTACAAAGTCTGCTTTTGACAGCTTCCATCGGTGGAATATCAATAGCTTTCGATAAGCCACCCAGAGCCACATTGTAAAACAAAAATTCTTAACGCAAATGGTGTTGGAAGGGGTGGCAGCTAAAGCCGAAGCCATTTCAAATCAATGCCACCAAAAATGATGGTTTCACTTTGATTATTAAGGACAATCTTCTGAGCTCAATTGGTTGGTGTCGACTGTCGAGACGAAGATTTTTCACCTAAAAGATAGAGTCAGGCGGACCGACATGGCGACGCGACGCAACGGTTAAGGACAACGACGACTCTTGATGCTGATGAAGATGGTGAGATGGGACATCCGCTACAAGTACGATTGATTTCCTATTTTCAGTTTCATGCTTCACTGATTGGTAGACAGGGTTGGTTGCTGTCAGGGATGGTGGGCGAATAAGGCTGAGTGAGTCTATGTGGCATATCAAGGACTTGGGGGACACAATCCAAGGGTGCTGACGAAATGGTTGGTTGATTTCTGATTTAGGTCACCCTGGGGAATTGTTTGAATTATTTATAGAATCGATGCGACCGGTCATACTAAGTGGGACAAAGTGTTGTCGGTCAATGTGTTTGTCAAGTTATTCAATCAGTACCATGGTAGATGGTAGGTTTTTGGAATAACTTCCAAAATAAAACCTTTAAATCAAAAAGAAATCTTTCTTGTAAATGAAATATTAAATTCGCTATGGTTTGTTCAAGCACGCCAAAATATATTCTCCAATTTATTTCAATTGGGTAGGTTGTTAAATGGGGTATTCAAGAACACTAAAAGTCCATTCAAATATGCATATGTACACCGATGGAAGGGAGACCAATATTTCCGGCCTTACCTTAAAGTAAGTCAGTGCTTAAGCTTTCAACTTTTGACTTTGAATAAACGAACAAGGGGCTAGTAGAGAGATATAATATAAGACCAGGTTAAATAATGTTTGCATTTCGTACGCTAAAATCATGTATAAAATGTGCTGTAAAAATTTAATAAAAATTTTGAAAATTTTCAAATTTTGCGACCGAAATATTCCTAAAAATAAGAATTTGCATATTTGCAATTCTTACAGCCGAAACTAAATTTACCGAAGTGTCAAGTTCTTTGTGAATTTGGCCACAAAATTGCACAACTAAAACGTTTTTTTTTTTAAATTAAAAGTAATTTAATCTTCGCAGCACGTTACAGCTCAAGTTGAGCCATTCACATTATGTATGTACCTAAAGTCAAAAGTAGAAAAATTATTTGTTTCGCTAAGTTGCCAAAGCAGAAGGTATTATACTTTTTAGTATTCTTTCAGAAAAACGAAAATAGTGGTGCTAACATGACGCTTCACAGAATAATTTTCACGCGCTGGAGCTGACGGCCTCGTTGCCGAACTGTTCAAAGCGGCAGGCGATGACTTGGTTGGGAGTATGCACCAGATCATCTGCAAAATATGGTCGGAAGAAAGCATGCCCGATGAATGGAACCTCAGTATTGTCTGTCCGATCCTCAAGAAAGGAGACCCTCTGAACTGCGCCAACTACAGAGGCATAAGTCTCCTGAACATTGCGTACAAGATCCTTTCGCCGTATTATGTGAACGTCTGAAGCCTTTCGTCAACAACCTGATAGGTCCATATCAGTGCGGCTTTACACCAGGAAGGTCCACCATCGATCAAATATTCACATTACGGCAGATCTTGGAAAAAACCCAGGAGCTACAAATCGACACATACCACCTTTTCAGCGATTTCAAAGCCGCGTACGATAGCATCTATAGGAACGAACTATATAGAGCAATGTCTAGTTTTGGCATCCCTGACAAACTTGTCCGCTTGTGCAGGATGACGATGAAGAATGCACGCTGCTCCATCAAGGTCGGAAAAGATCTCACCGATGCATTTGATGTCAAAACAGGTTTTAGGTAAGGCGACGCTCTATCGTGCGACTTCTTCAACATAGTTCTTGAAAGAATAGTGCAAAACTCATGCGTCAACACAAGAGGCACAATCTTTCAAAAGTCTGTCCAATTACTCGGATACGCCGACGACATTGACATTATTGGAAGAACAAAGCGTGATGTCAGTGGCGCTTTTGTGAACATTGAGACGGAAGAGAAGAAGATGGGTTTAGCGGTAAATAAGGGCAAGACCAAGTATATGCTGTCATCAAGAAAGGACACACAACACAGACGTCTTGTACAAAACGTCATTATAGACAGCTATAACTTTGGGGTAGTAAAGGACTTCGTATACCTAGGCGCCTCTATAAACTCTGAAAACAACACCAGTGCTGAAATCAAACGGAAAATAACTCTTGCCAATCGCTGTTTCTTTGGACTAAGAAGGCAATTGAGTAGCAAAGTCCTCTCTCGAGCAACTAAAGTATCCCTCTATAAGACCCTTATCATCCCGGTCCTTGTCTATGGTGCAGAGACATGGACTTTGTCGAAGGTGGATGAGAGCGCTTTAGGTTGTTTCGAGAGGAAAATTCTTCGTGTGATCTTTGGTCCCGTCTGCATAGATGGGGAGTGGAGGAGAAGATTTAACCACGAACTGTACGGGCTGTACAGTGAAACTAACCTAGTAAAATGTATAAAAGTCCAGCGACTGAGATGGCTTGGTCATGTAGAGCGAATGGACCCGAATGCTCCGGCCCGAAAAGTCTTCGAATCAAACCCCGAGGGACGGCTAAGTGGAGGAAGACCGCGACTCAGGTGGCGCACACAAGTGGGAGAGAGGACCTCAACCAACTTGGCGCGCGAAAGTGGAGACAGCTAGCTAGGGACCGAGCTAGCTGGAGAAGCTTGTTAGTTGAGGCCCTGGTCCACCCCGGACTGAAGCGCCACCTTAAGTAAGTAAGTAAGTATAAAAAAGTATAAAACAAGTTCGACAACCGTATGTCTTTCTTCGGGAAATGGCACCACAAGTTGATCATAAGCCACCAAAACTTTTGCTTATAGAGAAATCAAAAGGAATAAAAAAAATAAATCATTCGCAAAATTTCCAAATTAAAAAAAAAAAATACTTGCGATACATACTTACAAGTTACTAAATATTTTGAAACTCACATGCTTGCATTCTTTGAAACTTGACAGTTTCTTAAAATAGTCAAAAGACTTAAGGAAATTGTTCTTTTATCCAAAAATAAAGCTAAGACCCGGTTTTTGAGAATCGTATATTTCTCGAAAATGAAAAAACTTAGAATTAAGGACATTACTGATAGGACCTGCCTTTCAACTATTCAATATTAGCCTTATGGATTTGAAATAAATTTTCTATACAAAAGCTCTAAAAAATGTTTAACGGAAATATTCCCTGAATTTTTGAAAAATGAATTCAAAATATTTTTACTGAAAAGTCGGAAACTAAAAAACGGGTTAAAGATTTTTACTTGCGACTTACAGGTACTAAAAGGCAAGTTATGCATTCGTAAGAAAAATCGAACTCGAGATTTTGATCAAAGTTTACATTACGATGATAGCGAAGACCAATTCTGTCTCGCAATTCTATCTGTCTGCCTGTCTGTCGGTTCGACTACAGCCTAAACGGCTCGGCCGATTTTCTTCAAACTTCGTAGATATGGGTTTTAATTTTTTCCCCCCGGACATTTTTTTCTGTTTTTTTTTTAAGACCAAAAATAACGGTACCTGCCATACGATTTTTTTCGAAATTTTATAAATATTTTTTTTTTCTCAAAAACTGTTTCACAGAATTTTTAAAAAAAAATTTTGAAAAATTTTATTTGGTTAAAACTAGCAAATGGTTGAAAAAAAATTTTACAAAAATTGTTATTTTTGGTAGCCCCCCTGTGACCATTTTTTTTGTTTTTGATTTTCTCGAAAACGGTACAGCCGATTTAAATCATTTTTTTTATGCCAAAGCTCCTCCAAAGTTTGAATATTATTACATATTCAAATTTTCAATTTTTTATTTTTTGGATTTTAAAAAAAAATTCAAAATTTTTTTTTGGAAACTCAATATTTCGAAAACCCCATGCTTGATTTTTTTCAAACTTGACAAATAAAAGTTTCTTAACATAATCTACAAGATTTAAGAAAAAAATTTTATTTTATCTAAAACTAACGGTACCTTCCATACAAATTTTAAAAAATGGTTTTCGAAAATCGTATTTTTCTCGAAAACGGTTCCGAGAATTTTGCTAAAATTTTTTTCTTTTGATTAATCTTTACGATCTATAATTTAATAAAAAAAAATTGAAATCTAGATATTACTGACTGTACCTACCATAGAACGATTTTTTCGAATTTTGAATTTCTCATTATCGCCATAACGGATTTTAACGAAATTTTTTATAAAGAAGCTCCTAAAAAGTTTAAAAAACATTGCATTTAAAAACTTAAGAAAAAATATTTTTTCAATTTTTAGAAAAAAAAGTAATTTTTTTTTTTGAAAAATTCGATATCTCAAGAACGGCTTAGTATTTTTTTTGGAAATTAGACTTTTATTCGTACAATAATAAAAACTTAAGGTCGGCGTACCAAAATTTTTTCTTAAAAATTTGTGTTAAAAGTTTTGTATACAAAAGCTTATTTTTTTAAGAAACAACTTATAATTTTTGTTCTTGTATAAATTCATATTTGAATAGCATTCTGTTTTAATCTCTTACTACTAAAAGAATCTAAGAATCTGCTTATGAACAGTTTTCTTTAATAACATCCGTTTTTAAAATTCCTAGTCTATTACATAGGAGCAAGGTCGTGCGACCCAGTCGTGCATTTTATTTACTTTAGATATAGATGCAACTTATGAATCCGTAAATAATATCGAACTCGGTATTTGATCAGACTTAACATTGCGATGATAGTGATGCAAAAAAGTGGCTCTTGTAAATCTGTCTGTTTGTCATTTCGACCACAGTCTATGAAATTTCTTTAAATTTGGTAAAAAGCATTTTTAAATTCTTCCCCCATGTTTTTTTTTTTTTTCATTTTGTCTTTAGACAAAAATCGATTGTTCCTGCAGATGCAGAAGAAATTGTTTTTGAAATTTTAAAAAATATTTTTTTTTTCAAAAACTCTACAGATGCTTGCTAATGGTGGATAAAAAATTCCAAAAAATGGTTATTAATGCTACCTCCGTAGATTTTGTTAAATTTGTGTATGTTTACGATCCTTAAAAGTTTAAATAGTATAGTTTATTAAAATTTTCTAAAATTTTTCTTGGATTAATAATATTACGAAAAGCTTCAGCTGGATTTTTTAGAAATTCGACAGTTAGGAATTTTTATTACTAACTACAAAATGTAGTAACAAAATTTTATTTCATCTGAAAAATAACGGTACCCATCAGGTTGTCCTGAGATAATTTTTAATAACCTTACGTTTAGAAAAACTACGTTCTAATAAAGCTACTGTGACCGGGATTGTATTGGAGGGCAATTGTCAGGTTAGGAGCAAAGTCTTTAAGGCTTAATCTAGAAATAAAATTTAACGCATCTTAAATTGAAACAAGCTATGAAATAACTGTTGACTCTAGAAACAATTCTGATCCATCTAAATCTTTAAACTTACCAAATGTTAAAACATTCTGCAAATTAAAGCATGAAGCACGTAAGTTTTTATTTTGTAAACATTCGCTTATGTTACTTAAAAATGAAAAATTTGTACTATTGTGTCAAGCTGCTCAATCCTTTTTGTAATTGATTGAATGGCTTGATGAAGTATTTTGAGAAAAAAATATACTTTAAATCTTTGTTTCGGGCCTTATATAGTTTCAGGACATCATCAGCATCATTTTTTTTTCTCCGTTGAGATCGCAACGATGAAGCTTTAGGAAACATATTTGGCATTTCTAGGGAACTAGCAATATGATCGATCGGTTAATTGAACACACCTAGGTACTCATTTAATTTTTCGTCGGAAAGCATTGAAATCAAACAGTTTTAGGTATTTTCTAAAACATCATCCCTGTTGACAGATTAACGGACGGGCTTTGCAAATATTTACTAGTTTTATTTAGATATATTTTCTAAAATATCAAATCAAATAAGCAGGCAGCAAATAATGTCTATTAGATTTTTTTTTTAAAGGCCTCAATGCATCTGCTCTTCCATCTTGTCTCAGAAAGGGGTTTCAAAGTAAGATTTGTAAATAATGAGCACCGAGCAGCTTCATTTACCACTAAATTTAAGAAAACGAAAAATGCTCTTGATTCCAGGGTTCGAATTCGATTATGAACACTTGCTTTTGCTTCTGTTCCTTTCACTTATTAAAATTCCATGCAATTCAAGGTTATCTAAGATAAACTGAGTCTGTCCCATTCCAGTCTTGTCTCCTCCCTTCAGAAACCCTATTAGAAATGCTCTTGCACTGTAAAAGTTGTCTGAATCGTATATACAATTCTAACGACAACCTGTTCTACAAGAATTTTATCAGTTGCAGAGTCTACAATAACAACTCAACGAGTTGTAAAAAATTCACATTGTCCAACTCGAAAAAAAAATGTTCCGAAGAACCGTGGAAAGCTTATGACTGAGAACCAAGAAATTTTACAACACTAAATAGCCTTTGTACGAGTAATACCGCCCTTCAAAGCTTTGTTTAAGCTTCGATTGAACTTTAAAATATTATGTCAATTGCTGTGACTGATGTCAAACCTATTTCTAAAAAATTCCATGATTTAAAATTATCGAAGTAGAAAAGAAAATAACCTTGTGCCTTTTTAAAATTGCACTTAAAAGTGGCCAATCAGAACAACCTGTACTTACCAAGAATGATAATTTTAATTTTTTTTGCAAATAATTTTGATATCTTGAAATTGAAATAGTTTTTGGAAACTGATGATTCTGAACTAGCATTGGACACCTTAAAACTATTTTCTTAATAACCTCATCCGATAAATTTCCTCAATTATTGGGTTCATCAAAAAGTTCATACGAGTACGTTAACATTAAAGATACCTCTTCTTCTGGTCCCACTAACTTTCATACTTGCACCTCATCGATAGTATTAATAAGAATACTAACAATTTCTACATCTGCTTGTATGAAAGTGATGTTAGTAAGTATGCAAGAAATTACCTTGCACAGTTGTGATGGATGTTATCTTGGGATTATTTGGACAAGTTTTGTTGTTAAAATGCCAATGGCAGTATTTGTTTGCACAAGATCAAATAACATTTTCTTGCTCCTGGTAATGCGCCCCCAGAATTTGCACATCCTGCACATATGGTTGGCCCGGCCCTGCCCAATATACAAATACTGAAAAAATGGTTTTCAAAAATTGTATTTTGCTCAAAAATGAAACCTAAAATTTACAAATATTTTTCTTTCACTTCATTCGATTAAGACATTATTGACAGTATCTACCATAGAACCATTTTTTTTTTTCAAAGTTTACTTTCTTATTATCTACAAAACGGATTTCACAGAAATTTTTTACACTTCTTCTTCTAGAATTTTCGAGAACTCAATATCTCAAAAACGTGTCAATATATTTTCTTAAAAAAGTGTTTTTTTTGTACTGTAATAACAACTTAAAGTTTTTTAAAAATGATTTTGAAATTTCATATTTAAAAAGTTTTTTTATTTTAAAAATTTGTTCAACGATTTAAGATTTGTCTGTCGATTCATGGGATTCTGTTTATAGCTCTAACTACTTAATGAGTTGTTTTGATCACTTTAAAAAAAATAATTTTTTGTGATTATGAACATTTTTCTTTAATAGCATTCATTTTTATAATTCCAAGTCTCTTAAAAAGTTCGTGGAATAAAGTCGTGCATATCATTTTTTTACCGCTATTATTACTGCTTAGTTAAAGCATTTGTAAGATCGAATTTGTTCACCTTTAAATACTACGAAATATAGACTTGTCAAGGGTAAGGAAGTGACAAATCTACCAACAGTTTCTCTTGTCATCACAAAGTAGATCTGTTCTAAACTGTTCTGCAAAATCATCACGATCTCCTTCATTTCTCCCGACTAATGATATGCACAATTTTATAAGCATCTTATAAGTCACTAGGCTCTGTTCCCACGAGCTATTGCGTTCCCAAATTCATTTACTTATTTTATAAGTCGTTAGAAAATGTTTCGAGAAAATAAGCTATGATCCCTAAAAAAATATCATAAATAAATATGTAAATATAAAAAAAATATAATTTAGTGTTTTTCAATGCTGTTTATTCTGTCCACGTACTAAGATGAGTTGACCATAGCTGTACAGTCGCTGCAAAACAAAAAAGCTTCCGGCCACTACGGAATTCCTACACAAGTACTAGAAGTGACTGCCCAAAAATGTCCCCATTTACTATTCAATATGTTCAACAACTGCTGCGAGGTAGGCATCTTTCCCAAGAACTGCAAAAAACAACGCTTGGGGCTGATCAGAAAAGGCAAAGGAGACCCGGATCCCCAATCGGCATACATACCTCTGTGCATGCTAGACACCGCGGGTAAGCTCTTGGAAAAGCTGTTTAAACAACATCTAATAGTGGCAGTACAAATGTGAGGTGATTTGTCAGAGAGGCAATACGGTTTCAGGAGAGGCTGATCTACGATTGGAGCCATTAAAGAGGTAGTGAACGCCGCCCAAATCGCTCAACTGGGAAACCACTACTCTAGGAAGATCGTATTGCTGGCAACTTGAGACGTACGGAATGCTTTCAACTCAGCCAGGTGGACTGACATACTAGATACACTCGAAAGAAAATTCCACATTCCGATTCCAGTATATATCCTGCCGGTATTGAAAGACTACCTCAGGACTCGAGAGTTGATCTACAAAACCTTAGAATCACCGCTTAGAAAGAAAATAACATTAAGAGCAGCGCAAGGATCGATCTTAGGACCAGACCTCTGGTACATCTCCTATGGTGATATTCTCCGCATGGAGATGGCTGAAGACACCTTTCTGGTCGAAAAAATCACCACTGACAACCAGGAATGAACACCCTGCGGACAATACAACCGACATTTTAAATTTAATTTTTTTTTTCTCATGTAAATTTTATATAAAAATAATTAAACTTAAGTCACTGTATATAGTAAGGCCCCCTATGAGCCAACAAATGTAACAACAGCATCACTGAGCAGATTGATGGCAAATGCAGGTGGACAAACGGCCAGTAGGGACAGACTACTGATGTCGACAACGCATGCTATTTTTCTATACGGAAGCGAAATCTAGACGGACACACTTTAACAACAAAAGTACCGCAAACATATGGCCGTAGTACAAAGACGAAGAGCTCTAGCGTAGCCAGATCCTACGAAAACAGTGTCAGAACCAGCCGTCCTTGTAGTTGCAGGAGTGAGTCCCATCGATCTCTTAGTGGCAGAAAGGAAGTACGTCTACCACAGAAAGCAGAGGAAGATGGACAGCGAGGCTGATCAGGAACCTGGCTGAGTGGAACAACCGTAAACACGGTGAGGATTTGCAAGGAAGTACTGGCGCCATCAGCCCAGAGAACATAGCCCATTCAATTTTTTTTCTTCATAGGTATGAACTGTTTGGTTGTTAAAATTATTTTTAAGACTTGACTCATGCTGGTTTTGGTCTTTGGAAAAACACCAGTTTATTTTTATTTGTAGAAAATTAAACTCAAGCAGAAAGATCTTGGGATATCTTATCGAGGGCCTAAAATAGAGCCATGAAATCTATAAGAGACGCATCTATTATTTTGTTTCAATCGACAATTCTCAACTGAAATAGCCGGTTGTATTCCTCCCTGAATATTGTGGTTCTTTCTTCAGCTGCACTACTCGAATGTGGAATACTCTGCCTTTCTCGATTTGTTGCTATTTTTATAATGTAGAATCTTTAAAGTTCATTGTTCATCAGCATCACCTACTTAATCTTCTCAACTTTATCTAAACGCTCGTACTGTATTACAGTATACCATTACAACGGTGCTCATAGCCCTTTAGATAGAATTTTTTTCCTTCTTCTGTTTGACTAGTCTTTAAAGTCATGAAGCTGGAATACTTTTCGCTAAAAGGTATCCAAATAAACCAACCATGCTCGGATGAGCTCAACATTAACCTCAATGTACTCGTTTCTGGATTCCTGGTCACAGTGGAAATGGAGGGAAATGAGGCAAGGATCAGCGCTTCATAGCTAAGTAGAGGTAAGTCCTGAACAAATGAATGGCAACATGCACTGGACATTGCCCAATAGGAGAACAGGCAGCGACGCTGGCTAATCCTTCCAATACTCCTTGTCGTAGTTGTGCGAATCAACAGAAAAATGAAACAGTCATTCATTTAATCTGTAAATGTCCTACTCTGGCCAGAACGAGCCTAACTATAAGGAACACTATTACTCGATGGCCTTAAAGACTATCTGAACTAAAGAACAAAGACTTGATCGACGACGAGTTCTGTAACTGATACTCCTCGACATAGCAAACTTAAGATTAAAATGAGCTCTTGAATCCCTCAACATACTCGTATTCCAATAAATCCACAGGTCAAACGAGTTATTGTATCAAAACGGTCTCTGTATCAAACGGGTCTCTGAATGAGTCTGCTCGTGATCGCCATTTCTTCCTGCCTTCCTCTAGCTCATCCAACTAGAATAGGTTGTTTTTTCAGCATTTTTTGAAAGTCCACTACCGTTTCTGGAACAAAGGGGTCTAGCGGTTAACACATTTATCTTATCTCAAAAAGGATAGCTTCTATACTTAAGATACCCCAAATTACAGGAAGACCACCAGGCACCACCACAGAAATTGTCATCAAATAAAAACTTTATCAGCCATTGAAATTATTTCTTTTATCTTCCCAATAGCCTTTTAATCCTCTTCGAGAACAACTGAATTCAGCTTAAGGTCATGTTGACAGAATACTCGTAATAATAATTAAAATAAAAGAGTCTATTAACATAGCGCTTTTCCATGCTTCTATTTTTTTTTTAAATTGATATTCTGCAAGACCGAAAGCAATATCTACTATCACTAAAAAAGTGTCTTCACCTATAGGTAGGTTAGGTGTAATGGCGATGGCGTCTCACTGCAAAATTACCGTTTTTACAATTTCAGCACGTAATGTCTTCGATTTTATTGGACTGACACGTGTTAAATTTGGTGTTCTTTATTTTTTGTTTCCAAACCTTTTTTGCCAGTCAATTTACTTTTGTTGTAGGTGGTTTTTGGCTTATGTTTAAGGGTCTACCTACACAAGTCGAAAAAATCAATTTCATATAGCTGAATGACCAAACTAATTTCTGTGTCCGTGTTCATCTTACAACCCTCAATAATTGTAGATAGCAGACTGTGGACCATCGATTTTGCCACATCATAATACGCGCATGGAATATCAAATTCCAATTAGTTTTTTTAACACATGTCTCGCTGAGGAGAAGGCGAGACGAGAGATATACTTTCACAGGGTGTTCACCAGGAAGGTTTCATATTCCCACTTTGTTGATTAATGCGAAAATTGAATATCAAGTTTGAGTCACATGTAAGCCGTTCTTCTAGAACCCGAACATATACTTAAACTATGTTTACTTAGAGAACAAATAAAAACCATTGACTCCTCTAAAATATGTGATGTTGATGTGGGACACCATACTGTGACTCCAAAACAATGAAATATTGGCAGGTGGCTGATGAATACTTTGATAGCTTTTTAATACACATGATCGATTGTTTTGCTTATCAACGTACCGAGTGACATATAGCATGAGCAAGCTGTTATTGGCATTTGCTTTGACGTAAATGGTATTGTGGAAAAACCTTTATGTCATGTTCAGCAGGGTTTATAGGTTGGCTTAAGCACTATACAAATAACCGTATGTTCCTATATTATGTTTGCTTTACTTTAACGGCGAATGTCATCGAACCAAATTCTACCTAATTCTTTATTTATATTTTGAAGGGTGTTTCACTTAACAATCTTCTATTAAATGGCCCCGAAAATTTATTTCCGCTCTATGAAGGCCTCTTTAAGTTTTGAGAACGATCGCGATCGCTATTAATGCAGATGTAAAAGAAATGTTCCACAAAATCTGCATAAGAGAAGAAAATCAACAATGCCAAAGGATTTTTTGGAGAGATGAAGACAGCTCTCGAGAACCAACTGCTTACATTCTGCAAGTCATGATGTTCGGCCCAACTTGTGCCCAGTTCATCAAAAATCATCATTCGAAAAAGTTTCAGCAGGAGTATCCAGAAGTAAAGGGTAGTTAAATTTTAAGGGCCGATGTTGAATGTGAGCCACACCTAAACGTCAAGTTTTTGTCTGCATTTCATTTGACATTTCTAAATTTAACCATGGAAAGATACACAATCGAGCAACGCGTTAAAGTTATTCAGGCTTATTACAAAAATGGGCGTTCAAATCAAAATGCATACCGTGCATTACGTGATTTTTTTCGGTCAATTTAATCGTCTAAATGTGCGTACAAACGGCAAAATCGTGCAAAAATTTGAGCAAACCGGGCCTGTAGGAGATGTGAAAACACCAGTGCATGCTCGTACAGCTCGTACTGCAGAAAGTATTGCTGCTGTTGGCAATAGTGTGGCTGAAGAGCCGTCCACCTCAACTCGTCGTCGTGCCCACCAATTGCACCTCTCACGCTCGTCGTTGATGAACATTATGCATAAAGACTTGCATTTACACGCTTACGCTGATGAGGCACATTTTCACCTCAGTGGATTCGTCAATAAGCAGAATTGCCGCATTTGGGCGAATGATAATCCAAGAGTGATTGTCGAAAAACAAATGCACCCACAAAGAGTGACTTTTTGGTGCGGTTTATGGGGTGGTGGCATCATCGGACCGTATTTTTTCCAAAATCAGGCCGGTCAGGCAGTTACAGTGAATAGTGTTCGCTATCGTGAGATGATAACGAACTTTTTATTACCCGAATTGGAAGGTATGGATGTGGACGATATGTGGTTTCAACAGGACGGTGCCACTTGCCACACAGCTAACGAAACAATGGCTCTTTTGCGCTACAAATTCAATGGCCGTGTTATCTCACGTGCTGGCGATGTCAATTGGCCGCCAAGGTCATGTAATTTGACACCGTTGGACTTCTTTCTTTGGGGAAAGAAAAGGTGTACGTCGATAAGCCAGCAACAATTCAAGAAGTAAAGGATGAGATAATTCGGCGCATTAATGGATGGAGGTGTGCCGCCTAGGTTGCGGCGGCCATTTGGCCGATATTTTGTTCCATACATAATTGAACCATACCATATTATCATAATAAAAAGAAATGAAATAATTTCCTAAATAATTTGTGTTTTATTCAAAATCAACATCGACCCTTAAAATTTAACCACCCTTTATCTCGCTTGCTGTTGAGTCTTACTGTGGATTAACTGCTAGAAAATCGCAACTCTCAAGGTAAACTTTGCATCGGTTTCGCTGATGATATCGTTACGCTGGGGAAGTTTGAATAAACTCTCTGTGAAATCATCCAGAGAAGAAGAATAACAAGCAAACGGGATCTATCTGTAGGATTATCAATCAACCCCACAAAGACGACTATAATACCATTTAACAAGAAAAGACTTCTGAACCTCATGAAACCTATTCAGCGAAGAAATAGTAACAGAGAAAGAAGTAAAATATCTAGGGATCATACTAGATAGTAAATTCCTTTGGAATAAAGACGTAGAATACACCGTGGCAAGCAACTCGGAAAGCACTAGGAAAAGTCCAAAGTTAAGCTTGTTTATGCATCCATGAAGTAATGAGAACTTGCCCTACAGCAGCGATGGAGGTAATTCTTCATCTGTGGTCCCCATTACGTGTAGAAGTTGGAAGTGCTACTAAGGGAGCCATTATGAGATTTGCAAAGGAAGAGACTGGGTCCGGAAATTGTATAAGGGACTACAGGGAAAAGGACTGCCTTTTTAAAGTCAGCAGTAACTAACCTTTTCGACATTCTAAGGGATGGGATGATTACAAAACACAATTTTGTTTGAGTTTTAAAAAAGAGTGGGTAGGCGAAACAGAAAACTACACACTCAAAGCCAATGCCATTAAATGGTATTCGGATGCTTCCAGAACGACACGGGGGACTGGTGCTGGAATTTTTGGGCATAGAACCAAACTTTCCATACCAATGGGAGAACCCACTAGCATTTTTCTGGCGGAAGTCAGTCCTATAGCGGAATTTACAGGTCGAAATCTCGAAAGGAATTACCATTATATCAGATAGCCAAGCCAGGGCAGACTCCTTAGCAAAAACAGGCGCAAAGTATCCTTTAATGGGGCCAGAAGCCCTACTGCGGAAGAGGAGGAGACAGAATTAAAAACGAAATCAAAATAGAGGAGGAGGCCAAAAGAACCAAAAACTTTAAAGAATTCCTTAAACTGAGGCAGGCCGAACAACTTCTTGGAAACTATAATCAGCTTAAATAGGAACAATATGCTACAAGGCACTTGAGTATATTTGGTCTAGAAAGCAGCCCATCATGCAGATTCTGTAATACTTCTGACGAAATGCCGGAGCACATACTAGGCCGATGCGAAGCATTGGTGCATCAAAAAAACAATATCTGGGACGCTGAAAGGTATAGAAGAGACTGATTTTTCCTCGAAATAATCAAACTCATCAAAGGGATAAACTTAGAAGAAGAGCTATAGGGTAAGCAACTAATCCAGCTCTGCATGGTGGCACAATAGATCATTAGGTTGTAGGTCTCAGTGTTAACCTCCTCCCAATATTCATTCATTCTTTCGTCCAAGTGACCCGGGAAATTCACGAAGACCGGTCTAGCCATTTAGAAGGAGTAAATATATATATAAAGAAGACAGATACAGAATATTAAAATTTTGCTAATGATTGAAAGCCAAACATTCTCCAATAAACAACAACTTACCTGTCATTAATATTCAAGAGAATTAATTCTATGAACTTGTTTTTGTTTATTGAAGGAATAGAATCCACTGAAAAAAGAAAGATAGGATTCAAAATATTTAAACCCCAAGCTTATCTAGCCGCTTATTGTTCCTGGCATTTTAAATCTCTGTATTTTTTTTTCGCTTTTTATTCAAAACCAGGACTTAATTGTGCGCAACAATTGAAAGTGAATTTTTAACAACCCCGAGTTTGTCCTATTTTCAAACCTTTTTCTTGAATTTGTTTTTTGTTCTGAAAAAGAATATTAATGAAGGTGAATAATTAACAGATTCACTGTTAGAAACTCTTTCCAATCAACACCAAACAATGGTGTAAGTAAATAATAATTTTGACTACTAGATGTCTACGTTATGTTTTTGACACACAAAGATTGCCGAACAATCGGAAAGTAAAGGAAGCCAGAAACGGAAAAGAAAAACGAATCTTAAAAAAGGGTTTAAGGACAATAGAGATTCTTCAGAAATCGACTGGCCACCCTTTATCTCTAACAGAACACTAGCATATCGGATAGACCCAAATTTCTAATTAAAAATTCCAATTTATAAAAATTTGGTGTCAACGCAGATTGGAGAAAACAGTGAAAATTGAGCCATTTACCTACCAATCGGTTGACGGTTACCCTCTTAATCAATTGCAGAAAACGTGGCGCTTTAATTGTGCTTGTTTTTGTTGTTTACTCATGTTGGTCCCTTTAAGAGGATGAGAAACCTTTAGATACTCGTATAGAGCATGCTTCTGAGCATGGAATAAAAATAAAATTATTTGCAATATTATACACGCCACCTGTTTTCCGGAAATTTATATTGATTCGAACTTATCATTGAAAATCAAATAACCCATTTTCGTAATTTTAAAATAGTTCACGGCTGAGGTTATGTTAGTCCAAATATTCGGCCGATGTTATGAATCTAAGAAAGCTTTCTCTTACTCTTTAAACCATTTTGAGCTCCTTATAAAGCGTGTAAGACTGCTTGAACAACTTTAGTATTTGAAAAATCTCTACGACCGTTGAAGTAGAATTTTAACAAATGTATCATTTGGATTGCCACTTTTTGGAAAGGGGGTGCACTGGCGTTTGCATGACACGCTTTTTACATCAGCCAAGGAATGAATCAGCAATACTTTTAAATACAAAAATGTGATCTATAGTGGAAAAGCCCGTAGATAAATCTACGAAGTAAGGACACTGAAAGCACTAGCCACTGAGACCAACGGCTTAGACATTACAACAGAGTGAGACACACTGAAAGAATGAACAACAGAAGAAGTGTAAGGTTCTTTGACAGTTATGTCCAATATTCAGGTTTCCTCCGTTTAAAAGCACTATATATCCTGTTGAACTTCGCTGCGTTGCAACGTCTCCTACCCAGAGAAAACTGTTATTTCGGTGCAGCTTGAATTGAAGGTTACTATTCGCTATGGTGTTTCTCTTAAAAACCTTGAAACTTTTTTAATTCCTTGACCAATGTGTTAAAGAAGGACTCTCCATTAATCTGCTAAAAACTCCAATTATATACGAGATATCTGGTCTTGTACAAATATATCAACGAATCAATAGACGAATATTCCAGGAGTTGTGATTATAGAAACAGGTGAACAAATACTTACTTACTTAATACATAATACATAATATGTTCTCGGATCTATTACGTCCGTGATGTTTCCCTTACGGGACATAGGGCCTCCACTAATCCTAGGCGCCATCGTGTGCAATTTTCGAAAATGATTATCAGCACTCTCTAACTCTTCCCCAGTTGTGCTGATTCCTGCTTGACCGTTCTTCACCAAGTACTTCTAGGCCGGCCCACTTGTCTGCCTTCTTGTGTGAGTGGGTTCCACTGCATTGCTTGACCCGCAACGCATCCATCGTCTTTTCGAAGCGTATGGCTAATCCACCGCCATTTTCGTCTTCGTATAATAGATTCTACAGGTTCCTGACCTGTTCTATCCAGAAAATCATCAAGATTTTTCGAAGACATCTATGAACAAACGTTTGCTGCTTTCTTGTGACAGTATCTGTGATTTTCCATGTGCTGCACCCATAAAGCACTCTGTGGCATATTCCGCCGCAGGTTTCGCACTGCGTGAGATCTCCTTTATTTGGGAACTTGAAAATCATTTCTTTTTTGAACTCTTCAGGAAAGTTCTCTGTTTTCCAAGCTATTCTAATAACTGGGTGCAATAGCTCGAAAAGTGTTCCTTCTAACTTTTGAGCTGGTCCTCATTCGAAACTAGCAGAGATCCATTTGTGTCTTTTAAGAGATGTTGTTTAGAGTTCTGGACACCAGTGAGCTCTTTGGTATTTCTGTAGATGGTCCTACTAGCGGATTCTTCTGCTTCTGTAGCCAATGCGTTTATGAAGTTACGCTTATCACATCGCACGCTACGGTGAACTTCCCTCATCTTCATGCGATACTATAGCTCCTTTCTCCGTGTTGCTGGGGTAGCTGCGATGCGAGCTTTGAGGTGTTTTCTTCCATCGATCCTTGACATGGATCAATCGATCAATTGGCGTGGTGAAATCGATTTAAAGTTAAACTTGTATAGGTATTTCCATAGATTTTGAGATAATTTTTACTGGCGACTTATAGGTACTATAAGGCAAGTTATGCATTCGGACAAAAAATCGAACTCGAGATTTTGATCAAAGTTGACATTACGATGATAGCGAAAACTAAAAAAGTAGGTCTCGCAATTCTGTCTGTCTGTCTGTTCGACTACAGCCTAAACGCCTCGGCCGATTTTCGTTAAACTTGGTAGATATCGTTTTGAATTTTTTCCCCCCACATACGGGTTTTTTTTTTTAATTTTATAAATATTTTTTTTTCTCAAAACCTGTCCCACACATTTTCCTAAAAAAATTCAAAAAAATTCATTGAGTTAAAGCTAGCTAATGGTTTGAAAAAAATTTCCAAAAAAATTTTATTTTCGGTACCCCCCTTGGAACCGTTTTTTGGTTTTTGATTCTCTCAAAAACGGTTCAATGGGTTTTCTGCTAAAGGTCCCCAATAGTTTGAATATTATTGTGAATTCAAATTTTTAAAAAAAATTTTTTTTTGGATTTTTAAAAAAATTTCAAATTTTTTTTTTTTGAAAACTCAATATTTCGAAAACTCCATGCTCTCCTTTTTTAAAACTTGTTAAATAAAAGTTTCTTAATATATTCTACAAGATATAAGAAAAAAAAAATTATTTCACCTAAAAATAACGGTACCCTCTATACAAAAGTTAAAAAATGGTATTTGAAAATCGTATTTTTCTCGAAAACGGTTTCTAGATTTTTGCTAAATTTTTTTTTTTGATTAGTTCTTACGATCTATAATGGGAAAACAATTTGAAATCCAGATATTACTGACTGTATCTACCATTGAACGATTTTTTTCGAATTTTTAACTTCTTAAAAAAAAAAAATAATAAAGAGTTTAAAAAACATTGCATTTCAAAACTTTAAAAAAGAAATAAAAAAATCTAGTTTTTTTCTTGAAAAATTCGATATCTCAAAAACGAATCAATATTTTTTTTTGGAAATTTAATTTTCATTCGTACATTAATAAACACTTTAAATTGGCGTTCCAAAATTTTTTCTTAAAAATGTTTTAAAAATTTTTGTCATAAAAGCTTAATTTTTAAGAAACCACAACAACGAATTATAATTTTGTTCTTGCGTAAACTAACTAATTTTTGCTCAAAACACATGGCACCCTGTGTTTAGCTCCAACTACTAAAGGAGTTGATTTAATCATTTAAAAAATTAATTTTTATCCTTGAGAACAGTTTTCTCTAATAACATTCATTTTTGAAATTCTTAGTCGTTTACATAAGAACAAGTTCGTGCGACCCAGTCGTGTATTTTATTTTTATTACGTTAGACAACGATTCGTAACTCGACCTCCGAACTTGTCTGGTGTTATACGAACTTCTAGGAGTTGGGAGCCTCGGATTCTTGTTTTCTTAGGGTTTGTCTTTTCATTGCAACCGTAATCCTGCAAGTCAAATTATTCATTTTGACAATTGGCCTTCTTGAATCATAGTTTTCAACTATTTCATAGAGCTTCAGTTGTTCTTTATTATTTTGATTAATATTCGTCTGCCAGCAGTATCCATACGCTTTGCTTTCTTCATTTAACCCAATAATCATACATTTCATTAAGTTTTTCTCCCATTTAGTTCGCTGCTTCTTTGGAATATGAACATAAGCCTCGATGCCAAAAAATCTTAGGTTTTTCACCGACGCTTTGCAGCCAAACCACATCTCATAAGAGGTGTTACTCCATCGATCGAATGTGATGCTGTCCGACTTTTCAGCTAAAGTGCGGTATGTTTAGCCTCTGCCCAAAGATACAAAGGAAAATGTTTTTGGTGAAGCATTGGTTTTGCACTTTCAATTATTCTTCTTTTATGCCTGTCGATAAATGCATTCTGTCTGGAGCTCTCTCGTCCGAAACTTCATGTTTGAGTCCTTTGTTCAAAAGAAAATCTCGAAAAGGGTTGTTGCAAAATTCCGAACAACCGAAAATAAATTTAATTTATCATCACAAACTTGAACTTGACTATTGTTACTTGGTCCTTCTGTTGTTCCTAGATAATATTCTCTAGAGGACCTGGTTTGTTTCCATCAAACATTTATATATAGGCCACGCAACTATTGATTTCGTTTAATCAAAATTTAGAAGATTTAATTAAACTAAATCTTACGATTATTATAGACATATTCAAAATTAAGATTTCCGAGAATTTTTCCGCAGCTACTGTCTTCTAAGACTCTACTCTACGTTGAATAATTAAAACTATTTTTTCATTAGGATTATGATTACGACTACCGTAATATTATGTTGGAGCATATTACAGCGGTTAGGAAAGTTGGAGAGGATGTAAAGGGGAAAACCGATCCAAATACATTGTGAATGTATCTGTATCGCAATGGGAGGGAAATATTGAGCCTGGTAAAGCGTTCCACAGCCATTTATACAAATTCCACATGGAACAAAGGTGTGTTACCTTAGAATATATGTACATTGTACAGTACATACATATGTATTTAGGCTGGAGTTAAAGACTGTCACCTGAGTCTGATGTCATTTTAAGTTTTTTTTTTAAGACAGTTCTGTTCAAATTCTACGTTAAAGAACACCTATTACGGAATATTTCACTCAAAACTACAATATGGCATTTGTTGTTGGGGAGGTGCTTATCTAAACAAAATTCAACAATTAACGATCCTACAAAAGTGTGTTGTAAGAAAGATATGCAACGCTTCTCGATTAGCTCACTCTTTAGAATTATTTAGACAAACGAAAATTCTACCAGTAAGACAGTTGTTTTATTTCAAAGTTTTAAAAATATTTTTTATGAGAGGTGGTTATTTGGAAAGCCCTATAACAGACTTTTATAACTTAAGAAGAAATGCTACCACTGTTTCAATATTACCTTTCCGGACTACTCTTTTTAGAAACTCATACACGATCGTTTCTCGCAAATTGTACAACCGACTCCCAATCGAGATACGAAACATTAGAAACTTGTCACCTTTTTTAAAATCCTTAAAATCATGGCTTTTCAACTTTAATACTTATGACATCGAATCTCTGCTAAGCTACATTGTTTAATAAATTTGTAATCACTACTAAGATCTCTACTGAGTTTTTTTTGTATTTATACTTCTTTTAAACTTCAAATGATGAAAGTAATGTTATTTGTTAATTGTATATTATTATTGTTTAACTTTCTTTTATCTAACGTTTATTTTTGTAGTCACCCCACAGTAAGATAAATTTTTGTTAATGTGGCATTATCTCAATTTTATATAAATTTAAATGCTACAAACTATTCTCTTAAATTATTGTAAAAACAAATTATGTATGTATTTATTTATCATAGATATAAGTTATTAAAAAATTGTTAGGAGAATAAGAACTCAATAAAATTCAAAAAAAAAAAAGTGGAGTTTATCTAAAGTTTATTAAAAGGTTTACAATTAAGGTTTCTTCATAAGTTAAACTGTATATTTTTGATTCCACAACCAACTGTTATTTGTTTTTTTTTATGACAAATTTTACTTTCAATATTATTTTATTTTATTTTAAATTATTTTTTTTACAGTCGACTAGTTCGTATTCTGAAAGTAAAAGAAAAGAAGATTAATCAGAATAAGTTCAAAAATAGGCCGCAAGCTTTTGCAACGATTTTCACATATAAAGATCCGAAATAAAAATACTTACTTGGCCCTGAGCTATCTGAACATTCTCTTTCGTAATTGAACATGCATAGGTTTGAGAATTGTGTACTTGTTAGACCACCATCGTTACTTGCGCAAACGGGTCTCAAAATCCTAGGACAGACGCGTCTACAGTTTGCACTAGCGCTAGCACAAGCACTAGCTAGAACTAGAACGACACCGATAATTATGCAGAGGAACTTCATTCTGAAAATAGGAAAACTTACCTTATGCCGCTTTTTATAGGAGAATGGCTCTTCAAAAATCGAAAAAATTAAAATAAATATTTGTTCAGGTTGATGCATAATTATTTGTGATGTATGAACTTAATTAATAGATAATGTACACTTAACTTAAGTTTTATTTCCCAACAATAAATATTTACACAGTTCCATATGTTTTATAGTTGATAGTTTTCCAGTTTCAATAAAAGTCTCAATAAAAACAAGCACAGTGCTTACCTACATTTTTAATAGTTGAGAAAATCCCAGAACAATTTAACGGGTGGGCCAAATTTCTTTTTAAAAATACAATAAAATGAACAAAATTAAATTTTGTCCATGTATTATGGATTTATCGGTAGGAGCAAACGTTCCCATTAATTATGGAACGTCGTTCAAGTGGCTGCCTCGGCTGGCTTCGCATAAGCGCATTCTGTAGCTCCGAGCTAATAATCCGAGATCCTTGTGCAGAATTCTCCTCTGGTAGTGCTTGAGATGTTGATCTGTTTAGATTGATGGCGACGTTCGTGAACTCAGTTTCACACTCTGAGTGTTGTCCACTAGCATACCAGTCTCACGATATTTTTGCACAAACTTGCATACAGCAGGCTCAGTAGTGCTTCATTTCGGCCAAAACTTCTTTTCAAAAAACGCTCAGTTCTCACTTTGGAAATAAGTTTTCAATATTTCCCCACGGTCTTCAAACGTAAAGCATTTGTCGCTACTCGTTATAGGCAGTATCTTGAGCTTCTTATGAAGCAGGCAAGATTACTATTTCAGATCAATCGGATTGTTGTAGTAGAAGCTTCCCAAATGGAGTATACGTCTTTGGGATAGAGCGGGACATGTGCATAGAAGGTGAGGAATTGTTTGGTTCACGTCTTCTTTTGCAGAAATCTTTTGTACACTTTATAGCATCTAGCTTCAGCATAAGCTTACATGTTACATGTTGGGAAGGATTTACCAATATCTGTACTCTCTGTTTAAATAGGTATTGTTGTTCCACTTCTAGAAACTTCATCAGGCTGGAATGTTCCTATGGCCCAGCACCCAGCAATGGTGAATGAAAAAGTATATCACCATCTTAAAGAGAGATGATACGTTATCGGCAGCTTAGGGATTTTCTTGGAGTTTGTGGAGACAGACCTGATATTTCAAACCGGGTTGGTTGTCTGAAAAGATGGTTTTCCGTTGTTGCTATCAGCTTTTTTTATGCCAAGATAAAGCATCTTTCATCGTTAAAAGGTGGAACTTAAAAATGGATGCAGTTTTAGGGATGTTACCCAGAGATGTGCAAGAATATAAAGTGTAAAATGAAATATTATAAGATCTGATAATAGTCTATATATACCTTAACTTGTATTGCGTCGAACATAGTCGATTTAGTTGATGGTTTAACCAACTGAAGAGCTTCAGATTTCATCGCATAACTCTAGATTTTATCGTAATAAATATATCTTCCCTGCGTCGAAGCTTATCATATGAAGTTGACAAATAGAGTTCTCTAAAACATTCAGCAGACATAAGTGCGCCTAAATCTAAGTGTACACGATTGGTAGATCTTACAATATTGTCAGATCTGTCAGCGAAAAACATGCTTACAATATTTTGCAACCGTGTAGTTCCTGTTTCTCGTACCCTCTGGCATAGCGTTGAATACGTTACGGCATGGAGCGTCTATGTTCATTCGCTCTACATGCCCCAGACATCTTAACCGCTGAATACGTATTTTCTTGACTAGGGACGCGTCACTGTACATCTCGTACAATTCACGATTGTATCGTTTCGCCAGATGTTATTTTGCCTATTTCATCTGCCTGTGAAAGGGTCCATTCTTCTGCACCATATAGCAAGACCGGGATGATCAGGGTTTTGTACAGCGTTTGCTTGGTATTTCTCGATAGGACTTTATCTAACTTGTGCTTACTTAGCACAAAGAACAGCGATTAGCAAGAGTTAATCTACGTTTGCTTTCAGCACTGATGTCATTTGCAGAGTTCACAGTGGTACCCAGGTAAAGGTGACTACCTCGAAGTTATATCTATCAATAGTCACGTTCTGACCAAGTCTGCGGTGGGAATCGGCTTTATTTGATGACAGCATATACTTCGTCCAAAACTGGACTGAAGCGTTGACTGATTTGCATTCCTAGAAATCTGAGTATTAGGTGGAATTGCTTAAGACAATCAGAACTATTGCTGCGGAAGCCATACTGCTGGTCATTGAGAAGCTTTCGTTCTTCAACTGACAATTTAACAACGCTACCATGACCTTCGAAAGGGACATTAGTGCAATGGTTAGAAGGATTAGAAGATTCGACTTTTTTAGGGACAGCCTGAATAAATGCTGTTTTCCATCCACTCAGAAAGGCACCAAAGGTTTTCAGTGGATTTTGTAGCGTTTACAAATAACCCTTCAGAACTACTATAAACCATAAACCAATAACAGAATTAATTTTAGCAATCCAAGTAAGAGTCAGTCTTAAGATCAGACCATAATACTTGCGCTTCAGGGAATGCCCATTGGGTTACCCTTGAGCCCTACTTCGGACTTACTGTTAAATTCAGAGAGTCTATCTTTATTCGCACTTCTCGAATGTGTAATGCTTCACCCGACTCTATATTTCTCTTCCATTATCATATTTAGTCATTCCAAGCCAATGCACATCGGTATCTCCTTTTAAATCCTCTCCAACTGTCCCAAAACGCTCAACATTTTAAGGGTAGTCAAAATCCCTTTAATGCGCGAAAAATATAAGAAAAACAACAAATATTCAAAAGACGACTCACCTGAATTTGTGTGTCGTAAGCAAACATGTACATCGAGCAATGTCTAATATATTTAGGTAGTTCATTTACATATAAAGAAAAAAGAGATAGGGACCAAAGATGGTGCCTTGAGGTATTCCACACTTTACAGGCCATAGACTTGAAAATCTATCCCCTGCTACAAATCTTGCAAATAACAAATTAAAGTTTAATTCCAAGTAACGAAAATTTAAACTCTTTTCTAAGCTTTGTACATAGAATTGCGTGGTGGACTGCATCAGAATTGCAGTTTGTTTTCGGACAAAAACTAAATTGGATTTAAACCAGAAGTTTTTAAGATATTAAGTTTTGCATTTAGAGAAAGATAGCCTTTACAAAAACTTTTGAGAAAAATTGCATAATTGAAATTGGCCTCAACTTTACTGCTCATTTATTTAGGAATGGGAATAATATAAGACTGTTTCCACAAAGAAAGGGGAACTAAATGTTGTTATAATCCATTGTATAGGACAATATCTACGGAAGTAACACCTTCACAAATTTAGGGTGACCTTCATTGAGTTCCATGGCGTTAGATTTTTTAGACAAAATAGCTTCAACTACAGCTTAAACTGCATCATTATCTGTAAAATTCTCTAACTTCATCCGGTGACTGGTTAGATTGTTGATTTGCTGAAAATGAACCACTTTGCACTAAAAAGTTCAAGTTGAAAAGTATGAAGAAATGACGACCAGTGGCAGTCTATACTTGCGGGCCCTATGGATGGAATTGATATGGGAATTTATTGAGATTCTCAAGGAATCATTGAGGAGTCATGAAAGGATCTAGGTTTTTATATCTCTTATTGTGTGTTAGCTTGTGTGTCATCCGGAAATTGGATAACTCACTCACCCGGACCACCACACTCATCCGACAAAATCTACACTGTGCCAAGCTAGACAGCTTGTTGACTGATGCTGAAAAATTAGCCAATCCGATTGAGTGATCATCCTGCCCCTCGCATAAAAAACTTCGTCAAAGCCCTCAGTCAGAGGGTTCGTTATCTAAGGAATCAGACGGAGGGTATGGCACGAAAGTAACCGAAATTCGCCATAGAGCCATTAAGTTGCGTTTACAAGACGGAAGCTCGTCAATGTCGTTAAAAAATGCCCTTCCTTATGATTGTGCTCTTAATTTGGTCAGATCAGGGCATTTTCAGAGGAAATAGAAGACTGTTTCCTTTTTCCGCTGGTCCTCAAAGCTATGACAGTGAGTGTTGTGAGGAATGCCTAGCTTTCCTGCATGCTCTCCTACTGACTAGTGTCCTCTACAGGGAGTCACGATCTTTTGTGAGTACCTTGCACAAGCAAAGTCGGGTAGCCTAAACGACCTTGATATATTCAAAGCTGCAGAGAAGATTTCTGACCAACACAGCACTCCATCTTTGAACCATCAGTAAAGATAGTTGTGTCGAAGTCTTTCGTCACGTCTTCATGGAAATTTTTGGGTTTTGTTTATCTTATCCTAGTTCTTGAATTTATTGTCAGGCATCTTTACTTGAGGAACATGTACTGGATTTTTTGTTATAAGAAATCCTTTTCGCAGTTCTAATTTTTGAAACAAGTATGTTACCTAGCGGTCAATATTTTTCATAAAATTCAGCAGTCCTATACTTTTTAGCTTCTGAAAATTACTTCTCTGATCCTAATGACCCTTTTGTTGCTCAAATCAAATCATGAATTTTCTTTTCCATCACTTCTTTTTGGAAGACAATTTCTCGTTCAGAAAATAAAAAAAATTTAATATCATATCTAAACTGTACTTTACGCTATTGTCCCACTATCAAGGAAGCCTCGTTAAAAGTTAAATTTCCCAAATAAGAAATTCAGACCTTTCTTTATTTTAAACAATAAATCTTATAAATAAAATGTATATGGAATAGTCTTTTCGCCTTTTACGTTAAAGTTGAAATATTGAAAAAAGTGTTACCAACCCCCACAAGAAATGCCTTTATTCCCCCAATCCACCAATATTATTCTAACTAACTAAATCAAAATGACGCAATACATTATCTACATATTTTATGTCCAGCACACCCACACACACACACGTTTTCCGTAGACTCATAAAGTTAACAATTCTAATATAGTGCTAATAGTAACATTACCGAATGACAATCAACAGCAATTTATGTTGCCATTCGAGTGAAAAATTGGCCACGTTCCCATTCACATACACAATTTATACTGGTTCTACGATTATCCTGAATTGGGTATCATCATTACTATTTGAGCACACGCAACATTTGTTTACAACACCAATTCACCCACAAAAATGAAGAAAAAAAAATCCAAATAATTTAACGAACAAAAATATTCTTAGGCACGAAAATTCCGACATAGAAAAGAACAAGGACCTTACCGATGGCGATGGCGATGGTCCTTTAGACAGTTTTGTGCTCGCATAGTTTATATAAAGTGACATTTGGAATTACCACGTAACATGCGAACTACACGTATCAGTTGTTGCGCATTTTTGCTGGGTTCTATTGTTCCAATAAATTTGGAATTATAAAGCTGGCGTTTAATATAATCGCTTTCGCTATATTGATAGTAGTTATTGACTTAAGCCTGTCAATAGAAATATCAAATAAACTAAATCAACTTATGAACATGTAATGGGTTTGAATTATGGATACTCTGGATAAAGGTGGGGCTTTGTGGAATTTCCCGAAACTTGTTTAGAGTGCACACAATGTCAATCTAGATTTGATTTGATTCTTAAACGCCAAGATGGATCATGGAAACTGCTCCGGAAAAGTTACTCCCGATTTCTTTTATTGGGGAAAGAGCCTCGATACAAATTCTGCTTTTTTTCTCCAAGAAAAGTAACCGGTAATTTCAGATATTTTAAGGTTTTTTTGCGATATGTTTCTTGTCACTTCTGGAAATATTCGAAATAACGCCAAAAAACAGAAACATTTGCCATTATGAGGAAGTTATTTAAGATGGTTCTCACAATTTTTTTGAGAACTTTAATTGATCACTACGCTTCCTCGAAAGTTACAAAGGGGCAACATTTTAAACAGCCTATCATTAAGTATACTTAACAATTTGCTAACTTTAAAGTAGTTTAGTTAGGTTGGGTAGCTTAACTTAACTACAAGACAGAAGGCTGTCTGCAAAACATCTTAGACCTCAATACTTTCAATCAGGGGGCTTAACTCTACATTTTGGCAAAGTTGTTATCAAAATTATTTAGACTTGCAAAGAACTGCATATATGATGCACTTTTATTCACTATAGCTCCCACTAGAGCATGCAAGACGTTCACATTTGTAAATGACTACTAAAGGCGTATCTGATTGTGCTAATTATTTTTTCTATCAATCACACCCAAAAATTGCTGTGGGCTCTCGGTCTATAACAAAAAAACAATACCTAGTAAGTAGTATCTAAAAGGACCTCCTTTATTTTTAATGACTTCATGTAGTCAGTTTTTCATAGAATGAATAAGGTTTGAAGTCGTATCCGGCGAAATTCTGTTCCATTCTTTAAGTAGGATTGTTTTCCGGTCTGTTTTACTTCTAATTGTGTGCTCCCGATTTTTTTTTTCCAAGTGGTCCCAGACATGCTGTATTGGGGTTGGGTTTGAAATCCCGATTCACAAAATTTCGAATCACGAAATCCCGCCGTTTTAATACTAAATTGACAACACAGTATGGATTTTCATTTCCATAGCAATGGTGACTCGAGTCAATGAGAAGCAACGAGAACGAAGTTTCCTACTATTGTACTGGAATATTCAATACGAAGAAGACATCACTCCCTACACACGAATATGCAATTTAACTCACTAAGATGCCTAGTTCAGTCAGAAATCACGTTTAAAAATGTCAACTTTGGGGGGGTCTACGAAGCTCCGTTTAGCCGCAAATTACGTTTAAAGATAAAAATTTTTGTTTTTCGTTTCATGCGATACGTGGACTGAAAAGTGGCACTCCCTAGAGCACGAATATGTGGCTTAGCCACAAACCACATTAAAAAAAAGGTGTCAACTTTGATAGGTCTATGGCACTTAGTTTGCCAGAAAATCGACTTTAGAGATATAAAAATTTGTTTTTCTTATAATATATGATGTCAATAATTGGTATCCCAACTAACATACTCTCCAGAGCTTAGCTCTTTAAATCTGAAAAAAACTCTCATACAACTCTTTTATATCCCATTGCTATACTAAAGTATTAATATCTTGCTATGAAATTCAACTGGATGTCATAACACTTTTATTTTAAGAGTTAAACACTTTTCCAGCTTAAAAGAACTTAAATCTTATAGCAAAACTATTTTCTCTTCTTGTAGTTAGATTATAAAAACTTAGTCTTATAAGAATCCCTTTCTGAAAACTGAGCTCTAAATATTTCCAAATAATCCCATAACAAGTCATATTTAAGAGTAAAGTTATTTGTATACCACTTTGAAAATTCTATAAGAATTTGAGTTTAAATCCTCCTATATCAAGAAACAATTTGGAGTTTAAAGAATATAAGCTTTGCAGTAAGACCCTAATAAGATCCTTAATGCAACAAGCACAACTATTCACAAACTTCAGTTTTCTGATGTCAACATTCTCCTCTCACTCGCACGTAAGTACACATATATCATAAAGAAGCGTCTATATGATCTTATAGAAAGAATCAAAGGGCACGGTAGTGCCCAGCCAAGTTCTGGCACTACACCCTTTTTTACAGGAACAAACTCAGGCGATTTTTGACCCCTCCCTATCTTCAGTACCACTAAAGTCAGAAACTTCAAATTCCGAATATTTGCTAAGCTAGTCAGGCACAGGCGCCTCACCAAATTTCAATTTTATAGCACAAGCGGTTCCTGAGATATTAGGCCTCAAAAATCACAAAAACCGTAACTGACTGACTGACTGACTGACTGACTGACAGATCATCAAAATTATGGAGCACTTCCCGACATCGTAGAATCTTGTAATTTTGCACAACGGTAGGTCTTGTCATGCAAGCAGAGGAAAAAATCGAAAATTGGAAAGTTTCCATTCAGGGGGCGTGGTATCCGCCCACTTTCTACGAATTGTCTCCGAATTGGTGTTGGTTGATTGGAGCACTTCCTACTGCTGTAAAACGATGAAATTTGGTGAACCGGTAGGGCTTATAATGCATATAAGGAACCAAAAATAAACACCAAGGTTTTCCTTCAGGGGGGCGTGGTATCCGCCTACTTTCTCCGAATTGGTGTTGGTTGATTGGAGCACTTCCGATTGCTTTAAAACAATGAAATTTGGTAAAACGGTAGGGCTTAAATTGCATACAAAGAAAAAAATATAAAGTTTGAGGTTTTCCGTTCATGGGCGTGGTATCCGCCCACTTCCTCAGAACTGATGTAAATTATATATGGCACACTTCCGATTGCAGTAGAGCAATGAAATTTGGTGGAACGGTAGGGCTTATATTGCATATTAAGGAACAAAAATAAAAATTGAGGTTTTGCATTCAAGGGGCGTGGTAACCGCCCACTTTCTCCGAATTGGTGTTGGTTGAATGGAGCACTTCCGATTGCTGTAAAACGATGAAATTTGGTAACATGGTAGGGCCTAAATTGCATACAAAGAAAAAATATCAAGTTTGAGGTTTTCCATTCATGGGCGTGGTATCCGCCCACTTCCTCAGAACTGATGTAAATTATATATGGCGCACTTCCGATTGCAGTAGAGCAATGAAATTTGGTGGAACCGTAGGGCTCAAATTGCATATAAAGGACCAAGAATAAAAATCGAGGTTTTCCATTCAGGGGGCGTAGTATCCACCCACTTTCTCCGAATTGGTGTTGGTTGAATGGAGCACTTCCGACTGCTGTAAAACGATGAAATTTGGTACAACGGAAGGTGTCAAAATACATATAAAGGATCAAAAATAAAAATTGAGATTTTCCATTCAGGGGGCGTGGTATCCGCCCACTTTCTTCAAATTGGTGTTGGTTGAATGGAGCACTTCCAAGTGCTGTAAAACGATGAAATTTGGTAAAGTGGTAGGAATTAAATTGCATACAAAGAAAAAAATATAAAATATGAAATTTTCCATTCAGGGGCGTGGTATCCGCCCACTTCCTCAGAACTGATGTAAATTATACATGGCGCACTTCCGATTGCAGTAGAACAATGAAATTTGGTAGAACGGTAGGGCTTAAATTGCATATAAAGGACCAAAAATAAAAATTGGGGTTTTCTATTCGGGGGGCGTGGTATGCACCCACTTTCTGAGAAAATGTTTAATTCATATGGAGCACTTCTGATTGCCGTAATTAAGGTAGGTGTGTTAGTGTTAGGTATCTTGCCAGGACAAGAAGAAATAATTGAAGCGCAAATCAAAACAACCAATAACAAAAAGAAAATATACCAAAAGAAATAGGAAGCTTTAAACTAAGTTGAGTACATCCTTCTATCTTTCCGTATCTTTCGAGATTTTGACTTGGCAAAATATTAAAATCTTTGCAAAAAGGAGTGATATCAGACCAAAAATATAAATGTTAAAAAAGAGCCAAGTTCTTCCATACAAAAACCTTTGTGTAACAAGTCAGCCGTGAAAAGTACTGAGATCTAAAAGTACGCCAAGTTCTTACTTCATGAAGGTTTAATACCGAATATTTAAAGTAGAATAATATTAAAACAGCTACAATGTAATAGAGAAATTTTATTATTTGATGATTATTGACTAAAATTTGATGGGCTTACTTGGCAAGTTTTTTTTATGCCCAAATTCGAAAGGTTTTAAAAACTTGACAAGTGAACCCATCAAATTTTAGTCAGTAATCATCAAATAGTAAAATTTCTCTATTACATTGTAGCTGTTTTAATATTATTCTACTTTAAATATTCGGTATTAAACCTTCATGAAGTAAGAACTTGGCGTACTTTTAGATCTCAGTACTTTTCACGGCTGACTTGTTACACAAAGGTTTTTGTATAGAAGAACTTGGCTCTTTTTTTAACATTTATGTTTTTGGTCTGATAAAGATGTTACTAGAAGAGTTAGTGTCGCGTCAGCAGCAGCCATATTTCTATACACAAGCAAAGTAGTTGCCTGTACATTTGAGGGTTACCATAAATTAAAAAATTATGATCTCGATAAAATAACTTGGCTGTAGCACTGACTTAAAATTTATTAGGTGGCATTTTCAAGTTTACGTTTAGCATTGTTGTGATTACATAGAAAGTATTAAATATATTGTGTAACTTTTTTTCAATTTAAACTAAATACATTAACATCTTAAGATTTTATTGCTACTACTATCTTTTCATTCAAAATTAACAAAAAAAAAAATGTATTCTTTATGTTGCATTACACGAGTAGTAATTTTTTGTGACAAGAGTAATAGTAGAAAATTACAGAGAATATGAGATTTTATTACTCTTGTAAATGCACCATAAGACTCTCAGTGTGTAATTTGGAATATTTTATATTAAATTTGACCTTTCCTGTTTCCTATTTACTCTCACAAGTAAATGCCCCATGACCTAAATAAAAACAAAACAAATTTCAAAGTTAATTTTGATTTTATTTGCTTACGAAAGAAAGCAATAAAAGTTATAAATAAAATAATTTAAATATGCATTATTTTGAAGGGGCCTTGTATTTTTTCGACGTAAAATGTTAGAATTAGTAGATACAATTTCAACCGCACTTACATTTCGGTTCCCATATGTGCAAAATAATAAATATCATGCATCGCCATTATAATACAATAGTTGATAGATTTACAAAATAAATATCTACCATATCAAGCCTAACAGTTTGTTGGCATAGCAAATCATGTATACACACAAACTTAAAAAGTATTTTGTTTCATTCTTTATTAAGTTAACAAATATTCTGTTCTCTTTTTATCACCTCTTATTGGAAGAGACGCTTTCTCATAATAGGATTTTTCCGATCTCTATTAGAGCCTTAGAAGTGTCATTTTAATATAAACGTGCATCTGCCATCCCATAAAGAAACTTCTGTTGCTACTATGATTAGGAAGAGCCTCTCATAACTAGGCCATTTAAGGCTTTTAACAGTTTTAAAAGAATCTCGTAGTATTCTTTAAGATTACTTTTAGCTCCTCTTAACTAATCTAGTTGAACTCTTGGAGCATCTTATGAGATGAAAAATGTTACTTGGGATGCTTGCAGTTTATGTTTAATAAACAAGAAGTACTTAGGGTGGGCCGCTCCGCGGGACTTAAATATTTTAACTCCCTTTTTCGGGGGGACACCCGTTCACGCAACTCCGTCGCTCCGCTTACTGTATGTTAAGTCACCTGGCAGAAGCCAATGTACAGTTTTTTTTGATTAAAAGTACCTTGGGTGGCAATTTTTTGTCAAAAAATATTTTTGAAACAAAAATGTCCAGACAAAAATTTATGAAAAATCAAAATTTCTTCAAAAAAAATGTTGAAAAAAAGTTTGTTAAAAAATATTTTTGTCAAAAAGTCCAAAAATATTTTGTTCAAATGTCCAAAAATAATTGGCCAAACCATTGAAAAGCATCTTATCTCTCTAAAGATGGAGAAGGTCTTACCTCCTCGTAGTTCTAACAAGAACTGATTTTTTCCCGAACCAACAGTTCCTTTAATACTTTCCATTTGTTTAAAAATAAATCAAAATAAAATATTTTATTAGTATTAGAATAGTATTTAAAATCGCGCCAAATATTTCTAAAAATATCTGTCGGCGGTATTTTTATTTTTGTTTTTACGTTGTATAAAAACCATTCCTTGACCAGCATCGAAGTATGTTTGGGGTCATTGCCTTCTTGTAAGACAAAATTGTTAGCGAGACCCAGTTTTTCAGCACTTACATACATGGAGATTTTCTTGAAGTATTTTCAAGTATCCATATTTGCCCATGGTTTTTTCTATAAAAACCAGGTTTCCAACGCCCGAGGAAGCCATATATCCCCACACCATTACATTGCCACCATACTTTATAGTAGAAATTACATTTTTGGAATCCGGAGCAGTGCCTGGCTTTCTCCAGACCATTTTCTTATTTTTAGTTGACATTTTTATTTCCTTGGGACAAAAGAATGTTTTTAACTAAAATATTAGATATTAAAAACACTTAAACTTACTTATTTCATTTGACAACTATTGCAAAAGAGTGGTCTGTACGGAAACTTTTTTGTCTCCATTTAACAGACTCGCCCGATCATAATGATCATATCATAACAGTATCGTTCGGGAATAAAAATTCTTGGAATTTGGTAAAAAATTAGGAGAGAAAACATATTCTCGTTCTGTGTTCCCACTTCATCTACTGTACGGAGACTTTATAGAGTACAGTAAAACCCGCGTAAGAGAAACCCGCTTAAGTGAAAAACCCGCTTACCTGAAACACTTTTTTCATCCCCAAGTATTTTCCGACCAATTTCCCTTAAAACACTCCGCTTAAGTGAAACTCGCCTAAGCGAAAAACCCGGATAACTGAAACATATTTTCAGTTAATTTTTAATACTTTTCAAAAAAAACTCTCTTACGTGAAAAAAAAAAAAATTGAATCGAACAGAACAAAAATTTTCTAGTTTTCGTTTTTCAATAAATTATTTTTGTGTATTATTTAATCGTTGTTTTATTTAACTTCTTTCAAGGCAAGTCCAAAAGATAAAAACAATATTGTTTCTAGCATTAAATCTCCGCTTGATGGAATTATTAAATCCGCTTAAGTGAAATTTTTTTTTCACTTATCCCAACGCCGCTTAAGTGAAATTATTTTTCACTTAAGAGGGGTTCGTTTAAGTGAAAAACCCGCTTAAGTGAAAGAAAGACTGTGACATTTTGCCGTTTCTCTTAAGCGGGTCTTACTGTATGTGTATATGTATGTATATCTTTCTTTTTCTGACTGACGGCAAAAGCCAATGTTATATTTGGTGATATTTTTTTCAACATAATGTTTGTTAATTTTATAAATATTGCTAAAGATTATTCTTGGCGACTTCAACGCCAAGATCGGAAAGGAGGACATATTTGGTTCGATAGTCGGAGGACACAGCCTGCACGACAACACTTCCAGTAACGGATTCAGGCTGATTGACTTTGCGGCGGGGCGAAATGTCATCATAGCTAGCACTCGATTCCCACACCTCAACCTTGCGGTCACCGGATCAACTAACCGTCAACCTGATTGATCATGTTGCGATAGACGCGAGACATACTTCCAGTATCCTGGATGTCCGAACATTCCGAGGAGCCAACATAGACTCGGGTCATTACTTGGTGGTAGCCCAAGTACGGCATGTCATCGGTGTACATATCATCTTATTCGGTTGGTTATCGTAGACCGATAGCACTCGCCGTTGACGGTGATGGCCTGGCCAACGTTGTTCTTGATTGGACCGAAGATGGTACAATTCCAAACTCCACACAAAGACTGACTTTACTATGGATGTATTGTAATCATTGTATCTCGTATGGATTGTCATCATCCCAAATTTGATAATTTTTGCTTGTTGAAATAATATGGAAATCTTTATTGGGAACCCATTTATTTCCATTTGTGAACGATTTTCCTCACAAACACATTTTAATGCGACCTAGAGCCCCATCTTATGTCTTGTTTCAAGACAAAAGAAGTTAATTATGAAATTATGAAAAGTTCCCAAAACATTTACCAAGGTTTACAGTCTTGAATTCGTTCATTGTGAATAATTCCTGTCATCAAGGATTTCTAAATAGAACGTTCTGTAATAGAACAAATCTTCGGACGGAGCATTTCTGATCAACATTTAGTCAGAATGGGAGAAACTGAGATTTATTCGTTCAGGAAATATAATTTTAGTCAGGCTAGGTGGATTATAAAGCTCAGTGGATGCGATTTCTTTTTCTGACATCAAAAATATGCGAGTTGCCAGCGACACCCAAAATAATCATTTAAAAAAGATTGCGACCTAATGAAAGGATTTTTCAATAAGGGCGGTTAGATGTTGAAATAGAATAAGACAAGCTGTGCATAAGGTTTTAACAAAATCGATTATATATTTCCAAGGTCCATGAATGCCATTATGTGTGGGTATAGAATGACATCGTTTATTCGTTTAAATACCTGCCTCGGCTTCTTATAGTGACACGGATCCGAATGGTCCAATTCTCAATGACTCATCCACATAGATCCGGCTGAATTTGAGCGATGGCCTGTGTTATGTTCACTCTAAGGGCATCGGTTAACTCTGTGGCTTATTTATATAGACCTGCGATTTCATGAAATACGACAAGAAGAAGTCTAACGGGGTCAAATCGCACGATCTTGGTGGTCAATTCACGTAACATCTACGAGAGATAACCTTACACTCAAATTGTTCATGCAGAATGGCAATCGAGGCTGCCACTGTCTGACACTTAGCGCCGTCGTGAAGGATCCACAATCATGTCGTCTAGGTTCATATGGTTCAATTTGGGATAGAAGAAATTGGTAACCATCGTAGCGCTTGCCATTGACGGTGACCGCCTCACCAACGACGTAAGGACCAATGATGCCACCGGCCGGGCCAAAATCCACACCAAATGGTAACTTTTTCAGGATAAATTGTCACCAGGTAAAGCATATTGGGATTGGTGTCGTCCCATATTCAGCAATTTTGCTTGTTAACAGAATCATTTACTTGTACCTATGTGCCTCGTCGATAAAGATGATTTTTTGGCCAAAATGTGGATCCTCTTTCGAACGCTCCGAAGCCAACACAGCGAACAAACGGCGGCGTTGCTTATGGTTATGAACTTTAAGCTGCTGGGTCATTTGGATCTTATACGGGCGAAGGCCCAAGTCCTCGCGCAAAATTTGCGAAGTTGAAGTTTGTGGAAAACCGAGTACGTGTGCAAGGCCAAGAATCAACTGCTTCGGTTTCTGCTATACACTTTTACGGACCAATGTGATTTTCTCAGCCGATTTTGCGTTCCTTTGACGTACGAATGTTGGCTGATTGATTACTGAACTCACCAAACGTTGAAGAGTCGACTGTGAAGAGCCATCAAATCTACCGTGGTTCAATCGTGTAACTTGCCATGATGATTTATCATCACTGAAACAACATGGCTGCCACTGGCCGCCAAAATCTAAATGATTTCGCTTTTTTGTGTACGAGTAACATAAAATTTTATGCACCTGCGCGGACATTCAACAAAATAGTTCATCTGTTTTCTATAAGCAACCAAACTGTTGTGCAACTAAAAATAGAATAAGCGCGTAGCCCAAACTTCGCTGATTAGGAAAAGAAACTAAAAAAAAATCATCAAAGTTCACAAAAGTCGCCTTTGTGGTATTTACAGTTTTTCATTCGAAAACAAAGTAGTAGTACCCCTTGGCATAATGGTTAGTGCGTTGGACTGTCATGCGAAAGGTCTCAAGTTCGATTCTCAGCCGCTGCAAAAAAGCTTTTTCAGGGGGGTACTGCCACTTGCGAGGAATTCACAAACCCTCAAAAAATTGTAGGTCCCCTCCGTTCCTGGCTGAGAGTTGTATTGTAAGTCACTAGGTCCTGGTTCACTTCGAGCTGTTACACCACCAAAAAAAAAAAAAAACTTCGACAGCAAAATAATAATTATTATATCGATTTTAATACAACCTTTGAACCGCAGGGTGGCGCTGTTAATTGTTGACTTCCCTCATGTTAATGATATAGGGCTTTATTTATTTAAAACTAAAAGCTTATATGCCATCGCAAATATCCATCCAAGCCGTACTAATTGTGCATATCATCGGGCTATGAAAATAATTTGGCAATTTACCTACAACACAATTAACTTAGAAAATTTGAATTCAATAGCTGGAAAAATAAATTTTACAAAATCATCGTTATCCGCTCCGGGGCATGCTGGAGTTCAAAGCAAGCACAATAAACAAAAAAAAAAAAAACAATATTTCCATATGCCAAACAATGTTGTTGCTTTCACAAAAGTTCCGCCGTTCCGAAAATCCTTTCCGTATTGTAAAGGTAAATAGTTTCTCACCCCGAACACCGAAGGCCACAAGACAAAAGAAATGTTGTTGCTCTTCTGGTGTTCATTAAACATTTAAACTACCCTCTGCAAGTTGCTTGTCATATACACACACGACCGGGTTCATACTCCCTATGAATTTGGGGGGGAAAACAAATATTTCTCCTTCAAACATGGGAATTCACAACAATGCCACGAAGGATGAGCATTGGGTTTAATTGCTAAAATTCCGGCGACGAGCACCAATTACATGGGCTACAAGCTGAATTGACCATTATCGAGCCAGCTAATGAGTTCATTATTTAAATACATTACTGCCACCACTTATTGACCCGAATGGTTGGCTAAAGGGGTGTATATCTAATGAATAACACTCTCTATCCGTGTAACCTATATCTAATATGCGAGCAAAGTATTACCGCTGTATTAAGCAATGTTACACCTTTTCGACGAACAGGTGAATTGGAAACATTCTGAATAGAAACTCGAAACTCAAAACACTTTCCACCCTCTAGCTCTCCCAAAATACCAACTACAAAAGGGTGGTATTATTTGTGGCGCATTGGTGGTCCGTGCTGTACAAAATACTGCTTAGGTTGCTTCAAATTCACAGAGTGGCAAACCGGACTCACCCCGCCCTGCTTCTTCTATATCGACAAAATCGAATAAATCAATTTCGTTAATAAATTAACAGGCACATTGGCAGTAATTTCATAATTAATTATTTCATGCCCTTGCTGTACTGTCGACCGACGAGCGAGAGACCGACGAACGAATAAACCTTGTTTTTTTGTGGGAGGATAAGAAGCGAAAGCAAACTCGAAACCACACATTAGTAAGCAGTTTGATAGGAATTGGGGGAGCAATTTTATTCAACGAAGGATAATTTTGTCCACTGAAATTGGAAACAAAAGCCAATACATCCCCTAAGCACAACCCCGACAAGCCATTAGGGTGAGGGAGTAAAAATAAACAATTTCTTTTTTTAGTTCCTCTTTGGTGGCTAGATGATCATTATTTTATTATTTCAATTGGGTTTTCGGGGACGAAAGTATCTAATTACAGGAGTAAAAGTCGGTGATATACTTAAGTTTGATAGCAGCGAAACAGGGAATTAGGCGGAGAAACAAATTGCCAAATTATAACTTTTATTTTGAAATAATTATTTTAAGAGAAAAAATGTCAGAATGTAAATGGACATAAGATAAGAGTTTGAGGTTTACAGCTTAAGGTTCATTGATAGACCTTGAGGTAGAATGGTATGGAAGGTTGTTGGAGGAATGGTAGGTATGTTAATTTATGTTAAGGTTAAGTGTAAGTCTTTTCCGGGGTAGTAAGTGGGATCATTTGTTTGTGGACCTATTCGATGATGTAGGTACTCTTCTAACACGGACTGTTTAGAGGTCAACACCACCGTTTCTTAGGGAGGGAGCACTGATGTGGAAGTTAAAGGTATTGTAATATTTTTACTAGGTTCGTTAAATAAAACTTATTACTCATTTTAGTATTTCTTCTTTATTTACACTTTCCAAATCAAAACAATAAATCTCAATTTATAATCAACTCTAATACTTTTATTCAAATTTAAATCACACTTGTTTAATAACACTTTCCACAATCCAATAAGCAAACCTTTTGCACACTTTCATAGTCAAAAATCAACTGTGTTCCGCTCACCGTGAACACTCCCATATATAGTCAAATTCGTTGTTCTCGAAAGTACGAGTAAATCGAGAAGGTTCTCGTCTTAGAATGTTCTAGTTGTTTGGAATAAGGGGAAATACATTTGACATTGGAAAAGAGCTTTTTGTTCCTTCCATAAAGTAGATATGCAATTATCCAACAGATGGCGCAGTAGGAGTATAAAGCTCTGTTTAAAACAGTATCATGTGCGTTGTTTGCTATACGCAGCATTCTTGAGATATGTCCAGAGACCGTAATTTTTACGGTGATGAGGAAGGCGAAAGGTAGGAGCGTGTCTTACGTTTCGTGTAATAGTAAAGATTGATATAATTTCTAGAAGAAAGCGTGAGTCTATGCTCCCTGTTAAAAGCTTATGCAGAAAGAGAATATCGGCGTTTTTGGAGGGTTTGCAAATTAAAAAGTCTTAAACGATCTTCATAAGGTGGTACGATTATATTATCAGACCAAGGCAGACCGCGGAGTGCAAATCGAAGACATATGCGTTGTATAGCTTCGATTCTTTGAGAGGGAGAGTTCTGATGGGTAGACCAGACCTGACTAGCGTATTCAAGGAGAGGTCTAACGAAGGTGGTGTATAGGGATTTAGTGACATAGGGGTTCGAGAATTCTTAAGACCAACGTTTTATGAAACCAAGGGATGAGTTGGCCTTGTTAATAATGTGATCAAAATGAGTGTCGCAAAAACTCCTGAGGTCACAAAGAGAACATAGATTGAATGGCAACACCGTGGAGAATATAAGTTCGGGAGGAAGGAAAGATGTAATCGCTTACGGGTGAATGTCATTGATTGGCATTTTGCAACATTGAGTTCTATGAAATTTTTGTCGCACCAAGTTTGAAATGCGTCAAGATCTTGTTGGAGTAAAATTGAATCAGAGGGGGTAGAAATGACCTTTATTAATTTCGTGGCATCAGCGTAGATAGAGATATTTGAATCACTAATGACATTAATAACGTCATTGATTGTTAAGACCGAGGTGGCGCCCTTGAGTAACTCCCGATTTTGCAAAGATAGGATCCGCAATTGAAAACCTGAAGACAGCTCTATAACGGCGGTTCTCTAGGTATGATCTGAGCGCTGAGCCATGAAATAAAAATGGATGGAAAATCAAGGGCTTTATTTAGCGATGTGAGTAGTGAAATTTATATGTACTCGTATATGACCAAATGTGAGCTAGATAATCTTATGCATTTGTCTTTCAATTTCAAGATTAAAAAATTTACAAGCTCGTATGAGTATAGAGACTTTAGGCAAATTGAATATTCTGGCTTAGAACTTAGTTCTCAATGGGAACATATTTACTTTTCACAGTCACCGACTGATCTCGGAGCCGTCAACATCGTTTTTCTCGATTGTTTTCTCTACTCTCTCATAGTTGGTTACTTTTGTCCGCGCTTTCCTCTCTCTTTTCCCCTTCCCCTTCCATTTACCTTTTTCATTAAACAAGTGTTCAAATTTTTTACCCAATCAGTGAAAAAAAAAGAAGTGAAAATGGCCTCCGGGCCAAATGTGCTCAAGGGGAATCGGTTTGCTGAGTTAAATCAGCACGCCGATCCACCTAAGAAAAAAATAAAAAAAAATACTATTTCCCATAGTGTGACCATTGAAGATATTCCATCCCACTCAAATTTCAAAAATCCTAAATTCATTATCATTACACCTACTGACCCCAAAATACCTCTCACTTCCATAAGCGTATTTGTCTTAAAAAAAGCAATCGATGCTATTAGTACGTCGTACGAATACATCACTCAACTTCGAGACGGAAATCTGCTCATACTTGTTAAATCCCTTCAAATCGCTAATTTATTCTTATCCAAAAAAAACCTATCCGGATTTTGCCCTGTCTCTGTCTCGCTTCACAGCCAGCTTAACGCTTCCAAAGGCACAGCATATGCTCCCTGCCTAATAAATGTACCAGAAAACGAAATAATCGAAGAAATGAAAGATCAAGGTGTTACCGATGTATTCAAATTTAAGAAAACCGAAAACAATGTACAAAAACACAGGGTTAATACTATTTACCTTCGATCTCTTCCGCCCCCCTCAATCCATAAACGTAGGTTGGTATAACATTAAAGTAGAGGAGTATTTCCCTAGCCCTATGCGCTGTAAAAAAATGCCAACGACTCGGCCACACAATGAAAAGGTGCACTCGCACTCTTACTTGTGTAACATGCAATCTCCCCTTACCTCACTCGCCTGAAATTTGTACCCGTACATACTGTGCTAACTGTACAGAAAATCATCCCAGCATCATCTAAACTATGCAAACGATTTCTGCAAGCAAAAGAAATTTTAAAAATAAAAACCACTAAAAAATGCAGCATGGCAGAAGCCAAGCAGATCTATAATGAACAAAACCCGCTCGGTCCATCTCTTTCTTTCTCTTCCGTTGTAAGAAACGGAACGGAATCCGTTTCTAATAAGTTAACAACTGCATCACACATCTCAACCTCTTCATCTTCCTCTTCTACGAATAAAAACAACCTCACACCTACCCTGCCACCAAATAGCCCCACAAAAAATAAACCGGTTTTGCAAACAGAAAAACAATCAAGCGGCCTCCCCCCTCTTTCAGTAAATCAAAATACCTTAAGCCCAATACCAAGGGGTGGCCGTGGCGCGATGGATGTGTGCTCGCCTGTGAACCTCATGATCACAGGTTCGATCCCTGCCGTCGTCTATGTCGTATTAATTCCATTAAAAACCTTGTAAAATTGTCATCAATGGGTTGCTGGTTTACTCATTACATGTTGTTCAGGCATAACACTAACAACATGTAATTGAGTTAAACTAGTATACCCAACAAGGATGAAAACGAATAAAATAATGTGAATTATAAGTGACATAGAAATAAGACACGGCATTCTCCGCTTTAGTTCAGCCGCCATCCCTGGAGATAAAATATCTGAGACAACAACCCTCAGTCTCAGAACATCGTGCCACACATCTTTCCTATCCTTCTTTCTCTTCTTAACTTCACGCCCGCGCTGTGTTGAAACATTTAAAGGGTAATCTAATCCCTTGAGCGCGGGTAGATTATAAAAAAAAAAAAAAAAAAAAAAAAAAACCAACACAAATAAACCCTCAAGCCTATTAGCTAAAACAAATTTAAAACAGACAACCATATCAACTGCCCCAATGTCAATCGACACCGAAAATATTTCCGAAAATGAATATGATGAAGAAATCTAATCTTACAGTCGACTCCCTGAATACCGACTCTGTCGCTCAAAGGTTGAATCGCTCAAACACTTTTACGTGTTTCAACGGTTCAGCCTCGGGGCGACAGAGTCATATTAATCACCCCAAAAATTCAAAAAGCAACTTTTCACAGTATAACGCTTCTTATACTGCACAAAAGCCGCGTTCCACAGCTCAAACAATCCTCAAGATTCTACAATGGAATCTAAATGGATATCTAAACAACTACCATGAACTCGAGCTGTTAATAAAAGAAAAAAATCCACATATAATAGCCCTACAAGAAACCCACATATACGACAATTCCTCAGTCAAAATGCCCAAACAATTTTCAGCTTATTTTCATAACTTAAGTTCTATTGAGAATGCTAAACAAGGAGTTGGACTTCTTGTTCATAAGTCGATTCCACACACATTACTACCAATAAACTCAAACATCTCAATTATAGCTGTAGAAATTGAACTTAACATTAAAATAACTGTCGCATCCCTCTATATTCACCCTAAACAACCATTTTCATCATCGAACTTAGAGGACATTATGAGGCATATAAGCTCCCCACTAATAATCTCTGGAGACTTCAACGCTTGGAACCCCCTCTGGGGTTCCCCCTCACCCAATTCAAGAGGAAAAATAATTGAGAATTTTTTAATAAACTCAAATCTCTCGCTACTTAACGATGGAAGGCCAACCCACTTCTCCACACACAACACCTTCACACACGTCGATCTTACGCTTGCATCTCCTAACATTCTACCTCACACCACCTGGAATAGACTTGACTTTCTACACGACAGCGATCACTTCCCTATATTAATCAATATTAACCTCAAAAGCCAATCAACCTACTCCAAACCTACTCCCAAATTTTTAACCGACCGTGCCGATTGGAACCTCTTTCAAGTTAAGTCAAGTGAGTATTTCGAAAACAAGCCCCGATCCACAAACTTGAACAAAGAAGCGGCATTGTTTGTTAAAGGGCTGCGGTTCGCAGCTAACTTGGCAATTCCCCAATCAAAAAGTAAACCAATTAAAAAAATCGTCCCCTGGTGGAACTCCGAATTAGCTGTGCTGCGTGAAAAAAAGCAACACTTATGGAAAATACTTCAAAAATACCCTAGCGAATCTAACCTTATCAACTATCGTAAATCCAATGCAATTTTCCGCAGAAAAGCCAAAGCTGCAAAGCACGAAAGCTTTCAAAAATTCACCACGAACCTCAACCCAAACACATCAAGTAAAAAAATCTGGGCAGACATAAGAACCCTCACAGGCAATTATGTTCCACATTCAATTAAAATTATTAAAACCGACTCTGAATCCTTAATGGATCCAACCAAATTGCCGAACATTTTGCCAAACACTGGTCTTTCTATAGTAGCGACTCTAACTTCTCTACTCAATTCCAAGAAGCCAAACTGTCATCACTTAACCTGAGACCAGCCCATAATAATCTATCTCTAGCTGCCAAACAATTAGAATTACCTTTTAATTTACTGGAATTTGAATGCTGCCTTAGCTCAGTTAAAGGTAAAACACCCGGATTTGATCGCATATCATATCCAATGATAAAAAACATGCCTTATGAAATTAAAAAGCGTTTGTTGTTACTATTCAACGACATTTACAACCAAGGGGTACTTCCACATTCGTGGAAAATTGCCACCACAGTCCCTATTCCAAAACCCAATAAACAACCTTCAGACACAAATAGTTACCGGCCAATTTCTCTGCTTCCCTGCACCAGCAAAATTCTAGAGAAGATGATTTCTAAAAGACTTCTTTGGTTTATCGAGAAAAATGAATTTATAAAAACGAACCAGGTAGCCTTTAAGCATACCCGCGGCACAATAGATTCACTACTCCATATAGACGAATTTATAGCTAATGCTCTCTCATGTAAGAACCACGTCTCAATCGTTTCTGTAGACTTCGAGAAAGCTTTCGAGCGTATTGGAATCCACATTATCTTAAATAAGCTTATCAAATGGAAAATTGGTCCGAAAATGTTCCATTTTATAAAAGCGTTTTTAAAAAATAGATCTTTCAGATCGAAAGTCAACAACACTTTCTCAAAAATTCATACTATCGAAAATGGTATACCACAAGGATCTCCGCTGTCGGTCATTCTCTTTGTTATTGCTTTCAACGACATAAGCGAAATAATTTTAAAATATAAAAAACTCGATCACTCAATCTACGCTGACGATTTGTACATAATGTCTAGATGTAACAATTTAACTCAAACGATTAACTCATTTAAAGAAGTTATTAATGAAATTTGTAATTGGTGTATACAATCTGGAGCGAAAATATCTTTAAATAAAAATAAACATCTACACGTTTGCAGAAAACTTAAATGTCCTAGCTTTGATATTGTAATGAATAATGTAAACATTGAATCTGTTAGCTATTTAAGTATATTAGGAATATTGTTTGATTGTAAATTTAACTTTAAAAAACACTGTACTGAATTAAAAAAAAACTAGCTCCTAGACTTAATATCTTAAAATATTTATCATCCCGAAATAGCTTTGTTCATTCCAACACACTTATAAATACAACCAAAACTATATTTTTATCAAAAATTGAATATGGACTAACAATATATGGCAAGTGTGCTCCATCAAACCTTAAGATTCTACATCTTTCCTACCACGCAGCAATTAGAACAAGCCTCAGAGCATTCCGTACCACTCCAATCAAGAATATGCTAGCCGAAGGAGGATTTAACACGATAGAAGAAAGAAAGGATCTACTAACAACTCGTCTTATGCCGAAAATTTACGAAACATACGATTCCCCAATTCACTCAGACATAGCCAAAATTTTGAAGCGGAAAAAAATACCCAAACAACCTTCAACATTATATAAAGCCGTCTCCTCTGCAAGGAACCTTGATATCGAGCTTAATGTAAAATGCGTACCCATAGAAAAACACCCCCCATGGTTACTACCACCCAATACCATCGACATAAGTTTGTCAAAATATCCGAAGAACTCAACACCAAATGAAAAATATACTCAACTTTTCCTTGAACTGCTGAGCAACTACCCCGATAACAACTGGAACACGCTTTACTCGGACGGTTCAAAGAGCTGTGAAGGCTCTGGTTTCGCAATCGTCAACAAACACGGCGAGGTTATCTCCGCCGTAAAAGTCCCAACATATTTTTCCATCTTCTCTACAGAAGCTCTTGCAATACTAGAAGCCACAAAGATAGCAATATTATCAAAGAAAAAAACAATCATTCTCACAGATAGCTTATCAACTTTACAAGCTGTAAGCAATATCAAACGCCGAACACCACTGATAAATAATATCCGTGACAACATCATATCACACAAAGATAAATTAAAACTCATCTGGATCCCAGGACATACAAATATTCATGGTAACGATGCAGCTGATAAAGAGGCGAAAGCTATATCTATAAATCCCAACACTGACATCATCCAATACCGCCCCACCAAAAGAGACGTAGAGAAACTGATTAACCAAAACTTTCTTATGATAACGAAGGAATCTTGGAACAGGTACACACACCATTACACCTCGATAAACCCAGAAGGCTCCCCAGCAACTTATCCTGCAGAAACCTCAGCAATCATGAACAGATGCTTTTTGCGACTACGACTAGGACACACTTGGTTAACACACAGCTACTTATTAAGGAACGAACCTCATCCCACTTGTCACCTCTGCCAAACAAATAATTTACTAACAATTGCTCACATTACAGAATGTAGAATCATTAAACGTACTTGTGAAAACTTAAACATAGAAAATGTCAGTAATCTTCTTTCAAATATATCATCAAAAAACATTAAAAATTTATATTGCCTATTACAATACCTAAAACTAGATAAATTCATTTAATTGTAAAATATTTTTTCTAAAACAGGGGAGAGATCGAGGATTTCAATAGAGTGCGTACAGATAGTACGCGCTCTCTTGAGGTCCTCGATCTCTCCCCTCATATTATATCATATCATACTATATTCATAAGAAAATATTTCAAAAATTATAATGTAACCCCAGCCATAAGCTTTTGATGCTAGAGCTGTAGCTTTAAGATTAATTATGTAACATTTATGTTCTGATTAATAAATAATAATAATAATAATAATATTTACTTTTCACTTTCCCCCGATGTGAAAACCGAATTCCTTAACAATAATAAAACTTAGTTTCCTTAAAAGATATGTACCGCGAAGAACAGGAACAATCAGGCATGTCGAACGGCCTAGGCTTACCAATGGAATTGGTAGACTTATATTACAACGGTAGTACTCCTTGGCATAATGGTTATTACATTGGACTGTTATGGGTTCGATTATCAGTCACCGCAAAAAAGTTTTTCAGGGCTGTACTACCCCTTGCGAGGAATTATTAAATCCTGCAACAGTATCTCTCAAAAGTGTCATCAAAAATGCTGCTAATGAACTGTTAGAAAATTGTAGGTCCCCTCCATTCCTAGTAACACGCGCACAAAAATTCTTCGAAGTTCTATGTCACTTGGTTCAAGGCCTCTTAGTTATTTGTATTTATGTATTTATATTACAACGTAATCAAACCTACAATGTGTAAAGACGTTATAGATTGAAAGTTCACCATAATATGATTTGCAGATTGCGCAATAAAGTACAGAGTGGGTCAAAAGTTTCTTCTGAAAATGATTTCCTACGAAGTAATATGGAAAACACTCTAGAAAGAGCAGGTGTTCATATTTGAGGGACATTATATTCCATACATAGCCCAAAAAAAATCACCATAAATCATACTTTGTGATTCTAAAATTAAATCTATAAAAGTTATTATCACTTTAAATTAGGAAGTCACTATTGTCCCACCCTGTAGTTCCACAAAATAAGAACTGGCAAAATTCAGTTGTACAGTAGGAAATTAAGTCCTTCTATGAATGGCCGTCAATTATGGAAAAGTTTAAAGGCGATAGGTTTAGTGAAAGAAAAATTAACTGTGAAATGAACATTATTGTCGATTTATTAAATCACGACTTCGTGAAGTTGCCTGATACGTATTCCTCTGAAGTTCCGTTTGATCTTAGTTCTGTGGAAAGCATAGATGTAATGGAAAATATTTTGTATGTTCAGACAAATGCTGTGGGGATTGTCGAAATGTATCCTATGAGTGATAAATAACCTTTTTAGCTGTTATCTTGCCTTACATAACACACACTTTTAATATCATATTAATGACAGGCTTATTTCCATCTCAATGGAAGCTAGCCAAAAGCTTACCAACTCTGAAAAATTCCAGTGGAAATGAATTCCGACATGTGGCTTTACTGCCTTTCTTGCTAACAGTTTTCGAGAGGATAATGCAGAAACAACTTAATGCCCATCTTAGCAGTGTGGGTTCCGCTAAAGGGATAGTTGTATAACCTCCATCATTAGCGTTGTTGAAGATATTAGACACAACTTGGATGAAAATCATACCACCTTCCTTGTACTGCTTGAATTCGACATGGTTTACTCGTACCACAATAATCTTTGTTCCAAACTGTCTTTATTGTTTGGTTTGTCATCTTCTGCAGTTTTTTTCTTGTCATCCTACCTTCGGGATTGTTAGTACTACTTCTAGATCCCTTCCGACCACTGCGGGGGTTCCTCAGGGTTGCATCTTAGGGCATCTTTTTCTTCTTTCATATAAATGAGCTCTCAACTAAGGTTTACTAACTCCTCGATTCAAATGTATGTTGACTAATTGAAAATTACGAATATAAAATTAATCAGGAACTAGAAATACGTTCCCACTGGTCTAAGAGCAATGGCCTATTACTGAATTCTTTGAAATCCAAATGTATTGTCGAAATTAGGAAGAGGATTATATTTCCATCTTACAACTGAACAACTCAAACATTTCTTATGTTTGAATTGCAAGAAATTTTGGTATGTTGTACAAGACGGTGCAACCGCACATACAGCACGACCCCCAATAGATATTGTGCAGCAGGCGTTTCCTGGTCGTGAAATTATCCTGCTTTGGCGATTTAGCATAACCTGCAAAATCACCTGATTCTTTGGGGCTACTTGAAGTTGCGGGCTTATGTCAACAAGCATCAGACAATCGCATCCCTTAAGGAGAATATTCGACAGAAATGCGAACAGTAATCACCGGTCTTCTGGCACCTTTTTACAGCAATCTTTAAGGTTCTTAATGATATAAGAATATCAAAAGAAGGTCATCTTTATTTTTCAAAGGCTTTTGATAGTGTAAATCACAAATATTGATCGTTGATAGCAGTTTCTTTCAATAACAACAACATAATAAGCAGGTGTACCTCAAGGTTCACTTATTGGTCCTGTACTATTTTGTATTTTTATAAATTATCTTATTAATTTTTGCTCAAATGTTCACCTCAAAATTATTCAAGCAAGGTCTCCAGTTTATCTTTATGAAAAAATTTTAATATGTCTGTAACTCTCATTCTAAAGCCTAAGCCGCTGAAGTGATTTTCTTCAAAACTTGGTAGTTAAGATTCTTCGAGAATTCCCTAGAGAAGAAACTGAATGCTTTAGCTCCAAAGCTAACGGTACCTGCCATGCGGCCGTTATGCAAAATCTGAACCGTTACGTAGCAGAAATGATATATAAATTCAGGCTTAATGAAATAAAGAATGTTATTGACTTTAAGCTAATTAATAACCACCTGGTTTTGATCTGCATGAAGGTTACTTTCCAAGCCACATGCATAAGATCCTAGCACATCCCTACCAGTAAATCCGAAGAACTCATAAAGGAGCATTTTCATGACCTCCTGGATGGGGTATAGCTGGAGTACGATGTCAAAGTTGCACTTGAGAACTAGTTTGCTTAAGTCAGAAAGGAAGATTAGTGGCTAAACGCAGTATCCAGGAAACGACAACAGGGTTCCGACTAATAGATTTTGCAGTGTGATTTAGTATACCACCAGCTATCCAATACTTATGGTCCATGAAGCAACTTGGTGCTTTCTAGACGGTCGAGCTACTGACCAAATCGTACATAGAGTAATCAACGAATGGTAAGTGTTCAACCATACATTATCAGATACATCAGATACGTCGATACATACCGTTTCAAAGGCTATATCTAAATTCTAGACGGATGGCTTAACAACTCTTTGCATTAAGATTCTAATTAATGTCTTTTTTTCTTCTCAAACAAATAAAATAGACTTGTTTACTTAGCTGTAGATGGCGCTTACAATCCAGGATCGAATAAGGCCTCAACCAACAAGCCCTTCCGGCGAGCTCGGTCCTTAACTAGCTGCTGCGTCCAGTTATCCACTCCAAGTTGATTGAGGTCATTCTATACTTATGTGTACGCCACTTAAGATGGGGCCTTCCTCTGCTACACTGATCATCAGGGCTAGATTCGAAGGCTCGTCAGCTGGTGGATCGGTGTCCATAAGCTCCACGTGCCTAACCATCTCAGCTTTCTGACCAGGTCGACGTCTCTGTAAAGCCCGTAAAGCTCGTTACTAACTCTTTTCCTCAATACTCTATCGATACATACTGGACCGAAAATCAGCCGAAAAATTTTCCTTTCAAAGCACCCAAGCAGATTCTTATTCGCTTTTGACAGGGTCAATGATTCTGCCCCATATAGCAAGGACCGGGATGATAAGAGTATTATAAAAGATCTCCTTGGTTCTCTGAGAGAGGTCTTCGACTCCTCACTACTCAAATGGCTTCCTAGCCCGAAGAAACAGCGATAACCGATAGTGATTTTTTGTTTGATCTCTGCACTGATGTCATTTTTCGAGGTAATAGTGGGGCCCAGGTCTACAAAGACCTTGACGACTTCGAAGTTGTACCCATTTATTGTGACGTTTTGCCTAAAGCGACGATGTTGAGATTTCTTCCTCGATGATAGCATATACTTCGTCCTGTCTTCATTAACGGCCAAGCCCATTTTCGCCGCCTCCGATTCAATACTTGCAAATGCGCCAGGGACAGCTCACTTCGTTCTCCCAATGATGTCATTATCATTTCCATAAGCAAGTAGTTCGACGGGCTTTTGAAGAACTGTACTCCTGTTTTTGACTTGCGATTTACGTACAATTCCTTCAAGAACTATGAAAAAAATGCTGCATGATAATGCGTCGTCTTGCATCAATCCTTTCTCGACACCAAAGGATTCGTTCGGTGGTGTTTTTAGACACAGTATTCTTAAACCAATCATTTTGAAGACAATTCCAGAAAATCCATTCCAAATTCAGGACTTTCCAATAGGGGCGGCTACGTTTTGACAGTTAGTGGCGGCCTGGTTTCTTTTGCTATCATGATTTATTAAATAAAAGACTTTTTTTAAGTTAATTTATAAGCCTGTAAGCACCGCCCAAGGCTTGTTGTCGTTCTCGAAATTCTCTTAGTTTTACGGGACCGGGAATTAACCTGTCGCCAACCTCTGGAACCAGCCTGATCATATTAGCCAAACCTTTTTAAAAGGCTTGTTTCTAGCGGCCGCCGCGAAGAGGCTATGATCACACTTCCACCAGTCCCGAATAGTTACGGCACGTGCATGTTTTCGTATGCTACATGTTGTTCCCCCTATTCGTCTGATGGCTGACCGCCTACTATAGTCTGTCAAAGCTCTTCAAATCCAGAAATCTCACCATAACTTCAAAACTGCTGCTGTACAGGACCATGGTCCTGCCAGTACTCACATATGGATCCGAGACTTGGGTGCTTAGCAAAAGGCACTCCGACCTCTTAGCTGCGTTCGAGAGAAAAGTCTTAAGGAGAATTGTTGGCCCCGTATGTGAGGAAGGACGATTCCGGAGACGGTACAATCATGAATTGTACGCAATCTACCTAGAAGCAGATATCGTGACAAAAATTAAGCTCGGTAGACTCCGGTGGGCAGGGCACCTAGCTCGCATGAGCGAAGAGGAACCTGCTCGGAAAGTTCTTTGTGGTACATTCTATGGTAGACGACAGCGTGGTAGACCATGCTTGCGCTGGAGAGATGGCGTAGACCAGGACGCCTGAAGCCTTGGGGTGCGCAACTGGATGGCGTCGGCTAGAGACCGGGATAGGTGGAGAGACTTGTTGAAAGAGGCCAGGACCGGAACCCGGTTGTCGAGCCGATGATGATGATGAAGCACCGCCCAAACTTAATCCATTTATTTTCCAATTTTTCGTTTGCCATATTAAACAATTTGCCGGTCTTCTAAGATACAATCATCAGCAGCTACCTTGAAGAATATGAATGACTTCATCTATTTCCGCTTAAAGCTCCACCTGGACCCTTATCCTAAGCTGATTCCATTTGCTCCTTTTTGTGAGTGGGATATGTTGCAATGTAGTTGTTCCTTCTTCCGACAACTTCACAACGTAAATAGGCAACTTGGCATTTTGCCTATTTTATGGACTGCCCCAATTCTTCTGACACTCACTCACTCGCCGAGCAAAATGTTCATCCATTCAGTTTGACGCAACAGGTCATAGAGGAGTTCGGTTATGGAGGCTCCCGAATTGTCTGAGGGAAATGCTTTTGCAGTGAATTTTACAGTTTAACGCTGTTGCTCCTGCTCCTGTTCTTGTTCCTGTTGCTTTTGGTGGCGTTCATTTGGTAGGGGATCTGATGCCTATGCCTTCATTTGTGTAAAATGTGTGCACAGCTTCTCGACGATAAATCTTTTAGCAAATCTCCTCATACCCTATTCTAGAGGAATTATACCCTCTTTCTTAACGAAGAATCCTATTTTTGGGTTGTAAAGTGTGTGATGGGGGTGGTGGTGGTGCATGGGTGTCTAATGTTGTATTTTTTTGTACTTAACCACTTTAGTGCGCTCGTATATTTTGACAGGACGTGCATGTACCTACACATATATTCGTGTCACTTGTTTCAACGTCTTTCTCGATTTTTCCCCTTTCATGGGTGGGGATGATTTTTTTTTTTTTTGTTGTCTATACAGCCACAAGGGATGGTACTTGGTTCGGAAAAAAGGAGACAACTGAAAGGAAAAATGCACTTGTAGCTGAAAGATCTGCCGTTTGGCGAAGAGGGATTTCAAGGCATTTAGCTAGGCATTTACCTGGAAGAGGATTTTTCTTCTCTGAAGCCCATTTTATTGAAGCATCATAAATAAAGTATGTGCTTCAATTTGAGTGAACGACTTAAGCGGCTGTAAAATTGGAAATTCAGTTGGGATGAATTGATTTCGATGTTCGGCTTTGCAGGCAGGATGTTGGCTGTTTTTAAGATAAACGAGATCCTCACTTAAAGTACAGCAAAATGGATGAGGATTTCGTGGCATATTATATTTTTTGTTGGCAATTACAATAAAGATTTTCATTGGAAATAAATATGCCAAGGCGAGCACTAACCAGAATAGGGCTGTTGGTCTGAATATTAAAAGTGGCATTCGAAAATAAAGCTTATTACAAAAAATTAAGCAGAATGCGCATCTCATAAATTTGTCATCGCAGAAATGGCAGTATTATGCTCGTAAGAAGGACGTCCATTTGGGACTTAAGACCTGACTAAGTGGAGCTGTATATAAGCCAACAGATGGACGGTCTTTGATGTATTTCTTTAAATCGCTTACTTATTCAAATCTTTTTTTTTTTAAATTCGGATAAACTGAAAATTGAAAATTGATGATATAGTCTGGCAGTATTGCTAAGAGTTGATTTGAATTCGTTATTAAGATATTTCGTTTACAAAAAAAATTTAATTTATTTTCTTTTATTTTTTATTTTGCGCGCACTAAAGGGATTTTGACTACCCTTAAATCGTTTGAACATAGTGCTAGTGCATAGGAAAGTTGGGGAAGAATTACAAGGAGATACGAATGCAAATTTATTGTTTTCATTGTCTGAATACCATAATGAGAGGGGAATATTGGTTCAGTTGAAGCATGCCACAATCGTGTATTGCGGCTAAAGGAAGAATCTCTGCGGTTAACAATACATTCGAAGCTGGAATTAAGGAAAAACGTTAAAATTGTTTAAGAGGTGGAATGCAACTGACAATTTCACTAGAACGTTGTTTATAAAATTATAAAAATAATGATAAGATAATGAGGAGAAGAAAAATTGCAGCGTTGCTCGAGATATGCAAATGTTTATGTTACACTTATATCACCTATCATTTTTCAAGGTCATTCTTGGATTGTATTGTGATGCTTTTTTGTTTCCAGCTGAGGCAGGTCAGCGGCATCCAGGGTCGACCGAAGAAAGCAGTAAAACTCGGCCAATAGAGAGTTCAATATATGTATAAATAGGTTAACAAAGTATTTCATATAATTTTACAATATTTACGATCTTAAAATAAGCTAGCAAATTATTTAATATACTTTAACAAAATTCACGGCCTTACAATAAGATAACAAGCTCAGACAGCGAAGATTGGGATAGAGTCCCTGATTGGGATAAAGTCCCTAGTCTTAACTACGGTGGCGGTGGCGAAGAGCAGATTCAGACAGCGAAGAGTGGGATTGGGGTAGAGTCCCTCTCTCTAGTCTGAGTGGTGGAGGTTAAGACAGCGAAGATTGGGATAGAGTCCCTAGACTTAACTGCGGCGGCGGAAGATTCAGACGGCGAAGATTGGGATAGAGTCCCTAGTCTGAATGGATGAGGAGAGCGGAGGGGGTATTTAACGGCGGAAGCCAAAAGTTTCGAAGCTGCAACCTAGTATATGTGACCAGCAGTGTGCTTCTTATTGAGATGATCTTTACCATATACTTACACTGGATTGGTACAAATGACACGATGGCAAGAAGAATCTGAATATCGATGAATTTCCAACTCTTACTTGTTGACTTGGCGGCCAAAACCAAATGTGGATTGTTAAACTGACGAACGAAATTTATTTGGTTACTTCGCCAACCATCAGTGTGTGTGGCCTCTTTTACATTTTTGCGTAGGCGCCTTGAGCTATGCAATACTTGCTGGCCATTTCATCCGGAATAGTAATTAAAGTAAAATTTCGGTGTTCTGTCTCCTCTGGGTGGTAAAAGGTGTACTGAGCTTAAAAGGTGTTACTTCGTTACAGTATCCGAAAGGCTAAATAGGGTTATTAGAGCACCTGAATCGTACTCGAGCTATGGAAGCACAAGGTGATTGTGATTCACATACCGAGAACTGAAAGCTATTATGTTTCATCAATGCCGCTTATGGATAATGAAGTGGAGTGGGTTCCACTTAACCATTACATTCTACGCAGTTCTTGGTTCCCCATACGCTTATCATACTCAACCGTTAAAGAATCTTCAAATTAAGTATGCTTCACTGAAGACACATTCCTTGTAACACGCGTATCTACATAAATCAGTGTTAAGTTGTGGCGGCCGGAATTCCTCACCTGAACTTGCAATTGCGAAGCTGAACGTGAGTCAAATAAAATATTGCTACTGAAAGAAAGAGATCAGCAGAGTCAGATATCCGTCTGATATCTTCTCACACAAGTTTCATTAATCCGTCATTGTCGTCGCAACATCTTCCATATATTATTCTTGTCTCGGCTTTCGTTCCTGTCGGTGGTATGCTGGCGATGTTAGTCAATTAATTAAAGTTATTGCATAAAAACTAAATTAATAAAGAAGTTATTTTTGTAAGCGCAAATTATTCTTTTATTTATGGGTGCCATACCCATAAAGTAAGTATATTACGAGGGCGGTCCGATAAGTACTTAGCCTTACCGTCCTATAGTGTCAGTATCGCAAGACAGATTTTCTATCGTCTAGTACATTCTTTTAGACGGCTACTGTCAAAATTTCAGCCGAATCGGACTCTTAGTTTTGTTTTGACCAAGTGTGGAAGCCAGCTTGTCCGCGAATTTCAGAAAAATGAAAAAAGACCGATATCGGTGCGTGATTTGTTTCTTGTTCTTGGAAGTGAAATCGCGCAGCAAAATCAAAGATGCTGTGTACGGTGGCTCTTCTCCTTAGATGGCGACCGTCAAAAATTGGTATAACGAGTTTCAACGTGGTCGCACATCGGTTTTTGATGAGCCCCTCCCAGGTGCCCCAAAAATGGCTACCACGGAGTATAACGTGTCAAAAACCATGATCCACATCCTTCATGAAATTTTGGGCATGAAAAAGCTGTCGGTGCGATGGGTGCTGAGTTTGCTCGCTCCTGACAACAAGCGCAACCATATGACCAAGACCAAATTGGTCGAATTGCACTACGAACTGCTGGCCCATCCACCGTATTCTCCAGATTTGGACCCGTGCGCCTTTTTTGGTTTGCAAACTTGAAAAAACCACTCGCCGGCCACAAATTTGAGTCGAATGATGAGGTCATCGCCACCACGAAGGCCTACTTTGCAGACCTAGAGAAAACCTATTTTTCAGATGGGTTAAAGAACTTGGAGCATCTCTGGCTCAAATATATCGAGCTCAAAAAAGACTATGTTGAGAACACCCAGAGAAAAAAGCACGTAAAATCAAAAAAAAACAACTTTGAATCAAAGTAAAACCAATATGATTTGGCTCTAATGCCGAAAATATTTAAATCAAAGTTGTTAATCAATGAAAAGTGATTCCCTACTTCATTTCAAATCAAATTTGAAACCAATATGATTTAAAGTTGTAGCATTATAGTTTTAAATACGATTCGCATTTGATTCAAAAAAATATCAATTGATTTTAAACACGCTTTGCGTTTAAAGTAAATAGATATCGGGAATAAATCAATTACAAACAATTTAATAATATTTACTAGCATTCATTGATTTAAAGTCATTCTCACTATATTCAAATCGATTAAAAACAATTATTTTTGCAAAAGTATTTTCTTTTTATTGTAAATAAAATAATTAAAAAAATTCTTATAAACTAACTTAATTACAAAACAACAAACAAAATTTACAAATATTTGTGTCTTACATAATGTATGTAAGTCTTGCCATTATTAATTTGATACAAGTGTAGTGGAGGGATTGTAAAGACTGGATCAATGGTTTTCCTTTCGATGATGAGTTAAAAAGTTCTAAAATATCCTATAAAATATATATTACATTATAATTTTTATATTGAGAAAAATGTATGTATGTATACTTACAATTTTAAGAAATGATTTTAAACTTGAGGTTGGTGTTGACGGGAATCAGAATTGTTGCAATTTTGGCACTGCCAATTTGCCACTTTGGAGATCTCTGAGAGGGTTTCGTTATCAATTCGGAACTTGAATACAATTTATATAATAAGAAAAAAAAAGAGATAGTTTAATGTTACCTTCAAATTTCTGAATAAGTATAGTTCCAGATCTTCATGCAGCTTTGCGGAATCGTCGCGGTTGTTCTCGTTAGCAGGATTAGAATAAATTAAACTTCGAAGCTGTAGGCTTTCGTCCACTACTTGAATTATTTTAATTTATTTTATTACTTTTAGGTTATAACGTTCGGTAACACTTCACAATAAGTACAGCTCACAAGCTCTAAAGAGAATGGCAGATACATTTTCCTCGAAACGCAACAACGACGAACACACATACTTACATATGATTTCTTTCTTATACAAAATGGTAACTGTTATCGTTCACAAGTCAAAAGGATTACAACTTTGATTTGTTGTACTTTAACTTCGGTTCAAAGTGAATTATGTATACGATTCAAAAAGGAAAGAAAATCAAATAAGTTACCACTTTGATGTATTAAGTTTCAAGTTTGATTCAAATAAATTAAATATCAAACGTCTTTAAATGAACAACGAAAATGCCTCGATTACATTTCAAAATAGAAAAACATTAATTCAATGGTGTTTAACTATACTGTGATTAATTAAACATTTTTCTTATTTGAAACAAAGTTGGTCGTATTTAAATTAAAGCGTATAAATCAAAAGTTATAGCAACGTAATTTTAAATACTTTCCTACTTAATTTTATGATGTTGTTTTTCTCTGGGTGAAATAAATCGCCACTTTTCCAAAATTTTTGTTTTTATTTTGTAGGCTAAGTACTTATCGGACCGCCCTCGATACTAAAATTGTGTTATATTAAGCTAAAACAACCAAACTAAAGTTGCAAGTTGAGCTGACAGCATAGCCAGAGCTTTAAAGTTGAAAAATTCGTTTGTATTATTCCTAAATTGGAAACGACCTTATTCATCACCATAATACCCATGTTTGGAAAAGATCTCGAGTTCAATATGTTCATAATTGCAACGTTCAGAGATTCCTCTCTAGTTTTGCCTTCCACAAGCTCTTTAAGGTTTTCTTTTTTTAAAGATTCTATAAATAACTACTATCGAATACTGTCCCCCAATTCAATTCAATGAAATTTACTCTACTCGTATGAAAACCATTTCATCAAAAGACCACCTGTGTGGTACTAATGTCAATATCGTTTCATAAGAAAATAGCTCGAAAGAACAACCTGCTGTGAAAGTTTCATCACAAAAAAGCACTAAACAATCAACAGGATATTGATTTACCATTTTTTATTGCCGCCATCATCGCTTCGCTCCGCCATCGTTCGTCCCTTACAATTTATAAATACGTCATATATGTATATAGCTCTGCCCAGGTCAAAGCAAATCGATTTGTCGATTGCAATAAAGATATCGTAGGCGAGCTGGATTGTTTTTTATTTGACAAATATTTCAATATTTTAATAAGAAAAAAAAGTGTGAATGCCGGGTCTCACGGTTAAGATGTGTTATAATCAACGTTCGCCCGGGTGCCAAATTTTTGTTGTCGAACGTACTCAATAAATATACAATTCAATCGTAACAACATTGTTTTTTAAATTTTGAATTTCACTGAAAATCATAAATTAATGGCAAATGTATTAAATCTATTAGTTTGTGACTTTGGTTATATTCAAATCAACACACTATTTTTCCCACGATTTCTCCCTTTCACTTATACTTAAATCCAATAAATGTCTTTAAATATCTCTATTTAGCTGTACATGAAGCTTTCCAAATCACTTATAGCTTTCCCCTAAAACACATAATGTATTTTTGGACAATGTCCTGTAACTACGCATCGATAGAAAGAAATACGGGCGACTAAGGCGCCAGTTATACACATGCATACGTAGCCATCATTTAAACTTATTACTGGCTTCATAATAGTGTTCTTATTGGAATTACACTTACTCCGTAGACTTATGTATGTCCACTAGGGTGGAGCGAATTTCGATGTTTTTTAAAAACAAAATTTTTTTTAAACGCCTATAGTACTAAAAGTTGACTTCGATTTTCCACGACTGATATCAAAAACTTAAATTCAAAAAAAAAAAAAAAAATCTTAAGGGTCCTACATTAAAAACAAAATTTTAATTTTTTTTTAAATTTTTATTATTTCCTTTTTATTTTATTCAATTATTAATTCATTCCCATAAATAACAAAAAATTGAACAAAATATAGGCGTATTTTATTGGTAATGTATACATAGCGCAGCAATGGAAGTCCGAATAAAAAAAATAAAATGCTTTTTTGACTGCATATACACTTTTACTTTAAATTTTAAAGTTGGTATCATCATCATCATCATCGGCTCGACAACCGGGTTCCGGTCCTGGCCTCTTTCAACAAGTCTCTCCACCTATCCCGGTCTCTAGCCGACGCCATCCAGTTGCGCACCCCAAGGCTTCGGGCGTCCTGGTCTACGCCATCTCTCCAGCGCAAGCATGGTCTACCACGCTGTCGTCTACCATAGAATGTACCACAAAGAACTTTCCGAGCAGGTTCCTCTTCGCTCATGCGAGCTAGGTGCCCTGCCCAGTTGGTATGCTTTGCATTTATACCCGTGTCAAAATCAGCTGATTTGGAACAGAAGTAAAATAAATATGTAATTTCTTACAAAAATAATACAAATTGAAATGAATAAAGATCCAAAACAGAAAAGGGCTATACATAATTTCTGAGTTTCTTTTAACAAATCATCTTAGTTTAGTAGATATTTCAGACTCATTAAGTGAACAAAGTAAAAGGAAACGAAAACCCAAAATGAAATATATACCTACGAATAAACAATCCACTTTTGAATAAGCTAAGGGATGCGTTGGAAAAGTATACGTTTTGATGTGGTTTATGCTGAATTAACATCACTGAAAAATTTGTTGTCAAACAAGTGGCAAAATTATTAATAAAATCAAATCTCAATGGCATGTATGTACACAAAGTCAAATTAAGGGCTCGGTGTCAGAAAAAAATCATTTTCATGTCCTTTTTAATCGTTTGGCATCGCAGCCATCCTTCGATGATTTTCATACTCTCACGTGACAGATTGAGAACATGCACATTAGACTGGGCCAAAAAAATTGACTATTTTTTTTTTTGAAAGATATATCGAGAATATCATTCAGAATGACAAAAAAAAATGTTCGTAAAAGTTTGAGCCCTTAATATCAATTTTAAGAGGGCTATCATCGCTAATTTTGATTTTTAGTCATAATTTCATGTTTTGCGTCAGAACTGACAAAGCGTTGAAGTAAAAAAAATTCATTTTGACTTACTTTTATATAAAATTAAATTGCCTACAAAAAAAGGTCTAATTGAAAATTTTCGTCAGACAAGCCGTTTTTGAGTAATTAAGCTTAATAAATTGTTATTTTTCGTTAGTTACAAAATTCCAAAAAAAGTAAAATCGAAGAAAAATAACAATTTATTAAGCTTAATTACTCAAAAACGGCTTGTCTGACGAAAATTTTCAATTTGACCTTTTTTGTAGGGAATTTAATTTTATATAAAAGTAAGTCAAAATGAATTTTTTTTACTTCAATGTTTTGTCAGTTCTAACGCAAAACATGAAATTATGACTAAAAATCAAAATTAGCGATGATAGCCTTCTTAAAATTGATATTAAGGGCTCAAACTTTTACGAAATTTTTTTTTTGTCATTCTGAATGATATTCTCGATATATCTTTCAAAAAAAAAAATAGTCAATTTTTTTGGCCCAGTCTAATGCACATGCATTAAGAGGCAAAATTTTGACCATTGACTATTAACGTTTACCGTCTAATCGTAAATTAATATTTCAAACCATATATATTTTCTCTTGTGAAAATTTACCATAAAATGAACAAATATCACCGAACACATTCTCGAATAATCAAAATCTGTCAACCTCACGAAAAATAAAACTTTTGCAACCAATTTGAGTGTCACTGTAATCCAGATGCTCCAAAACTTTATCAGCACTATTATGTGCACTCTTATTACTGCCTAGTTTATACGCACTATTCCTTTGTTGTTGTTTACTGTGTAAAATTTTACTGCGCTGCCTATACAATTCCCAATAAAAAACGACTATTATTGTAATTAGCTTTAATAAAAAGAAGTTTATATTTTTATTAAAAAGGAATCCTAAATTTGCAGTCCTATAGGTACCTGAAAATTACAATCAAGAACAATAGTTTTTTAAGCTATATCAATTAAATGAACGGCTGAATTTACCTTATGACCTTGTACTGTTATATTTATAATAATTAGGGAATGCTGGTTCAAGGATTTAATCAATTCGGTTATTATTCTTGAAATAAAGAAATATTTAAGCATACATTTATTTTAAATAAAAGTAGTATTATTTACCCATAAAGAATCATTTTATAAGGTCATAACAAATTCCTTCTTCGTATTAAATGTCGGTAATTTTTTTCGAGAAGCGATTCTGGCTTTTATAAATCCATCTCTTGAGTCTCGTCCACACACAGAAGCACAAGCTTCTGTCACCAGCTTAACACATCTCTCAACAGCTTGAGTGTGACACGGATATTTTGATAATTCGATATTATCAGGAACATTTGCAACCATAGCCCGTAAGTCTTCACCGGGAATCATTTTTGTCAAAGGAGGTTCTGTCACAACAGATGAAGTCCAATCAATAAGGTTAATGTAATCATCGGCTTCGAAGTTGATTTTCGGTATTTTGAATTGGCGGATTCCTTTCTTATCCTCTGTTCTGCTTTTTAGAATTCTCCTCAAAGCTAATTCCCGTATATGGCTCCGTTCATCAGCTAACATGGCAAGTAAAATATTTTCTGAGTGACAAAAATATGCGTTTCGTTGGATTACCGGATGAATAAGTGATTTAAGTCTTTCGGCAAGTAGTTACAAGATTTGATTATTTCTAAAATGTGCTTTGGTCCATCCAAACAAGAGGGTTTTAATTTTATTTGAAACTAGGCAAACGCATATACTTTTATTGTGTACTGTGCCAGAACCAGTAACTCTTCTGAAGGGTTTTCAGTTGCCACATATAGTCGAAGAATCCTGTTATCTGTTGTAAGCCACCTTGCATGAGACATTTTTCCTGGCTGTCGTTGTGCCAGCTCAAAAGCCACTTCGCCCTGCGAAACTGCCTTGCACATTTCATACAGATATCTTTGATCTGTGCTTAGATTTTCGAGTGTTACTTCAGGTAAGTCTACTTTAATTTGTTTGAAGTGTTCAATTGGCAGATTCTCACAACTTTCAAGACCTTTTCCTAAGGCCCCAGAAAATCCTTTAGGATCCTTGGTTTTACCACAAACATTTGTCATTAAATGACGAAGGGGAAGTTCATTAAAATGTAGCAAACAAACAAACCAATGAACTGGTTTACCTATGGTCTTTTCAAGCTGAGATATAATACCATTTATAGCTCCCGTATTTACCACAGTTCCATCACATCCAACTGCCTTAATTTTGTCTACATCAATACATAAGATGTTTTGAAGAAAATCAATAATACTTGAAGATATTGTCTTGGCATTTCCATAAGTTGGAGTGATATGTCCGAGATAATGTCCTCCTGGTTCAGAAACAAGTACAATATGTTCTTCCGTCGAAACTTTCTTATGTATTCTGGACCCCATTTTTTCCAAGATCATGGTTTTGCCCTTCCTTCCATCGAAGTATAACCCGGTAATGATGTTATTTTCTCCGCTTTGACATTGAACATTTTGACGGAATTTTTTTCTCTCTCGTCTAATTTTGCTTCTGTCAACTACTTTCGAAGAATCTATTTTGGAAACAAAACCAAGGTCTTGTAAAATAGAACTTACCAGAATTGACGCCGATCTGTCGGATACTCCTGTTCTATCGCAAGCTGAAGCTAAATTGGGCAAATTTATTCTACCATGTGATCTTGGAAGTGCATTTGATGGAGATGGACGCATTTTGGTGGATATTTCAAATTCATCACCACTTGAGACATTTCGGTCATCTTCACTCTCATCGGATATATGGAGGTCCGCTTTGGGTATTTTAGATTGTGTTGCCTCTTTATGCAATTTTCCTTTCATCTCCTCCTAAGTCTTGCGATCATTCCGTTTCTGAATTCTCTTGGTTAAATTAGAGTCAAGATTACCATTTACCAATCACCATTTTCCTTGACTGCCTTTGGTCAAGCAAGAAACCGCGCTCTGACTATGGTACTTTTCTGTCACAAGGACAGTTTGAAAAATCTTTACATTTGCATGATGAAATGTCGAACAGTTGGTTGCTAGTCGACCTGAATAAATTTAGCTTCTGAATAAATGAGGTTTGCTTGGATTTTATATTTTTTTTAATAGATTTGTATTTTTCGTTGTGGATTTTTATTTTGTGCAATATTTGCTGATCTGATAAAACCGGCAATGATGCTTTAAGCCAAACACTTTTTAAATTTACCATTAATTTTGATGAAACTTCGCCTACACTTGGATCTTTACCTCCTATTTTCTCTTTTATGGAATTCCGAATAAACAAAAATGCCTTCATGACATCAGAATAAGTGGGAAGTACATTGATTTTAAGTTCAGCGGGTGCTCCAAAAACCTCACACTCGACTTCACTACGCGTTTTTGGCATTTTCACAACTAAAGGAACTGTATGTAACGATTAACGAAAAAAGAATAAAAAAGACGAGACACGAAGGAAAGAAATAAACTCACTGAGTCACGGCCTACTATATGTAGTTGTAAATGGTAGAAAATAAACTTGCTTTGATTTAATTTTTTGAAATGAGGGAATACGTTCTAGATTATTAATATTTAAATATGTATGACTAAAATTCAATTTGTTTGAATTATTAAAATTGCTATTTCATTAAAGAAATTCAATTTAATTACTAAAGTATGCATAAATAATGTGACTGAAAATTAAAAAAAAAAATTAATAAGAAAATCTTAATTTCTGACGTCATATAGGAACCTGAATATGACGTCATAGATAAACCAAATTTTGTACTTATGTTTTGCGAACCCAAAGGCAATTTTTCCGCATATAGGCTTTAAAGATTTTCAAAAAAAATATTTTCGCTCCACCCTAATTGTCCACGTCTCTGTCTGTAGTAGAGTATCAAAGTAAAGTAACAAACCTTTTTATTTCATAATTTAAATATTGTAAGAAAAAGAACGCACCATTGGGCTCCGCTACGTAACGTAAAGTTCGTTAGAATTATGTTTAAACAGGGATGTTATTTGACATAACATTACATTTTTACACTTACATTCAAACAGAGATGTTATCCGATACGAAATAGACTGTTTTTACACGAAACCGATTTTTAATCTCTATTTCTCTTTTAACTTTCTTTCGATTGCATGGTTATTTTTAAAGACAGTGGGGACATTCATGTAAGCGCGGAAAACCCTGATAAACCTCGGAAAGCAGATAATTTTATCTCTGCAGAAACAAGCTGTCAAAATTTTTTTGCAAATCTGATAAAATTATCTCACGAATTTAATGCGGAAAGTGAAGAAATAAACCTGATAAACTAAAGAAATATGGATTCTGATTTTTAATATGACATTTCACAAAATATTTTCCACAGTTACGCAAGTATTTTTTAGGGGGTGTTCATGAAAACATGTTGCGGAAAGTTATTTCTTTCTACAAAGCTGAAAATTATCTCGTTTAATGAATACCCCTAGTGGTTTTTAATATTTTTATACTTTGAACTTTGTTCAAGGGAAAAGGAGTTATCAGTTAAGCGAATTTCACTGTGCGAACGCTAAATTGAAAATGAAACAGATACTAGACAAATAAAAGAAACCAGAAAGAAGAAAGATAGACAACTCCGCATTTTTTTCAACCTCAGCTACGTCCCTAGCAAACATGCACAAATGCACATTGCATTGCATGTTTAAGAGCAGTCATACTATAACTATTTTCTCGGAGCATTAATAGGGGCGTTCACATTTTCAAATTTGTTTGACAAGCACGGCAAGATGAATATTTGATGGATGAAAAACAGGAGCGTTCACGTTCGTCAAACATCACTTCTCATTAGAATTTTAAACATGGCCGACCAACTAAAAGCCTAGATGAAATTTTAGATGAGGAAATTTACTTGAATTTTATGTTCAAAGTGTGCAAAGTCTACCGCTATTGATCATAAAACTCATTTTGATATATTTTTGAGAAGTTCATGGAAAATGAAATTTGATTTAGGCTTGTCAAACATGAGTTCACATTCTCAATTCAAAATATCAAAACCTTTTGAAAACCATCCAGCATGTTTGACAAGCCTCTAGATGGAGCGTTCACATTATCAAAATCAAGCAAATCAAATATATTTGAGAATGTGACCGCTTCCAATGCGGCAAGAAAATATGATACTGTTGCGAACAGAGCTTTATACTCCTACAGCGCCATCTGTTGGGAATTACATATCTGCTTTGTGAGGGAACAAAACAAAAAGCTCTTTTCCATCGCATCTAAATTTCCCCTAATTCCAAAGTACTAGAACATTCTACCCCCATAAGAATTTCCCCTTCTGGACAAGAACCTTCTAGAACAACTGGTTTGAGTATAAAAGGGAGTGTTCACGGTGAGCGGGACACAGTTTATTTTCGATTATGAAAGTGTGCAAAGCTGAACTATTGGATTGTGGAAAGTGTAATTAAAAAGTGGATTTAAGTTGGAATAAAAGTATTAGAGTTGATTATAAATTGAGATTTATTGTTTTGATTCGAAAAGTGTAAATAAAGAAGAAATTCTAAAAGGAGTAATAAGTTTTATTTAACGAACCTTGGAAAAATATTACATTGGTGTCAGAAAAGTGGAATAAAACTTATTGTGCAGTGAAGTGTGCAAAAAAAAAAAAAAAAAAAAAAAAAAAAATAATAATAATAAACATGAGCAAGTTACTAAAAGAGCTCAACTGTAATGAGCTGAAAAGTGAATTAGGCAAGCGAGAACTTTCTAGAGCAGGATCGAAAAATGAGCTTGTTCTGCGTTTGGCCGAATATTTGAAACAACAAAATGAAGACCCGGACATTTTCGTCTTTGAAGCTGACGCTGAAGAAGCAGACGTAAGTAAAAATGTAGATGTTTCAAATATGATTAGTCTTCTGCTTCAACGTTTCGAAGAGCAACGAAATGAACAAAACGAACGTTTCAATGAACAGAAAAACGAACAAAAGAATGTTCTCGAACGTCTCGAAGAGCAACGAAATGAGCAGAAAAACGAACAAAAGAATGTTCTCGAACGTCTCGAAGAGCAGAGGAATGAGCAGAAAAAACAGCATACCGAACAAAAAGACCTTCTCGAAGAGCAGAGAAAAATGCTAGAAGGCAAGCTTGTTAACATCGAGAATAATGTATCTGCACTTGATGGACGTGTTTCATTGCTGGAGAATCAAGTCGACAACAAAATGGAGACGTTTTCAAAAGTGTTAGATGAACGTGTTTCATTGCTAGTCGACAACAAAATAGAGACGTTTTCAAAAGAGTTAGACCGTGTTCGAAACATAAAGATTCGGGAAAGTTCTGGGGAAACTTTGAGAAAAAAAGAGATGAAACCTCCAACCTTTGATGGACAAACTTCTTGGTCTATATACAAGAAGCAATTCGAGGCAGCTTCCACAACAAATGGCTGGGATGAGGCTGACAAGTATATAGCCTTAACTCTTGCTCTTAGAGGAGCAGCTGCTGAGTTGTTGCAAACCATACCAGCAGATAAGAGCGGCGACTTCAAGTCCTTGGTTTTGGCTATAGACAAACGCTTTGGTAACAGCCACATGAAAGAAGTCTTCAAAGTGCAACTCAATTCCAGAGTTCAGAAGAGGGGCGAAACTCTACAACAACTGCAAGCGGACATTGAAAGGCTTGTTCATCTTGCATATCCAGATGTTGGAGAGGAAATTTGTAACCAGTTCGCTGTTGAGGCATTTGTTCGCGCCATTTCTGACATACATCTTCAAAGGGCCGTGCGAACTGCTGGAAAACGAACGCTTTCTGAAACATTAGCGTTTGCCTTGACAATGGAAGCAGCAGAGCAAGCTTCTCACGGAGTACATCGACTTAGAGAAGCCATCGTCGAAGAATGCTCATGCCAAAGAACTGATGTCCAAAGGAACCAACGAAACGGACTTGCAAAGTGCTGGAAGTGCAACAAGACCGGACATTTACAGCGTCAATGTCGATTACCACCAAGAAGAGCTTGTCAACATTGTGGACACGGAGTTTCAAACCCAGAACAAGGTAACAATAACATCAGTGTTACTTCCCGAACAGTTTCCCAACAGGGAAACGAGTAAGAACCAACTTCGAGGGGCAGAAGCTGGTTTCTGGTATCGATGGCCCCAGAAACACCATCCAGGTCTCTCAAACTAAGCGAGACAATAGAAGTCTGACTGTCGAGGCAACTTTAAATGGCAACAAACGTGTGGTCACCATCGACACCGGTGCCACAGCCTCCATTGTGCGTCAAGACCTAGTTCACCGGAATTGGTTACACAACACCAATAGTTACCGTCTAAGAACTGCCACAGGAGAAGCAGCTAGGGTTTATGGTGAAGTCCGACTTAGAATTCGAATTGCAGATCTAGAATTCTCACACAAATTTTTGGTGGCAGATATATGTGACGAATGCATCATAGGCATGGACTTCATGAAAGAACATCGAGTAATTTTGGATATTGGCAACCAGGTACTCAAATACCAGAATACAGAGATTCCAATGATCTATGGGCACGAAGGAACAACAACTCTAAGGACTGTCATCAAAGAAGACGTGATTATTCCTACTTCTTCTGAGGTATTCGTTTGGACAAAAGTAGAAGGTGAGTGTGGACGCCATCGATACCTAATGGTGGAACCAGGCCCAGATTGTTCTTCCCAAAACGTCATCATTGGGAAGACACTTGTGGCTCCGAAGAACAATATGGTCCCCGTACGGATACTCAACACCAAACCGTACGATGTGAAGTTAGTGAAAGGAGAAGTTATCGGTAAGTGCGAATCTGTCGCAGCCATAACACGAATTGACGCTGAAACACCGAGAACGACATTAAACCCTGAGGAGCTCAATAGCATCAAGGCAAAGATACTTAATTCATCTAACCTAGACCAACGTCAGGTTAAAACGGCAGAAAGCCTTCTGAACGAGTATGCTGACATTTTCGCTTCACCAAACGGAAAATATGGAAGGACACAAATGGTGCAGCATCGAATAAATACAGGAGATGCAAGGCCCATTCGTCAGCCCGCAAGACGTCTGCCACTGGCCAAACAAGGTGAAGCTGAGGAAATGATTACCACCATGAAGAAGGATGGTTTGATTGAGAACTCCAAAAGTCCTTGGGCGTCACCAGTGGTCCTAGTCAAAAAGAAGGACGGAAGTACACGGTTTTGTGTTGACTACCGAAGGTTGAATGACGTAACCAAGAAAGACAGCTACCCCCTGCCAAGAATTAGTGACACCTTAGATGCGATGGAAGGAGCACACTGGTTTTCAACACTGGACTTGAAAAGTGGATATTGGCAAGTTGAAATTCACCCTGAAGATCGAGAAAAGACAGCGTTCTCCACAGGTAATGGGCTGTGGCAGTTCAACGTGATGCCATTTGGTCTTTGCAACGCTCCGGCAACATTTGAGCGTTTGATGGAGTGTGTCCTTCAAGGTCTGACGTGGAAAACTTGTCTTGTCTACTTGGATGATGTTATCGTTTATGGAAAGACATACGACCAACACTGTAAGAACCTAAAGGGTGTGTTCCAGAGACTTCGAGAGGCTAACCTTAAACTGAACCCAGAAAAATGTGCACTGTTCCAGACTGAAGTAAAGTATTTGGGACATATCATCTCATCCCAAGGAGTCAAGACTGATCCTGAAAAAGTTGACACCGTCAAAAATTGGCCAACACCACAGGACAAACATCAACTACGAAGTTTTCTTGGTCTTGCTACTTATTACAGACGTTTTGTTAAGAACTTTGCCGGAATTGCGAAGAGTTTGCATCAGCTTACGGAAAAGAACAAGCAGTTTAAATGGTCAGGTGAGTGTGAAAAAGCCTTCCAAGAACTGAAATACCGTCTATGCAATGCTCCGGTGCTGATCTATCCGACTCCAGGCAAGCCTTTTATCATTGATGCTGATGCAAGCAACGTAGGAGTCGGCGCTGTTCTGTCACAAGTGCACAATGGCGAAGAAAAGGTTGTCGCCTATTTCAGCAAAGTACTGTCAAAGACCGAAAGAAACTACTGTGTGACCAGAAGAGAACTCTTGGCACTCATCTTGGCAACGAAACACTTCCATAAATACATCTATGGACAGAAGTTTCTTCTACGAACCGATCATGGTGCTCTTAACTGGTTGTTGAACTTCAAGAACCCAGAAGGACAAGTCGCAAGGTGGATAGAAAGACTGCAGACTTACGATTATGAAATCCAACACCGAAGGGGAAAGCTGCACTCAAATGCCGACGCGCTATCCCGAAGGCCTTGTAAAATAGACTGCAAGCATTGTAGGCGACAAGAAGAAAAGGAATCCATCAACATTTTGCGAATAAGGGCTGACCCCATTTGTGGATGGAGCAATGAGGAAATAAGATCTGCTCAACAAGAAGACCCCGACATTGAACCTCTTCTCGCATGGAAAGAACATGAAGAAAAACCCGCATGGAATGACATTTCCGATAGGAGTCCAGTTTTAAAGGCCTATTGGGCACAATGGGACTCACTTCATGTGCGAGAAGGTGTTCTTCGGCGTAAATGGGAGTCCGCTGATGGTAAATCCTATGTGATGCAGCTTGTGTTACCTCAATCAAAAATTAAAGAGGTTCTTCGAGAAATGCATGATGGACCTTCAGGAGGCCATTTGGGAGTCAACAAGACGTTAGAAAAAGTGAGACAACGATTCTACTGGTTGCATGCAAGAGACGACGTTGAAAAGTGGTGCCGAAATTGTGACGCTTGTGCTGCAACCAAAGGCCCTGGTAGAAAACTGCAAGGAAAAATGATGCAATATAATGTTGGCTCACCGTTTGAAAGGATTGCTGTTGATGTAGCTGGCCCATTTCCGGAAACGAATGCTGGAAACAAATACATTCTGGTGGTAATGGATTACTTCAGCAAATGGCCTGAGGCATACGCTATTCCGAACCAAGAAGCCAAGACCGTGGCCGACCAGATTGTGTCTAACTGGGTAAGCAGGTTCGGTGTGCCTATGGAGCTCCATTCTGACCAAGGAAGGAACTTTGAGTCGAACATATTCCAAGAGGTGTGCGCGTTCCTTGGCATTAAGAAAACGAGAACCACACCACTTCACCCGCAATCTGATGGAATGGTCGAGAGATTCAACAGGACGTTAAAAGAGCACCTCACTAAGGTCGTAGGCGACAACCAAAGAAACTGGGATAGGCACATACCACTATTTTTGATGGCCTATCGAAGTGCAGTACATAGCTCAACAGGACAAACACCATCTGAAATCCTGTTCGGAAAAAGCATACGCCTGCCTAGTGAGATAAGGTTTGGACACCCACCACAAGAGTCTCAGGAAACAGGGGATTACGTGAGTGACCTAAAAGAGAGGCTAATCGGCATCCACGAAAGGACCAGGACTAGAATGAGCACTTACAGCGATCGAATGAAGACAAGGTACGACACAAGAGCAAACACGACAGGATTCCAAGTAGGAGATCGTGTATGGCTGTATAATCCACATCGTCAAAAGGGATTGTCGCCGAAGCTTCAACAAAACTGGGAAGGCCCTTATACTGTCGTCACGAAAATCAATGATGTCGTTTACCGAATTCAAAGAGGGTTAAGAGGAAAGCTAAAAGTTGTGCATAGCGATCGACTGCACCGATACAGTGCCGAAGCTGGTGATAGAGTTGTTCGGGACGAACAATCTTAAGAAGGGGGCAATGTTGCGAACAGAGCTTTATACTCCTACAGCGCCATCTGTTGGGAATTACATATCTGCTTTGTGAGGGAACAAAACAAAAAGCTCTTTTCCATCGCATCTAAATTTCCCCTAATTCCAAAGTACTAGAACATTCTACCCCCATAAGAATTTCCCCTTCTGGACAAGAACCTTCTAGAACAACTGGTTTGAGTATAAAAGGGAGTGTTCACGGTGAGCGGGACACAGTTTATTTTCGATTATGGAAGTGTGCAAAGCTGAACTATTGGATTGTGGAAAGTGTAATTAAAAAGTGGATTTAAGTTGGAATAAAAGTATTAGAGTTGATTATAAATTGAGATTTATTGTTTTGATTCGAAAAGTGTAAATAAAGAAGAAATTCTAAAAGGAGTAATAAGTTTTATTTACCGAACCTAGTAAAAATATTACAATACTTTAGTTTGACTTTTGGATCCTGATTACGGTGCTTTTTTACTTGCGACTTATAGGTACTATAAGGCAAGTTATGCATTCGTAAAAAAAATCGAACTCGAGATTTTGATCTAAGTTGACATTACGATGACAGCGAAGACTAAAAAAGTGGGTCTGGCAATTCTGTCTGTCGGTCTGTCTGTCTGTTCGACTACAGCCTAAACGGCTCGGCCGATTTTGTTTAAGCTTGGTAGATATCATTTTTAATTTTTACCCCCACACGTTTTTTTCTTTTTTTTTTTTAAGACCAAAAATAACGGTAACTACCAAACGAATTTTTTTCGAAATTTTATAAATATTTTCTTTCCTCAAAAACTGCCCCACAGATTAAAAAAAAATGCAAAAAAATTTCATTTAGTTAAAGCTATGTATGTAATGGTTGAAAAAAAATTCCGAAAAATGGTTATTGACGGCACCCCAAATGGAACCATTTTTTGTTTTTGTTTTTGATATTTTCAAAAACTTCAAAATTTTTTTTTTTGAAACCCAATATTTGGAAAAAAACATGCTAGATTTTTCTAGATTTCTCAATATAATCTACGAGACGTGAGAAAAAAAAATGTTATTTTACTTAAAAATGAAGGTACCCATACAAATGTAAAAAAAAATTCAAAATGGTTTTCAAAAATCGTATTTTTCTCGAAAACGGGGCCTAGAATTTTGATAAAATTTGTTTTTATTTTCAATTAATTTTTATGATCTTTAATTTAATAAAAAAAAATTGAGATTTTTTTTTTTTTTTTTTATAATCTACCCGCGCTCAAGGGATTATGATTACCCTTTAAATGTTTCAACACAGCGCGGGCGTGAAGTTAATGAAGAGAAAGAAGGATAGGAAAGATGTGTGGCACGATGTTCTGAGACTGTTGGTGCTTGTCTCAGATATTTTTATCTCCAGGGATGGCGGCTGAGCTAAAGCGGAGAAATGCCGTGTCTTATTTGAATGTCGCTTATAATTCACATTATTTTATTCGTGTTCATCCTTGCTGGGCATACTAGTTTAACTCAATTACATGTTGTTAGTGTTATGCCTGAACAACATGTAATGAGTAAACCAGCAACCCATTGATGACAATTTTTAGAAGGTTTTTAATGGAATTAAAGCGACATAGACGACAACAGGGATCGAACCTGTGATCATGAGGTTGACAGGCGAGCACACATCCATCGCGCCACGGCTTGTACCTACCATAGAACCATTTTTTTAAATTTTGAACTACTCACTCACTGTTAATGAAATTTATTTTTTATAGAGATGCTTCTAAAAAGTTCAAAAACATTGCATTTCAAAACTTAAAAAAAAATATTTCTTTGAATTTTTGACAAAAAAAAATCAATTTTTTTTTGGAAAATTCGATATTTCAAAAACGGCTCAATATGGTTTTTGGAAATTTAATTTTCTTTCGTACAATAATAAAAACTTAAAGTTGGCGTACCAAATTTTTTTCTTAAAAATCTGTTAAAAATTTTGTATAGAAAATCTTTTTTTTTAAGAAACCACTACAACGACTTATAATTTCTGGTTTTGTCACTTACTACTAAAAGAATTTAAACAATTTATTTTATCCTAACGAACGGTTTCCTCTAATAATATTTCTATTAAATAGGAGCAAGTTCGTGCGACCCAGTCGTGCATTTTATTTTGGTTGTTTCGACTTTCGTTTTTTTGATGTGTTTTTTCTGCTAAAGATGGTGTTAACACTGAGCGAAATCCTTCGAATTTTTGTTTAGGTTTCTGTACTTTGTACTTTATCTTAATCCCTCTGTCAGAGATTTATAAGCCGATTGACATCATTGGCACCTTGTAATGGAAATTGTAGAAGTAAATATAAGTGGAAAAAACTAAATTTTTTAATCTACAGTGTCGTAGTCATCATGCAGGTCATGGATTTACAAATGGAGAACGATCTATATTTTGATATAATATAAAATATTTAATTCGACAATTAAAATACATACATATATAGTATGACAGATAAGGGCAAATTAAATTTTGACGTATCGAGAATATTTCGTTGCAGATGTCAACTGATTGCCCTGAACGCCATTTTTCGGAGTTTTAAATGTCAAATCTGAAAATGCATTTTTTGGGAGCATAAAATAATGTAATCGTCCATCACTTACATGAAATGGATTTGTTTAAAACATTGAATGAACCCGCTATAAAATTTAAACCAGTTGTTTTGTCTTTGGTCATTTTGACATATTGGTCGAGAAGAGAAGTGAAGAATTGTTGGGGGAGTGAATATATTTAGGTCTAGCTAGCAATGGAAAGTACTAAAATCAAGATTTCAGTACTCAAAGTTTCCAATGTAAGCACCATGTAGTAAGTATACGCAATATTCCCAATGTCAACAGGGTCTTAAATGCAATCTTCCGTAAGGCAAGTTGCTATACGGAACGTGTAACCCGTTACTACACGGAAAGTATAAGTTTTGCCCACTTTTTTGAGTTACAATACCGCCGGCAAGGATGTTAACACATCAAAGAATTCGGTACGCCAATTTTACGAGTAATATTTTATAACTATGCGAATAAAAATTAAATTTCAGAATATAATAAATGACCAGTTTTTAAGATATCGAATTTTCAAAAAAAAAATATTTTTATTTTTTTTTTAATGTAAGAAGTTATTTTTTTTAAGTTTTGATACACAGATATAAATACATAAGTAGCCAGTAAAATGTGATTTCATTAAATATGGAAGTAAATCAAAGTTCAATAAATTTTAAGATCTCAATAGCTATTAAACATTTATCACGGCATATACATTATATTATGGGTTGTGTGTTGTATATTATTGCAGCTTATTAACTTCGTCATAAGAAATGCAATAAATCAAGTCGTTAGACAATATTTAAAAAGTTTGCCTAAATCAGAAAATACACAAGATCAAGTTGCCATATTTTCTACATAAAACAGAATAGAGCCACACACCTTCATAAATCCATTAGGGACCTTAAACGAGACTCCAACACAAATTTAACACCAACCTTCTTAAACCTATCTTAACGAAAATCTAATATTACTAAAAGGAAATGTGTCATAGCACCCTTAGGATAATTATCTTCTCTTCCTTTATTATACTTGTGTGTTTTGTTTATTTTTTTTTTGCATAATATTATTCTGATTTCACTTTTTATCTACTCTAAGTACACGGCCACATTACCGAAATTAAAAATATCCTCGCTTATAAGCCAGAAAGACAGTTGAAGTTCTAGCTTCAAGGTTCAAGGTGGTTGTTTTATGGTAATGTCGTCGGTGGGAACGGATAAGAACACAGGAATTAATCTATAACGAGAAGTCAAATAATTTAATAGCGTTTCACTGGGAGTATATGAAAGTAGGTGGGTAGGGCCTGATGGAGTCCTTGGTAAGGTTGGGAGAATGTTCTACATGGATTTTCAGGAAATGTCTACATATTTGCTTTGGGAAAGTAAACAAGTTAGTAAACAAACAGGACTATGATTTGGATTCGTATAAATGTCCTTTTTGTCTACAAATTATTAATAGCTGCTGAATTTAATATCGACAACTATGGAAAATTGAATAAAAGAACTAATAATGTGTTTTTAATTTTCCCCCTAAGGATCATTCAAAGCGTACATTCCCTGTTGAATGAAATCGGAAATCATTTAGTCAAAAAGCCCAAAGGATCCGAAATTATTGGCATATTAGTTAATGCGTTGGACTGTCATGCAGAAGGTCTTGGGTTCGATGCTCATCGGCTGCAAAAAAGTTTTTTCAGAGATATGTACTGCCTCTTGCGAGAAATTGACAAATCTTCTATGATTATATCTTGTCAGGAAGGGTATCTACTGCTCAGTGCTCACTGGCCGTTCGGAATCGACAGAAAATTGAAGGTTCCCTCCGTTCCTTATAAAACGCACGAAGAAATGGTTGGAAACAAATTAATAAATGATTTTTAAGATGTTTTGTGGGATTCGACAGGTGGTGGATTTAAATTAGTCTTAACGCTTGAAACATGGCAGGGTTTCATCCTCTACGATCCCGAGTACATTGATTCTATTCATCTGGACCAAGCGCTTGGTGTTTTGTCGGGATTTGAAGACCGTCCGAGTCAATAGTGTCATGCCATAACAGCTGTGACTCCGCAATATTCAAAATCACTTCCGCCTTGGAGCTGAGGTTGACCAGGACAATACTGTCATTCTAGCACCATAATATTTCTTAAAGGAGTTTGGATGTGTTGATGATATAATTCTTGAACAAAAACTTGAATACCTGTTTGGTTTTGTTAGTACATTGTCACAATTTGTATCTTTCCAAAGGTGTTCCTCAGGGATCAATAAAGGTACCCTTGTTATTTGCAATTTTTATTAATCACTTGACTGGAAGCAATCTTAATGCTATGATCCATCATGCTGAATATATACAGTTAAGTGCTGGTCATTCTATCTACTTAATTGAAGAGCTTAAAGCTCAAGTAAATGAAGATCTTACTTACAAGTATATGTGGGCAATTTTGGGCTATTTCATAATTCAAATAAGTCAAAATGTATGGTTTTCTATAACAATCTGCTCTACCAAATTATGAGTAATATTACAAGTCTGGGTATTGTCAAAAACTCTTACGTAAAAAGGCTGTGATCATATAAATATGCTTTCCCGATTTCCTTAGATCGTAAACTTTGATTATTTAAACATTTACAAGGGGATTACCAATTTGAGAAGGTCCATGTCTCTGCACTTGTATAGAACCGGAATGATAGAAGTCTTATAAAGAGACAAATAAAGAGTGGACTTTGCTTCTCTATAGTTTTCAAAGTCTAAAGAAGCAGCAATTGTGAAGAGTTATTCCCGGTTTGATTTCAGCGCTGGTGTCATTGTCGAATTGATAAGATAAAGTGACGATCTGTCTAAGACGTCGTTATTGATGAAAGTATATACTTGGTCTTACGCTAATTGACTACTAAACCAATCTTCTTCGCTTTGTTATTCCAATCATTTTGAAGTCAAAATTTCGGTGTATCCGAGTAATTGGAAGGAATTTTGAAAGATTGTGTCTCTAGTGTGGATGCGGGAGTTTGGCACTTTGTTGTTGAAGATATCGCTTGACAGTCCATGGGCTTGTTTAAGACCTTTTTTGTGCGTTCTCCATTGTCGCTTGTACAAAGGGACAAGTTTTTTCACGGATGCAAAACAAAACATTACTTTATATAGTTCGTCCCTATAGATGTCATCATACGCGAAGAAAAGGTAGTAGGTGTCTTTTTGAAGATACTGGTTTTTTTCCACAGTTTTTTTGTAATATGAAAATTTTTGGACTTAAGTCGAATTGACCTTTCATGTTGTTGACGAAGAAAATATTGTGTACTATGTTCAGAGTTGGCGCAGTTCAGGGGGTCTTTCTTGGGGATCGGGCAAACAATGCTGCATTTCCATTCATCGGTCATGCTTTCTTCCGACCATATTTTGCGCATACTTCCAACCAACTCATCTCCTGCCCGTCAACTTCAGCGGTTTTCTTGGGCTTAAGATTTGATATAGCTTTCTTCACTTCGTTCATGTCGAGTGGAATGTGTTGTTTTCCTACATCGTGTCGTCAAAGTATCTTCTCCTTAGCAGTGGAATTCCCTTCATCATCTACATCTTAAAACTTGGAGAAATGATCTTTTCCATTGACTGTTCTACCACAATGTTTAGTTGACTGCGCAAGCAGGTTCCGACTCGGGGATTGTACCCTTCAGTACCATTTGTTAAAACTTCCAAGTCTTCCGGTGCTTCTCATTCTCATGGTCTTGCTTTTTCTTTTTGAGAAGCCAATAATCCTCTCTCCTCTCCGTTCATAGAGCTCGCTAGCAGCTCGGTTCTTCGACTTTCTTTGCAGCACCGCTTTTTTTGGCTCTCGTTTAGCTGGATGTACTTACCGGCACTCATTGTCACAGCAGAACTTTGGTTGTGGTAGTCATGATGGCTGCTTGGCAATGTTGCGTCTGGTTCTCACCAATTGATTCTGGCGACATAGGACTTCTTAAGAGGTTGTTAGAGATTTGATCGGAAAAAGTCGAACTTTGTGAACCCTTGTAATGAAACCTATGATAATCCTACGTCGATCAAGCCCGTTAAGGGTGTAGATGGCTTACAGCAAACTTTAGCCTGAAATGTCAGAGGGCATTTCTAAAGTATTGAAATTTCTATCGTCACATAATAAACTGGCTAGGGAGAGGTATACGCCTTCCCCGGAGGTATTCATTTCCTTTACCTCCACTTGAGCAATCATTCCCCCCAGCATGCTTCCCGTAGGAGCATGTGGCTCCTTGCAACGTCTGATGAGTTTAAAAAGTCAGTGCTTGGTGTATATATGTTCGTTTTTTTGGTCGTTAGTTTAGTCGAAGAGGCTGTTTACATACTAAAGAGGATTTTACCAATCTTAGGTAGAGGTGGTCCCATCAACCTACTGATGCTCGTGTTCACCGTAGGCGTCGGAACCGCAGGTGTATATTAGGCGAGGTGTCCATTCTCCGTTGGTGCTGCTTCCACAAGGAACACGTGCGTCGTTGACGTTATCGTTCGTACTATACTATCGTACGGTAGCTGAAGGCGGTTTTCAAAGATCAGGAATTCTCAAGCCATTTGGTATCGTTAACGAATTTTAACATGATTTTGCTTGGAATGTTGGAGAGCTCCTCCAAGTCGCTGAAGAAATGTCTCCCTAGATGTCTGTTTCTTAGATGATATAGCGCAGGGCAGTGACACAGGTAGTGAGGAGTGTCCTCATGTATCTCCTCGTCACAGCATCATCTGCATAAGTCGTCCATACTGAGTTTCATCTTTTTCTTGTGGTAACCGAGTTGGTTGTGACCTGTGATGATGCTCACGAGAAGAGAAAGAGACTTTTTATTCAGTTGGATTATAACATCGGTCTTTTGTTTGCTGAAACTAGGCCATAATTTTCTGGTTGTAAGATGAGAATCGAGAGATTTCCATCTCTTGTTTGTTAAGGCTAGAATTTTACTCTTGATAACCTGTTTAAGATTAAAGGGTGGGACTTAAACCTTTGTGTCTACTTGATTAGGATCAAGTGTAGATCCTATTCTTGATCTTCAGCGCTTTCATTTCCTGGGACACCACTGTGGCCAGGAACCCAGCAGAGTCTAATGTTGTGCTGTGTAGAAAGAACCCTAAGCTCTTCGCGACAGCAAGTTACAAGCTTCGATTTGATTTCAATGGCAGAAAAGAATCCTGCACCAACACCAGTTTCCATCTCGGAACCGTCGGTATATGTATATTAATATCATCGGTTCGCAGGTAGATGGCTCGTTGATTTGCCAGTCCTCTCTGCTAGGAAAGGCGGTCTCGAACGGCTTGTAAAAGTCTAAGCCGGGTGTTATGTAGTCAGTAAGTACATTCCCAATTTCCCGTGTATTTCTGAAGAATCGGCACATGAAATATCGTACTATGTCGCCGTCGCCAGCCTGAAACCCGTTATCGGATGTGGTTCCAGGCAGACTGTATCTATCTTTGGACCGTTCCACCAAAAAATTTCTTCTCTTCCTAGGACAATTTGAATGTGATACCTAGGGCACTGTAGATGTGTTTTTGTCTAGGAACTCGAAGAATATGTTTTTGGTACCTTTGTCTTTCTCCTCCGTTGGATCATGCGCACAAATGAAGCATTGATGCAGATCGTTGTGGGGCGCCCTTTTACACAGTTGAAATTCAAGACCGAGTCTCGTTCCAACAACAAATCCGCCGCTTAGTAGATATCGCAGTCTTTTAATTGTTGTCTCCCCAATCCATCCCATTGCATCTCTTTGTTGACTGTATTAGCTGCTTTGCAGAAATTTAGGGCTTACGCTAATTTGTGGATGGGAAGTCACCCTGACGGTTCAATTAACCCCCTACCTGGAGGCCCTGGTCCTTAGTATAATTCTAATGACGGGAAGCCGTATGAACTACTCCTTCAAGGCCTCAGATCCCAATATGTAGGTATGTCGTTGTTTCCCTCTAAGATATTCATTAAGTAGTTCAGCCTTACTGGAGATACAGGCGCCACCGTGGATTCTATCTGGTGAAATCCTCCTCTGCCACCTGGACGAAAGGACAGATTCCACTCGTGTTGGGAGGAGTAGGAGTTAATAGGCAGAAGTGTGCTTTAATTGTATGTGTCTGTGTCTACCATTTAACAAAACAATGTACAATTTAGTTCTTAAGATTCAAATGCCCGAAAGCGGACAACGGAGTGCTCTTAATGCGAATACTATTTCCTTAATATTCGAAGTCCTTAAATAACTATCCAATACATTTTACTATCAATCTAAATTTTGAAAATTTAAATTTCCAACCACCACATCGTCCTGTTTAAAGGGTTAAATAAATTTAAGTTTAATTAATTAAATCAACTGAAATGAGCACCACAATCTGTGAATAACATTGTCATCGTTTGTGAATTCATCATTTGCAGGTGATGTACCCAGTGGGCCAGTAGCATACCCATACCCGCATAACGACAAATCTTTGACAAAATGTGATCTATTAATGCGCTGACAGGGTTGATGGAATGGAAAACTTAAAATACCTTTTCTCATAATTTTTTCAATTATTGAAGACAACGAAATTAACAATGTTGAAGCCTGAAAATGTAACTACCTACTACCTACCTTAAATTCAATTAGCTTGATAGAATGTTTTAAATGGTTCGGTGATTTGCTCCTTTTTGAAGTTCATCAGTGAAATCGCATTAGTGACATTTGCTGCCTGAGATTAAGGTATTTCTTGATTCGAACTAATTAAGAGGAATCTTGTTGGTAGGGTGAGGAATTTGAATTTTGAGACACTTGTTGTAAGGACTCAAAAACAGAAGTTAACTCTTTTTGGAAATTGAATTAATTCCATAATGAGAACTTGATGATTTCTAATTCTGAAAGGCTATTTGCATCCGAATACTCATAACTTTGGTACGGGAATGCAGAGATAGGTTGAAAGGAGACTGTTGGGCTATTTCACATTTATGTGTAGTTGACAGCAACAGAAGTACACAAGATTTATTTTAATTTCCAGGTGTCTGCGTTGACTTATGTTCAGAGGTATGAAAAGGAAGTTGTTCTCTCTAATTTTCAAATATAGAAATAGAATAGGACATTTAAAATAACCTTGGAAGAGAACATATGAAATAAGGAATATAAATCATTTATGTTTTTTTGAGTGGTTAAGAGCTGAGGAACTAACTTCCAAACTCACTGAGAATTACCTACAACTCTTAAAGAATTGTCGGAAATATTAAGAATATCTAATACTGTCAAGAGTTGCCGAACAATATCATAAAATCAGTACTGAGTTATCTCTTGCCTAAGAACTGCTACTTTCAGAGTTGTTGGAATGTTTTTCAATAGTAAAAAATAAGCAGGATCCCTTCAATCGCACCAAACTTGTTAGTCTCATGCCAAATAGCAGCTTTTTGAATTAGTTATAAGCAAGTCTATAGGTATGATATGTGCCCGAAGTAAGATGTCAAGCTTATTGTTGGCTTAATTCAACACAGCAGCCTGCACGACAATATTCAGGAGACGGACGAAGCCAGGCTGATTGACTTTGCAGCGGGCCGAGTCATCATAGCTAGAACTCGATTCCCACACCTCAATATACATCAAGGATCTGACGGTCTCTGGAACCTGACCTGATGAACCGTCAAACAGATTGATCATGTTGCGATAGATGTCAGATATGTTTCCAGTATCCTGGATGTCCGAAAATTCCTAGGGGCCAACATTGACGGAACATTACTCTTGGTTATAGCTCAAGTGCGAATGCCGATATCAATGATAACACAACGCCGCGCCGAGTGAATGCCTCAAGAAAATATGATGTCGAGAAATTAAAATCGTAAGAGATCGCCAGGATTTTTTTTTATAAAGATGATTTGTATGAAATATGAAAATTATTTCGGTTAACGTGGAGTGATTGAATTTAATTCAGTTGAAATCTCATGTGACCTCAACTCGAAAGTGCGTTTCCAGGTACCACAGTGGGCTCATCAGTTAGATCCTGTCGTACCCTTCTAAGACGAAAATATTGGTTTGTGTTTACCGACTCTAATAAAATTTGATTAAATTCAGACACCTAGAATAATAATGTCCGTGGTCAGACTATTAATTCAATTCAATTTATAGTTTAAGATTAAGAAAAGAATGTTTGTATTTTAAATCTTTTTCGTGGAAATCACCCAGACTTTCGGAAAATTTGAGTCTTGAGACTTTTCTGGTCTCATTCTTAGTTCATGGCCAACTCTCACCCCAACTGCCACCCTACATGTTTGCACAAAAATGATTTTGCACACTTGCTGTTTAACAAATATCACAAAAGTCATCGCATCAAGTGTCTTCGCTATAATATACGACCGATTTATCGATTTTCAAAGCAATGGCCAGAAGACTTTCGACAGAGCTTGATTATGTCATGCATATAAAATCCCTCTTGACTTCAAACGGTCAGCACAAACTGCTCCAGAATAACAAAAACAAACAAAATGCATCCAGAGAATTGTTTTTGTTGAAGTTATTTTCTCTGACAATGGCAGCACCAAGCAAGACTACCAGTTTTGAAAATTTGTATCAAATTGTCAGATAAATATACAGAAAACTGTTCCGTCCAGTGTTCAGCATTCCGAATAGAAGAATTTATTTTACTGTTTTCCATCGACTACTCCCTCAAGTTGGCCGCCACCGGATGTCATGCTGCCATTCTCAACGCTCAAGTTTCTTGAAAAATATCATTTCCTTGGTCGAATCGAGTATTGGTAGGTATAGTTCTGCTCGTTATTGTTTTGTTTTGTTGTTTTATTTTGCAAGAACAAAAGAACTCCATCCTCGTTTGTGTTGAGGTGTTCCCAAAAGAATCGAATAGAACCAATAAACCACCTGACATCTGCAGACAGAGAAGAGAAATAATAAAACTTAACTCCAAACAATGCAAGCTGAGTGAAAATACGCCAGTGTTGTTATATAATATTAAATTTAAGTAATAAAAATTTAATACCGCATTCTCGTCGAGGATTCGCTAAAACTTTCGATTAAATTTTTAAATAAGCTGAAAAAGAATAACATGGAATTTAACAAAATACATCCTTACAGAAATATTGGCATGGCATGCAAATTTGTTTAAATTAATAAATTTTTACAATATTTAGTATTTAGTATTTATTTATTTCAAAATCACTTACAAAATTTAATTAATTTATTAAGTCTTGTTACAAATTTATTTATTAAAAAGAAAACAAAATTAAAAAAACAGAAAACAAATATTAATAAAATGCACGACTGGGTCGCACGAACTTGCTTCTATTTAATAGACTAGGATTTTAAAAACGAATGTTATTAGAGAAAACTGTTCATAAGGATAAAATGAATTTTTTAAATTCTTTTAGTAGTAAGAAAGAAAAACAGAATGCTATACAAATATGAATTTATGCAAGAACAAAATTATAAGTCGTTGTAGTGGTTTCTTAAAAAAAAGTTTTATATACAAACTGTTAAAAAGATTTTTAAGAAAAAAATTTGGTACGCCAATCTAAAGTTTTTATTATTGTTCGAATAAAAATTAAATTTACAAAAAAAAAAATATTGAATCGGTACCGAGTAGTGTGGGACTCTTACCGCACTAAAACCACCGGTGAATCAGGACCAATCTATGAAAGATCGACAAATGATTTTATTTCTTAATTTTTAAATCGCATTGGGGGAAGTTTAAGGTAATAACACTTTCCCATAGCTTTTAGACCATCAGCTCATGAGGTTTGGTTCTTCTTAATCTCCGAACATTGTCTCGTACATTTAATACGGTCTCCATTTCGGAATAAAAATTAATTGAAAGAAAAAAATTTTATCAAAATTCTAGACGCTGTTTTCGAGAAAAATACGATTTTGATTGGTGGGTACCTTTGTTTTTAGATAAAAAAATTTTTTTTTCTCACATCTTGTAGATTATATTAAGAAACTTTTATTTATCAAGTTTTAAAAAAATGTATGGGGTTTTCGAAATATTGAGTTTTGAAAACAAATTTTTTTTTTTTTTGAAAATTTGAATACACAATTCTATTTAAGTTTTTTTAGAGCCTTATCAAGTTTGAAAAAAATCTACGGGGTTTTCGAAATATTGAGCTTTGAAAACAATTTTTTTTTTTGAAAATTTGAATACACAATTCTATTTAAGTTTTTTTAGAGCCTAATCAAAAAAGAAAATGATCAGAATCGGTTGTTTCGTTTTTGAGAAAATCAAAAAGAAAAAAAAAATGGTTCCATGGGGGCACCCCCGATAACCATTTTTCAGAATTTTTTTTTTTTTCAATTATTACCTAGCTTTAACGGAATGAAATTTTTTTTTGTGTTTAGTTTTTAAATCTGTTGAAGTTTTTGAGAAAAAAAAATATTTATAAAATTTTGAATGGCAGGTACCGTTATTTTTGGTCTTAAAAGAAAAAAAAAAGAAAAAAACGTGTGGGGGAAAAAATTAGAAATGATATCTACCAAATTTAAAGAAAATCGGCTGAGCCGTTTAGGCTCAAACTATTGGGGAACTTTACCAGAAAAATAAAATGATCAAAACCCATTGAACCGTTTTTGAGAGAATCAAAAACCAAAAAAAAAAACGGTTCCAAGGGGGGTACCAAAAATAAAAATTTTTTGGAAAAATTTTTTTCAAACCATTAGCTAGCTTTAACTCAATGAAATTTTTTGAATTTCTTTTAAGAAGATGTGTGGGACAGGTTTTGAGAAAAAAAATATTTATAAAATTTCGAAAAAAAAATCTTATGTGGGGGGAAAAAATTCAAAACAATAAGTACCAAGTTTAACGAAAATCGGCCGAGCCGTTTAGGCTGTAGTCGAACAGACAGACAGAATTGCGAGACCCACTTTTTTAGTCTTCACTATCATCGTAATGTCAACTTTGATCAAAATCTCGAGTTCGATTTTTTTACGAATGCATAACTATCCTTATAGTACCTATTAGTCGCAAGTAAAAATGAATAGATAGATATTATCAATGATTTGCCAAATAGTTGAAAAGTAAACATTTTAATTTTCTTGTGCTTCTTACACTTCTCATAGCTACCTATGGGCAGAGAGTTCCAAAGACGATTAACAAGGACTAAAAATTGACGCTCAGTAATGACAAAATTGTAGCGAGGTAGTATAAGAACAAAAAACCTTGTTGAATGCGGGAAGTTCATCTTACCGTGTAAATAATCAAGCTGTTTTATTCGAATGATTTCATATATGGACATGGAGGGCTCACAGCTGAACTATACATAGTTCATTACAGCTCTAAATAGAGGTCAATTTTGCGGAAATTTTGGCGTTGGTTTTGGATTTTTTTAAAATGACTTGGTTCGGTACAGCTGTGAGCCCTCCATATGTAGATTGCCAAGTGAGCGAAAATTTAATAAATTGTCTAGGCTACAGCCAGAAATGCGATCAGAAGAAGATTAAACGGGGTTATAGCCACGTCGATTATAGACATAACAGGCAATAGTCGTTTTTTATTGGGAATTGTATAGGCAGCGCAGTAAAATTTTACACAGTAAACAACAACAAAGGAATAGTGCGTATAAACTAGGCAGTAATAAGAGTGCACATAATAGTGCTGATAAAGTTTTGGAGCATCTGGATTACAGTGACACTCAAATTGGTTGCAAAAGTTTTATTTTTCGTGAGGTTGGCAGGTTTTGATTATTCGAGAATGTGTTCGGTGATATTTGTTCATTTTATGGTAAATTTTCACAAGAGCAAAATTATGTGGTTTGAAATATTAATTTACGATTAGACGGTAAACGTTAATAGTCAATGGTCAAAATTTTGCCTCTTAATGCGTGTGCATGTTCCCTATCTGTCACGTGAGACGGTGAGAGTATGAAAATCATCGAAGGTAGGCTGCGATGCCAAACGATTAAAAAGGACATGAACAATTTTTTTCTGACACCGAGCCCTTAATTTGACTTTGTGTACATACATGCCATTGAGATTTTATTTTACTAATAATTTTGCCACTTGTTTGACAACAAATTTTTCAGTGATGTTAATTCAGCATAAACCACATCAAAACGTATACTTTTCCAACGCATCCCTTAGCTTATTGAAAAGTGGATTGTTTATTCGTAGGTATATATTTCATTTTTGCTTTTCGTTTCCTTTTACTTTGTTCACTTAATGAGTCTGAAATATCTACTAAATTAAGATGATTTGTTAAAAGAAACTCAGAAATTATGTACATAAGCCCTTTTCTGTTTTGAAACTTTATTCATTTCAGTTTGTATTATTTTTGTAAGAAATTACATATTTATTTTGCTTCTTTTCCAAATCAGCTGATTTTGACACGGGTATAAATGCAAAGCATACCAACTTTAAAATTTAAAGTAAAAAGTGTATATGCAGTCAAAAAAGCATTTTATTCGGACTTCCATTGCTGCACTATGTATACATTACCAATAAAATACGCCTAATGTTGTTATATGTGACATTTAATTTGCGGTTAGTAGCTGAGTTCAAGTTGCAAAAAATTTCACATCCATATAATATAATGGATATTAAAAGTGTTTTGACAAGAAGAAACTTGGTTTTTGTAGGGATGAAACTTCGAGTGACTTGGGGAACACGCCAACACGGAAACTACCATAAACTTTACCAAATACTTTAATTAGGTGGTCGTTCCATGTAAGGGATCGATTGAAAACCATTCCAAGGTTTCCAGAACTGCTAACTTACTCGACCGTTCCGTTTTCAAGATTCAATGGACTTAAGACTGGTAAATCAAAGATTTCCGTTTTTCTCCCCAACCGGTCGACTTATCAGAAGCTGCACGTCATCAGCGTAAAGATGAATCAGACAGTGTTTAACAACTTTTGGAAGCTTATTTATGTAAAGTGAGAAGAGATTTGAGCCAAGATTAGATCCCTAAGGCACTCCATTTAAAATACTGAGAAAGATTGATGATTCACCATATGCCACCACGCATTGTTGCCTTCCGCTAAGGTACGATAGAATCAACTTACAGGACTCTATAGTAAATCCAAAAAAATTAAGCAGTTTTTTCCACATGATTTAATAGTAAACAGTGTCAAGAGCCTTTGAAAAGTATAAAAGCGTTAGAAGTGTAAAATGATCCCTGTCCATTGCGGTTCTTGTTTCGTCAGTAACAAAAAGTAGGTCAGATTTGCAGCTGCGCTTTGGTCTAAGACCAGACTGACAGAGGTAGTTAACAGGTTTTTAATCGATAGATATTTTTGTATCTGCTTCATAATGGTTTTTTCAAACACCATTGAGAGAAACGGGAGGATAGCAATGGGTCGGAACTCCGTAGCAATAACTGTTTGGTTTTTAGGAACGGGAGTAATTTTAGCTTTTTTTTAGCATTCAATTCAATTGATAATATTGTCTCAACTATAACTTTTTCTAGTATTGTTGTAAGGCTCCAGTTGACATTTGTTGATTCCTCTTCAATAGGGAAATCACATCGCAATCGATGTTATCAGCAAACTTCGTAGAATGCTTCCCAATACCGATTTCTCGCAAGTTTTTCCATAAATTTTTTCCAGAAACTAATGGACCAACTTTGTGTTCGTAGTAAATTTTTTTTGTTACCGATTTGAACCGCCTCCATTGACTGTAAGCGGCATGTCGTTTCACCAGTAGAGCACAGATGTCACCATTCAGCCAAGGTGGAGAAGTATGCTTAAGGGTAGGTCTACCCCAGAAGCAAACTCAAATCTCATGTAAAAACGTGTACATGTATTGGTGTACAAATATGGCTCTCTTAGTTAAGAATTTTTGTGTTAAGAAAATAAATTTACCTCGTCTCGTCTCTTCAAGATACCTCTTTTTTCGCATCACGCATAGAGATAGAGAAAGATAGAATAGAATATAAAAAAAAAAAAAACAGAAAACGGGAACAAGGCACGAGTGGCAAGCTGGCAAGCCGCACAGTCAGCGCAGCGCACAAACATTTGATTTTGAATTGATATATGACTCGGATTGCGCAAAAGATAAATGAAATATTTTTTTTTTCCTTTTGTATTTTGGGTAGAAAAAATTATTTTTCGTGAATCGTAATTGTTTGAGGTTTAGGAAAGGGAAATTGAGTTTTTTGCATTCAATTTTGCGCAGAATTAGACACAATAATAGACGGTTTGTTTTCTGTTTTATTTTTGGTTGCAGGTGAATTGAAACTTTTCGCATTTAGGTAGATAGCGTTTTTATTCCTTGCGTATTTATACAAGGTTAATCTGTTGGTTCTAGGACTTTTACTTTTAAGGATATTTTAAAAAATAAAGAAAAGGGAGCACAGATTTAGACATTAGGAACCCGGGGAATTTGCTCTGATATTTATAATTTATTTTTAATGTAGACAATTAATTTTAGGAAACAGTTCACAATTCAAAAATTGCTCAACTAAAAAATTATTAAATTTCCTAACCCAAGTAAATTAATAGACTTTCAAAAATAATAATGGTAACTATGTACCTATACCTATAAAAATGTTCGTTTGAGTCTTTTTCAAAGGGCTGTAACTCTGCGAAAAGTGATCGTATTCGGATGAAACCAAAAGCGTTTTAAATATTTCTTTTTCTTGTTTCAGAGTTTCTAAAAATGAAAAATATCCATAGTCAACCATTTTAATTTTTTTTAAAGGGCTTCATTGTCTTGAGGTTATTTATGATTTAATAAAATTAATAAGTGCAAAAAAATATAGCCTCAGATTAAAAAGTGGTTCCGTCTTTGACCACTAATTTACATGTAAAAATTGACAACATAAAAGGTAAATTGGGCAGTTTTGAAAACATGAATAAATTTGTTATAGATAATGGATTCTTTGAAACTATTTATGGAGATACATAATTGATTTTTTACAATTGACCGTTCATTTAATAAAAGTGGAAAAGTGTTTTTAAACAAACAGACTATCAATTTTGAAATTGGTTGATCAAACCGTTCGTTTATTATCTATTGTTCCTGAATATTATGTACCTAATCATCAAAATAAAAACAATGATAACAATTTTCATAGTTTTGCATTTGTTACATATCTTAGACTTGAAGTCCCTATCAGCGTTACCATTTCCGGAAAAAAATCGAAGGAGATTTGAAGAAAAAACTGATGTAAATTGGGAAAAATCGAAGTAGGTTTTAAAATGACTTTTAATTTACTTTTAGAAAAATTTGAACTGGGAATTTTCATAAGTTGACATTACAACACAAGAGAATAATGATTCCGTCTATCTGCAACTCTGTACCTCAATCTGCAGCCACTTTAGCTCGCTTCCTTCCATACAGCCATTATGAAATATTATAATTATTTTGAAAACAGCTCTAATGCTTTTTTTTTTTAATTATGTATAGATAACTGTACCAACAATGCAGTCCACACTTTGGTAAAAAATAAATGTTATTATCGGTACCTGTCATAGAACCTTCTTTTTATTTTCTACTTTTTCATTTGCGACTCTTCCGATTTCGATCAAAATTTTTACATCGCAGATTCTTTGATTTTGAAATAATATTGTATACGACAAATGTTTTCTTTAAATGTATACTTTTAAATACTTAAAATTATCAATACATTTCTTTTAATTTTAAAGAAAATTGTGTATAAATATTTAATTTTATTTAATTAATAAAACATTCTTTTATAAAAAATATAAAATATATTTAAATATAGTTTAATTTAAAATTAAAAACACATATGCAAGCGAAATTTTCATAGGATTCGTGTACACATCAGTGTGTTGAGTTCCTATGCTTTTAACCTTACTTATTTGTGTTAATTTATTGTGTTGACATTCTTTTTTTTTTGTAATTCGATGAATCTCTTCTTCGTTGGATTAGAAATTACTCGCACCTTTCGGACCGTTCACTAAAAGTAGTTTTGGACGGTTTCAAATCTGATATCCACAAAATAAATGCTGGTGTGCCCCAGGGGTCCGTTTTGTTTCCGACAGTTTCTGTCTATAACTGTTGCTCCGCTTAATTGTTTTGCTGACGACAGTAACCTTAGTTTTTCATATTCGTTTTTAGATTCACATCCTTGTCCTCGGATGTGGACTACAAACGGCAGCGTATGATAAGCTCATTAAATTATGATCTTCGAAAACTCAATGCTGTTTGGCACTTGCATCGAGGAGACTGAACAGCTTCTAGGTATGTGCATCAGAGACCATCATTTGTGAAGTGTTAAGATGTTTGACGTAACCAAAAACGCCGCTAAGTGTTTAAATTTTCTCCGCCGATGCAAGAAGTTTTTTACCCCTACTAATCTGGCTGTAATCTATAAGGCCTATATTCGTCCAAAGCTCGAGTGTAATTCCCACTAGGTAGGTGCTCTAAAAACCCTCTTAAGTCTCTTGCACAGAATTCAAAAGAGAGCTCTAAAAATGAACGGCGACCGTTGTCTAACTGAAACATTTGAATCTCTCGAGCACCGCCGCAATTTTCATAAACAATGCTCTAGTGAAGTAGGCAGTTGCGTTCTCCCCCTCAAACAATTCAACCGTAATACCCGTACTTCTAGGACTGCTCATTTTACCCTTGAGCCCAATTTTGGACGTACTGTCAAGTACAGTGATTCCTTTTTTAGCCGCACTACACGCATCTGGAATGCTTTACCCGGCTCAATATAAAAAAATTTTTATCAATTTTTTTTTGCTTGGGTTTTTTGTTTCCTTTGTTTGTTTTTGGAGGCATTATACCTTTGCAGCTAGGTTGTTGCAAAAAAATATTTATTGGTATGTACAAAATAGATTTGCACAATAAAACACAACAGAAAATAACAGTAACGAGTGTATTATCTATCACCATGACATATTGAATTAAAGGAGACAAGTCTTCCTATGTAAAACCAACAAAAATACATAAAAGAGGCGCACTTCCCATATTCTTTCTATTTACATACTTTGACATACCTCCCAATTTCACCATTCTTCTACCAGTGGAATACGTCACCACCGAAAACAAAATGTGATCGAATTTTCCTTCTGAACTTATTTATATAAATATGTACATAGGTATTTATATTAATAGATACCTGCATACATAATATTTTGGCGCCATCCACTTGCCATATCCCTTGGTTGTTGCGTATTCGCTTACAGTGAAATGCAATTTCATCATCTAATATGTTTTTGATACATCCATTACCTACCTACGCAAAATTAAATCAAAACAATCCTTACGATACCAAATCAAATCACGGCGGCGCGGCGTTGCACCTCTACATTACCTATGAACCTACCTATCGGAAAAAAAATAACACAAAATCTATTGTACATATATATTTATATGCATATGTATGTATCTTATTCTATACACAACATCGCAAATTTCATTTCTTCCATCATCTACACTACACACCCTTTGACAAAAAAAAAATGAAGATCACTATGCATCGCAATTTATTACTATGTGTGTACCTAAAATGGCTTTCCATAGAAGAAACAAAAAAAAAACAGTAGAAGTGATGATAGATCGCAAATAAAAAAATACAAAAAAACAAAATTTATGACAGCGAATTTGTGATATACCTACCTACTTATATACTTTTTTATACATACACAAAGAACATTTTTCCACTCTACCTCCGACAATGTGGAATGGTCATTGCATCATTTACCTACTAAAAACAATCATTTCTAACACGTTTTTTTTTTATTTTTTCTGTTCTTGTAATACGAGATGCAAGCAAGATGACAAGTCATAAACAAGAATAAAAAACTAAATAAGCCCAGACAAAAAAAAAAAAGAATCAAGAGAGCGGATGGGCGGACAAAATTCTTTTGCACAGAGAATACGAAACCTTCTCTTTCAAAGCGCTGATATTGCAGTGGCATTCTTGTGAACTGAAAACTTACTTGTGTGCGTGTGCAAAGGAACTTTTTGTTAAAAAATGCAAAACAGACCTCTTTTATAAAAATAAAATTAAATAAATATTCAGTGAAAAAAGTATTTTGTATTTTTGAATTTAGTAAATAAAATATCAAACAAAAATAAAAAAAATATGTGAGAACTGTATTATTAATACTTTTCTTGCAAATGCATTACAAATACTGTCATATTGAATTGAATTTTTTTGAACTTTAGATGAGTTTTATTAAATTTTTAAGAACGATACGCTGTTCAGGGAATATAAATCTTTGATTAAAAAATTATTTCAAAAAATTAAAAAATATAACTCTCAATTTCCCAGGGTAGAGAACAAAATATTTGTAAAAAAATGTATATTTTTTGACTTTTGTTAGTAAAAAGTTACTGTAAAAATAAAAAAACAAATAAAAAAAAAATTAACGTAATTACATATACTTATTGGCTTTGTACAAGAGTGAATTTTACTTCGTTATCTTTTATACTTATGAAGTTTTATCCAGTAGAGCATTCATACCACTATGCGAATTTCCTTCGTTTTTCATAGTTTTATATATTTTTTTTTGAATAAATAATAAAACAGAATAAAAAAAGAAGAACGATACGTGATTTGGGAATATGTTGTTTCTATAAAAAAAATATAAAAAAAATAAAAAAGTAATATTTTCGGAATTTCCCTATCATTTGAATAAGGACCTTACTAAAATGTATGATTTTTCCACTTGTGTGGCAGTTTCTGGGCACACAATTTTTTTATATTTTTTTCAAAACTGCAAAAGTAATTTGAATAACATTTTTCTAATCGATGACCTTTTATTTCATTGAAATATTCGTAAAATTGTGAAAGTTATACAGCTTAGCGCAAAAGTCTAACCTATTTTTTCAATGGACATCTACCCTTAATGAAACGTGTTTAAATTTTTATAGTCTCGATATTGGAAACTTTGTTGATCAACTCGACAAGCTATATCCAAACTTACAAAAATTAAATCATGCTTGCAGAAACCAGGTGCCAAAAGCTGTGTGTAAGGCAATATCCTACCAACATCGCTAGCAAGGTAAAGGTCTAATAGAGAACTAGACTCTTTAATAAAGTGCGTAGGGGTGGAGTGGTTAATAGGACTCAGATTGAGTGCCTAAAATAGGCCTACACAGAGAGAAAAAGGACTACATAAAATCAATAAAATAGCATTATCGAGGTATTTTACTTAGAAATCTTATTAAAAGCATTGGATAATGTGATATTTTCATAGAGAAAACTTATTGATTTAATGAAGAGAATCTTATTGAAGTTTTAAAAAGATTGTGCGACTCTTTCCATATGAAAAATCACATTAAATGCTATAAATAATGTGAAAACCTTATTACTTATCAATTTTAAGAAGTCTATCTTATTAACTTTTTTTTCTATAAAGGCTTGTAAGGAAATCTTCTTAAATCTATAAGTTTTTTCGTATAAATATGGATGTGAAAATCACATTAAACGATATAAATAATAAGAAAATCTTATTAATTATCAGTTTTAAGAAGTCAATCTTATTAACTTGCATGCTTGAATCCCGTTATTTCCATGCTGTGTCTACAATAAGAATATCTCATCACTCATCAGTTCAATTTTTTTCCTCAAGCTTAAGACGTGCGGAACTTAAAGTAAAAAATATTTGTAAGTGTTTCAAGAAAAAATAACAGATTGTGTAAAATAGAAAATGACAATGTGATTGAAACAATAAGCGGTCCATCCTTAATATGGAGCAATGAAGATATTGAGGAGACTCAGCAAATTTTTCTTTCGTGGAGATGGAAGATGTCGACAAATTTTTTAGCAACTTCCACAGTTCCGGCTACTTTGGCGACTGAATCACATTTCAAGCTGGACTGAGGATGTGGAAGAAGGACCGGGTAAGTAGTTTCGATATAACTTTTTAAAAGAATCTTTATTCCTTTGTGCAATATTTCATACCTAAAATTATATATAACCAAATGAATTTGAAAATTCCCAGATCACAAAATAAATAAATCCAAATTTTTTAGTTCATCTCCTATGTCAAACCATAAATTCCAATTCCACCATGGAATGGCTACGATTTCAATTGTTTCAAAATCCTCTAAAAATCCGAAAATTAATCTTTTTTTTTGCACGAGAATCACTTGATCTTAGTGCTTTCTGGTGAGAATTGCAATTAAAAACTTTTTTCTTTCAGAATATAACTTCAACTTTATTGTGTGACCAAGGCACCCTTTCACCACCATCGACCCGCAAGGTTCTAGAATCAGATCTTACTGGCCTTCTTAATTCAACTGTTAAAGGTCAACTCCTTTTGTCATTTTATAAAACGGTCATTTAGACAGTAAAAAACAGAAGGATCTAACTCACTGCATTGTGGAAATATTCATTGGAAAGGCGAAATAAATGACTTATAGAGATATGGATGAATGGGCTCTTGCAATTACGAAAACTTTTCCCACAGAAAATAAAGTAAGTTTGTGGATATTAAAGGATATTATGTAGTAAGTTTCAATATTACATATTTATTTATTTTCCTATTAGCAGTTTAAGAGTTATATAAAAATATGTTCCTTTTTTTATTATAAAGAATTTTGAATTAATTTTTTTCTACTTTTAATAAATATATATGTATCTTTTGTTATTTTTTGGTGAAAAAAGCAATAAATACTTTGAAAAAAAAAATATTATTTCGCCTTTTCTTTAAATGAATTTAATAAGACATTCTCAATATGTATTTCTAAAGGTTTTCACAAGATTTCAATGATTTTTTCATATTGATTCAAAGCGTTTTTTTTTTCTTGCAATTAGATCTTCTTATTATTCCTAAAAGATATTCACATGCTTTCAGTAAGTTCTTCATATTGATTTAAAGTGTTTTTCGTATTCTTTCAATGAGATCTTCTTATTATCCCTAAAAGATTTTCACATATTATCAATAAGATCTTCTTATTGTCTCTAAAAGATTTGCTTATGTTTTTCAATAAGTTTTCTTATTGTTCTAAGAAGCAGTCATATAAAAACGCAATGAGATATCTTTTTAAAAATATGTGGAAATCGTATAAAATGGGCATCAAGATTTAAATAAGATTTTCTCTATGGTTTTAATAAGACTTTCTTCTTGGATGAAAACCGTAGAGAAATCTTATTACTTTTCTTCTATTTTATGTAGTACTTTTTTCTCTGTGTAGAGTCGTAACCAAATGTAACGTGCTGATGTGATTATATGGTCTGTAGACTGATCCAACCAAGATATTTTCCCTGTTACATATGATACTCGCAAAGAAATATTCCAAAGAACGATCGTCATCGAATTAACATACCAGCCTTCAACTAATCCCCTCATGCACATAAAGAAGGGCTGCTATTAGATCGGATTCGTCCGCAATTTTTCCATTTTCCACTGCGATTTTATTAACTTTGGCTACGATCTTTCCAATTTTGGCTGCTGTTATCCCAGTTTTAGCAGTAATTTCACCAAATGCATCCGCGATTTTACCAGTTTCGGCTGCAACTTAACCAGCTTTGGCTACGATCTTACCAGCGTAACGAAATTAAAATAATATCGTATGCTATTAACTTTCTCAGGTCGTTCCTTAAGCTTTGTTTCATCGACAAGTAATAATACTTTAGCTGGAACAACACTTATCTCGTGTGCTGTTTCGCTATCGTTCTCATGCATATCATATCCGTCGAATCATATTTGTGAGATGTGTTCTGCAGTGATATGATTTCATGTTCCGATTGCACTATACCACGCAGTATAGATGGTGCTTACAATTCAGACGTGACTACGTTCTCAACGTACAAGCCCCTCCAGCTCCAGTTGGTTGCGGTCGTTCGTCACTTGTGTGTACCACCTAAGCTGAGTCCTCCCCTACTGCGCTGACCATCAGGGTTGGATTCGAAGACTCCTCGAGCTGGTGCGTCGGTTTCCATACGTTCCACATGCCAAAGTCATATCAGCCGTTGTATTTTCAGCTTTTTGACCAGGTCGACGTCTCTGCAAAGCCCGTAAGGCTCGTTGTAGACTCTTCTCCTCCATACTCCATTGATACATATTGGACCGATAAATAATCAACCGAAGTTTCTAGCACCCAAGCACATTCTCATCCGCTATTGACAGGGTCAATGCAGCTTAAATAAATAAATAATTTTACCTCTGTTTTTGTCTTGCGAGTTGTGTACTATTGCTTCAAGAACGATGTTTTAGAGGTTGCTTGATAACGCGTCCCCTTGTCTCAAACCTTTCTCGACATCATAGGTTTCGGTGGTGTTTTTACAGACTTTGACGGAGCAGCGAGATATCTCCATCGTGATCCTGCACAAACGGACGAGTTTGGCAGGGATGCCGAGATGTGACATGGCTCTGTATAATTCGTTTCTGTTTGCTATCATATGCGACTTTAAAATTGATAAAAAGATGCTGTGTATCGATTTGAAATTCCTGTTTTTTTTGAAAAATTTGTGGGAGCTTGAACATTTGGTCGGAAGTTGATTTTCCGAGCCTAACACCACCCTGATAGAGACTGATCAGATCGTTGCCAAACGGTCTTGAGTGATTCTACAGATACTACAGATGACAGGATTTTGTATCCGATAGATATAGAAAATAGAAAAAAAAATGTTCAATAAGGAGTGTTTGTAACACACAAAGTTTGGCAAGTTTGCTCAGTAGATCGCACAACACACCACTCCTCACCACACCTCACAAAATAAGTCTGGTAACCGCTTTAAATTGTAAATTTTGGTTTAGATAAAATCTAAATGTGTCCTGCAGAAATAAAATCCGAAAGCCCTCCTTCTATAACAACTCTGTCTGCTAGATACACATATAAAGTTGATGTACTCAAGTTCTCCTTATTCGTCTTCTCAGGATTTTATAGAATTACCACGTAGTTATTGAATCACAGGTGCTAGTTCCTAGTTAGAGTAGGTGGATGTGAGCCGAAAAGAATAGTATAATTTTCCTATCGAGGCTACCTATGGCGAGAAGTAAGAAAATTCCAATATTATTTTGTTTCCCAAGCTAAGAAAATACGTGGAGACAACCATCTCAAAGAAGAAGAAGGAAACAATATGTTCCTCTCCAGGAATACAAATTTAACCTCTTGAATACGAAAGAACTGGACTTTCTGATTTATTTTCTTCTACCCGTTAAATACGAAGGTGAAAATATCAAGATTCTTGAAGCGAGTAGTAATGGGTGCAAAAGCGAGCTATTCGTCTTTAAAAAGCTCCCTCGGGTTCAGTGCACAATCAAAGACCTGTTTTCCCTTAGCTTCGTTCGTTAGCAGTATTATTTTTTTTTTTTTTTTTGTAAGTGGAGTATGTACATATATTTGTTCCGTTATTGCATGACTTTGGTCAAGTGCAACAATTGCTACATGCAACAGTCAGAGAAGGATTCCAAAGAAAAAATCCAGAAACATCTTTAAAGAGCAAGAAAAAAAAAATACTTAAAGTTTATGATCCTTGAATTAGATTTGCTTTTCTTGTTTTTCCTCGCAAACAAATACAATTTTCATGTACTATTCATACATATACATTTTGCTTATACATATTTGCTTTCCATGGAATGTAAAATGGTCTTCCAAGGATGCTACTGGCGTAAGATGGAGAAAAGGAAGATAATGCATTCTTATGAAAATTGAAAAAGATTTCTTCATGTTGCTTTCAGGAATTGATGTATTTCGTGTGCGTTTTTTGTTGTGGTATTAAGTGGTAATTAGGATTATTTCGGTTGAAAGTGAAGTTGAAAGTATTTCAATTCTTTAAGGAGGAAGCATTAAATACTCGATTTGGATTTTTAAAAAAATCCAAACAATCAAGTGAAATTTACTATGGAAAATCGGGGAAGACTAAACAACAGTTATCGCTGTTCAGTAACTCACTTTGGCAAAGAGTCGTTGCAATTATTAATATTCTGGTAGGTGCATAATGGAAGACTCGGTAAATTTTGATAATTCATTTATATCTTGTTATCGACATCGAATATTATTTAAATAATAATATATTATATATAATATAATATAATAATATTTAAAATTATCAAATAAATATTTTTTTTCTTCTTTTTTAACTTTAACTTTTTAACTTTTTAACTTTTGTTTAATATTAATTTTACAAGTGAGTAATATTTTTTTTTTAAATTTCTTAAAACTTTTAATTGCTTAAAATACTGTTTTTGGCCCAAATTTTTCATGTTCAACTAACACTGCCAGTAACATTCGATTTGAAGAATACATACATTTTTGTCTTGGAAATTTGTTTATGTTTAAGTGTAAAAAGTAAACAAATGTTTGAATAGTAGTATAATTTATTTAGTATAATTTACTTTTATATATACATTCGAATTAATTTTATACAATAAATAAATTTAGCCGAATTATTTCATCACGGCGGGCCAGCCTTACGTCAAGCAATTCATGATATTATAGTGCACGTATGGGAGCAGGAAGAAATGCCAGAAGACTGGCGAAAAGGCATAATATGCCCCATACATAAGAAGGGAGATGTCACAACGTGCAGCAATTATAGAGGTATCACGTTGTTGAGTACCGCCTATAAGATACTCTCCTCTATCCTACAAGACCGGATAACCCCATACGCTAAAACCGTCATCGGACAATATCAGTGTGGTTTCATTCCAGGCAAATCAACAACTGATCAGATCTTTACCCTTAGGCAGGCGATGGAAAAATGTCTAGAATTTAACATCCCAACATACCATCTGTTTATAGACTTTAAGGCCGCCTACGATAGCATAGCCAGGGTAGAACTTTACAAAGCGATGAGAGAATTCGGCATCCCAAATAAATTGATACGACTATGTAGGTTGACCATGACCAACGTAACAAGCCAAGTAAAAATAGCCGGATTGCTATCCAGACCAATCAACATCTTTAATGGACTCCGACAAGGGGACGGTTTGGCCTGCCTCCTCTTCAACCTGGCGTTGGAGAAAGCAATCCGTGACTCTGGCACGGCAACAAGAGGGACCATCGTCAGCAGGTCCAGCCAGTTACTAGCTTACGCAGACGACATTGACATCATCGGAAGAACCGAACAAGCTGTACACGATTCCTTCATCCAGATCGAGCAGGCGGCACAAAATCTGGGGCTGCACATTAGTGAAGGTAAAACAAAGTACATGGTGGCGTCGAATGCGAGAGGAACAGTTGGTCAAACAATCAAGGTAGCGGAACACGAATTTGAAGTGGTGCAATCCTTTAAATACCTTGGGTCAATAGTAGCAGCCGATAACAATATAGAAGAAGAAATACGCGGGCGGCTTCTCAAATCCAACAGAGCCTACTATAGTCTGTCAAAGCTCTTCAAATCCAGAAATCTCACCATAACTTCAAAACTGCTGCTGTACAGGACCATGGTCCTGCCAGTACTCACATATGGATCCGAGACTTGGGTGCTTAGCAAAAGGCACTCCGACCTCTTAGCTGCGTTCGAGAGAAAAGTCTTAAGGAGAATTGTTGGCCCCATATGTGAGGAAGGACGATTCCGGAGACGATACAATCATGAATTGTACGCAATCTACCTAGAACCAGATATCGTGACAAAAATTAAGCTGGATAGACTCCGGTGGGCAGGGCACCTAGCTCGCATGAGCGAAGAGGAACCTGCTCGGAAAGTTCTTTGTGGTACATTCTATGGTAGACGACAGCGTGGTAGACCATGCTTGCGCTGGAGAGATGGCGTAGACCAGGACGCCCGAAGCCTTGGGGTGCGCAACTGGATGGCGTCGGCTAGAGACCGGGATAGGTGGAGAGACTTGTTGAAAGAGGCCAGGACCGGAACCCGGTTGTCGAGCCGATGATGATGATGATGAAATAAATTTTTATATAAATAAATGACGTGGTTTTTCTGTTTATACAGGTATACCGTTCTTCATATGTTGTAAATTCACTCTTTTTTAAAGCTTTACATAACTTGATTAAATAATTTTAATCCCTTATAAAAAATCATAGTTTGTGTTCTAGAATCTTCATAAAAACTAAATCTAAAGTTATTAGGGTTTCTTAAAGAATGTGATCACTGAATTAATTGACTGTCGTTTTGACAATTGCTCTCTCTATATTTCATTTCTGTGAATTTCTCGTGTCAAAAAACTCAGTTAACGAGAAAACCCTCAAAAGAACTGTTCGGCAATAAGCGAAAGCCAACTCTGACGGTCATAATGATTTCTCCAGGAACTTTAACTGGTCAATATGCTTAATCGATAGTGACGTGGCCTCCAGGACAAATATGATAACAAATTAAATTCTTATCGAAATGAGAGACTTAATTCCGAATAGGGACAAATCTATCGAACCGAAAAAGAATTCATAGAATGATTTAAGCTGTAAAGAGGTTACCACGGTCAGACAAGTAAGTTGTTATATTGATGAAAACCGGAATATGTTCAAACAAGCTAGGAAGTCATGTAATGATCATATTCGACAGAACAAATTTTTACATGATCAACAAATTAGGCAAAAAATACTAGAATTTCCCAAGGGTAGTAAACATTTCTGGTCATTTGTAAAAAAATTTTCGAAATACTTCTTTGTCTTTAGTGCCTACGATAGTTATCAATGACACTTTCTTGCTTCCTTCAATGACATTTGCTTGCAGCACAGTTTGCTGTTAATTCAACGCTGCTAGAGAGTGTTATGACTCTTCCTGTACTTGAGAAGACAAACTTTTTCATGGGATCAATCTTTTTCGTACACGTACAATTGCAAGAGTCTTGAAAGATCTTAACATACACGAATCCTCTCGCCCGGATAGTATCTCTCCAATTGTTCTGAAGAGGTGTTCTTCCACGCTGGCAAAACCACTGCGTAAGCTTTTCCATCTGTCCTACTCTACAGGTCCCTTTCCGAATGGATGGAAAACAGCGTTTGTCCAAACTATGCCTTAAAAAGGGAATCCTCCTCCCCCTCTAACTATCGTCCAATTGCGCACGACAATTCTTTCCAAGGTCATGGAAACGCTGATCAATTTTCAGCTTAAGAAATATCTTGAAGAACGCAATCTTCTTAATGACCGGTAATATGGCTTTCGTAGCAATAGGTCCACTGGTGATATGATGCTATATCTCACCGAACAGTGGCATAAATCTTAACATCGTTTTGGAGAAAGTAAGATGATATTTCAATGGCATTTGATAGAGTTTTTTTATCAAGCTCGCTTATTGAAAATGCGTGCACTTGGTATCGAATCGATGAATCTCTTCTTCGATGGATTAGAAATTACCTTTCAAACCGACCACTACAAGTAGTATTAGACGGTTTCAAATCCGATATTCACAAAATAAACGCCGGTGTGCCACAGGGCTCCGTTTTGTCTCCAACACTCTTCCTTATGTTCATAAATAATCTTTTGTCTGAAATTTCTAATCCACTTTCTATTTCCATGAGTGGCACTTGCATCGAGGAAACTGAACAGTTTTAATTTAGGACTTCAAGTGTTCAAGTACAAGGGATCCTTTTTTTGGCCGCACTACACGAATGTGGAATGCCTTACCCGGCTTTATATTTTAAACTCATTGCAATGTGTAGACATTCAAAACCAATATCCATCGCTATCTCCTTTCTCATCCTATCCTACTTTAATAGTTGCTTGCGCGATGGATGTGTGCTCGCCTGTCAACCTCATGATCACAGGTTCGGTGACTACGAATAAAATAATGTGAATTATAAGTGACATAGAAATAAGACACGGCATTTCTCCGCTTTAGTTTAGCCGCCATCCCTGGAGATAAAAAATCTGAGACAACCACCTTTAGTCTCAGAACATCGTGCCACACATCTTTCCTATCCTTCTTTCTCTTCATTAACTTCACGCCCGCGCTGTGTTGAAACATTTAAAGGGTAATCATAATCCCTTAAGCACGGGTAGATTATAAAAAAAAAAAAAAATTGTAAGGGTATTCAATATTCATAGCCCCTTGAGTGCTCGTATAATATAAAAAAAATGTAGGTCCCCTCCATTGCGCGTAACATGAAGACAGGAATGTTTAAGAGTTGTAAGTCACCAGCTCCTCGTTCTCTTCGAACTCTTGCACCACCAAATTTAATTTAATGACTTAAAAAGTGTTTTCCTAAATTTTGTAAATACATAGTATTAAAAAACACTAAATGGTCTAGTTTTAAAAAAAAATCGAAAAATTAAATTTTAAATCCAAAACATTTTTTTGGAAATGAATCCATGATAGTTCTTTTTCATATCCGTTTTCATGCTCTATTATGAATTCTATCCAATAAATGAAGAGAATTTTGGGTGCGCCTGCCTATATGCAGGCCTTATAAATTGTAGCCAAATTTGAGGAGTTGAAAAATTTTGTACACCGATACAGAAATCCGTCTTTTTGTTGAAACACATACCGAGAACTGGGAGCTTTTCAACTTTCCAAAGTGCATTAAGTTTTCGAGGCATTAAACTCTACACAATTTGTTATATCCTATTTAATAATGCTGTAAAGATCGAAGTTTAATGAGTTTATTATACGGGGTCGTTGCAATTCCACTTCTGAAGGAAATGAACGTGAATTAGAGAACGAGTATAAGAAGATGATGTTAGAATCGTCGGCAAAACAATGAAGTGGATTAGAGGTTTCAGACAAGAGATCATTTATAAAAATGAGGAATAGAGTCTTTGATAAAACGGAGCCCTGGGGAACACCAGCATTTTTTTGAGAAGATCAGACTTGAAGCCGTCCAATACAACATGTATTGAACTATCCAGAAGGTAATTTCAAATCCCAAAAAATTAGGGTTTCATTGATACCAAGCACACTTATTTTCGATAAGACAGTCTGGTGCCAAACTCGTTTAGGTAAAACTCTGCTCCAAACTTTGGTGAGATATGCCATCAGATCACCAATGACACAATTTCTGCGAAAGGGGTATTGCTAGTCATTCAAAGGCTTTCGTGCTTCGAGTTATTTCTTGAGCTGGTGATAGATTAGCGATTATTAGTCCTTAGAAAGAAGAGACGTAACTGGTAGGGTGAGGGGGAAGAAGTGGGTTTGCATTTTTACAAATGCTGTTTTCTATCTTCTAGGGAAGATTCCAGAACAGTATGAGCGGTAAAAAAACTAACCCAAATGTTTTTGCCAAGGATGAAGGACATCACTTCAGAAGAATATTTGGTATACTGTTAGGAACTAATATCTACTTTTAGCTCTTAGGCAGATGAACTCTTTAACTACTTCAAGTTGTTGCTATCAATAGTCATGATTTGTCCTTGTCATTAGACACTTGGTCTTGTACTCGTTTACTTTAAGACCAACAACTTTCACCTGATCTTCAATCACAGAAATTATTACTTAACAGTGGGAACAACCTCGATATCAACACCTGCCCCTTCATATCATCTGTTATAAACGATATTGAAGAAATCACATGATCACATCTCCTAGCCGAAACGCTGAACATGTTCGCAAGAGTTCGAAGAATATCTTGTCTAGGTGCGCATATTGCAACTTGTATTTTCCAATGTCACGCGTGCTAGTGGATCAGTTTTTCAGGATCCCGAATTTTGTCATCACCATACAGAGTTCCGGACGTTAAATCCTGTCTTATATTGTATCCAGCTTACAGGTAGATGCAAAGATGGTAATTTCATCATAAAATTTGTTGATCATTTCTAAAAATTGATCGATCTACTAGGCGAAAGCCACCCTAGTACTTCCTGACTATAGTGTTGCAGATTGGCTTAAGACACTTACAAAGTATTGATACTTGGTTGAGGATTTGCTACATGCTGTCCTTCACCTTCATGTTTGAAGGGTTCTGCTAGTAATCCTTGAAATCCTGCAGCCTTTTTGTTCTTAAGCTTTTTTATAGTTAAGCCAATCTCTTCTTTACTGCGTGTTGGAATTGGTTCTTCGTTGTCTAAGAAGGGGTATGCTTCTTGTCCTGTTACTTGTTCTGCATGACACCCATTCGAAAATGCTGCTTGAATTCATTTTGACTTCCTTGTGATTCGCTGTTGCGAAGAGCCTGCCTTTCGGTTTGGTTTATCTGGGGTGATTTGTAGTCCATAGTGGTTTCGGTTGTCTCTTCGATGACATGTCGATAGCCCTTCGAAATCTACGCACTTCTTAAATGCCAGATGGTCGATTTGGGTGGTATTTCGATTGTCTGTGGATCCTCACTCTTGGAAATCAAGTGCTATTTTTATCATCGTATTACAAGGCTTTATAAACTCTATTATTAGTTTGAGGTTGAATCAGATTGAGGTTTTATTGTTCATTTCCGAATATTTTTTTTTCGCGGAACCAATTTAGTTCCAACTAAGCAGCAAGGCAATTCCAAAATCTTATAAGTCAAGTTTTCATAGCATTTTAAATGTTGAGTAATAAGAAATACTTGCCACGTATGTCCTTGAAGCTCTACCGCTTGATAAGACCTTTTGGGAAAGCGGTTGGATGCCACGCTCCCTGAATGATGAATCCCAAATTTTCTATTTTCCCTTTGTATGCACTGCAAGACTTACTGTTATTACAAGGTTCTATAGAGTGTCAGTAAGAGCTTCATAATTTTGATGGTCTGTCAGTGAGCTATAGACAGTTAAAATCTTAGCGATTTTTTAAGTCCCATATCTCAGGAACCAGTAATGCTAAAGATTTGAATATGGTGAGGTATTTGATGAGTTTAGCAAATACTGTGAAGTTGAAGTTTCTGACTGCTGCTGAAGTTAGAAGGGCGTAGAGTCACATGGTTTTGTTCCTGTCAAAAAGGTGTTACTGCCGCGAACTTTCATTTAAATTAACCCATGGTCTTTATAATGTGCCAAAGGGCTGTTATGTCAAAGAGATTCATAGGTGAATGTATAGGTTTTCACATGGTGACAAATATATATAATATATGAGATGAGATGACACTCAAAACTTATAAATCAAATCACGTTTGGGGCTGAATTTCATCAAGCAAACTAACTAAACCAAAATTAGGTTTCCTCTATTCATCCGCATAGTTCACTTAATCCAACTTAGGCTCTATATTAGATCCATAACAACAAAGAAACCAGTTCCTTAGACTATATAATCCAATTTAATCACTTTAAGCAACACACTGTGAACATGACATCAACATGGAGGATATCACAGACAAGGTATGTAAGTTAGAACAGGAGTCCCATTACTATTGTAAGAGTACCGACCGAAATCTGCACACACAACCGATTTTGGTTGGCCATAATCCTCCACACATGAGTCTCCCTCGTCCTACAAGGAATCAACATTACATGCCAATTTAAATTGAGCTCTTGTTGGGAAAGCTGCAATCCGTAGAACCATTCTACATTTCCCAATTTTAATTGCCATTTAATTTTCCGTAAGCGCATGTTGAATATGTGTGTGGGGGTTCTTTTTTTGAGCGGGGGACAAAGGTCAATAATTCCAGCAATTTGGTAGTTTCCTTTTTTAAGGATCCATCCGTCGGAAGATGACTCTGGTTTCGACTCTCTGTGTCTGGTTATATTGAATCGAGGAAGAAGAGTTATACAAATAGTTGGATTCGAAGCGAAATTCAAATATTTGCCCATCATCTCCGCAAAGGATTTCCAGAAGCAGAAGCCACAGTAATGAGACGTTCTCGAGTAACCCAGACGTAAGGACAGACACAGAAATAGACACACGTTACCGTTCGTCGTCGTCGTCGTTGTCGGCCGTCGCGCCGCGCCAATCCGTTCACAGAACAGAGCACATCACTCTTATTAGAAGCAGGAAACTCGTCCATGGACTGGAGGACTGTACACGGAAATCCCCTTGGCATCCACTTGGGAGGTGGTAAATTGACATGAATCTTTGTTGCCAGTTGCCACCACCACCGCCGCCGCCGCGCCATAACCACCCACCATCATCAACCCCGCGCAGTTTCACTACTCTTTCTTCTCTTGATCCTATGGGATACGCAAAGATCCGTTTGGATAAGCTTTGTGTACGCAAGGATTCGAAGAAGGCACAGCAAGGCATCGTGGTATGGATGGAAGACAGAAAAGGGTCGTTTATCATTTTCCACAGAATTCAAGGTAAAATCGTACGTACGCAAAAAGTACTTAATCCTATTCAAACATGGCGTATAATACTAATGGGATTCTATATTTCACATTCATCTTGTGTCTATTTTCATCATCATCCCTTCGACTCCTGCTGAAAGCGGTCTTTATAGGTTTTTTTTTATATCTACCTATTTCTTTTATTTTTTTATTTGGTTTTGTGATACAGTTTTTTGTGCAATCATATGTGAAAGGCCTTGGGAGTTAAGTCCATTGAGGAATGACTGTTGACGAGATTGGGTATACAAAAACGACCCATGAGAAAAATCCTAAAAAAAAATAACAGAATATGTATTCAAGTTACCCTCATTAGAACAACGAACAGACATGGAAGTCGCTATTATAAAGCTTTTCATGCTAGCTGTTGACATATTGAAAAAAAAAAATATTTAAAAGGGTGATTATGGTATAAAACGGAGCAGGAACATTAAAGAAAAAAAATTTATTTTTTGCTGAATTTCATATTGGCAGAAAGTTCGACAAAAATGCGTTGTAAGCTCTTACCTCGGTCTAACTAGAGTAAGTTGCCTTTAGTACCTAAATAAACGGGAGGACTGTTTTAGAATTTTTAATAAGGTCGCTCCCGAGGTCTAATTGCTCGACAACGCAGAGAGCGGCAAGCAACAGGGCGACAAATCAAAATTAAAACGTATGCTTGCGATAACATGGTCATTGGGCCACAGAACGACGTTGATCGCTTTTCTCTCCTAATGTTCTAGAATGCTGAGTGGCAAGAGTGCTTTAAATGATGCTAAGATTTTCGACATTCTTGACGGTGAAAATGATTTGTATCTTTTATATTAATATATAAAAAATTGCTTTACTCACACTTTTCAACAGTATTTTTGCAACTAGAGAGTCGGACACAGAACAGGAGATGTTAAACAATTTAAGATGGACACTTTATCCCATACACCTTTTCCACCCGATATAATATCTTGATATAGGAACTCGTATTAGCTCCGTTAGTAGTTGAAGCAAGAGAAAAAATGTGGGATGTGAATTTTAAGTATTTAAGAATATTGATTTTAGGAAATTATTTCAAAAAATAATCGTTCATAGGTTTTGAAGATATTGATTTTTCAAAAAAAAAAAATTTTCAAAACACCCAACAAATATTTTTTCGAATATTTTTATATACAATATTATTTCAAACTTAAGGGGACTCCTGCTGAAAATTTTTGGTTAAAATCCTTAGAGCCGTTAATGAGAAAGTCGAAAATCAAAAAAACCGTTCTCTGACAGGTACCGTTAATAACATTTTGCCGCAAAAATATTTTTGACCAAAATGTAGTCCATGTCCATAATATAACACCTAATTCTTTTAATCAAAATCGTAAGAGCCGTTTTCGAGATCAACAAGTTTTTGCATTATGGGTTTATGGGGGGTACCGTTAGTTTTGGAGCTTAAAAAAAAATTTCAATTTCTCCTCTAGGGAATTACCGAAGACCCTTATAAGTACCGACTTTGAAGAAAATACATCCAGTAGCTTAGGCTGTAGTTCGAGGTACAGACATACAGACATACAGAAATACAGACAGACAGACGGAAATACAATTATGCATTTGGAAACAAAATATCGAACTCTAGATATTGACCAAAGTTGACATTAAGATAATATAGAACAAGAAAAAAGTTGGTCTCGCAATTCTGTCTGTCTGTCTGTCCGTCTGTCCGTCTGTCCGTCTGTCCGTCTGTCCGTCTGTCCGTCTGTCCGTCTGTCCGTCTGTCCGTCTGTCCGTCTGTCTGTCTGTCTTTTCGACTACAGCCTAAATGTCTCTGCCGATTTTCTTAAAATTTGGTAGATAGTATTTTAAATTCTTTCCCCCACGTTTTTTTTAAGACCAAAACTAACAGTACCTGCAATACAATGTTTTTTCGAAATTTTATAAATATTTTTTTTTCTCAAAAACTCTTCGACAGATTAAAAAAAAAGAATACAAAACAATTTCATTCAGTTAAAGCTAGATAATGGTTGACAAAAAGAATTACAAAAAATGGTTATTAATGGTACCCGGAACCATTTTTTGGTTTTAATTTTCTCAAAAACGGTACAACCGGTTTTGATAAGTTTTTCTTATGCTAAAGCTCTCCAAAAGTTTTCATATTATTGTGTACTCAAACTTTAAAAAACATTTTTTTTGGATTTTGAAAAAAGATTTACAAATTTTGTTTTTTCAAAACTCAATATTTCGAAAACCCCATGCTCGATTTTTATTACACTTGATAAATAATAGTTTCTCAATACAATCTACATTACGGGAGAAAAAAAAATTATTTTATCTAAAATTAACGGTACCCACCATACAAATGTTAAAAAATGGTAAAAATGGTTTTCAAAAATCCTATTTTTCTTGAAAACGGCGTCTAAAATTTTCATAATTTTCTTTTATTTCAATTTCAATTTGAAATCAGGATACATTTATTACTAACTGTACTTATGTACCATGCAAACATTTTTTTTAATTTCAAATTTCTCACTATCGGCAGAACGGATTTTAATTAAATTTTTTATTGAGAAGCATTTCAAAACATTGGAATAAATATTTTTTGAGTTTTTGAAAAAAAAAAAAACAATTTTTTCTTAGAAAATTCTATGTCTCATAAACGGCTCAATATTTTTTTTATTTTATATTTATTCGTACAATAATTTGGCCCACCAAATTCTTTTCTTAAAGCTTATTTTTTTAACACTACACTACAATGACTTATAATTTATTGCTTTATAAATGCTCCTAGTCAGCAAACAAATGGTTTTGTCTATGATCATGAATGTTGTATGATCGAACGCGCGCAACGTTTACACTAACGAAAACTTATTTTAATAATAAATCTTTATCATTTACACGTGCTGTTCAATCGTGTTACTTATCATGGTGATTTGGCATCAATAAATAAATAATAAACAATAGATTTGACAGATGTCACCAAAACAACATGGCCGACACAGGTTGCCATAATCTACCCGTGCAAATTGAAAAACCGTTAAGATAGAATTAAAAAAATGGTAGTTGGTAAGTTTAAAAAATAAAATGCACGACTGGGTCGCACGAACTTGCTCCTATGTAAAAGACTAAGAATTTCAAAAATAAATGTTATTAGAGAAACTGTTCATAAGCATAAAATTCATTTTTTAAATGACTAAAAAAAACTTCTTTAGTAATTAAAGGTAAGAATAGGATGCCATGTGATTCAAGCAAATATAGATTTATGCAAGAGCAAACATTATAGGTCTTTGCAGTGGTTTCTTAAAAAATAAAGTTTTATACAAGAAAATTTTAAAACATTTTTAAGAAAAAATGTTGTTACGCCAATTTGAAGTTTTTATTATTCTATGAATAAAAATTAAATTTACAAAAAAAAGTATTGAGCCGTTTTCGGGATATTGAATTTTCAAAAAATGATTTTTTTTTTTAAACTCAAAAAAATATTTTTCTTAAAGTTTTGAAATGCAATATTTTTTAAACTTTTTAGAAGCTTCTCTCTACGAAATTTCATTGAAATCCGTTGTGCTGCTAATGAGAAATTCAAAATTTGAAAAAATCGTTCGATGGTAGGTACAGTCAGTAATATCTTGTTTTCAACATTTTTTTTTATTAAATTACAGATATTAAAAAAAATAATATAAAGAAAAAAAATTTAAGCGAAATTCTCGGAACCGTTTTCGAAAAATACTATTTTCGAAAACCATTTTTTAGCATTTGTATGGAGGGTACCGTTATTTTTAGGTAAAATTAATTTATTTTTCTCATATCTTGTAGATTATTATTTTCAAACTTTTATTTATCAAGTTTTGAAAAAATCAAACTTGGGGTTTTCGAAATATTGTGTTTTCAAAAACAAATTTTGAAAGTTTTTTTAAAAATCCCAAAAACTTTTTTTGAAAAGCTTAAGCATAAAAAAAATTATCAAAATCGGTGCTACCGTTTTTGAAAAAATCAAAAACAAAAAAATGGTCCCAAGAGGGGTACCAAAACTACTCATTTTTTGCAAAAAATTTTTCAACCATTACCTAGGTTTAACTAAGTTAGATTTTTTGAATTTTTTTTTTTTTAAAAAGCCTGGCAACGCTATGACAAGCTAAACATAATTTTACATCGCGGCTATTTATTTCCAAGTTTTCATTACGTTTTACTTAAAAAAAAAATAATAAAAGTTTTCTAAGTGGTCAATTAGCATCTCCAAATCACATTCGCATCAAAATATTACCCTGGATTGCTATTTTGTAATCAAATCTTAAAATCTTCAATTCTTTCTTCACGACATAACACCGACTATCACCTAAATGTCAAACAGAGACCGCGAACTGCGCTCAACAGATAAATTGAGTGTAAATATGAATAACTCGCCAAAAATTTCATCGGACACTAAATTAAACATTTCTTCAATCGAAAAGGTGGTTAAAAAAGAAATGAAGGATTTAAGGCAGTGGTTTCAGTTAGAACTTCACAAACTAACAGATAAACTCGAAAAAATCGAAAGTGATTTTAATCATCGTCTCAATAATGTTGATGTGGATATGGCTAACCTCAAAATTAGATTAGACCAACTTGAAGCAAAAACAATAGATGCAACCAATAACAACACTTCCGACCATGCTCAACTAATGCAGCGCATTGATGTACTCGAACGTGAGAAATTTTCCACTTGTGCACTCATACGAGGAATTCCGAAAATAGACAACGAAGACCTGAAGGCACTATTCTCCAACTTAAGTGAATCCATTGAATGTACGCCGACACCTGTACTGCAAAATATTTATCGTGTCAAACCAAAAGGCGATGTTGCTAATATTAACACATCGATAGCTATTCAATTTTGTAACTTGATGGACAAAAAGAAATTTTTTCAATCGATACGCCACAGATGGAATGTAAATAAAAAAAATCTGTGTTTACATGATGTAAAGCTTGATTCTGACAGACAAATTCATGTTAACGAAAGCTTAACGACTTCAAACCATCTGATTCTGCGGAAAGCTCTTTTACTTAAACGTCAGAAAGCTCTAACAAGTGTGTTTACCAGAGACGGAAGAGTCTACGTGCGGTGCAAGGAGAAAACATTTTTAATTCAATCCATGGAAAGCTTGGACAAAATAAATGCCAACGAAACTACATGATGAAGTCAACTTATACCTGTAAGCAGCGATCATTTTACCATCAGATCTATTTTACTTTTTTACATTACTTTATTCTTTTGTTTAACTCTTTATTTTATTTTTTATTCTTTACTTTTCTAATTTTTACCTTGTGTCAAAGCCAAATATCTAAATGTTTTTCTTTTTTTTTCCTCACTTGTACCTTAGTGATGTCTTGTGTCTAGGTGGAGGTTTCAATTCCAATTTTATTTTCTATGAAAATGACTAGAAACAGTCGAATGCCTTTCAGTACAGACGTAGGGAATATGCGTACGTTGCTAAACATTTTATGTAAACAATGTAATGGATTACATGTATGTCATTTGAATGCGCAAAGCCTTTATCCTAACATAGATGAGTTCAGGTTTGTGTTCGAGGGCTCGAATCTAGATATTATTTGTATATCAGAGACATGGTTTAAACCAAATCTATCTGACAAGATAGCAAAAACTCTGATTATTCCAATAATCACATACGGTGCTCAAATTTTCTGTTGCCTAAGCTCAGAAAAGAAAAGGAACTTAAATGTCGCTTTTAATAACATCATACGTTACGTTTACAATCTCAAACGTTTTGACCATGTTTCTGAATATAAAGAAAATTTACTAGGATGTACTTTAAACGCATACTTGAATTACATAACTTTAAAAACTCTGAATAATGTTGTCACTAAAAAAGATCCACCTTACTTATACAACAAGTTAATTTTTTCAAATTCAAATAGATCGTTTACTTTTATTCAACCAACACATACATGTTTAGCAACTAAACGACAATTCTTTGTGTGTGCTGTTAGACTATGGAATTCTCTACCATTAGACATTACAAAACTACGAGGTACTTTAAATTTTGATAAAATGCTCTTTAGGTATTTGGCTAACAATCCTGATAATTCTTAAATAAAATTAAAATAAAATAAATAAGTATTTTTTTTTTCTCTCTCATGTAAATTGTATTATTGTAAAATTGTAAAATAATAATTAGTTTGTTGTATTGTTAAAATAATTTATAAATTGGTTTAACTTTTGCTTTTTAAAGACTTAAGTCTGTTGTAAAAGATACTTGAATAAATAAATGAAATGAAATGAAAATAAATCGTTGGGACAGTTTTTGAGAAAAAAAAATATTTATAAAATTTCGAAAAAAATTGTATGGCAAGTACCGTTATTTTTGGTCTTAAAATATCAAATCAAAAAACGTCCGGCGGTAAAAACTTAAAACCCATATCCACCAAATTTGAAGAAAATCGGCCGAACCGTTTAGCTGTAATCGAACAGACAGACAGAATTGCCCGACCCACTTTTTTAGTCGTCGCTATCATCGTAATGTCAACTTTGATCAAAATCTCGAGTTTGATTTTTTTTTACGAATGCATAACTTTCCTTATAGTACCTATAAGTCGCAAGTAAAAACAAGCGTTTGGTTTTCAAAATCTTGAGCCAATCCTTGGGCGTGTACTTTTAAATTGAGAGATTCTTCCTTTCGCACTTCACGAATGTGAAACGGTGTACGAGGCTCAATATTTCCTTCCCATTACTTTATTTAGACATTCAAAAGCAATGTGCATTGATTTCTCCATTTAAATCCTCTTCAACTTTTCTAAACGCTGCGCAAACATGCTAAGGGTAGTCAAAAGTACACTCAAAATATAAATAAAACGCCTTTTGCAAACAATGATGGCAAGAATTTCTTCAAATTCTTTTTCTTTAAAATAACGGAAGATCCATGCCATATAAACCGTTGAGGTCCTTAAAAAAATTGTATATTTCCTAAAAATTATGTTGATTACTATTACGGGTTTTCAAGTAGGATGTGTTGATTTTGACAGTTCATGGCGGCCATGTCTTTACTTTTTAATTTTTTTGTTAATCACCACGAAACAAGATCACCGAGAAACAAGATGAGTGTTCATTAACTTAACTCTGGGGCAATTATCAACAAAAGATCATTTTCTTGAGGAGTTAATTTTAAGCCCTGGTCGATATATGTATGACAATAATATGTGCTATCAAAGTCAACATAATCTGTGTCTAATTTCAGACTGATTTATACTCCAAGGCATTGCAAAATCGGACCTCACCAAAATGCGTCGTCTTACTTCTTACCTACTTACTTTTATCTTACTTTTCTCGAAAACGGCTTCTGGGATTTTTATAAAAATTGATTTAGTTTTGACGTTCTCATTTCATACCTTAACTGAATTAGATATGTTAAATTCAGAAGATTCTTTTGTTTTCAATACCTAAAGAATGTATTTTAAAAGGGAAAAGAACACACTTCCCATTTGAAAATACAGTTACAGTTCTTAACATAAATGTAGATACGTATTAACAGTTACACTTGGCATTTTTATTGAGTGTCGCCTTAACAAAGAAATTCCTTAAATGTTTTACATCTGGAATTTCTCCCCAAACACAATATAACCATCGAAACCATTTACAAAAGGAAATATTTTATCACAACCATTACTCCAAATCGACAATAGAAAAATGTGTGTTGCATCGCATTTCGTGCAAATACCAACTCAGAAACGAACAAATTTAAACCACAAACCAGCTGTTGATCGGACCGACAAACACAAAGTAAGAATGTTATCTGAGAAATGTGATTGTGAACTGCAAAATACCAAAAATTGACAACACCTAGAGTTCTAAGGAAAAATAACAAAGCTATGGGCTTTGAAGGTTCCCAAAACCAAATTGACGGTGAAAGCAATTCTAATGAACACAAAAACGCCTTTATACGCGTGTAGTAACTTGCATACTTTGACGGCTGAAGGGTATGTTCACATTCTTGATATGTTTTTCACATTTCATACACATGTATGATGTACCTGTCATCGACTAACATTAAAAATTAAAGTAAGTAATTAACAAAAAAAAAGCTATCGGTAGTTGTCTGTTTTGTTAAATTTCACATTTAGTAGGTACTATCCAACATCTGATGAAATAATTTGGAAAAATGAACAAATGGGGTTTGTTCGGAGATTATGGTTAGATTAATATGTCATTGTTTATGCCTCATGTTGTAGATGGCGTCATCGGAGGTCATTTTTTCGGGTCAATAAACACATAGGGACATTCACGTTCGGTAAAGGTCTAGTAAGATAGTAAATCTTTTTTTTTCGACTTAGTAATCTGAACTCAAAGAATACAGAAAACCTGTATCGGGAGCTGGATGAAATTTCTACCCCGACAGCTGGTGCTATTCAAGAGCTACGGCAAAACACGAATAAGGGCGCAACTATCTTCAAAATAGCCGCTCAAAGAAGAAGAAATGCCCAGGAGATTTGTTCGCCAAAGTTCATTAACAATGCTCAAGGCCAACTACTTGTGGAAGACAACGAAATTCTTCACAGGTGGCGACAGTATTGTGACGGACTTCTAAACGAACAATTTCCAAGGCTATACTTTCCAATAGCTTCACCTAACTTAAGCGAAGTATCCGACGTCACAGTCGAAGAAGTTAGTGAGGCGGTAAAATACTCCAAAAAGGGAAAAGCTGTTGGCCCAGACGAAATACCCTCAGAGTTTTGGAAAAAGATGGAAGACATCGGGTTTAGATGGCTCATGATTCTTGTCTCCAAACTTATACGAGGTGATCGCATGCCTAATCAATGGAGGGAAAGTTACCTTCTTCCAATTTATAAAGGAAAGGGTGATACTCGAAGCTGTGATAATTACCGTTCGATTAAGCTGATGTCACACACCATGAAGATCGTTGAGCGAGTCTTGGGTAGCCGACTGCGAAAAATAATTAGGCTATCTGATGACCAGTGCGGGTTTGTCGGGGGTAAGTCAACCACGGATGCAATCCAGAGTATAAGAATAATTATGGAAAAACATCGGGATTCTTTGGAGGATTTGCATGTCGTATTGGTTGATTTTGAAAAAGCATTCGATCGGCAACCACGAGATCTAATATGGGTGGCCCTCAGGCAACGAGGAGTTAAAGAAACCTATGTGCGGATAATTATGGACATGTATGATGGAGCAGTTACTAAAGTAAGATGCGCAACTGGAGTCACCGAAGAATTCGAAATCACAGTAGGTGTACACCAGGGAAGTGTCTTGAGTCCCCTGCTCTTTATTAGAGTTCTTGATTACCTGCTTGAAGGCAAAGTGACGGATCCAAAAGTGCATCAGTTATTCTTTGCTGACGATGGAGCCATCATAAGTGAAGACCCGATATCCCTACAACGAGCACTTGACGTATGGGTGGATGTTCTAGAAGGAAGTGGGTACCGCATAAGCGCGAAAAAGACAGAATACCTATGCTGCCCATTTTCTGATCCACACAGACCTATTCCAGACATTTATTTGAATGGAGTAGTGCTTCCCAAGTGTGAAAAGTTTGAATATCTGGGGTCTATGATAAATAACGAAGCTACTTGTGATGACGATATCAATCATCGCGTAAGCGTAGGGTGGATGAAGTGGCGGGAAAATTCTGCTATCTTCTGTGACCGAAAAATGCCCCCTAAGCTGAAAGGAAAGCTCTACACTTTAGTTGTGCCTCCAGCACTCACATACGGTTCACAATGTTGGACAATATACAAAAAGTATGAGAGTAAGCTAACGGCAGCTGAGATGAAGATGCTTCGTATGACAGCAGGAGTTACAAACCTTGATCGAATTAGAAGTACGAAGATCCGAGGAAGCCTTCATGTTAAGAATACCATTTCCCAAAAAATTGAACACGACCGACTCAGTTGGTATTGCCATGTTCAAAGGAGAGATCCTGAGAACCCCGTCAAAAAGGCAATATCATACAACGTTCCAATTCGGAATAAAAAGAAAGGTAGGCCTAAACACTCCTGGTACAAACAAATGCAAAAACACCAGCATTCAGTTGGCCTCAGAAATGGAACAATACAAAACCGGGAGGCTTGCCGCCGATTTCTGAGGTCAACCCGGCGAACCCCACAGGCGGATCACTAGTGTGAAGCAGATACGTGGGAGAGTTATGATCTCCTCGACATCGAGATCATAACAGCGCCGAAGCAAAGGAAGAAGAAGTAATCTGAACTCACTTTTTGTAATCAGTAGGAACCCTGAACTAAATGGCCAAATAAGACAAACGTCAAAATTTGATATCTGTTATTTCCATTTATTAATAAATACAAGGAAAAAGTAGTTATCGTATCCACACGTTTTGTAAATTAAACTAGGTGAACCGCTTCGTTTGGTGGTTGATTTAAAAAGAACTCATTTATTGCATCTTATATTTACATATGTGACTTCATTTGTATTGGTGTATGTATAAGTTGCCTTTGTATGTGGCTTAAAGCTAAGAGCTAAATATCTATGTGTACATTCTTGTTTCTTAAGGCTACTCTTACACGATTAGTATTTATAACATATCTTCCCCTCTAAATAAATTTACAAGTTACAAGTCCAGTTTGACTGGAGGCTTAATAGTTCTTTTAGAACGTCTTAAATTATCTGGTTCTTCGTTACTTACAATTTTTGTTTTCTTTTTCGACACCTCTAAAGTACCAGAGTGTTTGACAGGTTCCTCAATGTAAACGTTAGGATCTTTTTCATTTACAACAACTGTTGTAGTACTAGTCTGTGTTTTAGAAGGTCTCGATTGTGTAGCTTCCGCGATAGGAGTTTCAGTTGGATTGTTGGCGATTTTATGCTCCGTTTCGTTTTCAGGTGAATAATCAGGTAATTCTGGTTCTGAATAGTTTGATGTCAAATCAGTTTTGTAGTTTTCATCATTATGCCCCGCTTTCTTAATTTGGTCAACATGTCGCCTCCAAATTCGACCATCTTCTAGTTTTACATCATAATGTAGGAGACCACTTTTTGATACAATAGTTCCGAATGACCATTTCGTTTTTGAATCCAAATATTCCCTAGCTTGAACGTGGTCACCGACTTCAAAATACCGGGTTGCATTTCTTGGGTAATTTTTATTGTTCGTGTTCTCGTTTGGTATCATCAAGTCAAGTCTTGATCGGAGTTGTCTATTAAAGACGATCATCGATGGAGATTTTCCAGTTGCCGGGTGCGTCATTTTACGATAATCTAGTAGAATATTGCATAGTACTTTTTCGATTTCATCAGGTGAACATTCCATGGACTTAAGTTTTTGTTTAATGGTTTGAACGTACCTCTCAGCTTGTCCATTTGTTGATGGGTGGTACGGCGCTCCCATTTTATGTACCACTCCGTTTTGTTTTAGGAAGTTTTGGAACTGGTGACTGGTGAACTGAACACCATGGTCACTTACTATGGTTGTTGGAATTCCGAATCGACTGAATACCTCTCGACACTTTTTAATTGTTGTTTCTGTTGTCATGTTGCGAACCACGAATACTTCAGGCCATTTCGAATATGCATCAACTAAAATAAGAAAAATCCTTCCCATGAATGGGCCTGCATAGTCAATGTGGACTCTTTCAAATGGTGCACTCGGTGTTTGCCAGCAGTGTCTTTGTTCCTTTTTTGCATTTGGTCTTACCTCTGAACATTGTCGGCAGTTTAATGACATCATTTCTATATCTCGATCTATTCCTTCCCACCAACAATAGCTCCTGGCTAATGCTTTCATACGTGTAGCTCCAAAATGTGTAGAGTGCAGCTCTTTCAATACTTTATTTCTCAAAGACTTCGGAATATAGACTCGCATGCCTCTCATGATGCAGTTTCCTTTTAGTCCAAACTCTGCTTGGTCAATTCCAAAACGATAAATACTGTCTACCTTCTTACCCATCCGTAGTCCTTGTAGTAAAATAGTAGTTTCCTTTGCGTTCATAGTTGCCTTACTTAGGTCTTCTACGGTCAATGGTAGTGTATTTATTTGCTCAATGCACATGATGTCTGCCTCATCCATACCATAGTAAGATTCATCTGGTTCTGGTAACCGAGACATTGCGTCTGCGTTACCATGTTCATCGGTTTTTCTAAAAACAATATCGTAGTTAAAAGATTGTAAATATACGGCATAATGTTGCATCCTCGATGTTGATAACGCAGGAAGGCCCTTTTGTGGTGAAAAAATTTGTGCTATTGGCTTATTATCGGTGATCAAGGTGAATTTTCGACCGAAAAGATATTGATAAAATTTTTTTATTCCAAAAATTATAGCATATGCTTCTTTATCTACTTGTGAGTATTTTTGTTGCGTTTTGTTTAAGGTTTGCGATGCATACATTATTGGTCTTTCGGTTCCGTCTTTATATATGTGGCTTAATACCGCTCCTACTCCATAAGGTGAAGCATCTGTTGCAAGCGAAAGCTCTAATGAAGGATCAAAATGAACTACAAAATCTGATGACTGCATTCCCTCTTTTACTTTTTTAAAAGATTCTTCACATTTTCCGTCCCACTTGAACTTGACGTCGTTTTTCAAAAGATTATTAATAGGGTATAATATTGTGCTCAGGTTTTTAAAGAGTCTACCATAATAGTTCACTAATCCCACGAATGCTCTAACCTCGTCTTTGTTACAAGGCCGCTTCATGTTTTGAATAGCTTTTATCTTTGAATGAGACTTATGTATGCCATGCTTATCAATGACAAAACCGCAATATTCTATTTTGTCCTCAAAGAAAGCACACTTTTCAAGATTTACTTTCATGTTTTGTTCGTTCAAACGTTTTAAAACTTCATGTAAACTTTTTAAATGTTCCTCGTCCGTTCTGCCGGTCACCTTTATGTCGTCTATGAAAATTTTTACCCCGCGGATTCCTTGCAATAGTTGTTCCATATACTTTTGCCAAATTGCAGGAGCCGATGCTATCCCATACATAAGCCTCGTTGGCCGCATTAGCCCCAGGTGTGTATTCAAAGTTAAGACAGCTTGTGCTTCCGGATTGACCTCCATTTGCAAGTATGCCCCAGACAGGTCTAATTTAGAAAACTTGTTCCCCCCACTCATGGACTCAAATAGCTCCTCTGTTGTTGGAAGTGGATGCTCATCTACCCAAAGCTCTGGGTTCACCGTGACTTTGTAATCTCCACATAAACGTACCTTATTATTGGCCTTCATTACCGGAACCAGGGGTGTAGCCCATTCGCTATAATTTACTTTGACCAAAATTCCGTCTTTAACCAATTCTGCTATCTTTTCTTCGACGGCTTCTCGAATCGCAAAAGGTACAGGTCGGAACTTCCTAAACACAGGCCTAGCTTTTTCGCGGATATTCAACTTTGCTTGAAAATTTAAAATTTTACCTGCTGAACCATCAAACACCCTCGGATACTTTGTTTTTAAATCTTCGGTTATATTTCCATTACAATTTGTGTTTATGTTTAACAAATATTGATTCAAGTTTATCTTTAGTTTTTTTATCCAATCCCTTCCTAAGAGACTATGCCTTTGAGATTCGGCAATATAAATTTTCAAAAATGAGGTTTTATTATTATATATTACTTTTACCATACGAGTACCTAAAATATTTACATTATTTCCACAGTAACTTTTTAATTGTATGTCTGATTTTTTTAATATCAAGTTTTCTTTACCAAAATGTTTAATAAAATTTCTTTTATTCATGATTGTAACTAAAGAACCAGTATCTACTTCAAACTCTACGTCAGTATCCAGAACGTTCAGTGCGATGATAAATTTATCTGTTCCCGACAATTCAATTTTGTTACTTTCAATGTTTTCCAATGTAACATTGCAAATGCTTTCAACCATTTCAGTTTCCTCTTCACCTGTTTCGTCTTCGACGAAATTGGTTTGGTAGTTTTTTTTACATGCACGTCGGATATGTCCAACTTTTTTACAGAGTGAGCAAACTGAATTCTTATGGAAGCAATCATTTGCTAGATGATTTTTATTTCCGCATCTAAAACAACTGAACGTGCTGGTACTACTGGTACATGGTTTATTTTTTATAGTACTATTTTTACCTTTATACAAATTCACTCCGCCGCCACTTGCCGCCATCTTGTTAACCAGCACCTCTTCCTGCTTGCCTCCCATTACCGCACCACCTCTTTCTGAAGCCTCCATGCCGCGAGCCAAATCTAATGCTGTCTCTAGTGTCAGATCTCTTTTCTCCAGACACCTATTTTGGATATTCTTGTTGTTCAGTCCGAAAACTAATTGGTTTCTGAGTGCCGTCTTCAAATAATCTCCAAACCCACAACTTGCCGACAACCTCTTTAGCGCCACAACAAAATCATCCACTGACTCGCCCTCTTCTTGTTTCCTTATGTGGAATTTATAATTTTCAACTATTTCGTGTGGAACAGGATTAAAATGTTTTTCCAATATCTCCACCACCTGCTTAAATGACTTCGACGTCGCTTTGTCCGGAGTGATTTTGTCACACAACGTGTCGTATGTTTCAGCGCCCATGTGATGCAACAGGTATATATTGTGCATGTCGGCAGGAACTTTGTACATAGAGAATGCAGTCTCTAAACGTTCTATGTACCTACTCCATTTGCATTTTCTTCTGTCGAATGCTTCGAAGGTAAAATGTGCCGCAGCCACGTTTTGTTCAACCGTGTTATTTGTCATATTTACTTTTTTTTTTGTATAATTTATATTTTACTTTCTTTTCTTTATATATATATATTTTTTTTATTCTCGTCGCCAGTTATCGTATCCACACGTTTTGTAAATTAAACTAGGTGAACCGCTTCGTTTGGTGGTTGATTTAAAAAGAACTCATTTATTGCATCTTATATTTACATATGTGACTTCATTTGTATTGGTGTATGTATAAGTTGCCTTTGTATGTGGCTTAAAGCTAAGAGCTAAATATCTATGTGTACATTCTTGTTTCTTAAGGCTACTCTTACACGATTAGTATTTATAACAGTAGTAGGTAACATTTCATAGATCTACATAAATTGTTTGTTCAAACAATCTCAGACATGAATAACACAGCTGTGAAAAAAAGAGTGTGTAAAGACGTACGCGCGCCAGTGTTGCCGCAAGCCAAAAAAAGAGTCGCTAGATCGACCTTAAAAATCCGCTAGATATGTTAAAGTTTTGAAAATGTCACTAGAAAAAAATTTCAGTACACATACATATCAAAAAAAAATATATTCAGTTATAACAAAAAATTTATTTTGAATAGTAAAGAAAAACTTATAAACATTAAGTTAATATAAAAAATCTTAAAAAAAAAACAAAAACAAATTCAGTCTAGAAAATATTACTACTTTTCATTTTTTAAATGAAAAGTAAAGAAGTTTTAATAATAACTTCAAACACCTATTATAAAAATAATCAATCACAAATAATTATAGCCATTATAGCATCTTCATCAATTTCCTTGACTTCAATATCTAAAGCATAATTGAAATTTTTGAATTTTTTGAAAATAAGTATAAATATACTTACAAAAAAAGTTAAGTTTACTCCCGAAATCTCCACTTTGGCTGATTCGACAAAAACAACCACACACAATAACCACACCAACGTGAACGATGGCTCTGTAATCACAGGTACTTTGCTCTTAGTTTCCTGAGCAAAATGTATACCAACACAGAAAAATCTGCTTTTGATCTGACACAGTATATAGTATGCTCTTAATTTGAATGAGCATTCTGTAGTCTATTATAGAGCGTCGGAGCTCTGTACTGATATACAGTTTGGCAATACGCGGCCTGGACAGGGCTGCCGAAGTACTGCAATTGCAGTATTTGTACTGCTTTTTGAAGCTCCGTACTGCCCTACTGCAAACATAGCCGAAGTAGGTACTGCTTTTTTTTCTCGTCAACTTTTCCATACAAAATCTTCAAAGCATTATCTAAATGCACTGAAAAACTATTTTCTACGAACTATTGTGCTCCGATCTTCTTCCAGGTTTTGTTTTCCAAATAGATAAATCAACAACACATTTAATAAATTATATTGTGCTCAAGTATGTTGAACTTCAGTCTTCCAGTTTTCCAGTTTAATAAATCAGCAATACATTTACTTTGCAATTAAATTATTTCTTCTTTATTAAATATTTAATTATGATTATTTTCTTGGAGTGAGGCTCAATACACTACATTGCTTATGGTTCTCTAATTTGTGACTGACTAACAGATAAATATTTTTAGTTGTTCAAAGGCAAATTTGATAATTTGATTCTTAGAAAAACAAATAATGTTGCTGATGGAGAATAATGATGAGGGTTGCAAAGAATGCAACGAGATATGCATTTTATGACAAAGAATTTATTTACGTGTTGCATAAAATGTAACAAGGTATAACGTATAAGTATTTATCTTGGATGAATACCTGGAATATTAGGGGGATTTATTGGGTTCATAACAGAACATACCCAAAAATCAAATTAAAAGCGACAAGCCATTAGCCATACGGATCCATTTATTCTATTCTCTTCTCACTTTGTTTGTTTTAGTTTCTGTTTCTGTACCGTTTCTGTATAAACCGTTTTAACATTTCTTGAATAAACTCTTTAAATGAAACTCATAAAATTTTAAAAATCTACCACGTGCCACTTATGTATACGTAGTTAGTACTTCAATTAAAAATTCAAATTCTAAATTTTTTTTTTTTAAGTTTTGATATGCAATGTTTCTTAAACTTTTTGAACGCTTCTGTATAAGAATTTTCATTAAAATTCGATATGATAATGCCCACAGTGAGAAAGTAAAAAATAGAAAAAATGGTTCTACTGTAAGTACTCTCAGTAATGACTTAATTTGAATTTTTTTTATTAAACTGTAGATCGTACAGACATTTTTTTATCAACATTCTAAAGGCTGTTTTCGTGAAAAATACGATTTTCGAAAAACATTAGTTTTTTAGTTTCAAAAAAATCGAGTATTGGCTTACGGAATATAGAGTTTTAACATAAATTTGAATGATAATCATCTTCTGTTAAGTGTTAAAGAGGTCTTAATTGGGCCTAAAGCGGAACTCTTGATAAAAGCAGAAAATATGTCTACTACACGAACTGTTGAAATAAAATGGATTTGCCAAAACTATTATAAAACTCTTTTCCAGGCTATAAAAAAAAATCGATTTTAACGATAAAACCCTAATAGTAATACAAACACTAAGCCTAAGAAATTTAGGTGAAATTTTAGTAGAACTCATCTCCTTATTTCCAAACCTTGTGCTAAGCATTAGCATTGAGGATCTGAAAAAAGTGGAGGGCTCTACTGAACTTTACAGATTTGTCTAGAGAACTTGAACTAGAATGATTCTGGTGTTATGTATTTTTAGCCAGAAATGGTTTGGGAGAAGATCGTTTCCCTAATGTAACAACATTTTTATTGGATCCTTACTTGCTTTGCCACACAGTAGTGCTCCTTGTGAGCGAGTTTTTTCAAACGTAAATTTGATAAAAACAAAAACTAGAAATTATTTAAATGTAACAACTGCCAGATTAATAAATTATTTTTAACATGTGCAATTTAAACATAATTTTGCTCATTATTTAAATGTTCTAACGTATGTACATACAACTATAAAACTCATTATTAATATAAGATTTTAAATTCGAAGCATATACATATATGTATATAAAAAATTCAATAATATTGTCTTTGTTAACTTATATTTTCCAAAAAAAAAAAAACATTTCAATGAGATAACTATAAATTTCATCATTCTTAAAATAAAAAAAATATTTTATGAAAAAAAAAAATTCATTTTCATTGCCATACTGCCGTGTACTGCTTTTTTACTTGCGACTTATAGGTACTAGCGGAAAGGGAGCGCCATGCCTTCGGTTCTCGAAAACTTTGAGACGAAAAAATGTTGCGCAACCAAGATTAAATTTCTTCTTCTTCTTTATCTTGTTTGATTTGGTGTTGCGCGGTGCGTGTCGATCAAACTTTGTTTATAGATAAATTTTAGATTTTAAGAAGAAATATTGTAAGTTTAACTATAAGTCAAGTTATGCATTCGTAAAAAAAATCGAACTCGAGATTTTGATCAAAGTTGACATTACGATGATAGCGAAGACCAAAAAAAGTGGGTCTCGCAATTCTGTCTGTCGGTTCGACTACAGCCTAAACGGCTCGGCCGATTTTCTTCAAACTTGGTAGATATGAGTTTTAATTTTTTTCCCCCGGACATTTTTTTCTGTTTTTTTTAAGACCAAAAATAACGGTACCTGCCATACGATTTTTTTTCGAAATTTTATAAATATTTTTTTTTTCTCAAAAACTGTCCCACAGATTTTTTTTAAAAAAATTTGAAAAATTTCATTTGGTTAAAACTAGTTAATGGTTGAAAAAAAATTTACAAAAAATTGTTATTTTTGGTAGCCCCCCTCGAAAACGCTACAGCCGATTTAAATAATTTTTTTTTATGCCAAAGATCCTCCGTAGTTTGAATATTATTACATATTCAAATTTTCAATTTTTAATTTTTTAGATTTTTAAAAAATATTTCAAAATTTTTTTTTGGAAACTCAATATTTCGAAAACCCCATGCTCGATTTTTTTTCAAACTTGACAAATAAAAGTGTTTTAATATAATCTACAAGATTTGAGAAAAAAAAATTGTTTTATCTAAAACTAACGATACCTTCCATACAAATTTTAAAAAATGGTTTTCGAAAATCGTATTTTTCTCGAAAACGGTTCCGAGAATTTTGCTAAAATTTTTTTCTTTTGATCAATCTTTACGATCTATAATTTAGTAAAAAAAATTTGAAATCTAGATATTACTGACTGTACCTACCATAGAACGATTTTTTCGAATTTTGAATTACTCATTATCGGCATAACGGATTTTAGCGAAATTTTTTATAAAGAAGCTCCTAAAAAGTTTAAAAAACATTGCATTTAAAAACTTAAGAAAAAATATTTTTTCAATTTTTAGAAACAAAAGTATTTTTTTTTTTAAATTCGATATCTTAAGAACGGCTTAGTATTTTTTTTGGAAATTAGACTTTTATTCGTACAATAATAAAAACTTAAGGTTGGCTTACCAAAATTTTTTCTTAAAAATGTTTTAAAAATTTTGTACATAAAAGCTTATTTTTTTAAGGAACCACTACAACGACGTATAGTTTTTGTGCTTGCATAAATTCATATTTGCATAGCATTCTGTTTTTATCTCTTACTACTAAAAGAATTTAAAAAATTCATTTTATCCTTATGAACAGTTTTCTTTAATAACATCCGTTTTTAAAATTCCTAGTCTATTACATAGGAGCAAGTTCGTGCGACCCAGTCGTGCATTTTATTTCTCTTGAAGTACTACTTTCTCGAAGAATGAAACGACAGCCCTGGGCCTGGAGCGTCAATTCAATTTCTATATTCGCAACTGTTTGGTTGGTAAAATGAAACAAATGGTAAATATATAGTAAAATGAAACATAAACCCATTTGTTTCATTGTTTTTACAAAGGGAAGTGGTTTTCGATTGAGAAATTGTCGGCTACATAATTCATTAAGAAAAAACTTTTATTGTATGTTTTTTTTAATGTTTTTATGTTTTTAATTCTTTTGTTGGTTATTTGTTGTGATTTTTTCATTAAAAAAACATTCTCTTTCGGCGACAAAAGCGGTTTTTGAAGTGTTTTAAATAACCTCAAAAAAAGTTCGAAAAATAATTGTAAAAAACATGTCGCCGTCTTTGACGAACGTGTTGTTTTGACATGTATAGAAAAATTTTTATCCCCAACGCTGGAAAAAAAGTTTTACTTCAATTACTCACAGAAATTTTCCTTCGATTTAATCATATAGGAAATTCGGAACAAAATCCAGTAGCACTGAGTTTTTTCGAGGTACTCACAGACATCATCTCATCTTCATCCTCAGGATCTTACAAGACTTGAAGACTCCTGTAAATGCTCTATAAAATTTTAAGTCTTCAATTTCTCTCTTTATTTTTCCCCACAAGCACAAGAGCAACTCCTGAAGGCAATGATCTTAGGTACTCCATATCAACTTAAATTGTGTCCATGTATTATGGCTTTATTAATAAGACCAAACATTCCCATTAATAATGGAACGCAACGTCGCTCCTCCCGAACTATGTAGGGTCTCTGGCTGAGACACGGCAGCTTTCCATCTTCTACGATCCCGACCACGCTGCTTCCAATCATCTAGATCAAGCGCTCTGGCATCCACGATTGCTTAGTTTGTAAACCGAAGGTTCGATCTTCCTTGCCGCCGTGAACCTGGAGGCTGGAATTCGAAGACTCTCTTAGCTGGACCATTGTTTTTCATTCGGGCAATGTGGCCAAGGCAATGTAGTTGTGGGTTTTTTTTTTCTGAACTACATCCAATCCACATCTTGCTACAGCTGATAGAGTTTGCGATTCTTCCATTCACCCTCCTCGCACACAGGACAAAATATCCGTCAAAGAATTTTCCTTTCGAAAGAGCCCAGTATCATTTCTCTCTTTCTGCTTATAGTTCAACAATCGGCACCATAAAGCAGGACTGGTACTATAAACGTTTAGAAGAGCGTGCACTATGTCTTTCGAGTGGAGAGTTTTGAACACATTTATTTCGCCAAACCCAGGCAGACGCGGTTTCCTAGGATAATTCTTCGTTCGATTAACATTAAGGTGTCGTGTGTGCTGGAGTTAATATTAACTCCGAGGTAGATGAACTCCTTAAATAATTAGAAGTTTTTGCTTTCAATAGTGACGTTTAGTCCTGGTCGGCAGTGGAGAGATTTTTGTTTGTTTGTTGATAACATAAACTTGGTCTTGTCCTCATTGACGTTGGGAATGATCGACGATGTCGATATCGTCCAGATAACCCAATATTTGAACAAAGTGTCTTCCATGTTAACGCCTGCCCTGCTCCCAATTTGTTTTAGAACGAGATTGAAGAAATCTCATGATAGCGCATCTCCTTGTCCAAACCCTGTGCATGTTTGGAATAGTTCAGAAGAGTTGCTCCCTAGTTGTACATTGCACCACGTATATTTTCCTAAGTTGGATCAGTTTTCCCGTGATCCCGAGTTCGGCCAAAGCCATATAGAGCTCCTGATGATGAATGCTATCATATGCGGCCTTGAAGTCGAAAAATAGAATTGCCTCAATGTGAATATTTGGCATATGGCCGATCTACCGGGCCGGAAGCCACATTGACAACGAAAAAGCTTATTCACTGGTTTTTCCAGTAGAACACTCGTTTTGATATCTTTATATTTGTCAAACCAAGGGGGCTTAGGGTGAATATATCAATTACTAACCCTTATAGAGTTAGAAAAAGCCTTTTAAACGTGGAAATTTAAAATTTTACTAAAAAGTAGCATACTTTCAATTATTGTAAGCACTGATTTTTTTTTACATTATCTTTTGTTATTGTATTGGAACTTTAACAGTTGCCCTTCGAAAGCTGTTTAACGTCTTAAAATCAGGAAAAAGCATTGCCCCATTCTATAAAACCTCATACTCTAAACTTTTTCAAATGAAATAAAAAAAAAAATCTCTAATCTTTGAAATTTTCCTTTCATTTCAGCTTGACCTCGATCTATCGTTCTAAGGTGAGTTACATTTCATTTAAAATTTCAGCTCCACAAGTCTCCAACTCCCGCACTGCATGTTGTCGCCATCTTCTGCATCAATTTACAAACATTTCTCTTCTCTCATCTTTCTATCGATGCTGTATCTGATGCTTAGACACTCCATTAGCAAATGAATAATTTTGAGTTTTATCCTTCCAAAAAAATTCCGAAAAGAAGAGGACGATGTATTGAATAATCAACACAATATGAGTACTTCATCATCCCTTAAAATCACCTCCTTATCAACAAGAAACATCCTACATTTTTACACACAAAATACAAAGCCCCCTGAAGGAGTCCTTTTTGCTTCCTCTTTAAGAATTTCGAGAATGTAACAATATCAGAGGAGAAAGAGATTCATATCTTATGCAAGCAACAAATGGAATTCCCCCAGGATCAGAGCACAACAAAAACCAACAAACACGACCGAATGTGTTCTGATTAAAATTTTCGACCAAAAGTAAACAAAACACTGAAATTAGAATGAAATACTCAAATGACCAGGGCCAAGTTCGGCTCTCCTGAAATAGAAATAGAAATCTTCCAATCTTCATTTGGGACTGCCCAGATATAGATTGGGGTATTGAAGCCTTAAAACTGTGAAATGCTTCTTCGGAAATTCGGAAAATGCCGAACAGAGAATAGAAAAGTATTACAAAAGAGCAGAAGAGAAGAACATTCCTTGTACGAGTATAGTTCTTGCAAATTAGGCTCTAGGGCATAGAGGGCATAAAGTTGAATCTACTCGTATTTTAGATTTCTAACGAAACGAATTAATTATGCTACCTTAATTCTTGAGGATGTTACTCGTAGTTTTTCGGATTAAATTTTAAAGCCAAGAGTTTGAGCAATTCTATTCATTTCTACATCAAACCATGTTAAAATGAAAGATGTGCCTAGTGCACTTTTGTGAATAACAAGTTTTATGATTTTTGATTTTTAACTTACTTGTATAAAAGTGATGAAAGAGAAGCTCCGTCAGGTCCTGTTTTTGTTTTAAATTCGGTCTCTATAATCTGTAACACCATTATCTTACTCGTAAGCTACTTTGTACTTCTGATCATGGTGTATGAAGGAAACGCATCACAGAACTTACCTAATGGGTTTTTAAATAATTTAGTTAAAATGTGAAGAAGAATATAATATCGAGCTGGAATAGCATTAACAGGGGGTAGTTCTTCTTTTTTTTTGTATGCAAAAAGTTAGAGATTAATCTTTTGAGAAATAAGTAGTCTTAAATTTCGATATAAATGGAAAGAAATCTGATGTAAAAAGAAAATGATATCTTTTAAAACTAAAGAGGGCAAAGAAGGCTTTAATAGACCTTAAAAATATTGTTGACTTAAAATTTGTTAGCAATAAAATTGTTATACTTTTTTGGGGAGAAAAAAAGGGGCGCCTTATAGCATTTAAGTTAAACATATTTGTAAAAAAACTAAGGTCTCGTTTCAGCAAACGGATATGGAAATGGATATGGATATCTTCAAATGACATTTGGTAACGAAAACTCAACGATAACCAAATGCGATTCAGAACCAATCTATAAATAAGTAAGCGAAAAATTATATTGTATAAATTACACTGTGAAATATGTACTGGTTACAATATTAAAAGTGATTTTAAGCCAATATAGAATTCTATGTCATAATAACATAAATAAGTGACAGTTATTGTCATGAGTGCTGAGATAATATAGTGCGTAAGGCTCATATTGCTTATGCTATACCCAATGGACTCATGAGATTTTAGATTATAATTAGATTATAAATGCAGTGTATACCGATTGCGTGGATTATTCTTTTGACTTATTGTATAAATCTGGGTCGGTAATATGGGATGTACGTATAGAGTACAGTTTTGATGAACTCATCACATAAATATGTAGTGTGTACATATAGTGTGAACTTATTAAAGAACGTACTGGGTACAGATGTCTTAAATATATAGCTAAAACTACTAAAAAGCAGACGCAATTTTCATGACAAGAGATTGGTTAGTGTGGATGTCAGCACTTAGACAATGTTGGTCCCTTGTGATAATAACAAGAGATACTTTTAGAGGAATTGTGATTTCCTCGCAAGAGGCAGTACACTCCCTTGAAAAACATGGTTGTTGCGGCTGGGAATTAAACTCATATATTCTTTATGACAGTTCAATGCACAAACTATATTGTCCAAGGGTATTTCCATGAGATGCATATAAATATGTACTAATAAACATTATTTTTGTATTGAGGACATTTGGTTTTGTACTCACTACATATTTTTTTAATTAATAAATTCGTCCTTTCTTACTTGCGATCGAACTCGAGATTTTGATCAAAGTTGACATTACGATGATAGCGAAGACGAAAAAAGTGGGTCCGGCAATTCCGTCTGCCTGTCTGTCTGTATGTCTGTACCTCGAATGACAGCCTAAACTACTGGAGGAATTTTTTTCAAACTCGGTAGTTAAGGGTCTTCGGTGATTCCCTAGAGGTGAAATTGAAATTTTTTTTTAGCTCCTAAACTAACGGTACCCCCCATACACCCGTAATGCAAAATCTTATTTATCTCGAAAACGGCTCTAACGATTTTGATAAAAAAAAAATTAGGTGTGATATTTTGGACATGGACTATATTTTGGTCAAAAACAAATTTGGGGGGAAATGGTATTAGGGGTACCTGTCATAGAACCGTTTTTTTGATTTTTAAATTTCTCACGAACGGCTCTAACGATATTAACCAAAAATGTTTACCAGGAACTCCCTTAAGTTTAAAATAATATTGTTTATAAAAATATTCGAAAAATTATTTGTTGGGTTTTTTTGAAAAATTTTTTTTTTTTTGAAAAATCAATGTCTTCAAAACCTATGAACGATTATTTTTTGAAATTATTTCCTAAAATCAATATTATTAAATACTTAAAATTCGCATCCCACATTTTTTTCTTAAAAAATTAAAAAAAAATTTCTTATATAAAAAAATTATTTAAAAATAAAACGATTTTTTAAAGTTTGTTTGCATAAATTCATACTTTCAGTCACGGCTACTTTTTTTCGAAATTGGATAAGAAGAAGGTAAAGAAATTAATCAGTTGTTGCAAGTAAGAGTCCTTAGATAATGCTGTCGTGAAAACACTTTTTTCAAACAATAACTGTACTAAGTACAAACCTTGCATTAGCGCAGCTTGTACTCATTATACATAACTAGTTCTTTTTTATTTGAACCTATGGGGACTTTTAAATATTTATGTAGTCATTATATTATTCATTGTGTAATCATTGTATAAAATAAAACTTATTTGCGAAGCAAAACCAAGCCTCGGATATGGACGGATTCACTGATGACGAAACATGCAACGAAATAAGGACAACGAACTTTGGATCTGTACGTGGAATATTAGGTCCCTTAATGGACTACGTGCACGTGAACAATTAGCGGAAGCCCTAAACTGCTACAAAGCAGATATTACCGCCATCCAACAGATGCGATGGGATGGACCGGGGCGACGAAAATTAAAAGACTGCGATATCTAATACGGCGGGTGCTATCGAGAACAAAAGCAGCATTTATATGGAACCGGATTTGTTGTTGGAACTTGGCTCAGCCAAAAAGTTTTAGCTGCGTAATAGAGCGCCCCACGACAATCTGCATCAAGGGCAAACTTGCCAACATAAGCCTCATTTTTGCGTATGCCCAACAGAGGAGAAAGATGAAGACACCAAAGACATATTCTACGAGCTCCTGGACAAAACATATGAGTCTTTGGAGATTTTAACGCAAAACTAGGAAGATAAGGCATCTTCGGTGACACGATTGGAAGATATAGCCTGCACGACACCACCTCTGATAAAGGATTCAAGCTGATCGACTTCACTTTGGGGCGGGACGTTCGTGTAGCTAGTACGCAGATCAAACATCTTGATATTCACAAAGGGACGTGGCAATCTCCTGATCAATCAACCGTAAACCAGATTGACCAGATTACGATCGATTCAAGGCACTTCTCCAGTATAGAGGATATCCGCACGTTGCTAGGGATTAACATCGACTGAGACCACCATCTCGTTGTAGCTAAGGTTCGGCTGCGAATATCCCGACTCAAGCCAAAACAAGGAAGTACTGCGAAGAAGTTCGACGTTGGATGTTTACAATCGCAAGAGATCGCAAGGTCCTTTTCCGATCGAGTTTCTAACAACCTCTTAAGAAGTCCTATGCCGCCAGTATCAAGTAATGAGGGCCAGTGGTAACATTGCCACGCAGCCATCAGAGATGCTGCCTCTGATGTGCTGAGTTTTACAAGACCACCACAACGAAATCCCTGGTTTGACGATGAGTGCCGGCAAGTACATGCAGAAAAACAAAAGGCATATAACTGGCTGAACACAATGGAGACGGAGCTGCAACTGGAGCTGCAACTGGAATAGCTGTCAAAATATTCAATACACGTAAATTCAATGTTACGAACACAACACAACGCAACTGCAGTCGGTGCTGCAGTCGGTGCTGCAAGAGTTGGCGAACTTTTAACTTTTTCGTGCAGCAATTTTGACATTTCAAATTTTATATATCTGTCAGTGCTTTTAAGTGTTGTTTTGTTTTATTGTGATTTCGTGGTTAAATTTTAATTAAAATAATGGACGAAAATCTTCAATTTCAGTGTAAATTTTATAGTTTCAATTTCTTAAAATATTTACAATTTGCCAAAGATTCAACACCTGACCCAACAAATGACAACAAAACAATGAAAGCTGTACAGCCTCATTGTGGGCACATAAAAAAAAGTACGTACGACACTTTTTGACAGCTCTTCCAGTTGCAGCTGCAGCTCCAGTTGCAGCATTCTATTGTGTTCAGCCAGTAAAGCGGCGCTGCAAAGAAGGACCAGAGCGGAAGAGGAGAGAAGAACACCGGCTTCCCAGAGAGAAAAAGAAGGAGCATGAGAAGTGCTTGATCGAGGAAATAGAGGGATGCCATAGCAGGAATGATGTTCGGAAGTCTTAGCAAAATGTAAAAAAAACATCACAAGGATAAAATCCCCGAGCCGAAGCCTGCATGGATAATCAAGAGAACATCGTAGTAGAACCGTAGTCCATGCTGAGAATATGGAAATACAATTTCTTAAAAATTTATAACGGCGATGAAGAAGAAAATTCCGCTGCTACAGAGACAGTACCATTCGACTTAGGCGACAACAATACCGCCCACACGACCTGGCCGAAGTGATGATATCTATATCAAAGCCAACAAAGCCTCTGGATCTGATGCGACGGCCTCGCTGCCGAACTGTTCAAAGCGTCAGGTGATGACTTGGTTAGGAGTATGCCCCAGGTCATTTGCAAAATATGGTCGGAAGAAAGCATGCCCGATGAATGACACCTCAGCATTTTCTCTCCGATCCTCAAGAAAGGAGACCCTACTACGCCAACTACAGAGGCATACGTCTCCTGAACATCGCATACAAGATCCCTTCTGCCGTATTATGTGAATGTCTCAAGCCTTTTGTCAACAACCTGATAGGTACATATCAGTCCATATCGGCTTTAGACCAGGAAAGTCCACCATTGATTAAATAATCACATTAAGGCAGGTCCTGGAAAAAACCCAGGAGCTACAAATAGCACCTTTTCATCGATTTCAAAGCCGCGTATGATAGCATATAGAAACGAACTATATAGAGCAATGTCTAGTTTTGGCATTTGGCGGACAAACTTGACCGTTTGTGCATGATGATGATGGAGAACGCATGCTACTCTATTAAGCTCGGAAAAGATCTCACCGATGCATTGAATGTCAAAAAAGGTTTTAGGCAAGGCGATTCTCTGTCGCGTGACTTCTTCAACATCGTTCTTGAAAGAATAGTGCAAAACACACGTGTCAACACAAGAGACACAATCTTTCAAAAGTCCGTCCAATTACTCGGATATGCCGACGACATTGACATTATTGGAAGAACAAAGCGTGATATCAGTGGAGCATTTGTGAGAATTGAGAAGGAAGCGAAGAAATTTAAGAAATTTATGTAAAACTAGCAATTTTACATAAATAAATATAGGTATAGGTACCTAGGCGCCGCAATAAATTAAGAAAACAAAATAGGCGCTGAAATCAAACGGAGAATAATTCTTGCAAATCGCTGCTTCTTTGGAAGGCAATTGAGAGATGATTGTCTCGAGCAACTGAAGTGCCCCTCTATAAAACTCTCATTATCCCGGTGTTTATCTATGGTGCAAAGACATTACATATTTATCAAAAATTGCTTTACCACTCGAAAATGTTCAGTTTATTCCCATCTCAAGGAGAATACCCTCAGTTGTGGAAGACCTTTTTCATAACTTCAATACATTAAAAGGGCCTCACATGTGAAGTGACAAGCTATATTTTACGTAATTTTAAGTTTTCGTTGTGTCTCGTTTCCCCTAGATAAGATGGCTTTGTCCAAGGTTGGTCCACAACGACTTATCTCCTTCGTTACCTCTCAGCCTTAGAGAACGGGAAGAAAGATGATGTTGTCTGAACGATTTCAGTAACATTTTTGACAAAGTTTCACATAGACTTACTCTTTTCAAACTGACCACATTTTGTCTTGAACCTGTGTTCTAAATATGGATTTCTGCTTACCTATAAAACCTTCACTACAAAGTTTAATTAAGATCTGACTTCTCCGATGATTTCTTGCTTCTTCCCGGGTCCCACAAGGCAGCCACTTAGGACCTCTCCTTTTTATTTTTATTGTCAACTTTATTATTACTGTTCAAATGGCTATTAAATATAACCATATCTCACTCTACGACAACGATTCCAAGTTTTTCAAGATAGTTTCTTGAACATATGATCTCTACAGTTTCTATCTATGGTGCCTGAAAAAGCAAAATATTGCCAATCAATCACTTTTTCCCGAAAACGCATCCAATCTCCTCCCTGTCTCTACTTTCTCAATTATGAACCCATATACACGGTGACCTTGGTGTTTTACACACATTTCTCACACATATTCTTAGAGCAAGTCCAAAAGATTCTCGGATCCCTATACGTGGCCTGATTTTGTACATAACCTTCTTGAATATGCCTGTCTAGAATCAAGTGCACTCAACGTTGTTTCCTACGTTTTGCCCTTTGTGGTCTGACTTTGATTCTACCTCCGTATGGAGACCGACTTCTATTAATTAATTGGAAGAACGAACAAAAAATTCATTCATTGACTACTTTCAGGATCTTTTGACTGCACATGCACAACCCTTTAGATTCCATCTCTTAGAACAATAATTTCCATAATCTAAGAAATCCTCGTTTCTTCTATCCGCCCACCCACGATACCTCTTATGGCTCTAACGAACATATTACTCGCATGCTACGGAGGATTAATTGTAACATTAACTGTTTCGACCTTAGCATCACCCTGCTCTGCCTAGAACTCCTTCTTCTTGATCATTTTTAAAAATTCATCCCGATCCTTGATTTATAAAATAAGAATAAGCTTCTATTAATCCTGATAAATGGGGGTGTTGCCCTCACCAAAATAAGCCCAAAATCAAAATTTAAAAAATTAAGTGAGTTACAATAAGTAATTAATAATTTGAAACTTATTTTCAGTATCCCAGTAAATTGACTTAGATTCTACAAACTGAGTTCTTGTGAACCTGTTTAAGCTTCTTCTTAACATAAACTTAAGTTGCTTGGCAACTTATTTAAGTACTTCGAATTGAATATCGTTTAAATCCAAGAAATGGTATTTAATTAATTAAATCTGTTGCTGTGGTAACATATCAAAAGTATATTGATGAGCAGAATAGACCTTATTATAGACTTATATACGAAAACAAAATATTTGGCTCTGAAAATTTCCTTAAGGCTTACTTCATTAATTAGTATCTATACGAACATGTATCAGTAGGTATTGGAAAACTGATTACCATGGTTCCCAAGGAGCTATTCAAATCAGAAACAATCCCCTGGGGAGAGTATGAAGAACTAAATAAAATAAAGCCGTATACCTTTGAATAGAACGCAATTAATTAATGTCCAGTAAAATTGATTACAAGAAAAGCGTTTTCTAACAAAATACCTCCTGCAACCATTAAATAAAATAAATACCCCAGCTTGTCATTAAATCTAAGCACCTCATCGATTTATAACCCCAAATATAAAATACCACTAAAAAGCTGAAGCAATGATAAGAAAGAATTAGCGCGATAAATAATCTTCTACATCACCGCAGGTTACAATACGCCACAAGGGAAGAAACAACAAATGTTACAACAATATAAAAATCACCATTTTGACCCATTAGATGGACTCGCTCAAAATAAAATAATACGACCCAATCAATTTGACATAAAATAAATTCACTAATTCCACGCCAAAGGATATTCACCACTGTTGGAATATTAGAAGAATAATGTCGAACGGTCATTGTTAATGCCTTTCGGTTACAACATCAAATAATTCACTGCAAGTGCTTTAAAATACAAAACAAAAAAAACTGAACTCAATAATAAGGATAAAGAAGGACACCACCCTATGTTACTTGGTTATTCAATCCATCCATAATGCTGCGCATACCGCGGTGCTCAATTAATCTCAACTGCTAAGGATAATTGAATTTTCACCAACATCCTAACGACCACCTTCTCCCAATCTACATAGATACACCTCAACATCCCCCCCCCCCCCCTTCTAACACCATCGGAGAGCGGAGTGAAGAACGCATCATATCGATGCAAATAAAAATAAAAGCGTTTAGGTACATTTTTTAATGGCTTCCTTCCCCAGCCGCCATATTATAGCTCGTTGAATTCCAAGAACAACGATTTTATTAAGTACTTTGGTAATCATCCTTCTGCGCTCTGCTGTGCTTGCCTGTCACGAGTTGAACGAAATGGACGCGCGCTATTAAGGATAATAAAAGGACATTATTTCATTTCTCAACCATAGAACGACGAACGAAGTGATTTGTTGTTCCACCACCACCGCACCGCTCCAAGAGAAGAATAATGGCAAAATTATAGTATTTTATTATTAAATATTCTTCAAAAATAAGGACACTCGCTGCTTTAGGGTTGGGTAGCTAGCACCCTCAATTTTTCTAGGTTCTTTGACAGTCGTCACCGTGCTCATACTCTTTAAAAATATTTTTAACATTTCGAAAGACGAACCATTTTCAAACCTGACACGAGACACAGACCACATGTAAACTCTTACACCGCATAATACTTTCAACTTCAATGACAATCATTTACATCTGTCATCAGAGAACCGTGGAGGGACAACTAAATGGTGGAAGGCAAGGTGGAGCTTTGAAAATGCTGAGAATGAAGGACAGTGTTCTATGCATCATCTCATCTCTGATGCAAATACTAAGGTGAATTTCATCAGACGATTAAGAATCCGAGGTAATATTTGTTGCTGGAAGATCAGAAAACTAGGTTGCACTTACTTTTCCAGTAATACCTCCTGGAGAAATAGTAAGTGTGATGAGTTTTCACGCTGTTGATCTGGGTTCGATTCCCAGCATATTTCCAGTTGATAAGTTTTATTTTTAGAGGATCTGCCTCTTGTGAAGAGATTCCAAACCCTACAATCATCTCTAGTCGTAATAAGTCTTCTTATATCTCAGCCGATATGACTCCCGACAAAATTGAAGGTAGTGATGGGATCTATCGAATAAAAGCTATCGACTTATTCGATAGTAGCTAAATGTTCATTTATTCGTATACTTTATCCGTTCAATTAATTTTTCACTCGATACACAATTATAGAATACCTTTTTGTTAAAGCAGCGCTGTCTTGCTGGAACCACATGACGTCTAAGTCCATTGTTCGGTAGCGCTCTCCATCGTCGTTTTCGTCGTCGTTTTCGAAAAAGTACGGACCAATGATGCCACCACCGCCCCAAAATCCAAACCAAACGATAACTTTTTGAAGATTCATTGTTACCTGCTGAACCTCGTGTGGTTTGGTGTCGTCCTATATACGGCAATCTTTCTTGTTAACACAGATGTTCCTTCAAAAATGCGCCTCGTCGATAAAGATGATTTTTCGGCCAAATCTAGGTCCTCTTCCAAACGCTTTACAGCACAGTCAGCGAACAAACGGCATTGTCTTTGGTCATGAACTTTGAAATCTTGACTTAGTTGGAACTTGTACGGGTGTAGGCCCAAGTCCCGACGCAAAATTCGCGAGTTAAGGTCTGCGAAAGGCCGAGTTCTTGTTCAGAATCGACTGCCTCGGATTCTGCTGTACATTTTCACGGACTCGGTCGATCTTGCGCTCCAATCGCCAAAATCTACTCGCACCAATTGGTTGACCCCCTTAGTTAAAATTTTCATTCTCGCTAGTTGTTGTTCGTGTAAGATTTTGGTTTTTGTTGACCCATCTATATTTGGTTCCAAATGTCAGATAAAGTCCTAAAACCGCTAATTTTCGAAGGTTTTGGAGGATTTTTTTAAACCATTGACATCGTAGCCATCCTTCGATGGAATTAGGCATTTAATGGCTTGAAATATAGAAGATAAATTGAGTTTTGATCCACATAGTTTATTTCATTCCAAATGTCACCCACAAGACGTTAAATTGCTCTTATCCGGAGCAGTAAAAAGATCTCAAATTTGTTCGCAATTGATCTATACTCTGTTCAACAAAAATTGTCAGTACCTACAGGCCGTATGGGAGAGCTTTTTCCAAAGCAATGGCGCCTGATGTACTTATCACTACACTACAAATTTTATCATTAAATAATAAAATTTCTCAATTACATTGTAGCTGTTTCAATATTATTCTACTTTAAATTTTCGGTATTAAACCTTCATGAAGTAAGAACTTGGCCAACTTTTAGATCTCAGTACTTTTCACGGCTGACTTGTTACACAAAGGTTTTTGTATAGAAAAACTTGTCTCTTTTTTTTTAACATTTATGTTTTCGGTCTGATCTCACTCCTTTTTGCAAAGATTTTAATATTTTGCCATGTCAAAATCTCGCAAGTTACGGAAAGATAGAAGGGAGGACTCTACCTACTAAAATCAACTTAGTTGAAAGCTTCCTATTTCTTTTACTTTATTTTCTTTTTGTTATTGGTTGTTTTGATTTGCGCTTCAATTGTTTCTTCTTGTCCTGGCAAGATACCTAACACTAACATACCAACCTTTATTATAAATACTAGTACCTACATCCGCTCAAAGTGAAAAAAAAGCAATAATTGTTGAGGATTCGGTGATGTTTTTGTTGCAATTTTAACTCTTTTTTTAAATTAAGGTAGCCTAATTAGTGGTTTGATTATAGTTCACTTCACATCACAGTTAAGATTTTTTTATATGTAAACTCATAATTTTTTCAGGTAATGCTAATGTTTACTTTTTTCAGTCATGTTAACATAAACATAACATAGAGTACCAAATCGAACACTCTAGTTCTAAGAAAAGTCATGAATTTTCAAGATGCATGTATAGTTTCAAAATGACAATAAAAAGACACTTCGAATGAAAAATCTTAGATTTTTTATTTTTTGCATTGAATGTACATTAAGCTATACCGCTCTACAAAATTTCATTGTTCTACTGCAATCAGAAGTGCTCTATCAACCAACACCAATTCGCAGAAAGTGGGCGGATACCACGCCCCCTGAAGGGAAAACCTAAAATTTTTTCCTCTGCTTGCATGACAATACCTACCGTTATGCGAAATTACAAGATTCTACGATATCGGGAAGTGCTCCATAATTTTGATGATCTGTCAGTCAGTCAGTTACGGTTTTTGTGATTTTTGAGGCCTTATATCTCAGGAACCGCTAATGCTAGAAAATTGATATTTGGTGAGGCGCCTGTGCCTGATTAGCTTAGCAAACATTTGGAATTTTAAGTTTCTGACTGAAGATAGAGAGGCGTCAAAAATCGCCTGAGTTTGTTCCTGTAAGAAGAGTGCAGTGACTGAACTTGGCTGAGCACTCCCGTGCCCTTTGATATGAAAACATACAATTACCGCCATATTATTCACTTGATATATCCAGATGTATTTACATTGAATTTCTATAACTTATATCCAGATTTAAGTTTTAATCTGGATGAATTGAATGAATAATATGAATAATAATAATAATACGAATAAGTAGATGGCAATGGCAAATATGAACATTGGCGCTAAGATGACCGTAAATAAAAAGAATATTAGAGAAACGTCAAAAGTCAAAACACTCAAAAATGGAATTGCTCAAATTGTTTCCATACGATTTTTTTATCGTATGATTTTGATGTTATGAGTATAATCTTTGTAACTACATATAACGGGTTTTTCAACAAGGACGCTACAATAGTAGAGCGACAGGGACAGCAAACCACGCCATATTTCTTGCCGCTCTTTTGACATTTCTCCTCAATAAGGTTTGCTATTTCATGATGGAAAGATATACGAGACAACAACGAGTCAAAATTATAAAAATTTACAACCGAAATTCGGAGTCAGTGGCCTCAACGTTAAGAGCGGTAAGTCCAATTCATAATCTTCCACCAGATCAACAATTGAGCGTCTAGTGGAAAAATTTGAATCCACAGGCACAATACAAAATGTTCCCGTGTCAGTGAGACTAAGAAGTGCCCGTAGTGTCGAGAATATTGCTGCAGCTAAAGCTTCAGTTGCAGAAAGCGACGATTGATGAACTTCGTACGAATATCGAACGTGAAATTCAGCAGTATCGGCCGATTTATGCTTGAAAACCGTCGAAAATTGGATTCAGCGTCTGCACTTCTGCAAGCGTGCCCGTGGTAGCCATGCAAAAGAAATCGATTTCCATACATAATGGTATCGAAGGTACTTTCACAGGCATAGAGAATTTCATTGATATCCAAAATCGTTTTTGTTTTATTTAAAAAAACTTTTGTAGCGCTCTTATTGAAAAACACGATATATAACCTATAGTATCATGGAGCGTGATTTTGTAGTACCAAGGCTATCCAGGTGGTGGCGCTGAACTTAGGGCACGATTTTACAGTGTTGAGAAGGATAAGATACAAAACAAGTAGTAAAAAACAGGGGCCAAATTATCGCTTCAATGACCAAGTGAGTGAGTCCCGTCAGTGATCGAATGAAAACGTCAAATTCGTGTAATCGATTGCTCGATGACGTAAGCGGTAATCCAAACTCACATAATTCAGTCACGTATTACTCGAAAACTGATGGGGTAATTTGGCCCCAGAATATTTTATTATTAAATTTAGCAGAGACAAAAAAGTCTAACAAGTACCAACGCTTACTTAAGATGTCGCCCCAATCGTTCGTCTTCATGAGAGTACTATAAGTTTTATATACAAAGGTATAGTTTATTTAGAAAATGTTTCGCTTTCAAATTGGGCTTAGAACATAACAGATAAGTAAAATTTTTAATTTATGTATTATTTTGAGTTTTTTTTTTTTTTGTTTATTAGTTGTGCTCTCATATACAGCTAAACTGACAAACAAACAAAAGAACACTTTAAAAGAATAGTATAGATAATCTTCCGTGTTATCATCTGCCCTACGCACCACCTGCTGTATAGCCTATCTTTTATTTTATTTATTTATTTCTATAATACACAGTTGGATCAGTTTTCCTGGAATCCAGGGTTCGGCCATTATAATGTGCAGCTTTAAATTCGATAAATAAATGTAAAGTCTAGCCTTGAATTTCCAGAATTCGCCTCAATATGAATATTTGGTCTATGGTCGATCTACCAGGCCAGTGGCTTAGCGTGCCATCTTGGCGCCCGGGGCGGTAGACCCATTTTGCCGCCCCCATTCAATACTTAATTAAAATTAAATTTATAGACATCATTTCACGGGCAATGAGGTATCTTTTATTGAAGGTAAGTAGTGTTCCTTGTTTTACGTGGATACCTAGCTATTACGCCTTGACCACACGGGTGGCCTACCACCATCGGAGTCAGATTTAGTCCTGACCATTAAGCCCGTCATAGCAAGCTATTTTGGTCGCAAAGTTGTGATATGTTGCAGCATACCACACCTGCACCTCTTGAATTCAAGAAAAGAATCTTGAAAACCATCCGCCTCCGCATTTGGGGTAAACCACGCCACCACAATCTCCCACTAGGGGGCCGACCTCAAGATAGCAGAATAAAAACAACTACCACGCCCGAAGACGTGCACAATTGTTCTTAAAATCCTGGGCACTATCACCCGTGGTACCAGTATAAAGCTTCCGGTGGAGCCTCGCAACTTCGTCATTTTCCTCCTAGGCTTCGGAGTTAAGGGATATGAACCCGTCACTTCCAGATAGGTTCCTGCAAAACCCCGGGCCTGTCAACCCTTTAGGATACACATTGAGAAGTAAGTCGAGGGCGGTCAACGAACAACTCGTGTGCATCCTAGTCTTATTTAGTTCGCGTTACGGCAATCAAGGAAAGACACTCCTGTCTTTTGCTTAACTATTAACGTTAATCAAGGAAAGACGCTCCTGTCTTTTGTTTACCTTACGGTAAACAAGGGTGACGCCCCTGCCTTCGCGACTCCTTACGGTATGCTAGGAAAGACGGCCCTAGTCTTTTGTTACCTTAGGTATACAAGGGTGACGACCCTGTCTTTGTTCTGAAAGAACTCTGGATGACGCTCCACTTCTCGCTATTAACGAAAGACGCCGGATAGTATCAAGTACCCGGAACCTCAAACCCTTTCTGACACCTCTGACACCTCTGACATTGAAGAACTCCAGCCGGGCCCAGACCAGCCGAAGAACTTCGCCACATCTGACACATCTAATCAATCATCATCCATGTACCAACCACCAGAACCACCATCAAAAACCCCTCACCACACGGTCGCTTGGGAATTACGCATGGTACACATGGGAGACATGCCACCAAGCCTCATGTATAACAGTAAGCGACTTTCGACAGCAGTCCAGCAGCAGCACACTTCAACAACCAATTAGACACATCAGACCCCTCTGACACCTCTGACAAATATGACATTTCTGACACATCTGACACCTCTGACACATATGACATTTCTGACACCTCCGACAACCGGATGAGGCCTAGAATACCCAACTGTATGCCCAGTCGAAAATCCACAGCCCACCCGCAACCAACCAAGATCAATCAAAAGGTTCTTTTGGTTCTTGTGCACCAAAAAGAACCATGCCAATTTTACTCAATTACACACACCCTTACCGGTAGGACTTTCAGACCCCCAGCCACCTAAGCAGCCAGAGACCCTACGGTCCTACCATACATTACCAACCAAGATCACATGCTACGAGATGAATTAGGTCTCCGGCTAGGCATATCACCGGAGTCCCAACCATCTCATATCGTCTCCAATCATGACTGCCCCTAACTGCCTGTTGGGTTTTCTTAGTTTGTCCATTACTACAGCTGGGAAAGGACAGCTGAGCATGGACGTAAGCCCCCCCACCACGACAAGGTGAAACCCGTCGAGGGGGTTATTGAAGGTAAGATAGGATCAGCGGTTTCACAAACAGATTCTACGGGCCTTACGGGAAGCGAAGGCAGAATTAACTTTGTGAAAATCAATATTTGCAGCCAATTCTCGTTCAATCGACAATATAGCCAAGTTTGATAGTCTAGTGGAGCTCATAGTGGATCTGATATAATTTTTCATTCGCTTCAACTTCGAAAAACTTCTCTCACGACTAGCGACACTAATTGCCAAAGTCAAATATATACGGATCAAGATGACTATATTTTGAACCGAAATTCCCAGATTCAGTTTTTGAATGAGCTGAAGAAGCTCAAGTGGTCCTTTGCCCCTTATATCTTCCTCCGATTCAGAACTGGCGACAAACTGCTGGAGACGCTTCTGCTCCATCTGAAACTCGTCCTTGTCGATGTCTTCTAATACATGGGAAAGATCACACTCGTACTTGCTGTCCAAAAGTAAAAATCAAAAATCCGAACTTGTCCGCTATTTCTTGAACTTGCTGGAATCGAGTCATCCTTTCTTGAATGATCTTGTCAAATGATGCTAACACATCTCGACGAAGTTCCTGCTCGTGAGACAAAGCTGCATCTGCGGATTCATCGCCATGCATGTGTGTTTTCCTGCGAATTCTTTCCGTTTTTTAGTTCGATTCCGAGTTTTTCGGAAAGAGTTTTAGCAAAGTCGATAGCGGGTTGGACGAAACGGGCTCTGCTCTCCACTAGGAGAGCTTTTAAAGCGCAGAGTTTCTGAGCACACTTATCCACACTCAGTCCTCGTTGCTGCAGGTAAATCTGTGCGTCAGCTCCAGCGCGTTTCAGTGACTCTTTTCACTGCTAGACCTGTGACGGCAACCAAAGCGTTCCACCGAGCAGTTGATGCAGAAAAGAAGGCAAATAGCTTCTCCAGCGTTCCAAAAAACGTCACGGAACTCACTGATTCAGAAGCAGCGTGTACCCCAGCCAAGTTGAGTGAGTGGTTTGTGTATGCAATGAATGTTGCTTTCGGATTCAGTGCTTTAATCCGAGCTTGAACTCCATTGTGGATCCCTGACATTGTGGCAGCGTTTCCATAAGCCTGTCCTCTCAAGTTCTGTATGTCCAGTCCGTCTGATGTTATCTTCGCAGTTATATCGTTGCTGAGATCTTCTGCATTTTTTTCTTTTGGTTCGAAGAAGTCGATGAAAGATTCTACTACGGCGACCTTTTCTCCCTCGACATGTACGTATCGCAGAACCTGGCTCATTTGGGAGATGTCTAGTGTACTGTCGAAGATTACGGAGTAATATTAAGCTTCTTGAATGCGACGGATAATGGCGGATCGAACTTGCTGTCCAAGTAAGTTTATCAATTCATTCTGGGTTTCTGGAGATAGATACAAAACTGGGACTCTTGTTCCCACCTTTATCTTTGTCAGGCGTTACATTAGAAGAGGGTCATATTAAGCTAGGAGGTGCACTAACTCCTTGCTTTTCAGCACTCATATGTTTCGGAACGCTTCCTTTCAGTTTCGCGAGAATCTTGGAACGTTCCGTTTTAGTTTTGCGAGTCGCGTGACAATAACGGAATGCACCCTTACGGCCTTACTTACCGCTTACGAATTCACGGAAATCAGCCGAGAGCGTTAACGACGAATCACAGGCAGGGTGGCAAATTTCAAATTTACGTCATTGTTGCTTATTGACTTGTCAAACGTTCTGTCATGGAAACATATGATCTCTTCTCTACCCGCTTCACGGGCAACATTCTGCCGCCCCGGGCCTACTGCCACCCGGAGCAGGCCTTCCCCTCCACCCCATCCACGCTAAGCCACTGTACTAGGTCAGAACTTACTAAGACGCTCACGTAGCACGTTCTATATGATCTTATATGTGACATTTAGTTAGGAATCGATAGTTCTTGCAATATGGTCAAGTCATCGGACATGCTTCCTTTCAAACATATTTGCTGTATTTGAAGAGCTCGTTGTTTCGAAGATCTTCATTTTTGACCTTAAATATGCAGGAAAATCCTTGGCTTTTTTATAAAATTTCCAGGTGTTGCTTCGATTGAGACCCGGGCGGCAAGCCTACGGGGGCGGCAAAATGTAGCCGGTGATGCTGGTGGAGTAGAAATCATATGTTTCATGCTGTAAAGACGCTTAAAAATAAGTTTGTGGAAGTTCTTGAGGTACTGGAAGAATTGACGGATCGGGAGCCAGTCTTCTTCTGACAGTCATGCAGTCATTCAACTTCCTCACTTTTCTTGGCTTTTGAGCTGCAGAGCTACCCGAAGAAGATGACGCACAGATTTACCTGCAGCAACGTGGACTGAGTGTGGATAAGTGTGCTCAAAAACTCTGCGTTTTTAAAACTCTCCTGGTGGAGAGCAGAGACAGTTTCATCCAAGCCGCAATCGACTTTTCTAAGACTCTCTATGAAAAACTCGGAATCGAACTCAAAACGAGAAAAAATCGCGGGAAAAAATGCATGCATGACGATGAATCCGCAGATGCAGCTTTGTCTCACGAGCCTCATTCGTAAGGCCTGTAGAATCCGTTTATGAAACCACTGATTCCATTTTACCTTCAATAAAAGATACCTCATTGCCTGTGAAATAATATCTCGAAATTTAATTTTAATTTAGTATTGAATGGGGGCGGCAAAATGGGTCTCCTGCCCCGGGCGCCGAGATGGCACGCTACGCCACTGACTGGGCTGTAAGGTATTCTCAAGTTCAAGTCGCTATTCCACAATACTATTCGTCATTTGGTGTCAAATTTGTTTGACCTCGGGACAGTGGGAGATCGTTGACATACCCTTCTTAAAGAGAAGAGAAAGTGTTGCCGAGAATCCACGTACGTTGAATCGTGACGCGCTCAGCATTTTTACGTCTCTGGAAGTCCTTGTGGCAACTTTTTGAAGAGTGATTTGCCATTGTCTCAAAGAATATCGTCGACAGACCGTCCACGTGTCGCCTGGAATACTACTAAACAGTAGCAAATCGATCTAAAAGATGGCGCACTTTGTATGTTCACAGAAACTTTTTTATCCATGTTAAAACTGTACAAACATAGGTCCTCACGGGCATGGTTTTCAAATTGGATTGTATTTCGTTCACAATTTTTTTTCATCAAAAAACCCCTCAATTAAAAAAGTCTCGCAAAAACATCAAGTTAAAATCCCAAAAGTATAAGCAATTCTAGGAGGCGTCTTATTAATTATTGTTATGCATAACTTTACTGACGAAATTCACCCCGATTATCCTTCAAAGAATGTCAAACAAATTTCGATATGTAAGACACTGCAAAACGGGTAATGTCCTTAGATTAAAATCCCATTTTGATTGGTGAGGTGCGGGTGGGCGCATGGTACAGGAGGAGTCGAAATGTTCTCTAATCGCTTAAAATTTAATCCTATTTACTCTCTCGGTTTTGCGTAGCTACCTATACCTATACAACAATCGTGGTTGGAAGTAACGGTTGATGGTGTATTGTTATAAAGTTATGCATCAGTCATATACATTTGTAATAGGTACATGAAAATGTGTCCTTGTTGAAGATGGACGGCCATTATGACAAAGGACCAGGCAAGGATGACTGTTTTGGGATAATTTTACATTTCAAGATTGTCGTCCTTGACAACAGTTACAGTCCATAGCCATGCGCCATGCCAATGTGGTATCCCAATGGTCGTCTTTGCAATGATTGTGCTCATCTTATTTACCTCCTCGATCCACCTCTCTCCGATGCGGCTGTGACTCTAATCAAGTCTAAATTAACAGGATACAAATTGAAAGGACTCTCTTCTATTCGAAATGGTTGGTATTTAGGGTTTATATTGGTGGCACAGATGGAACATTTTAATGATCCTTAAACCCAAAAGCTGTCCGATGGCATTATAGAAATTTTGAAATGGGATTTCATTTCAATTGAAATCCCCCAACGACGCACGCACGGCCGGCTACCAACCGAGTCGACCTCATGGCCTAGCCAGCCCTAGAGCGAATGTTCTTTGTTGTGCAGGCTAATTAATTACCAATTCGTATGCTACCCCACGCCCCCGTGGCCTACTCATTGAAAATGCATAGCTTTTTGCTAAAATCTGTGTTTTCACCAGGTAAAGAGTATAAGTAATCTTTACCATAGATGTGGATGCGGGGCGAATTCCACCATCGCATCGGCCAGCAAAGGAGGAACATTACCGTGAATTAGCCAGAAGTAAACACCAAAATGCTACCATAAATTGATAGGCATTTCGGAAGGCAATAAACACAAGTGTGCCGTCAATTTATAATGTAGGCTGGCGATTGAAAAGAATACCATAAATCAAGTCCTTTATAAGGGATATCCCCCGGTGCGGAAGGTAAAAATCTGGAAATATATTAAGGTTTAGATTTTTGGCTAGGCTCGAGGTTGCGTTTAGTTTAAGCCTGACGGCAGATAACTTGCATTGATCTCACGTAAATTGGACTTATTCGTTACTTTATTAACTCAATTGCATTGAACAACGAGAAAAGCCGAAAAAGCTTGAAGCTTCATTTGCGTGAATTGATTAATCATTATTTCTTTCTTTAGGCTTTTGTTGTTGCCATATAGTTGGCTAAATAAGATTTTTGATGTGAAAACATTTGTTTCGGGGTTAGGGTTAAATGAAATCGTGAGCCGTTGTGTATCCTGGCCACCGACGTTACATGTAGCGCGTTTACGATTCGATTGCTATTGGCAATCTTCAATAACAAAATCTGACTTAATTACTATGTTTATATGCATGGTAAAAAGGTCGAGTTGGATTAGGGTTGGACTTTCGACCCAAATGTCACCTAAGTACATAGATTCTCAGCCGCTGTAAAAAAAAAACTTCTACCATACATCGCATCTACTGAACACCTTACAGCGGCTTCAGCTCCAATTTAAAAAAAAAAACAAAAATTCTTATATTGAGGTCCGCCAGCCACCATCTCAGCTCAACTGCTACGCCGTCGGGTATGCAACACATTATGGAATAACTACATACACTATATTTTTTCATTTATTGATTTTTTTTTACATTTCTTAGTTCACATTTACTGATTTCTGTACCCGAAGTAATTGTGCCTTCGTTTCTACTCTATTCCGCTCATATTTTGTGATTTTGTAGGGTAGGTGTAGTCTCTTGATATAAAGGGTGGTTAAATTTTAAGGGCCGTTGTTGATTTTAAATAAAACACAAATTATTTAGGAAATTATTGTCATTTCTTTTTATTATGATAATATTGGTATAGGTCAATTATGTATGGAACAAAATATCGGCCAAATGGCCGCCGCGACCTCGGCCTCCACCACCACCTCCATCCGATGTTCCAAATTTTCGAAGAGGCTGAGGCATAATTGAGATTCTATGCCATTAATGTGCCGAATATATCATCCTTTAGCTCTTGAACTGGTGCTGGCATATCGACGTACACCTTTTCTTTCAAATAACCCAAAGAAAGAAGTCCAACGGTGTCAAATCACATGATCTTGGCGGCCAATTGACATCGCCACCACGTGAGATAACACGGCCATTGAATTTGTCGCGCAAAAGAGCCATTGTTTCGTTAGCTGTGTGGCAAGTGGCACCGTCCGTCCTGTTGAAACCACATATCGTCCACATCCATATCTTCCAATTCGGGCCATAAAAAGTTCGTTATCATCTCACGACTCACGATAGCGAACACCATTCACAGTAACTGCATGACCGGCCTCATTTTGGAAAAAATACGGCCCGATGATGCCGGATGCCGCCAGCCCATAAACCGCACCAAACAGTCACTCTTTGTGGGTGCATTTGTTTTTCGACAATCACTCTTGGATTATCATTCGCCCAAATGCGGCAATTCTGCTTATTGACGAATCCACTGAGGTGAAAATGTGCCTCATCACTGAAGATGAATTTCTTCGAAAATTGATCATCCACTGTTGCCATTTCTTGCCACCATTCTGACCATTGACGACGCACGCTTGAAATGTCAAGAAGCTTTAGTTCTTGAGTCAATTGCACCTTGTAAGCTTGATGTAAATGCAAGTCTTTATGCATAATGTTCATCAACGATGAGCGTGAGAGGTGCAATTGTTGAGCACGACGATGAGTTGAGGTGGACGGCTCTTCAGCCACACTATCGCAAACAGCAGCAATATTTTCTGCAGTACGAGCTTTACGAGCATACACTGGTGTTTTCACATCTCCTACAGACCTGGTTTGCTCAAATTTTTGCAAGATTTTTCCGATTGTACGCACATTTGGACGATTAAATTGACCGAAAATATCACGAAGTGCAGGATATGCATTTTGAACTGAACGCCATTTTCATAATAAGCCTGAATAACTTTAACGCGTTGCTCGATTGTGTATCTTTTCATGGTTCAAATTGAGTTAGTCTGAAATTGAGAAATGTCAAATGAAATGCAGAAAAAACTTGACGTTTAGGTGTGGTTCACATTCAACATCGGCCCTTAAAATTTAATCACCCTATCTTGATCTTGAACAAGTTGTGATATTGTGACACACCCAGGCCGGGGACTCTCCCCCATTCGACAGTTCCGACCAAGTTTGTATATCAGCTTTGACGATAGCCGTTTGTGCCATCCTTTCCGACGGCGTTTGTACCCCAGTTTTGACCAGAATCTACGTAACGTTATCGCAAGTTAACGTCAAACTTTCTGTCAACACAAAACAAATAAAATTGAGTATTAGTATTTCATACGATTATGACAATACCCCTTGTCAACGTAATGGATGTCATTAAACTCAAAATTAATATGAAATTTCAATGAATTCCATTGAAAGTTCACTTGTCACCGACTTTGTGCTTTTTGCTCAGATCTTTAACTTAATATTTTATGTGCGTCAAAATTTAATTCTTCCCCTTTCTGTAAAACCATTAAATGTAAAATTATAATGCAAACAATAGGCTCTGAACAGAGTCCAATCATGTCGAGCATGTTCTGAATATCTTCTGCTCTCAGTGCTCTGAGTTGTTTTAGAAACTCAACTGTCAAATGCTTGTGTTAAGCATTTAACTCTATTATTTTATTCTGGCTCATAGAGCGTAGTCTGATTACGCTCAGAATATGCTCAGAACGAAAATAAAACAACATATTTGAAGCCGTGAACGCCCTGAACTAAAAAAGAAACACAATTTATTTTTTCACAACTCAGGTTCTGCTCTGATCTAAAAAAATAGAAAAACGCCTAATCTAGATGTAATATTTTATATACATACGTCAAAATATAGTTTGACAATCTCGATTTAAGAATTAATAGAAAAATTGCATCGGCGAATGGATATAGATATCAGTGGATTGAGAGTTCTCTGACAAATCTAATAATATTAGCATTTTCCCGGAAAATCCCGATTCGAGTGTTTTCCACCCATGTGTCAAAAAATAATATATTTACTATTATCTGATAAGCCATTAGCATCCATGAAGAAGTAACAGAAACATTTCGGTTATGGTTTCAGTGATTACGGTGTATGTAATGATCAAACAAAATGGAGTTCACAACGGTAAATGACTTGCTTCTTGTGGCGCAGTGTGGATTAGATGCATAGTCGACATTTATTGCAGCTATGATGAAAGATTCATATTGAGATATCGGCTTTAAAGCAAAAATGATATTGTGATTTAAATCAAAAGCACCTTCCGAAACATAACCCTTATATATAGTCTTAGGTATAGATTGCCTCTTTGAACCATCCTGATTTCTGAATGAAGTTAATAATGATTCTCAGTGCCAAAAAAGTATTCGCCGAAGGCATCTTTTCTAGTTGTGGCTAGGCTGGGCCCCTCTTCCACCTCTTCGTCTTGACACGGTCCGCATAAATCAGATGAGCTGACTGCCATTCTGTTCATGTGGGTTCCCATTGAGTTGTGACTCGTAAGAATTCAACCAAGAGAGACAATTGACGTCTGCTAAGCTTCAGTAGACACTCTGTTTTATTCCTTGATATATCTGGCCAAAGATTCCTTGAAACCCGACAAGTGTCAATTGTTACCCATCTGTCAGACAGTCAGGCTGCACTAAAAGCAATAAGCTCCTACGCCATTAGTTCCAAACTTGTTTGGGAATGCGTGATAAAGCTTAATAAACTGGGCGAGAATAACACTGTCACACTTCATTGGGTACCAGGCCACGTTGGTGTCCAGCGCAACGAAGAGGCAGACTCCTTAGCAAAAATAGGTGCATCGACACCCCTTACAGGGCCAGAGCCCTACTGCGGAATAGAAGAAAACGTGATTAAAAACAAAATTAAAACAGAAGAGGAGACAAAAAATCAACAATCTGGAAAGAACTCCCTAAGCTGGGACAGGCAAAAATCCTCCTCGGGGACTACAACCAAGAGCGTTTTCTAACCTGCATTAGCTTAAGTAGGAACAACCTCAGAAAAATCACGGGGCTTCTCACAGGCCACTGTAGGTTGAGAAGACACCTCAACATCCTTGGCCTGGAGAACAACGCGACTTGCAGATTCTGCAACACTCACGAAGAGACACCTGACCACATACTGGGGAAATGTGATGTACTCGTGCATCAAGGGCATAAGTATCTGGGCAAGCACCACATAAAAGAGAGTGAATTATCATCCCTTAAAATACTCCAAATACTTCGATTCCTCAAAGGAACAAATTTGGAGGAAGAACTGTTATGATGAGCCAACCTCATCCAGTTCTAGATGGGGGACACAATAGATCTTTAGGTCGCAGTGTTTTTATACCCCAATTTATTCATTCATTCAGTACCTATCTGTCATTTGCTGTCTTGAGGAAACTTTGGTGAATTCCATATTTTACCTGCTCCATTGGCATAAGTACCCAGGGTACAATTTGGTATAACGTCAACGGTATGCATACACGTTTACAATTTTCTCAATCTTTCAGTATTCCTAGCATTAGAAATCAGATCCCATAATGGCATTTTGATTAAGATTATAAGCTATAATTATTGTGTTTCCAGTGCACAATCTTTCCCGTTTTTACTTAGATATGCATATCTACTGCATGGCAAGTTTTACATTTGGAAAAAAAAAATCGAACTTGATATTTTAATCCAAGTTGACATTACGTCTGTATGTTTGTATGTCTATACCTTGAGACACAGCCTTAGCCGCTAAATTCCAAATTACCTTTATATAAAAGCAAGTATGTACGTGCGACCCAGTCGTGTATTTTATTTCTTTTTTTTAAGACTGAAAATAATTTAAATAATTTCTTATCGAACAAACTGTTCCACAGGTTTTTTTATACGAAATTCAAAAAATTTTATTTTGTTAAAGCTAGGTTATGGTTGAAACGAAATTTGGTTATTAATGGTACCCTCCTTGGAACTATTTTTTTTCTTTTTGAATTTAAAAAAAAAAATGCAACCGATCTTGACCCTTTATTTATAATAAAGCTCCACTAAAGTTTGGATAGTATTGTGTATTCAAATTTTCAAAAATAATTCTTTTGGATTTTTAAAAAACATTTCAATTTTTATTTTTCAAAACTCAATATTTCAAAAACCTCATGCCCCTCATGAGCTTGGCAATTAAAAGTTTTTTATTATAGTCTACTAGTCGTGTTAACTAACTAGTCTGTTAAAAATAACGGTACCTACCATACAAATGTTAAGAAATGGTTTTCGAAAATAGTATTTTTGTCAAAAACGGCACGGGCGCCTAGAATTTTGATGAAGTTTTTTTCTTTTGATTAATTTTTACGATTTAATGAACAAAAAACTTCAAATTAAGATATTACTGACTGTACCTACCATAGAAGCATTTTTCGAATTTCTCAGCATCGGCATTACGGATTTTAATGAAATTTTTTATAGAAAAACTTCTAAGAAGTATGAAAAATATTGCATTTCAAAAACGAAAATTTATATTTTGTTAATTTTGGATAAAAAAAAATAAATCATTTTGTTTTTGGGAAATTCGATATTTCAAAAGAGGATCACTAGATATACTCTGTTCAATTTATATTTGCAGTACAGGCCTTATGGGAGAGCTTTTTCAGAAACACTGGTGCCTGCTGCTGTTTGAACGGCACCTTAAGAAAGAGAATCACTGAGTTACATTAAAATTGTTTGTGTAATCTTCTTTGAGCTCACGTACAACCCACCATCTTCATGGATGCTCCATGGGTGAAAGGAGACTGATCACTGATCGCCAATTTGCATATGGCATTTTCTTTGGTTTGTGCTATGTAACTTTTAGTATTTAAGCTTTTTCGAACTTTTGGTGGCAACTATTTTTATGAGATTTGCGGCAATTTTTAATGCTCACTACGGCAATCTTGTATGAGCTTTAAATTAAAGATAGCTTATTGAGATCCATAATGGTCAGACTGAAAGGCAAATGTCCTATCTTCCCTGTACTACAAATATAAATTGAACAGAGTATAGTTTTTTTTTTTTTAATTTTATTTTAATTTAAATAATAAAAAATTAAGCTTGGCGTAAGATTTTTTTTCTAAAAGCTTATTTTTTTAGGAAACGAGGATTATAATAATATAATAATATTATAATCTTTGTTATTGCATAAAGTAATATTTGCTTGAGTTGTTTTAGTCTTTTAAAAAATTAATTTTACGGTTGTTAACATTTTTCTATAGTAACATTCATTTTTAAATTGTTTATTCTTTTACATAAGATCAAGTTCCTGCGATCCAGTCGTGTATTTGATTTTTTGGAGATGTTGAAAGAGTTGTACGCGTATTCGCCTTGGCCAAAAATTGGCATTAAGAAGTTTTCTATTTCAGGTTGCATATGCATATAAAATAAAATGCACGACTGGGTCGCACGAACTTGCTCCTATGTAATAGACTAGGAATTTTAAAAACGAATGTTATTAGAAAAAACTGTTCATAAGGATCAAATTAATTTTTTAAATTCTTTTAATAGTAAGGACGAAAACAGAATGCTATGCAAATATGAATTTATGTAAGAACAAAAATTATAAGTCGTTTTAGTGGTTTCTTAGAAAAAGCTTTTATACATATACAAAATTTTTAAAAGATTTTTAAGAAAAAATTTTGGTACGTAATTTTATCAAAATTCTAGGTACCGTTTTCGAGAAAAATACGATTTTTGAAAACCATTTTTTTTAATTTTTTAACATTTGTATGGTGGGTACCTTTATTTTAAGGTAAAATGAAATTTTTTTCTCACATCTTGTAGATTATATTAAGAAACTTTTATTTATCAAGTTTAAAAAAAATCTAGCATGGGATTTTCGAAATATTGAGTTTTGAAAAAAAAATTTTGTAGTTTTTTTTTTTAAATCCAAAAAAAATTTTTTTGGAAATTTGAATACACAATTCTATTTAAATTTTTAAAGAGCCTTCGCAAAAAAAAAAACAATGATCAAAATCGGTGGTACCGTTTTTGAGAAAATCAAAAACAAAAAAAAATGGTTCCATGGGGGGTACCCTCAATAACCATTTTTCGGAAATTTTTTTTCAAGCATTACCTAGATTTAACCAAATGAAATTTTTTTGTGTTTTTATTTATAAAACGTGTGCGGGTAAAAAATCAAAACCCATATCTACAAATTTTAAAGAAAATCGGCCGAGCCGTTTAGGCTGTAGTCGAAGCGACAGACAGACAGGCAGAATTGCGAGACCCACTTTTTTAGTCTTCGCTATCATCGTAATATCAACTTTGATCAAAATCTCGAGTTCGATTTTTTTTACGAATGCATAACTTGCCTTATAGTACCTATAAGTCGCAAGTAAAAACCTTCGGTATGATTACCTTGCAATACAGCACTTTTCCTGAACCCTTACTTGAAAATGTCTTCTTAAGAAAATAAATATGTATTTTGGTTTTTATTTCGGTCTAAGATCATCTCCAGATCAAATGTGCTATTCCAAGATTTTCGAGTGCTCAGCTCATAAATTAAAAATTAGGCCACAAACTGCTGAAGATGGACAGTCGAGATATCCAATTCCCTAGCAATAAACAAGGTATTTGCAATTCATTTATACACAAACAAAAAATACAAATCAATTCTATGCTTCATAAGAATTCATCTTCCGGCTTAGCCATTTTGCTGGTCGTAAAGGCAGAGGAGTCAAAATGACGTAATGATGGTATAGGCAATATGAAAACGATGTAACAATACACACCGATAAAATAAAGATAAAATCTCATTGCGGATAAATTGAATCAATTCAAAAATATGTAGAATATTTTTTCTGGTTGTGTGCGTCACTGCCGCCGCGCAGCGCAGACCGCGCCACCCTCGCTATGTTCATCCATAAAATACCTCAATCAAAAGATGAGAGGTTACGACTCTGTCGTTATCATCATCATCATCTATGATAACATCGAGCTGATGCTGGGTTGGAATAAAGCTAAAACTGATTGCGACAATTGTTGATCCATCGAATGTAAATTCTCCCAAATCAAAATAAATGAATTCATATAAATAAATTTAGATTCAGTGGCAGAATGAATTGGTAGGTTTGGTTTACAAGGCTGTGTGTCATATCCTGGTTACTTTTTTATATTCTTTTTGGAGGGGAGTAAAAATCAAAAGCCCACACCATCACCTTCGAGAGTCAATAGTATCTACCACAAAATTGCTTCCCTGCCGGATTAGAGGTACCTATAGATTATGAACCAATAGTGAATGTCTCTATTGGATTGGAATTATTTATTTGGAAAAGAGGGGGCATTGGCTGGAATTAGCATTTAAACGCCTCTTGGCGTAATTGAGGACACATGTTAGGTTCTCATCGATATGCAAATATCCACTAAATTATAGATGTACATACTGCATGTATGTATATATTTCAGTCATACTTATGCTGTTAGGGGCTATGTTGTCTTGCTCGCCTCCAAATCGTCAGCTGTGTCGTGTTATAGGCGAGAGGTGGTGTTCAGACATAACACGCTGCATGCATTTTACACGTAGAATGAAACCACGTATGATTTAAATTAAATTTTCGGTATTTCAGGGACATATCATGTTCGGGGTATAATTCTCGAAAAGAGTTCAGTCATAAAAAGATTTATTTTCAGCCATGTTAGAGCAGTTCTAAAAAGGGCTCTTGAAGTAAATTTTTACTCCGAGGTGGAAATAGACACTTTAAATACCTCAAAGCTGCTGCAATCGATAGAGACGCTTTGTTCTAGGTGGAGGACAGAATCGTCCTTCCTCACATATGGGGCCAACAATTCGCCTTAAGACTTTTCTCTCGAACGCAGCTAAGAGGTCGAAGTGCCTTTTGCTAAGCACCCAAGTCTCGGATCCATATGTGAGTACTGGCAGGACCATGGTCCTGTACAGCAGCAGTTTTGAAGTTATGGTGAGATTTCTGGATTTGAAGAGCTTTGACAGACTATAGTAGGCCGAGAAGCCGCCCGCGTATTTCTTCTTCTAAATTGTTATCGGCTGCTACTATTGACCCAAGGTATTTAAAGGATTGCACCACTTCAAATTCGTGCTCCGCAACCTTTATTGTTTGACCAACTGTTCCTCTCGCATTCGACGCCACCATGTACTTTGTTTTACCTTCACTAATGTGCAGCCCCAGATTTTGTGCCGCCTGCTCGATCTGGATGAAGGAATCGTGTATAGCTTGTTCGGTTCTTCCGATGATGTCGATGTCGTCTGCGTAAGCCAGTAACTGGCTGGACCTGTTGACGATGGTCCCTCTTGTTGCCGTGCCAGAGTCACGGATTGCTTTCTCCAACGCCAGGTTGAAGAGGAGGCAGGCCAAACCGTCCCCTTGTCGGAGTCCATTAAAGATTTTGATTGGTCTGGATAGCAATCCGGCTATTTTTACTTGGCTTGTTACGTTGGTCATGGTCAACCTACATAGTCGTGTCAATATATTTGGGATGCCGAATTCTCTCATGGCTTTGTAAAGTTCTACCCTGGCTATGCTATCATAGGCGGCCTTAAAGTCTATAAACAGATGGTATGTTGGGATGTTAAATTCTAGACATTTTTCCATCGTCTGCCTAAGGGTAAATATCTGATCAGTTGTTGATTTGCCTGGAATGAAACCACACTGATATTATCCGATGACGGTTTTAGCGTATGGGGTTATCCGGTCTTGTAGGATAGAGGAGAGTATCTTATAGGCGGTACTCAAAAACGTGATACCTCTATTATTGCTGCACGTTGTGACATCTCCCTTCTTATGTATGGGGCATATTAAACTTTTTCGCCAGTCTTCTGGCATTTCTTCCTGCTCCCATACCTGTACTATAATATCATGAATTGCTTGACGTAAGGCTGGCCCGCCGTGATGGAATAATTCGGCTGGTATGCCATCGGCTCCCGGGGCTTTGTTCTGTTTAAGCCGGCCTATAGCCTTTTCAACCTCTTCTATGCTTGGAGGCGGCAACATAGGGTATTCTTCTTGAAGTAGTGGAGCCTCCACTTCTGTAGTGAGCTGACCATTTAGCAATTCATTAAAATACACTTCCCATCGCTCCAGTATGCTTTCAGGATCGGTGATCAGATTTCCCTCTCCGTCCTTGCAGTATGTGCAGCGTGGTGTGTACTGCGTCATGTTTCGGACGGATTGGTAGAACTTCCGCGCCTGGTGCGGACCTCGCTCTCGGCTGTTCTCTATTTGACAGATTAGGTTCTTCTCCCAGGCTGATTTTTTTTGTCTGTGAAGCCAATTTTCTGTTCTTCTGAGCTCTTTATATTCCTCTTCGCGTGCCCGCGTTCTATGAGATTGTTGCATTGCTCGGTACGCAACATTCTTAAGTTCAGTCGCTAGCTTGCATTCATCATCAAACCAGTCGTTCCGATTTTTACGAGTGCTGCCTAAGATGGACAGTATTTTTAAGACGTGTCCACTTCTCATCTACGCCTAGCATACTGGCTCCAGGACTTACTCTCCCCAAATCAGGTGTTTCTAGGGCGAGTCCTAACGCATTACCAAAGGTATTACTGGTGTTTTCATTGCGCAGGGCAGCCGTGTTGATTCGAACCTGATCGGCGGATACAATGCGTCTTCGCAAGGCAATCCGCCCTCGGAAAACCATACCAACAAGATAGTGATCCGAGTCGATATTGGCACCTCGGTACGTTCGTACCGTCATCAAGTTCGAATAGTGGCGACGGTCTATCAACACGTGGTCTATTTGGTTACGAATGACTCCATCAGGTGATACCCAGGTGGCTTTGTAGATATCTTTACGCGGGAACCTGGTACTCGCAACGACCATGTTTTTCGATGCTGCCCATTCTAAGACTCGAAGTCCATTGTCATTAGTGTTCTCATGCAAACTATGGGTGCCTGCGTAATGCCTGAATACCAGCTCCCGACCTATTTTTGCGTTCAAATCCCCAATGATGATTTTAACATCATACCTTGGACAGGCATTGAGGGCCCTCTCGACTTGTTCGTAATAAGTCTCTTTTTCTTCGTCTGAGGACTCCTCCGTAGGTCCGTGAACGTTAATGAGGCTGATGTTCGTAAATTTGCCTCGCACGCGAAGGGTGCATAGCCTTTCGCTTATAGCGTTGAAGCCGATGATAGTAGACTTCATTTTTTCGCTGACTAGGAAGCCTACCCCGAGCACATGGTGTTTTGTATGACAGTAGTAGTATATGTCATATTCTTTCTTCTGTAAAACACCATTCCCTGTCCATCTGATTTCTTGAAGAGCTGTTATGTCAGCTTTATACTTTGGCAGGGCATCGGCTAGCTGCTGAGCAGCTCGAGCTCTATAGAGCGATCGTACGTTCCATAAGAAAATTCGTAAATCTTTTTTCCTTTTTCTTTGCGTGGGTTGTCATCGTGAGATCAGTCCATTTCCGAGGCTTGTTGTCGGTCTCGTAATTCTTTTAGTTTTACGGGACAGGGAATTAACCTGTCGCCAACCTGAGGAACCAGCCTGATCATATTAGCCAAACCTTTTTTAAAAGGCTTGTTTCTAGCGGCCGCCGCGTAGAGGCTATGATCAGACTTCCACCAGTCCCGAATAGTTACGGCACGTGCATGTTTTCGTATGCTACATGTTGTTCCCCCTATTCGTCTGATGGCTGACCGCCGCTGCAAAGTTCAACCAAGCAATTTTTTAGAGAATTCAGAAACATGGTCATGTTTCCGTAACCCATAGACATAACGGATTGCGTCGTTGAAAGCAACTTGTAATTTATTTTTGGATAATGAATCGAGATCACTGTATACTATCTCAGAGTAGGTTATAATTGGAATAATAAGAGATAAGATTAGTTTACGTCGAGTTTCGATGGGAGTAAAGTGAGCTGAAGGCCATAATTTTCGTAAACATCCGTAAATGCGACCAATAACAGTATTGGTGTGTCTATAGCCGGAAAGGTGACAGTCAATTACATAACCAAGGCTAGTACAATGATCCACTACTTTGATTATACGATCACTTAGTAAAATGTCAGGTAGAGTAGAGATATCAAACCTTTTCTTGGAAATTGGAATGACTTGTGATTTTGAGGGATTCAAGAGCAGGCCGTTGGCAATGGACCAAGTATTTATTTGATTAAGATCATCGTTGATGGAAAGAGAAAGTTCATGCAGCTGATGAAAAGGTCGGGCAAGGTTAAGTTGAACATCATCAGCATATAAGTGAACAACACAAAGGCAGATCGTTAATGAACATGCAAAAGAGAATTGGACCAAGGATCGATCCTTGTGGGACTCCTTGTTCAACAGGTCTAAGAGTGGAGCATTTTCCACCAGAAATTACTCTTTGAAATCTGTCAGACAGATAGCTTGTTATCAACGAACATGCTCTATCGCTGAAGCCGAGGAAGTTTAGCAGTTTCCATTTAAGAATGCTGTGATGTGTCTTCATTGTATTGAAATGAGTTTCTGTTATTATTAATTAAGGAAGAACCAGATTTTATTGCTACAAAGTTATAATTTATTTAGAGCAAAACTAAGAAAAACGACTACTTGTGGAAACGCAAAAATCTAGACAGACTGAAAAGACAAGAAGAGTTCGTCAATTCAAAAAACCATAGGTTACATCACGAGCGCCATCGTGCTATTGAAACTTTAACTAAAACATTGTTAAGTTATATATATACTATATAACATTGTTAGTTATAAGCTTCTACTTAGCAAAACTTAAAAAACTTTAAGTCAAAAGAATCTATTTTATCAAAGCAAAAAGAATCAAAAATATTTTAATTTAAAATTTTAATTCATGCACATTAAATTGTTGGTAGGTACACAATCCACAAAATTATTTTGTTATGCTAACAGATTAATTTGTTGGAATAACAAAAATATTTTGTCAATATGACAAAATTTCGTAGAATTTTCAAAATTAATTTGTCATATTAACAAATTTTTTTTGTATTAACAAATTTTTTTCTTAATGTCAAAAGTTTCTTTTTTTATTATTATCGGATTAACATCATTTTTTTGTTAAATTAACAAAATTGTTTTGTTCAATTAACAAAATTGTTTTGTTAAATTAACAAAACTTTTTTGTTATATTAACAAAAATTTTTTGTTATATTTTGGTTAATTAACAAAATATTTTGTCAATTCAAGAAAATATTTTGTCAATTTTACAAATTTCTTTTGTTGATCCATAAAATTAATTTTCTCAAAATAGTTTTTTTTTTTGGGATTTAAGTCCACAAAAATTCACAGATTTTTTGTAGATACAACAAACATTTACAAAACAGATTTTAGGTAGATACAACATTTTGTTAACATCACAAAAAAGTTTGTCGATGTGACAAAAATCTCTGTTTTGTTTTGTTTTGTTATATTAACAAAACTTGGTTTGTTAAACTGACAATATTATTTGTAGTGCATGTTTTGTTAAACTGACAAAAATCATGCTGAATTATAAAAATTTTGTGAAATCAATAAAATCTTTCTTTCTTTCATTGACAAAAATTTAATCAAAACCATAATATTGTTTTGTTGAAGGTCAACAAAACGTTTTTATCAATATTCCCTAGATATGTATTTTCAGTGTAGTGTTGGCTGGAACTGTGTATCTGTGTTTGGCCTTTGTTTAAGGCTTTGTCAAGACATCGGCTAGTTGTTCATCCGTTGACACATATACTAGATTAAACACGCCATCTTCAAATTGTTCTCGTATGAAATGGTAACGAACATTTATACATATATGTTTATTTAGTGCGTTGATATTCTGAGATGTAATCGGCTAAGGTGATAGTTGATTATCAATTTTTTGATTGTCATTTTGACTATAGCTGTCTCTATCATATCAATAAAGAAATATAGAGAAAGTTATTGTCAAAACGACAATCAATTAATTTAGTGATCACTTTACTCTTACGCGATACGGGCCCTGGATTCTTAACCAGGTGAATTGCACTCTGACAATTCAAGTATAATATCGGCTTCTCAATTTTCTCTTCTGATCGCTGACACTCTGATCCCCAAGAAATAACACTGCTTCCTAATAAGAAGACATATAACCAGATGTCGATCTCGCTGTTTTCCTGCATCGCTGTAGCCTTTTAATGTCAAGTCTCTGCATAGGCTCGTTGGTTTTTGTGAATTGAACCATCAGGCTTCTGATCAATTTCGAAATATTTTGCCACAAATTCTTTCAAATTGAGCAAATGCTCAATAACTTGAAGAATATATGTTTCGTTTTCTACGGCTATCAACCCATCGTCAACGGAAATGGCTAAAAGCATAACTAAGACCATAGTGAATAAGGACAAAAGGATCCTACGCTCTGGTTGTGAAATCAAATTTCGATATAAAAGCGGTAAATCTATTTTTCCAGCAATAGGAAGCCTATTTCATACCGTATAGGCTTTTACTTAATTTTCACACTTTTCCACTGCGATCATCGAATCCCATCGACTGTCTCATGAAAACGTCCCCAGTCAATTCTCCATTTAAAAAAGCTGTCTTCACATCAAACTGCTTCAACATCATACGCTTTTAAGCTGCCATTGCGTGCCTTCAAGCGTTCAATGTTACCATCTGCTTTCTGTTTCAACCTATACATCCAACGTTTATCAATTACCTTATGATCCTTCGGCAATTCAACCGAATTCAACGAATTTTTGGAAAGGACTAATTCGCTTCGTTCACCGTGTGGAGTTAGGAATCACGACAATGAATAAAATGCCTGAGTTCAATTTCAAATTAGCTTCAATATTTATTTATAATATAAAAATATTCAATATTAAATTTATAGTATATTAACCGCACACGACAGTAGCTACTTGTTAACTGGTTCGAACTAATCTTCTCTTGAGAAATGACACCTCAGTTAAATTTGAGTTAAACAGTTAGTCGCGGAATTAATCATGAATCTTAGAACACTACATCACCCCCCTTCCAGCCGAAAGCGATGATAATGATTTATTCGAGTTTGAAAACGATACATGTTTTTGGGCTTTTACTATTTTGTCAGATGATTCTATCACGTATGCAGGCTTTAGGCGATCTAACGAAATGGAAACATTTTTTCCTTTAATTTCAACGACATAAAATTTCCTAAGCTTTTTTATAACCTTAAAAGGGCCTTGGTATGGATTTTTAAAGCTTGACTTACCAGGTGGTGCCCGAACGAAAACTTGATCTCAGTTTTGGAGTGATTTTGGTACATGGATCGGTGAATCTTCCTTACGAGTTTCCTTCGGCCGGATTGAGTTCATGTTAGCCCGAAGGTTGGCAACAAACGCCGGTAAATTTTCATTTTCGCACTCATTTTCTGCGCTTGAAGAAGAGAAGAAATCGGAAGGAAGACGTAACGGTTGGCCATACACCAACTCTGCCGAAGAACAGCCTAGATCTGTTTTGAGGGCAGATCTTATTCCCAGGAGAACTAAAGGCAAATCATCTGTCCAATGAATAGTATTTTCGCGACATCTAAGAGCTGCCTTTAAAACACGATGAAACCTTTCCACTAAACCATTGGCCTGCGGATGGTACGCCGTGGTTCTGATTCTGTGTGTGCCTAACAGCTTGGTCAATTCTGAAAATAGCTTGGACTCGAACTGAGTTCCCTGATCAGTTGTTATTCTAGCTGGGACTCCAAATCGACATATGAATTCGGACATAAAGGTTTTTGCAACCGTCTCAGCGGTAATATCCTTCAAAGGGTAGGCCTCAGGCCAGCGCGTGAATCTATCAACGATCGTTAGAATATAAGTGTAACCGTTCGAAACATCCAGAGGTCCCACCAGGTCCATGTGAATATGTTCGAAACGATTGCTTGGTGTGTTGAAACTACCTAATGGTGTTCTGGTATGTCTATTGACTTTCGAGCGCTGGCACTGAATGCACGAAAGAACCATGACTTTGATGTCCGAGTTCATTCTCGGCCAGAAATACCGTTCAGTTAAAAGCTTTCTAGATCCTCGAATTCCTGGATGGGAAAGAGAGTGTAAACTAGAGAACGCTGCTTTTCTGAGGCATTTTGGTAAAAATGGTCTATTTGTATTAGTTGACGTTTCGCACCAGATTGGCTGGGTAAGCGTCGGGAAATGAATTTGTTCTAGTTTGAATGAAGCATTAGATTTTCGTGATAACAAAGACTTCAACTCTTCATCCGCTTCTTGGGTGCTAATGATATTTTCTGGTGTGAATGAAAATAAACTTTCTTCGTGGTTTTCTAATAAAGCGCTTTCTACTGGTCTTGATAAAAAATCAGCCACCAGGTTATCTCTTCCCTTTATGTGCCTAATATCGCTTGTATATTGTGCTACCCAATCAAGATGCCTTGCCTGTCTCGGGCTTCGGACAGTTTTAGTGAATAAAGCTGTCGTCAGAGGTTTATGATCGGTATAGACAACAAAATTTCGTCCTTCCAAGAAGTAGTGGAAATGTCTTATGGATAGGTAAATAGCAAGAAGCTCTCTATCGAAAGCGGAGTATGTTTGCTCAGATTCACTTAGTTTTTTGGAAAAGAAAGCCAAAGGTTTCCATTCATTTTCTAAAAATTGCTCGAGTACAGACCCAATTGCTTGGTCAGATGCGTCCACTGTAAGACGTGTTGGTGAACAGTCGCTTGGATGCACTAAAAGAATCGCTTCTGAAAGAGCTGCTTTAATTTTTTTAAAAGCGATTTTGCAGTCTTCGGGCCAAAGAAACGACGTGTTTTTATTCTTGACATTTCCAAAGGTTTTAATTTGATTATATATAGGAATCAAAAGATCCGCTAGCTCTGGAATGAAACGGTGATAGAAATTTACCATCCCTACGAAACGTTGGGTTTGTTTCAAAGAAGTCGGTTGCGGAAAATCTGTAATTGCTTTTACGCGATCTTCGGAAGGCAAAATACCTGAAGCTGCAATTTTATGGCTTAAAAACACAAGCTCTGACTTTCCAAACTCACATTTGACCAGTTTTATCGTTTAACCGAATGAAACTAAACGCTCAAAAAGTGTTCGAAGGTGGCCCATGTGATCTTCTCTATTCTTGCTTGCGATTAATATATTATCGATATATACATAGCAAAAATCTAGACCCTTTAAAACCTCGTTCATGAACCGTTGGAATGTTTGAGCTGCATTCCTAAGTCCATAAGGCATTCGTTTGAACTCAAACATTCCAAAAGGGGTAGTGATTGCCGTTTTGTACACGTCTTCCTTTGCAACCGGAATCTGATTATAAGCACGCACTAAATCTACCTTGGAAAAAATTGTACACCCTCGTAGGTTTTGTGAAAAACTGTGCAAATGTGCTATAGGGTACCTATCAGGAACAGTTATAGAATTCAGTGCCCTGTAATCACCACAAGGACGCCAATCGTCAGGGTCCTTTTTTGCTACCATATGGAGCGGCGAACACGTGGGTGATGAAGAAGGGCTGTAGATTCCAAGTTGTTGCATATATGTGAATTCAGATTTTGCTACTTTAAGGCGATTACTATCTAAGCGTCTGGGATGTGAAGCCGGCAAGTGTCCCTTAGTTACAATGTGATGTACAACATTATGTTTAACCGGAAGTATAAAATTCGAAGTACTTGTCAGAGTTGGAAACTCTTTAAGCAAATTGCCGTATTCATCATTTACAATTAAAAGACGCGGAGAAACGATCTTGAAACTATTTACATTAATGCTTGCTAGCGCAGATAGGCTAGTTAATGGATCAATAAGAGCATGACGTTTTATATCCACTAGCAAATTAAAATGGCCAAGAAAATCGGCTCCAATAATTGGTTTTGATATTGCGGCAAGAGTAAAAGGGAACGGAAATTCACGTCGTAGGCCTAAGTCTAAGTTTAACAGCTTTTTTCCATATGTTTTTATAGTAGTTAGTTCCATTTGCCGCGGTAAGGAAATGATGTGGCAAATAAACGTGTTTGAAAAGTTGTGTGCGGAATCACTGATATTTCTGCGCCTGTATCGATTAAAAAATCTAGTTTATTTCTTTTACAATGAATAAATAGGCGATGAAAGCTTGAGGGCCGAATGTCCGCAACTTGAACATCCGGCGAACTATTTAGTTTTTTGAATTAAGACTATCTTTGAAAAAACATGGTTGAGTGCAGTGTCTAGCTTTAGTTCCATGCACCCTATGATACCAACAGATCTTCTGATTTTGATTACTTTTGCTGCGATTGTATCTTGTCGCGTTTTTGAAACCTGCGTTTCTGTGAGGTGAACGACCTCTTTCGCGGAACGAAAAATTTTTGAAGGAAGATTTCAGTTCGTTTATCTCTTTCATGAGCCTCTCCTGCACAGTTGAGGGAATGTGAGATACGCTTTTAATATCGACTGACTGCTGAATTGAATTAATACTAGAAGTCTGGGTTGTTTCCCATATTTTATCGGCTAGATCTAATTTATTTTGGAAAGGCTGTCCGATGGTGACAGCCAAAGGAATGCTAATTTGGGTTGGGAGCTTCCTTTCCCAAAGAGATTTAATAAGATCTTCGCAAAGGGACGAAATGTTTCCAGCCGTAGTCGTCATATGCCGATAGAGATCGGATGGCTTTCGATCGCCTAAATTTTCCGCGGAAAGTAACTGCTCTAAGCGTCGCTGTTCAGAAAGTGTGTGTCGCTTTATAAGAACATCCTTTAGATTTCCGTATTTGTTTAATTCGGGAGGGTGATTTAAAATATCTATAATATTACTTATCGCGTCGACTGGAAGAGATGCTAGTACGTAAGAATACTTTGTTTCGTCTTTTGTAATCTTCCTAGTTGAAAACTGTGCCTCAACAGCGATAAACCACGCCGCCGGAGCCTTTTCCCAAAATGTGGGAAGCTTAATCGATGCAACTTCTAAAGAATTATAATGCAATTGTTCTTGTGAAATTGCTGCCGGAGGCGTGTTTTGCGCATATAGGACATCATCAGTGCCTTGAATATTTCGCGTACCTGAAGATTCTTGATCTTTATTGTCAGTCATTATAAACGGTTTTGGTAAATCAAGATAATTATGTAAATCAAATATCAAAGATTAAGACTGTCGTGTTTGGCGTACAAATCTAGAAGATTGGAAAGAAAAACAAATATTTTGATTATAAAATTAGAAAGAAAATTGAAAAGATAATATAATTGAAAAGATAATAATAGGTACAATAAGAAAGCATGCATAAAAATATAGATCTATATATAAATATATAATGTATATTAAAATATAAAAGAAAATTTATATAATATAATAAATGTATATATCCAAGATGTATATGAAGATGCCGCTTGTCCAGTGATGCTCGTTGAAAATTCTGTTGCCTCGTATTGTTAAGTAGAGAACATCGTGATGTCTAAAGCCAATAACGGATAAATTACCCGCTATGCGAGTATATGCTGCGTATGCCAAATATATATGTAAGCATTGAACGTTTAACCGCTGCGCTGATACAAATCTGTATATCTGGTGTGTAATGCTGTGTGTGTCGTGTGCCAAGTATATAGGTACCGAAATTTGACCGTTATTGAAAGTTTGATTAAGTATATCTACTTATCTTGAAGGCAATAGAAAAGTTCTTTTTATTTTTATATTGTATGTTTTAAGTTTTTTTAACGTTGTTGCGAAGCTGAATACGCTTTATGCATATTTAAAGTCAATCGAGAACTTTCACTTTTTTTGGTTTTTTTTTTTTTTTTTTTTTTTTTTTTACTTTAATTTCCTTTTATTTTGGTATTTTGTTTTCTCTTTTATTTTATACAGTTCGGGGTCACCAATATGTGGAGTTAGGAATCACGACAATGAATAAAATGCCTGAGTTCAATTTCAAATTAGCTTCAATATTTATTTATAATATAAAAATATTCAATATTAAATTTATAGTATATTAACCGCACACGACAGTAGCTACTTGTTAACTGGTTCGAACTAATCTTCTCTTGAGAAATGACACCTCAGTTAAATTTGAGTTAAACAGTTAGTCGCGGAATTAATCATGAATCTTAGAACACTACAACCGCCTTATTTTGGTTCTTCGTAAAATGCCATTAAGACTGCTGGATGATTTGCTGTTCGTCCAGTGGTGTCTTAAAATCTGATTCATCTGCCTCAGCACCGTCTTCGGATTCCAAAAACACCTCTCCGTCTGGTTCATCAATAGTTTGATCAGCACTGCCAGTATCAACAATAGCCATTGCTTCTTCTACAAGAAAAACCACATCACGCACCACTTCTATGCTGTTCGTTTCAGAATTCCAAACTCTGTCTATACACCCTCGAGTTAGTTTTGTACCCAACCGAAAACGCATTTAATTGCTTTTCGATCTAATTTTTGACGCTTCTCTTTTGGAAGGTGTATGAAGACGTCAGATCCAAAAATGCGCAGATGATCAACTTACGCATGTTGATCCACAGCTCGTACGGTGACTTATGCGGAACAGTGCTGGTTCCAGATGGATTTAAAATATGCGCAGCAGAACTCACAGCCTCCGCTCAGAATCTCTTATCCATTTTCTTCGCATGGAGCATTGTTCTCGCCGATTCAGCAATAGTCTCATTTCTCTTTCCGCAAAGCCATTTTGTTGAGGCTTAAATGGCACTATACGTTGATGGTGAATACCCATACTGTTGAAAAATGATTTGAGCTCATCGTTGATAAACTCGGTCCCATTGTCTGATCTGAGAACATGAATTCTGTGGCCTTGCTCTTTTTGCACTATTTTCACAAAACTATTGATATTCTGCGCCACGTCATATTTTTGTTTTAAAAAATAAACTCGCCGAAAATTGGAGAAATCATCTTTCAGCAATAAAAAATACCTCGGTCCAGCAAAATATTTTTCTTCCATCCGGTTCGTTAATTCTTTAGAAATGCTGAAGAAAATATTTATTTAATGTGCTTCGATGAGTGGGTCAATTTTACTTAAGAAATAAATGTTTGTCGTTGCGACAAAGTTTGAAATCTTCCTTAGCCGTTTGGATTCGCTAAAAACTTGATTCAAAATTGTAGGACACTTCTATTTCTGACGATATCATGTTCACGGGAATGTTTTAGAGATATATTTCACTAGACCTTGGCTCTCCACGATCTATCGGGCTTTTCTTTATTTATTTATTCTGTAACTAAGCTGTTTCGAAAAACTTCAAGATTTTTAAACCATCAGCCAGTTGCTTGGCTTATTTTGTATAAGACACATGGCTATTGATTCTATGGCCAGATTCATCTATCTCCATCAACTAGAAGACTTCGTATATCCTCCTATTTCTACCCAGTATCTTTTTCTACTAGATCAATATTCTTCCCACTTTGTTCTTGATTTGCTTAGCAGCTTCTTACTATTAGATGAGTATTGGTTTAAAATAAATTTTTGATTATTTGGCAATACCGCTAGGACGGCCGCTGATTGTTGCCTTCTGTGCAAGGAATAAAGACTCTGGCAACTCCAATTATTAAGGCATCTAACTTCAAACTTCATGTTCTAGACGGGTCTTCAAAATCTTTTTGTTAGATAGTCTAGGTTTGAATTTCAAAGTTTATCACCCGAAATGTATGCGCTTCTTAGAAGTTGGATTCGTTCCTTGTGTCTTTAAGCTTATAGTCGAATTAATTGGTAGTTCAACCGTCTTGAGAACATTTTACGAATAGCTGCAAAGCCTATAATTTAGAAGCCGTTATATGTTGTAAGCCTTGAAGGGGATATGCTCTAATCGATGGTTTTACTTTCCAATTAAGTAATCGAAGTCTCAGAGTAGAAATGTGATATCAGACTCCTTTCAGGTGGTCATAGGACTAATCGTTGACATGATAGGAACGTGTGCACTTATAAGGTTAGGAACGCACTTGCGACTTCAATCGCGTGGTTTTCTAGTCGCAGAAATAGAACAAATAAGTTTATATGTGAATGGAAGCACTTGATACCAAAAAATCATGATGATTTAGAGGTCAAAATTTGTTTCATTTTTCTGGCGACGCGATTGTGGTAAGTTTAAATGAAATAAATGCACTCAAATGGATATGCTCATCACACTTGTGATTTAAATTATCTGTGACATTGAGGTAAATAAAAAATAAATTTCTTAATCGTTGATAGGGTAAACCGACCAATCATTGGCACCTTATTTTTGTTTAGTGAAAAACATTAAATACCCTATTTTTTGTTAAAATTAATAAATAATTAATAAAAAAGTAAAACAATGTCCTTTTACCAATGATTGGCACCATTTTCCAATCATTGGCACTGAACAAACCAATGATTGGCACATTGATTTTGTTTAATTTTTAAAGTTTATTAAAACCAATAAAAACAAAATAAACAAATAGTATAACTCTATTATATAATTTAATAAATAAAATGTAATTTATTTTTATAATTATATTTAAATCTTTTAAGTTACATTATGTTTACATTAAGGCCGAGATTAGAGTAGATTTTTGTTGATTGATAAAAAAGTGTATTATCAACCTAAATTGATACAAAATTATGAAAATCTATAACTTTTTCATTTACCAATGATTGGCACAGTGCCAATAGCCAATGATTGGCACTTTTTCTAATGATTGGCATGACATCCAAAGATTGGTATAGTGCCAATCAACCCAGTGATTGGCATGTGCCAATAAATGGAAATTTGATGGATTTACATTCCTATAGTTGACATCCCTTATAAAAACTATATTTTTAATAAAATATTAAAATAAAAAGAACTAACCTCTTTGTTATAGTTAATTCTTTTATAATAACTGCACTTGACAATGGTTTTCCTCTTAAATTTATTATTAAATTACACTACAATGTCACCACTTTCTTTACGGTTTTCACAAGTTTCACATTAAATTTGGCGCGAACTTGATTCTAATTTTTTAACGGCGTTTTTTTAATTGCTACTAACTTCAGATGCCAAAAGAAATGATGCCAAATCATCAGAAATAGACTAAGGCTAATATTTTTAAAAAGATTTTATTAGAAAACTTTTAAATGTTATTAATACGAGTAATTTAAACTGTGAGTGTCAATCATTGGGGTGGTGCCAACAATTGGGCAGTTTACCCTATCTATTTGTAGCAAATGCGTGCACTCACATTAAGATTAGTGTGTTTTATTTGTTTGCGATTAAATAATCGCGCAGCAAAAAAATCAGAAGTGAGTGCATGATAATATGTAATTTTTTGCGATCGCGATGTCTTAATCGCTTCGACAAAAAATCCCTAGTGCGTCCCTAGCCTAAAAATTCCACTAAATCTTTTCTCTTAACCTTCCCATTCTTACATTACCCTACATTAGCAACACCCTGGGGAGCACAATTGTTCCATTGAGATCCGAGTGGGGTTGATAGGGCTTGCTGCATCATCACCCCACCTAACCTAACCTAACTTTAGTACAAATTTGTCTAATTCTGTTAGCCTAATTAGCTTATTTCCTGTGTTAATGTTACTGATTCTTTTCTGGTTTCGTCTACCAAAACGTAAATTCATAGCTTTAAACTCTCCGTCTTCGCTTCTTTACTGGGACACTTTAAATTTTTCCCCACAAGTTTTTTTCTTTCTTGTTTTTTTTTTAATCAAAAATAACGGTATATGCCATACGAATTTGTTCGAATTTTTTTTCTCAAAAACTGTTGGACAGATTTTTTTCTTTTTTAATTTAAAAAAATTTCATAATGCTTGAAATATTTTTTTTTTTAAAAATGGATATTTGCACCATTTTTTTGGTTTTTGGTTTTCTCAAAAACGATTCAACCGATTTTGATATTTTTTTTAATGCTTAAGCTCCCTAATATTGTATATGGTACTTTTCTAAATTTTGTTTGAAAACGCAATATTTCGAAAACGCCATGGTAAATTTTTTTTTAAACTTGACAGCTAAAAGTTTTTTAATACAATCTTCAAGATGTGTAAATGTAACATCAACTGTCAACTTCACCTGTAAACGTCATCCGTGAACCTCATCTCTAATCGTCATCATATGACGGCCTTATTTCAACACCTATTTGAATTAGTCATTGACTTGGATAAGCACGTGCCTCTCACGTCTCCTTACATTTGTCATTCTCTTACCATAGTTCTTAACTTGAATTATTTCTAATTAATTTAAATAAAGTATTCCTTTGCACCAGTATGAAACATTAGTATTTTATTTAATTTATCGTTATATCAAACAATCTGAGAGACAAAATTTATTTTATCTACAAATAACGTTGTCCGTCCACCACCCAAAAGTAAAAAAATCGAAATGAACTTATTACTGACAGTACCTACCATTGAACCATTTTTCTGAATTTTGAATTTCTTACTATTGGCATACCGGATTTTAATGAAATTTATATAGAGAAACTTCTAAAAAGTTTAAAAACAATGCGTTTCAAAACTTAAGAAACAATATTTTTGGAATTTTTGAAAATAAAATCAATTTTTTTTTTTTTGAAAGTCGTAATCTTAAAAAAGAGTCAATATTTTTTTTGACATTTCCTTTTTATTCGTACAATAATAAAAACTTAAAGTTGGTTTACCAAAATTTTTTCTCAAAAACGTTTTAAAAATTATGTAAATAAAAACTCATTTTTACTTGCGACTTATAGGTACTATAAGGCAAGTTATGCTTTCGTAAAAAAAATCGAAATCGAGTTGACATTACGATGATAGCAAAGACGAAAAAAGTGGGTTTGGCAATTCTGTCTGTCTGGCTGTCTGTCAGTCTGTCTGTCTGTTCGATTACAGCTAAACGGCTCGGCCGATTTTCTTCAAACTTGGTAGATATGGGTTTTGATTTTTACCCCGGATGTTTTTGGATTTGATTTTTTAAGACCAAAAATAACGGTGCCTGCCATACGATTTTTTTTTTGAAATTTTATAAATATTTTTTTTCTCAAAAACTGTCCCAACGATTTTTTTAAACAAAATTCAAAAATTTTAATTTAGTTAAACCTAGGTAATGGTTAAAAAAAATTTTACAAAAACATGAGTAGTTTTGGTACCTTCCTTGGGACCATTTTATTTGTTTTTGATTTTCTCAAAAACGGTACCACCGATTTTGATAATTTTTTTTTATGATAAAGCTTCAAGGCAGTTTGAATATTATTGTGCATTCAAATTTTCCAAAAAATTTTTTTTGGATTTTAAAAACACTTTCAAATTTTTTTTTGAAAACTCAATATTTCAAAAACCCCATGCTCGATTTTTTCAAAACTTGATAAATAAAAGTTTAGAAAAATAATCTACAATATATGAGAAAAATAAATTCATTTTACCTAAAAATAACGGTACCCTCCATACAAATGTTAAAAAATGGTTTTCGAAAATCGTATTTATCTCGAAAACGGTTCTGAGAATTTTGCTTACATTTTTTTTCTTTTTATTATTTTTTAATATCTGTAATTAAATAAAAAAAATTTTGAAAACAAGATATTACTGACTGTACCTACCATAGAACGATTTTTTTCAAATTTTGAATTTCTCATTTTAATGAAATTTCGTAGAGAGAAGCTTCTAAAAAGTTTAAGAAACATTGCATTTCAAAACTTTAAGAAAAATATTTTTTTGAATTTTGAAAAAAAAAAATCAATTTTTTTGTTTTTTGAAAATTCAATATCTCGAAAACGGCTCAATACTTTTTTTGTAAATTTAATTTTTGTTCATACAATTATAAAAACTTCAAATTGGCGTACCAACATTTTTTCTTAAAAATGTTTTAAAATTTTCTTATATAAAACCTTATTTTTTAAGAAACCACTACAAAGACTTATAATTTTTGTTAAACTAATGTCGCATAAATCTATATTTGCTTGAATCACATGGCATCCTATTCTTACCTTTAACTACTAAAGAAGTTTTTTTTAGTTATTTAAGAAATGAATTTTATGCTTATGAACAGTTTCTCTAATAACATTCATTTTTGAAATTCTTAGTCTTTTACCTAGGAGCAAGGTCGTGCGACCCAGTCGTGCATTTTATTTTTAAAACCGCTACAACAATTTAAATTTTTGTTCTTGCATACATTCAGATTTGCTGTAGAAACCACATGGCATTCTATTTTTATCTCTTACTACTAAATGAGTTTTATGAACAGTTTTCTCTAATAAAGCTCTTAAGAGCAAGTTCGTGCGACCCAGGCGTGCATGTTTTACTAACGTATTTTATTTAGTCCAAAATAAAAGTGCTTACAAGAAGAGAATTCGATAGAACGGTAAGTACAATTTCGAATTTAAGTAAACATATTTTGTGTTTGTATAGTATTTACTACCTATTTGAGATGAATTGGTAGTATTTACTTCAAAGAATCAAGTATTTACTATCAGTATATCGTATGGTAAGTAAACATTTTTTTATGCGTACGAAAGGAAGTAAATGCTGTAAATCTGCACTTCTATTAGAAGTACTAGCATTTACTCGTACTGCAACTCTTTACTACAAGTAAGTGCTTTCGTTTTATGCATATGGCGAGTAAAAAACATCAAATCTACGAAAATCTACAAGACTTCATTTCTGTGGGAACAAAATTTGAAGTTTATTTGACAATTCATTCAGTTGTGTAGGACCAATTTACATGTATTCTTCTTAAAACAAAAATATGGTCCAGTTTTTTTTCGAACCAATTTTATAAACTATTTGATAGTTTTCCAGAAATTTACAGTAGAAAAATAATTTTTCCTTTCTCCGGCAAAATCCAAAACATACTTAATTCCCCACTTCAAGTTGCCGCCCTGTCATCAACTTTTGATGTTATCAAAACTAACTTGTTTCCACAATGACGCAAGCTACACAGCTATTCATAGAAAATTAAGCCCCCAACTGTCTATTACATTTCAATTTGCAAGCAGCATGCTCACGAGCTCAAAACATATGCAACCCACCAATGTTGATTAAATATAAAGCCACTGGCCTCTAATTAATTATGCATTTACTAAAGCATCTTCTCAAAGTTTAACTTAACGTGCTACGCCAATTACCGCGAGCTAGTGCAGAAAACTTATGCCATATATAATTGAACCCCTATGTTCTCCGCTTGCACAAAACTGTTGAAATTGCATTCTTGCCGCATTATACGCCTTTTAATTTCGTTGCTCATAAGCAGCGACAGCTTAAGCATATAGGCATTGCGGCAAATTTCAGACAATTTAACATCCTTTCTCGGCAATGACACATAACATGGCATCGACTATCTCAAAAACACCAGCTATACACACAATAATGTATGCGTTTTCGACACGTTGTTGTAGGAGGTTTAAATGAGCATGCAAATACAAAGTACTTTAAGTACACATTAAGTACTTGTTGCGCACAGCCACGTATAAAGCGTTTCCCATTCGAGCTAAGTGCGAATATGTGAGCTTATATGACTGAAGATGTGAATGGACGAGATGTCTTCAACCTAACCCCACCTCTCCCCACCCTCAGAAAGGGTTTATGCGATGGAATTTCACTTCGCGCTAAAACTAGGTTGCAACAGTGTTGATTGTAATTAATGTTTGTGAATTTTGTAAAATTTAATGAGTGGCGTGTAAATACATGAATTTTACAATATAAGACGCATCATGAAGAATGCATTAGGGGAGTAGTTTTACACATGCATACCAGTTCACGTAGTTGCTCAAAGTAACAACTGCTCGAAAAAATAATTTGGAGGACAAGATATGGGGTAGTGGATGGTCCCAACTTCAAATTCTTTATTTCAAACTTTGGCTCAGTGGGATTGTTTTTACATTTGAAGTAACAAACATTGAAAAGGTGTGTTAGCGGGATCATAAGGATTAGAAATAAAACTAACTATTTGTACTGGACGCCATCTTCAAATTTATGGAAAGCTGAAAAATAGTGGGTATTTCCTATACATATTTTTTTGCTTTTAAAACTTCTCGAAGACAAGATGACGGCATACCAAAATTTTTACTTGCGACTTGAAGTTACTATAAGGCAAGTTATGCTTTCGTAAAAAAAATTAACTATAGATTTTGATCAAAGTTGAAATAACGATGATAGAGAATACGAAAAAAGTGGTTCTCGCAGTTATGTCTGTCTGTCGGTTGGACTACAGCCTAAAAGGCTCGCCCGATTTTCTTTAAGCTTGGTAGATATCATTTTTAAATTTTTCACCCCACACTTTTCTTTAAGACCAAAAATACCGATACCTGCCATACGAATTTTTTCGAAATCTTATAAATATTTTTTTTCTCGAAAACTGTTCGACAGATTTTTTAAAAAACAGTTCTAAAAATTTCATTTAGTTAAAGCTAGTTAACGGTTGAAAAAAAAATGATTTTATAATGGTACCCCCATGGAACCATTTTTTTGGTTTTGATTTTCTCAAAAAGTGTTCAACCGATTTTCATCAAGCTCCCCAAAAGTTTGAATTGTATTGTATATCCAAATTTTTTTTTCAAAACTCAATAGTTCGAAAACGCCATGCTGGATTTTTTAAAATTTAATAATTAAAAGTTTTTTGGTACAGTCTAAGAGATTTGAGAAAAAAAAACTTTATTTTATCTCAAAATAACGGTAACCACCATACAAATGTTAGAAAATGGTTTTCGAAAATCGTATTTTTCTCGGAAACAGCACTTAGAATTTTAATACATTTTTTTCCCTTACATTAATTTTAACGGTCTCTAATTCAATAAGCAAAATTTTGAAATTAAGATATTACTGACTGCACCTACCATAGAATCTTTTTTCAAGTTTTGAATTTCTCATAACTCATAAGCATAACGGATTTTAGTGAAATTTTTTACAGAGAAGCTCCCAAATTTGTATACTGTTAAATAATGCTGCAATTAGGTACATTCACTTTTTGTTTGCGATTATGTACATTTATGTGGGTCCTACAGGAAAAGTTTATCATTTTGAAACAAAAAAATAGAATTCGAGATTTTGATCAAACTTGACATTAGAATGATAGTGGGCCCCGCAATTCCGTCTTCGGTGATTCCTTAGAAGGAAAATTAAAATTTTGTTAAGCTTAAAACTGAAGGCCAACCACGCAGCCGTTATGAAAACTCTTTTGTAACTGGAAAACCGCCGGAATCCGCTTGAAAAATACTGTAAGAAAAGTAAATCATAACACCAAATTAAGCACTTCGTAATAGTTGTTTTTGAAACCTTGACCTTGGCTCAGAGCGGTAGGGAATAATTCTCCAGTACTCTGTAATTCAGCTCCTTAAAAAGTTTTGCAACTGTTGTAGTGCGAAGAAAGATTTGTCCCATAAAATTGAGGGCACTCTCAAGTACAATAGGAATCATGACACTTTCTGGCAGCGTTAATTTAACAGAAAACTGCAAGTTGACAAAGCTGACCTCACCATTGATCGCCCTATCTTCAATAAAGGATACCTTCCGAACTGCATCCACTAAACGAGCGAGCTTCAAATCGTTACCCATCCCCTTTTCAACGATATCAAGTCCATGCCCGGCCTGTTTCTCCCGAAAACAACCTATCTAAAATAATAAAAAGCCAACGGTTGAGATAGCTCAGCAAATGGGCACAGCTCCAGCACGAAAAATCTTTGAATCTGATTAAGAGGTGGACGCAAGGGAAGAAGATCGTGACTCAGATGGCGCACAAAATTTGGAGAGAATATCGACAATCCTTATGTTTCGAAGTGGTGAGACTTCCATAGCTAGGAATCAAGTTAACTGAATGAAACTTGTTGGTTGATTCATTGGTCCCCTGCGGAATGTTGTACATAGGTAATCATGTATCATTTATATCTTTCATTGTAAAATATCGCAAGGCCAAACTAACGCATTTCCTTGGATTAAGATCTTTTTACTTGCGTCTTATACATAGGTACTAAAATGCAAGTTATGCATTCGGAAAAAAAATCGAACTCGAGATTTTGATCAAAGTTGACATTACGATGATAGCGAAGACCAAAAAAGTGGGTCTCGCAATTCTGTGTGTCTGACGTCTGTCTACCTGTTTGTCTGTCTGTTCGACTACAGTCTAAACGGCTCGGTCGATTTTCTTTAAACTTGGTTTAGAAATCATTTTTAATTTTTTCCCTCCACACTTTTTTTTATTTTTTTTTTTTTAAGACGGTACCTGCCATACGTTTTTTTTTCGAAATTTTATAAATATTTTTTTTTCTCAAAAACTGTTCGACAGATTTAAAAAATAAAAACACAAAAAAATTTCGTTTAGTTAAATCTATGTAATTGTTGAAAAAAATTTTCCGAAAAATGGTTATTGAAGGTACCCCCCAAAGAACCATTTTTTTGTTTTTGATTTTCTCAAAAATGTCACAATCCATTTTGATCGTTTTTTTTTTGTTAAAGCTCCCCAAAACTGAATAGGTGTATTCAAATTAAAAAAAAAATTGTTGGATTTAAAAAAAAAACAAATCAAATTTCGTTTTTTAAAACTCAATATTTGCTAGATTTCTTTAAACTTGATAAAAAAAAGTTTCTCAATATAATCTAGAAGATGAGAGAAAAAAAAAATTATTTTACCTAAAAATAAAGGTATCCACAATACAAATGTTAAAATATGGTTTTCAAAAATCGTATTTTTCTCAGAAACGCCGCCTAGAATTTTTATAAATTTTTTTTCTTTCAATTAATTCTTACGATCTTTAATTTAATAAAAAAAATTTAAATTTAAATATTACAGCTTGTACCTACCATAGAACCAGTTTTTCAAATTTTGAATTACTCATTATCGACATAACGAATTTTAATGAAATGTTTTATAAAGATACTTTTAAAAAGTTTAAAAACAATTGCATTTCAAAACTTTAAAATAAATATTTTTTGAATTTTTGAAAAAGAAAAAAAACTCATTTCTCTTTTGGAAGATTCGATATTTCAAAAACGGCCCAATATTTTTTTTTGGAAATTCAATTTTCATTCGTACAATAATAAAAACTTAAAGTTGGCGTAGCAAATTTTTTTCTTAAAAATCTTTAAAAATTTTGTATATAAAAGCTTATTTTTTTAAGAAACCACTACAACGACTTATAATTTTTGTTCTTGCATACATTCATATTTGCATAGCGTTCTGTTATTGTCTCTTACAACTCAAAGAATTTAAAAAATTAATTTTATCTTTACGAACAGTTTTCTCTAATAACATTCGTTTTTAAAATTCCTATAGTCTATTACATAAGAGCAAGTTCGTGCGACCCAGTCGTGCATTTTATTTGTTTAACTTGGAAATATAACAAACAAAAATTATAAAATAAGCAACAGTAAAACTAATGAGAAATTATGTATAAGCAATATTCCTTAATCTCAGCTCTCTTGAGCTACAACTCTGGATTACACCTTTATATCATTACTTAAAAGTGGGCCAATGCTTTTTGCGAAGGTCCATGGTGCAAATTTTATTGCATTTCATTGTGATTCTTATATAGAAATAGCAAAAAGAATTCCCTGTGTATTAGGTCCTCTTATGCCTTGTGCCTTATTTCTTGTGGCACTGCGCCTAAAAATCTGTAGTTAGATAGGTAGAAATGGCGACCAGTGATAGTCTTAGTCTAGCTCTATGGTCTAATTTTCGATGAAGTGCTGATTGACTGGTGCTGAAACAGTAGCCAATCCGGTTTAGTGATCATCGAGCACCTACACTGTTAACTTCCGTCAAACCTCCAAGTCCGGTAGCTCGGGATCTAAAGAATCAAACGGAGTGCACGGCAAAGATGGAATCAAAGTTCGTCCTAAAGCGAATTAGTTGCGTTGAGAATAGAGTTCAAGTCTTTGATCTTCATTTACGAAAATTAGTTGTCGAAAAATCCCCTTCCTGATTGTGGATTGTGATATGACCTAGATGTATCCAAAGTCTCCGAAAATATTCCTTAACCAACAACAACTTCATCTTTGAGCCATCAAAAATAATATGTCGAAGTCTTGCTTCATGACGAGACGTCATCCCAGTCCGTCCTTGGTGGGAACGTAACATTAAAATCTTTACTGATGAATTAACATACATTTTAGGGCTGCAGTAGTCAGTGACAGTGAGAGTCAAAAAAAATTTCTATTGGAATCAACTTCGCAATATTGCTGTGGACATACATTTTGGCGATCTTAGAGTTCATTTCCTTTAGTAGTAATGAGCTGACGCTGCAAGAAACTATATAAGTAATGTGTAAACCAAGTGCTAAAAGCTGCGGAAAAACCCTTAAGGCATCAGTTGCGCAAGAACTTAGCTCCCCTGTGGAGCCAATGCTAGCAGTTTCTTGTACCTTCTTCAGTTAATCGATGTAATATGCTTTGGGAAGCGCTGGCTACCATACAATCAATCCGTCACACCTTATCTTTGTTCGTCCAAAGGTTTTACTATACAGGCCTAGAAAGCTGTGCGGGACTTCTTAACCCCTCCTTCAATATTCAGTCTCTAATTGAGATATCCTGTACTATGAAGGATCAAGAGTGTTTGAGTGCGTCGAGGAAGAGCGAAGTGATGTATCTTAGATTTTATATTAAATAGCATCAGTTCAGTTTCAGTTTTGCTTTGGTTAACATCTTGTCCCCAACTCGTAGCACAGTTACTTTTCTTAAGGTAATTTCTATAATTTGACTTAACATTTCACTCCTATGTTAAGTGAAATATTAGTACCGAAAAATCCGTAGTTTTCCGTTTTTTCTCAAACAAACTGTCAACAGTCATCGCAGAAAGACAATTTAAAAATAAATAAATTAAATTAAATTTGGTGGTACAACAGCTCGAAGTGAACCAGGACTTATTGACTTACAACTCTCAACCATTCCTGTGTGCGTGTTACCTGGAACGGAGGGGACCTACAATTTTCTGCCGATTCCGAACGGCTAATGAGCAGCAATTTCCATGACAAGAGATACTCTTGGAGGATTTGTCAATTCCTCGCAAGAGGCCATACATCCCCACTTTAAAAGGTTAAAGCTCCCACAGGTGATGCTTTATTACAAATACTCGCCATGGGTGCCAAGTTTGCTTGACCCCATTCCTCAAGTTCTACCGGATCCGTATTAACTTTCAGAATTATACATAACATTTCCTATCTAGGCCTACATAAAGGTCTCTCTATCTAATCATAGTTTTCCAAACAACATGCATCGCTGTCCCAGATTTTGTCCATTAGTAATTTCCCAAGACAAGAACGTCATAAGCCTCAAAAAGAGAAAGCAATTAAATTATTATTATCAAATTCCATTGGTAGATAGGTACCGATCAACCTATCTCTGCACAGACTTCTTTCTACACTTCTGTCATTTTTCACTGTGCCACAAGCAAATATGCAGATATCTAAAAGCCAAACAAATTCCGAGTGGCACAGTAAGCAGATGAAAAGGACGACGCAGCTCCTAGATGTTGGAGGTATTAAAGTTCTGCAAATATTGTACATTTTGTATGCCTGTCACCCACACTTACGTATGTAGGAGTAGATCTGAGCTAAATTGTAGTTCCCACTCCCGTTCCTGTCTCGTTCACAACGTCCTAAGCCCAAGCCAGCAACAGAAACAACCTATTCTCGTCTCGGTCTCGGTCACATCTGCTTGCAGTAATTCAGTATTAATATGCATTCTGCATTTTGTGCAAAACTTAGTATTTCTTCGAATCAATAAACAATCACAGATGTAAATATTTGCGTTGCCATTGGGTGCTGTTTACAGCTTCAGCATCAACAACTGACATCGGATTTTGTTTTCAAATGATGATGTTGTAATTGTTTTTTTGTTGTGTGTGTGTGGGATATGTGAATTTTTGTAATTTGTTTATATACCCAAAACCAACAGAGTGTATAAATGTGATTGATGGAAATGTATGCACTTGTGGGATTTGCCAATAAATTCAGACCAATAAGTTTGTGCATTTTTGGTTTCATTACGAATGGTTAATATGTAGGTATTTGTTTATTCGGCCATAAATGGGCTACACTTGAACTTGACCTCTGGCATTAGAGAACTGAGTAATGGGGTCTAATCGTCTAATGAGGATACAAAATGATATTAAACCGCTAAAAACATAGAAATAAAAATTCCTTCTGATAAATGTTACAAAGAGCACTGTTGGACAAACACTCGGCTTGACACTCGGCAAAAATTAAAGCTTATATAAAGGCTGGTCCAACCATAAAGCACAATGTTAATTGTGAGTCACACCTTAACGTCAGGTTTTTTGCCCAACTTAATTTGACATTTCCTTGTTTCAGTGTTTGACATGGAGAGGTACACGATTGAGCAGCGCGTTAAGATTGTTGAAGCCTTTTCAAAAATGGGCGTTAAAATGCATTCTGTGCACTTCGTAATTTTTTTGGTCAACATAATCGACCAAATCGGTCCAGAATCGGTAGAATTGTGAGCAAATTTCAGCAAACGGGGTCTGTAGGAAATGTGAAAACACCTGTGCATGCTCGCCCAGTTCGTTCTGCGGAAAACATTGCTGTTGTTCACCATGGTGTGGCAGAAGAGCCGTTAACCTCGACTCGTCGTCGTGCCCAAAAATTGAACATCTCACGAATAACACTGATGCGAATTTTGAATAAAGATTTGAATTTACACGCTTACAAGGTTCAATTGACTCAAGAGCTGAAGCCTACTGACTATTTCAGGCGTCGTCGTCAATACGCCGAATGGTTGGTTGAACAGACAGAAGTGGATGGTGACTTTACAAAGAAAATCATCTTCAGCGATGGGGCACACTCTCACCTCAGTGGATTCGTTAACAATCCACGAGCGATTGTTGAAAAGCCGTTGCATCCACAAAGAGTGACTGTTTATGAGCTGGCGGCGTCATCGGGCGGTACTTCTTCGAAAATGAGGTCGGCCAAACAGTTACCGTGATTGGTGTTCACTATCGCGAGATGATAACGAACTTCTTGTGGCCAGAAATTGAGAATATGGACCTGGACAATACGTGCTTCGAGAAGGATGTTGCCACTTGCCACACAGCCAACGAAACAATGGCTCTTTTGCGCGAGAAATTCAATGGCCGTGTTATCTCACGTGTCGTGGCGATATTAATTGACCGCCACGATCATGTGATTTGACACCGTTGGACTTCTTTCTTTGGGGATATTTAAAAGAAAAAGTGTACATCAATAAGCCAAGAACAATTCAATTCAATTAAAGGATGCGATAACTCGGCACATTAACGACACTGAACCTTAATTATGTCTCAGAGTCATTGAAAATATGGACCATCGGATGGAGGTATGCCACCGAAGCCATGGCGAGCATTTGACCGATATTTTTTTCACACATAATTGTCATACATCCTTCTATCATAATACAATATATTAAGATAATTCTCTGAAAAATTTTTGTTTTATTTACAATTTAACATCGTGCGTTTTCGTTCGACCACCCTTTACAACTTGCAAGCTTACCCCGTTGAATTTACACGAGTCAACTCAGTTAAATAAATCTGATTGGTTGTTCCAACCAAATTTCTGTAAAATTTCAACAATATTGAGTCAGTTTAAATAAGGATTTGGGTGTGTTATTTTAACCATTCGCTTAAATCGTACGAGGAGCTTATTAAGTTTTAACCAATTTCTTTTTGTTTCGATTTTTTATTTGCATTGCTTAGATGCACCATGGGTTACATTAGCTTGGAACATAAACTGCAAAACTATAATGAAATCGGTTCAGCCATTACTAAGATACACGGGAATAAAACAAAAATATTTTCAAAAAAGTTAATACATACTCTATTTTCATTACGCAAATTAGTTAGCCGTTTTCGATCAAATGAAAAAAAAAAATAAAAAAATCATCTTATGTTTTAGAAACTGAGACTTTTTTTTAAATTTGTTTTATTATACAAAAATAGTCATAAGCATACACACCCGCTCTCGAAGGGCTTATTACTATCTACCCTTATAATAATTATCACAGTGCGAACGTTAGGATAATATGGAAGGTTTTGAAATAAGAAGATGAACATTAGTTTTAAATTTCTGAATATTACAATGGGAAGGAAAACTAGATCTAGCAGGTAAAGCATTCCAAATTCGTGTAATGTGGCTAAAAAAAGTGAATCTTAAAAAAATAGGCGAAGTAGATCAAAAATTATTAAAATTCTAGGAGAGGTTTTAGATAAAAAAATAAGATTTAGAAAAACAGTTTTTTAACATTAGTATGGTGGGTACAATTAACTTAACATAACAGAACCTTTTTTTTTTCTAGATATATTAAATAGTATTAATCAATTATATGCTTTGTCAACACAAATTAAATTTACAGCAGGATCGCAATGTAAATTATATTAATCTAGGGGAATTTGGTCAAATTCAGACACCTAGAAAATGACGCCCGTGGTCTGGCTGACATCAGCTGTAAATTTTATTTGTGTTGATAATCATCGACTAACATATTGCGTCTTAGAAGGGTACGACAGCATCTAACTGATGAGCCCAACTGCCGTACCTGGGCGAAACGCATTTGGACTAGAGGTCACAATAAGTTTTCAATCGAAAATTTAAATCTGTTGAAAAATTTTTGGGAAAAAAATATTTTCTAAAATTTTGAAAAAAAAAACTATGGCAACCACCGCTATTTTTGGTCTCGAAAAAACCGAATAAAACGTTTTGGCGGAAAAATTTACAAAATAGAACTATACATTACATTCATTACAGCCCTAAATAGAGGTCAATTTTGCGGAAATTTTGGCGTTGGTTTTGGAATTTTTTAAAATGACTTGGTTCGGTACAGCTGTGAGCCCTCCATATAATAAATATCAAATTTATAGCAAAATCGTCCATCCGATTTGACTCAATCTTAATGTACACCTTCCTAGACCGACAAATGTCATTATAAAAACCATTTTTCGGAAGGTTGTCATCGGAGTTTTAGATTTGATTTTGAAATGACCCCAATACTTGGCCGATAAAACAAATTAAAAGAAGAAGAATAAAATTGGAGGCCATTTAGGCTTTTAGAGAACCTAAATCTAGTGACTTTCAACCCTCAATCATTTCTATGTACATGTTAGTACGAATGGAGAGCATCTACAATTTTCTGCCGATTCAGAAAACACTTTTCACGAAAAGAGTTGCTCTTGGAGGATTTGTCATTTCCTCACAAAAGACATTTTTACAACACTTGAGAGTCGAACCCAAGACCCAAAGAAGAAGAATCCTTCTTCCATACTCTGTTTGTGAATTTAATACCTACTGTAAGGCTCGAAGTCTTCAGTCAACTATGCACGTTCCGTACTCCAGTAAAACCTTTGTATATAAAATTTATAGTACTCTCATGAAGACGAAAGATTGGGGCGACATCTTAGGCATAGCGATAGTACTTGTTAGATTTGTCTCTGCTTAATTTAATAATAAAATATTCTCTTTTTACTTGCGACTTATAGATAGGTACTATAATCTATAAGGCAAGTTATGCTTTCGTAAAAAAAAGTCGAACTCGAAATTTTGATCAAAGTTGACATTACGATGATAGCGAACACCAAAAAAGTGGGTCTCGCAGTTCTGTCTGTCTGTCCGTCGGTTAGACTACAGCCTGAACGGCTCGACCGATTTTCTTTAATCCTGGTAGATATCATTTTTAATTTTTTTCCCCCACACGTCTTTTTCTTTTTTTTAAGACCAAAAATAACGGTACCTGCCATACGAATTTTTTTTTCGAAATTTTATAAATATTTTTTTTTCTCAAAAGCTGTTCGACAGATTTAAAAAATTAAAAACACAAAAAAATTTCATTTAGTTAAAGCTAGATAATGGTTGAAGAAAGTTTTCCAAAAAATGGTTATTGAGGGTCCCCATGGAACCATTTTTTTATTTCTGATTTTCTGAAAAACGGTACAACCGATTTTGATCATTTTTTTTTGCTAAGGCTCCCCAAAAACTAAAATAGAATTGTGTATTCAAATTTTCAATGAAAAATTTTTTGGATTTTTAAAAAAACTTCAATTTTTTTTTCAAAACTCAATATTTTGAAAACCCCATACTAGATTTTATTTAATCTTGATGAATAAAAGTTTCTTAATATAATCTACAAGATGTTAGACAAAAATCTTATTTTATCTAAAAATAAAAGCACCCAGCATACAAATGTTAAAAAATTAAAAAAATGGTTTTCAAAAATCGTGCATTTCTCAAAAACTGCACCTAGAATTTTGATAAAATTTTTTCTTTCAATTAATTTTTATGATCTTTAATTTAATATAAAAAACTTTGAAATTAAGATATTACAGCTTGTACCTACCATAGAACCATTTTTTCGAATTTTGAATTTCTCATTATCCATATAACGGATCTTAATGAAATTTCTTATAGAGAATCTTCTAAAAAGTCTAAAACAAATTGCATTTCAAAGCCTTAAAATAAATATTTTTTGAATTTTTGAAAAAAAGTGTATTTTTTCTTTTTGTTGAAAATTCAATATCTTAGAAACTACTCAATATTTTTTTTGTAAATCTATTTTTTTTGGAACAATAATAAAAACTTTAAATTGGTGTGCCAAAATTTTTTCTTAAAAATCTTTTAAAAGGTTTGTGTTTAAATTTTTTTTTAAGAAACCACTACAACAACTTATAATTTTTCTTCTTGCATAAATTCATATTTGCATAGCATTCTGTTTTGAATTCAAATTAATTTTATCCTTATAAACAGTTTTCTCTAATAAAATTCGTTTTTAAAATTCCTAATCTATTGCATAGGAGCAAGTTCGTGCGACCTAGTCGTGCATTTTATTTTTAACGCTGTTTCTCTGTGGTACTCTGGGGTGGTTTGTAGCAAAAGAAGGTTTCGGCTTTCTATTCGATGATATCAAGATACTGCGACCACTGATTGTTGACGTCTGTGGTTGGTGAATGACTTTGATACCCCTTTTATGTGTCGAACTCGTTTCTAGGCATGATCTAAATGGTTTGTGGTTCAACTCCTTCCTGAAAGTCGGGTTGGTTTCTAGATCTTTAGCCTTGAGAATCTAGTTTAACCTATAACTATACTACAAGCCGCCGTAAAAGCTATTAGTAGGAAGCTAATATCGTGAAGGCTGTGCATTCCTTTCTGACTTAAGAATTGAAGTCCACAAGCACAACTTTGACACCGAACCCTTCCGAAAAGCCTCTTTGATACGTTTTTCAGCTTTATCGGTAAGATATTAGGCCTATGTTTTCGAAAATGGCCTTGTGGTACTGACGAAAGCTGCACTTCGCCTTTATGATCTTTTCAATGTGTGTCAAAGATAAAGTTGAGCACATACCTAGTTCATAAGTCAGCGCTTCTGTCGAAACTGTTATATCTCAATCCACACTTCATTGAAATAAAATAGTTCTTCATCAAAACCCATCCACCCACGATACCCCTCATTTACTGCACGAGCTATAAGCAGAAGGAAAAATCAATCACGCTACCGTGCATCTGCAAACTGTACGGGATCTTTTGGTATTTAGTTTATCAACAAAAAGCCCAATGGGTGCACCACACATGCACATGCAACTAAAACAGATCCATTCTGACCCTCACAACCTGAATGAAACCGAGAGATGAAATATCTTTGTTTTGATAGACCAAACTGTTAAAATGCCATTAACACAATCTGACACACTCACACTAAATTAAACGCTCCTATTCACTGGCCTGGCATCAGCATCAACACCAACTGCGGCATCAACTAGAACTAATTGCATAAACAAAGTCAAGTTAATCTGTCAAACCGCTGGTTGGCTGGATACATTTCCGCACTTTCATGCCGATCGTGCCACAGATTGAATTCGAAAAAATAGATTTCACTCCGATACATTTGGGGTTGAGTACGAAAATACATTGTTTTACAAGCAGAGCGCGAACAAACAGCGCAGTTTCTGAGGAGCTCTCTTCGGTCTGTCTGCGACTGTCTAGTGTCTATGCGGGCATACAAAGTCTGGGTCTAGTTAATAAATTCCTATTTTCAAGACTAAAGATGCAATAAGATGCTCAATCGATAGGAAGATTGTCTGTTTATCGGGGCATTATGATGTGGCGTGCATTATGGTAGTGCGAAGAGTTTGGCGGTGAGGGGTGTTTTTATTTGTTTTATATTTTTGTCTTGAAATTTTTTTTGGTGGCAGTGGAACAAGGTAAACTGGCGAGCATCAAGAGTTAGATATTATTAATTAATTGACTTCGAGAAAGCGTCAAGATTGCATTTATAATTGCTGTAAGGCATTGGCATGCAATTCATGTCAATAAATAACAAACAACTACAATAGGCTTCAAGGAGTATCGGGGGCAACTAATATAATTAAAAAAACAGTGATTATAAATTGCATGACGGTTTTCACATTATGGATGGTAGAGCCTCTCAAGTGTCTTAGAACTTGCAAGACAATATGATAAAAATGTAAAAAATAGGCTCTTTAAATTAATCTGAACTGAAAAGGAAAAAAACTTTCCTATATTCAAACGCACGACACTTACTTGACACAAAGATCTTCAGCCCTATACTGACAATAACGAGTAAGCAATTATTCACCAGCTAGATATCTTGTAGTTCGTATTAATAAATGTGCATAGGACATGTGATAGCTAGCGGATGTATTTATATATTTTGTGTGTACAATAACTATGCGGCAAATTATGCAATCGTCAAAATATCGCACTAGAGACTTTGATCATGCTTTATATTTCGATCGTGGTAAAGATGCAAGAAGCAATTCCGTCTGACAAGGTTGTACAAGAATGCAATCTTTTGTGAATACAATCTTTGAATATCATTCATTAAATTCAATTAAAAGATTGTATTCATGTAAAGAGTGGTCCAACGGAAACGCACGATGTTAATTGTAAATAAAACAAAAAGTTTTTAGAGAACTATCTTCATATTTTTTATTTTTTATTATGATAGAAGGACTTATGACAATTTTGTGTACAACAAAATATCGCCCAAATGCTCGCCATGGCTTCGGTGGCATACCTCAATCCGATGGTCCATATTTTCAATGACTCTGAGCCATAATTGAGGTTCAATGTCGTTAATGTGCCGAATTATCTCATCTTTTAGCTCTTTAATTGTTCTGGGCTTATTGACTTACACTTTTTCTTTTAAATATCCCCAAAGAAAGAAGCCCAATAGTGTCAAATCACATGACCGTGGCGGCCAATTAATATCGCCGAGACACGTGAGATAACACGGCCATTGAATCTCTCGCGCAAAAGAGCCATTGTTTCGTTGGCTGTGTGGCAAATGGCAACATCCTGTTGGAAGCACATATCGTCCAGGTCCATATCCTCAATTTCTGGCCACAAGAAGTTCGTTATCATCTCGCGATAGTGAGCACCAATCACGGTAACTGTTTGGCCGACCTCATTTTCGAAGAAGTACGGGCGATAACGCCGCCAGCTCATAAACAGTCACTCTTTGTGGATGCAACGGCTTTTCAACAATCACTCGTGGATTCTCATTTGCCCAAATGCGACAATTCTGCTTGTTAACGTATCCACTGAGGTGAAAGTGTGCCTCGTTGCTGAAGATGATTTTCTTTGTTAAGTCACCATTCACTTCTGTCTGTTCAACCAACGATCCGGCGTATTGACGACGCTTGAAATGGAAAGTAGGCTTCAGCTCTTGAGTCAATTGAACCTGGTAAGCGTGTAAATTCAAATCTTTATTCAAAATTCGCATCAGTGATGTTCGTGAGATGTCGAGGTTGACGGCTCTTCTGCCACACTATCGCGATCAACAGCAATGTTTTCTGCAGAACGAACGGGGCGACATACACAGAGGTGTTTTCACATTTCCTACAGACCCGGTTTTCTGGAATTTGAAACAAAGAAATGTCAAATTAAGTTGGGCAAAAAACTTTACGTTAAGGTGTGACTCACAATTAACATGGTGCATTATGGTTGGACCACCCTTTGCTTCACTTTGAGATTGTGAATTCAAATTTGCAAACAGTATATTTGCATTCTTTGCGGAAGAGTGAAAAGAATGAATGCATTCATTTGAGATCTTTGCATTCTGTTGGATTCATTTAAATCCTACACATTCATTTGGAGTTTTTTGCCCTCATTAAACCATACGTGCTACGTCTATTAAAATTATTTCCCAGTTACATTACATGGCCACATTTTACCTAGTATTCCAAACCATTTAACTGCTTTTGCAATAGAACGAACACTCAAGCCGAGCTTTGTTTAATTGAGATTTGAGAGAGCTAAAAAGAAGCATTTACTGTTTCTTAATTCGCTCTCACTTCACAATACGAAGATTTGTATTATTTTCTATTCAGCTGTTTGATAAGGTAAAAAAAGGTTGTGTGTACTAACGATGACGTACGCGCGGTAGAAGTAAAACTTCTTTTCCCTCAAGCAAAGCTTCTGTAAGATTCTAACCTTACAAACGTACAAACAAACATTTGTGTCACTGTCTTTAAGGGATAACGTGTCGTTTTGACATGTCACTGACAGCTGCATAGAAAATTTTTCCCCCAACGCCGGAAAAGAAGTTTTACTTCAAAAAACTAGATAATTTGTAAGAAACAGTCGATATTCACTTGAAAGTTTTTTTTTATCGGCCTAACCTGTTACAGGAGGCTGAGTTCATCTGTTTTGTCGTATCTAAAAACGAGTACCGTATACAAAAATCTCTTGTTGATGGATGTAAACCTTAGGATTGTTTTCATATTTTCAAATATTTTTTTTTTTTTTTTTTATAATTCACTCGCGCTCAAGGGTATGTTACGAGACCCTTATAATGTTTTAAACACAGCACGGGCGAGGAAGAAATTAGGAGGGGAGAGAAAGGAGGTGTCGATGAACATTGGTTTTGAATGTTTGCAAATTGAAATGGCAAGGGAAAACTGTGCCGGGTAAGTTATTCCATAATCGTGTTGTGCGACTAAAAAACGAATCTCTATATTTGACGGTACGACCAAAGTTAGACTCAAGGGTGAACTGATGAGCATTCCTAGCGAAGCGGGTATCACGGGTGAATTGGTAAAGGGGAGGAATGCAACTGGCTACTTCGAGTGAGCATTGCTTGTGAAAGAAGCGATAAAACAGGGAAATACATGAAACATTCCGACGGTGTTCAAGAGATGGGAATGAATCCATGATAGCTCTGTTTCCAATCAGTTTTAACGCTCTGTTTTGAATTCTATCCAATAAATGGAGAGAAGATTGAGCAGCGCCTGCCCAAAGGTGTGAGTTATACTCGAGTTTTGGACGTATAAACGACTTATAAATGGTAGCCAGATCAGAAGGGGTAAAAAATTTCTTACATCGATATAGAAATCCTAAGCATTTAGCAGCATTCATGGCGGTCTCGAGTATGTGATCATTCCAACGAAGATCGTCGTTAACACACATACCGAGTACTGAGAGCTTTTCGGTTTCTTCGATGCAAGTGCCATTTAAGGACAATGGCATAGGGGGTATATTTTGCTTCAACGACAATAGACAGCATTGAGTTTTCGAAGCATTAAACTCCACACGGTTTTTTGTACCCCATTTAACAATGCTGTAAAGATCGGAGTTTAATGAACTTATCATACGGTACCGTTGCAAATTCACTTCCGAAGGAGATGGACGTGAGTTTGGGAACGAGTATGGAAAGCTGAGAGTGGAGTCGTCGGGAAAACAATGAAGTGGATTAGAAGTTTCAGACAAGAGATCATTTATAAAAATGAGGAAGAGAGTCGGAGACAAAACGGAGGCTTGGGGAACACCAGCATTTATTTTTTGAAGATCAGACTTAAAACCATCCAAACATGTATTGAACGATCTAGAAGGTAATTTCTAATCCAAAGAATAAGGGCTTCGTTGATGCCAAACGCACGCATATTCGATAAGAGAGCCTGGTGCCAAACTCTATCACATGCGTTAGAAATATCAAACGCAATAATCTGACTTTCTCCGAAACAATGTAAAGATCTGTTCCACTCTTCGGTTAGATATGACATCAGATCACCAGTGGAACGATTGCTGCGAAAGCCGTATTGCCGGTCATTAAGAAGCTTTCGATCTTCGAGATATTTCTTGAGCTGATGATTTATCAGCGATTCCATGACCTTGGAAAGAAGGGACGTAAGTGCGATTGGTCGATAGAACGAGGGGGAGGAAGGGTCACCTTTTTTAGGAACAGGCTGGACAAATGCTGTTTTCCATCTTCTAGGGAATATTCCAGAACAGTAGGAGCGATGGAAAAGCTTACGCAATGGTTTTGCCAGCGATGAAGAACACCTCTTCAGAAGAATGGGGGGTATACCATCAGAACCAGCGGATTTGTTTATATCAAGATCTCGAAGGGCTCTTGAAACTGTACGAGTGCGGAAACATACCTGTCCCATTGAATGATTTACGTTCTCAAGTACAGGAGGGGCAATGTTGCTAACAGGCAACGTGGAGTTAGCAGCAAAATGAGCTGCAAGTACATTTGCCTTCTCTAAAGAGCTAGTTATCGGTTTTTCTTTGTAGATGAGCGTTGGAACCGAAGATGAAATTGAATTTTTTATGTTCTTGACAAATGACCAGAAATTTCTACTGCCTTTGGGACATTGCAGGATTTTTTGCCTTAATTTCTGTTCATGTAAGAATTTGGTTCTCTTTATAACAGCGTTGCATTATGGTTTCTGATTTGTTTAAACTTTTTCCGATTTTCCTCAGTTGGGTTGGCTTCATAAGAGCGGAAACTTACTTCTCTTAACCTGATAGCTTCTTTACAGCTTGTATCGAACCAAGACTTTTCTTTAGGCTTTATACTCTTAATTCTGTAAGGAATAAACGTACGCATCCCAAGAAAAATCACTTCTGTGATCATATCAGCACTGGCATCAACGTCACTATCGAGGAAACATAGTGACCAGTTAAAAATTCTAAAAAAGTTATTAAGACCGTCCCAGTTGGCTTTCTCGTATTGCCAAACGGTCCTAGTGGGATGCTTCTCTTTAACTGGATGAATGGGTTTAAATGAGTTTTAAGTAAAATTAAATCTGCAATTGAATGCCAGAGAATGCGAAGATTGCAAATGAATGCAACGAATGCATGGATTCTCAGAAGATTGCAATGAATTATTTGCTGTGTAATAAATAGGAAAAATTTGATTGCAATCTTTTGAATGTCAAATGAATGATGATTTCAAATTTAAAGTCTCAATCTCAAAGTGAAGACACTATTTGCTATCTTTTCATTAAAGATTGCTTTCACAAAAGGTTGCATTTTTTCATGGTGTAGACTGAACAGCTGGGTAAATTTTCTTTAAATTTGGTTGATAGTGTTTTTGATTATTCCCCCGAAAATTTTTTAATCTAACATTAAAAAAAAAATTACTCGTACTTTGAGCAAATCAAATTTTAATGTTAAAACAAAAATGTCTGAACCAAATTTCAAAGACAAAACTGATTGTATACACTGTCGATTCTCTCTAAGGTTTTCATAAGAAAAAAATAGATTTTGATTTTTAAAAATTACTGTTATAATGTTAAAATAATATAAAATAAGATACAAACAGAATGCCATGTGATTTCTTAAACAAATATAGATTAATGCAAGATCAAAAAGTATAAATCGTTGTACCGGTTTTTTTTTCAAATAAAATAAGTTTTTTTGTGCAAATCTTCGAAAATATTTTTAAGACAGGATTTTAATGCGCCAACTTTAAGTTTTTATTACTTTACAAATAAAATTTAAATTTAAAAAATATTGTTTTTTTCAGTTTTGCAATGCAATCATTTTCAAAGATATAGAAAGTTTCATTAAATTCCGCTTTGACGACAGTGACAAAGAGAAAACTCGAAAAAAATTGATTTATAATAGCAAGCAATGTCTTAATTTAAAATGTTTCTTATCAAATTATAAATCCTTTAAATTAAGCGAAGGAACGAAATTATCATTTATCAAAATGTTAGCTGTCGTTTTCTAAAAAAAATAAAACGATTTACGATTGTATGGTCAGTCTTGAGCGACACGTTGTTTTCAGATAAAATAAATTTTTCTTCAAACATCTTGTATTCGAAATAGCTATTGAGTTTGTCAAAAATAAAATATTTTTTTTTAAATCCAAAAAAAAAAATGTTTTAATTTAGATAAATACACAATTCTTTTCAAACTTGGAGCTTTCAAACGATTTTTTTTGGAAAAACGAAACAAAAAAAGATTATTTTATAGGAGGTACCATTTTTCAACCATTAGCTAGTATTTGCTAATTGAATTTTTTTGAACTTTAACTTGCGAAGTATAGGCAAGTTATACATACATTCGTAAAAAAATCTAACTCGAGATTTTGATCAAAGTTGACATTACGATGATAGCGAAGACGAAAAAAGTGGGTCTCGAAATTCTGTCGTTCTGTCTGTTAGACTTCAGCCTAAACGGGTCGGCCGATTTTCGTTAAATTCGGTAGATATCGTTTTGAATTTTTTCCCAACACGTTTTTCTCTCACAAATTTTTTTCGCAATCTTATAAATATTTTTTTGCTCTAAAATTGTCGACAGATTTTTTTAAAACATTAAAAAAATTAATTTTGTTAAAGTTACGAGTAGCTAATGGTTGGACAAAAAATCGAAAAATGGCTATTAATGGTACCCTCCTTGGAACCATTTTTTTGTTTTTGATTTTCTCAATCCTGACCTTTTATTTATTATGATAAGGCTCCTCAAAAGTTTGGATAGTATTGTGTATTCAAATTTTCAAAAATAATTCTTTTGGATTTACAAAAAAAAAAAATAATTTTTATTTTTCAAAACTCAGTATTTCGAGATTCTCATGCCCGACTTTTCTTAAACTTGTCAATTAAAAGCTTTTTATTACAATCTCCTAGTTGCGAGAAAAAAAATTTTAGGTAAGGAATATAAAAATAACGGCACCTACCATACAAATGTTAAGAAATGGTTTTCAAAAATAGTATTTTTCTCAAAAACGGCGCTAGAATTTTGATAATTTTTTTTTCTTTCGATTAATTTTTACGATCTATAAGTTAGTGAAAAAAAAAAATTTTTAAATTAAGATTATACTTACATAAACATACAACATTTTTCGAATTTCTCATCATCGGTATTACGGATTTTAATGAAATTTTTTATAGAGAAGCTTTTCCGAAAAATTGGTACCCCCCTTTAACCCCCCCTTAGAAACTTTTTTTGTTTTTGATTTTCTCAAAAACGGTACAAGATATTTTGATCATTTTTTTGCTTAAGCTCCCCTAAAATTTGAATATTATTATGTATCCAAATTTTTAAAAAAATTTGTTTGTTTTTAAAAAAATAAATATTTTTTTTTTCAAACGCCCTGCTCGATGAAAGCATCGCTTCCCATCGATCAGCGAAATCAAGCATCATTGCGCATAGTTAGTACTTGGATGGAGGACCGTTCAAATACCAACCGTGTGCTGTTGACATTTGTTTCTTTATGTTGTTCTTTCTTTCTGTCTGTCTCTCTCTCTGTTGTATTGTCTAAGCCGATGGCCTCAGTTACCAGTGCTTTAAGTGTCTCTACTTCGTAGATTTATCTACGGAGTAGTGCAAAAATGTAATGTAATGTAATGTATTTTACCTAAAAATAATGGTACCCAACTTACAAATGTTAAAAAATGGTTTTTGAAAATCGTATTTTTCTCGAAAACGGTACCTAAAATTTTGATAACATTTTTTCTTTCAATTAATTCCTACGAAATAAATAAGCAAATTTTGAAATTAAGATATTACAGACTAGAACTATTTTTCTAATTTTCAATTTTTCATTATTGGCATAACGGATTTTAATAAAATTTTTTATAGAGAAGCTTCTTAAAATTTTGAAAAACTTTGCATTTCGAAACTTTAAACATTTTTTTTTAATTAAATAAAAAAATTATTTTTTTTGGAAAATTTCATATTCCAAAAACGGGTCAATATTTTTTTTCGAAATTTAATTTTTGTTCATACAATAATAAAAACTTAAAGTTGGTGTACCAAAATTATTCCTAAGAAATATTTTTAAAAAACTGTATATAAAAGCTTATTTAAAAAAAAAAACCACTTCAACAACTTATAATTTTTGTTCTTGCACAAACTAAGCTCCAACTACTAAAGGAGTTGTTTTAGTCATTTTAAAAATGAATCTTATGCTTATGAACAGTTTTTCTCTAATAACATTCTTTTTTGAAATTCTTAGTCATTTACATAAGAGCAAGTTCGTGTGACCCAGTCGTGCATTACATTTTTTAAAAAACAGTTTTTGATAAAAAAAAATATTTTCTAAGTTTTCAAAACATTTAATGGCAGTCACCTTTTGTTTTGGTTTAAAAGTAACATGAGAGAAATTAAAAACTATTAAGTTTAGAGAAAATAGACCGAACCGCTGCTGTAGTCGAACATGCACATAGTATTACGAGACGAATTTTTTTCAAATGTTGTTGACCAAGACCTCAGATTAAATTTTTTTATGAATACAGTAGGAAAGGTGTAGGCAGTAGGTATTGGATTTGAATAATCTTGAGCTATCATTTTGTGAATCCCAAACTCTTAAAACACAAAATACCTACATCCATTTTTTTTTCTTAAGCCCAGTTTTCACCGTAAATTTAACGTTAAGCTCAATTTTATTTTCAACAAAAAAATGCATTAGTCTACAAGAGGAGGACTTTTGAAGAAATTTTTGAAAACAACATGAACGAAGCTTTACGAACTCTTCTGTTGTTGAACAATGTTATTTATCGACTGCATACGACAGAAGTGGCTTATTTTATTCTGCGCCATGAAAACCTGTGGTCCTTCCCCTCATCGACTTCTGTAAAGTGTGAAAATTTATCATTAAAACTTCTTCTTTACCGATACAATATTAAAACACCAACCACTAGTCCATCATGCATCATTTTAATTTATACCGGACAACATTTATCCTTGAGAACTATAAACATTTCTTTACGAATTTAGTTAAGGATATACTGTCCTAGTCAAAAATTGAAGTCGTGTCCAACACCTTTTGGCAACTACTACTTTCGGCGACAAATTCAGGGGTAGTACCTACCTAATTTTAAGAAAGGTTGAAATTGCCATCGAACTTTATTGCCGAGAAAAACTAATTTATTTAAATTAAGCTGTCAATTTAAATAATAAAGATGACTGTATTTCACTTTGAAACTAAGTTTTTATAAACAACATTAATCATATGTAAATCTACTATTTCCAACATTAAACCAAATGTGCTTCAGAAAATTTTGAACAAGAAAAATAGTATACCTATATACCTAGGTACCTATTGCAACAAGTGCTTACTTTAGTAGGAGGCCAACTTTTCAGAGCCATATTATAACTTTGAACCACGTAATCATTATGATTTAACACATCAAGAAGTATCATCACAATTTTTGTGATCGGATCCATAGGAAATGAGAAAAAATTCAAAATTAAAAAAGAATTAAATTAAACGACGACGTTACATCGAAAATAAAGTTCAAAACTGCATTCTAAGAGAAAGATTTCAAAATGGACGAAAAATATTTTTAATCTGAACAAAAAGAGATAATAAGCTGATATTTAATGCGGCAACTCTGGTAGGTGATGGTATCGCACTACAGTACCAGGTACGAGGCACACTGCTGTCGCTTTTATTTAACTCAGGTCAGGTGAGAATGGAAAGATCCGAACGATGGTAAATTGAAACCGCAGACAAAAAATACTAATAAGCACGTACTCTTGTCTCGTGTTGCTTTGTGAGTGGAGTGAGCAGCGAATGGAAAAACAAAACAGAATTACTCATTTTAAGGGTAAATTTATTGAGTACAAATAATGTGGCTTGTGGTGTGTGGTCTGTTTTACAGACTCTGTGGTCAGTCACTATTGAATTTAGTACTTAACGATCATAGAATTTTACGAGAAGTGTTGCCATGACATAGTTTTGTTATGACAAGCAAACCAAATATTAAATTCTGCAAAAAAAAAAAAAAATTTTATCGTTATTAAGAGAATGGGCCTTATTAATAATCAAATTTAGTGTTAAGGTTAAAAGAAAATCTCCAGGTTTAAAGAAATCCGCATACCAATAACGAATTAAGTCTCCAGTTTAGTCGTTAGCAATATGACAAAATTTAATACACGGAAATCCATTTTTAAAGTCAAACACTAAATAAAAAGCCTTGGTTCAGTTCTATTGGTACCTGAATTTGTATTTAACACTTAAATTTACTCCCATGTCGATTTCAATACCTATATTCATGGGTTGGTTTCAATCTTCAATTTTTTGTTTTAAAGTGAAAAAGAAGTAATTTACTTAGAAGTAGGTACCTTATTTATTGTTTGTATACTTACGTGCAAAAGGAACAGATTATTAAATTTTTTTCATAAATATTGTGGTTAATTTGTTGATACCATTTTATATATTTACATAATTGCGTAAATAAGAAGAGTAAGATGAACTTGAAACTTATCTAACAAAATTATATGGGGATAATCTTTCTTTATTATTCAGTATTAAAACAAAAAAAAATATTTAAACAGAAATATAAGCGTTGAATACCTACTATTTTCAAAACCAAAACTAATCAACCAAATTTAAATAACATTGGTATTTATATTTAGATTTCCAATATTGGTTTGAACAAAATTATAATTTTTGTTGGCAAATAGAATGACCCTTGTTGAAATCGGAATTTCGATAATAATATAAATTAAAAAAAAAACAAAGGCATACATTTCACCGTAAGCAGTCATAACCTTGTAAATTTGTCAAAATTTTGGGTTAAAGATGACACAATTTGAAAAAAAAACAAACCCCTACTGTTTACTCACACAAAATATGCCAGTTCACTTATTTTTATTTTAAAAATATTTTAGGTTAAAAATTTACTTACCTATACTTTGGTACCTATATGTATATGGTCACGGCCATGGTCTTATAACGTTACATTGTACGTTTTTTTTTTGCTTATTACTCGAAAAATGCAATGCTTGTTTAACTTTTAAACATGCATCTGATAGATCTCTTTAAAGTCTAATTTTTGTGGAAAAAAGTTTTTATTTACCTCTTATAGATTTGTAAATATTGTCCTTCAAATTCACGATATCGTTACATTTTTTGGAAGTAGATTTTGAGGTTGCTGAATATATTTTGAAAACTCTGCGAATTTAGTGTGCTAAATTAAGTTTTTCTTTTTAGAGAATTGAGATGAAATTCCAAATTATAGCTTATAACTTTTTTTTTAAGAAAAAGTTATATTATTTACGTTATTTCAACTCAAATGTGTATCTTATAACGTTACAGAAAAAAGTCTTATAACGTTACCTTTCGAATTTTTGTATGAAAAATGGGAACAATATGGCGGAAAGTAATATAAATCTATAAAAAAAAAACGAAAAGCAAGCAAATAGAACAAAGTTAATTTATTTATTATAAGGTAAGTACTTCATTTGTAATAACATTAATCCATAAATAAACAAAAAAAAAATATTATATCCCAGACTTGAAGTATGGTAAGTTTTTGTTTTACCATCATTAAATTGGATTTCATGAGCAGATGATTTCAAAGTATTATTAATTTTCAAGATGTCATCATTGTGGAATTTTTCAACGTAAATTGTTGAATAAGTACGGCTAAGAGCTTGAACAAAATCGGATGCGTTTTTGACAATACAGTCTCGAGCCCGTACGTGCTTTCGCACGACAGTTTTTGCGATGGCACCAATTCCATCAACGCATCCTTTCCCATGGGAAGTTGCAAAATAGTTCCAAGAAAATTTTATCCCAAATTTGGATTCAAAGACAGAAGGCTGCAAAGAATTTGTTTTTTAAGTGGGAAGATGTCCAAATCGCTCCAAATTTTAAAAACTTTCAACTTACTTGGAAGTTTTAAAGAAGTTTGTACAAATACGGGATAGTGGTATCTTTAGTATGCGTCAAATTGTCTGTTACAAAAACGCGCGATTGAAAATTTTCATTGAAATAAAAAACAGAAATAAACAAAGTGGCGCCAAATTTTAAACAGTGCTCGTTTAAAGTACTAGTACAGTCTAGAATGCCAAAAAAACGCACGAGTCTTGGGAATTTTTTTTCTCGGAAACCTTTTTAAGCATTAACATAACTTTTTTTTAAATAATGAACACATGCGTCAAGAATACAAAATTTTCGAAAATTCTAAAAGTTCAGTTTCCAAAACTTTCATAACACGAGTAAGAAAACTTTTAAGAAATTTGGTCTTATAACGTTACACGAAAGTAGAGCGCTTTTGTTTTTTAAAATTTACAAGTTTGAATATTTTTTTTACCAAAAAAACGAGTTATTTAGTTAAAGTAACACTTTTCCATAAAAATTATAGTTGAAGGTAAACAAAAAAATAAATAAAAGGTAATTTATATTACCTTTTTTCGAGTACTTGAATTTCCGGCTTTGTGTGAAGAGATCAACAAGCTAATTTGAAGTGTGGCTTCTGACACACCAAAAATGTTTTTGCTGTTGATAATGATATCAACAATTAGTATGAGATATATTCTTTCTAAAAATGAGCATGGTAGCGGTAAATTCTAAAAAAAGAAATTGTGGCTTGGTTTCATTTCTCGTGGCCGTGACCATGACCATATGTACACTGCGAATGAAAAATTCTTAAATAAATACCTAAAGAAATTTGGTTTCTTTCTTAAAAATGTGGGGATATAAATTAAAAAATATTTGAAAAGTCGCTTCAACACTTTCAAATCAATTGACGTACCATAAGTACTATAATACTTTCTGTTAAAAAAGAATACGGCAATACTTAACTTGGAAGGTAGAGAGCAAATTATGACAGTTCCTGAACTTTGACAGAGCTTGGTGAAAATTCTGACGATAGTTAGTTTTTTAAGGAAAGTCTGAAGAGTGGTTTATTTGTAGCATCTTGTTTAAGCTCAGCACTTAGTTTTAACCTTCCAGTTAACTCATAGGCGACATTAGCGTTTTATTATTAGTAAGGCCCAATGAATTAACGATAATATCTATGGAAAATTTATTTATTCAAAATAATAATTACCAAACTAAATTAAAAACAGGCGAATCGATAAAAGTACTAAGATGAAAAGTTTAAAAAATATAAATTTATCAGAAAAATGGTAAGATTTTGTGGGATTTAACCGACTTAGATTCAACTCGGAACTACACTGTGTTTAAAGTTTAAAATAAAAATAAGACATTTATACTTCAAAACGCACTTAAAATTATAAAATAATTTCTCCTAGATATATGAACTTAAAACAAAAAAGGGGTACGGGTAGGGCGTATGCATGCTTCTCTCTTTACTTGTTATATGTAGCATTCGTACCAAGTTTTTTCTATAAAGTTATTTTAACTAGCATAATATTTTGTTTACTTTTTTTTCTGGCGTTTTAAAAACGTGGTATACCAACAATTAAGGATACAGGGTTGCGTTTTATGCTCAGGTCGATTTTAGTTGGTTGCCATTTTTCTTTGAATGAGATTTGTCAGTTGGAATTTGGCAGTTATGGGTAGTCCTCGATAACACTTTGTTATGAAGCAGCTAATGCAGCAACAACGTATTGAAATTTTAAAACATTTTGTTTAAATAATTTTGTTTAAATAACTGTTCAATTGTAAATAAATTGTAAATTGTAATTCATTATGATTTACGCAGCGCATTTCGAATTGGTTGTCTTTGTTTATTATAAAGAATAGCCGCTATTGGGGCACTGAAAACCCTCGATTGATACACGAAAGAACACTTCACCCTCGTAGAATAACTCTATGATGCTTCATTTTGGCTGACTTTGTCAGCGGGCAGGTCAGTAACAGGTACTGGTAATTGCTGTCGGTTCATGTTGAGAAACTTTCTTGTGCCCGAATTGGATCAATTAGGCCACAGAACATGTGGCTCACATCATGATGTGAATTTTACTTTCCTGGCCAAATAATGTTGAAAAGTGGTGATATCGACTGGCCCCCATGATCCCCTAATTTTACACCTCCCAATTATTTCTTACGGGGATGCTTGAATGAAAAGATGTGCATCAACAAACCAACCACAACCTCGATGCCTGAAACATTAGAAACGAAATTGCTAAAGTTTGAAAAATTATTATGCAAAATGTTTTTAAAAGAGCTCCGCTTTGCACCACAGTTTGAGGTACCTACTTGACCGACATGAAATTCAATACATAATGTTAAATACCATATAACAAATTAATAAAATAAAAATTATAAGTTTGTATTTTATTTCAAAATTATTGAAATTAAAACAAACCCCGACCTGGTACATAAAGCGCTCCCATAAAAAAAAGGTTTGCTTTGGCGTTAGAAAACTTCATATTTATTTTAATTTTGTTTGCATTCAAAGGACTTTGGTATTCATCAAATAATTTCAATTGCGTATGTATGTTTTGGATTTCAACGCGAGGTTTGAATTCAACATGACATTCCCATGATAGAGAACATGAAAAATGTGGGTATGTAATTCTGTCATTCTTTCTGACTGTATTATTCACTGACGAAATTTCTTCAAACTTTTAAAAATCCCTAAAGGTAGATCATTTTAATTTTATTTTTATCTGTAAAAATAAAGATACCTGTCAATACCTATCTCTATCGGTGAAAAATAGTTTAAATATTTCGAAGAATAATTCTGAGTAAAGTTATTTGAATGATCTACTTTTTGATAAGAAAAATTTTAACGAAACATTCCCATAACCAATCATAGAACCATTTTTTTTTTGTTTGACATTCTCGTTAGCAGTTGAACCGAAATCAAGAATCTTTTTTAAATTGTATATAATATGGGATAACACAACTTAAAAAAGAAATTCAATTTAGAAAATTTTATTTTCAATATTTCAAAAACGGATAGTAAGGTTTTCAGTTGTATTTTTATCAATTTTTGTATTAATATTTATAAACACAGAAGTTACATATTTGTTAAGAAACCTAATAAGCAGTTCTTGAAATTTTCTTTGGATAAACGAACTTCGAGTAAATTTTTTCTTTGAAGCTCAAAACTACCTAATAAAATTTTGTATTGAAAAATTTAAAGAACGAGTCTAATTTTCCTTACAAAACCAGTTTTTTTTGAGACTTTTGTACATAAACTCTAAAAAAAAACATACAGTAAGAAATTTACAAAAAAACCCATCCCGACTAGACTTTTTTACTTGCGACTTATAAAGGGTGGTTATATTTTAAGGGCCGATGTTGATTTTGAAAAAAACACAAATTATTTAGGAAATTATTGTCATTTCTTTTTATTAAGATAACATGGTATGGTTCAATTATGTATGGAAGAAAATATCGGCCAAATGGCCGCCGCGACCTCGGCGGCACACCTCCATCCGATGGTCCAAATTTTCGATGACGCTGAGGCATAATTGAGGTTATATGCCGTTAATGTGCCGAATTGTTTCATCCTTTAGCTCTTGAATTGTTGCTGGCTTATCGACGTACACCTTTTCTTTCAAATAACCCCAAAGAAAGAAGTCCAACGGTGTCAAATCACATGATCTTGGCGGCCAATTGACATCGCCAACACGTGAGATAACATGGCCATTGAATTTGTCGCGCAAAAGAGCCATTGTTTCGTTAGCTGTGTGGCAAGTGGCACCGTCCTGTTGAAACCACATATCGTCCACATCCATATCTTCCAAGTCGGGCCATAAAAAGTTCGTTATCATCTCACGATAGCGTACACCATTCGTAGTAACTGCCTAGCCGGCCTCCTTTTGGAAAAAATACGGCCCGATGATGCCGGATGCCGCCAGCCCATAAACCGCACCAAACAGTCACTCTTTGTGGGTGCATTTGTTTTTCGACAATCACTCTTGGATTATCATTCGCCCAAATGCGGCAGTTCTGCTTATTGACGAATCCACTGAGGTGAAAATGTGCCTCATCACTGAAGATGATTTTCTTCGAAAATTGATCATCCACTGTTGCCATTTCTTGCCACCATTCTGACCATTGACGACGCTTGAAATGGTGAAGAGGCTTTAGTTCTTGAGTCAATTGCACCTTGTAAGCTTGATGTAAATGCAAGTCTTTATGCATAATGTTCATCAACGACGAGCGTGCGAGGTGCAATTGTTGGGCACGACGACGAATTAAGATTGACGGCTCTTCAGCCACACTATCGCGAGCAGCAACAATATTTTCGCAGTACGAGCATGCACTGGTGTTTTCACATCTCCTACAGACCTGGTTTGCACGAATTTTTGCACGATTTTTCCGATTGTACGCACATTTGACCGATTAAATTGACCGAAAAATCATGAAGTGCATGATATGCCGCCCATTTTCATAAGCCTGAATAACTTTAACGCGTTGCTCGATTGTGTATTTTTCCATGGTTCAAATTGAGTTAGTCTCAAATTGAGAACTGTCAAATGAAATGCAGAAAAAAACTTGACGTTTAGGTGTGGTTCACATTCAACATCGGCCCTTAAAATTTAACTACCCTTAAGATACTATAAGGCAAGTTATGCATTCGTAAAAAGTTGAACTCGAGATTGTGATCAAAGTTGATATTACGATGATAGCGAAGACGAAAAAAGTGGGGCTTGAAATTCTGTGTGTCTGTCTGTGTGTTTGCCTACAGCCTAATCGGCTGATTTTCGTCAAACTAAGTAGATATCGTTTTTAACCCCCCCCCCTCCCCAACACACGTTTTTTTCTTTTTTTTAGGACCAAATATTTGCCATACGATTTTTTTTCCAAATTGTATGCATTTTTTTTCTCAAAAACTGTCCCAAAGTTATTTTGAAAATAAATTGAAAACATTTCGTAGATATACATAGTTAAAGCTAAATAATGCTTTAAAAAAAAATTTCCGAAAAATGGTTATTAATGATTCCCCATTGGAAACAGTTTTTTGGTTTTGATTTTCTCAAGAACGGTATAACCGATTTTAATAATTTGTTTGTATCCTAAAGATCCCCAAAAGTTTGAATAGTATTGTGCATTCAAATTATCAAAACGAAAACATTTTTTTTTTTTTCAAAACTTAATACATATTTCGGAAAACCCATGCTCATTTTTTTTGAACTTGATAAATAAAAGTTATTTTAACATATATTATCTACAAGATGTAAGAAAAAACACATTATTTTACTTTAAAATAACGGTACCCACCATACAAATGTCAAAAATGGTTTTCGAAAAACGTATTTGCCTTCTTACAAACAAAAATAACAAAAATTAATTAAATTTAGACATTCTAAAAAATGACTAGGTACTGTTCATGTAATTATTGTTCTTTTTTTTTAAATTACTTTGTCGTGGCTATTTAGTTATTAATACTTTTCGTCGGAGAAAATGGTCGGTCTCTTGTTTCTTATTTGTATTTTTGTCAGTTAAAGAATTTGTGTTTCATTTCGCTTTGATTTTACAATGAAATGAAATTTAATTTTTTAAATTTGGATCAAAGTCGGTACATTATTGAACTGGAATTTCATAAAATTTGGAGATTGAATATCACCGAAAACGAAATGAAAATTGAATCATTTAAGTGAAATGAAAATGATCGAATGATCGTTTGTTGAACGATTCGATCATTTGAAAAAAAAAAATGATTTACACAGCTCTCATAACGATGATGGGGAAGACGAAAAAAGTGAGCCTTGTCTGTTCGACTACAATCTAATCGGTGTAGGTATACATTTTTTTCCAGAAACCTTATAAAATATTATTTTCTTACAAACTGTTCCAAGGATTTTTCTAAAGCAAATTTATTAAGTAGCCACTAGGTAATGAATGCAAACTATTCCGCAAAATGTTTATAAATGTTTTTTTTTTTTAAGTTAAAAATACATAGGATAGCAAACTTCAAATAAAAATATTTTTTTTTTAATTTTTGAAAAAATCAATATCTCAAAAACGAGTCAATATTTTTTTTGAAGTGCAATTTTTATTTGCACAATCATAAAAATTTAAAATGGGCGTTGACACCTACCAAATTTTATTCTTAAAAGTGTTTTAATAATAGTAGATATGTACCTACCTATAACACATACAAATTTAATTTTTAGAAAACCGCTAAAAGGATTTAGGTATAATTTTTATTGTATTACATTCATGTATTTTATTTTGAATATTTTGCCATTCAAGCTGACCGCAACTCAAAATAAAAAACTAATCACCACCCACCTTTTACCATTGCCTTTAGCTGATAAATTAATTCACGGCTTTCATGGCATCACGGCAACCCCGGATGAATATTGTTTAATGTTTACCCCTTCTTTTTTACCTAAACAAATATTCAACCACCACGACCACGGTTGCCACTTGAAAAAAAAAATTGTGTCCAAAGTTGAAAATAAAAATGACCAAATGTAGTTAAAAATGACCAAAATAAAAAGAGAAACACAAACAAACAAAAACAGAACAATTTATTCATCACATTTGTTGGAGCATATGTTCTTATGTATATTATACAGCTTACACGTTGTTTTTAAATTATTAAAAAACAAAAAGGTAAAAAAATCAGGTACAAAAATTCACAAAGCACCTTATATACAAAACATGAATATTTACTTCTCACAGCTATTTGAAATAAGATCACGATTGCGCAAAATTTTAGTTGAATTAGTACGATGTTAAGGCTGTGTATGAATCTAGGTAAAACCAACGATTTTGCAAATTTCAATCGAATTTAGCATAATACTTTGTCTACCCTTTTATTAAATATCTACGTATTTTATTTTTTTAGTATCGTGCTAACTTCATCAAAACAGGTCTGTTTGATTAGTTTTTTGCATGAACTGCCATGACTTTAGTGTTTAGTAGTAATTTATTAAAAAATAGCCCTAGCACTATACTGGTTAGAAAATGTTTAAAATTAAGAAAGAGTTAGTGATATACTTAAAAGTTAGCAAATTGTTAAGTAGTATCTTCATAATACCTTATTACTAAGCTGTTTAAAATTTTGCGCGATATGTTTATGTATTAAGATCAATTATTGCCACTTAATAACTATACCAATAAATATATGTTTTCACAAACGCTATTTTATAAATAATTTTTTGCAGACCAATAACCCTTACCTACTAATTTTTTGATCTTCAGACTCTTTGGCTAGCATTATATTATTAATGGTTTAAAAATTGAGTCCAATTCTTAATTAAGTTTTTTTTATTAAACTTAATTCGCAAAATATTCAATATTTTGTGCGGTGGGACTGCGCAATATTTTTAGAAATTCTTTAAATTGGTTGATGCGGTTGGCACTATACGCCAAAAATTTACGTATTATGTTGCGACACTTTTTTTCAACTTCACTAGGAACTTTTTGCAATAATATGCAAAGCGAAGATGCAGCGAGTGGCAAGTGCATTAAAAAAAATGACATTGCTTTTCAATTTGGCTTGATGGTCATTAACCTCACTAACCATAACACTAGCCAATTAAATGTTCAAATAGTATATTTTATTTTTACCTAGCGAAGAAGTAACATTCTGCAAAATTAACGCACAATTTTAAGTATTCCAGCTATCTATAATTAAATTCGCAAGTTATGGAAATGAACGCATTCAGTGATCGTGCTGGGGTATTGTTGTTCAATTAAAAACATGCACAATGCACTGTTTACATCATACACTAATAAAACTGATTTTGGTATACATTTCATTTTTTTCAATTGGTTGAAAAATGACCAAATGGAATAAAAAATGACCATGTGACCAAGTGAAAAAATAATGACCAGATTTGGACCAAACTGGCAACCGTGACCACGACCAAATATGTTTTTTTTTCTCTCATTGATAGGTATGTTGAATTGTTGGTTCCCATTTGTATTCATACCTGTGCGCAAGTCGGCCAAAAACCACTCACTCAAATTGCTCTCCGGCCATTCCATTTTCATGTCATTCCCATTCCAACCAACACAAACTTAATTTCCCTATAATGCAGAGAACACACGAAAAAAATACCATTGTTATCCTATCCAATTTTTGAGTAGGTAGGTAGAGGTTTAGGTATATCGTAAACGATACACCAACCGATCATCGCCATTCGAACGAATATAATTATGGGATAAAGGTACCTACACAACCATAGCTTGACTTCTGACAGATCTTCGGTTGGAAATTGAGTGCATAAACAAAATATGCGAGTCCAACTGACACTTCTCTTCTCCAAGCGAACTTCACCGTCACCCCTCATCAACCAAAACCAGCAACAAAAAAAAAAACAACAACTTCGGCAGAAACAAGTCTTGTGTTGTTTCTTTGCTTTCAGTTTCTTTTCTTTCGAGTTTTTTTGTTTTTTTTTTCTTCTTCTCCACTGTGCGACTGCGACCAAAACCAAACCGATGATCATTTACGATCAAAATTTTAAGGTACACAGCAAAGCAAAAAAGAACCACCGAAAGGCGTCTCTCTGTTGTGTATTGTGTTGCTGTTTGTGTATTCATGTTTGAGTGAATATGTGTGCGGGTAGAGACGACTTTTGTACCGCTGCCGCAGCCGCTGCTGATGATATCCAAAAACACTTTTTTACAGTTTCTCAGTTTTCAGTCTCAGCACCGAAGTCACAAACGTTTTTCTCCACGTCAGATTTTTGACTCAAATTTTATCGTTGATTTATGAATTTTGTTCGCATATCGCATTTTCTTACGCAAAATCTCTTGATTGATTTTCTGTATCGTTTGTTTATTGGAATTTCTTTTTTATCTAATTTGTGTTTTTTTCGAGGAAAAAATTCGAAATTCGGTTCTCAACCACAATTGAAACGGAAAAGTTTTTGTGTTGTCGTTCTCGGGGAAGATTCGCTCCTCGAAATTAATACCCATCAGCATCCGGAATACGTCATTCTCCTCAACAAAAACAAAAGTGTTCCCCCTGGTCAAATTTTTGAAAGCTTAAAACCACGTGAGCGAGTGTTATTTTTTTTTGTGTGTTGCGATTTTCTCAGAAATAGTCGTTGAATAAGCCAACGAACGTCCAACCCAACTGCCATTGCCATTGCTATCCCTTCTGCGTCTCTCTGTCTCTTTGATCAAACAGCTTCTCTCTCGCGGATCAGTAAGCGCTCTGTGGAGCTTAATTTGTCCAAGTACCGAGTACCGACACCGAGTGGCGCATTTAATAGCTATAGCTAGAATAAATATAACACAAATAAAAAAGCGCGCAATTTTGTTTTTCGTTGTTTTGATTTGCAATTACCTACCTTCGGCCCTTCCCGTGTGAAAAATTCAATTCAGTGCATTCGCGGGGAGTTAATTCAGCTTCGTCGTACTATACCCAGCTTGAAAAGAAAGTCTAAGGTTGTGTGTTTCCCAGCTCGCGAAGCTGCAGTGCAAAGTTATCTTAACGACCTTTTTAATTGTTTGTTTCCCACATAACACCCCCTGGAAAACAGTTATTACCTATTTGGATTATCTCATTTCGCCTAGAGTAACTTACCTGTAAGTATCTGTAGGTGTGTGGGTGAGTACCTACACACATCTACTTATTTAAATTTTTTATCATTTCTTTTATTTTGAAGCTCGTTTTTTGTCAACACTATTGCACCATTGATCTATTTACCGTTTTTGTGTATGCGCAAATTCAATGCCTTCATTTTGTATCCACATTACCTTCCTCCCGCCTACCTAGGTGCATACATGTCTACACTTTTCTTATCTCAGTTTTGCTTGTTGTTTTTTATTTTGCATAATTTTTCCCTTTTCCTTATCTATGGCAACACGAATGAGAAATTCTTTAATATTTTTTTGTTAAATTAAACTCATGCTGAAGAATTACGTCATATTTTTTGTCTCGCTGCCTTTGTTATCTCATTTATAATTTTTTTTTTGTTTTGATTACCGAAAATTATACTAGTCTCATAATTCATATATCTACCTAGTTTGGAAGGTTCCTGTTTTTGAAATAACGGTTTTATTTTCAAGTTGTTGTGTTGGTACAGGTACAAAGCGTACCTATGTACCTTGGTTTAGTTTGTTGGTAACATAAAGTGTCCTTTCATGGATTCTGTCGAAGGTAAAAACTGGTTTGCTTTGTAGATCTACGACATTTTACTTTTGAATATTTATGAATAGGTGAGCGCAATAAAGGTAAGCAGTTCTACCATAGATATTTAACTTAAAACCTGTGTTCGTAGAACCTTGTGCATTTCAAGAAACTGAGAGAAATTCTAATGTTGTACCTAGATATAATTGGAAAGCAGGTAGGTGTCCGGCCATATGATCATTAGAGATTCCCTAATCCTGTAGGTGGGGAAATTCTGTTTATGTGTGATTCCATTTCTCCTTCCGGTGTGTTGCATCTAAATCAGTAAAAAGGTTTTAAGTGCATTGATAAGTAGGTACCTGTCGTTTTAACGACTTGTATAGGTACTCTGTCTTGCACAAGGTGAGGTTAGGTTTATGTTGTGTAATTGAAAAAGGATCTGACGTTAGTGACAAAAAATTACAAAACAATTTGTCCTTCACGAACTGGCAAATGCATAGTCCAAATTGGTATTGGCGGTCTTTTAAGTTTCTTAAGTCAAATTGGTCGGACTGACGATTTTAGTTTACAAATTTTACTCAAGGTTGTCATTTTCTTTTTATCTTTTTTTAAATTAACGAAAAGAAGTTGAAGATTTTTTTGTTTAACTTTTCATCGTGTAAACTTATTTTTACAATTTTTACTTGCGACTTTATGTACTATAAGGCAAGTTATGCATTCGTAAAAAAAATCGAACTCGAGATTTTGATCAAAGTTGACATTACGATGGTAGCGAAGACTAAAAAAGTGGGTCTCGCGATTCTGTCTGTCTGTCTGTCGGTTCGACTACAGCCTAAACAGCTCGTCCGATTTTCTTCAAACTTGGTAGATATTTTTTTTCCCCCCACACGTTTTTTTCGTTTTTTTTTTTAAGACCAAAAATTTTTTATTTCTCAAAAACTGTACGACAGATTTAAGAAATAAAAACACAAAAAAATTTCATTTAGTTAAAGCTAGGTAATAGTAGAAAAAAAAAAATGTTCCGAAAAATGGTTATTGAGGGTACCCCCCATGGAACCATTTTTTTTGTTTTTGATTTTCTCCAAAACGGTAAATCCGATTTTGATAAGTTTTTTTTTTGCTAAGGCCCCCCAAAAACCTAAATAAAATTGTGTATTCAAATTTTCAAAAAAATTTTTTTTGGATTTTTAAAAAAAACTTAAAATTTTTTTTTCAAAACTCAATATTTCGAAAACCCCATGCTAGATTTTTTTTAAACTTGATAATTAAAAGTTTTTTAATACAATCTACAAGATTAGGGAAAACAAATTTTACTTTACCTAAAAATAAAGGTACCCACGATACAAATGTTAAAAAAATTTAAAAAAATGGTTTAGAATTTTAATAAATTTTTTTTCTTTCAATTAATTTGTATGATCTTTAATTTAATAAAAACATTTTTGAAATTAAGATATTACAGCTTGTACCTACCATAGAACCATTTTTTCGAATTTTTAGTTTCTCATTATCCACATAACGGATCTTAATGAAATTTTTTATAGAGAAGCTTTTAAAAAATCTAAAACACATTGCATTTCAAAACTTTAAAATAAATATTTTTTGGATTTTTGAAAAAAAAAATCTATTTTTTTTCTTTTTTTTGAAAATTCGATATCTCAGAAACGGCTCAATATTTTTGTTTGCAAATTTAACGACTTAAGATATTTGTTCTTGCATAAATTCATATTTGCATAGCATTCTGTTTTTGTCTCTTACTACTAAAAGAATTTAAAAAATTAATTTTATCCTTATGAACAGTTTTCTCTAATAACATCCGTTTTTAAAATTCCTAGTCTATTACATAGGAGCAAGTTCGTGCGACCCAGTCATGCATTTTATTTTTTTTTTTTCGCAAAATAGCGTTTCATTTTGGCGGTCATGTTGTTTTGGTGGCATCTGTCAAATCTGTTATTTACTATTCAGTTACTGATGATAAATCACCGTGGCACTTTATTATCAAAATGAGTGTTTGTTTAGTGTGAACGTTGCGGGCGTTGTGTCTATTTTATGGTAGATGTGGTGGCCCTTCGGAGTCGACTCTTCAACATTTGGTGGCCATATTTGAGACGACCGGTTCGGTAATCAATCAGCCAATATTCGTGCGTCTACTAAACGCAAGATCGGCCGAGAACATCACCGCAGTCGGTGAAAGTGAACAGCAGAACACGAGGTAGTCGATTCCTTGTCATTCACAAAAACTCGGCCTTTCGCGGACTTCAAATTGGCGAATTTTACAGTCGCAGGCCTATGCTAATAATAAATCACAATCGACCAATTCCCTTAAGGAAAATATTACACAGGCGATCGCCCAAACAGCCGGACCAATCGAATCCGTGCCACCGTAAGAAGCAGATAAAATGGCAAACATAACCTTCAGCTTCAAGCTTGGTTTTTTCCATTTCAATTTTTACCCGCCCATATTAGGCGTTTTTCTTTTTTAGCCCCGAGCAGGGCACAGAGCGGGGCCTGAGCGCTTAGAGCTCGCTCCGAACCGAGCGTGACCTGAGCGCTCTGAGCTAATTAAGAAACACATCTGAGCACCGAATTGTCATTGTATCATTTTTCAAATAAACCAAATGCCAAATTTATCTCCAGCGAAATTTCCTGGAACGCTATTTTTTTCACTGCGGTGTCTATCCGCAACTTGTTCCTTTTTAATGATTCTATCAAGAACAACATCATCTGTTTCGTCCACTTCACCCCTTCGAAAACAAGAAATATTATACTCTGCTCATAATTACATATATTTATTTTTCCTTACCTTCACTGGGAGAACAACCAGCTTCGCCCGCCATTTCCATTGTTTTGATTTTGTATTTCTTTTTTTCTTTTACTATCATCCCTTCCAAAAAAATTAAATGAAGTTAGCCGCGCTCAGCTTTTTGCTCCGTCTGCTCGGTCATTTATTATCGAGCTCATCGAGCGAGCCCCGTTCGAGCTCTGAGCTAAAAAAGAAATGCAAGTTGAGCGCTCAGGGCGCTCTGGGTTAAAAAAGTAACATAGTTCTTTTTTTGACAGTTCAGTGCCCCGCTCGGAGCTAAAAAAGAAAAACGCCTATTGATAAACACTTAGGCGCAAAATTTTAGTTGAATTTAGCTAGTACGATGTTAAAGCTGTTTAAGTATGAAACTAGATTTTTGCAAATTTTAATCGAATTTTGCATCATACTTTCTTTACCCTTTTATTAAAGTTAAGATCTTCGAATAGGTACCTTCTTTATTTTTTTAGTATCGTGTAAACTTCACATAACTCTTTGAAATTTACAAACGTCAAAAAAGGTCTGTTTACTTAGTTTTTTTGCTTTTTAATTTAGGTGTGTTTTTTATTAAGAAAATTGCTTTAGAAAAGTTAGTTAGAAAATGTTTAAAATTAAGAATGAGTTAGTAAACTACTTTTGAGTTAGCAAATTGTTAGGTGATATCATACTAATACCTTAACAATAGGCAGTTTAAAATTTTGGGCCTAAGTTTTCTACCCTTTTAAAATATAGCCGCAAGATTTTAAGTGCAATCTATATGCTGTTAAATCTGTTTGAAATAAATAAATAAAACGAATAAAATAAATAAAATAAATAAAATAAATAAAATAAATAAAATAAATAAAATAAATAAAATAAATAAAATAAATAAAATAAATAAAATAAATAAAATAAATAAAATAAATAAAATAAATAAAATAAATAAAATAAATAAAATAAAATAAATAAAATAAATAAAATAAATAAAATAAATAAAATAAATAAAATAAATAAAATAAATAAAATAAATAAAATAAATAAAATAAATAAAATAAATAAAATAAATAAGGGGTATAAATGGACGATGCAGGGAGCAAAAAAGAAGAACAAGAAGGGAAGAGCAATGGGAGGGATGATGATGGGAATTAGAGATGAAATGGCGATGGAGGGTGACGAGAGGCAGGATCAAGAAGAAGGAATAATGAGCAGGAAAGTTAAGGCAGAGAAAGACGAATGGGTTATAGTAGCAACGTACGTAAATGGTGACATAGACAAGAAGTTAGAAAGCTTAAGAGGATGGATGGAGAGGCAGTCTGAGGAAGAAAGAGTGATAATAGGGGGCGATTTCAACGCGAGAACAGGACTGGAAGGTGGGAGAGTGAGGGATTTGGAAGACGAAGAGAGTGGGAGGAGGTCGAAAGATAAAAAAGTAAACGCTGAAGGAAAGAAGCTAACGCAAATGTTAGGAGAATTAGGGTGGGAAATTTTTAACGGGAACATAGAAGGTGATGAGGAAGGAGAGTTCACGTACACAGGAGGCAGAGGGGAGACAGTAATAGATTATGTTTTGGGAGACGAGAGGACGAGAAGAGGGATAGAAAGGATGGAAGTAGCAGATAGAGTAGAGTCGGATCATCATCCTTTAGTAATAACGATGAAAAAAGGAAGAAGGAGAAAGAAAGGAAAAGTAAAAGAGGACAAAAGAACAAAAATGGGTAGGTGGTCGGAGGAAATGAAACGAGAATTCGAGAGGAGAATGCGAGGAGTGAGACTGGAGGAGGACGGAGAAGAATCAGAAAAGCAGATAGGAGAGAGGATAAAAAAAGAGATTGAAAGAAGTGAGGAGGTAGGTGGAAGAAAAAGAAAAAGGAATATGAGAGGATGGTGGGATGAAGAATGTAGGGAGAAAAAAGGAGAAGTAAGAAAGGAGCTAAGGTGTTGGAGAAAGGGAAGTGGGACGAAGGAAAAATACAGGGAGAAAAAAAGGGAATATCATGCGATGATTGAGAGAAAGAAAAGGGAGGAGCAGGAGGAGATGGTAAGAGAAATTGCAGAGGCCAATACTGAAAATAAAGTGTGGGAAATAATAAATAGAGACAGAAAGAAGAGAAAAACAATGGGGGAAGGGATTGAAGCAGAAGAATGGAAAAGTTATTTTATGAGCTTAATTGGAGGAGAAGAAAAAAGGTTGAGAATGGGAACAGAGGGAACAAGAAGAGAGGGAGACGAGACAGAGATAAGTAAAGAAGAAATCAGATTGGTGATTAGAAATCTCAAAGAAGGAAAAGCTGTAGGAATAGATGGTATACCAAATGAGGCATGGAGATATGGAGGGGAGCAAGGTATAGAGGTAGCGTGGGGAATCTGTAGGAAAGTCTGGAGAGGAGGTGGATGGCCGGAGGGCTGGAAAGAAGGGGTGATCGCGCCGATAGTAAAGAAAGGGGCAGGAACAAAGGTAGAGGAATACAGAGGAGTAACGCTCATGCCATCGCTATACAAAATATATACGGCGGTTCTAGCGAAGAGGTTAGAAGAAGAAGCAGAGGAGAAAGGGATGATACCACCAAATCAAACAGGTTTTAGAAGAGGAGTAGGGACGATAGACAACGTATATGTGCTGAACTATGTGGTAAACAGGGAGGTTGCAGAGGAGAGGGGTAAGCTAGTGGCACTGTTTATAGATCTAAAAGCTGCGTTTGATTCAGTAGACAGGAAAATAATGATGGATGCGTTGGAGGAAAGAGGAGTGAGAGAAGGGCTAAGGGAAAGAGTGGGGGAAGTCTACGAAGAAACCACGAGTAGAGTAAAAGCGGCAGGAGTGATGGGAGACAAATTTTGGACGGGAAAGGGAGTAAGGCAGGGATGCCCGATGAGCCCAATTCTGTTCAACTTGTTAACGGCGGATATAGAAGATGAACTGGGAAAAGGGAGCTGGGGAGGGGTCAATGTGAAGGGAAGAAGGATTTGCTCACTGGCTTACGCAGATGATGTGGTGGTAATGGCGAAAAATGAAGAAGAGATGCAAAGTATGATAAGAAGACTAGAGAAGTATTTCGAGAGGAAAAAACTGGAAGTGAACGTGGGAAAGACGAAAGTGATGAGGTTCAGAAAAGGAGGAGGGAGGAACACAACAGTAGACTGGAGATGGAGAGGAAAGAAAATAGAAGAGGTAAAAGAATTTAAATACTTAGGGTATGTGTTCAAAAAGAATGGTGGGCAGGAGGCACATATAAAGGACAGAATAAAGAAGGCAGCAGCGGTCATGAAGGAAGCATGGGGAATTGGAAGAAGGAAATTTGAAAAGATATGGGAGAGGAAAATGTGGCTTTTCGACACCCTGGTGTGGACGGTGATGGGATATGGGGCAGAAGTATGGGGATGGAAGGAGAGACAAGAAATGGAAAGGATGCAAGAAAGGTACCTTAAATGGAGTCTAGGGGTAGAATGGCAAACTCCAGGATACATGGTGAGAGAGGAAACGAAAAGAGATAAGATTATGATAAGAGCAGGAAAAAGGGCATGGAATTATGAAGAGAAGTTAGCATCTGGAAAAGGAAGTGAAATAGCTAGGGAATGTTTGGAGGAGATTAAAGAGAGACAGAGAGATGGACGGGGGAGAAGATCACGATGGGAAAAAGAGAGAGAAGAAATGAAGGAAAGGGAGGGAAGAGAAGATAGTTTGAATGGATATGAGAGACTGGAAATGGAAAGCAGAAAAGAGCAGGAGAAGGAAAGACGAGACCTAATCAAAGAATCCAGGTATAACAAGTGGTATAAAGAAGTGATGACGGAGGGAATACCGAAATATTTGACACAGGGATGGAATACAGAAAGGACAAGGAGAATAGCAAGAGTAAGGCTAGGAAATGAGGTGAGAGAAAGGTGGTACTGGAGGCGAGAAGAAGAGAGGGTGTGCAGGGTATGTGAGGGTGAACAAGAGTCGTGGGAACATTTAATAGAAAGATGCAGGTCAGGCGGAGATGAAGGGAAATCAATAGGGGACAAAATGAGGGAAATAATGGACGAAACAGGGAGGGGCGAAGAATGGATAAAGGAGCTAGAGAAGGTGAGAAAAGGTAAGAGAGAGAATGAACAAGAGGAGGGAGAGTAGAGAGAGGAGGGAGAGTAGAGAGAGTAAGGAGGCGGACAGCTTGTAACCCTTAGGGGAAACAATACAATTAAATACAAAAATAAAATAAATAAAATAAATAAAATAAATAAAATAAATAAAATAAATAAAATAAATAAAATAAATAAAATAAATAAAATAAATAAAATAAATAAAATAAATAAAATAAATAAAATAAATAAAATAAATAAAATAAATAAAATAAATAAAATAAATAAAATAAATAAAATAAATAAAATAAATAAAATAAATAAAATAAATAAAATAAATAAAATAAATAAAATAAATAAAATAAATAAAATAAATAAAATAAATAAAATAAATAAAATAAATAAAATAAATAAAATAAATAAAATAAATAAAATAAATAAAATAAAATAAATAAAATCGAGGGTATGGTCAATGGTTATTCCAACGAAGATCTTCGTTGACATACATATGTACATACCGAGTACTGAGAGCTTTTTGGCTTCTTCGATGCAAGTGCCGTTCTAGGACGATAGCATTAGGAGTACATTTTCATTCCACGGCAATATATGGCTTCAACTTCAGTTCCAAGTTTTTGAATAACAATTGAAAGTTTATTAGAAAAAAAAAAGTTCTCGTGGTTTTTTGAGGTTAGTTTGGTTTGGCAATTCATCATAAGAAGGCTCACGCCGCCGGGGCAACATTTGCAAGCTATTCAATTTTATTTTGGAAAACATGGTGCAATTCGAGAAACGCATCAGGCGTAACGTGCGTCTTATGGTGCTCATAATTGTCCATCAGAGCTATTAATTCGGGAGAATATGGACAGTTTTCACATTACTTTTTCTCTCAACATAATACAGATCCTGTAAGACGCCGTACAGTGCGCGTATAACAAGCGATTGCTGATGTCCGGAGTGAGCAAACGCGGCACCCATCGCGCCGACAGCTTTCTCATGCCCAAAATTTCATGGAGGATATGACTCACGCGGTCTTTTAAAATTCCTACTGTTTCAGCTATCTCGCGCACCATCATTCGGTGGCCTGCCAATACGAGATCGTGGATTTTTGACATGTTATCCTCCGCTGTAGCCATTTTTAGGACATTTGGACGGGGCGATGTGCGACCTCGTTGAAACTCGTTATACCAATTTTTGACGGTCGCTATCGAAGGAGAGGAGTACATCGTGCACAGGACAAGCTGGTTTCCACACGTGGTCAAAACAAAACTACGATCCCGATTCGGCTGAAATTTTGACAGTAGCCGTCTAAGAGAATGTACTAGACGATAGTAAATCTCTCTTGCGATACTGGCACCATGGGGCGTGGGCAGTGAGGCTAAGTACTATAATCGGACCGCCCTCGTAAAACATTCCACATTCGTGTAGTGCTGGTAAAGAAAGAATCTCTATACCTGACTGGGCTCGCATATTATTCTGTTGCATTTATTGCTACACAACCGCTTACATTTTTGAAAAGGAAGATAAAAGCGAATTGTGGCAAACAATGATTAAATTATTTTTTTTCAGGGGTACTGCATCTTGTGAGCAAGTGAAAGATCCGCCAAAATAATATTTTGTTAGAAAAAATGCTCCTCATCTAAGCAGTTCAGAAGTCATTAGCTTGAGGCTTTTTATTATTATTTTTTTTTTGAAAATTATGTAATATCACAAATAACAACAAATCTAATAATTATGTCTAATACAATAATTTAGGTTAGCAATCAGAGTGAACATAAAGTTGTTTAAATATTGAGAATTTAGATGGCGTTTAGGTAAATTGCAAGAAAGTTAAATGTAACATACCTATAAAGCACTGATTTTGACATCTAATGTCATTGAATCTTTTGTTATTACTAACTTTGAAATTAACAAAAAAGACTGATGCGTTAGCGCTGGTTAGAACTTTAACGAAAATACACCTATTTTCTATTCTAAGTGTGTTTTTTTTTTGCTATGGAATTTGTTTAAAGAATATTGTCGCTTGACATATCTTTGTTGTGTCATACAAAAATTTGTTGTACTAAAAAATAATATGAACAAAAACAAAATTTGGTTTTCAAATATTTAAAACTAATCCGTTAAATCTCCGCTGTCCATGAAGGTTTTAAAATATTTATTTAAACGCTAAATACCTTCATTTAAACATAAATTATTTGTCAAGTGTTGTGACATCATGTTAAGCTAAAACCTCCCGAAAAATTAATTCATTAAAGCGTAAAAAAATATTGACACTAGTTTTATACCATTTAAGTTTGGATTTATGAAAGCTTCACTAAAACAAGAATATACTTTTCGTAAAAGGTCATTTACATCACTGACCCTGGCGCATCAGCATACCGAAAGCTATTAAAATTATAATTGTATATTTTCCCACGACTTTTAAAACCTCTATCCAGTTTCTAGTAATACACTTCAAGAAATGCTATAGAAACTAGCTTCGGGATACATATAGGACAAGTCTCAATTACACAATACATGAGAGATACGTAGTTTTTGCTCGACTATGACAAATAAAATTCTGTCTTTGTTTATTTTATACCAAACGGCGTCGGCGAAGTCTGTGTCAATAAAAGGCCTTACAGTGGTCTTGTGTCATTTTTGCGCGGAGAGAGCTGATCCCGCACGAATTTCCAATTAAATTTTATCACAGTTTCTCTAAATAGGCACTTATTTCGATTTTTTCATAATTTCTACACTTAATTCTGTGTTTTTGTAAATACAATTTCCGCTGAAAAGCTCTTGTTGTGAACACAACAAAATGTGAGGTGAACCTACGAAAAGCACAGTAGCAAAAATTTTTAACTACGACTATGTACATTGTACACATATGTATCTACAATTATTATTATTTATGTAAGCTCGATTACTATTGCAAACAGAAAATCTGTGGGGCTTTTTTTCTGTAGTTTTAGTTGGCCAATGGAACGAGAGCTATTTGTTTACTTTAATTTAAAAAGCAAACTCTTGTGAGTTAGTTTCAAGGTCTTATTTGTGTAATTTGTAAACATTAAACTTTTCGAATTGGATATTTTGTGCGATGCCGGAATAAGTCATGGTGGTTATTACACAACATAGGCTTCAAATTTGGGTTAAAATTACAAGGTATTTTTTGAGAAATGGATTCGTACTTATTGTGTACTGGTACATTGGGATTAACCCATTACCTGCCACTGTACTCAATTGAGTACAGTATTTTGTTAAATTTCAACTGGATTTTTTTTTAAATAGGCTTTGATTTTCATTTCTTTCGATTGGAAAGCAATTATTGACATGTGCTTTGATACTGGCAGTGAATTTGTCGAGATTGATAACCATTTTCAAGTTTTTTCATGAACTTTTGTGTCGAGCATTTCTTGTTTGAAGCAATTTGGTGACTGCGAAATTAAAATGTTAGTAAAAATTTAAACTTTTGAATAACATTTGAATAATGGATTCTATTCCTTAGATTTTGTATCTAGAAAAAATATTGCGTATAAATTACAAACAAAACTTTTTTTCTTCTGCATGGTAAGTCGTGAATAAAAGTGGTGTACTCAATTGAGTTCACTGGCCAAAATCATGCTAAATTTTTTTCTCACTGGATTTGCAGAGAAATGTCTTTTTAAACTATAAACTGCGGTAGCTTTTATGGCAGGCGCTTTCCCAACCTCTACATGGCTATTGAAGATATTCCTGATGATGGAAATGAAATATCTAGATATAGTGGTTATTCCACCAGTTGTTGACATCAAAACAGACGAGGTCATGACCAGCCATGATCTTATGCCTACTTTACGCAGAAAAGGATTTCGTGCAATAGGTATGATTCGGGACAATAGAACGAAAAAATGTGTACTAAAATCCTTGCAAATGGTAATGAAAGAAAATTTTGGTTACTTTCATCACAAATTAGACAAAAACAATAATATCTTGTTCACTCGTTTGAAAGATAATGCTGTTGTAACCGTTAAAACAAATTATGACAACTTGAAACAACTTGAAAGCACTAGAAAAGTCAAGAGATGGTCATCAACAGAAAAAGAAAAAGCTGTCATTCCTCAGCCTGAGCCTCTAGTTGCATACAACAAAGGCATGGGTGGTGTCGACCTTCATGACCAATTTTTGAACAACTATCGCATAAAAATAAAGGGTAAAAAATGGTGTTGGCCATTATTCACACACATGCTTAACTCAATGGTAGTGAATGCTTGGAAACTCCGTTGTCTGAAAAACAAAGAAAACCGGAATCTCCTTTCATTTGTTAGGACCATAGCCAGAATTTATTTACGCTCAGAGTCGTCAAAAAAATTACAAATAAGCCAAATGTACTAGAAAGTGTTGTTCGCAGCAACGGAGAACATTTCCCCAAAAAAATAAAAAAAAATCAACTACGGTTCCACATTTTGTCACAGCAGAGTTCGATGGATTTGTGAACGGTGTCAAACCACTTTTTGCATCGAAAAAGAATGCTTTAAAATTTTTCATAATTATTAAGAGAATGTACCCATATCTGGCCAGTGTACTCAATTGAGTACACCCCTCTAATTACCAAACTTGAAAAAAAAGTTTTTAAAAAATTGTATTTTTGTGCAAATATAAACCTCAATAAACAGCATTTTAAAGATTTTTTATTTATCTCTACTATTTTTAAGGTCCTTGGCCTTTAATGGGTTAAGTAAAATGGTTAATTCTATTTGGATTAAATATTAATAACTTTGATTACCGACTATCGGATATCTGAACCGGAAAACAATTTTGTTCATAAAATTGTTTACAAAAATTTGTCGTTCTTCAACTAGCAACAGTGATTGTAAATATAAATAACTGCTACTGACAATTTTCAAACTGGAAATCGTCCTTTTCATATTGAAAATCACAACTGTCACTTTGACTTTTCATATTGAAAAGTTCTCTATCTAAATTCGTTTCAAAGATCCAAGAACTAGTTCTAACTCTGGCTGATAGATTTCTTTTTATGGTAAGGTAAACTTCAGTGTAAAGAAAAAAGACAAGAAACATTTGAAAAGAGAGATGAGCATACAACACTATTGTCACTATGATCAGCCATCCGGGCTTTGAAGGAGCTAAACGTCCTCTCTACTTACTTGAACAGAAATGAGTTTAATGAGTATTTGAAGCTCAGCACTTACTAACGTGTCGGCAAAGACTTCTTCATAAGAAGTTTCAGCTTGAGTCACATCGATTTCCATCTTCTGCGATCTGGATCTTGCTGTTTCCAGTCATCTAGGTCAGGGCTCGGGCATTCGCGATGATGAGGAGTTTCGTTCATCTCTGGCTGGTGTTCGAACACACTCTGGACTGCTTCATTCGTTTGATGTTGTCGAACCATTTGACATGTTTAATGTCCAGATCTTGGTACAGCTCAAAGAGTTCGCGATTGTATCTTCTGCTCCAAACAGGACTGGCAATTTAAGGTGCACTTCGTATTACGAGTCAGCAGTTTTGCACCTATTTGCTTCGCCAAACCGAAGCAGCAGCGGCTTCAAAGTTCAATTCCTCGTCGGATCCTCCACAAAGATATCGTTTGTAGAGATATTATTAACTCCGAGGTTGATGAACTCATTATCAACTTGGAATTTGTTGCTATCAATAGTGACGTTTTGTCCCATTCGGTGAAGAGCTGTTTGTTGATAGCACAAACTTGTCCTTGTTCTCGTTTAATTCAGGACTCTTTAACAAAACGTTGAGAACGTCCGATGCTGTCAATATCGTCCATATACCCCAATATTTAGGTAGATTTGTTAAATATAGTGCTCAGGTGGTAACATCAGCGTTTCGCACCATCTGCTCCAGAACGGAATTGATGAAGTCACATAAAAACGCATTTCTTTGGTTTAACCCTGTACATGTTCGGAAAACTTAGGAAGAACCCTTTCCCAAAATTGCATCGCGTATTTCCAATGTGACGCAACATAGCTAATTCAGCTTTTCTAGACTCCCGAATTTTGTCATCGTTTTTTAGAACTTCTGTAAATGAATCATATGAGGCTTTTAAGTCGAAGAAGTGTGAGTTTCGACTTTCTTTGTTTTTTTTTCGGATTTCCTCCCCTCAATTTGAAATTTTGGTTCAATAATTTGCCTATAGTATCCGTTGGCATAATGGTTGGTGCGTTGGACTGTCATGCAGAAGGTCTTGGGTTCGACTCTCAGCCGCGGCAAACAAAGTTTTCAGGGGTATACTGCCTCTTATGAGGAATTGAAAAATCCTCTAAGAGTATATCTTGCCATAAAAATGCTGCTCATGAGCCTTTTGAAAAATTGTAGGTCCTCTCCTTTCCTGACAACACGCAAACAAGAATGGTTGAGAGTTATAAGTCACTAGGTCTTAGTTCTCTTCGAGCTGTTGTACCACCAAATATTATATATAATAGTTTGCCTAGCCTAAAGTCACACTAGCAATTTGCTGACTAGTCTTGCAGAACGTCTAATATCTCTCACACAGTACCTTTAGATAGGACGATTACTAGGGAAATTCCTGATAGTCCTTACACGACAGAGGAATTTTTTTGCAGGCTAAATATCAAGTATCAGGTATGCCACTCATAATTTGTTGATGATCTTATACCAAAACATCACCTCCGAATTTGAAGACCTCTTCTGGTATGCCATAAGGTATTGCTTGTTCATTGTATTTAATATTTTTTTACAGCAAAAGTGTACCTTTTCTATACGGAGATTGATTTCAAGTCTTCTTGCTCTCTAAATCTATTTAGAAGCTGCTGAAATTTTAAAGCATCAACTTTTGGTTCGGTGCAAAGTTACCTTAGCTGTTTTGCGGTTTTAAAGGTTTTTCAGGCATTTCAAACAAAATTTGGTTTCCTTAAGACACATACTGTCAGCTTTATTTATTGAAGGGAATTGAATTTTGTAGCCAACCGAGACCTTTTATCTCAGGAACCGCTTATGCTAGAAAAATAGAAATTTGGTGAGGCGCCTGTGCCTGACTAGCTTAGCAAATATTCGGAATTTTAAGTTTCTGACTTCATTGTTACTGAAGATAATAAAGAGGGGTAAAAAATCGCCTGAGTTTGTTCCTGTAAAAAGGTTGTAGTGCCAGAACTTGGCTGGGCACTACCGTGGAAAAAGGTGTAACTGCCGTAAAATTCTTTGCAAAGACCGCCTAGACATCACCAGCTGATGATAACGTCGGTTTTTGTCTTAATATCATTTCGAACTGCAAGAGGTCTTCCAGCACGTTAAAGATCTCAAACAGGCGCTTGTTGCTGAAAACGCTGGACCAATCGGTAAATTGTTGGATCACTAGGCGCATTTCGAACATGAAAGAAATTTGTATATGATCTTTGCGTCTGCATAATTTAATGTCGACTTTCAAAATTGAATTGGGCTGAGTCTTTCCTTCTTATATTTCGCAAATATTTCTGAAAAGAAAAACAAAAAAAAATATTCAATAATAATATCATAACGTTATTTATGCGCTATCATGTACATGTGGAATTTCACTGAACCTGGAGGTGGAATAGCAATGACTCTGAAAGCCAATACTCTGTGCCTCAAGCTACATAATGTATATGTAGAAAGAGCAGCGTACAGTCTTTGAGCATAACCAACAAGAAGAAAACTGTTCCGGGATGTCCCACAAATAAGTAGAGCAATGTCAGCAGAAAAAAAGGTTTTCTGATGCAATACCTTCAAAGTGCTAATGAAGTTCCCAAAAATAAAATTAAATCCTCCAGCGCATACTTTTGGTAAAAATTAATGTTTTTCTAGATTAATTTCAAATAAGCAGAGCAATTATAGCAAATGCTTATTTGAAAAGTTCCGGTTTGTGAAATATTTAGAATCTGCTTAAATTGGCTAATAGTCCAAACAATTTTTTTAGTTTTTTTCCAAAAAAATACTTATTTTTAATACATTTGAAAAAAGCTCTTTTTTTTGCTAAATTACAAGCTCATCTAGTTTTCCATTTTCGATCATTTCCAGATTTGATTCAAAAATGAAGGCAAATAAAATGCACGACTGGATCGCACGAACTTGCTCTTATGTAAAAGTCCTTTGGAATTTAGGATACATTTTATAAATATAAAAAATTAATTTAATAAGATAATAATGTTCAAATGCATAAAATTGCCGTCTGATTTCTAGAAAAGTATGAATTTATGCAAACAAACTTTTCGTTTTATTATTAAATACATTTTTTATATAAATAATTTCTTTTAATTTTTTCAAGAAAAAAATATGGGCTGCGAATTTTAAGTATTTAATAATATTGATTTTAGGAAATAATTTCAAAAAATAATTGTTCATAGGTTTTGAAGATATTGATTTTTCAAAAATTATTTTTTTTTTTTTTTTTAAAACCCAACAAATATTTTTTCGAATATTTTTATAAACAATATTATTTTAAACTTAAGGAGAATCCTGCTGAAAATTTTTGGTTAAAATCCTTAGAGTCGTTAATGAGAAAGTCAATAATCAAAAAAACGGTTCTATGACAGGTACCGTTAATAACATTTTGCCCCAAAAATTTTTTTGACCAAAAAGTAGTCCATGTCCATAATATCACACCTAATTTTTTTTATCAAAATCGTTAGAGCCGTTTTCAAGATAAATAAGATTTTGCATTTCGGGTGTACGGGGGGTACCCTTAGTTTTAGAGCTAAAAAAAAAATTTCAATTTCCCCTCTAGGGAATCACCGAAGACCCTTAAGTACCGAGTTTGAAGAAAATACCTACAGTAGTTTAGGCTGTAGTTCGAGGTACAGACATACAGACAGACAGACGGAATTGCCGGACCCACTTTTTTCGTCTTAGCTATCATCGTAATGTCAACTTTGATCAAAATCTCGAGTTCGATTTTTTTTCCAAATGCAGAACTTGCCCTATAGTACCTATATCGCAAGTAAAAAGAGCAAAAAAAAATTTTCTAACTAATAATTCTAAGATTAATGATTTTTTGAAAATTTAAATCAAATCGAATCTTATCTTTGTGCCTTTATTAGCCTTTGCCACGTTATAGTTTGCGAGATTAACTTTGTACGATTGCCTTCCATGCAAGGTCTATATTCTTCCAAAGCTCGAGTAAAATTTCCATATTTGGACAGGTGCTCCAAGAACTCACTTAAGTCTCTTGGACGGAATCCAAAAAAGAGCTTTGTGTTGGAAGTACCTATAATAACAGGACATTTGAATATCTCGAGGACCGTCGCGTCGTAATGTTTCTTGACTTTTATTATTTTATTTTTATAAACGGTATTCTAATGAAATAGCCAGTTGCATTCCTTCCCAAAAACAATTTAACCGCCCGAATTCGGACGCACTGTTAAATGCAGAGATTATTTCTTTAGCCGCACTACACGAATGTTGAATGTTTTACCCAAATCAATAGGTATTTCCCTCGCATTCTGATATTCAGATATTGTAAGCCAATGTGTATTTGTATCTCCTTTTTAAACATTTTGAAGGTAGTCGTAATCGTTTTATAATTAAGTGCGTGCAAAATTATAAAAAACAAATAAACCTTTCACATGGCAACTCATAATTCTTAGCCAACTACCTACTAAATTTAATAATTAACCAGTTAATTACTCATAAGTTTATGTAATAAAGATCATAGAAGTGGTAGTTTTTCATAACATATTATAGTTTCCTCTTCTCTCCGGCAATTTACACTAAAAAAAATATTAAAATGTTAGCCTCTCTACCTCGGCAATTCCCAACGAAATATAATTTGTTATCTTTCATCATAAAAGAAACCCCCACACTCTGTTATAATAATTATAACACCATGAACTTTTCATCATTCAAGCAATAAAACTTGCTCTGTTGTTTGCTAGGTTATGGTATGCAGGTACCACGTATCTAACAATGTGTACCTACGAGTCTTTTCAACAAATCGTAGTTACGCATAACGCACATGCTTTATCTATTTACCCGCATTTATAGCAATAAAATTGCTTCTCTGCCGACTAAGAGAGTTCCATAAAGATGGCGTACATTGTTGTTTTTTTTTTTTTATTTTAAACTTAGACTTCGAGGGTCTTTGTATTAATTAACTGCCCTTGACAACTGTTTTTTTTTTCAATCGACTCATCATTCAAAAGAGGCTTATTTCAAAACATGTGGTTTCTATACAGTGGGGAACAAAAAAAAAGGGATACCTATACCTAACCATGTTATACTGTATCTACATACATCAAGCTGATTTCCGCTGAAAAAGAGTCTGAAATTCGTATTGGATCTACCCCCGAGGCCCAAAAAAGAATTATAACTATCAACTCGTTCAACAGAGTTAAAAAAAAAAAGATACAAAAGACAAAGCCCCAAAAAACATAGAATGATGAAGTCAGCTCATTCAAAACCAAAATAATAAAAAATGAAAGACGGGCTTCATGAATAGAAGTTTAAAAGGGAAAACATGCATAAAAGAATCCAAAAAGTTACAAAAAAAAAAAAAGAATAATAAAAGACGAGAACTTTAGATTTCGCCTTCAAAATATTTCAAATTCAAGGTCAGCAGTGTTAAGTTTAAAAAGACGGCCATTCAACTTGATAATTTAATAACCACGACTCAGTTCGTGTTCTCTTATTAGCAGTTTACACATTTAAATAAACAAAAGTAAAAAACAGAAACGTCAGACAAGCGGATGGACAGTCACTGCCAGATAGGTGGTAGCTATACAGATATACACATCGTGCTACGTCTGGGGCTTTATTTGCTAACTTGGAATAAATGTGGTCGGTTTTGAATTCGGATGGAGACTCAGATGAAATATTGTGTGTGCTCCGGAGTGGGTATATATGGTCGGTCAGCGTCAGATAAGCAATTTCGAGATTCAACCATGCACAACTCGGGTAATATTTTGATGGCTTCGAGCTGGAAGAAGGGAATTAGTGCAAAGTTATTTGGAAGAGGGGTTGGAATTTGGAGTGTAGGTACACTCCAAGTCTCTTGATTTAGGTCGCTAACTTGTAGAGTTAGAGACTTTTTTGACATCACATTGTATTCTTGAAAGATTTGGCATTTCCCCATGGATTTGGATTGGAATTGACAACGCTTTTAAATAGATTTTTTTTTTATAAAAATCATAATTATGACTACCCTTAAACTATTTGAGCACGTGACGAGGGCTTAAAGAGGATTTAGAAGGATATACTGATAAACATTGGTTTTCAATATCGTAATGGGAGGGAAATATTGATCCGGTAAAACCATTCCACATTAGTGTCGTGCGGCTAGGTAAAGATTCTCTGAATTTAAGAGTGCGTCCTACCACTTGTATGACGACCAAACAAATCTGGCCAAAACTGGATTTGAAACGGTCAAAGTGTTTATTGTCCCTCAGTAGATCTCAGATCAGCCCCGTAATAGGTGTCATAACTGGACACTGTCTCATAGGTAGACACGCCGCACGACTCGGTGTACTATCAAACGATTTTTGCAGGAGTTGCTTGGACGAGGAGGAAGAGGAAACAATACTACACCTTCTTTGTACATGCTCTGCTCTCTCTTACAGATGCAAACTTCATCTAGGAGAATATTTCTATAATGAACCAAGCGATCTCAGAAACACAGACATTAAAAGTCTTCTTCGCTTTATCAGAAGCTCCAAATGGTTTTAACTAGTAGGGACCCTTTTTGTTCCCTATTAGATCGTGGTATCACAATGGACCACTGAAGGGCATTCTCTGAAGCGCGAGATTTACGGTTGAGTAACTGGCTATTTCAGTAGAACACTCTTTATAAAAATAACGGTAAGATAATGAACGACAAGAAACTTTGCATGACTGTTGTTAGGCTCGTATTTGGATTCTAAGACATTCAACTATTGGAGACTTACTACTGGCTCAACTGTTCAAATATAGAAATTGTACTCAGGCAACGTCGAAGGAAACCTAAGAACTTATTAAGCTGGGTTTTCTTGATATCGAATATGTTATCATTCCACACAGGGTGGTCTGTGATGCACATGCCAAGAACTGAATGCAAGTGCCTCTCATAGATAGCGGCATGGGGGGTGAGTTGCGCTATAACGACAGAAGGCATTGAGTTTTTGAAGCATTACATTCTACGTGGTTAAAGTTTCCCCATTTGACAATGCTATCTAGATCAGAATTTAATGCGCTTATCATACGCCACTGTTTTAAATCCACATCCGAAGAACAAGGACATGCATTTGAAAACGAATATGAGAACCTGAGAGTACTGTCGTCAGCAAAACCATTTAATTCGGGCAAAAGACTGTTAACGAATCAGTGTCGGAAACAAAACGGAGCCCTGTGGCACATCATCATTTATTTTATGAATTACAGACTTAAAACCGTCCAATAGAACTTGTATTGTGCGGTTCTAAAGGTAGTTTCTAATCTATGCTATAATCTCACTCTTACTTTCTCCAAAACTATGTAAAGATTTGTTCGGTGAGGTATACCATCAGATATTAATGTTGTGGGTCATTCAGATCAGATTGATCAGCGATTCAATGACCTTGAAAGAAGGAGTGTAAGTGCAGAAACAGGCTAGACAAATACTGTGTTTCATCTTCAAGGCAAAAATCAAGAACAATGAAAGCGATGGAAAATCTTATGTAATGGTTTTGCCAGTGTTGAAGCCTCTTCAGAAGAATGGCATTATACCATTAGAACAGGCGGATTTATTTATATTAAGATCTCGAAAGGCTCTTGCAACTTTACGAGCTCAAAAAAATACCTGTCCCATTGAATGATTTACGTTCTCAAGTACAGGAGGGACAATGTTGTTGTCAGGCTCTGTAAGAGTGGAAACTTCATTCTCTCAACCTTATAGCTTTTTTACAACTTGTATCGAAACAAGACTTTTCTTTAGGTTTTATACTCATAATTCTTTTAGGAATAAAAGTACGCATTCCAAGGAAAATCACTTCTCTTTGTTGGTTGGCTTTCTCGTATTGCCAAACATTCCGAGTGGGATACTTCTCCTTAACTGGATGAATGGGGCATGAAAAATTGGCTGTAATTTCACAATGGTCCGAAGTTAAGATCGCCCCCAATAACGACTTCAGTGTGAGGTTAGAAGGAAACGATTCGGAAAATGGAATCAGACAGCGCATCAAACTCATTAAGGCTAGGAACGCACATGCGAATATTTGTCGAGGCGATTGATTATTAAATCGCGGCCGCCACAAATGATTGTCATGCACTCACTTGTGGTTATTTTGCCCCGCAATTATTTTTTTTCTCGTCGGTAGGTGAAGAATCTACATAGACACTATGAGCCCGGTACTCATAGTAGTGTGAGATTTTTACTCACTAAAAAACACCTCCCTTTTGTACTTGCGACTACAACTAAGTTACCTTATCAAGTAGTTTTAATTTCATTATATTATAATCACGTTTGGCAGGAAGCTCCTCACTGAGAGGACCTGCGGATACCACATTTGAAAGCGGATACTTCTTATGGTGCTAGGTCGAACGGTCTCGTTCTTTGAAGTCGGCGCACAAGGTTTGTCTCATCAATTATTGTTTGTCGAATAATTCTATTGCTATGGTTATTTAAGTGAGTTTGTAGCTTCCCAGCGAAAACTGCTATTTCATCTTCAACAGTTTGCAATCGTAAGTCTCTGTGCAAATCACTGTTTCTGCTGTACCACGGAGCATTAACGATTTCTCTGAGAACTTTACTCTGAAAAGATTGTAATATTTGTCTATTGCTTGGTTTAGTACAACCCCAAAGTTGTATACCGTACGTCCATTCTGGTTTTATCACTTGCTTATACATAGATAAGCAATTTATTGTAGATGCTGAGTTTGGAATATCTTTCAATAAGACAATTCATTTCACGTAATTTATTTTCAAGTTAATCTCGTTTCTTTTTAACGTGAGTTTTCCATTTAAGCTTAGCGTCTAGTGTCATTCCTAGGTACTTTGCTTCATTAGCATATGGTATTTGCACCGAATTAATGTAGGTGGGCAGATTGGTAAGTTTTTTGTAAGTAAAATTAATATGTGACGATTTGGAAAGACCTGTCGCAGCTTAAACTTAACGCCATCGTGCCAGACCTTGTCGAAGGCTTGAGAGACGTCTAGAAATGCGCTTGAACATACATTTTTTCCCTCTAGTGATTTCTCAATTTCATTGGTTATTCTGTACACCTGATCAATTGTTGAGTGGCTTTTCCGGAAACCAAATTGATGGTCAGGAATAAGCCGCTTTTCTTCGATAATAGGAAGCAGTCGCTTTTTTTTTTTTTTTTTTATAATCTACACGCGCCCAAGGGATTATCATTACCCTTTAAATGTTTGAACACAGCGCGGGCGTGAAGTTAAGGAAGAGAAAGAAGGATAGGAAAGATGTGTGGTACGATGTTCTGAGACTGAAGGTTGTTGTCTCAGATATTTTATCTCCAGGGATGACGGCTGAACTAAAGCGGAGAATGCCGTGTCTTATTTCTATGTCGCTTATGATTCACATTATTTTATTCGTGTTCATCCTTGTTGGGTATACTAGTTTAACTCAATTACATGTTGTTAGTGTTATGCCTGAACAACATGTAATGAGTAAACCAGCAACCCATTGATGACAATTTTTAGAAGGTTTTAATGGAATTAAAACGACATAGACGACGGCAGGGATCGAACCTGTGATCATGAGGTTCACAGGCGAGCACACATCCATCGCGCCAGTGGCAAGAGGGAAATCGGTCTATAAGATTTCTTTTCGTTCGGAGACTTTCCCGGTTTTGGAACCATTAAAACTTCTGCGACTTTCCATTGTCGTGGAACGTATGAAAGCCTTAACGCCGCATTCATAAGGTGATTATTTAATCGCAAAATATAAGACACACTACTTTTAATGTGAGTGCACGCATTTTCTACAAATAAATTATAGCAACGTTTAAATATTTTGTTTCCTTTTTTAGCTCAATGTCACAGATAAATCGTTCCTCAAGTGATATTCAATTTCTCCATTTTGTATTTTTTATATACAATTCTGAGTCCGACTAGTTTCAGTAGTTCTTTAAAGCATTTAATACTCCTTCTTAAGTTTTGCACAAATTTCTGTGGCTGTTCTTTTAAACTATGGTGGATCTTATGAAACTGACCGTTCCGTTAAGTAGCCACTTATAATCGGATGCACCCAATACTTTTTTTTACGTTTTTCAGAAGAATTTAAACGTAACGGAAGATCCACTACATAGCACTTCCTAATGAAACCCATTTTAATACTGAAAAGAATTTTATTAAAAAGTATAATTGCTACGATTTTAAAGTCGCATGTGTGTGCATTCACATTTAACGCCATGTCCTATTTCATGCGGCTAAAAAAACCGCGCGATTGAAATCGCAAGTGCGTTGCTAGCCTAAGTTTTGAAGTACTTTTTGGGCTTTACAAACATTTTGTTGGTCTTCCTACTGGGCAAACTATTCGTAGCATAGTAGGAAAATTGTATTCATTAAGGCGAAAAGAGTATGTTTCATCTCGATGTGACGTCCGGCCACACGGTGAATTAAGTCGTGCAGATGGAAAACCGAGGTTTTGTATCATAAAATCTATTCCATCATTGATGAAAAATTCTGGCTTAGTACTGGAAACAATATCATTAAATTTTTCCCGACTGACACGCCCAAACAAATTTACGAAGTTTAAAATGAAAGTGGTGCTTGAGAAATTGACTGACAAAAATATGGATTCCATTTTTCTGTGGTTTCCCGAATCTACGAGTATTTAATACAAATTGATGTGAAAATTTTACAAATTTGTCGCATTCGTCTAAAAAAAGATTAGTGCATAAATATTTTGTCATAACTATCACGAAAATTTTATCATTTTTAGATTGTTCCAAACTTGATCAAAAACCCTTTAAGTCCGCGGTTTTGAGAATTATCATGTTCTTTTTTTGTTAGTGTCAAGTGCGTTTAACACGAAATTCTCGTCCACACTACTCGAAAATATTTACCAGTTAAAGAAGATGTCCCTTAAATTTAAGCTCCTTCAAAATTGAGCGAATTCATAATTTAAAGATGTAATAGTTGGATTAATTGTCGCGAATTTGTGGTGAAACAATGCAGTATTTAGGACTTTTGCCACATTTAAGGCATTTTTTGAGAAAAAAGGACTCGACAATGTTTTTCTTTTACGACGTACTTTTTACGAAAATTGTACTTTTTCTCTTTAGAGTTGATTTTACCCTATTGTTAGTGGTGATAGTGCTTAGTTGAATGTCAAGTTATCATTTCCAGGAGTTAACTTAAAAAAAAAGCGCGACATTTTTTTTTTCGTTTCACTTAAATTTTACGACAAATTCCCGACAGTTAATCTAATTATTGCATCTTAAAAATTTGGAAATGGTAGTGCTAACTTATGGATATCCATAATTTGTGTTTTTTCAATATTCGACAATAATAATTAGATACTATTAAAGTGCTCAATCTTATCTTTTTTAAATTAATCTAATGTTATAAAGCCTTAAAACATGAAATTGTCTTTTCACTATTAACTAAATCGCTAGTCACAATATTTTTGGTAGATATTTACGGAACGCAGCTAAATATCAAAATATCAAAATTAAAAATTTTAAAAATAATGGCGCAAAATTTTAATTGAATTAGTACGATGCTAAAGCTGTTTTAGTATGATACTAGGTTAAAACAACGAATTTGCAAATTTTAATCGAATATAGCATCATACTTTCTCTACCCTTTTATTAAAGTTAAAATCATCGAATACCTACTTTATTTTTTTAGTATCGTGCTAGCTTCATATGACTCTTTGACATTTGCAAACATCAGAAAAGGTTAGTGTACTTACTTTTTTACACGAAATGTCATTATTTTAGGTGTGTTCCGAAGCAATTTATTAAGAAAATTCTTTTAGTACCATACTAGTTAGAAAATGTTTAAAATTGAGAATGAGTTAGTAAACTACTATAAAGTTAGCAAATTGTTAAGTAATATCATACTAATACCTTAATAATAGGCTGTTTAAAATTTTGCGCCAATGTTTCAAAAACAATGTTTGTCCTTTTTTGGCTTTGTGTCATGTTTTTGAAAATCGAAACATTTCAAAATTACTTTTTACTAAATTATGTTCGAATTGAAATTGGTTTCTAGTAAAATTAGGATATATGAACTTAAACTGTAACTCAAAACCGTTTAAGTCATCCAAATGGACCTGACTTTGCTAGTGTTTTTTAAGCTGCACTACTGGCTACCAGGGAAGCATGCAAGGTATTCAATCAAGAACCGAAATACGGCTTTTACCACAGACAGTCGGGCCGTTGTTAAAGCCACTTATTCTAGTACATCATCCTAGAAATTGGTCCAGTAATGCCGGAATGAACTTGCTAGACTCAATATTTACCACAATGTCATTCTTATCTGGGTTCCAGGTCATTGTGGCATTGATGGATATGAAAGGTTGGTCGAGCTGGTCATGTAAGGATCAGTCCTTTATTACTCTGTTGCGGAAAGAGTCAAAATTACGCTAGGAGTTATGAAGGGCAGTAACGAATCAAATCGTAAGTGAAGCAGTTTAACTAACTGAATTGTATCTAGAAAGATTTGGCCTACCTTTAATAAGTCCTGAACGCTTTATCTGTTATGCAGAACCAGGTAAGATATAGCCAGAGGATCGTTGGTACAGGAAGCAGATATTGGCCAATAGGAGAGCATGTAATGAAGCTATACATTCCTCATAACACCATAACTGCCATAGCTCTGGGGAACAGCGGGAAAGGGAACAGTCCTCCATTTCCTCTGCAAAAGCCCTGCTCTGGCCAAATTTATCAGAGTTTTGGCGGTGTTGAGAATGAGGTCATTCCAACGAAGATCGTCGTTAGCGAACATACCTAGTAATGAGAGCTTTTCGGCTTCTTCGATGTAAGTGCTATTCATGGACTTTGGCAGAAAGGGTACATTTTGATTCAATGACAATAGACATCATTGAGTTTTCAAAGCAATATACTGCACACGATTTTTATTTCAAGATATGTTTAAAACTTTGAACTTTTTGCAAAAGATGTAAGCATGATCAATGATCAAGAACAAGTACTTCCGTTTTATTTTAATCTTCTGATTCAGGCGAGAAAAACTGGCCATAAGGTCATTCGGGAGTATTCGTGACAATAAGTTACAAAAGCCTGAGCAATATATCAATACTGAAGTGGTACTTAATTATCAGTTCAAAAAAGATATAAAGTCGCACTGCAATATTGTTGAACCCATATACAAGCAGAACGATAAAAATGTAATTTATATAAAACTCTCCAAATGCAACAACCATTAATAAGAGGTGAACGATTCTCTCATTAATTTAGTTAGTCAAATTGATTTTATTGAACTGACCTTGAACTTATATATGTACATGTAGGTACATGTATGTGCATGCACTCTTAATTTCTGTTTCAACAAGTTCCTTAAATTTTGATTTAAATTTTAAAGCAAATAACTCTCAAAAAAGTTATAGACTTGAATAGGTTTACAAAAATATGACAATGTTATTGTCATCAATTTTTTTTGCAAAAGTATGGGTTGTTAGTAATTGTGGTTAACAAATTTGGTTTTATAAAAAAAATAAGAACAACGCAAATAAAAATCAAGTCAATAACTTCATAAATTGCTGAATCTTAATTTAATTGAATGGTTGAAGCAAATTGAAGTGAATAACAAATAAATTTTGTCTTTAACAACTTCAACCGACAAACTGACCGAAAGACAATACTTTTTACAAATGGAAACAACAACAAATTGCTTGCAAACCTACAGTTTATATAAAGATAGATGGATGGGGCACTCCTAATTCATGACAGGTCACAACAACAAGTCGACTTTTAAACAAAAAAAAAAATGTTTAAATTTAATGCTGTGAACAATATCATTATGTTTATTATTCCAACAACAAAAAAATTTATAATTTTTGTCAGCCTCAGGTCTCGGATTTGGCTAGATTTTTGTTTTCAACTCAACAAAAAATGAGTTGTCATGTGAGACGAGTATTTGTTTTTTTTTTATTTTATAGTTAAATAGAAAATTAATCTTCAAATTAATTTTAGAACTTTTAGAACGTGATAAAATTCATAAATGAAATTTTAGATATTTCAATGGGTGTGCTCGATGTTTAGTTTACTAAATATACTTACCTTAGCGGACGAAATTCGTCAAAGGTGTGATCGGTTTTATTTTTCTAAGAATTGTAGGTAGGTATGATAATTTTTTATTTGTTTTAAATATTTATAGCCTGACAACAACGTTTTAGCTTGAGATATTATTTGGTGGGTGAATTTGATGTTGGGCTATGTTTAAAAGACTAGTGTCCGTACGGAATAACATGTACAAAATTCCATACTAAGTATTTATTCGAAGTGTACTTTAAAGCACTGTTACTAACTTGAAGCACTGTATTTTTGGGTTCATTCTAATGTTCAAAAGCGTATTGGTAAATTTCCATTGTCAGTCGATTAGAAGACTTTAATAATATTGTAAAATTTAATCAAAAGTAATCGTTGTCTTTAATTTAAAGATCATAAAAGGCTTGTGATATAACTACCTTTTTAACGAGTTTATGCCAATCGAACCACGTAAGCACCTTCCAAATCGATCGAACTTTTCAATTTTAAGTTCTTATATGTTTTCAAGTAAATTAACTAAGTTTCAACATCATTGTGCGAATCCAAGTCAGAACGCATGATGTCTGTCAGCAAAAACACTTTACAAAAACTTGTCAACGAAAATTGAGTTCAAAGCTTCACATTGAACGATGTAACACTGTCCCACGATGTCTTGAAAAATTGTTTCCAATAGGTAGCGGGTCAAACACAACGGTCTTAAAGTAAAGAAGTTCACCAAAAATATAATATTCTCTAAATTTTTGGAATAATGCTATAGAGTTAATAGTCGCAGTGGACTGGTTTCTTAGGATTTGAAAATATTTCAATTTCGAAATTCTGTTTTTTTTTTTAATAAAATTCAAATTTTTTGAAAATTCTCCTTGCTTTTGCACTAAAATTTTAGAACAAAATATGAACTATTTCGATTTTGAATTCAGCTAATTAAAATAAAACATTTTAATAAGTTCACTAGAGTCGGTACAAGATTTTTCAAATTTTATTATTATTATTAATATTTATTAACAAGCAATTAAAATTACAAGCTAATACAAAAATTAACAAGCCTAGCTGCAGAGACTATTGGCTTTAGTTTTTTTTAATTTTAAATTAAACAAAATAAAACAAACACGACATGTACTATGTCTAAATCCAAAAGTTCTATCAAAAACATCATTGCCTTATCCGCCATTTTGAACAAGAAAACGTATGAAAATATTTGTAATTTCAAACCTTCGAAAGTTTATTGGCAGTATATATTCACCAATAAGAATTGTGAAAAATGGTTCTCAGCAAAAATTTTAGAAGTTATTTATTTATATAAAAATGAATACAAAGAAATACCTGAGTCGAGGAAACTCCATTAAAGCATAGTAGATACTCATATCGCATTTTTAAAAATAGCGAGCAACGCATGCATTATTTGGTTGGAACTTTTGAATTTATGCTTTCCAATTGTTAATCTTGTTCTTGACACAAAAAAAATTAATTTTACGCAGTGTTTAATGAAAGTCTGGCTTTCAACTTTTTTTTTTAAACTGCGAAAACTTAATACTTTGATACGGTTTTTTTAAAACGGATTCTGTCTTTTGGCAGTTTCTGTATGGAATTTTCAATTTTTTCAGTTGGTTGTTTTGACTTCCTTAGCAATTTCCCTGTTTTATCTCCCATAGATTTTCTATACGGTTTATGTTGGGAATTGCCTGGCCATAGTAAAACTTGAATGTTCTATTCATTCAGGAACTTTGTTGCACTCTTTGCTTTATGGCATGGAGCTGAGTCGTGAAGGCTTTATTTTTTTGATAAGTTGTCTTTATGTTGGAGTATAACAAGAGTTTGTAAGACTTCTTTGTATTGTTCTATTCTCATGGTACCCTGACCAATGTACGGGCGTCCGACACCTTTTGCTCTGATGACCGACCGCAACATTACCTTCACAGAATTGTTTACCCTTTTGACGATGTAATCAGGAAAGTATTTTTCTCCTATCTGCTGAGGCACAAAGCTGCTCTTATCAGCCCAAATTTCAAAAGTGGGCTCAGAACGAAGAAACCTCTGGGAGAAAAAATTAAGGATCTAGTGTTTAATTTTTCGTGTCTTTTCTATTTTCCAAAAAGAATCTCTAACAAATCATTCTTCTCCAACCATTGTCGAGCCCAAGATAAGTTAGTTAGTTAGTTAGTTAGTTATAGAAACTTTATTTATCTAGGTTGCAGATATCGTACAAAATAGGTAGGTCCGGACGATGTGGAATGTAGTTGAGGTTGATCATTTCCCTACTTACTTAAAATATCACAGTTCCTTAAGTTGTAGTCGAGCTGGCTATATATCATCCTATACTGAGAAGATTGACCTTCCAGGATATAACCACTGTAAGCTGAGCGAGCTACACCATCCGGAAAATTTTCAAGCATGTTTCTAAGAAGAGCGGTTCCGATGTCAAGTTCAATCTGAACTCTTTCTCCACAATCAACTGCTATTTCTTCAGATTTTTTTTACTAGGTTGCCTCTTAAAGTAATTATCGTCTTGAAGATCAAATTGGGTAATCTTCTTTCATCCATCTCCAGCAGCTTCAATATATATTCGAAATGTAGTTTCAGCGTAGTTAAGAATAATGGTGGCATAGTAGTTTCAAGATGAATCATGTAATTTGGAGTACCTACAGGCCGGCAACAGAAAAATTCGTTTAAGAAAGTATCTTTGAAACTTTTCAACCACATCGAACTGCCAGCAAACCCACACTTGAGCACCATACAGCATGATGGAAGAAGCAATGGCACGAAATATCTGGATCTTTGTGCTATGGTCCACAAACCTACTCTCTATACAACGTCCCCAGATTGAAGAAACAGCTCTTTTCGCCTCAGCTAATTTAATCTCAAAATATTTTTTGAAAATAAGGTTAGAACAGATAAATACACCAAGGTACTTATACTTCGGAACAACTTCCAAATTCTGTCCTTTCGTTTCTCGAGTATCTATCTCCTCCATCCCTGCAGATCATCATTTTAGACTTTCCAAGGTAAACAGTCAGGTTCCAAAGATCACAGTAGCGCTCCAGCGTAGCTTCTTCTTTTTGCTTTTAAAGTAATCGGCAATGTGGAGCAAGGTGGAAATCTAATGTAGAATTCTGAAGGAATCCTGTCATCTCATAGGGGTTTACCAGATCTAGTTTTTTCTAAAGCAGCCCGAACTTCCAGAACTCTAAACGGTGAATCAAGGATATCGTCTAAGAAAGCCGGGGCAGCATATTGAGGGTGAAAATTACGCAGTGTTGAGTAACTTTCTAAAGTACTGAAGCTCGGTTGCGTGCAGTGAAGATCCAATCCTACTAGACTTTCCGTTAATTGCTTAAGCCGCTTTCCAGAAATCCGCCGAAGACATCGCTGAGTTTAAGCTTTGTATTGTTTTTTTTTATCGTTTTGCTTACGCTTGGCACGGCAGATGTGCTTATATTCTTTGTTAGCTGACGCATACATATAGTCTTAAAGACATGAAAGTTATATTTTCTAAGAAGCTTCAGTAGAATAAATGACTTTTTCCTTGCTTTAAAGCATTCCAAATCAAAACATTTTTGTTTAAAATCATTCTTCTGCGTTCAATTATTAGTTACTGGGACTGTAGCTTTCATTATCTCAGTAAGTCTGGTCATGTTTAAATTATCGCACGGTGTGCTCTGTTTACTAAGTTCCTCATTAAAATGAGTTTGGTAAGCCCGTATGGACAATTATTCCAATATAACTTTGGAAGGAGCTCAAGCGACTTTGAAAAAGATAATTCATCCGCAAGTCCTAACTTGCAAGGGATTTCTAAAGGCATATGCTCCGAAGAAGTTTTCTGTCCCACCCTAAAGCTTTTCAAAAGATCATTCCACCTTCCAGAAACTAGCCCATAGTCGATGACTGAACACACAAGGTAATAATAAGTAAGCAAGCTGTGAAAAACAAATCATTTTATGCACACTTAGAACCAAGAAAACTTTTTAAAGGTCCTCACACACAAAAATATAAAAAATCAAACCAATAGGCTTGTCGATATTCGTTTACATCAAGCCTGAGTCTTTGTCAACGTTAAACGATCGCATTGCGTGTGCATGACATAGGAGTATATAGTATACTTGTTGTAGGCGAACTTCAAGGTATACTCACAAATTGAGAAAATGTACAAAAAAAAAAATAGGTATACACCTTACGCATCGATGAGTCGTTAAAATACATTAACTTGAGCCTGATAAACTGGCAGACAAGTGATGGCTACATCTTCAGCTCAAGACATAACTTTTCTTTAAAGTCCGAATCTTTCAATACCTCTATGGAACAAAGCCACTTACACAGCAAAGTAAATTTGAAACAACCTATGTGTCCTTGAAAGGTGAAAAAACATAACCGTAAGAAAAACTTCCTTTAACAGTTTAAAAAAAAAAATAAAAAGTCCATTAAGAGAAAATATGACAAAGAGGTAAAAAATGTTTAACAAAAAGTATCTTAAAAACATTTTGACTTTCCCATTGATCTTAGTTAAGTATATCTTTGTGCCTTTGAATATGTTAAGAACTCCATAACTGTGGTTTTCTTTTTTCACTTCCATAATCTTACTAAAATTTCAATCACAAAAAAGTACCAATTTTTTATCGAGAATTTCGCTTAATGTGCATCCATAGAACTTTAACTTTGGGCCATTCATAAGAATGAAGAGGAAAACCTGTCCATCATTCAAGTGAACTACAAAAATCCATAGAACTTTTTCATAAACTTTTCTTCACGTTTTTCTTCTATTTTTTTTTTTTGTATTCCTGCTCCTAAGGACTTTATGCCAAAGCGCTTCCTTCCATCTATTCATCTTAAACAGGACTCGGCTGTTAAAAGGATGTTTCCCTTAAGAAAAATCGTTACGTTCAATGATTCATGGCGAAAATAAATTTTATCAAAAGTGAGAGAGAGGGACACATGTAGATAGATAAAGAGAGAGCGAGAGTTTAGTCAGCCTGAAGGGGTGCAATGCAACAAAAAATATAAAACGAAGAAGAACTACCTAACTACACTCTTGAAAGGATAAAGGAAAAAAAAAAACAGTGGTATGACGTAAAATATGCCAAAAAGGATATGACATTGAATGAAAAATGAGACCGCGCGCACATTCATCTAACTGAATTGAACACTGAACAGTTGACAACCTTTTACTAGAAAGGACACACTAAAAAAAAAAAAATAGAAGAAGAATAAGACCGAAGAAAATGAAAGGATATGAAAAGAAAACACTAAGGAAGGATGTTATATTTTCGATATGAATGAAACCACTAATAGCATATACACCAATACATAAGTATATATTTATGCAGAGGAATATGTCTCGAAAAGCTGCGTTAACTGTTACCTCTGCGGAGACGTGGAGAGACCGATATCTCTAAACTTGCGATTCTACCTACAACTACCAACAAATTTTGTCTATATCTACGCGAGTACTTACCTACATAGCCACAATTCAATTGAATTTTTTTTTGTTCGTCCTGCATGGTACACATAGGTAGGTTTATTTTGCGAAAAAGGATAAAGCTATGGGTTAGAGTATGTAGTTTTTTTTTTATTATTATTATTATTGAAAGGATAACACAAGAGCACATGCATGATGGTATTAAAGAAACCATATTTTCGATCTGATTAAAATTAATAAAAGAATCCGAGAATTCGTGTATGGAAGAGAACATGGTTTATTGTTGTACCTTGCATGCAACGAAAAGAAACACATTCTGAGGAACATGATTACATGATTTTGGCATAGAGGTACATCTTACCTCTTTGCTGTATCTGTAGGTAGTCAGGACGAACAATGGATTAAATTAAGTACCCGGAGTTGCTAACGAAAATTCAGGTAAAGATCATTTTATGTGAATATGTATAGGTACCTATCTTAATAAAGGCCCAAAAAGGAATTCCAAACCTATAACTTGTTGATGGGACGAAACCTTGAAAAGAGATTTATGCTTTTTCTCTCTGTCAAAGGGTTGAAGGTTTCTTTGTCAAGAAAAAAAATTCTTTTCAGTTTATTCATTATGTAAATGTGAAAAGTTAACAAGTAAATAGGTATCTAAGAACGACTTACGAATGAACTGTGGGAATGGATTTAATTTTTAAATGGAAACAATTTCATTTTATTTTGTATAAACCTGAAAATATACCTAAAGCAATTTTTTTTATATTTTTAAAAGATACTCGTAGAACTAGTTAAGAATTGAAAAGTTGGAAAAGTGGAACGAAAATCACGAACACTTACATATAAGCCAAAATAAGTTTCCAATTAATATAGGTATCAACATCATTAAACTTTTTCTCAGTTACATGACAACATAACACCTTTATTCCAACGACCCAAGTCAAGCCAGGGTGATAGAAAAATGCATTTACTGTGTCTAAGTTCACTTTCTGTGACAAGAGAATTCAAGCCCAGCTCTTAAGGACACGAGATGAGTAATACTCTTCGTACAAAATAATCATCTAATATTTTTGGTTTACCTAATCAAACAAATGCTAGCTTAAAAACAGAGTTATCTTGGTTTTTGCACAGAAAACACCTAAATGCTTCTTGCTGGATCCCTGAATTATGCAGGACTAAAGAATGAGAAGAATGGGATGAAAAGAATACGAACCAATGCAAAGGAATGCAAAGCAAGCATTTACTCTAAAAAGATTTCATTCATTGACTTCAAATTGCGACTGCAAATTACACAATCACAATTCGTTTGACATTAAAAAGATTGAAATCATTTGTTTTCCATTCATTTTAAAGATGTGATTTTAAATAATAAATGGGAAGACAAATGATTGCAATTTTTGTATGCATGGTGATTGGTCTTTAAGTGAAGTCAATGAATGCAATGTTTAATTTAAAATTATTCAAGATTGCATTCACATAGATTGCATTCTTTTACAACTTTATGCAGTAGGGACAAATAAATTTCTTGAAACATGCAGCAATAACTTTATGGTCGATCTTAATATTGTGTTATTCTAGTTAACTGACTGACAAGAATGAATCTTGGTGGTTAGACAATATGTATTTATTGGCATATCATAATTGTTACAAATGTGATGTTAATATGGTGTGGCTTATTTATCTATGTACATAAGGCATATATATAGAGTAAAGTCGGGTAATATGGACCACCAATCATATTTTTGTTAATAAAACACAAACGGTGTAAGTTTTTTTAAAGATGTTTGAAGAAAAAATACATCAGTTAATTCTGATTAAAAAAGTAGCAACAAAAAAATAAATTCACTTAATAAAAACATAACAAAAAACAAAAAGTTAAGTAACTCTAAAACGTAAGAAAAAAAAAGTGGAGGGTAGTATAGACCACCTTGTCTTCAATCCATTGACGGCTATTTATCCAGTTTGGACACTGACATATGCCTTCCCAAACAATTCACATATATCAAAATCATCAACGGTCGATCATTCATCCTCATCCAGACCCGAAATTTCTTATATTGAAATGGTGGGTAATGTGGAACACTAGTCCAAATACTCCTTTCTTCCCGTGGTCCATATTATATTACCCGCAACATAATGGATAGGAAAGATGTGTGGCACGATGTTCTGAGACTGAAGGTTGTTGTCTCAGATATTTTATCTCCAGGGATGGCGGCTGAACTAAAGCGGAGAATGCCGTGTCTTATTTCTATGTCGCTTATGATTCACATTATTTTATTCGTGTTCATCCTTGTTGGGTATACTAGTTTAACTCAATTACATGTTGTTAGTATTATGCCTAAACAACATGTAATGAGTAAACCAGTCAATGGAATTAAACGACATAGACGACGGCAGGGATCGAACCTGTGATCATGAGGTTCACAGGCGAGCACACATCCATCGCGTCACGGCCACCCCAAAAAAAGCAATTTTACAACAAAATGAGACTGTTTACAATAGTTTTATAAATACTCGTAAAAACCTTAAAACAAATACTCACTTCTTATATTTAAAAAATAAAAGGAGAACAAACTATAGAAAAAAGGGAAACACCTACGAAAAAAAAATAATCAATGCCTTTTCTTTTAATCCAGACAACTTCGTAACGCGCTACTCCTGACTACTCAAACTATACTGAGTTAAGTTTAAGTAGGTCCCGCACAATCGCAACCAATCGTCTCCCCGATTGCATTTATGTACGGCGAGAAAAGCTGGTGGTCCATATTAGCCGAGTGGTCCACATTACCCGACTTTACCCTAATGTTAGTAAAAATGTAGTTATGAGTGTTGCCAATGTCTTCCGACACAAATACCGGGTTATAATTTTCTATAGATAGATTGTATTAGACCAAAAACATAAATGTTCAAAAAAGGGTCAAGTTTTTCTACACAAAAACCTTTGTGTAAGAAGTCAGCCCTGAAAAGTACCGAGATCTAAAAGTACGCCAAGTTCTTACTTCATATTTTTTTTCTTTGTATGCAATTTAAGCACTACCGATTTACTAAATTTCATCGTTTTACAGCAATCGGAAATTCTCCATTCAAGCAACACCAATTCGGAGAAAGTGGGCGGATACCACGCCCCCTGAATGGAAAACCTCAAATTTTCCTCTGCTTGCATGACAAGACCTACCGTTGTGCAAAATTACAAGATTCTACGATGCCGGGAAGTGCTCCATAATTTTGATGATCTGTCAGTCAGTCAGTTACGGTTTTTGTGATTTTTGAGGCCTTATAACGGGTGATTTTTTTGAGGTTAGGATTTTCATGCATTAGTATTTGACAGATCACGCGGGATTTCAGACATGGTGTCAAAGAGAAAGATGCTCAGTATGCTTTGACATTTCATCATGAATAGACTTACTAACGAGCAACGCTTGCAAATCATTGAATTTTATTACCAAAATCAGTGTTCGGATCGAAATGTGTTTCGCGCTTTACGTCCGATTTATGGTCTACATAATCGACCAAGTGAGCAAACAATTAATGCGATTGTGACCAAGTTTCGCACTCAGTTTACTTTATTGGACATTAAACCAACCACACGAATGCGTACAGTGCGTACAGAAGAGAATATTGCGTCTGTTTCTGAGAGTGTTGCTGAAGACCGTGAAATGTCGATTCGTCGCCGTTCGCAGCAATTGGGTTTGTGTTATTCGACCACATGGAAGATTTTACGCAAAGATCTTGGTGTAAAACCGTATAAAATACAGCTCGTGCAAGAACTGAAGCCGAACGATCTGCCACAACGTCGAATTTTCAGTGAATGGGCCCTAGAAAAGTTGGCAGAAAATCCGCTTTTTTATCGACAAATTTTGTTCAGCGATGAGGCTCATTTCTGGTTGAATGGCTACGTAAATAAGCAAAATTGCCGCATTTGGAGTGAAGAGCAACCAGAAGCCGTTCAAGAACTGCCCATGCATCCCGAAAAATGCACTGTTTGGTGTGGTTTGTACGCCGCTGGTGGAATCATTGGACCGTATTTTTTCAAAGATGCTGTTGGACGCAACGTTACGGTGAGTGGCGATCGCTATCGTTCAATGCTAACAAACTTTTTGTTGCCAAACATGGAAGAACTGAACTTGGTTGACATGTGGTTTCAACAAGATGGCGCTACATGCCACACAGCTCGCGATTCTATGGCCATTTTGAGGGAAAACTTCGGAGAACAATTCATCTCAAGGAATGGACCGGTAAGTTTGCCACCAAGATCATGCGATTTGACGCCTTTAGACTATTTTTTGTGGGGCTACGTCAAGTCTAAAGTCTACACAAATAAGCCAGCAACTATTCCAGCTTTGGAAGACAACATTTCCGAAGAAATTCGGGCTATTCCGGCCGAAATGCTCGAAAAAGTTACCCAAAATTGGACTTTCCGAATGGACCACCTAAGACGCAGCCTCGGTCAACATTTAAATGAAATTATCTTCAAAAAGTAAATGTCATGGACCAATCTAACGTTTCAAATAAAGAATCGATGAGATTTTGCAAATTGTATGCGTTTTTTTTTTAAAAAAAGTTCTCAAGCTCTTAAAATATACCCGTTATCTCAGGAACCGCTTATGCTAGAAAATTGAAATTCGGTGAGGCGCCTGTGCCTAATTAGCTTAGCAAATATTCGGAATTTTCAGTTTCTAACTTCATTGGTACTGAAGATAGGGAGGGGTCAAAAGTCGCCTGAGTTTGTTCCTGTAAAAAGGGTGTAGTGCCAGAACTTGGCTGGGCACTACCGTGCCCTTTGATTCTTCGAAAAGAACTAAAATGGTTTTCCAATAGAGAAAGAAAATAGGTACGGGTTTGTTTAAATTGAATATAACAAATAATATGTGAGACATCAAATAATTTTTTTATTTTATTTTAAGGAAAGTAAATGACATTTTATGTAAATTTATGGCATGGAACTGCGATTGAAGGAAAGGAAATCCTCAATCTTAAATGGTGAGGATCTCATATGTAATCTATTAATATAAATTGTCATAATATTGGGAAATAAGCTAAAAAATTGTCATCTTTTCACCTACAAAGGCGTTTAATCATTGGGTTCACGTCCGTTTTTGTACGGTTGGCTTTCATTGTCCAATACTGCCATTTATATATGTAAATCTTGTCAGAAAGGTGGACCGTTTGTTACATATTTCATATTGTTATGTGAACTACCTGCGACATACATATGTCGTTTAAAATGACCATCTGTGCTTGTCTTTGACTGTCAATCACAGAATTATTCGACAAGCACCTGCATTTGTCGTTTTCTCCAGACGACTTAAGAGTAGACAACTGGCTGATGGCCCAGGCTTTCTCGGCATGTACTATGTCAGTTTTTTTAATTGAAATAAAACGGCTGCCGAAACTTGTAATTTTACATCAATCGATGTTAAATAAAAAATAGTTCCAAAAATACGTACATACGAAAACAGCAACACAGCGAATAAGTAATTAATAAAAATAGTAAAAAGCAGTATCTTAAATTTTTTTCTGTACTCTATCATTTCATCTTTTTCTTTTTATCCTTTTCCTTTTCGCCTTTATTATTATCTCTTCTTTTATTTTCTTTTCTCTGTTTTTTTTTTCAATCAGCAATCCGATTTAATTTTATTGTATAAGTTTTTCCAAAAAATATTATTTAATGTTTCCTTTTTCATGGCTCTGATTCTTAAATTTTACTAGTTTATAAGATATTATATATCTCAATGTTTATAGCCTTTCGAAATAAATAAATAAAAAGCACAGGGTCTAAATGACTATCCTGTGGTATTCAAAAATTAAATTTAAATATCTTTGATTCGCAAAATTAATTTTTGCCATGTATTATGGCTTTGTTAGTTCGAGAAAACATTTCCATTAATTATGGAACACAACGTCGTTCAAGTGGCTGGCCATGCGCCTTCAATTGATGAGTAAAAAAAAAATAATCCGAGATCTTTGTGCAGAATTCTCCTCAGGCTAGTGCGTGAAATTTGAGGTGTTGAGATCAATGGCAAATAGATGTTCGTGGATTGAGTCTCACACTCTCGGCTATGGCAGCCATATTGTCGTCTGTGCGATGACGACGGGGACCATGAGTGTTTTCTACTAGCATACAGTCTCAGACACAACCATGCGTGGCGCGGTGGGTGCTTCATTTCGGCAAAAACTTCTTTAAAAAAAAAAGAACTATTTGGGCTACACAAGCGACTCATTTCGTTCAGCGGAGGTATAATACTAACATTCTGCCAAGATTTTATATGCATTTGAAAAGCAACCACTTGATGGCCCACCCTGTACTATCGTCTAGATTGGTTACAAAAGTCGCAAAGTTGCTAGTATTCATATTAAAGTTTATATCAAGTAAAATAATTTTTCAAAAGTCCAAGTTTTTAGACTTTTTCGTCAAATTTATCACAGTTGTTAGTCTGACAGTTGAAGACACTTTGAGAGAAGTCGCCAAATAGTTTTGTTCTAGGGTGCTGATCTCAATGTCAGTTGACTTAAAGACAGCTGGATAAGAAGAAGCCTTTTTTTTACTGTTTATAAATTTCCAAAAATATTTTGGGCCCATTTTAAAACCTTCAGAATATATGTATAACAGATATATAAACTTGAAATCTTACTTAAAATATTTTTTAAAATAAGTTTTACTTCGAGATATGTAAATTGCACAGGGTGGCGCATAGCACACGGATGGATTTCTAAATTCAACAAAACGCAAACTATTTAAAAATTTACAAGTTTTCATGCACGCTTTCAAGCATTGCTACAGAAATTTGCAGGGCGTTTGAAGGCTTCCAACATTCTGCGTCTATCGTTATAAGCTAAAGGTTTTAGGTATCCCGACAGGAAAAAATTGCAGTGAGTTAAATCAGGAGAGCTCACTTATCACGCCTGAAGAATCTGTCTCGCAGAAATTCTATACTAAAACTATACATCTTCCAGCTCCATCTGTTCCAGAAGACTTGAAGAAGTCACATTAGCCCTCGGTTATTTTCTTCAAAAAAGTCAGGACCGATTATTCTCATTCTTGATATTGAATCCCACACTGGAGCCTCTCGTGGAGCTCCCTGGGATGATTCGTCTCACTCCAGTATAGCGCATATCTTGGATTACGCATATAACGCATGCACTGAAATGGAAATTTGCCTCGCTTCAAAATCTCGAGAATTATTGGACGACAACGAATGAAGATGGTTTTCTAACGATTCGTTGAATGGAATGACTTGCAATGCCAGGTGCACCCGACTGTTTTCGAAGTGATCATTGATTTTTTGATTAAAATATTTGTATTTGTCGTGATTAAAATATTTGAAAAGATCGGAAGCGTATTCGGTATCGAGAATCGAGAGTGTGAATGAACTCATTTCTTCATCTGTAAAAATATATTATCGTATCAAGATTGTAAAGGGTTTTTTCAATTGGTGCGGGTAGATTTTGCCATGTCATGTTGCTTTGGTTTTACACGATTAAAAAGCTCTTCCAATGATAAAACTTATCAGAATGCATGTTCGCTAGCACAAACGTTGCAACCATTTTAGGCAGATGTGGTGGCCCTTCACAGTCGAGTCTTAAAAGTTTGGGGCCCAAATTTGAGACGACCAATATGGTAATCAATCAGCTAACATGTGTACGAAAAAAAAATGCAAGATTGGCCGATAACATCGCTGGGTTGGTGAAAGTGTATGTAAAGCAGAACCTGAGGTATTCGATTTCTTGTCGTGCAGAAGAACTCGGCCTTTCACAGACTTTAACTCGGCGAATTTTGCGTCGGGTTTTGGCCTTTATTCGTACAATATCCAACTGACCCAGAAGTTAAAAATTCATGAACATAGACAACGCCGTTTGTACGCTGACTGGACTTCGGAGCGTTTGGAAGAGGACCCTAAATTTTGGCCGGAAAATATTTTTAAGCGACGTTGCTGAGGTGGTCACCGTCAATGGTGAGAGCTGCAGAAAGATGTTCACCAATTTCTTATAGCCGAAACTGAACCATATGGTCCTACACGACATGTGGTGCCAGCAGGAAGTCAGCGCACAGTGGTTTGGTTTGTATGGGAGAACGGAAAAAAGTCTGTTAAATCTAAACTGTTCGAACTTAAGTAAAATTTAGCACACATGTTTAAATCAGTCTCACACATATTTGATCAATATTTTTTTCAAAACGGTTAAGAAAATAAAATGCACGACTGGGTCGCACGAACTTGCTCCTCTGTAAAAGACTAAGAATTTCAAAAATGAATGTTATTAGAGAAACTGTTCATAAGCATAAAATTCATTTTTTAAATGACTAAAAAAACTTCTTTAGTAGTTAAAGGTAAGAATAGGATGCCATGTGATTCAAGCAAATATAGATTTATGCAAGAACAAAAATTATAAGTCTTTGTAGTGGTTTTTTAAAAAATCAGGTTTTTTATAAGAAAATTTAAAAACATTTTTAAGAAAAAATGTTGGTACGCCAATTTGAAGTTTCTATTATTGTTTGATTAAAAATAAATTTACAAAAAAAAGTATTGAGCCGTTTTCGAGATATTGAATTTTAAAAAACAAAAAAATTATTTTTTTTTCGAAATTCAAAAAAATATTTTTCTTAAAGTTTTGAAATGCAATGTTTTTTAAACTTTTTAGAAGCTTCTCTCTACGAAATTTTATTAAAATCCGTTGTGCTGATAATGAGATATTTAAAATTAAAAAAAATCGTTCTGTGGTAGGTACAGTCAGTAATATCTTGTTTTCAAATTTTTTTTATTAAATTATAGATATTAAAAAATAATAGAAAGAAAACAAATTTAAGCATTTTTTAACATTTGTATGGAGGGTACCGTTATTTTAAGGTAAAATGAATTTGTTTTTCTCATATATTGTAGATTATTTCCTCAAACTTTTATTTATCAAGTTTTGAAAAAAATCGAGCATGGGGTTTTCGAAATATTGTGTTTTCAAAAAAAAATTTTGAAAGTTTTTTTTTTAAAAATCCAAAAAAATTTTTTTGGAAAATTAGAACACACAGTAATGTTCAAACTGCTGGCAAGCCTTAGCATAAAAAAAATGATCAAAATCGGTGGTACCGTTTTTGAGAAAATCAAAAAAAAAAAAATGGTCCCAAGGGGGGTACCAAAACTACTCATTTTTTGGAAATTTTTTTTCAACCATTACCTAGGTTTAACTAAATTAAATTTTTTGAATTTTTTTTTTAAATCGGGACAGTTTTTGAAAAAAAAATATTTATAAAATTTCGAAAAAAAATCGTATGGCAGGTACCGTTATTTTTGGTCTTAAAAAATCAAATCAAAAAACATCCGGGGGTAAAAAATTAAAACCCATATCTACAAGCTTGAAGAAAATCGACCGAGCCGTTTAGCTGTAATCGAACAGACAGAATTGCCAGACCCACTTTTTTCGTCTTCGCTATCATCGTTATGTCAACTTTGATCAAAATCTCGAGTTCGATTTCTTTTACGAATGCATAACTTGCCTTATAGTACCTATAAGTCGCAAGTAAAAATTTATTAGTAAAAATGTTATTGACATTTTTCAAAAATTTGAGGAAAATTTAGTTAAAAGTTGAAAATTTTTGCAGAAATAAATGGAGGTCGGCATTTGATCGATGTCATATTACATACATAATGGCATACATGGGCCTTTCACTTTAACATCTACCCGCCCTTATTCAAAAACCTTTAATTGATATCGGCTCTATTATTATAACTTCTGATTTAGTTTTAACTTCCTTAGAATAGAACTTATGATAATATTTCCTATAATACATTTTTTTCAACATTGCTTAATAAATTTATTTGAAACTAAAAAATCGTTATTTCTTGGAAAAATGTTTTGATAAAAAAAATAATAATATAGGTCATTTAAATATTTGTATTTTGTCCTAGATCATAAACCTATCTCATTTTCATCTTCAAATGCATTCATCTGAATACTTAACATAATTAATTTAATTTAATTTGCCGCATGCACTGGTTTCATCAATTTAACGAAAACAATTAATCAAGTTGTCGTGAGTCTTTTCGTCTTCGTCTAAGCAAAAATTTGTTTTAAGATTTCAATTTTACAATCCAATTATTACAAACAGAAACAATACAACAAAAAAACAAAAAATAAATATTTATTCTGTAACGTCTTTATTGGACCGTACCTACCTTACACTACAGTACAGTGAAGATGAATTAAAAATGAACTTTCGTTGTTTTAAAAATAAATTCGTTTCAGTCGTTTTGTCATTTCATCACACTTTCGCCTTATTGAATATATTTTTCTTCCTCTCGCCTTTTCTCTATCTCTCTTTTACTATTAAGAAATTTCAAGTGAAAAATATTTTGACAAATTATTTAAAACTTTTTCGAATTGAATTTGCATATTTCTCTAGTTTCACCATTTTTATATAGAAAGACATCAACAATTTACAATTAAAATTATAAATAATTAGAAGAAACAAAATTTCATTGTATTTTATTTTATTTGTTTGTTTGTTTGCCTCTTTGTTGTATATGTACACACTACACTATCTCAAATATTTTCTTCGAATCATTTTTATTCAATTGTTCCTTTTCATCACTTTTAATGTTTCTAAGTATATTAAAATTAAAATAAATATTTTATCTATGTGAAACATGATCGGCAAAAAGTGTGTTGATTAACATTTTCTATGCGCTTTTCCCTGTGTGAGTGTCTTTTTTTTAATTCATTTTATGTAATACATATATCTCTTTTTTATGTTCCTTAAAAAAAACTAAAAAAAAAAAAAAAATACGCCACTCATTGCTATTTTATTTGTTTGTATTAAAACATGTTTTTGTAAACAAAAGTCCCGAGTGATTTTTTTAATCTCTTCTTTTTTCTATCTGTCATGTTTTTGTTTTTTTTTTTAAATAAAAAATTAATGTAAATATTTTTGTGATGAAATTTTCAATTTTGTATTTATTTTACATTTATAATAATTGTTTTAATGTACATAATATATTTTCTACATTTATATATTTTGTTTAAAGAATTGCTATTGCATCTCCACCGACTACCTACTGCTCTTCTCTCTCTCTCTTAATGTTCTATGCTGCTTCAAATAATTTTTCCTTAATTCAAATCACACACACTTCACCAAAAAAAATTAAATTAAATTAAACAACAATTTTGTATCTTTTGATATAACAAAATGAATCAAACTGACTTCATCGAAATATTCGATTTTCAGGTTGCAGCTGCAATTTTCTCCTTTGCGGCAAGGATATACCTACGCTGAAGTGAAGTGTTGAGAAGAGCAATATAAATTCGTCCTGTTGAACAAAAATATAATAAATTCAAGTCCCATCCTACCCACTATGAGATGTGTGTGAGTGTGTATATAGCTATACAACAAAATAGTGCAATATTTTTAATTTAAATAATAAAATTGACATGGTGAACTGATTTATAAAAATTGTGTTATTCTTTTTGTTGGTTTAAATAAAGTCTCAATACCTAAAGGAGAAAGAAAATTCAATAACGAAAGTGATAGTGATGAAAATTTGTGCTTGTATTTGATTTAAAATTTAGCAATTAAATAATAGGAAAAATAGAGAAAAAAAATATATATAAAATATTCAAATATAAAACAAACAAAAAAATTATATAGGTTGTCGCTGAAATAATAATAAAAGATAATTAAAAGGAACACCAATGTGCTGTTCCTGTTAAATTTGGGTGAGTAGAAAATATTTTGTCAATATTTCAAATAAACAACATTATTTGTAAATTTTCTCTAGAAATATTTCGAAAATAATATATTTAATATTTAAAAGAACATAAATAAAATTGAGGTACATCAGTTCGGTGAGCACTAGTGTCTATGTCTATTAACTTACTCACTCAACCATTGATCTTTGCTTGTTGCTTGGTAAATTTTTTGTCCAATCCGAACGGCCTAAATGAAAAGCATTTTAAATGAGAAGCTTTTTAAATGAGGAGCATTTTTCACTTCTTCATAAGAGGGTGTTGTTTTTAGGTGGCAGTGGGTCGGAATCGATTCCAGACCCTCTGTGCGACTGTCAAAAGCCAACATCACTTCATGGGATACTTCAAATCTGATACATGTTCCTGGCTGGACCCCAATTTACTTTAATGCGTTTGTATGCAAATATGTTATGCACTAAAACTCGTTTTTATTCCTTAAGGATAGATTTTTGATGTGTAAACATCTTTGCCGGCGTTAGAGTGAATCGAAAACGTGGGTAAAACGTTCCGTGTAGCCTGTTATAATTATACCTTGCAGTTACACGTTCCGTGTAGCAACCTACCTTACCAACAATTACATTTAACACCCTGTTTACATTGAAAATATTGCATACTTACGACATCGTTTTTACATTGGAAACTTTGAGTACTGAAATCTCGATTTTATTACTTTCCGTTGCTGGCTAGAACTAAATTCAATCCCCCCAACATATCTTCACCACTCGACCAATATGTCAAAAAGACGAAAGACAAGACAACTGGTATACATTTTCATAGCGGGTTCATTTAATGTCTTAAAAAAATCCACTTCACGTTAGTGATGGACGATAAAATTTTATTTTATGCTCCCAAAAAATTTTCAGAGTTGACATTTAAAAATCCGAAAAATGTTGTTCAGGCAATTTATTGACATCTGCAATGAAATATTTTCGATACGTCAAAATTTATTTGTCCCTTATCGGTCATACATATAATTGTTTTAATTATCGAAATAAATATTCTATATTACCTATACCAAAATATACTTTTAGAATTCGCTATATCAAAATAGAGATCGTTCTCCATCTGTCAAGCCATGAACTGGATGATTACTACGACTTCAATGAATTCAAAAATTTAGATTTTGCCACTTATATTTACTTCAACAAATTCCATTACAAGGTGGGAATGATGTCAATGGACTTATAAATCTCTGACAGAGGGAGTAAGATAAAGTACAGAAACCTTAAAAAGAAGTTCGAGGATTGGCTTGATTTTGATAAGGTGGAAGGCTCCATCTAGTGGCTTGTCAAACAAAAAATGTTTTGACATTTTCGCTGCATTACGAGCATATTTGAAAATGTGAATGCATGTTCGTCAAGCATGTTGGTCCGCCATGGTCAAAATTCTAATGAGAAATGATGTTTGACAGCATGTTTGACGAATGTGAACGCTCCTTTTTAACTTGCGACTTATAGGTACTATAAGGCAAGTTATGCATTCGTAAAAAAATCGAACTCGAGATTTTGATCAAAGTTGACATTACGATGATAGCGAAGACCAAAAAAGTGGGTCTCGCAATTCTGTCTGTCGGTTCGACTACAGCCTAAATGACTCGGCCGTTTTTCTTCAAACTTGGTAGTTATGGGTTTTGATTTTTCCCGCAACACGTTTTTTTCTTTTTTTTTTAAGACCAAAAATAACGGTACCTATACCTACCATACGTTTTGTTTCGAAATTTTCTAAATATTTTTTTTTTCTCAAAAACTGTCCAACAGAATTTTTTTTTTTTTAAATTTGAAAAATTTCATTTAGTTAAAACTAGATAATGGTTGAAAAAAATTTTCCAAAAAATTGTTATTTTTGGTAGCCCCCTGCGTCCATTTTTTTTTGTTTTTGATTTTCTCGAAAACGGTACAGCCGATTTAAACCATTTTTTTATGCCAAAGCTCCTCCAAAAAAAAATTGAATTTTTTTTTTGGAAACTCAATATTTCGAAAACCGCAAGATAATTTTTTTTCAAACTTGACAAATTAAAGTTTCTTAGATTATGTTAAGAAACTTTTATTTGTCAAGTTTGAAAAAAAATGATCTTGCGGTTTTCGAAATATTGAGTTTCCAAAAAAAAAATTCAATTTTTTTTTTTTGGAGGAGCTTTGGCATAAAAAAATGGTTTAAATCGGCTGTACCGTTTTCGAGAAAATCAAAAACAAAAAAAATGGACGCAGGGGGCTACCAAAAATAAGATTTGAGAAAAAAATTTTGTTTTATCTCAAACGAACGGTACCTTCTATACAAATGTTAAAAAATGGTTTTCGAAAATCGTATTTTTCTCGAAAATGGTTCCGAGAATTTTGCTAACATTTTTTTCTTTTGATTAATTTTTACGATCTATAATTTAATAAAAAAAAAAATTTGAAATCTAGATATTACTGACTGTACCTACCATAGAACGATTTTTTCGAATTTTGAATTTCTCATTATCGGCGTAACGGAATTTAATGAAATTTTTTTTATAGAGAAGCTCCTAAAAATTTTAAAAAACATTGCATTTCAAAACTTAAAAAAAAAACACAAATGTGGTGGCGGGGTAAAGCCAGATATACATACATTGGTTAAATGCATGACAAACACGTGCAACTTTATTAGCAAATTCTGGTTGAACTTGTATATACACAGCTAATTGTAAACTTATGCTAAAGCATGATACCATAAAGAAAGCTAACCAAAGATGGATCAGCACCCGAACTTGTCGGTCTACTAAACTAATTTGGCCATTGTTTGATGCTAAACGCTCAAAACAACTAATCTCTATTAGTATATTGCATATTAGCTCCGTCATAGGTGTCCTTACTGGACACTGCCTAATAGGAAGACATGCTTTCCGTCTTGGAGTTCCTGCAAATGATTTTTGCAGAAGCTGCATGGATGAAGAAGAAGAGGAGTCAGTTCCTCACCTTCTATGTTCTTGTCCTGCCCTAGCACAAAGACGTAGACTCCACTTGGGAGACTACTACTATAACGATCCTAGTGATCTAAATAATTCCGACATTCACTGTCTCAAACGCTTCATTGCTAGCTTAATATGGTTTAACGAGTAAGGGTGATTTTTGAAATCCTGTGGTATCACAACGGACCAAATATTGGTCTAAGTGTGTTGACCTTTTTCCGGTCGGCAGCCGCATTAACCTAACCTAACCTAACCATATACACACATCAAGCATGAGTCTTCAATCTTTTATTTTTACAGAGAGAACGCAGCCCTTTTTGAGTTTTTTTTTTTGGCAAAATTGTGTTTTTACGAATTTCCTTCAGAAACTCTACTCAAAAATTCGAAACTCGGAAGAACGTTGATGTTTACACATCTTAACCGTGAGTCCCGGTACTCACACTTTTGTTTTCAAGTTCTAACCTAACTTGTAAGCTTTGGCTTATGCATATGTTGAACTTCCTGTTGAGAGCAAAAGTCCTAATAACGAAGGATTTGATTAAGAATGTATTAGCAATCATGTTTTTTAAGCAACGTTATGATTTATTTGATGAATAACTTTTTTTTTTTCTGATTTAATTTTACTTTGGTTGTCGATCAGACGTGGTCATTCCAGATCATTTTCCATTAATTTTGTTAGAATTTCAGATCCCAACAATATTCTTCTCGGATATTGGCCCTAAACTGTTGCACGGTTCTTGGATTATTTGCATACACCTTACTTTTGAGAAATCCACAAAGAAAAAACATCTGGAGCCGTTAAATCTGGCGAAAGTGGTGGCCAGTTAAAATCGAAAAAACGTGATAATGGGCCTTGTGAATAAAAAAAAAGCTAAAGCTGAAACTTGGATTTTTAAGTAAAAGCTTGATTTTTAGTGAATAAAAATAAGCTTAAGCTAGCTAGTTAAAGATGTTTTCTAGTAATAGCTATTTTAAAATAGCCAAAGCTAAATTCATTTAGTTTTAGCTTGTTTTCCTAGCTTAAGCTTCAATTTGTGTGAATAAAAATAGCTTAAACTAGAATATTATAGTTAAAGCTACAAAAATTTCAAGATTTTTTCGACCTGTCTAGAAAGCTTTGACTAGTTCTTATTTTCAGTATTTACTTGTGCGAGTTGTTAATTAAACATAAGGGAATATCTCAAAAAATAGGACTGTGAACGTATAGACCCAGAAACTGACATACGAAATGTTAAAAACATTTTTTAGCCGAAACCAATAGTTGCCCTGTAGAACAGATAACACATTGAGGCAAAAAACCTTCCTTTCGGTCATACATGTACCAGTTTTAGCTAAAGCTAACTAGCCGAAACATGTGAATAAAAAAACGAACACCTTAAATTACGAAGCTTAAGCTAGAATTTTCCAGCATAAGCTATTTAACGTTATCATTTTTTTATTCACATAAAACAAAGCTTAAGCTAGTACTGTCTAGCTTTAGCTGCTAGTAAAAGCTATGACTAGTTGGCTTTAGCTTCCTCCAAAAAAAGCTTTAACTTTTTTTTTATTCACAAGACCCAATATCCGATCACCAACGATTTCCCTTAGGATAGGAGAGCCACAAGTTGATGAGCTGTGGCTCCATCTTGTTGCAACAAAAGCTCTGAATTGTTGTCTACCTCCGGCCTTAAACAAAGTTCAATCAATGGCCGGTATTGAAAGTGATCCACATGTACAGCAACTTGTTGATAATTTTCGAAAAAAAAAAAAAAAAAAAAAATGGCCCAATGATCAACACGATACTGTGCATCTGAGTGGGTCCATTTGGAGTCCAACAATTACTTTTGGATTTTCGATGCCCGTTGAGGTGAAATGGGGAAATTGAATATTACTCGTAGGTATATGGAAAAAGGTGTAACTGCCGTAAAATTCTTTCCAAAAACCGCCTAGGCATCACAAACTGCTGAGAACATCGCCTGGTGGAAATTTCGTTTTTTTGTTTCCAATAATCGATTCCACCCTAGCAATCCACATTACCAATCAGTAAATTGTTGGAGCACTGGGCGCATTTCGAATATAAAAGAAATTTCGATATTGTGTCTGCAGAATTGAACTTTGGTTCTATGTTCTTTGATGAGTATTTCCATCATAAATTTCCCAAGTTTTTCAAAGTAAATTCTGTTGTGTTCTTATTAACTCTTATATTAAAAGATTTAAAAGAAATATGTATATTTGATTGTCAACGGTCTAGGCTTTGATGAATGCATCGCTTCCCATCGATCAGCCAAATCCATCATCATTGTGCGTGGTTAGTACTTGGATGGAGGACCGTTCAATACCAACCGTGTGCCGTTGACATGTGTCTCTCTCTGTTGTAATGTCTAAGCCGATGGCCTCAGTTGCCAGTGCTCCTAGTGTCTCTACTTCATAGATTTATCTACGGAGCAGTTGTACCACTTTACTTCAACTGAAGTAGATCTACTTCTTTTTTCCAAAATATTTTAAAATCTACTTCCTACTTCGCACCATTAGCAAAATACTGAAATCTACTTCATTTTAAAAATCTCTGTTTCAATCTACTTCAATTTTACAAAATAAAGCCCAAATCTACTTCTTTTTCTCTATTGCACTCTAAGTAGTAATATATAACCTCATAATTTCCATAAAACAATCCAAATACACAAATGAGTAATTTTATGCGAAATTTCTTTAAAATTAAAAGAAATGTATTGACAATTTTAAATACATACTCGTATTTAATAGGTAATATGTATTCATTTAAGGAACAAAATTTTTGTATGCAACATTTTTTCCAAAAGCAAGTAAAAAGCCATTTGGAAATCTGCTTCGATTTTTCTCAATTTACTTCACTTTTTTATTCAAATCTACTTCGACTTTTTTTCCGGAAGTGGTAACGCTGCTACGGAGTAATGTAATATGTAATGTAATGCAATGTAATGTTATATTTGGTATTTGAGTGTTGTTGTCATACCGGGTTCGAGCACTTTGATCACAATATAAAACGAGTTTTTCAACGTAGCTTTCCTTCTTGTAAAGAAAGCCTGCGGTCTTTTCGCCCTTAAAGTGTACGAGTATCAGTACTGCTGGTTTGGGCATGAATGAATGAATGAATAAATTGGAGTATAAAAACACTGCGACCTAAAGAACTATTGTGTCCTTCATCTAGAACTGGCTCATCATTACAGTTCTTCCTCCAAATTTGTTCCTTTTAGGAATCGAAGTATTTGGAGTACTTTAAGGGCTGGTAATTCACTCTCTTTTATGTGTTGCTTGCCCAGATACCTATGGCTTTGATGCACGAGTGCATTACATTTCCCCAGTATGTGGTCATGTGTCTCTTCGTGAGTGTTGCAAGTCGCGTTGTTCACCAGGCCAAGGATGTTGACGTGTCTTCTCAACATGCAGTGGCCTGCGAGAAGCCCTGTGATTTTCCTGAGGTTGTTCCTACTTAAGCTAATGCCGGTAAGGAAACGCTCTCGGTTGTAGTCCCCGAGTAGGAGTTTTGCCTGTCTCAGCTTAGGGAGTTCTTTCCAGATTTTTAATCTTTTTGCCTCCTCTTCAGTTTTGATTTTATTTTTGATCACATTTTCTCCTATTCCACAGTAGGGCTCTCGCCCTGTAAGGTGTCAATGCACCTATTTTTTGCTAAGGAGTCTGCCTCTTCGTTGCCCTGGACACCAACGTTTCCTGGTACCCCATGAAGTGTGATAGTGTTATTCTTGCCCAGTTCATTAAGCTGGTTTGGGCAGCTGCAACAACTTTGTTGAAAGGTTGATTGGTTTAGCAAATGATTCAAAAGCCGAACGTGAACTGAACTGCGAGATTATGTGAATATTGTTCATCCGATTTTCAACATTTCCAAGAACCAATGTTTTGCACAGTGCAGATAGAAAAATTCGCCTAGCGTCTTTGTTTTTAATCCATCCACTTCCTTGAAAATACAAAAAGCGGCCAATGTCATAACATCCAGCTTGTTACAATAAAAAACAATAATTTTTTCATCTGGTTGACAGTAAAAATGGATAACCATTCGACCCCGGCCTTATTTGCATTATAAGACGCGTAAAATATAAATGTACAGCCTTATTCTTTTTTGGTACGCAGGCATATTATTGTGTGAAACATTACCATCAAAACTATGCCAATAATTTCATCAAGTTCAGGGCTAGTCAAATCAATCAAAAATCAAATCAAAAGTTCATTTCGGTGATTATAATGTAGGAAATGTTAGGTGCACACATTTTGTTGAATATCTCAATGGCAACGGTATTTCTTTCTTCTTTGAATCCAGCTCAAAATCGCATGATGTAGAGTTGGCGCATGAATTCATTCCCATCTCTTTAACACCGTCGGAATGTTTCATGTAATTCCTTGTTTTATCGCTGCTTTCAAAAGCAATGTTTCAGATAGGAATTCCTTGATCAACATGAGAAAGAGTGTCGGAGACAAAACGGAGCCCTGTGGCACACCAGCGTTTATTTTTATTTATTTAGTGGATATCCGGTTTGAAACCGTCCAATACTACTTGTAGTGAACGGTTCGAAAGGCAATTTCTAATCCAACGAAGAAGAGATTCATCGATACCAAATTCACGTATTTTCGACAAGAGAGCTTGATGCCAAACTCTATCAAATGTCTTTGAAATGTCAAGTGGGGGGTTCGGCTTTTTTAGGAACAGGCTGGAAAAATGCTGTTCTCCATCCACTCGGAAAGAGACCTGTAGAGTAGGACAGTTGGAAAAGCTTACGTAGTTGTTTTGACAGCGTTGAAGAACCTCTCTTTAGGACAATAGGAGGAATACTATCCAGGCCAGCGGATTTGTAAATGTCAAGTTCTTGTAGTACTCTAGCAACTGCACGAGTGCAAAAGCAGATTTGTACCATAAAATCGCTTACGCTCTCAAGTACAGGAGGAGTCATGTCGCTCTCTGATAGCGTCGAATTAACACCAAACTGTGCTGCAAGCAAATTTCCTTTATCTATCGAGCTTACAACAGGAGTCTCATTGAAAACGAGCGTTGGAACTGAGGATTTCGTAGTGTTTCGTACGTTTTTTACAATTGACCAAAAATATTTACTACCTTTGGGACACAATAGTATTTTTTGCCTTAATTTTTGGTCATGTAAAAATTTAATTCGTCGAATATGAACGTTACAGGTCTTTCTAGCATATTCCGGATTTCCTGAGTAGGGTTGGCTTTAAAACTGCGGAAACTTACTTTTTTAACCAAATAACCATAGCTAGATAAAAATTTTCTTTCAAGATTTATTTCGCAATAGAATTTGTTGTTTGACGTCTTTGAAAAAGTTTTGTCATAAAAAACGTCGGTTAAAGGACAAATCTTCATATTAAGGTATAATAACCATACGAACAGTTTAGGCTGCAAAGCATTAATACTTAATTAACAACATTCGTGTGTGATATCGTTAAATTAAGGCTGGAATTATGGTTATTGCACATGATCATCAGACATCTCTAAGCGCTGGTTAGTCTAGCATCAGAAATAATAGAGTTGCCCAGCCAAGAAATCTTGAACCGATAGCCTCAAGATTTTTTTCTCGAACAGCCATGTTTCTCATCCCTATTGAATCCTGTCAAGACCATACTTTTATTCAGCTTAAATTATTACCATAATGTACCTACATTTTAAGAGCTTTATATTCTAAGAAAGAAGAAACGGTTGACAAGTGAATGCTGAGATTATTTTTTTTTCTCAAAATTTTACCAAGCTATTAACGGTTCCACTGCGAACTCCGTAAACAGATGATGGAATTTTCCCATCTTCGGCATTATTAATCGGCAGCCCAAAAATCTCTCGTTATAGCTGGACTGACATGGCCCTAAGCTATTATCAACATTTATTCAAAAAGTTTCTCTGCAAGTCGTCGGTCGAGTCGAGTCGTTGCACAGAATAATGAACCAAGCCAAGGAAAAGTATAATCGATCCGTTTTCTGCAAATAACTTCTGCACAGCTACTGAGTGTGCGGTACTCGAATTCATGACTGACACTCGTAATTGGCCAAGTACTTTATGTCATAATGCAAATTGATTGACTTTGATGTTTCTGCTGCTTCTGTGGGTTTCGTCGACTATGATGGCACGAAGTGCAGAGCACAGTATTTCACTTGTTGACCACACGATGACATATAAATTCGCTTCAGTTTCGCTTTTGCTGGTGTGGCATGTCGCATTCGTTCAATGGGCTTTGACTGTTTCCAGAATTCATAAGCGACGAAATCTATTTTTGAGTCTTGGGGTTTTTTTTAGGGTCGTCAGCTGTGTGACAATTATTACAAATTGTCGGCAGTTTATTTCCATTAAAGTCAATTGGTATAAATTCACACATCTGGCTCTGGCTGAAACTTGTTGGATGACGAGCTAGCTAGTTGGCTGGCTGGCGACACGATACGACTATGGCAGTCTCACTTTAACCCAGAGATGAGCAGTGTGTGGCGATGGTGTAGCGGATCGCTATGAAACCGACCCAAATGGTCGCAGTAGAACTTTTTTTTGTTCCAAACTAAGTTGAAAAGGGTCGACTGAGGGGAGCCGCATTCAAGGGGGAATGATACTTCTGACGAAAATATCAAATGTCAGAGTGTTGAAGTGCTGAATTCAACAAACGCCACACATATGATACGAACGATAAAACCCCCAACGCTAATGACACTGTTGGAATAAAGATAGCAGAGGTGAGTAGGGGAAGGGGGAAATGGTAAGTTTATGGGATCACTTTCGGAATATAGAGTCGTTTTTTTCTCATATAGCTTGGATGAGCATTCAAAGTGCTAAGTTGATACACAAATACAAATGCACTCACATTGTTTTGCATCAGTTTTTATTTCTTTATTATTTTTTTTTTGAATTAATTAAAATGAAGAGAGTGTGAAATAAAATTGTTACGACTCTCGGTCGGAATAGGGTATTTATTCTGGGATTCATGATGCGCGATGTTGTTCTGAATTGTCAAGTGTGACATGCGACTCAAGTTAAATTTTGATGGACTCTACTCTATTAGACGAAAAATGACATTGCAATGAGCAAATTCATAAGAACGAGAAAGGTTATACCTATGTATATCTTCGTATTTGTAAACATGTGAATACACATGCAATAAATGGTGGACAACAGGGTGGAGGGGCCGAAACCGTTTGTGATGAAATTGATGAGATAATTTAATGATTAAGATGAAGTGTTGTTTTGAAAGCAATTTTTTTCAAGGTCCTTTTGGTCTTGATTGTAGAAGGAATTAAAGTTTTCAGACACTGTAAACGACGAAAAAGAGGTATGCAAAAAAACTAAGCCTTAATGAGGGGGATTTTTTTAGAACATTGTCGAGTTGTTACGGGAACGTGTAGAAAATTCAAAAATACAAAACAAGTGTATTTCTTCTCCCATTTATACTTGAGACACATCTATGTATATGTAGGCACACTTTGGCAAGTTATGCAATCGAAAGAAAAAATCAAACTCGAGATTTTGATTACAATTGACATTACGACGATAGGAATGACGAAAATGTGGGTCTTCCAATTCTGTCTGTCTGTTCGAATATAGGCAAAGAGCTCCACCGATTTTCTTTAAACTTGGTAGATAGCATTTTTTTAATTTTCCTCACACGTTTTTTCTTTTGTTTATTTATAAATTGTATTGAATATTTATTTTTCCAAATACTATTCCAGATATTTAAAAAAATTTATTCAAAAAATTTTACTAAGTAGAAGCTAGCTAATGGTTGAAAAAAAATTCAAAAAAAAATGGTTTTTAATAGAACCAATTTTTTTGTTTTCGATTTTCTCAAAAACGGTACCAACCACCTAGAATTTTGATAGTTTCTTTCCATAATTTCTATCTATAATTTTATAAAAATAAATGTGAAATTAAAACATTACTGAGTGTACCTGTAATAGAAGCATTTTTTCCAATTTTGACATTCTCATTATTATAATTGGATTCTAATAAAATCATTTTATTCAGAAGTTTCTAAAAAGTTTGAAAATTATGAGATATAAAAACTTAAGAATTTTTTTTTTTAAATTCGATATCTCGAAAAGGGATCAATATTTTTTTTTTAATTTTAATTTTATTTGTACAATAATAGAAATTTTAGGTTGGCGTACCAAAATTGTTTTGTTAAAATATTTTTTAAAACATTTACATATAAAACTTATTTTTTAAGAAAACGATATAACAACTTATAATTTTTGTTCTTGCATAAATTTATATCGGCTTACAATGGTATAATGTAGCAATTTAAAAATTAATTTTACGTCTCTAAATAATTTTATCTAAATATTAAATATTTTAAAACGGCTCAAAATATAATTTTTCTTTAAATGAAAAATTTAAAACATTTCGAGATAAAAGAAAATCCTTTTTTCTCAAAAACCGTTTCAGAGATTTTTGAAATAAAAAAATTGAATAAATTTCTTTAATTAAAAAATACCTTGAGGTTTAATTTCTGAATTTTTATATTTTCGATCTACTCAAAAACGGAACTACAGATTTTTATAAAAAAAATCGAGATGCTTCTAGAAAGTACTACAATATTTAAATAATTAGTTTTTGGTTAAAAGAAAATATTCATTTTTTTTTGTTTTTGAAAACTCAATATTTCGAAAACGACCAACACTCAATTTTTATAAAACTTCACAAATTCTTACGACTAAAAAGTTTTCCATTAGGCATCCGAAACATCCTATTTTTCATAATTCTGCCGTGTTGCAATTTCAAGGATCTTGTCCAAATTCTACAATTTTTTTTGTTGAAGAACCCATTCATACTTAATAGGGCCTCGTCGCTGAATATGATTTTTCGACTGAAATATGCCCAGTTTACGAATACAGGTGTAAGCCCAAGCCATGACACATAATTCGCCAAGTTTTGGTCTGCGAAAGGCCGAGCTCTTGTACGCGGCAGAACGTTGACTGCCTCGGATTCCTCTGCTCTCTTTCACGGGCAGCGGCGACATTTTCGGCAGATCTTGCATTTCGTTGACTTACGGGTGTTGATGGATTGTTCACTGAACCGTTCGACTCGAATCTATTCACCACGTTCCGAAAAGTCCTCAGAAGAACGATTATGGCGACCATTTTACGGTCCCCATAATCGGGCGAAGTGTGCAAATGTTACGCGAACAGAAGTTGAAAATAAAAAAAGACTCAATAAATGACAGCCAATTTGACAGATGTAGATTTAACAATAAGGCCGCAATCACCTGACAAGGCTTAGAATCTCTATTGGAAAATCTTTTGTCAAAAAGATCTTAAGGTAAAATATTATTCTTTTATATTAAAATACCGGTATACGTTCCATACAAATTTTAAGAAAAAAACTTTATGAAAACTTTTATCTATCTCGAAAACGGCTTCAAGAATTTTAATAAAATTTTTGCTATTTTGTAGAATTTAAAACAATATTATATTACAAGTAATCACCATAGAACAATTATTTTGGTTTTTGGCTAACGGGGCAAGGTAAACCACAAACAGAAGTAACATTTTACAATACCGCTTAGGGACAACCTGGTAATTTTTAATAAATTCCACATATTTTCACAACGTAACGGCCATATTCAGAATATTCAATAAATAAATAAATACGTTCTTGAAACTTTAAATCTGGCAATCCACACCTGGCTATCTGAGGTTTATGTCATACGACGAATACAAAATTATGCCACGTATTTAGTCACGTTAGATTAAGTTAATGGATGGACACCTGGTCTTGTTACCGTAACACTTAATCAAAGTAGATCCATTGTGATACCCTAGGAATTGTGACTCCCATGAAACCTATGATAAATCCTAAGGCATACAAGCCCGTTAAGGGTTTTTTTTTTCAGCATACTATAGCCTGAAATTTCGGAGGGTAGAAGTACCCATTGTCATTGAAGAAATGTCTATCGTTACATATTCGCCTGGTTAAGGAGAGCTAGATGCCTTTTATGCTCGTGATCCTTTCATTTACCCCCACTTGAGAAATCATTCCTTCCCAAGGCTCCTTGCAACGATCGGTAGATGAGTTTGATGGGTCAGTGTTTGGTGTATGTGTGCGTTTGTTTGGTCAGGATTTCTGAATAAGTCGAAGGGGCTTTCCTCAAGAGAATTTTTCCAATCTTAGGGAGAGGTGAACCCATCAACTAACTAACGCTCGTGTGCACTCTACTTGTCCATTCTCCTTGTGTTGCTGCTCCTACAAGAAACAGCGTCGATCAGTCGGTTTCGTTCGTTCTATCATTGTCGTCCTGTACCCTTTGTATGTCTTTTGCTGTAGTTGGGGGCTATTTCCAATCTCCCCGTCGTCTAGTGGATAGAGCTAAGGAATTTTCAAGCCATTTGGTAGCGTTGATAAATTTTAACATGTTTTTGCTTGAAATGTCAGAGAGTTCCTCCGAGTCGTTGAAGAAGTATCTTCCTAGGAGCCTATTTCTTCCAGGGTAGTGGTAGGGGTAGGGAGGAATATCATCATGTATTTTCCTCTGCATAAATTGTCCATACTGAGTTTCATCCTTTTCTTGCGGTAAACCAGTTGGTTGTTTCCGATAGTGATGCTCATGAGAACAGATAGATGCTTTTTACTCAGTTGGATGATAATATCGGCCTTTTGTTTGTTGAAGCTATATTTTTCCGATTATAACACAGGTATCGAGCGAGCTAGATCTCTTGTAGCTAGAACTTTCCTCTCGATTACCTGTTTAAAATTAGAGGGTGGAACCTGAACTGTTGTTCCTGCCTGATTAACATCAATTGTTGATCCTATTCTTAAAAATTCGTTAGCACTTTCTATACCTTGAACACCATTGCGACCAGGAACCCAACAGAGCCTTATGTTGTGCCTTGTACCAAGAACCCTTAACTCTTCAACAAACAAAGTTAGAAGTACCAAGTTTCAAGGGCAGAAATCGCTTGTTTTGCCGCTTGGCGGCTATCAATGAAAAATATGATATCAGATTGTGGTATTGCCATCATTGAGACTTGTCTAAAAGCTTTCGTCACAATCAGGTCCTCAGCTTAGAAGTCACAGCTGTAATCAGGAAGCCGGAATGACTGAATGACTGGCTAGTCCAGGGTTTTCTGAAAAGAACCATGTAAAAAAGAACGTGTGTGGTTGTGAGAAGCACAAAAGTTGCATACAAGCTGAGCACAAGCTGCAAACAAGCGTATTACGAGTCAGTGACACTTTAGATGCAGAAAGATTTATACTTTTGCTTCCGGAAAAAGCATTCTTGTTACTGTCTTAATTACTTAAAATGGAAAAAGTTGATTTGCCTCCACATCACTTTTGACATTCATATATTTGAGAATTTAGCTTATTTCCTTGGACAAGGTTTGGTGTTTGGGACTTCAATATAAACTACATAGGGATCTTTCCAGGGTGTGCTTCGAAATACTGAAATCGTATATTACCGACCGCATATATTAAATGTATGATACGAGCAAGTGTATTCGGAGCTTAAATAATATTAAAACAGGTGTACCACAGGGAAGTCTCCTAGGACCAGTTCTTTATCTGTTAAACTTTATTTTATAACTTGCAAACACTTAAGAGGCTATGACTACCTTTATAATGTAATAGTATAATACTGTGCGATCTTTTGGGCAGAGCGAATAGGATTCAATAGGAGATGTCGATGCACATTGATCTTAAAAACTTGAGAAGAAAAATCAAAGAACTCCACATTCTAATAGGGCGATTAAATCGAGAACCTGAGAGTTGAAGAATAAACTGATAAGCATTCTTAGCTAGACTATTGCAGATACGTTTTTGAGGAATGAAACTGGCTATTTAATTTGAGCATTGTTGATAGAAAAAGTGATGAAACAATGAAAGGCACGAGACGTAACAACAGTATTCAAGAGAAACAGAAGGTTCCTTAATTGGGGCAACAGCTTAGATATGAGGGTTATACTCAAGTTTTGGGTGGAAGTATGCCTTAAAGATAGTAGCCAGATCAAAGGGGGGAAACATTTTTTGCATCTTTAAAGAAAACCTTATAATTTCACTGCGTTTTTTGAAAACGTTAAATTTTTGATCATTCCCTAAGAGATGGTCAGTCATACTTATCGACAATAGAAAGCTTTTCGGTTCTTTGATACAAGTGCCATTCCTGGATGATTTCGTGGATGGTATATTTCACTTGGCGGACAGAAGACAGCTCTGTGCTTATCGAAGCGTTAGATTCCAATACCAGTGGACATTTGGACAACAATCTCATCTCTGTTAGTCTTGCAGTTAGCATGTTTAATGCGCTCTGAGAGTAAGAGATTAGAAACTTATGGTCTTAACGATATGGGTGAGTAGATTTTAGAAAGAAAACTCATCTCTATGGAATCGCACATAAAAACTTTACGAAGTTCCATGGTTTAAGAAAACCGCCAGTTCGAAATATCTACGTACAGATAGACAGAACTGTGAGGCCCAGGTCTGATTAAAATGTAAAATTCGGTCTTGTACGAATCCAAAACCTGCCATGTATGTATTTCGGGAAACGTACTGCTTTTGCCATTTTATTTGCTTTGTCCTGAGCAATAGATTGGGTCGAGCCAGACAATTTTGTTGCCGTCCCGGTTACCGGAAATTGATTAAGTCTAAGCTAACCCCATATTCAGGTGTCAGCTGAATAAAAAAGAATTCGGGAAGCACAGGGACTCACTAAAAGAGACAGTTTCTGCAGGAACCAAAACTAGGCCAAGCTTCGAAATTCGAATTTTCAAAAACAACCTTTCTTCCTTAAGTCCACTGAAGTTGCAATATATTTCAATTATCTTCGACAAATCTTCGATCATAACTTTGTATTGTAAAAGCAAACTTAATTGCTTTTAGCAAATAAATAAAATTAACACCGTTTCGAGTTATTGGCCGCCATAAACAAGCTCACGTCAAAGCGAGTTAAAATACAAAGTTTAACAGCGATCGGAAGATGCAGGAAACACAACAACGATCCAGAAAAAACACCTTGCATTTTTAAAAGCTGTTAATAATCGTATCGAAAATTGTATTTTAATAACCCATTGCGACATTAAAGCCCATAATCATCCGTCCACATAAAGATATAAAAATATAATTAAAAGAGTTGTTTGGCATAAAAACCCTTTTAATCAATGGCACGTGCGCTTCCGTTTTTGCATCTGCTTGCTCTAAACGGCCAAGATTAAGGATGGTGAAAGAAAGAAAGTCCGACTTGGACTGTGAGTTGTGGTCCATAGGAAATGAAGACCCTCAGCGAATGAGTACAAAAAAAATCCCAAGAGCAGTTGTTGGAAAGTTAAGGCATCTTCTTCGTTATTTATGCATCGATGGTCAGTCGTCACAAAAACAAAGCAGACAAAAATGAAAAGGAGAAGGAGAATCGTTATCTTATCCAGTCCGTGTGAACATAAGGAGCATGAATTCCCTGGTCTTACCTGCTCAATTGTCTCAGGCCATCGGCAGGAAGGATAGCTTCAATTTGATAAGTATCTTTCTATATGGAGGCCCAGAACGGACATACAAAGTCACCTGTCCTCGTTTGGGGGAACGTTTGTTTATTTATTTTTTTTTATTATTATTATTCGTTTTTTGCTATTTCGCATCAACACACCACCGGGTGGTATCCTGTTTTTGTGTACGCTTACACTTTAATCAGCTTTTTGCAGAATAAGAGTGGAGTAGTAGCAGATGCTATATCTTTTTATCTGGAATACTTTTCTCCTCCTTATCGTCGTTGTCGTCGTCGTAACTTTGGACTCGGGATGTTGTTTCTTTTTTTAATAACCGACTTGACTACGCCTAAGAAAAACGTATACGGATTGTGTCGGCGCGGTATTTTGCAAAAGGTAGGTAGGTTAGGGTACCTAGAATCCGTTTTATGTGACAGCAACAGCAGACAGGACATGCAGGCACACAAAAAATGAAAGAATGAAATTCACTTGTTACGCATGAATACGTTTCTTATTATTTATTACTCAATTCTCTCGGATGTTTTTTTTTTTTTGTTTTCCTTTGGTCTTCTACCCAATTCGTACAAACCTTCACTTATAGATGGGGGTGAAAGTTGTGCAATTTAGTGAAACGGCAAAGTAGGGTTGAATTATTAAAAAAGTAAAAGATTAAGGACACCGGATCTGTGCGTGAGAGAGAAAGAGACAGTGAGCGGCATATCCAGCGAACCGAGTAAATTTTGGGAGCACAATGGAAGAAGGGAATATCAAGAAAGTTAAACGAAGGAATGTTGCGTAAGAATTGAAATAATTTTTTAATCGAAAAGTTTACGAAGTCATGAGGAGTTTCCGCCGCTTTGAAGATGCAGGAAATTGTGCGTATCCTGTGAATATACTGATAACTTTGGTATCTTTTCGAAATCAGAATAAATTGTATAAAAAAAAAACAACAACAACAACTGACACAGATTTAAAATTCTTTTTTCTGTGATTTTTTGTTATTTGTTTTATTCGAACGGAATTGATATTTTGTTTGTCCTTTTAGCAAAGGATCAAGGTAGGTAAGAACTCTTATAAAGAGTTTTTTAATGGATATTCGTGATCCCAGGCAGCAAAGGTGATTCTGAGCTTAGAATTTTGGAAAAATGTATCTAAGTATTGGGTCAGGTATACGAATGTAAGTTTTTGCATTAGGAATGGGCTTTGATCGGTATACCTGCTAAAGGATATACCTATGCAGGGTTTGGTATATATCTTGTTTCAATTTATTAAAAAAAAATTTCTTTGGAATACTATTTAAACAAAAAAAAATTAATAAAATAAATTTAAATTTAAATTAAGATCGCACGATTTTGCTTTTGTATTTCAAGGTTACAATTTTACACAAGTATCTGAATCATTTTGTATCATATTCATTGATAGGAGGAAATATGTTAAAAAAATTGGTAAATATTAGAAATTTGAATTTTGTCTTGGATTTTATTTTACAAAAACGTTGGTTTGTTGTAAAATTTTCGAATGTTATGCTATTTACACGTTTAGTTTCCACACATTAATAATAAAAAAAATCTCATTTAGTTAAAGCAAGGTAATACTTGAAAACAAATTTTGGTTATTAATGAATGAATACAGAATCATTTGGTTTTAGAGCAAATCAAAGACAAATTTGCTCTAAAACGGAATAACCGATTTTGATCATTTTTTCATGATACCAACAGTTTGGATGTTATTGTGTACACAACTTTTTAAAACTTTTTCTGTTTATATTAATTTTTTTAAACTTAATATTTCGAAAACCCTGTTGCTTTTTTTTTAATTTGACAACTAAGATTTTTTTTTAATATTATCTTCAAGGTGCAAAAATTATATTTTTTTATTACATTTTTATACATATATTAATTTGTAACCAAAATTCAATCTAAAAGATTGGAATTAAGATACTACTGACTGTACCAGTACCTACCACAGAACCTTTTTTTTCGAATTTTGAATTCCTCACTGTCCGTATATGCTATTTTATTGCATTTTTTTTTATAGAGAAGCTTCTAAAAAGTTTGAAAAACAGCATTTCTAAACTACAGAAAAAATATTGAATTTTGAAAAAATAAAAAATAAATTTATTTTTTGAAAATTTGACATCTCAAAAACGTTTCAAAATATCGATTTGGAAAAATCAGATTTTCCAAATAAAAACTAATTTATTTTCCAAAAATTTAATTTTTGAAATACAATGTTTTTCAGACCTTTTAGAAGCTTCTCTTTAAAAAAATGTCATTAAAATCCCTTATGCCGATAATGAGAAATTGAAAATTTGAAAAAATGATTCTATGGTAGATACAGTCTGTAATATCTTAATCAACATTTTTTTTTTATTAAATTATAGACCGTAAAAATTAATTGAAAGAAAAAAAAAAATTATCAAAACTCTAGGCGCCGCCGTTTTCAAGAAAAATACGATTTTCAAAAACAATTTTTTAACATTTGTATTGAGGGTATCATTATTTCAAGGTAAAATACAATTTTTTTTCTTACATCTAGTAGACTGTATTAAGAAACTGTTATCTGCCAAGTTTAAAACAAATCGAGCAAGGTGTTTTCGAAATAAGTTTTGAAAACAAAAAACATGGACATTTTTTTTTAAAAATCCAAAAAAATGTGTTTGAAAATTCGAATACATAATAATATTCAAACTTTTAGGGAGCTTTAGTAAAAGAAAAAATTATCAAAATTTATTAAACCGTTTTTAAGAAAATCAAAAAAAAAAAAGCGGGGCTACCATTAATAACCATTTTCGGAAATTCTTTTTCAACCATTAGCTAGTATTAACTAAATAAATTTTCGAATAAAAATTCTTATGGTAGCTACCGTTATTTTTGCACTTAAAAAGAAAAAAAAAAAACTTGTTGGCGGGTGAGGGGTTCTGGAATTTAAAGACGATATCCACAAAGTTTAAAGAAAACCTGCTGATCCATTTAAGCTGCAGTCGCACAGACAGGCAGACAGACAGACATAATTGCGAGACCTACTTTTTTCGTCTTCGTCGAAACTTTGATCAAAATCTCGAGTTCGATTTTTTTACGAATGTATAACTTGCTTTATAGTACAGTACAAATAAGTCGCAAGGAAAAATTCAACCTTACTACACGTGCATCAGGGAATTCTAATCTGTTTAACTTTAAGGCAAACTTCGGGCGTACTGTTTAATTCAGAGATTCTTTTTTAGCCGCACTGTACGAATATAGAATGCTTTAGCCATCCCAATATTTCCTTCCCATTACTATATCAGGCACATAAAACCATGTGCACCGGTATCTTCTCCTAAATCCTCTACAACTTTCCAAAACGCTCGCACTGTGCTCAAACATTTTAAGGATAGTCAAAAATACCTTTAGTGCGCCCAAAATATAAAAAAAATAAAATGCACGACTGGGTCGCACGAACTTGCTCCTATGTAATAGACTCGGAATTTTAAAAAAGAATGTTATTAGAGAAAACTGTTCATAATAATAAAATAATTTTTTTAAATTCTTTATTTAGGAAGAGACAAAAACAGAATGTTATACAAAAATGAATTTATGCAAGAACATGCATTATAAATCGTTGTAGTGGTTTCTTTAAAAAAATAAACTTTTATATTTAAAATTTTTAAAACATTTTTAAGAAAAAAATTTGATACGCCCATTTAAGTTTTTGTTATTGTACGAATGAAAATTAAATTTCCAAAAAAAATATTGAGTCGTTTCTGAGATATCGAATTTTCCAAAAAAAAAAAAAAAAAAATTTTTTTTCTGAAATTTTTTTCAACCATTAGTTAGCATTAACTAAATGAAATTTTCTTAATTTTTTTTTTAATCTGCCTAAAAGTTTTTAAGAAAAAAAATATTAAAAAAATTGGGATGGCAGGTACCGTTATTTTTTGGTTTAAAAAAAAAAAAGAAAAAAACGTGTGGGGGGAAAATTAAAAATAATATTAACCAAGTTTAAAGAAAATCGGCCGAGCCGTTTAGGCTTTAGTCGAACAGACAGACAGAAAGACAGACAGACATAATTGCGGGACCCACTTTTTTGGTCTTCGCTATCATCGTAATGTCACTTTTCATCAAAATCGCTAGTTCGATTTTTTTACGAATGTATAACTTGCATACACATACGTCAAAAACTTCACTTTGATGAGATTGACATTTATTTATCTGTTTACGAAGCCAAAAAAGTGGCATTTTGTCCAATATGTTTATGATAAGAAATAGAAACGCCTTTTTGTATTTTATTTTGAAATTTTAACGTCTGTCAATTTCATTAAAGTAATGACTGTCACTCTTGTTGTTGACAGATTTCTTAAGTTCCCTGTTACTCGAACTCCAAATTTTTACGCTTCTCGAGAAAGTATCACAGAATGTATAAAATTGTAATTGCCTCTTTCGGGATTCGTAAAAGTTTCCAATTTCGATGGAATTCGTTATAGGTCTGCATATTCTTAAATCTCAGTCGTAAATGTTCCAGTTCCACTTTCCTTGGTGGAAGTTACGAACAAAAGGAATTCGACTCAATACACTGATCAAACACAATCGAGTTGAACCAAACACATTTCAATTCAACGCAAACGAAATCAGTATAGAAATGGAATTGAAACGTAGTTCAATCTCGCTTCAACTTTGCCCACCTTCTCATTTAAGTGAGAGAGCATTTTTTGATATTTCTAATAAACATGCGGACAAATGTTTAAAAATTTTGGACTCACAAAATTTACTCCTCATTTAATCCTTCTTTAGTCATTCTTCGATTAAGAGTTTTTGTGTAAAAATCTTCAAATTTGGTTAAAATACCTATCCGTTTTCGGAACCAACTGTCAGGACTAATTTTGCTTGTTTTTTTTTTTTTTTGTAATTAGACAGATTTCATCACTAGTAACTAAGTCTGTCTGTAACCTTGGACTGTCACGCCGAAGGTTTGAGTTCAATTCCCAGCCGCTGCCATCTAAAACCTAATTTTTTCAGAGGTAATGCACCTTCATAGAAAGTGACAAATCCTTGTCATGCAATGGTGCTTCCGATCTGACCCCATCGGACTTTGAATAAAACTGTAAAAATTCTGGAGAATTTTGTAAGCCACAAAGACTTTGTTCTTGACGAATTCTTGCGTCCCATGCCTCTAAAAATCCTTTGATGTGTTGTAAACGGTTAAAAAGTGATTATCATTACTTTATGATCTAAAATAATATACGAGTATATACGAGTTGGCAAGAATCCAATTTTTGATGCAAAATATTAATATTTTGACGTATTTACCCATGTGCCAATATTTGTAGGAAAGTTTTGCAAATCCGTAGTGTGAATAATGAACATGTCCAACGATTCTCTTGCATTTAGTTTAAAATATATGTCTGTTCTGAGTGACTCCTGCCGTTTACTTATTCAGACTTTTTAAACGTAGTGGCAGCCAAGATATCAGAACCAACGTTTTAATTAAAATGTTTACTTTTTCCATTTAGCATTTTTAATTGAATAAAAGTGTTTGAATCACCAGGCATGCAGCACTTCAACAGGCCCTCCGAGGGGGTAAAACAATAGGTCCCGCACATTCCACAAATGTCCTCAGCAATTACACACGTTTCATACAAATAGATTTAATGAAGACGACGACCTAGATGCTTATCTACGTAAATCTACGTAAAATATTTTAAGCCATTTACGTTCTCATCCCTTGCCGGCCGTGCTTGATCCTATTAAAATTTGTGAGCCTGGGAATAAGAATCTTAGCATTGTTAACCATAAAAGACAGATTCTACTTAGGTACGGTTCACTTATGACATCACCTTTTGTGAAAAAATATCCTTTTTCATTCTCCGGTTTGTTGGAAAACGGAAAAGTTTTTCTTCTCATTCTGGTCGTTTGTGGAGAAAAATATATGTCTTCGTTTCTTACAAACCTTCTCGTAAGAGAGGAGGGTACCTGGGGGTACTTTTCTTTTGTGAAAAGTTGAAAGGATTTCCATTTGATATGTTGTGTGCGTGCTCGTTGAAATGGTCCTTGTGAAAAGAACTTGTCTACATTTTAATAGCAAATTAAAAGTTTTACGATTATTAACTGCAGAATGATTGGGTGTGGCAGAGGAATGGGGACCTCATCATTTATACCCATACCATGTGGGTTTGAGATGATGATACATGCGTGCTTACTTGCCAAAATTATATCTCCTTTTTTGGACATATGAACATCAAGGTAATACTCGTATCTGTACGAGTACCCTCATGATTTAATAATCATTAAGTGAATAAATATGGTGTACCATCAGACACAGAAAAGTATGCTTTAATTACCAAATGGAATTATATATCCTTGGATAAGAGGTATTTAAGAAGCTTTCAAGATTATAATACTCGGTGAATATTAGTATCTACACTTTGGTCCGAGAAAATTTTTAATTTCAAGTGCACGTCCTTTTGTTTGTTAGTTGACATAAAAGAGGTGAACTGACATTATTATCCAGTTAAAAGCCACGTAAGGCTTAATTTAATATCTTCCCGTAATTAAAGGACCATTTGGGTTTTAAGCTCTTAAAGTACTGATTCTGCCAAAAAGTGAAACCGTCACAAAAACTTGGTTTAGTGGTGATTTCCTCCTGTTTAGAGAGGTATATATAAGATATTATTATTTAACTGTTTTAAGTGTGACTTATATATGTACATAAACCTATGACAAAGGTAATTAAAAAAAAAGGATGTGGTCATCATGTTCATGCTCTCAAATGGGTAGTACCAAATGTCCATTGCAGCCTCAGCTATGTGGCACATTGAGCCATATTCACATCAATTTAAGGCAAAAAAATTGGTTATCATCGATGGGTATTGCTCTCCGTTGATGTGATATAAATGCCACTTCGAAGAAGTTTAGACTAAGGCTAGCCGCGCACTAGCAATTTTTAGTTGCGAAACTGTTTGGTTACTTATAGAAAACAGATGAACTGTTTGGTTGAATGTCCGTGAATTTGAAGATAATTATATGTTCAATAAAATGGCGAACTTATTTTAGGCAATCGTTTAGTTTGTGTCAAAACACAAACTTTTTAGTTGCTCGAACCAAGCAGTTTCGCAACTAAAAAGTGCTAGTGCGCGGCTAGCCTAATGCTACCGTTGGCCTACAAACCACGTCAAATAATAGCTCTACATTGTACAGGGCAACTTGGTGGAGATAGTTATGGATTAGCATCGTCCCAACTCCGACAATTTGGCTTCTTCTAGAAGGTGATTTTAACTTGCGATATATTTTCATTAGGGTGGGGTACGGGTGTATGAAATTTGTTTTTTTTTTTTTTTTTTTTTTTTAATTTTGAATTTTAATAGGGGGGTTGATGCCTTATATTAAAAGAAAAATAAATGTAGTTTTTGGATTAATTTGGTCAAGATCTTCTGCAAGATACAAGATCTTAGTAAAAAAATATGGCTAAATATGGTATAAAAGTAGAAAGATAGAAAAAAGTACGCAAAATATAGTATATATACATGTGGGATATTCCGTGTGATTAATTAAAGACAGATTAAATATTTAAGAATTATATTTAATTTAATTTAATTGAGCATAAAAACTACTTAAACGTCTTATTTAATGTTGTCTTCTCGGCGGTAGGAAAGCGACTGACTTCATCGTCGTTCTTCCTTTCTTTCGTGTTCGTTTATTTGATATTTACTTCATTAAATGTGGTGAGTTTGGGTGGTTCATTTATAGCGTGATCCTACATACATATATATTATATAGTATATAAATATAAACAAAAAATAAATTTATTTTTGTAACATTGAAATTTAGAAGCAGCACTTCAGACAGCCTAACTGTCGAGGACCGAAGACCAACAATTCTAGTTTTCGTAGATTTTTTTAATCAATTTTATAATTTTATCTTTTCTGCCAATAAAATTGAATGCAAATAGTCTTGCAATCTTTTCGTTCACACAACGAACAGTTTCTCTGGATTTAGTTTTCTCTCTTCGTATTTTATATTGATGACCCCGAATTCAGACCCAATATAAAAAAAAAACAGTCGACGCTGTTGTTGCTGCTGCCCTATCTAATACTTTATTTCATTCCTATCACATGTCTTTGATAATGTAGGAAAATCAACTCATGTGGAAACTAATTCGTTTCTTCTCAGGAATGTGGTTTTCTGTGGACGAATGATGTTATTCGTACTTTTTGAATTTTCAGATGTTGACGACGATGGTGAAGAAGAGGATGTCGAAGAAGTACTTATTGTTATTTCCAAAACAGTAAGCGTAGAAGTACTTAAGGGTACTAGTACGGTCTGAAACGCCAAAAAACGCACGATTTTTGGGAATTTTTTTCTGCGAAACTTTATTAGGTAAAATTAAAAACCACAAACAAAATTTTTTTTCTTTATATTTTTTGTTTCCCTTCTTCTTTATTAGGTAATAACCTTTTTTTTTTAAATAATGAATACATGCGTCAAGAGTACAAATACATTTTTTACTTGCGACTTATAGGTACTAACTATAAGGCAAGTTATGCATTCTTAAAAAAAACCGAACTCGAAATTTTGATCAAAGTTGACATTACGGTGATAGCGAAGACCAAGAAAGTGGGTCTCGCAATTCTGTCTGTCTGTTCGACTACAGCTAAACGGCTCGGCCGATTTTCTTCAAACTTGATAGATATGGGAACCATTTTTTTTTTGTTTTTGATTTTCTCAAATTTTTTTTTTGAAAACTCAATATTTCGAAAACCCCATGCTCGATTTTTTTAAAACTTGATAAATAAAAGTTCCTTAAAATAATCTACAAAACGTGAAAAAAAATAATATTTTACCTAAAAATAACGGTACCCTCCATACAAATGTTAAAAAATGGTTTTCGAAAATCGTATTTTTCTCGAAAACGGTTCCGAGAATTTTGCTTAAATTTTTAGTCTTTCGATTAATTTTTAAGATCTATAATTTTATAAAAACAAAATTTTGAAAACAAGACATTACTGACTGTACCTACCATAGAACGATTTTTTAAAATTTTGAAAATTTTTTATAGAGATGCTTCTAAACACTTTAAGAAACATTGCATTTCAAAACTTTACAAAATATATTTTTTAATTTTTGGAAATTTAATTTTCATTTGTACAATAATAAAAACCTAAAGTTGACGTACCAAGTTTTTTTTTTAATATTTTAAAAATTTTATATTTTATATAAAACCTTATTTTTTAAGAAACCATTACAACCACTTATAATTTTTGTTCTGGCATAAATTCATATCTGCATAGCATTCCGTTTTTGTCAAAAATAAGATGATAATTTAATCCTTATGAACAGTTTTTTCTAATAACATTCGTTTTTAAAATTCCTAGTCTATTACATAGGAGCAAGTTCGTGCGACTCAGTCGTGCATTTTATTTTACTGACTTGTGGTTCAAATTTTTTGTCAAAATTCTAGGCTCTGTTTTTGAGAAAAATACGATTTTCGAAAACAGTTTTTTAACATTTGTATGGTAGGTATTGTTATTTTTAGGTAAAATATAATTTTCTTTCCTCACTTCTTGTAGATTCAAGTAAAAAGCTTTTAATTGTCAGGTTTTACGAAATTCAAGCATGTGGTTTTCGAAATATTGAGTTTTGAAAAAAAAATTTATAAAATTTGAATGCACAATATTTTCTAAACTTTTTGAGAGCTTTATCATAAAAAGTTATCACAATCGGTTGTACTGTTTTGAGAAAATCAAAAACAAATCAAAAATAAAAAAAAAAAAAAATGGTGGAAGGGTTACCATTTATAAACGTTTTTGGGAAATTGTTCAAGTAATACCTATGTAGCTTTAACTTAATGATTTGTTTTTTAATCTGTGAAACAGTTTTTGAGAGCAAAAATATTTTATAAAATTTCGAAAAAATTCATCTGGCTGGTACCGTTATTTTTGGTCTTAAAAAAAGAAAAAAGCGTGTGTTAAAAATTGAATAATGATATCTTCCAAGTCTAAAGAAAATCGTCCGAACAGACAGACAGAATTACGAGATCTACTTTTTTGTCTTTTCTATCATCATAATGATAAAGTCTGATTAGAATCTCGAGTTCGATTTTTCTTACGAATGCATAACTTGCCCTATAGCCTATGGGTCGCAAGTAAAAAGGAATTTAAATTTTCTTATCTAGTTTTCTAATAATAGTTGACATTAAGAGTTGTTTTCCAAGAGTTATTGATATTACAATATATTTTATACTTTTTTTTTTATATTAAACGCGCACTCAAGGGGTTATGAATACCCTTATAATGTTAAACAGACTGCGAGAAATTAGGAAAGTAGGATAGGATTGGAAAAGAGATGCCGATGCACATTGTTTTTGAATGTCTGTTGTTCGTGTTGTGCGGCTAAAAAAAGAATCTCTATACTTGACAGTACGTCCGAAATTGGGCTCAAGGGTAAACTGATGAGCATTCCTAGAAGTACGAGTATTACGATTGAACAGTTTGAGGGGAGGAATGCAACTGGCTATTTCCGTTAGACAAGCGTCAGCTATGATTTTTATAGCTCTTTTTTGAATTCTGTCCAAAAGACTCAAGTGGGTTCTTGGAGCACCTGCCCAGACATGGGAATTGTACTCGAGCTTCGGAAGAATAAAGGCTTTCTATATAACAACCAGATCAGAAGGGGTAAAATACTTCTTGCATCGGCGGAGAAAACCTAAACACTTAGCAGCGTTTTTGGCAAACGTCAAATATGTGATCACATGATCACTCCACAAAAGATGGTCTGTGATGCACATACCTAGAACTGAAAGCTGGTCAATCTCCTCGATACAAGTGCCGCTCATAGAAAGTGGCATTAGGGGAGGGTTGCGCTTAAGCGACAGTAAACAGCATTGAGGTTTTGAAGCACTCAATTCTACACGGTTTTTGATTCCCCATTGGACAATGCTGTCAAGATCAGAATTTAATGAGCTTATCATACGCTGCCGTTGGAAGTCCACATCCGAAGGACAAGGATGTGAATCTAAAAACGAATATGAGAAGCTGAGGGTACTGTCGTCAGCGAAACAATTGAGTGGATTAGAAGTTTCAGACAAAAGATCATTTATGAACATAAGGAAGAGTGTCGGAGACAGAACGGAGCCCTGTGGCACACCAGTGTTTATTTTGTGGATATCAGATTTGAAACCGTCCAATACTACTTGTAGAGAACGGTCCAAAAGGTAATTTCTAATCCAATGAAGAAGAGATTCGTCGATACCAAATGCACGCATTTTCGATAAGAGAGCTTGATGCCAAACTCTATCAAATGCCTTTGAAATATCAAGTGCAATAATCTTACTTTCTCCAAAACGATGTAAAGATTTGTTCCACTCTTCGGTGAGATATACCATCAGACCACCAGTGGACCTATTGCTACGAAAGCCATACTGCCGGTGATTTAGAAGCTTTCGTTCTTCTAGATATTTCTTGAGGGGTTTCCATGACCTTGGAAAGAAGGGACGTAAGTGCAATTGGACGATAGTTAGAGGGGGAAGAAGATTCGCCTTTTTTAGGGACAGGCTGGACAAATGCTGTTTTCCATCTACTCGGAAAGAGACCTGAAGAGTAGGACAGTGTTATAAATTTTCTCACACTGACCGATAAACCGAATTCAATTCGAATCTTGTTTTGAGTTTTAATATTGCGATACGAATCGCGAACAGTTAAAATGGTTTATTTAATTTAGTTAACTAAGAAAAACGAAATCAAAGTTAACACGATGTCGGTATGCCGCGAAGGAAAATCAACTGTCAAATCAGCTGGAGAAAATTCACAACTTCAGCACTAGGTGCTGACAATCGGTAGCTCAGTCTAGGGGGTGGGTTCACACAATAGTTTTTATATCGAAAAAAAAATAAATTTACCTATCAAATGAAAACAATCCAATCAAGTGGGAAAAGTATCAACGATTAAATTAATTGAACTTTTATCAAAATCCAAGGGCGTACTTACGCTATGTAAAAATGGGCGCCAGGAAACTTTTCTATGGTAGTTTGCCTTACCAGTTAAAATAAAATAATCTGAAAATCTTCAATAGATGAAATGAAAGAAAATAATATTAAGTAATTCCTTCAAGGAATTTCAGGAATTTATTAAGGTTGAATGTAGTGCCCGAGAAACCGTGGCAGAAGCCTGGATAAAAACTCGGGATCTTTTCGAGAGGAATAACAATGAGAGATTTTTAACTTGGCAGAAGGCCAATTGCAAAATATAAAAAAAATGAAAATAGAGAACAATGGTGTGTCACAAAGGACACAAAGAAGGGTCACCTTGAAAATTGTACCGGGCAAGTCACCGGTCGCGAGTCCGTTAATTTTCTTAACAGGGAAAATTACGGAACAATGAACGGTCAACAAAAGTCACGCTACTATTATCGAAAATCGATTTTTGTCGCTGCCAATTCCCAGCCAAAAAAAAGGATTTTCGAGTTTGAAAACAAGACAAGAAAGAATAATAAAATTGGTACTTAGCTTTTCTCTGTGTCTTCGCTCCACCTGCGTCGACAACTTCAACCGCCCTCGAGTTGCTCCTATCGCTTTTCCCCACTAGGAAATCTCACGGATAACACAAGACGAGATTTTATTTTCTTTCTGAACCAAAGAAAATAAAATCGTTATTTTTCAAAAAAAATTACAAATGGTTTCAAAGATTTGGAAACTATCAAAAATGGACTATCGCCAAAGCTGTTCGCACAATTTTTTTTCAACTTTCTTCTTTCGCAAGAAATCAAAGATTGAAGTTTTGAGAAGGCTAAACTTACATCCCCCCTACGACCACCATTGGCCATCCATTTTGATCCATGGTGAAGTGTTCTGTCTCAGTCATTCTGCAACATTCCGCCGTTTGGCTGGAATGTGCGACTGAGAAGACCAGAACTCAACCAACACCCCCGATCTTGACGATTGGTGAAAATTTCACCAGTAGGCTAATGGATGTGTTCAGCGATCTAACCTCAACTTTGCGATCAAAATTTGAGCGAAAAACTAGAACGCGTTAAATCAAAATCCCCAAGCCCAAACCGACCCAGACCACAAAGATAGTGTGAAGGACAACAACTTCGAGCGGGGTTGTTATTTAAAGCAGAGTAATCAATCAAAAACAATATTAAAAATGTAGATATTTGTAGTTGACCTTTGTTTGTTTTGTTTATAATCATGAAGGAAAAATCGAGTTCAAGGTGAACTTCCTTTGATGTCGGACACTTATAGTGGGCACTCAGCCATACTAAGTTTACGTTGGTGTGAATATGATTCACACATAGTTGGACATGGGTAGTTTCTTCATGCCGTTTTTTTTTCCGTGTGGACCACCTGTCGCAAACCCGTTGGTTGTGTGGACCGCCTGTCGCACAATATCAGATGTTTTGGGTTTTGTGTTTTGTGTTACTTTTCCAAAGATGCAAAAAGAGCAGGACTCTGGCTGATGGACCAGGTTTCATCTGACTCTTTTGGCGGTTTGGAGCCGCAACGGAATATTGTTCGGGGAAAAAGGTATTAGGGAAAAGGAAAGAAGGGAAGCGAAACTTGTTGTGGTAAAATTTACCGCAACAACAGATGGAAAATAAGCTTACGCAAAGGTTTTGCCAGCGTTGAAGAACACCTCTTTAGAACAATAGCAGGGATACTATCCGGGCCAGCGGATTTGTGAATGTCAAGATCTTTTAGAACTCTTGTAACTGCACGAGCGCGAAAGAAGATTTGTCCCATAAAACCGTTTACGCTCTCAAGCACAGGAGGAGTCATGTCACTCTCTGGTAGCATCGAATTTACAGCAAACTGTGCTGCAAGCAAATTGGCTTTATCTACCGAGCTTACAACAGGAGTGTCATTGAAGACGAGCGTTGGAACTGAGGATGACCTTGAATAGCTATTAGAAAATTTAAAAGCGTTTACAAGTTATTATTTTAAATAACCCCTGTAACGATTATAAATGTTTTGCTCTTTTTAACACAGAAATTGACTAAGAAATCACATAGCATTTTGTTTTAAGCTGTAAAAAATGAAATTTTGTATCCATTAACATCCATTTTCAAAATTCTCTTGAAAACAAAAAACAAGTTGGATTTATAAATTCACTAGAATTATTAATTTCAAATGAAAATACCTGTCATATCGATGATTTTCTTGCTAGCAACAGTTTTTTTGTTTTTTTGAAATGCATAAATTCTGTTTTCATTTTTATTTCCAATTTGAAGCCAATCTACTGCTAGTCCTTTATTTTGTATATGTATTGTTCACTTCTGATTCAAATATTTTTAAAGTTATTTTTACTAATTCATCTACAGCTGCCACATTAAATGAATAATTCATATTCGAATTAAATTCCATTAATGACATCAGGACATTTCGAATTGTCCATTCCTTGTTAGACCATCTCTGTATATTATAATAGTGTTTTCGAAATCATCTTTTAATAAAGGAAACGAAAATAAAGGTCGAGATTTTGAACCGAATGGAATTTAGATTAAATTTTTGGAATTATTGATTGGTTGAGTAGTTGTCGTTTGTCGTGTTGTTTATGGATGTGATTTTTCTTTTAAGCAACACCCGTAAATGTTTATATATTTTGCACCCGAATTATTTATCTATTTTTTTTTATTCTTCTGTGGATTCATAAAACATTGGTTTTGAAGAGAATGTTTGTTTGTGAAGAGAATGCAAATCTCGTTGTTTTTCTAGCACATACATTTTCCTCCCAAATTCTCTCAATAGCACAAAAATAAAAATTTAATTTCTTATTTAATATTCTTTTTTAGATTTAAAATTTTTTTGTTAAAGTTTTTTTGTCGTACATAGCAAGCTATCTCGGTCGCAAAGTTGTGATATGTTGCAGCATATGCACACCTCTTGCTTTGGAGGCGAGGTCTATCTAACACCTCTTGAATTCAAGAAAAGAATCTTGAAAACCATATGTCTCCGCATTCGGAATAAACCAAGCCACCATGATACTCCCACTAGGGGGCCTACCTCATAGATAGGGTTTGAGCCGAGGGTAAAACTCAACCTCCGACTCAAATGGGCACTATCTCCCATTGTACTTGTAGCTTCCGGTGGAGCTTCGCAACTTTGTCATTTCATGGAGTCTCCTAGGCGATCCCAACCCGGACTAATCCGAGTCGTTGTCTCAAGCTTCGGAAACTCTTAGATATGAACCCGTCACTTCCAAATGGGCTCCTGCAAAACCCTGTGCCTGTCAACCCTTAGGAAACACACCAAGAAAATTGGCCGGGGTAGTAACTAACAACTTGGTGTGCTTCCTATCTTCATTCGCCTTGCGACAAACTAGGAAAGATGGTTCTAGTCTTTAGCTTACCGCTCAACTCCTTCTGCTGCACTTGATGTTCTTTTTCATCTCATACCGCTAGATATTTTTAGCAAACAATCGGCCGCTAACACAGCCATTCGACTTAAAGCCTCCTCGCAGTGGATCAATAATGATATTGGTCACTACTCTACTATACTGAACTCGTTCAGTAGTCTACCTAGTAACGTCGATTACACCACCCCTCATCCAAAATTTGTTAAAAATTTTCAAGTATCCATCCTTTCCAGGTCTTCTTGGGAAAATGAGTCGTTTTTGATAGACGAAGCAATTCATTTCTATACAGATGGATCTAAAACCGATGACGGGGTCGGTGGAGGCGTATACTCCGAAAAATTAAATCTTAAATTGTCGATCATCTCTGGTGGAGATGTCAAAACAGTTTAACATTCACCTTACATGGGTGCCGGGGCATAGAGACATTCCAGGAAATTGTAAAGCTGACGAACTTGCAAAAAACGGAACAATATTACCTTTGTTGGATAGCAAATCTAACATCGGTATACCCCTAGCTACTTGTAAACTTATGCTAAAGCAAGATACCATAAAGAAAGCTAACCACAGGTGGACCAGCAGCCCAACTTGCCGGTCTACTAAACTGATTTGGCCATTGTTTGATGCTAAACGCTCAAAACAACTAATTTCTATTGGTAGATTGCATATTAGCTCCATTATACTTAGGTGTTCTTACTGGGCACTGCCTAATAGGAAGACATGCTTTTCGTCTTGGAGTTCCTGCAAATGATTTTTGCAGAAGCTGCATGGATGAAGAAGAAGAGGAGTCAATTCCCCACCTTCTATGCTCTTGTCCTGCCCTAGCGCAAAGACGTAGACTCCACTTGGGAGACTACTACTATAACGATCCTAGTGATCTAAATAATTCCGACATTTACTGTCTCAAACGCTTCATTATTAGCTCAAAATGGTTTAACGAGTAAGGGGGATTTTTGAAATCCTTGTGGTATCACAACGGACCAAATATTGGTCTAAGTGTGCTGACCTTTTCCCGTCAGCAGCCACTTTAACCTAACCTAACCTAACCTTTAGCTTACCCTACGGCAAACAAGGAAAGACGCTCCTATCTTTTATTTACCTTACGGCAAACTAGGAAAGACGCTCCTAGTCTTTAGTTTACCTTACGGCAAACAACGAAAGACGCTCAAATATTTTAATTACCTTACGGCAAATTAGGAAAAAAACTCCTATACTTTGTTCTAAAGAACGAGGACGACGATCCTCCTATTATTTGCTACTACAAATAAGAACCCTTAAAAAAAAACCTTAGTAACCTTTAAAGTCTCAAGCCACGTAAGCAGCCGGAGACCTCACAAGTTAACTCCTCGTTATAACCCAGTAGAACCTTAAAAGTCTCCAGCCACGCAAGTAGCCGGAGACCTTACCAATTCAACCCGTCACAACCCGATAAAACCTTAGAAATCTCCAGCCACGCAAGTAGCCGGAGACCGTACCGATTTCACCCTAGACATCCTAAGTAGACCCTTCAAAACCTGGAGAATACCTTAAAAATCTCCAACCGCGTAAGTAGTCGGAGATTTCACCAGCACACACCCGTTTCGACACTACTACTCCCTTGGGTTTTCTTAGTTATCTAAATCTCTTAGCTGATCGAGCAGCGAGAGAATAGACGTAAGCCCCCCCACCACGACAAGGTAAAAGCCGTCGGGGAGGGACTGACAGTATACAGGAGCTACATATGAAATACTAACAGTTTTTTCTCCAAATGCACTTCCTCTTGATATTGCTTTAGTTCTTTGGTAAAGCACCGCCCGCCACCCCTTGAATTAAATAAATGAAAAAGGCGTATCTATCAATATTGTTTATTAACAAAAATCTTACACTATTTATTTTAAGTGCACCTATGTAGATACTTCAAATTGTTTGCTAGATTTCAAGTGGCTAACTGTCTTCGAGTGATCATAAAGTTGTGAGTTTCAAATCCGAATTAATGACAATTATTAAAATAAATTAGTAAGTGGAAGTACTTGTAGTATTTTGAGCCTTCATGAAAGCAACCGAAATATTGACTCTCTGCGATAAGATATCTATCGATCAAAACTTTTTATTTCAAGCAGTTCTTGTACCAACAAATCCCGTTTATGGGGAAGGAGGTGTCGATGGACATTGGTCTTGGATGTTTCCAAATTGAAATAGGAAGGGAAAACCGTTCGGGGTATATTATTGTATAATCTTGCTATGCGCCCAAAATTAGCCTCGAGGGTGAACTGATGAGCATTCCTAGCGAAAGGGGTATCTGGCTACTTCGAGTGAAAGAAAGATAACACAAGGAAAGACATATGAAAGATTTCGACGGTATTTAAGAGATGGAAATGATTCCATGATAGTTCTGTTTCCTATCAGTTTTAACGCTCTGTTCTGAATTCTATCCAATAAATGAAGAGAAGTTTAGGCTGCACCTGCCCAAATTTGTGAGTTACACTCGAGTTTTAGACTTATAAACGCCTTATAAATTGTAGCCAGATCAGAAATAGTGAAAAATTTCGTACACCAATATAGAAATCCTAAGCATTTAGCAGAGTTTTTGGTGGTCTGGTAGTGATTCTTCAACGACAATAGATAGCATTGACTTTTCCAAAAATTAAACTCCACATGTTTCTTAACTCCCTATTTTACAATAGTATAAAGATCGGAGTTCATATTATATCATACGGTAACGTTGCAATTCCACTTCCGAAGGAGATGGACGTGAATATTAGGACGAGTATGAGAAGCTGAAGGTAGAGGCGTCGGCAAAAGAATGAAGTGGATAAGAATATTCAGACAATAGATCATTTGTTAAAATGAGGAACAAAATTGGAGGCAAAACGGAACCTTGGGGAACACCAGCATTTATTTCGTAAAGATCAGATTTGAAATCTTCCGTATTGTGTATTGAACGATCCAGAAAGTAAATTGATTTTTCACGTCATGGGTTCGGTTCCTACAAAAAAGTAGACTGGTCTTTTTGCTGTTAGGGGTGTTCTGCAAATGATCAGCTCTTCGTATGACACGTTTCACGATCAAAAGACTCCTTCTTCGGTCGCAGAAGTGGCTTGGTAATTTCTGTCGTTATTGTTTTTCCCTTATAGTCAGAGACTTTTTCAAAAAACCTTTAATAATGCCGCAGCTTCTTCCGAGTTTTTTCTGCAATTTTGAGGTTTGATAGATCCGACTCTCTTAAACGTAGCGCATTGCCTATTTCTTTTGGACACAATGCTTTTTATGTACCGTTACGTTTACATTTTTTTGACTAATTAAAATAGCAATGAATTGGGAATAAAAACAATTTCGGTCCATAGCATTACGAACTTGAATGCTTCTTCTGTTCTGCTAAGCCGACAAAAACAAGTATATTTTTACAAAACCTATCGGAACAGCTGTTTTCCTAATGAATGTTGTTAGTAGAAGGCTGATTTGTCTAACGTTTAAAACTGAATATTTTGTCTCATAAACGTATGTGGTTTGAAACAGGTGTCACAAATGCGTCCGAAGAAAACAACTTAATTTTTTTGTTATAATTTGCACACATTCAAGGGGCTATGACTACCTTTATAATATTGTGATGTAATACAGTGCGAGAGGAAAAGTGGAGAGGATTTAATAGGAGATGTCGATGCACATTGTTTTTGAAAGCTCGTACATCACAATGAGACAAAAAAATCATTCTAGTAGTGCGACTAAAGAAAGAGCCTCTATATTTGACAGTACTGCCGAAATGACGCTCAAGGGTTAACTGATGAGCAGTCAAGTCATGACTAGATAAGTATTACGCGGAATTTTTAAAAATGAGGACTACAACCAGATATTTCATTTCAGCATTGTTGAAAGAAAAACTGATAAAAAGCACTTGATATCTTCAAGTTAATACTTAATTTTCCAAAACCCCGGCAGTCCACTTCTATTCTTTTGATTGGAAGATTTCGGTAATTCAACGAAGATAATACAGAGTGTAACCAGTAACTCCAACAATAAAAAAAAAAAAACTTTCTTTTTCGTGCTTCCTTTAAAATTTTAAAATTGTTTCCGAAACTAAAGAAATCAACTTAAATGTTGGTTGTGGTTTTTTTTTTCGTGTGTTTATTTAAGTTGCTTAAATGTTCTCATGCCTTTCTTATTTGATCTTACCGCTGGATTGTAGAACAGTTTTTTTGATTTCCTTGTGCACTTAACGCTATTTGAAAAGAACCAAGTTAGCATTCATTTTGGTAAGCACTTTAGTTTGTTGTACGCAAATTAAACATTTTTCTTACTTTTTAAATTGTAAAACGTCAATTCAAAACCCAACAATTTGGTATTAAGATTTAAAATGGAAACTTTTTAATATTTTTAATTTACAATTTGCACAATTTTGTATAATATATATATTAATTGAATTTTATTTTCTTATTTTTGCAGGTAAGTTTCTATAAATGGCTCAACTTGTAAGTTACTTAAATCTTATTAATTATAAAAAATCGAATCTCATTCCTGTACTAAATTTTGTTTTTCCTAAGTTAAAGTGGCTGCACTGGCCGATTAAGGTAGCTAGTTAAATTAATTTCTTTAACCGTTTATTCAGTCCTAATGTAACCAATTAAATGGGTAGGTAACATTAGCAGAATTACTTTGTTGGGCAGCCAATATTCTCGGTTGTCATTGTGAGTAGTTAGTTGGAAAACATATCTACCTGGCAGTTCTACCATAGTCAAATGGCTGACGGTACAAAGTTGATAGTGTAGCTTCTTTACTCGGTGGGAATATCGAAAGTTCCCATTTAGAGTTGAGTACATACTCAGTTTAGAGCACTTAAGATTCTTTAATATTTACATACGCATTCATATTGTTATATTTATTATAAATTTACTCGGTTTCGTTAACCAACTGACTCATTTGTAGAAGTCAATCTACTCAGGTGGAGTTGCTTAGCTATTTATTTATTTGTCTTAGCAGTCAGCTACCGTTAGAAACAAATTCAGCAGAAAAGTCAAAAACAAAATAGAATAAATACATTTTCCCTGATGGTCGTTAATAGCGAACTGAAAAATTCATTCAGTTGAAAAGCTGTCATTTGTTCTTTTGAAATTTATGATTTTAATTTTTTCAAGAAGATTTCTACTTGATGTCTTACTGTTGCAAATTCCATGAGTTTTTCGACGGTCAGCTGATACGGTTGACAGTTAATACACTTGGGGGTCATTTAAGACCAACAACCGCGTTGGATAAAACATATAAGATTCAATGCTTATAGTAACGTTTTAAAGTTTGGACTAAACCTTAGTCTCTCCTTCCGTATTCAAATTCTGGCGATAAAGGAAATATTGTCTTGGCTTAAAGAAAACATGGTATCTAGCACGGATATCCGTATCTCTCAGATAGTCAGGCTGCTTTGAAATCCCTCGCATCAGTCTCTGTAAGAGGAGACAATCCCACACCTTCTTTGTACATGCCCTGCTCTCTCTTACAGACGCAAACTTCATCTAGGAGAATATTTCTATAATGAACCAAGCGATCTCATAAACAAAGACATTAAGGGCCGTTTTCTTCACTATAACTCAACTTGAGGCAAACTCTCAAGTTGATCAACTTGAGAGTTGGATTCAACTCGAGAGTTGAAACGCAAGTTGAAATTTCTTTTTCTTCACAATTTTTTTCTCAACTCCCGAGTTGAAAATCTAAAGTTGATCAACTTCTGATTTGAAAAATATCCCTGGGATATTTGTTGAAATATATGTATACAAGCTGTCACTTTCAAAATTAAATTTTAATTTATTCGGTCAATCTAATTGAATTTTTGTGTGATATTTGTGGTGAATGATTTTCTCTTCGATCTAAGTACATAGGGATAAAAATAAGTTGTTACCAATCGCGAACGGATGTTTGTCATGGATGTTGCCGTTTCCCCAAAAATACATGGTAAATTTGTGTCAGCTAAATCAGCAAATCTGGGAATTTCTGGAGCAGGTTCTATAATTTTCCTTCAATTGCTTTGTTGTGAATAACAGCGCAATCGATGATGATGAGTTTTGCCGTCTCTATTTTCCACCTAATGTCGGAAGCCAACACGGGAAATCTGCTTTTCCAAACGCCATATGAACGCTCAACTCAATCGCGAGTGCCTATTTGCAATTCTTTGTACAAATTCTCATCAGCGTTTGTTACAATGGTGATAAGGTGCTTTTTGTGATTAGCCACGAGATTAATTTAAAGGGGAACTTAGGTTTTAATTCAAAACTATTACCGTCTCGCGTTGCAAGGAAGTGAATCCTTTATTAATTCTATCAACATCACTGCTGTCGGTTTTGAAAAACGAAAACAATAATTGAAGTCACGGTCGTCCCACTCTTCAACTCCAATGAGCGGCACCATTCACTGCTCGACGAAGTTGAAGTCCAATTTTCCCAAAAATAATTGCTGCGGAAAATTATGCCAATATTTTTTTTTGTTGTGAAAACTCAATTAAAAAAACTTGAAGCAAAATGTATGTATTTTATTAAAAAAAAAAACAATGTTTCATGTCAACTCTCACTTTTTCTCTCTCAACTTCTAGTATTTTCGTAAGTTGAGAAAACCAGAAGTTGATCAACTCGAGAGTTGAGAATCGAAAGTTGAATCTGTCAACTTTGAGTGAAGAAAAACAAAATCACAAGTTGAGAATAAAAATCCTAAAGTTGAGGTCAACTTCTAGTGAAGAAAACGGCCCTAAAAGTCTCCTTCGCTTCATCAGAAGCTCCAAATGGTTTTAACTAGTAGGAAACCTTTTTGTTCCCTATTAGATCGTGGTATCACAATGGACCTCTAATGGTCTAAGTGTGTCTGACGCTTGAATGACAACCACTTTAACCTAACCTAACCTAACCTAAAGTTTGGACCTGCACTTTGAATTAAGTACATAGTTTTCGCGTTATCAGTTATAATAACGAAAATACCAAATTATATTAAATAAAGTAAGCACGAGTGCTAAACATTAATACCTAATACACGCCCCCAGAAGGAGAAGCAGACATTAACCCAAAACGTACTGCCACGGGACTTAAATAAAGTGCAAATCACCGACAAGATCGATTAAGATTTGCTCAAGCGCAGAACTATTAGAAAGTTGAGCAATATTCGGGAATGAGTGCTGAATGTGTCTGCACGGAAGCGATCGTAGAAGCAAAGTACACATACGACTTGGAGAACGACTTACGCAGTTCGGTTTCGTGATTTACGGAAGAGGATGTTGTATGCTATAAGCAGACATTTCAATAGGAAAACTGAGAGGATTTTTGTGCCTAGTGGTGGTTGAGGAGGAGTTTTAACTACGCATTCGTAGATCTCTTATATTCTGTTGGATCACGTCGTTCCTTATGCTGAAATTTATTAGCGAAGGTTTTCTACAAATCAACGATATTGCTGGATGCTACATTGTGCGGGAAAGAGTAGAATTTGTTAGGGAAGTTGATATTTCCACGATGGACAGGCTCACGCTAAGCCCCTATTAAATGTTTGTGGAACGACCTTAAGAGAAGAGTTAGAGTCAGAAATCCAGCTCCTGAAACGATTAATGAAATGAAAATAGAATGGGTAGACGAATGGGACGCAATGTCTATGTCGCAAGTGACAATCAAAAAACTCATCACGTCAATGAGAACCGGTTTAGAAACACTAAATCAAAACAATAAATTACGCTGCATTTTGTTTAAAATATTTAATGTTTGACCTGTTTCAATTTCGATTTGTGTTTGATATGTTAACTTAGATGATAACCTCGTAAAATATGGTTCAAGTTATTTTAAACGATACCGTAATAAACATTTATGTATGTCAATTACGTCCAGAATAATTACTGTCGTAACATAAAACAATAGGGTGATTCCAATTGTTTGCTCGCGAGTTTACTAGGTCGGTTATATGAAAACTATGTTCCAATAGTTACTAGGGAATTAAAAATAAATAGATGTTCCTGGTTCAATAATAGTCTTAATCTGATTCGGGGAAGGGAGCATTTAGTCCGAAAATTTAAGAATAATCCTACTGAATTTAATAAAAGACAGTTCATATTTTCAATTCTAGCATTCGTACCTCGAAGCGCGCATTCTTAGTAAAAAAAAAACTTGATCCTTCTCTTAGCTCCAAAGAACTTTGGAATAACTTGAAGAAAATTGGTGTCAAAGAAGATAAAAACAAAAGTAAAAGCCCGTTTGGTGCTGAAGTACTGTCTAATGCTCTATTTCCTATAGTGTCAGGGTCCCTTGTTCCCCAAGAAATTTTTTCAATTCCAGAGACTGAAAACTCTTCTTCTTTTTCATTTGATGGATTAGTGTTTTTGATATATTTAATGCCATAAGATAGGTTAAATTAAATGCTATTGGTCCTGATAACATTCCACCTAAATTTGTAAAACTCGTTCTCCCAATCGTAATTAACTACTTACTTCACATATTCAACTTTTGTATAGAATAGTAACGAGTTTCCAGATGCGTGGAAAATTGCTAGAGTTATACCGGTTCCCAAAAAAAAAAAAACAAACCCATCCATTCTTTCTGAATAAAGGCCAGTCAGAATTTTGTCTCTCTCATGCAAGTTATTTGAAAAAAATAATACATGACCAAATCCAAATTTATTTGAATGAACACACTCTACTCTCTAAATGGCAATCTGTCTTCCGCAACAATCACAGTTGTGAATCTGCAGTAATAAAAGTTACTTCGGATATCCGCTCTGCTCTTGACTCTGATGAGTTTGGTGTCGTCGTACTTTTAGATTTTACTTAGGCTTTCGATTGCATTGATCACTCTATTCTACTTTCTAAACTCAAAAGAAATTTTAATTTCTCTGGCACGTCACCTAAACTAATTTGCAACGTCCGAAAAGACAGAGTTCAGCGAATAAAAACAGAGGTTGGTATTTCTAATCCTCTGATCAGCAATATAGGAATACCTCAGGGTTCATTGTTGGGTCCACTCTTATTTTCGTTATTTATAAATGACCTTTCTGATATAGTTACTAATTGCAGAATTCATTTGTATGCTGATGTTTGATGGAAGACTGTATTGCTAAGTTAAATGAGGATCTAACTTATGTCCAAATTTAGTCTAATAATAACCTTAGGAAGCTTAGTAAGCCACGCCCTCTTTCCTATACACTATAAACTACTGTATTGCAGACTTTCCTTTTTAAATCCTCTTGCTTTGCAGCAAATAACGTTTAGAATGGAAAAATATTATATTGACTATAGTGATTCAAGGAACTTGACTGAATATTCTCAAAGCCAAATGGTCAAAATAAGCATAAAAGTTTGTTTGCAGTCCATTTTTGATTATTTGTTAATTGAATTAGTAACTGATTTACAACCCTCATTCTCAATGGTGCTTTGAAATATTTTTTTGTATTAGCTCTTAGAAAAAAGAAAATCATCAAAAATTTTATCTTTCATCCGCTATCAATAAATTTTCATTAAAATTTAAATAAAATCACCAATTTTCTAATTAAATTCCTTTGATGTACTATTAAATTTATAAAAAGAAATATATTTTTTTTTCTTTTCCAAATAAAATTCTAGCTGTTTTGACAAATAAATTTAAATTTACCTCACACTAAAGGTGGAAAACAAAAAGTCTCTATACAAATCAAGAAAGCTAGATTATTTATTTTTGGAATTTATATTATAATTTTTTTTTTGTTTTTAATTTTATTTTCTCTTGGCATTTAACAAGAAGAATACTTGTGTCGGTAAACAATATCCAGCCAGAGATTGTGTGTCGTTTGGTTTTTTATTTTTATTTCTTTCTCGGTTGCCACTCTATTTTTTTTTTTTTTTAAATAAGTACCTAGGTATAATTAAATTTTAAATAAACTGAAATACAATCCACAAATACTTAGTGGGGTGCAAATGCAGCGTAATTTCAATTGCAGCAACAACACACAAATCGCAATTAAAATCAAGTTTTTAATTTCATAAATTAAACAAAAAATACATTTTACTACAGGGTGAGAAAACATTTAAAAGTTTTTGAAAAAAAAAATATTCTACCAGTTTTGGTTTTTGGCGCATAATACTGGCTGAAATTTCAGGAAGGCGTTCATTTTGTTGACTTTGAGAGCATTGATTGTTTGTTGTTTTATTAGTATTTTGATCCGAATTAATGCTGGAGTCTACAGGCGATGAATAGCGTGACTTTGGCGGCGATTTTTGTCGTTATCGCGGGTCGTTCATGGTAACCATGTGCTGTAATTGATCATGAAAATTGTACATCGAGGCATGCGCTGTGTGGCACGTTCACAGTTAAGACCATAAGAGGTTACTTATCATAGATTTGTTGCGCTCCCCGTTGACAGCTATGCAATGCGAATTTTGTTTTAAAAAAGTGCTTACCGATGATTCCGTCATCAGCCAAAATTCGCATCAAATAGTGACATTATCGGGAAGCATTTGGTTCTGGTATAGTTCGCCCGAAATCCGACAGTTAAGGAATATTCACATGAGAGCGACTAACGACCGACGATTGAACGAACATTCGCCCATTTTGACAGTTCGTTCACATGCATTTTTTTCGTTCGTCGCGAATGGCGTTTACGTAGACAACTTAGAATGATTTTGAGGTTAGTCACGTGCGAACAATTCATTTGTTGCAGTGTGGATGGTATGTGGAACCCGAAAAATGTTTGACAGTTCGTAGCAATCATATTGCAATTCGCGACGACAAATTTATTTGCTCAAATTTCTCTCATTTTAGCTATTTTAATATATAAACATTAAACTAGATTTCTACCCTTTTGTAAAGGTTTTGTGAAGAATTTGGGCCTACATACGAGTACAGTAAAACCCGCTTAAGAGAAACGGCAAAATGTCACAGTATTTCTTTCACTTAAGCGGGTTTTTCACTTAAGCGAACCCCGCTTAAGTGAAAAATAATTTCACTTAAGCGGAGTTCGGATAAGTGAAAAAAAAATTTCACCTAAGCGGATTTAAAAGTTCCATTAAGCGGAGATTTAATGCTAGAAACAATATTGTTTTTATCTTTTGTACTTGCCTTGAAAGAAGTTAAATAAAACAACGATTAAATAACACAAAAATAATTTATTGAACAACGAAAACTAGCAAATTTTGTTCTGTTCTGTTCTGTTCGATTCAATTTTTTTTTTCACTTAAGAGAGTTTTTTCAATGAAAAATATTAAAAATTAACTGAAAATATGTTTCAGTTATCCGGGTTTTTCACTTAAGTGAGTTTCACTTAAGCGGAGTGTTTTAAGGGAAATTGGTCGGAAAATACTTGGGGATGAAGAAAGTGTTTCAGGGAAGCGGGTTTTTCTCTTAAGCGGGTTTCTCTTAAGCGGGTTTTACTGTATATTTAAAATCCCACTTGTTTCTTTATTCGTTAGTTGCTCTTATGTGAATAGTCCTTTTTTCTTGTCGACCTTATTCAAAAATTGGACTCTTTGCTAAAAAGTTGTTTTATTGGCATAATGCGCTGAGCAATTTTGGAACGGGAAACTGAATTTAAAAATAAAATTTGTTGAGAATTTTGAGAATCACTATTGCAAGGCCCAAATATGTATGTCACTATGTGGCACATTTATAGGGATATTTTATATGTATATATTCAACCCCATTTTGGTTATCAATTAACAATTATTTGATAGCAGATAACTTCTATCAACTCACAAAGTTTGACGGCATCACAATTCTATTTTAATAAAATACAGTAAATAATTTTTATAAATTTTATTTGAATGGGAAGTTTTGACATCTCGAATATTTGATACATCTTTCAAGAAGAATTTAAAGCTGATAGAAAAGTTAATAGATAGCGACATATTGGACAACCCTAAAACCAAGTACCTACATCAATATAGAACTATTCACGATAGATCTTAAATCAAATATTATATGTATTCAAAATTTTTGATAATTGATCACCATAGTAGTGATTCATTAATTTTGTTGATACTAATCAAATATATGTTGGGTACGATATCCCGCTTTTTATAACCCCATTTTTTAAAACCCCGTTTTTATAATCCCGTTTTCATAATCCTGTTCCTTATAATCCCGCTTTTTTTAAATCCCGCTTTTTAATTTCCCGTCTCTTATAATCCCGTTTCTTATAACGACGTATAAACAGTGAGGTATGTTACCCCCCTGCTTGGGCACACTATAGGATTTGGGATAGGTGCGAGGTTGGGTGTACGCAAAGTTTCTTTAGCATTTAAAGAATCTGAAAATAACCAACATAAAGGGCCGTACCAACAATCAAATTAAGAGACGACTTTAATATTTGAGCGAATTGGACAATTATTTAAAGAGCTCTATAAAGTTAATCATTATACATGTTATGCACCTAATATTTATGTGAACTCTAAATTATGAACCATTTATTGTACGGAACCTAAAAAATAAAATGCAGCATATATGGTCAGTTATTTAGTCCATTAAATAATGCATCATTTCGCTCAAATATTTAAGTCATCTCTTAATTTGATTGTTGGTAAGGCCCAAAATCAATAAGTTTTAGCTACGTCTAAAAAACGGGATAAGCGGTATAAGACGGGATTTTAAAAAGCGGGATTATAATAGAACGGGATTTTAAAAAGCGGTATTTAAAAAAACGGTGTTATAGAGGACGGTATTTTCAAACTTTTTTTGCGGGATTTTTGAAAAAAAAAAAAAAAAAAACGGGATTATAAAAAGCGGGATTCCGGTACGCTCCCATCAAATATTATCAAATATTGTATTGATATTTGATATCCATGATATGGTTGACTGGGATGCTTTGTTCCTGATGATTGTGTAAACTTGTCTAAGGTAATCCTGGTCCGTTTGTAGCGGGTGTATAACCTCTTGCGAGGAATTGACAAATCCTTCAAGAGTATATCTCTTATAATAAAAAGTGCTGCTTATTAGCTAATCGGAATCGGCAGAAAATTGTAGTTCCCCTCCATTTCTGTAAACATGGACATAGAAATGTTTGGGAGTTGTAAGTCACTAGGCTCAGGCTCTATGTTCCTTCATGGTCTCTAATTTATTTATTTATTTTTTGAAAATCTTGGGAAAAATCAGTTCATTTTACAGGGTTAACAATTTCTCTCAAAACTTATTCTACACAATATTTAATTTATTTTAAAACTTTTTAATATTAAGCTATATTGCTCGAAGACAAAACGGTAGAAATATGGTTCCAGCTTATACCCAAGGCAAAACACCATATCGTAGGCTTTGTTTTGAAGCCAAACCGTTTTGTTTTATATAAATAATATCCCATTTAAGAGGCTAAGGTTGAAAGGGCAATATTTTCGTGTCAATTGTCTATGCGTTCTTTCCTCATTGTGTCATAGTTCCCGAAATTTATCATCGATGAAATCTCTGGGGCTAAGATATCTCTGGCTGTTTAAAATATCCTTCGGAATAAGTTGATTTAGTTCTGTGTTTCGAAGTCGCTCAAGGTTCCTCAGTTTAGTTCGAACATTAACTGATCAAAGGAGATTCAGCATTGACCAATACTTCGTTTACTGTTAAGATTCTCAAAATCTTACTCTCGAAGAGTTAATGTCATCGCTGTTGATGAAGAAATGGTAGACAAATGGGACAGACGCACGTATGAATGGGTCCAAACAGTTCCTTGTCGATGAGAAGTTTCGTCTTCTCTTCGAGTACGTTCTGTCTTCTTAGTGCAGGGTGATGCAGCTCAAAGGAGATATTTCCAAGCTTTAGAATTGCCATGACTAGCTTGTTGAAATTTACCTTTTTGTTGTAATCTACCCCAAGACATTTATTGAGTTTCGTTTTGCTAGCGGTTATCTTCAACTCCCATTTAAAGTTGTACGAGTAAATTTTAAAGTTTGGTGAAATGGTCTTGTACGTTGCGAGTGATGGAGTCATCAACGTAGAATTTTGTCCTTGTTCTTGGCCTGTTCTCCGATTAATCTCCCATAAGGTGCAATATAAAATTGTATAGCTTAAATTTTTTTTCAGTGTTTTTCAAAAAGTCCTTATATTGCTAGTTGTTTTAGTTTATTAAAAAAAAAGCTTATCAAAGTTTTAATTTCTATTTCTTTCACCTTAGCAAGTCTCTGAGGTATAAAATAGATAAAAGAACTTTCAACAAAATAAAATGTTATGTTTAAGTCTCTTAGTGATTTCTGTTTCATCCTGTCGTCCATCAGACGAGTTAGAACAAACAAATAAAAACTGTGACGTTTAAATCATACGAGTATAATTGAGTTTTATATGGTTCCTATAATAAAATAATAGTTGCACTTAATTTCAGTGGATAATGACTATTTGATTAAACTCTGTTCAACAAGAAAAATCACACTTTTAAAATAAAATTTTAAAATTTTTTTGTATGTAAGTACATAATTTTTTTTTTATTCTCCGCTAAATTTAAAAGATAATTTTTTTTAATTTTTGATTTTACAAATAAATGAATTGGGAATTGAGATATATTTTCTTACTTCATTTAAATGTAGATAGGTTAGAAAGAAATTTGTAAAAAAAAATTGGAACTAAAGATTTTGATGAAATTTATCCTTACAACGAATTCTGTTTTTTTTTTTTATAAATTATATAATTTTCACGCACTTAAAATATTTGAGCACAGTGCTAGCGTTTAAGGAAAGTAGTAGAGAATTTAAAAGGAGATACCGATGCACATTGGTTTTGAATGTCTGAAATATAGAGTCGGGTAAAGCATTCCACATTCGTGCAGTGCGGCTAAAGAAAGAATCCGTCCAAAGTTGGGCTCAAGGGCAAACTGATGGACATCCCTTGAAGAAGTATTGAAGCCGGTCTTACGGTTAAATTGCTTAAGGGGAGAAATGCCGCTGGCTAATTCATATAAAAATAACGGTAAAATAATGAAAGACAAGAAACATTGCGACGGTGCTCGAAAGATTCAAATGCTTCTTTTATACTTTTATCTTCTATCATTTTTAAAGCCCTCTTTGCCCAAATATGAGCATCGTGCTCGAGCTCTGGATGAATTCAAGGCTTTATAGATTACAGCCAGATCAGAAGGAGTGAAACATTTCTTGCAACGCCGAACGAAACCTAAGCACTTAGTAGCGTTTTTGGCGACGTCGAATATGTGGTCATTCCACACAAGTTGGTCTGTGATGCACATACCAAGAACTGGGAGCTGTTCGGTTTCCGCGATGCAAGTGGCGCTCATGAATAGCGGCATGGGAGGTGGGTTGGGCTTTAACGACAAAAGGCAGCATTGCGTTTTTGACGCGGTATATGGTTCCCCATTTCAAAACGATATCGAGATCCGATTTTAATGAGCTTATCTTACGCTACCGTTACAAATCCACATCCGAAGAACAAGGACATGTATCTGGAAACGAATATAAGAAGCTGAGGATTCTATCATCAGCAAAACAATCTAGTGAATTAGAAGTTTCAGACAAAAGATCATTGCTGAATAAAAGAAAGAGAGTCGGAGACAAAACGGAGCCCTGTGGCACACCAGCATTTATTTTATTGACTTCAGATTTAAAACCATCCAATACATCTTGTATTGAGCGGTTCAAATGGTAGTTTCTAATACATCGAAGAAGAGATTCACCAATAGCAAATGCGCACATTTTCAATAAGAGAGCTTGATGTCAAACTCTATCAAATGCCTTTGAAATATCAAGTGCAATAATCTTACTTTCTCCAAAACGATATAAAGATTTGTTCCATTCATCGGTGAGATAAACCTATTGCTACGAAAGTCATTCTGCCGGTCATAAACAAGCTTTCGTTCTTCAAGATATTTCTTGAGCTGATAATAAATCAGCGTTTCCATGACCTTAGAAAGAAGGAATGTAAGTTCAATTGGACGATAGTTAGAGGGGGAAGAAGATTCCCTCTCAATTACAGGAGAAATCATGGCATTATCAGACAGCTTCGAATTGATAGCAAACTTACAAAACCATTACACCCATATTAATAAAGATGGTTTAGTGGAGGATTATCGTTAAGTCCTGGATTAAGTGCGAAATTTCATTAATAAAACAAATTTTCTACTAAGTGACGTTTACTAACTATGAGTAAGCTAAACCGCCGAAGTAGATAGTTTAGCGAAGGAATAAGTAATAGAATTGTCAAACTTGTTTTGTTTTATCAAAAAAAAAAAATTAAACAATAGTGCGAAGTGCACGAGTTGTCAAAGAATTTGCTTTGAAAGCAAAGTAAACTATCAGAGCAAATGGCCCATTTCCATTTCCTTAACAAACTATTCTTATTCCGATAAATGGCTTATCCATGCTTTGTAAATCTTTTTAACCCAACTATTGTACTTTTAAATGATTGACAAAATAAAGATTTTATCTATTTATCTATTCTTATTCACTTCTAACATAGCTAGGGCTTCTGTTGAGCAAATTAAAGATCGTGTAGAACCCTTGTATCCCCAGTGGTCAGTTGAAATCAACTTCATTGAAGTCGATCCTACTCGGTGAAAAATTAAGGTCGACATTTTTTTTTTAAGGAAAAACCTATTTATTTTTATAATTCATACGCACTCAAGGATTTATTGAGATCATTATAATGTTAAACATAAACAAAATACGAGCCACTGGGAAATTGGGTTGGGAAAAAAGAAGGTTTCAATGAATATTCGTCTTGAAAGTTTGCAAATTCAAATGGCAAGGGAAAACAGTGTCGGAAAGATTATCCCAGAAAACGAATCTCTGTATTTGACGATACGTCTAAAATTAGACTCCATTGTGAACTGATAAATATTCCTAGCGAAACGGGTATCACCGGTTAACTGACTGCTTGTGATTCCCTGATAGTTCTGTTTCCTATCAGTTTTAAGTCTAAATTCTGGAGAACTTTTGAGTTAAGAATTCGGTTCAACAGATGCTTCAAGTGACTTTAAATCTGCCTAAATATTTATATACCTACTATAAAAACGTATATAATATTTATATCTGTTATATACATGAGTGAAAACTCTTACAAATGATTTATTTAGGAAAATTGAATCAGACCAAAAATATAAATGTTAAAAAAGAGCCAAGTTCTTCCATACAAAAACCTTTGTGTAACAAGTCAGCCGTGAAAACTACTGAGATCTAAAAGTACGCCAAGTTCTTACTTCATGGACGTTTAATACCGAATATTTACAGTAAAATAATATTGAAACATCTACAATGTAATAGAGAAATTTTATTATTTAATGATTACTGACTAAAATTTGATGGGTTCACTGGTCAAGTTTTTAGAACCTTTCGAGCACTCTATTTCTAAGAAAAGTCATGAATTTTCAAGATGCATGTATGGTTTCAAAATGACAATAAAAAGACACTTTGAATAAAAAATCTTAGATTTTCTATTTTTCGCTTTGAATGTACATACATTAAGCTATACCGCTCTACCAAATTTCATCATTCTGCAGCTATTGGAAGTGCTCCGTATAAATTAAACATTTTCTCAGAAAGTGGGCAGATACCACGCCCCTTGAATGGAAAACCTCAAATTTTATATTTTTTTCTTTGTATGTAATTTAAGCCCTACCACTTTACCAAATTTCATCGTTTTACATCAGTCGGAAGTGCTCCATTCAACCAACACCAATTCGGAGAAAGTGAGCGGATACCACGCCCCCCGAATGGAAAACCTCAAATTTTCGCTGCTTGTATGACAAAACCTATTGTTGTGCAAAATTAAAAGATTCTACGATATCGGGAAGTGCTCCATAATTTTGATGATCTGTCAGTCAGTCAGTGAGTCAGTCAGTTACGGTTTTTGTGATTTTTTAGGCCTTATATCTCAGGAACCGCTTATGCTAGAAAATTGAAAGTTGGTCACGTGCCTGTCCTTGACTAGCTTAGCAAATATTAGGAATTTTAATTTTCTGACTTCATTGGTACTGAAGATAGAGAGGGGTCAAAAACCACCTGAGTTTGTTCATGTAAAAAGGGTGTAGTGCCAGAACTTGGCTGGGCACTACCGTGTGCTTTGATTTTTCATCAACAAAATTAACTTGGCGGTCAGCCATCAGACGAATAGGGGGAATAACATGTAGCATACGAAAACATGCACGTGCCGTAACTATTCGGGACTGGTGGAAGTGTGATCATAGCCACTCCGTGGCGGCCGCTAGAAACAAGCCTTTGAAAAGGTTTGGCTAATATGATCAGGGTGGTTCCTCAGGTTGGCGACAGGTTAATTCCCTGTCCCGTAAAACTTTATGAATTACGAGACCGACAACAAGCCTCGGAAACGGACTGATCACACGACGACAACCAACGCAACGAAAACTGAAAAACGATTTACGAATTTTCTTATGGAACGTACGATCGCTCTATAGAGCTCGAGCTGCTCAGCAGCTAGCCGATGCCCTGTCAAAATATAAAGCTGACATAACAGCTCTTCAAGAAATCAGATGGCAAGGGAATGGTTTTCTACAGAAGAAAGAATATGACATAGACTACAGCTGTCATACAAAACACCATGTGCTCGGGGTAGGCTTCCTAGTCAGCGAAAAAATGAGGTCTACCATCATCGGCTTTAACGCTATAAGCGAAAGGCTATGCACCCTTCACGTGCGAGGCAAATATACGAACATCAGCCTCATTAACATTCACGGACCTACGGAGGAGTCCTCAGACGAAGAAAAAGAGACTTACTACGAACAAGTCGAGAGGGCCCTCAATGCCTGTCCAAGGTATGATGTTAAAATCATCCTTGGGGATTTGAACGCAAAAATAGGTCGGGAGCCGGTATTCAGGCATTACGCAGGCACCCATAGTTTGCATGAGAACACTAATGACAATGGACTTCGAGTCTTAGAATTGGCAGCATCGAAAAACATGGTCGTTGCGAGTACCAGGTTCCCACGTAAAGATATCTACAAAGCCATCTGGGTATCACCTGATGGAGTCACTCGTAACCAAATAGACCACGTGTTGATAGACCGTCGCCACTACTCGAACTTGATGACGGTACGAACGTACCGAGGTGCCAATATCGACTCGGATCACTATCTTGTTGGTATGGTTTTCTGAGGGCGGATTGCCTTGCGAAGACACATTGCATTCGCCGATCAGGTGATTTCTAAGAGAGAATCAACACCGCTGCCCTGCGCAATGAAAACACCAGTAACACCTTTGGTAATGCGTTAGGACTCGCCCTAGAATCACTTGATTTAGGGAAAGTAAGTCCTGGAGCCAGTATGCTGGGCGTAAATGAAAAGTGGACACGTCTTAAAAATACTGTCATTAGTACTGCCAACTCCATCTTAGGCAGCAGTCGTAAAAATCGGAACGACTGGTTTGATGATGAATGCAAGCTAGCGATTGAACGTAAGAATGTTGCGTACCGAGCAATGCAACAATCTTATAGAACGCGGGCACGCGAAGAGGAATATAAAGAGCTCAGAAGAATAGAAAAACGGCTACACAGACAAAAAAAATCAGCCTGGGAGAAGAACCTAATCTGTGAAATAGAAAATAGCCGAGAGCGAGGTCCGCCCCAGGCGCGGAAGTTCTATCAATCCGTCCAAAACATGACGCAGTACACACCACGCTGCACATACTGCAAGGACGGAGAGGGAAATCTGATCACCGATCCTGAAAGCATACTGGAGCGATGGGAAGTGTACTTTAATGAATTGCTAAATGGTCAGCTCACTGCAGAAGTGGAGGCTCCACTACTTCAAGAAGAATACCCTATGTTGCAGCCACCAAGCATAGAAGAGGTTGAGAAGGCTATAGGCCGGCTTAAGCAGAACAAATCCCCGGGAGCCGATGGCATACCAGCCGAATTATTCCATCACGGCGGGCCAGCCTTACGTCAAGTAATTCATGATATTATAGTGCACGTATGGGAGCAGGAAGAAATGCCAGAAGACTGGCGAAAAGGCATAATATGCCCCATACATAAGAAGGGAGATGTCACAACGTGCAGCAATTATAGAGGTATCACGTTGTTGAGTACCGCCTATAAGATACTCTCCTCTATCCTACAATACCGGATAACCCCATACGCTAAAACCGTCATCGGACAATATCAGTGTGGTTTCATTCCAGACAAATCAACAACTGATCAGATCTTTACCCTTAGGCAGGCGATGGAAAAATGTCTAGAATTTAACATCCCAACATACCATCTGTTTATAGACTTTAAGGCCGCCTATGATAGCATAGCCAGGGTAGAACTTTACAAAGCCATGAGACAATTCGGCATCCCAAATAAATTGACACGACTATGTAGGTTGACCATGACCAACGTAACAAGCCAAGTAAAAATAGCCGGATTGCTATCCAGACCAATCAACATCTTTAATGGACTCCGACAACCGACAAGGGGACGGTTTGGCCTGCCTCCTCTTCAACCTGGCGTTGGAGAAAGCAATCCGTGACTCTGGCACGGCAACAAGAGGGACCATCGTCAACAGGTCCAGCCAGTTACTGGCTTACGCAGACGACATCGACATAATCGGAAGAACCGAACAAGCTGTACACGATTCCTTCATCCAGATCGAGCAGGCGGCACGAAATCTGGGGCTGCACATTAGTGAAGGTAAAACAAAGTACATGGTGTCGTCGAATGCGAGAGGAACAGTTGGTCAAACAATCAAGGTTGCGGAGCACGAATTTGAAGTGGTGCAATCCTTTAAATACCTTGGGTCAATAGTAGCAGCCGATAACAATATAGAAGAAGAAATACGCGGGCGGCTTCTCAAATCCAACAGAGCCTACTATAGTCTGTCAAAGCTCTTCAAATCCAGAAATCTCACCATAACTTCAAAACTGCTGCTGTACAGGACCATGGTCCTGCCAGTAGTCACATATGGATCCGAGACTTGGGTGCTTAGCAAAAGGCACTCCGACCTCTTAGCTGCGTTCGAGAGAAAAGTCTTAAGGAGAATTGTTGGCCCCGTATGTGAGGAAGGACGATTCCGGAGACGGTACAATCATGAACTGTACGCAATCTACCTTGAAGCAGATATCGTGACAAAAATTAAGCTCGGTAGACTCCGGTGGGCAGGGCACCTAGCTCGCATGAGCGAAGAGGAACCTGCTCGGAAAGTTCTTTGTGGTACATTCTATGGTAGACGACAGCGTGGTAGACCATGCTTGCGTTGGAGAGATGGCGTAGACCAGGACGCCCGAAGCCTTGGTTGTCGAGCCGATGATGATGATGATGAAAATTAACTTATAAGAAATAATCTTCAAATTTCATTCAATTTAAACTAAAATATCGAGGAAAATTTATTCTTCGATCTATTTATGGAAACAAAATCTATCGAAAACTATCTTTAGTTATCGAACTATCTATAGTTCAGCGACTTTCGATAGCTATTCACCTCTAAAATTGAGACTGACAAAAAAAAACTATTATTTTATTTGTCTAAATTGGAACGCAAAATCATCATTTTCATGCGCCTAACTTCCAAATGATAGATATAACGAATATGGCGGAGCAGCAATAACAACATGATGTAGACAGTTATAAGGCTATTAATATCCTCTTCATTCGTGAACCTATAAAAAAGAAAAAATCATTTCACTACTGTTTTCCTAGACAGACTGTCTGTTTTGAAATAGAAGCTATAAAAGCTTTAACTTTATTTCCTGTCTGTTAAACGGAGCATGAGGCATATACATTGCCAGATAATGTATTCTTAATGTTCTATGGCCAGAGATACTTTATTGTATTTGTATTTAGCTAGTCTTTTGTATTTAGCGTTTGTCATAATAGAAACAACCGTTAAACACCCACTCAATTTAGTTTTTGACACTTAAATTCTTTTTGAAGAAACCTCCTCTACCTATTTAAAAGTAGATTCAACGAATTCCTCGATTTTATGTAGAGCTCAACCAGAGACAAACAAGAAATAATTTTAGTCTGCTATTTTTTTTTTTTTTTTTTGTTTGGTTAAATTTCAACCCTCTATGTACTCGTAGCTGGTGTGGCAGCGGGTATGGTTTTATGATATTTTATACTGTTGCTTTTTCGTGCCCACCTAAATTCATTGTTTCTCTGGAGATAATGCCACCCACATGCAGTGGCTGTGTCGTCCTCTGCTGCCACTTGTTGCCAGCGCATAGGTTATACTCGTAGCTGACACCAGACACCCCTACCGACACAGCCCCGCTTGGTCACGTTGTCGGTGGCGACGCCACACAGAAAACGACAGGAACGAGTTGTCACTATTCTTCGGTGGGTCTGGGTATCTATAGCCCTCCTTCCTTGTTGACATTGGCCCCAGTGCTCGGAGGGGTTAGGGTTGGCTTTGGGGTTGAGACACACAATTAAATCACAATTGCAAGCTTTGTAGCGGTAATCGCTTGCGTGTTTGTTTTTGTGTGTTTATGTTTTTTTTTTGTAGTTGTGAGGGTTGACTCTTCGTCGTTGCTCGATCTTGTGTTGGACATTAGGTGCTATTTGTATTGATTTTAGGTTAGCAGCTGTCGTGTTTTCTGTTAGCTATATTAGCGCAGTTGTTGTTGTGGGTGATAATAACGGTAGTCGAGTGTGGATTGTGCACCCTCTCAAGACCCTACTCAGTATGCTCAGACTTCAAATGCGCGAACAAAAAAAAAGAACATTTAGTTTGATTCTTATCTCACTTTTCCTATGGCTTAGGTGTGGAAAGGTTTAGCTTATCGTTGATAATAATTGTATTTTGGGCTTTGGTTTTTTTTTTTTTCATTTAGTTCTTGGTTGTGGGTTAGGGAAATCGATATCTATTATTCTTTGTTATTTTGTAACAGACTTTTTGAATTAATTATCAGGCAATGTTTATGTAAGGAAGATATGCAAGTAAATGCTTTACCAAATTGTTTTGGGGAAACAATTAAAATTAGTTAAAAAAAAACACAAAATTGAACTTTACTCATCTCTGTCTTCTAAAAGGTTTTTCCCAATAGAGATTTCTCAACTTTGACATGTGATTGGTGCCTTAATTGTTAAGCTACATCCGTCAAATTGGCTGCAATCTAGTAAGTCTGTCTTTCAAAATCAACACGGAAAGTTATAGCGTTTAACACCATTTACAAATGATCAAAATGTTTTATGAAAGTGAGTTTCCTGTTCAAGCAACATTTCGTATGCTTCGCCTGAAAAATCAGATTTAGAGACGGGGCCTGTTTCTGAATGAATAGGTTCGTCAATGAGCAAAATTGTCGAATTTGGGACAATCAGAATCCACACGAGATTCAATAAATTGCAATGCACCCCGAGAAAGTCAATGTTTTTTAAAAACGACAATGTTGGACAGGCAATCACCGCCAACGGCGCGCGCTATCAGTCGATGTGGTTACAGTACGATGGCGCTACGTGCCACACAGCCCGTGTCACAGTGTACATTTTGCGCAAACGTTTTCCGAACATGGTAGCCACCGAAGTTGCACGTTTTGATCCCAGTTAGACTTAATCTTGCAGAGCTTTCTTAAACCACAACTGCATTGAAAGTTTACATAATCAATGCCATTTGTCTAATTCAGCCTGATTTATGCTGCAGAGTTATAGAAAATTAGACGTTTCCCTTAATATGTATGTCTGTATATTGAGGCCATACATACGAGTACATTGAGGCAATTATGTGCAGAAATATTATGGCTATCACACATTGTTAGAAATCCAAGGACTTAAAACTTTGAATGAACACAATTTTTCAATATAATTATGAAGTGATATCATCCACGAGCTTATTTTTAACACTCGGAATGTCATATGAACATTTTTCCGTTTTTAATTTGAACAAATTTAATTATAACAATTAATTATTTGGTAATTTCAAGTGTCAATGATCTAGAGCTATTTGCATACTGACAATAACTTTAATCAAATTAGACATTGAAAACTAAAATACTTAAATCTTTGAATATCAATATATGTTCTTAAATACAGCCACAGAACATATCTTGACTTAAAAGTGTCAAATTTAAAATTAAGATTATCAAATTGACAATTAATGTTGTCATTTAAAATGGCAGCCAAAAATACATTGATTTTGATGAAATAGATTTAAATGACTTGAGCAAAAAGATTGTACACGATTCCAACTTCGGTTGGACTAGAATTTCATACAGTAGAGCAGATGTTGCTAAGGCTAGTTTAAGCGTTAAATAAAAATCCTTTACTTATTAAAACAATCCAACCTTGTATTCTTCCAGTCCTTACACACATAATTGTCATAATTGATACTGTTTTATTGACATCTTCTTTTCCTAGTGCCTATTCAATATTACCGTTTCTGTCGAAAGTCTTCGAAAAAAATTTTATCAGTCCGATAAACAACATATTATGTAGTTGTATACTTCTGCATTATTAAAGAATAAAAGAATTAAAGAATATCAATTGATAAAGGTATAATTATACTGTTAGCACTATTGGATTTTTCCAAAACTTTTGACTCTGTAAATCATTACAAAAATTGTGTCAAAACTTCAGACACAATTTGAATTCTCAACAGCTCAACTCTTACCTTTCCGGTAGAAATAAAGCGGTTAGTGCAGGTAAAAAGCTGCCAGATCCTTACTATATACTCGTAGTTATGGGTGTACTGATACTTGCCATTATGAAAAATATTAATTATTTCGAAAACTTCTTTAAAAGTTTTTGTAAAAAAAAAAAAACACTGTGTGTACTCTTGTAGACATGGTCAACATGTTGGTCAAAACAAATTTGAAGAAAAAGTATTTTAAAAGGTACAATACAAGAACTTGCTTTGATTTCCGACTTTTGCATTAACGGCTCTACCGATTTGGGTCAAAATATGTATTTGCTGGTTTGAATATGAAACTATATTGTGTATACAAATTTTCGAAAAAAATATTTGGATTTCTTAAATTGAAAATTAAACTTCAAAACCTTGAAGACAGGTGAACAATTGTTTTTAAAATTATTTCCATGAATTATTATGTTTAGTAAAATTTTATAGAAATTTGGTACATGCAAAAATAAATCACTCAATCGTATTGGCTACTATTTCAGCACCAGTCAATAAGCTGCCTATAGCTTGGCACAGTGTAGATAATATTGGATGAGGGTGGTGGTCCGTTTGAGTGAGTGATCCAAATTCATGATGATTGTTCAAAACAAACGCACAATAGGTACTATATCTTTTACTGCTTTTGAACTTAATCCAAAGTGGGTGACTCCGTGAGAATGTCCACAATTTGCCGCACTTCAGCTCTAATTGGGCCACAGGGCTAGATGTCGGTGGTCGGAATTTATACCTACCTAACTGTACTTAAACAACTCACGCATTGATTATGTTTCAACTGCAAAAAATCTCGGTACGTTGTTCAATAGTACACTGTGTTGGAATGATCACATAAATGCTGCCATTGGTAAGGTAATTCGGAGTACTCTGCAGATTATGGTCCTCGCAGTATAACATCCCTATAACAACTCGTTTGTCATTGGCTAAAACGCTAGTTTCACCAATACTTACATACGGATGCAAGATCTATTACAAACGCGATGCAGTCAGCAGGCGAAGGTTTAACGTAGCTTTTAACAATACCGCACATTATATATTCGGGTTTCTATTTAACCGTTTGTTAAATTTCTCCATACGAATATTAACAATTTCCTCTTAATACTTATTGCACTTCCGAACTCTTGTTTAAATGTTCAATATAATCCATACTCAAGAACCATGAGGTCTGTTCAATATGATACAGTTTGGGTCCTCGTATATATCCCATACATCCTCGTATACTTGTCTAACTTCGGAGCGACGGTTTTTCGATAACGCCATACGACTATGGAACTTCCTTTCGAGGCACATGAGGGCAGGTGGTTAAGCACAGTTTCGAAGAGTGCTACGTAACCATTTTCAAAATTAATTCTGTATTCTTCTTAACTGAAAAACAAAAATAACTAATCTTTCTTTATAAATGGAGATTGTAATTGTAATTTTTACTTACGACTTAAAGGTACTACAAGCAAGAGATTTTGATCAATTCGATGACAGCGAAGACGAAAAAAGTGGGTCCTGCAATTCTTTCTGTCTGTTCGACTACAGCCTAAGCGACTCGGCCGATTTTCTTTAAATTTGGTAGATATCATTTTTAATTTTTCCCCCCACACGTTTTTTTTTCTTCTTTTTTAAGACCAAAAATAACGGTACTTGCCATACGATTTTTTTTATCGAAATTTTATAAATCATTTTTTTTTTTCTCAAAAAACTGTCACAGATTTTATTAAAAAAAAACCAAAAAAATTCATTTAGTTAAAGATAGGTAATGGTTGAAAAAAATTTCCACAAAAATGGTTATTTTCGGTACCCCCTTGGAACCATTTTTTTTTTGTTTTTGATTTTCTCAAAAACGGTGCAATTTTTTTTTGAAAACTCAATAGTTCGAAGATACCGTGTTTTTTTTAACTTGACTGTTAAGAGTTAATTAATACATTTTAAAAGATGTGAGAAAAAATTTGGTATTTTAACTAAAAATAACGGTATCTAACATACAAATGTTAAAAAATGGTTTTCAAAAATTATATTTTTCTCGAAAAAACGGAGCCTAGAATTTTGATAAAATTTTTTTTTGCGATAAATTTGTACGATCTAAAATTTACTGAAAAAATTCTGAGATTAAGATATTACTGACTGTACCTACTATAGAACCTTTTTTTTCAAATTTTGAATTTGTCATTATCATCATAACTGATTTTAATGAATTTTTTTTTACAGAGAAGCATTTAAAAAGTTTAAAAAAGATTACATTTCAAAACTTAAAAAAATGTTTTTTTTTAATTTTTGAAAATTCGATATCTCAAAAACGGCAACATTTTTTTTGGAAACTTAATTTTTATTCGAACAATAATAAAAACTTTAATTTGACGTACCAAAATTTTGTCTTAAACATATTTTTAAAATGTTGTATATAAAAATTAAAATTTTTAAGAAACCGCTACAACGACATATAATTTCTGTTCCAGCATAAATTCATAGATATATGCTTAAGAAATCACATGACATTCTGTTTTTATCTCTTAATACTTAAAAAGTCTAGAAAATGAATTGTATGCTTGTGTACAGTTTTCTCTAATAACATTCGTTCTTGAAATTCGTAGTCTATTACATAAGAGCAAGTTCATGCGACCCAGTGGGGCATTTTATTTTTCTTGTTTTATTTATTTTTCTCATAACTTTTTCGTTTAGCTTTTTCCAATTTTTAATTGTTTTATCTCTTTTTCGATTGCTTTTTGTTTATTTTCCTAAAAATGTGTATTTATCAAAACTCTTTAAAATTAATTAAATAAATTAAATGAAACGAGCATAAAGGCATGAATTAAAATTTTTATAATTCAAAATGTATACAACAAGTTCAAGTTTATTTATTTAAACCTCTGAGTAGAAAATTTTAAAGACAATTTTAAAATCTTTCGTAAAGCTGCTTCGGTTCAAAAAAAAAAAAAAAAAATATATACATAAAGCAGCATAGAAAAATACAAAAAAATAAAAACGAAGGTGTTACCTGCTGCCAATGATAAAACGAGACGACATCGCCAACTACGTGACATGATCCTCAAACAGGACAAAGCACACATTGACCATATGAGTCCACATAAATTTAACGCCACCTTTATGTTCGAATGGGCGGCTCATACCGATCCATTGTCATCGACCGATGTCGTCGCGTTTGACATTCTTTTCTTGTGCATTTTTTTTTTTATTTATAAATTTTTCATCCGGACACGATGTTGGTGCAATGTTCGGACAGAATGACTCTGTGGTCAGTGACAATAGTTCGATGTTCATTCTATTACCAGGAAAATATAGAAAGGACTCGGCTCTTGGTCGGCAAAAGCTAAGCATGAAAATGATGGTGACGACGGACGCGACAAATCGAATTACTTTTTGCGTGTTGAATACAAATCGTTTTTAAAGAGTTTTTAGTTTTTTTTCTTGTTTTGTCATCCTAGTCCGTTTTAGTGGAAGAAAAGAATTACATCATCATTCCCAAGCTACGTAGGTATTGGCAGTTTCTAGACTTTAGGAATTGCCATGTGATTTTATAAAAGCAGGAACATCTTTTTAGATTATACTGATATATGAAATAAACAGCCACGGCTGTGTGCAAAGTGTACTGTGCCAAACTTAAGTTTAAAAATTTCGTATTCTAATTAGCTTGTACACTTATAATTAGTACCCCTTGGAATTATGGTTAGTGCGTTAGACTGTCGTGTAAAATGCCTTGTGTTCGATTCTGAGGCGCTGCGAGGAATTGACAAATCCTTCGAGAGTATCTCTTGTCATGAAAAGTATGAAAAGTGCTCCTCAATAGCTCCTCGTAGGTCCCCTCCATTCCTGGTTACACGCACACAGAAATGGTTCACAGTTGTAAGTCACTGGCGCAAAATTTGAAACATTTAAAACCTACTCTAAATCAATTTTAGAATGGGAGTCGACTCTAAATATTGAGTATAAAACGAGAACCGACTTTTTGTTAATTTTAAAGGACATAAACTATACTTTAACGTTAAAGTGCTCGTCTTACTTTAACAGCAGCAAATAGCTAGTTTATCTTTTAAAAGTATACTTTATCCATATTGACAGTGGTCATTTCATACAAAAGCAAATCGAAGAAAAAATGTTTACTGATGTTTTACTCGATTTTTTAAAGATTTTTTTTTGTAAATAGACTGAATAACTGAATATTATAAATTCGAAACAATCGTACGAAAGTATTCTACGATGAACAAATCTGTAAATACAAATGTATGTAGGTACATATACATATCTTATGTATGCACGCGCGCCGCCGCCGCCGGCCGAGACGAGTATAGCTAAATGAATCTGCACCTTGCAACAACAAATTGAGTTTTTATTCTGTTAATTTGCGATTTATACTTTATTTCCATCTAAAATAATGTAAATAACTTATAAACAATCAAAATCTATACCGAGGTAGTATATAAAATGTACTTTTTTCGGCGAAAAATTATTTGGTTTAAAGTTGTCTGTTCTTTTTAGTTTTTTTTTGTGTTTTTGTAGTTGTGTGAGTTATGTATCTGTCAAACACTTACGTTATTGGTTTTCAATACTCACCTTTCGTATTGCGAATTGGCTTTTTGAAGTGCATTAAGCTCGTTACTGGAAGGTTCTTGAAATATACGGTTAAATCTACCCTAGCACTAGGTTAAAATGCCAAAGTAAAGGTAACAAAATAAAAAGAAAATTGACCCAGGCAATAAGCTAGTTCCATATTTTGTTTCTTGGATGCTTAAGCCAGAAAATAAATATATTTATACTCATAAGCCTAACTCAATCAAAGTTTAAGGCAAAAAACAGCAGCCAAACTTGGATACATTTACACAAATCTAAAGCGATGTAACACAGTTCGTTATAGTTTTTATCTGACTAGGGATATTACTTTATGTCTTGTCAAGTTTAAAACGGTGGTAAATTTAAAAATTTTAATAATTTTCTTCTCCTCAGAGTTTGTTTGTTTTATTGAATTAAATTATAAATATTATGTCTATGAGAGTTTTAAGAGTTGTAAAAATTATCAAATCTTTAAAAAATATATACTGAATTAAATCAAAAGATTGCATTCATTGACTTTAATTGGAGACTTTGACATTAAATTCTGCAACCTCCATTTATTTGTGACATTACAAATATTGCAATAAGTCTTTATCCATTCGCTATGCAGCATTCAATTGAATGCAATATTTTGAGAATTCAATCACTCATTTCATCTTTTGGAAAAGATTTTCCATCACATTAAAGAAAGATAGTCACGGACACTAATGTGGAACTAGTTATGGTTCCCTTTCAGGCTATAATTCGATCTAAATAATCCATCCGTTTCATCCGTGTGTGATTCATATCGTTCGAGAATTTTACGATCATTAAGAAAAACTAATGTGTAGGTTATTTCCTGTCACTCAGATGGATTACTGGGGTTGCCGGCAGCCCAAGACAAGTGCATCAAGCGCCTAAACACTAACCTAGAGGTACAGTCTAATATGAAATATCTTTCCGAATAAATGAAAAAAAACTGGGTTTTCCAACAAGTAGTTAAAAAGACCTATCATCTTAGCCTTCTTACTATCGGCTAACGGCACTAACGTCTCTCCGTTCCTAGATCATGAAAACACTTATCAATCGTTCATTTAGGTAGAAATGGCGAACACTGGCAGTCTAGCTCTGTGGCCCAATAAGTCCTGAAGTGCGCCATTTGGTACTATAAATCATAAACCTGTAGATGGAATTGATATTTGAAATTATGGACATTCTTGAGGAGTCATTCAGTTTGGATTGAGTTCAAAAATATGAAAGGATCTAGTTGGTTTTGATGTCTGTTATAGAGCTGTGCCAATCATTCATTATAAAAAATCGAAACAATCATTGATTTATTGATTAAGACGCCAGTTATAGCTATCATTGAAAACCATCATTGAAAATTTTGTTTTCACTTTTTGGGATAGTTAAACTATGAATATTGAGAATGTTTGGTATACTCGTACAAATGAAGTTAATCAATTATATATTTTACTTTTGCAAATAAAAATTAACAAATATGTTAAATATTTCTCAAAAAACTACTTTTAATTTTTCAATGATGAAAATCGTTTTCAATGAACAGCTGATTTTCGTTCCAACAAAGTGGAACACAATCGTACTTAATGATTTGTGTTCGATTCTCTTTCTATTCTCATGTGTCAGTTTTTTTTCAATGATCAAGTCTAACCTCAAAAAATTATTCAGGTTGTCTTTGTAATTTATAGTGATGGGTAGGATACGAATTTAAAATGAGTTTGTATGAGGTTGAGGTACTCATTTTTCGAAATGAGGTGGTATTTTGTCTCAGCTCAATATAAAAAAAACATTATTTATTATTCTCTTTTCATATTCTTCTTCTCAGGCGAGATGAGAGACATGGCAAATGAGAGGCGACTGAAATTTTAAAACCGCCCGTTACGAAATAGACAAACACTAGCACAAAAGACACTTAGAAAATAAAACATTCTCTTTTATAAGAAAAAATATTTAAAATGAATTCTAATGTCAAATTAAAAACTAAAAACAAACATGAGGTTCAAAGCTTAAGTAAATAGGCAGTGAAGAAATGGATAAATAAATAAACAACCCTTTTTAAGGCGAGGCGCGCACATTCAATTTTTAACTTCCCATAGGGAGTTATTGTAATCGGTCCGATTTGTCAAATTGGAATTTTTGACATTTCTCGACGTTTCAAGGGACCTTGAGGCTATATCAATCATTTTTAGAGAGATGTCTGTGTGTGTGTGTGTACGTACGTTCGTACGTTCGTACGTGCGTACGTTCGTACGTCCGTACGTTCTCGTACCATTTTTCGTCGTCGATATCTCAAGAACGAGTAAAGATATCGACTTCAAATAAGTTTTGTTTAATAGATAATAACTTCGAAAGAGGCTGAAAGAGCGTTTATTAAAATTCAGTGAGTAGTTTTTGCACTATAACGGTTTAAAAAAAAAGTAAAAATTTTGGTTAGTTTCAAATATCTCACGAAAAAATAATGCTATTGATTTCAAATAAAATTTAATGTACTCATTATAAGGTCATACAGATTTGGTATGAATTTGGAAAAAAATGAACATACCGTTATTTTTTTAAATAAAAAAAACTGAAAAAACAATTTCATAACCCAGATATTCTAAAAACGGAAAACAATTTGAAACTCAAAATAATTTTATTTTACGAAAAATAATGTGTTTGACAACTGGTGAAAATTTCAAAAAAAATCAGTTTACAGTTTTTTTACAAAAAATAAAAAACTATATAAAATTCTATTGAAAATTGGTAAAAATTGTTTTTCGACTCAAGTTTCTCGAGAACTAGTAGTGATATTGACTTCTAATTTAGTTTATTCTATACATAGTATAATTTTGTACAATTGGTAAAATGTTGACAAATATTGAATTAATAGTTTTTTTTTTTAAATAAAAAAACTATTAAAAATTCTAGTGAAAACTAGTTAAAATTGTATTTCAAGTCGAATTTCTTGGAATAAACTCCGACAGTGCCTTCTAAAGCATGTTGTTTTATACATCGATACCTTCCCGTAGGAATGTAGCGAATGTAAGCGACATTTCTAAAATTGTTCAGGAAACGAAAAAAACGAAGAAAGTTCGTTGGCGAAACCCAGGCCAAAACGTGGCCCTTAACATATATTATATTTCCTCATCAAAAAGTCATTTTCGGAAAAAGTGTCGCTTAGTACATTCTTACGAGAAGGTATCGACATAATACAGTTATTAACATATGGTTAAATTTTGACAAGTATCGAATTGACAGTTTTAACAAAAATATAAAAAAAATCTACTAAAAAGTGGTTATACTCGTATTTGTTTTTCGACTAGAATATCTTGAGAACGAGCAATGATATTGACTTTGCAATTATTTAATTTTATACATAATACAATTTCTAACAAATGGTTTATATTTGACATAAATCTAGTTTTAGAGCGGATATATTTTGTAAGTACACTTCCATCAATAACCAAACCATATCTTTTATATTTGAATATTTCGTTTTTAATTTTTTTTCAATTAAAATGTTTGGAACCGAAATAATAAAGTAATTTCTATAATATGTATAATATTAAAAAACACGGAAATCTATAATTCAGTATATAATATGTATTATTTACCTACCAACCTTCGTAATTATTACTAAAAATAATAATTACAATTAATTATTAATTATTAATAATTAAGTAATTATTACAAGTTTTCAAGACCACAAATGGGAAGTTATCAGTGTGGGTCGCACCCAGCCTCTTTTTAGTTTCGCAACTGTTTAGTTGCTAAAATGAAATATATGGACTTATATGGGACACCGCGCACTTAGAGCAACTCGATTCGAGCAACTAAAAAGTTTGTGTTTGACACAAACTAAACGATTGCCTAAAATCAGCTCGATAATTTGTGTTACATATAAAGAGAAATATTTTATGGTGCTTTTATGGTGAGGTGTGATATTTCAGAGTGGTGTATGCGACATTTTATATTGCCTCATAAATAAGGTACACATCACTAGTAATTTCAGAATCATTCAAGCGACAGATCTTTTCAATGACAGAGAAATTATTGATTGCTATAACCGACTTGTCAAAAAATATTCCACCGTTCCACTGATTTGTCTTTCAATGATGGTTTTCAATGATAGCTATAACTGGCCCCTAAGGGCCATCATTGAAAATTTTGTTTTCACTTTTTGGGATAGTTAAACTATGAACACTGAGAATGTTTGGTATACAAATGAAGCTAATCAACTATATATTTTACTTTTGCAAATAAAAATTAACAAATATGTTCAATATTTCTCAAAAAACTAGTTTTAATTTTTCAATGATGAAAATCGTTTTCAATGAACAGCAGATTTTCGTTCCAACAAAGTGGAACACAATCGTTTCAATGATTTGTTCGATTCTCTTTCTATTCTCATGTGTCAGTTTTTTTTTCAATGATCAACTCTAGCCTCAAAAAATTATTCAGGTTGACTTTGTAATTTATAGTGATGGGTAGGATACGAATTTAAAATGAGTTTGTATGAGGTATTAATTTTTCGAAATGAGGTGGTATTTTGTCTCACCTCAAATGTCCCATAGGATATACCTATTTTAATGGGTATTTTCAACAAAAAAATCAATTTTTCAATGACGTCTCTGCAATTCTAATGATCATGAAATTTGAATAAAACATACAAATTTTTATATGTATGTATGTACCTAGATACGTAGGTATACAAAAACATTTTTATTGTGCTCTTTTCATATTCTTCTTCTCAGGCGAGATGCGAGACACGACAAAGGAGAGGCGACTGAAATTTGAGAACCGCACATTACGAAATAGACAAACACTAGCTCAAAAGACACTTAGGATAGGCGCGCACATTCAATTTTTAGTTGCACAAATGTTTGGTTGCTTATAGAAAACAGATAAATTATTTGGTTGAATGTCCGCGGAGGTGCATATAATTATGTGTTACACCAAATAGCGAACTCATTTTAGGCAATCGTTTAGTTTGTGTCAAAACACAAGCTTTTTAGTTGCTCGACCTAAGCAGTTGCGAAACTAAAAGTTGAATGTGCGCCCATAGCCTTATAGAGTAATTCTGTGAGAGTGGGTTTATGGAAAGCAAAGCAGCGAGTAGGAAACTATAAACTAAACTGGACTAAACACTAATCACGCACCCGAACCCCAAAGAAATGATTTTTTTTCTTATAGCTCATATCTCTAAGAAAAACAGAACAAGAAAATGATTGCAGTTAGCGAAAAAAAAAACTTTAAACAATAACATAACATGCGACATTTTGTATTGCCTCATGAATGAGGTACCCATCACTAGTAATTTATTTTCAATGACAGATTTTTTCAATGACAGCGAAATTATTGATTGCTATAACCGACTTCTCAAAAAATATTCCACCATTCCACTGATTTGTGTTTCAATGATGGTTTTCAATGATAGCTATAACTGGCGCCTAAAGGATTCGATCTTTTCAATCGTTCATTCAATCATTTCGTTCCCAACGAGACCGAGACGGATATGAAATATTTTTAATCGTTCATTTAAATAAAATATTTTTGTCCAATAGTTTCATTCTGATTGAGACCGAAAGAATGCGAAAATGAATGAAAGTTTGGCTTTATATACTTCTTTTCAACTTTGTTTACATATAAAATGAAGAGTATACATTCCGTTTCATTTCCATACCTATTTGGTATTGTGAAATGACTGGGAACAAGTTGAATGAACGTAACATAACTTTTTTCGTTTCGTTCACTCTATGTCGGTTTCAGTGCCAAGAGATTGACATTAGGGTTGATTGATTTGGTCTATTGCCATTGCAGTGAATCAGTTTTTTTTTGGTAAAAGGATCGCAATGACCGAATCAATGGCGATTGACACAGCTCTAGTCTGTTATTGTGTGCTTGCTTATGCACAATCTTTCAGAATTTTGATCACTAACTCAACCTGACCACCACACTCATCCGACACAATCTACACTGGCAGCTTGTTGACTGGTGCTGAAACAATAGCCAATACAATTGAGTTTTCCGCTACAGGTAGTTACGATCGTGGCTATTTCTTGAGTGGGTCATTCGGGACTTATTATAGGTGGGCCAAATCTTTCTAGTTATAATGCAGCTAGTAAAACTACTCCACTTACGGTTTGATTCGTTGAGAAAAATTGACAGAATATTGCCCCTTCATAACTGCTAGCGGAATTTTGACTCTTTCCATAAGTGGAGTTATGAAGGACTGATCCTTGCCTGGCCAGCTCATCCGCTCTTTCATTCCAATCAAGGCCAAAATGACCCAGAACTCAGGTAAGAGTGACTTTGTGCTTAATATTGAGGCTAAGGAGTTGATCCCGCCATTGCTGGACTAATTTGGAGGATGATGTAGAAGAATTAATGGCCTTAACAGCCGCTTGACTACCTGTGATAAAAGTCGTGTTTCGGTTATGGTTTAGGTGTGGTTTGGGTATCTTGCATGCTTTCCTGATAGCCAATAATGCAGCTTGAAAAACACAGCAAAGTTGTATAATCTAAACGACATAGATATATGTATGTATATATAAATATATTTTTATAATGAAAGGTAGTTAATGACCGGCAATATGGCTTTCGTAGTAATATATCCATCGGTGCCTTGATTGAATATTCCACCGAAACAAGGAATCAATCCTTACACCGATTTGGTGAGAATATGATTGTAGTGTTTGATATTTGGAAGACATTTGGAAAGGTTTGGTATCCATGTCTTTTATAAAAAACGCGTTCATTTGGAGTCAATGGTTCTTATTCATTGGATTAGTAATTAGTAATTACCTATCTAGCTGTTTCATCCAAGTTGATTTGGTTGAATTTAAGTATGAAGTTCCTAAGATAAATGCTGGTATTCCTCAGGGCTCTGTTCTTCCTCCGACACTTTTTATCAATTTTTTTTATGGCCAGAGACTACTTATTATTTAAATAGTTTTGCAGATCACAAAATATTCATTTCGAGATTCAATTCCTTCCTCTTTAGATGTTGAACTGCAACTGAATAAGATTTTGATCTTAAGAACATCTTCAAATCAACAATCATGTGGATGTCAAAACCCAGAGTTGTCTTGTGTAAATAGTGCTCGCATTGTGGAAACTGAAAAGCTTTATATTCTCGGTTTGTGCAATTACAGACAATGACCACAAAATGGACATTCCTAAGGACCGATATGGTAAGGTTTACTAAGAAGACGTACGAACATATTTCTCGTTAGGCATATAAATTCCTAAAGCTAAAGCATAAATGCACCTAAAACATCTTTGGAAGTGCTGGATAGAATCCAGAATAGAGTCAAAAGCTTGGTAGGTGATAGCCAGGAATTTGAGCATTCCTTATATACCCTTGACCTTGACTGCGGTCGTGTCGTTTAACACAGATATTCACTCTTCAGCCGTACGACATATACGACCATATTTTCCCTTCTCATTTCAATGTACAGGTCTTTAAGAATTGTAAATCGTTGTCTCCTACTTAATCTTATCTTTTCTTCCTAACCGGTCGCACTAAATAGTAGGTATGTTAAATTTACAATCTAAACAAAATTTACATTTTAAAACACTCATTGAACAAAATAATAAATTTCTATTTTGAAATTCCTTAAATTATTATTTATTTCACAATTTGTGAAGATAATTCAAAATTCGCGACAAAACTGTCAAAACATCGCAGTCAATTGAGAAATGTAATAACAAACGTAGCAGAAAGAATTTTCTAAGACCCTTGATCAATATTTGCCTACACATACATAGCTTGAGTGATGATAGATTTAGAGAAAAAAAAAAAAAAAAAACTGCGAGTAGACGTTGTGGGATTCACATTAATTTTCGACGACGCGACCGTCGATGTCGCGACGTGACTTTTTCAAATAGTGAAGGAGGAACACCAAGAAATAGGCGTTGCGTTGTTTATGGATACCGAATGCAATATCAACATTTATTTGTTGATGTTGACTTTTTTGGACAGTAAACGAAAAAGACGCGGGGCAAGATGAGACAAGAGCATGCATCTCATAATGTGTATAATGGAACACCAACTAAGTTCCATGTGATGTTTCTAAAATTACCATCAAATCGTTTTAGCTACATCTTGGTCGTCGCGGCGGAATTTGTCGAACATATTCTTGTGGTTGAGTTGGAAATGCGGGGCGTTTTTATTGAACAAAGGAGCCACAGACAATTCAGAAGTGCAAAAGTGATAATAATCGTTTCTAGCGTAGTTTGCTGACAGATTTAAAAACTGATTTTGATGGTTGCTTTTATTTTAGGCGTCAATCGCTTCGGAAATGCAAATAGCATTTTTTAATTCTAACCAATGAAATAAGATCGCAGGTAAGATCGCTTTATAGATATCTCACGCATATGAAATAATGTGTGAAATAATAATCGAAAACATCCCGCTACTGTAGTAATGGGTCCTAGTTGGGTCATATTATACTATACATGGTGCTAAAAATCATGCGAATACTTAAATGTGTTTTATGCTGAACGCTTTCAATGAAGATACTGTGCAACTAATGTATTACACGCGTTAGTTTGCTTACTTAGCTTCGCCCGGGGGCCAAGTCAAATAAAAATGTAATGAAGTTCAAAAAGGAGATTGTAATTTTTACGATTACATGCCAACAATTTTTTTCGGCATGATAAAGACCTCTTTGCTTAGGTAAGGCCTACGGATCCATTTATTTAGAATATATTCGAACCGAACTCAAATTCTGAACGCGCTTGAGGCATGTGTTCGAGGTGAATGGAAGCTTATCCCATAATTCCACGTTTTGCGAAGTGTAAAGCTATCAGTTCACTATAGATAACATAGTCAAAGTCAGGGGTAGTCCAATACATGAGATTTAAACTGGAATTCTAAAAGAAATATTTTTTCCCAGTTTTAAGGCCCTTTTAGACGATTAGTTGTTCCTTCAGTTATCAGTTCAGTTGTCAGTTCAGTTAAAAAAGGCAGTGTATTTAGACGTCAGTCCGGTGTTCAGTTGAGCTTGTATGCTGTTTCTCTTTTAACTGAATTGTGATAAAAAGGATCACTTTTCTTCCACAAACATAGACACGCGCGACCAAACTATCATTCTGTTTCGACATATTGAAAAAAAACAGGAACTCAGTTTAGCTGATAACTGAACTGAAAACTTATGGGAATTTCCTCAGTTTGAGTTAAACGCTTCAGTTTTCGCATTTAGACATCAGTTTAACTGAAAGCTTAACCGATAGCTCAACTGAAACTAAAATGATCGTCTAAAAGGGGCTTTATATTTCTTGGTATAAAATACATACTTTGCTAGTAAAAAAACAATTGTGAATCAATTAGCATTGAAAAAAAAAAACAATTTTTACATTTTTACGTGAAAAATTTAATGTACATAGCTGCGGTCAAAATAATAGTAGGTCACAACTGAAACAAAGCAAGCTTTCCTTTATTGTTTTTTCCTTAATTCAGATAGAAAGAGAAAACAATTTACTTAAACTACGTTTAATGAACTGAAGTTCAGATAAGACTGTGAAACCGTACGAGTTGAACTTCAAATTTAAACTCCAGTTCAGGTTCAGCAGAACTTAAGTTTAAACTCTCACTGTGAAACTGGGGGTTAGTTCAATAAAAATTGAATACAAGACTGTGTCACACGTAAAAGATTTAAAATGAATTATACTAGGGAAAAATTTTCATATGGATTTAAATTATTTTTAAAATGACTAAAACAAGTCCTTTAGTAGTTGGAAATAAGAAAAGAATGCTATGTAAATTCTCAACAAAGTATTCGTTTATGCAAGAACAAAAATTATACGAGTAAGTCGTTGTAGCGGTTTCTTATAAAAATAATATTTTAAAAACAAATTTTTTTTAGGAAAAAATTTTGGTATGCCAACTTGGTTTTTATTTTCGTAAGAATAAAAATTAAAATTCGATAAAAAATAGCGACCCGTTTTTTCAAGATATCAAATTAATCGAAATTGATTGATTCTTAAAACTCGAAAACTATTTTTACTTTACGTTTTAGAAATGCAATGTTTATGAAACTTTTTGAAGCTTCTCTATAAAATGTTTCATTATAATTCGTCATGAAGATAATGTGAAAATCAAAATTGAACACGAAAAAATGAGGTCTCGACTGTTCGACGACAGTCTAAACGGTTAGGCCAATTTTTACTTGCGACTTAGGTACTATAAGGCAAGTTATGCATTCGTAAAAAAAATCGAACTCGAGATTTCGATCAAAGTTGACATTACGATGATAGCGAAGACCAAAAAAGTGGGTCTCGCAATTCTGTCTGTCTGTCTGTCTGTTCGACTACAGCCAAAACGGCTGGGCCGATTTTCTCAAAACTTGGTAGATATCATTTTTAATTTTTTCCCCCCACACGTTTTTTTCTTTTTTTTTAAGACCAAAAATAACGGGACCTGCCATACAATTTTTTTTCGAAATTTTATATTCATTGTTTTTCTCAAAAACTGTTCGACAGATTTTAAAAATAAAAATACAGACAAATTTCATTTAAATAAAGCTAGGTAATGGTTGAAAAAAATTTTTACAGAAAATGGTTATTGAGGGTACCCCCCATGGAACCATTTTTTTTGTTTTTGATTGTCTCAAAAATGGTTCAACCAATTTTGAACATTTTTTTTTTGCTAAAGCTCCCCAAAAACATAAATAGAATTATGTACTCAAATTTAAAAAAAAAAAAAAAAAAAAATTGGATTTTTAAAAAAAACTTCACAATTTTTTTTTTCAAAACTCAATATTTCGAGAACACCATGCTAAATTTTTTTTAAACTTGATAAATAAAAGTTTCTCAATATAATCTACAAGATATGAGAAAAAAATTTTATTTAACCTAAAAATAAAGGTACCCACCATACAAATTTAAAAAAAAATAAAAAATGGTTTTCAAAAACAGTATTTTTCTCGAAAACGGCGCCTAGAATTTTGATAAAATTTTTTTTCTTTCAATCAATTTTCATGATCTTTAATTTAATAAAAAAAAATTTTGAAATTAACAGCCCGATTCTCCCCTTGTGAGGAGTCACAAGTCACAAGCTCTTGTGACTATTCCTTGTGAGGATTGTTGTGATTCGATAACATTTTGGTATTCTCCCCCTAATCGTCACAAGAAAACTCACAACGAAACTCACCACAACATGGTGAGATTTTTAAGCGTCATTATTTGAATAGCTGATTATTCAAAACGAAGAAATTACTTTATAAATGTATTGTTTTGGAGAGCGAATGGATCATTTGTATCTCTCAAAGTTTTTAAAAGCCCTGGGCACTGCAAAGTTCTTGATACGATTAGTTTCTTAAAAAAATTTGTGTTTATGTAAAAATGGTACTTTTCATTTTCGTGGGAAAGATCAGCAATAATATTCACTAGAACAAAGTCCACTTCCATTTTCGTGTACTCACAATTATTCACAAATCTAGAAAATTTTCTTATAAAATATAATGAATAATAATGAAGAAACATTGAAAATTTATGAGTTGTGACCTGCTCTGAAGAAGATCACAGTTTCGATTGTTTTTGTGACTCTCACAAGTTGTGACTGAGCGGCAGAATTCGAAAAAGTCACAAAATCAATTTCACCTCTTCTTGTGACTTGTGAGGCATCAGTGACTTTGGGGAGAATCGGGCTGTAAGACATTACAGCTTGTACCTACCATAGAACCATTTTTTCGAATTTTGAATTTCTCATTAATGACATGGCGGATCTTAATGAAATTTTTTACAGAGATGCTTCCAAAAAGTTTAAAAAACATTGCATTTCAAAACTTAAAGAAAAATTTTTTTTTTTGAATTTTGAAAAAAAAATCAATAAATTTGAAAAAAAAACCAAAAAAAATATAGTTTTTTTTTTTTTTTTTTTTTGGAAAATTCAAATTTAATTTAATTTTTATTCAAACAATAATAAAACTTTAAATTGGCGTACCAAAATTTTTTCTTAAAAATGTTTTAAGAATTTTTATATAAAATCTTATTTTTTTAAGAAACCACTACAACGGCTTATAATTTTTGTTCTTGCATAAATTCATATTTGCATAGCACTCTGTTTTTATATCTTACTACTATAAGAGTTTTAAAAATAAAATTTGTCCTTATGAACAGTTTTTTCTAGTAACATTCATTTTTAAATTCCTAGTCTATTACATAGGAGCAAGTTCGTGCGACCCAGTCGTGCATTTTATTTAACATTCGTACCGGTTTTTTTCACATCTAATTCACTTTTAATTGTCAAGAGCATGAAATAAATCTTTGAATTATTCTTGACTCCTTTTTTGGTCAAGATTTTCTTTTTCGTGAAGTCTGTACTGACTTGCTATTTTTAGTTGTGCCTTTGGCTAACATTACATTCTCTGGTGTAAAAGTCACATTTTGGATAGTGGAGAATCGAAGTAGCTGACATCTGATGGCTCAATAATAATCCTGCTATACGATTTCTGAAGACTGTTCCAAAGCTAGTAGGGTTTGTTCAGATTCGACATGCATTGGTGGCTGTAGAAAAAATCGTCCACTTCATCAGATATTAGCTACAGGTTGGTCAACAAGAAAAACGGTCCGATTCTTATGGATTTCTATGTAATTTTCAGTAACAAGCGCGGACGTGAATTCCTATTCTTGAAAAATATTTTACTTACAATTGTTGATATTATATGCACCGTCATTGTTTCCTCTGGGTTCTTACATAACCAGGCAAGTTGATCATTGGCACAGTATGTCTTTGAATGTCCGTATCTATACCGAAGGGCAACAAAAACCACTTGCTTTTATTCACATCAAATAGTTGAAAAACAAACACAACTGTGTTAGTTTGAATATGTTGCTGTTTTCCCCTAAAAGAATGTTACAACTAGCCCCGCCATGAAATCTAACAAAAAGTAATTAATTTAAAACAATGAATGGAGATCTATTGTGCCCCCACTTAAAAATGCGTGGATGCTCATCTTATACTCCTATAATATACCTGTTATTATTATTAGGTTATTCCTACTTAAGTTAATGCAGTTTTTGAAACGTTGCTAGTGGTAATTGCTCAGTAGTAGTTTCACCTGCCCCAGCTTTGAGAGTTCCTTGCTATTCTTGGTTCTTCTTGCCTTTTCTTCTTGTTTGATTTTATTTTTGATGACATTTTTTTTTTTTTGCTATTCCGCAATAGGGTTCCCTTCCGGACTTCCGGACCAAGTTAGAGCTGTTGGTATATGAGCTTAGTGCCTTGAGTGCCGATACACTATCTGACTTGACGATAATGTTCTTGTTACGAAAGTTCTTTTCGAGATTTCGATACACGTATTTCCCTACGGCGCGCGTTTACCTCCGTTTGAAAGATGCTGGTGGGCAAAACAAAGGTTAAACATGTACTAAAAATACACTCAAACTTAATTAAAAATCAAATGCATTTCCAAAACAAAAACAACCCGGCTCTTGGGATGATGAAGGATAAAAACACATAGAAAAAGTTTCAAACCTGCTAATTTTTGATACCATTCGCAGAACTTCACTCCATGGCCTTCAATTCAAAATCAAAATAGATAATTCGGAAGCTATGGAAAAGCTGACATTTTTTCTCTTTCAGTAAGTTCTTATTTTTTAGCGAAGCCCTACCGTCTCAACAACGAATTGGGCTAATACGTCAATCGTCTGTGTATGTTTTAGACTTTGAGAGGAACATTAACATGCAAAGTTTAACTCGTTAAAAATTATTGTGATACATCTCTACATTTGAGGGATTGTGATCCTCAAAACCAAATAAGTTTTAATAAACCAAATTGCCCATAATTTTTGAGAGTAATCAAGTTATTTTTCTGTTAACTCATTAACGAAAAAAAAAGATTTTTAAGTACAATTTTGTAAAAAAAAAACATTCCATGGTTTCTAACTGACATAACCAACGAACTCAAATAAAGAGTAACCATACTGGCTCTACTCGAAACATCAAATCAATACAGAAAAAATCCAAGGCTTTTATTATGCCTAAGGACATTAGTAGAGTTTTTTTTTTGTTCAAATAGTCAGGTATTCATACGAATTGCCACAACCAATACCAATTAAAGTATCTGGAACGATTTTAAAAATTCATTCTTTGAAAAACAAAACACAAACAGAACACTCTTTTTCTCATCCATCTGACAACAATCCTTGGGCAAACTATCACAACTATTTATGTGAAACACGGTTTGTTTAAAATCAGTGTCAATGTCAAAAAGCTCTCTTTGTTGCTAAGTATAATACAAACTTTTGTTTCCAAACACCAACAGGTGGTTCTATGAACTTCATTCTTCGATCTCTCATCGAATTCCGACTCTCGTATGCAGACTTGTGTCCTCAATAAAAAAATAAAATAAAATATATAAATTCTGTTGCCCTTCAAATAAAACCAAAACCCGCAAACATGAATTAAACAAAAAAGAATCAATGCCTGCCTTTAAAGCACTTGAAGAATTCGCTCCGATGTCCGCGAATTGCCAGCACCAAGCGCCAATGCCAAAAGCTTAAATGCCTCATTTTTTTGTGAATTAATCGTGTGCACCCAACCAATTTAACCTTCAGCATCGACACTTCAATCAATTAATGAAAAATTGTTCGTTTTCTTCACTAAACGATTTTAATCAATACTGACGAAAGCACAACGACGACGACGATGATGGCGACGTGGTGCAACAACGCTACGGGTAAGCGCGCGTAGTATCGAAAATAGGGTGACCATATTGCTAAATTAAGATAAATTTGATTTTTTCGTCCTATTTCTTTCGAACATACACGTAATTTTGTACTTAAATTGAAAACCTTTATCTATATATATAAAAACGAGTTTAACTTTTGTGTGTGACCTTATAACTAGAATACGGCTGGATGGATTTTTATAATTTTCTTTTTAAATGAAAGGGGACTATTTGGAGATGGTTTACAAACAAACTTTTTGAAAATTGGTCCAGCCGAAGTTTTGTAATCCGAGCTACATTTAACATTTAAAATAATACCTCAATCGTGAAGATTAGATAATTATAAACGAAGTTATTAGCAGACGTAATCTAAATACCTTTCGATTTCGTACAACTATCTAAAATGAGCGAAACTCTATCTATATCTATACACCAACACAACCCACACTATACAATAAATTAAATATATAAGACTTTCGAATTGATTTTTCGACACTTTGTGGAAAAAATTATTTAATTATAAATTTTTTTTTAAGGCATAATATGTCTGTTTGCAATTTGTTTTTTTTTTCGTGAAAGTGAGGCGCGGAAAAAACTTTCTTTTTAATTGGTGCAACGTTCTAGCAGCAAGTGTTTTTTCGTTAAGTTTTTTAGGTTTCAATTTTCAGCTTAATTAGATTTGTTTAAGGTAAGTAAAATGGTTTTCTAAATTATTTTTAAAAATCGTGGATTGTGAATTTTTCTTGAGTAGGTTATTGCATTTATTTTTTAAGTTGTGTAGATATCCAGTAATTTAATATGTATTTGATTTAGTATAGCGAAGAATGGAAGGCAAAAAAAGTTATTATAAGGAAGAATCAGATGGAGTTATCAAGCAATGGCAGTGCAAAAAAGAACAGCTTAAAAAAGAAAAAAAATCGCCAAAAGGAACAGTTCGAAAAGCATAACATAGAACAAAAAAATACTTGAAACAATCGAAAAAAGGATGGAAGACCATATTAAAGAAATTGTTGTAAAGTTAGTTAAAGAGAGGGATGCTTTGAAAAATTGAAGATATTTGTATGTCAATTATTGGAAATAAAGCTTTATCTCAGTTGGGAATGATAGCACCTAATTGTTCCAAAATTAAATATTGAACAGAAGCGTGTATATGATACAATCTTGAATGCTGTTCGTAATGAAAGAGGTGCAATGTTTTTTTAGATGCACCTGGTGGAACTTGGAAAACATTTTTGATTTCATTACTTCTAACGTCCATACAATCAGTATCCCAAATTGGATTGACACTCGCTTCTTCTGGAATTGCATCAACTTTATTGGAAGGCGGTCGAACTGCACATTCTGCACTTAAATTGCCATTGAACATGCATTCTACTGAAACACCTACATACATGAAAAATTTCTAAGAATTCAGGCATGGCAAAAGTTTTCCAGAAATGTAGTATAATCGTTTGGGATGAATGTACGATGGCTCACAAAAAGTCTTTGGAAGCGTTAGATAGAGTGTTGCAAGATTTACGTGGGAATCAACGGATTTTTGGTGGTGCCTTGATATTGTTAGCAGGTGGTTTTCGCCAAACATTGTCTGTCATCTTATTGGTGAAGGCATGTAAAAAAACTAACCCTAACTAAAAATATTCGCGTTGAATTAGAGAATGATCAAACAGCAGCCGAATTTTCTAAACAGTTATTGGATATTGGAGATGGAAAATTACATGTTGATAATTCAACTGGCTTAGTAACACTACCAACCAATTTCTGTCGAATGACTCAATCAAAACAAGAATTGATTAATAGTGTTTTTCCAAATATAGCACAACAACT